>OX387242.1:40676605-41876605 GCA_947561735.1 Cenchrus americanus | reverse complement strand
AACATGGGGTAGCCAGTGGTCAAGCCGACTCAGATAACGGCGAGTGACCGACGATCGATCGATTTATATCCTTGCAAGGTAAACCCAAGATACACGGAAGAAGGTAGACCAATTGCAGTGTCTACCCCAACCAGGCGGTTCCCAACATCCCACAGTTTAGGATCAGACACTACAAACTCTGGTACACGGTTATCCGGAGGGTCTAACCCGACCAGTCCGGACTCACACACTATACCACGGGTAGCTAGCCCGGAGACGCAACTCAAGCGGGTAGCTAGAAAGATCCCACCCCGGTTCAGAAGGTACTAGGCTTACCGGTCCCATTCCCGACAAGCACTTGGTATGTTCAATAGCTTAAACCAGCACGATGCTACTCGGTCGAGACCGAACCCATTGCTCTTACCACATGAGCGAGTCATTTTAACCAACTTATGATTCCAACATAAATAACCTATATCTCGCGAGCAATGAGTCATTACTCGACTTGTACCGTGTCCTTAAAGCATGGCACTAGCGTCCTAACATACTAGTAAAAGAGCATAGGAGTCCTAAGGATCATGCATCTAGGTTTCAAACAATTCCTGAAACTTAAATGCACAAAGTAAAACATAAATACTGAAATGTAAAAGGTATAATTTTTTTAATCCAAAAAGGTTAGATGAACCGGTGCTTGCCTTCCTCTGACTCAACACCAACACAAGCCTTGGGCTCTTCTAGACTTTGGTCCAGGTCTTGCTGCACACCAAGCTGGTTCAGCTCACCACTAGCGGATCCCTCCTCCTTCTGAGTAAGTGTGTACGTCCCGTCAGGAAGATCTACACGTTTACATGCACATGCATTTGATTATGGTGAAGGTGGGAGAATTACCACAAAACCAACTCTTGTTGGACACATTCATCCAAACATTATTATTTTCTCACAGAATTTATTAGGGTGTGTGATGATAAACAAAACACTACTTTGATGGTGATTGTGTGCACATCTAAGCAATTTAAGTTACTTAACTTCACCAAACAGCAAGGGGGTGTGTTTAAATTAATAAAAACAGAAACAAGCATGATTTCACAATTTAGCACTTTTAATTTCCATTTCTTTCTTTAATTATTCAAAACAAGCCTTTCAATCATAGATCCAAATTAACCAAAAACACTTCAAATGAGCCTAATCTTTTGCACACAGCAACATATGCCTATTTTAAGCAATCAAACCAAAATATAGCTCAAGATCATTTATAAATTAATTTATGTGAAAAAGACAAATTTCAGCCTATTAAATCACCATTAATTCATATAAAAAGATTTCATAAACTTTTTGATCCCAACTTTCTCCTACAGGTCGTGTATGCCAAAAATGAGTTTCTGACCAAAGCATGGTTGCAGGTTCAAATTAATTTTCAGATTTTGAATTTAAACGCCTACACATGATTAAATCCAAATCACCTATTAAACAATTTCCTAAAATCACATCCATCATCCCAGAGGTACTAATCATCAAGGCAAAGCCCTAGGGTGCACAGGTGGTTACAGAAAAGTTCATTAAAGAGGCTATAAAAATCATCAAACCTAATCTAGCATAAAGCTTAAGTAAATCATAACTGAAAATGTATACATCAAAATCATGCAAACTTTTGCCACAGATCTAGACATGCCATAAAGAGTAACATATCCAAAATTCAAGTTCATAGCATTTGTATATTTTAAATTGCACCAAAAACATACCAAACTGAGTTTGAATTTTTAATTCAAAAACTGTACAGAAAAACCCTATACATGTTTTCTAGAAAAGATAGGTTTCTTCACCAGGAAACCAACAAAACTGGTTTTGCATTTTTCTGATTTTTCTACGATTTTTAACGATTTTTCGAAGTTGCAGCTGAAACCCTAATAACACAAGCAGGGGTGACCTCGAACTTATTTTCCGAAATTACGCAGGGGTCCCTGTATTACGGAAAACTCCCTGGAAAGACTGAAATCGAAGCAATGTGACCCCCGGGCGCCATGGCCGGTGTTGAGGACCAAAATCCGGCTAGCCGGCGGCGGGTTTGGTCGGGGAAAGTGCGGGGAAGTTGCTTAGGCTTACCTAGGGTTCCGTTTCGATGGTTGGACGGGTTGGAGAGAGGTTCGGCAATGACCATCGGCGATGGGGGCGGCGGAGCACCCCCTCGGCTCCAAAGCCGGTGGCCACGCAGTGTCTCCAGTCAAGCCGGTGCACGGGATGCCTCGGGGGCTCGGTGGGACGGTGCTGAAGTGGTTGGTGCTTGGTGGTGAGGCGTGGGAGAGCGAGCTCGTCGGCGCTCTGCTATGGCAAGGCAGCGGAGCAGACATGGCAACCACAGCTCGGCTCGGTTCGGGGAAGACCAAGGGAGAGGGGCACGGGATGTGGCGACCCAGGAGCTGTTAGTTCGCGTGTGGGGAACCAGCTGGCATGGCCAACTGCGTCGCATCGACGACACGAGACCATGTCGACAGCGCCGCACGGCGCGTGGCGCAAGACCGCATGGTCCGCCTCCCCTGGGCACGGTGCATGGCCTATGGGCCTTCGAAGTCCTCCAGGCCTGCGCGGTCCAGTGCGGATAAGTCGAGGCGTCCGTACGCCGGAGGGCGCGGATGGCGACGCGTGGCAGGCAGTCCAGGAGCGCGCGCACGATGCGAGAGCGCGGCGACGCCAGCGCCCGGCGCCCATTTTATTTGGTTTGCGCCTTTTCAAAAATGTGGAACTCACTTTTCTTGTACGTAACTTGAAAATCTCCAAAAACGGAAGTTGTAGAGCAACTATAGGGCTACAACTTTCCCAAAGGGCGACATATGTTTTGATCAACAGTTTGTCTGGGAACGTAGGCCGAAGTTGGCAGAATTCTCGGCTCGAGTTACTGTTCACAGCGTGTTCAACTCGATTTTTGGCCAATTTGCACTCAAAATTAGAATGTCCACCAATTACGAAAAATGTGTTCCCGGAAATAACAAACAACTTTCGTATTGGCCGATTTTGAACTTCTATAGTGAAATTTGGAGAACGCGCAAGAAAACCATTTCAGCCTTAACGGAGATCTAGGGTTTGACCGTGATTTGGGACTTTGACCAAGGTCTTTTGTGCAAATTTGTGACAAAACATGTCAAACATGTTTAGAAGCTAATCAACCCTGATTAACACAACTAATTGAGGTATTTATCTTTAATAAACACCTGGGGTGTTACACCTATGAGTTCTATGAAGACACATTTGCTGATTAGTTCCCCGAATGGTGAAATGAAATCCACTTATATATGTCCACGAGTCAATCTTAAAATTAGGGGAATAGATTTTCAAGTTGATCTAGTAGTTCTTACATCTAGTGGAATAGATGTGATACTTGGAATGGATTGGTTAGGTGAATGTCATGGAATAATTCTGTGTGCCAAGAAGTCAGTGCTCTTAACCAGCCCACAAAGAGATAGGATTGAAGTTGTGGCTACCACCCCGTCCAAGAAAGAAGGAAATGAGAATCAAGATGAATGAAAGCAAGAGAAGAAGCTATGACTGCTAGGAGAACTCAGCATGCAAGACGAGATTATAGAAGTGTACTCTTAGTTTCTTTTCCAATCTCTCCGAATCTCGGGACGAGATTCTTTTTAAGGGGGGTAGATTTGTAACACTCTAAAATTCCATCACCAAAATAATATAAGCAACAAGGTGTTTCAGATTTTATTTTCTAAGGATTAAATAAATTATCAAACAAATTTGGCCTTTAAAATATTTAAATATCATTTTAATAATTTAGAAGTAATAAGTGCTTGTGCATCATGATTTGAATGCATGATGTCTTTGTTTGTTGGTGTGAAGCTTTAAAATGTTTTAAAAATCTTGAAAAGTTGGAAAAGAGTTCAATTTCAAAATTTTGAGTTTGAAAAGGTTTGAAAAGAAAAGAAAAGGGAGTTTGAAAAAAATAAAGAAAAACCCCAACCGTCTCCCCCCTTCTCCTTTCAGCCCGTGTGGCCCAACCTCACCTCCTCTTCCGACCCACGAAGCCAGCGCGGCCCAACTCCCCCTCCTCTCTCTCTCCTACTCGCTGCCACTCGGCCCCACTCGTCAACACTATCCCCTTCCTCCAGCCCTCCTCTGCCTCACATCAGGTCGCGGCCGCCGGTCGAATCCCGGCACCCCTCAGTCTTCCCCTCCTTCAAAGCTACCATTCAAGGAGCAGTGAAGCCCGGCGCCCCCCTCAGCCTTAACCCTCCCCTTCCGTTACTCCTTTTCCTTGGTTTCGAGTTGAAACCGCCGCCGCAGTCGGTGCTTCCCTTGCCATTAATGGCCAATTGGCCCGGCTATTGCTCCCACCCCTCCTCCCTAGCCTTTAAAGGTCGCGGTTGAGTCCTTGCCGCACCCTTTTCCCTCTCCCGAGCCCCTCATCCATCTCCATCTTTGTGTGCGTGCCGCCGCCATGAGGATCCTGCCGCCGCGCCATTCCCGGCCGCGCAAGCTCCTCGTCGTCAGTGGTTTGCCCCTGTCCCTCTCTCCCTTCTTCTCCTTCACGTGTGAGCTCACTCGAGCCGTCCTCTATTCCAGGGCGCCCTTCCTCGTCGCCGAGCCGAGCCACCGCCGGGACATCTCGCCGTCGTCGCCTCGATCTCCCTCTTCATGACTTCTCCATCGCCGAAAAGCCCTCCCGGAGGTTCGCAGCAAGGTGAGCAAGGCCACCCCCTCTTTAAACCGCGTGCCCTGTGTCGTTCCATGCCGCGCGCGCTCGCTGGCCATGCGCCGTCCGCCGTGGCTACCGCGTTGCCTTCTCCGCCGTCTAGCCCACCGGTGCAAGTGGCTCGGTGAAATCTCTCTTGCGCTCCTCTTCGTTTTGGTACCTTCCCCATCGAGTTTGGTGCACGGGAAGTCGTGTTCGTGTGTCTCCGGCGAGAATCCGGCGAGCCGCCGCCGTGCGCCGCCGTCCCGCCGCCGTGCGCCGCCGTCCCGCCGCCGGCGCCGCTGCCCCGCCGCCGCTCTCGCAGGCATGCGTCCCAGGCCGCCCGATCTGCGGTCAATGGCCCAGATTAAACCGGGGCGTCACCCCCTTGGCCCGGTCCACCATGGACCCGTGGACCACGTCCACCACCCGGTGCACGACCGCGCTAGCCGTCCATCAGCGGATCGACGGCCCAGATCTCCCCAAGCCCCCGAGTCAAACTTCTTGTACCAGTCAATCCCTGGTCTCCGCCGTCATTTTGCACAAAAGCCCCTGTGGCTTTCTAATATTTCATGTCGGTCCTCCCACCAATAAAGATCTTCACATATAGGTCCCTGTTTTTATGACTTAGCCCCTGTTTTCCTTAGATTCTTCCACCAAAGATCCTTTTCACCCCTTTTCACACATAAAACCCTCTCGTTTATGTATGAAATTGTGTTTTAGCCCCTGGTTTTTTGCAGTTAAGCCCCTGGAAGCCCAGTTTCTTCACAGAAAAGCCCCTAAACCTTGTTTTACCCATATCTTTCCCATCCTAACTCAGTTTTAAGCGTTCTTGGTATCTACGTGACCGTCTTTTCAAGACCATCAGTTTTAGAACCTTGTTTTGGCCGTATCTTGTGCGTTTTAGCTCCATTTCCACCGTTTCAAGTTGTGTTAGGCTCATATCAACTAAAACTACGTGATAGGACCAATGTTGTACATGTTCTTTGTTTTATAATTAATTTAAATGTTAAATATGATTAAATCTTATTATGCATGCTTTTCTAATTAAAATCTAATTAGAGTTCAACACATGTTTTCATAAGAAAGTTAATATGATTTATACTAATTAAATATTTCTTTTAATTAAAAGTTAATTAGATGTATACCTCGGTTTTCATAATCAAACTTAATTTGATTAATGATTATGCAATTTGCTTTGTACTAAAAAGTAACATAGGCTATATCCCGAGTTTTCTTAATTAAATTGTTAATTTGATTAATATGAACATAAATTTGTTTTAAGCTGTAATTGGATTAGTTCAACTCGAAATATAAAGTTATATGCCTAGATGCTTCTACATGCTTCTTTTAAATTAAATGTTTAATTTGCATAAATCATACTTGAATATTTATAAATAAAATTGGACTAGGTTTCAATCGTATCTTAAATATAAAATAACTTGCTTAATTATAAATAGGGTATTTCTTTGAAATAACCTATACACATGACTTTATTTATTAAAATATACCAAGCACATAGCTAGCTCTTGTTTGTGATCATCCAAAGCTCTCGATAGTTCCTAGTGCTTTTGCGTTCGCGTTCCTAGAGCCAACCGTTGTTCTCTCTTGGTGAATCAACTCTGTTATTACACCTAATCTTTCCTAGCCACCTTTCTTTAAAGCTACATTGTTGTCTGTTTCTTCTGTCAGATCAGTTTACCTTTGCTTGGTGTATTGTTTTATTTATTGTATGTATTCTTGTGTGCTCGTAGACATCGTGCCAGTTTCAAGTGAGCAGCCAATTGAAGTGGATCGAGAGCAAGTGTTTGAAGAGGAAGAACCCCAGTGTTTAAGCAAGGAAGGCAAGTGGTCTTCTACCCCTGCATATTCTATTTTTGTCCCACACAACTTGCATGATCACTAAGTTTACATTTAAATGTTGTATTGCATGAATTTGATGGGAAATTACCTTTTTAAGGACATGACTAGATTTTATCCCTGTTACCTTGGACAACCCTTTTAACTAAATGATTTGGGTAGAAATGCTTAGTTGCTATAACTTGGGATGGTTCAAATGAATCTTTTACAATATGATGAATGTTGATCATGATAACTTTGGTGATATACATGTATGTGTGATGCTTATGGTTAATAACAAGATCATATGTTATAATCGGAACATGGAGAACCACCCAGGAAAACAGTGCAACCACAGTCCATATGGCTCTGGCTTAGCCAATTAATTAGGTGCGTGGAATTATCCGATAGCCTTATCCGAAAGGAGCACGGGGGCCGAAGTTGAAGGAGTATAGCCCGGTTCTTTTGGGGTAGCGGCCTTTGCTAAGGTGCGACCACAAGGGAGGGTTATGGTCCGCTCCGCCTTCATGAATCGTCGCGGGTTGTTGGTCTTCTGCGTGTCTTTGTAAAGGCTTCGTAGTGGACCCCTAGCCACTCACCTCGGAAGTGTTTAAGGGTCTGATCAACCCGGGCAACATGGGGAACACGAGCTGTGGCAAAAGTGTACAACCTCTGCAGAGCGTAAAACTGATCGATCAGTCGTGCTCACGGTCAAGAGCGGCCTGGACCCTCACATGATAATCAAACTTAAAGATGGAATTAGATCGTGGATTCTTGTGGGTTTTTGAGAGGAGATGCTTTCCTAAATGCTTAAGTGGGTTGGTATAAACTTACATCTAGTAATTAGGTGCTTGCTAATAAAAATTTGACCAACATTAAAATGCTAACCGCAGCAAAACTCTTAGCCTATCCTTGATAGCCTTGCATTTCCCCCCACTTGCTGAGCTCCAACCATAAGAGTGCTCACCCTTGCTTACTCGCTGTTCAGAGGAGAACACTGGAGAAGAGTACTTCAGCGACTATGAGGATTTCTGAGGCTTGCGTGGCCCCGGTCTTGTGCCTGTGGAAGATGAAGATGGAGTTGCGTCTTCATAGTTATCGTTTGATCGTTGTAAAGACCTTCATGTCTAACGTCTGAGTGTAATAAAGAGATAATGTAATGGTTTAACTCTTGTACGTTTTTATTGCTGTTTATTGATATTTCACTCATGACGTCTATCACATGTGTGTAAACTTGAACCTGGCGCACATATGAGATGCATTTGGTTTTCTTTGGAAAATCAGGTATGACAAAAACCCATCGGGTTGACCCATTAATCTTTGGTGTCAAATAGTGCTGAACAGCCTGGGTCACCGGGTAACCCAACCCTGCCTACCTCGGTGCGGCAATAGCGGTGCGATGTGCCTTGCGCCCCTCGCGCTCCTCCCCTACTAGCTTCATCCTGAACCTCTGCTTGAGCAGTGTGGTGCCGCTTCGCCTGACGACGTTGTCGGCGGTGCCGCTGCACCCCTCGACCTCGACTGCGCATGGCAGGCCGAGATCCGGCCGCATGGCGACGACTGTATGCAAGGAATATTGGGGCATCTTCCAGGCGGTTCCATCGCCGCTCGCGCAGTCGTGCCAATTCGACATCTCCGACCAGACGAACGCGCATGTCGTCGGAGCTCGTCTTGCTCGACGGTCGCGGATGCCACGAGCGCAGCGCTGCGGGTAGTTGCACGACCTCGGATTCCATGTGCCAGAGCTCCACCTGGTGTGCGGCACCGCTACTAGTTGCACGGCCTTGGAATCCATGCGCCGGAGCTCCGCCTAGTGCGCGGTGCGCGAGTTGTCGAGCTATGACGTCGGCTGTCGCACCACCGCAGCGCTATGCTGCGGCAGCAGAGGAGCATCCCCTGCCCAGGCCGCTGGGCTCCGAGCGCCCGATGGCCAGCAGGACGCCGCTAGATCGCCCCATGTCGAGCAGCAAGCCAGCAAAAGCAACCCTTCGCAACCGCCACACGCATACCGGGCAGCAGCGGAACCACCCCCATCATGCCGCCACCGCGGGCCCCAAGGGCCTCCTCAACACTGGCGTCGTGCCTGGCCGCGACGGCGTCGCCGCTAGCGGCGGGCGGCGCTGGCGCGACGCCGTTCCTGGTGTTCCGGCCGTGGGCCTGCGAGATCGCAGTGGCGGCGGTGTGCCTGCCGTCCTTCGTCGGGGGAGAGCTTGGCTCCCTATACATCCCCGTCGGCCTCATCGACAGGGCTGCACCAAGGACATGTCCGCGATCTTCGACATCCCGACCATATGTTTTGGTTGACCCATTGGATCACTTGGGTAAGCGTTGTAATGGGTTGGTGTAACCCAAAACTCTGAAATAATAGTTATGGACAGATTGGATTAGTCACTGGTTGACTCATTGGGTACCCCTTTATTACATACTAAGTTGTGAGTGTCTCGGATGTAACGTCAGGCCCGTGGAAGGACAGGAGCAGAGTGAGCGACCGCTCCGGGGCCTCCAAAACAAAGGGCCTCCGAAATATTACATTCCAAGGTGGCAAGACCTGGTACTCATGTTTTCTTGCTTTTCAACACTGTCACGACAAATAAAATCTCATAGCCAACGCCAATTGCAATTTGCGTCCTTGCGCTTTTCATGTCACGAAGTCGTGAGTCATAATCGTATATGAGAACAACAATCTGCTTGCAACGCTGTCATCTGTCGTCGTTGCCGACAAGAAGCCCTTGGTTTAACTAGGCAGTCCTGAGATCTTAAACTTTGCGTCTCACAACACAAGTATGTATGATGGTAGGTAGCAGCAAGCCCTCTAGCAAGCAACAAGCCGGCAACGCCCAACAGCTAGCTGATGCGAATTTGTGAGCATAATTTCTTGGTTGCTGAATCTTGACCATTCGTAATTCTGTGTTAATTCCGTAGCACCGAACAACACTGCTAATTCTTGTATATATACAGGTTTCAACTAGTTTAATTGGAGTACATAAATTAGAAAGTATGATCGTTGTTCTGAGAATCCAGACAAAGACTATAGGCTGCGCACACGGGCCTCAAATTTCTGGAGATGGCCCTGTGTAACGTTTAATTCGGAAAAAAAACTCCAACAAACAAGCAACGCATCAACTTGGGCAGCAAAGATCATCGTGGTCTGCTAGGACTTGACTTGGGTTTCCGAAACAAGTACGGACTCGGTCAATCAAATATTTAAGGATATTTGGCCCAGCAAATCCAACCCGCGGATCGACGAATTCCAGCATCCAAAGTTTCCATCAAACCCACTAAAACCCTCTCCGTCTTGCCGCGATGCCGGCCAGCAACGACGGCGTTGATGGCCCGCCCATGGACGCCTCCCTCCCGGCGCCGCCCGTCGCCACGTCGGCCACTGTCTCCAACGCCGCGCCGGCTGCATCGCCGTCGTCGTCGGCACCTTACGCCGCCGACCGCATCAGCGGCCTCCCCGACGACGTCCTACGCGACGTCATCTCTCGCCTCCCCACCAAGGACGCCGCGCGCACCACCGCGTTCTCCAGGCGCTGGCGTGGCGTCTGGCCCTCGACGCCGCTCGTCCTCGCCGACTCCCACTCCCACTCCCTCCCCGCCGCCACCGTGTCCCGCGCCCTCGCCGCGCACCCGGGCCCCTTCCGCTGCGTCTACCTCGCCGGCGCCTCCGTGCCCGCGCACCCCTCCGAGGTCGCGCGCTTGCTCCAGCTCCTCGCCGTCAAGGACATCCAGGACCTCGTCCTCGCCAACCGCCCGACAACCGACGCGGCGGACCTCGAGACCCTCGTCACCCTCCCCGGCGCCATCTTCGCGTGCACCTCCCTCACGCGCCTCGACATCTGCTTCTGGAGCTTCCCGGACATCTTCACCCTCCCGCCCGCCGCCGTGTTCCCCTCCCTCCGTGAACTCAACCTCGTCTCCATCGCGGTCGACGAGCGGGAACTCACCTTCCTTCTTGAGAGGTGCCCCGTCCTGGAGAAGCTCGTCGTCTTCTGGAGCCGGCGCGCCGTGCCCATCTGCATCAGGAGCAGCAGCCTGCGGTGCGTCCATGTGTGCTCCTCCGCCGTGCCGGCGATCGCCGTCGGGCACGCTTCGGTCCTCGAGAGGCTCCTGCTCTGGGGAGTTCAGGGCGAAAACAACGGCCCAGTCCCGACGTCGACGACTATCAGGATCGGTTACGCGCCTCGTCTCCGATTCTTGGGGTTCTTGGTGCCCGGGATGCACACGCTGGTGATCGGCAACACCGTCATCAAGGCTGGGACGAAGGCTTGCGCTAGCATCACAGTCCCCAGCGTCCAAACTCTGGCGATCCAGGTGAAGCTTGGAACACACATCAAAGCCATGATGCTGCCGAGCTTACTCAGATGCTTTCCAAACACTGAGACGCTCTATGTCCAGGTAAAAATTAACTTAAAACCAGACTTCATAATCAAGTTTATTTGCATCGATTGTCTTTGTGCTATGAATTTCTGATGGAGTTGGTTTTTTACAGTCTGATGAAGATGACATCCAGCCGTCGCGCCGGGGATCTCTGGCTTCGATATCTGGCAACGGGAAGCTGGATCTCAAGTTCTGGGAGGAGGCTGACCCGATCGAGTGTGTCCAGCACCGCGTCAAGAAGCTCATTCTCCGTGGGTTCCGGGGGAGGAGAAGCGAGCTTGACTTCCTCAAGTTCGTCGCGGAGCGTGCACAAGTTCTTGAGACGATGGTGGTCGAGATGGCCAAGGGATTTTCACCTTCGGACCAGGTCGGTTCCAAGCTCAAGACTTTCATGGATGCTGCGAAACGGGCGAACGGTTGCTGTAAGCTGCTGATTGTCTCTCCGAGTCCGTTCTGCGGAGAAGAAGCAACGAATTGGCGCTACCTATGTGCATTGGACCGTTCTGCCCAGCAGGACCCATTTGATGACGATGCTTCAAAACGTGCCAAGGACAGTAATTAGTTTGTGTTCCAGTCATCCAGTGGATGTATCTGCATATATGCAACGCATGAGCAATGTGTGCTTCGAGGATGGGATATCTTAACACTTGCTGCCTTTAGTGACTTTTAAGTGTTGACAAAGTTATTAAGCAGGGGTGGAGCCACGATTTAAGTATAGGGGTAATGAACAAAAATAACTTGCTACTCAATTCTTCTCTAATCGATTTCTGCACTTTTCGAGCATATATGCTTAGAATATTCTTTCGGACATCAGGCAAAATGTATTTTTCATTTTTTGGAGTATTTTCTGGCGCAACCTCGCTAACCTCGCCATACAAAGCCAAAAACTTAAGCATTTCAAGAAAATTACCTCTATTTACAGAACTTAGAGATTCACCATGGCGTCTACAAAAATATCTTTGAAATGTTAACCACCTAATCATAAAGCACTACCTCCATCCTTAAATATATGACATTTAGAACAATTTTTTTAGTTAAAAAATGAATTAAGTTGCTTGTACTAAATGTCATATTTAAGAATGGAAGGAGTATAAACAAAACAAGTTAGATTCGATTTTTTTTTAGCATCTGGGGTTCTACCATGCGTGCCGGTCAGCATTGATTAGAACTAAAAAACGATTTTTTTGTCAACATTGTTCTCAGAAGTACACGTTAATATTCAACTTAAAAATTCAACTAACCAGCACCTAAAATTACAATTTGCGTTGCCACTATGTGAAAACATAGTTAAATACCCTTTGGGATTGCATAGGTTTCCCTAGGAATGTTTGGTTACCCACCCCACAGTGTCCCGCACCACATCTCTCCCTAACACGCTACAGACAATGCAAAAAGCTGCCGCGAGTTGTGACACGGTTTTTCCCAAAATAGGTTGTGGCGAGCTGATGCATGTCATGGCAGCCCGTGGCTAGGAGCCGAGGAGCCAAACAATCTCACTAAGAACAACTCCAACAATAGTTCATACTTTGAATCCCTATTTTCTCGCATATGACAAGCGGGACCCACCCACCCTCTCTTTCTCCCACCATTAATTTTTTACTTCTTTCTCCCACAACGGAACTCAATCCCCAGTGTTGCTAACTCCCATTTCATCACCTACCGCTACTCCATCGCATCCCTTGGCCAGACCTCTGCCCACACGCACCCGACGTTTGCCAAACGTCGTCGTCATTCATCCACTAGTCTCCACGTACGCCACCATCCATCCAGCTCCTCCAGCTTCATCGTCTGTCCAGCACCACTTCCTCCTCCAACCTCCCATATCCGCTTCCACCGCATCGAGCCTCCGCCACCGCACTGCTCTACCTCCGCTGCCGCCCGGCCCCGCGGGTCCCTCAAGGGACATGGTGGGAAACAACCCAGGAAGAGCGGGGGGAGCTTCTTTTTTTTTGCTCCCCAAAGGGCAAAATGCTCCAGAGAGCATGTTTTATGGCCGCTCCTCGCCGAGCTGTTTTGGATGGGTGTTTGGTTGTGCTCCTTGCTTCTCACGTGGAGCGTAGCTGCTGGGGGTGGTGCAAAACGTACCCAAAGTGGCGACAGACCAGTGGTCTTGTCGATTCGCCAACCCTACCCTCACATGGAGCATGGAGGAGCTTGGCCACAAGGAGTGCTCCATGGCTTGGGCAGCAATTAGGGCCTGTTCGTGTTGGAGATCCATAGGCAAGGAGGGCAACGCCTCAGACAACAAATATAACCACACAGGAGAGGAAGCTCTAGGCAGCACATGCATGGATTCCAATGCAAGCGGTGGTCCAGTGATCGTGAGCGGTGGTGTTGCCTTGACTCGCATATAGCCTGGGTGGACGAAGTTCACACTAGTAGAGAAGGAACCTTTGGTACGCCCCTTTAATCCCGATTTAACTTTGGAGCCGGGACTAAAGGGGTTTCGTCGACGTGGCCCGAAATGACTGCGGGAGCCGCCTACCCTTTTGTAATACCAATCGGGACAAAAGGAGAGGATCCCAACATCTATCTGTAGCAATGAATGGCGCCGGCCTTTAGTCCCGGGTTGTGTTCCAACCTGAGTCTAAAGGGGCACCTTTAGTCTTGGGGTGGAACACCACCCGAAAATAAAGGCCCACACCCTATAAACCGGCCTCCTCCTTCCTCCTCGGCCTGTCCGAGCCATTGTTCACCATAGCGTCAACTCAAGCTCCTCCTCTCCATGGCGCCTCAAGCCTAGGAAGTTGTTGCGAATTGTTTCTTCATTAATTTGTGAAGATTTCTCTCCTCCAAATTGTTTACAAGGATTGAAGCTTCATCCTCCTTTCATTTGTTGTGATTAAATTTTGTTTTATGGTTTAGAGATGGAGAAAATAGAAATTTTAATTCTAGCAAGATATGAGGAGCTAAGAGATGAGATTTTTTATATATACTTTAGATTTAGAAAAATGTAGTTAGGATGATAGTAGCATTGTTCCTTCTTTCATTAAATTTTTATTAAGTATTCTCTTATTTTATTGTTTTCATATACAGAAAATTTAATTGTACTTTTACATATAGTGAGAGATAGAATTGATTTTAAGCTAATTTTATTTGAAGTTAGTTTATAAAAAATATGCCGATTAAGAAATGAGATAAAGAAAATAATAGAATAAAGAAAATATACTACCTACTTCCATCCTTTTATCGTTTAGATATAGAGGAAATAGAAATTTTATTTAAGGTACCTATAAGAGGCACTAAAAGATTAAATTCTTTTATGAAGTATTATTTTTTTATATAGAATAAATTTAAGCATTCTTGCATATATTGAATTCAATATGCGTAAATTAACCCTACTTTCGTGAATAATGTGTGCTATTTTTATTTGGATATAGTATGAGCTAACAATGTCGTCGTCAAGTGACATTGGTAATAGCTGTGGTCATGACCACGACCGTGGTGGACGTGGTCGTGGCGGTCTTGATGATGGTGGCTGGGAGGACTCGTTGCCTCACGATCCAGGATTGCACTTTCACCATGAGATTATCTTGCAAATGGGTGATCAGACACGTGTAGGCAACGTGGTAATATAATGATGAAATTAATTTGCTTTACATAAGTCTTTTTCACTTCACATGGAAAATCTATAATTTTAGTTACATATAATTATTGTAGGTTATCAACAATATTAGATGGCTCAGAGATATTATCGACGATATGGCCGGTACTCCTCCTATAGTGCAAACTGAGCGTGTTGAGAACACAACCAGAGTGCATATCTGTTTCACCATACCTTCTCGATTTGTAGACTACCAGTTGTTGCTAGTAGGCGTACCACACCCAATGGTTCCCATTGCAGCAATGGGCTCAACATCATTTATTCGGTTAACCCGAGAGAGGACTGTCATGGAGAATGTCTATAGTAGCTTCAAAATGTTGGGTGCTTCATGCTAGACCTTTCAAGGAAAAAGTAAGGCAACTTGAGGCGGGTGAAAGCACTATGGTTCAGGCTACAGAGAGGCTTTGCAGGGCTCATCAAGATTTGCTATAAGATAATGATCATGCATACAACTTCCACTTTTCACGCCCTGAAATTTCTCGATTGCAGGATCTGAATAAGAAGCAAAATTAAACAATGCTTTTCTTATAATTTTACAAAATTTTCAACCTTTATTTTCTTTATAGGAAATATAGTATAGGAAAAAACATTTGTTTTGGTTTTAAATTAAATAAATGCTTCAGTGGGTGTTGCATTCATGCCAATGCATCTTGGTGTTTCTTAAGTGAAAAAGTGTTTTAAAACACGTTTAGATGCTTCCCAGATCCTTCCGAGAATTTTTCTAGCTTTTTCTGGAATTTATTCTCTTTTCTCTTGAGCTAATTTTATTCAATAGAAGGCTTTAAAATCCTTTTCGTGAACTCCAAATACTTTATTTGGATTCGGCGTATTCCAAATCATCTCTAGTAATTTTCCTAAAAGTTTCTGAGCTTTCGGAGTATTTTTCGTCGTTTAATTGTCATTTCAGAATTATCAGAAATTGTTTTATAATATGAAATTAATTCTGAAATTCAAAAATAGGAAAATAAAATCAGACTCTATCTCGGCCAATAAATAGTTCACTGTAATCTCCTTCACGTCCTCTTTCCAATGCCGTCAACCTCATCCCGTTTCGATAACCCTAACTCGCACGAACCATCGCCGAACTTTTGCATCTACTAATTTCCGGTGAATTTTCTGATGAGCTTTTCCGCCGAAAATGTGCACTTCCAGTGCAAAGGGATACCACCCTGGAGTTCCCCTCATCTAGCGCTACGTCGTGACGTGGTCGGTCACACGAATCGAACCTCGACTCCGTTGTCTTCGCCGACTCTGGCGACTCCTCCCCAACTCCGGCAAGCCCTTCTTTCACCATTGTTGACCTCTAGCCGAAGGCATCTCGTTTTGTGGTCGTCCCCATCGATTTCTCTTTTCACTCCCCTAGGGTCCCGAGCATAGCCTTCCGCGACAGCCACCGCTCGCCCTCGGCGCCACTGTCTCTGGGCCGAGCACCCCCGCCTTTCCCCAACGCAGCTGGAGTGCCACCTACACCCAAATCGAGCCGGCCGTCGTTGATCGCCTCTCCAAAATCCGGCCCCGTCTCCACTGTTGGTGCTTGTGATCCCATCGTTCTCCTCTTTCTGTTCCGTGCCCTAGCCGTCTTCCTCGAGCCCCTGACCACCGGCGACCCCAACAGCAGTCCATCTGTGTCCTTGGAATGAACGAACTAGAGGTAGAAGATGGTAAGATCCCATTTTGTGATTAGCTCCCTGTGTTTCTTTTAATCTTTATCATGTTTTCTTGTGCCTTGGCAAAACTGCAGATAACCCCCTACAATAATCCCACCTTTCGCACATAAGGCCCACCCGAGACTTTTTCTTATATAACCTTGAAGTTTATCCTATTCGCGAGCACTATTTATGTGTCTTGCATATCTGTTTGACAGTCCCTGATATCTACGCTTAATCGCAACTAGGTCCCTTTAATCTTGTTTTGTTCCTAGAATCCATGTTTTAGCTCCGTTTTAATCCATTCAAGTTGTGTTAGGTTCAAGATAAAATAAAGTGGACGTTAGTGGTGTGTTTTCATCATACATGTTTTCTGAAAATTAATTTAACATTAATTTTTATTACCTATTGAATATGTCTTTTTTAATTAAAAGTTATATAGTGTCTACACCGCTTTGCAATAAATATTAATTTGATTAATGCTAACTTCATATGCTTTTATTAATAAAACATGATTAGTTCCACATCTCGATTTTCATAAACCAAATGTTAATTTGTATAATATTTAATTAACTTTTCTAATTAAAAGTTGATTAGGCCTTTACACCGGTTTTTTTCTAAATAAATGTTAACTTGATTAATACCAACACAAATGTGTTTCTAATTGTAAACTTGGTTAGTTCTAAGTGAATCATAAAGCTATGTGCTTAGATCTTCTCATTTAAGTTACTTATCTAAATTAATATTTAATTGGTGTAATTTACACATGAGCATTTGTAAGTAAAACTTGATTAGGTTCTTTTCCTCGGTGTTTACAAATAAATTGTAATTTGCATTAATGTCAAAATAGGGTATTTTATTTCTGAAATATCCTTTACATTTGTTTTGCTAATTAAACTGAACCGAAGCTTATAGTCTTTTCTCGTTCCCTATCAGCTCTGTCTTAGTGTGTCTCTGTTGTAGAGCTAGTCTTTTTACAAGCTCTAGATCTTTTCGATCCTAGTTCATGCTCAATCTTCCACAACCATATCTTTAAAGCCAATCTTGTTACCAGTTTCCTTTGCCAGCTAGTTCAGTTTAGTTTCAACCAGGTGGTATCCCATTAGCCTAGTTCTCTTTGTAGACTAGTTCTCCTAAACCCGAGCTTAAGGTTTCTTGTGCACTTGATAGTTTGTTGTCGTTCGTTTCGCCTTACCTTGTGCGTTAGCATGTGTATCACCTGTTACTTATTTTAATAACATCAAAGTTGCATGTTAATCTTGACTAATTATTATTCCATTGATTTTCTAAATAAAATTAATTAGGTTCTATCTCATTTTTTATAAAGCTAAGATTTACTTGGTTAATGCTTATTTATAACTAGTTTTTTAAATAAAATATGGTTCTGTTAAACATCGGTTTTCATCATAATAAATTTAATATATATGCTTAATGATATTAAGTATCTTTTCGATATTAATATGTTTAGTTCAACAGGCAATGTAAAGTTTCTCGGTTTAGATGTCTTGCACATGCTTAGTCTTTCTAAAGTAATGGTTAATTTGATATAATGTGTACTTCATTATTTGCAAATAAAATATGATTAGGTTTACCGTGTCTTCTATAATTAAATGTAACTTTGCTTAATTCAAACATAGAGTATTTCTTTGAAATATTCTTTCCACCTGATTTCAATTTAAATATGTCAAGTACATAGTCTTTTGTTGTTTGTTAATGATCTTACATAAGTGTTGTCTTTTCAACCTTAGTTTCGCTTTCAACGTTCTTTCGTCGTTGCGTAACCATAGAATCGAGTCTATTCTTTAGTGCGCTCTTTTAAAGCTTTTTTTGCTTGGTGCATTGTTCTTAGTTGTACTTGTTGTTTTGTATGTTGTGCCCGATGTTTGCTTCGAGTAGAAGAAGGATCATTGTTCGTTGCTTTGAAGATGAAGAGTTCCAAGGAAGCAAGAGATGAAGAGAGAACAGTAAGAGTAGCTTTTCGTTGGAGAAAGGCAAGTGTCCCTAACCACCTTCTACCTATGCTTTATTTACAAGATTACTATGCATTAATTGGAACATGAAGCGACCACCCAGGAAAACAGTGCAACCATAAGACAGATGGCTCTGTCTTGGCCAATTAATTAGAAGCCTTAGTGTTTGGTATGCTTTACCTGAAGGGGATTGGAGGATGCCGGTAGTTGGTGTATAGCCCAGCCCTCAGACTGATCTTCTCTATGGTAGTTGGTATATAGTCTCGAGAGAGGTTTATACATTGTGCTGTCATGTAACCTAGCGAGCAGCCTGCACTAGGGGATCTTTGTAAATGCCTCGTAACGTCCCTATGCAATCACACCTCAGTAGTGTGGTATGGTGCCTTGCAAGCATTGCATGGCTGGGTCCAAAGTTCTTCGGGACTTTTACGCAACATGTGGTGAAAGTGTACAACCTCTACAGAGTGTAAAACTAATCGATTAGCCATGCTCACGGTCAAGAGCGACCTGGACCCTCACATGATTAATGAACTTAAAGATGGACTTAAATCACTTTATGGTTATTTCTTGTGTCCTTGCTGAGTACCAACCATAACTTGCTTATTGTTGCTCAGAAGAAAAAGGTGTGAAGATGTTGAAGATGGTGATGGTGCTTGGCATACGCAGCCCCCAGTCGATTGCTTGTGGAGTTGGCGCCTCTGTTTCTAGGATTGAATTGTATAACGCTGATAGATTTGTAAGTTTGTTTATGTTATTTTACATGATACTGTTAGTGTTATTCACTTATGTCTATTATATGTATGAAACTAGATCCTGTCATACATATAGTTATGCACTTGGTTTGTTTTTCTAAAACTAGGTGTGACAGGATTCTTATGATAATCATGGTCGACAACAGCGACATCATGGTGTTTGATTCGTTGAGAAAAGACCCCTCACAATACAGGATATTTAAGATATCTTTCAAGTGTAATAATTCTACCCAATATGTTTTCTTTAATGCAATATAGTTGCTTTTGCTAACACTCTATCTTTTATTATTTTTCCTCAAAGCTTGAAAAAATTCGTTGCAGAGAACCAATGACCATTTAAAACAACAATTAGATTATATACTAATTTTTGGTACGTAATCCAAAGAAAAATTTCAAATTGAGAAAAATTAAATTTTATAACACTAGTATTTCATAATTTGTTCCCCTCTCCACTTTAGTGTTTGAGTCAGGAACCAGAAATAATTTATGTGGATACTACGTCTGTGAGCACATATATTGTTTCTCTACAAACTCCGAAGATTATACTTTAAAATAACCCTATTAATAATGCATCATTTTCTATCCGCTTATATATTTAATTGTTGGGTGTAATATATTAACATATTTGTACATTACAGATGGATTTGGTTAGGGACACACTCATTGAGAAGGATCGTCTCTTGACGATTCAAGAAGGTCTCATGGGATTCGTCGTGGACGAGGTGGTTAATCCAAAAGGAAAACATCAATGGAAGTTGAGACTAGAAATTTGAATTGAACAATATTTTGATGTATAGATTACTAGTTTTAGAAAATACTATCTATTTTGATGTGTATAAAATTGTGTGTATATATATTTATAAGTTTACATATGTAGATATATAAGTCTAAGTACATATAGAGTAGACATGTATACACAGATACTTAGTGCAAATACGTATACGTACACATACACGTGAGACAACAATGAACATACGTGTACAAAATAACTCAAATTGGAAAATAAAAAAAGACGGGGACCTTTAGCTTTAGTCCCGGTTGGTAATCTTTACAATACCTAAAATGGGGGCAAATTTTGCCCCCACGTTGAGCCACACCATCAACAAAATGAGAGCATTTTTGCCCCCATTGAGCCACGTCATCAACAAAATGAGAGCCGTCGGATCTCGCGTGGGACCGAAGGCTGCGTCTCCACCGGTGTCCGGTCGAGAACCGTGGCGCCGGACGGAGGCAAAGGCCATAGGGAGAGAAAAGACTACAAAATGTAAAGTAGGGGCCACCCTGGAGACCCGTGGGAGATTGACGTACTCTAGGGGTTCGAGTAGGGTGAGTGTACATTTTTTCTATGGATTTTGGTAGGGAAACTTCTTCAAGGAACATTTCAGTGGGAAAAGGCATCAATACTGTCGTAATATGATTTCACAACTAAAATTGGGAAGACAAAGAGTATGTGAAAAAATTGAGACAACAAAAACAATACAAGAACATTAATTGTATTCCAGTTTTTCCAGGTCAAGAGAAAGGTGGCTTTCAGTTACAACTGCTCAAATAATCGAGGAGCATGCAGCAGGTTCAAAACATAACAACATACTGTACTTATGAAGAAGGAAAAGAATAACGCTTGCGGCTGGACATTCTCCAGGATGATATCTGAAGACTTGCTACTGTCCCGAGCTACCAATGTTGTCCTGACTCCTGAGGAGTGTCAAGTGTGCAACATGGTTTGCATCCATTCCAGCGTGCATTAAGGGTGCTTCGGCCTGTAGTGTCAGCGTGCGGCACACTTTGTGAGGAAAATAATGCATCCATCATGCACAATATGAAACAATTTATATCCAAGGAATGATAGGACATACAGTAAATCATTAGTTGTATATATGCCAGCATGAAGCAGGGTGCAAAAAAAGGGGATTACCATCCGGCTATAACTGTTGGGCAATTGGGAAGAGCGTCAACAGCTTCCTGCAGCACGGCCTTGATCAGTTGAGTCGCAGATTTTCGGTCTTGCATTTCTTTATGTCTGATTCGTTTCCACCGGATTGGATTCCAACCGAAAATGATGAATATAAAAAAAATCATGGTAGCTAATATAAAAGATCCGTATTTATTCCGGTCAAAAATAAATTTGCTTTCATGATAGATACACCAAAAGACTTGGAATCAATCCACTAGTCAAGAGGTGTGGAACCGATCCAAATTTCTTCGTGTCTCTTGTTCTATCTATCATGATGAGTAAATTAATTCTTGATCCGGAATAAATCCGAGTCTCTATCACAATTTTCTTCACACACCCGTTATTCCGGTCGGATTGAATCTCATGTGCGAAAAGCCCTTAGGCCACCTGGAGTTGTCCGGGCGCGATGCAAATACACGGATTTCCTTGAGGCTGGAAAGGTGCCCGAGCCCGGCAGGTGGCGCCTTGTCCCATTCCTCTGGATCGGTCCCTGCTTCGAATGTCAAGTGTGA
The DNA here is from genome assembly GCA_947561735.1 of Cenchrus americanus. Classification (NCBI taxonomy): domain Eukaryota; kingdom Viridiplantae; phylum Streptophyta; class Magnoliopsida; order Poales; family Poaceae; genus Cenchrus; species Cenchrus americanus. The sequence continues at coordinate 41,855,297 of OX387242.1, read as the reverse complement.
TATTCCACAGCAGTCGATGAAGAACTGCTCCAGGACCACGAATCCCATGGCGCTACCTATCACGGTCCTTTCCGTCAAGGCAACCGGCATCCGCAGCCACAGTAGGACGAGGGACGGTAGCCTTCCAATGACGTTCATGTCTTCCTCCCAGCAGATGGACCTATCAGTAGATGTGGTGGTTTCCTTCAGCATCAACCCAAGACGCAAGAAGCTACCCATCCACTTGGGAACTCTGGAAAAGTTCCATCCAAGCAGATCAAGCTCCTCAAGGTTGTGGAAAGGAGGAGATAGCAAGCTTAGGTCATCACCGTTGCAAGTTTCGAACAGTGAGACTATCGAAAGCTGCTTGAGATTGCATAGTTTCTCCACGGAAGTGCCTACATAAGCTGCCCATGTCGTCTCCTGCGTGTCACCATCATCGTCTCTGCATTGTAGTGTTAGCAACCAAGAATGGATTGGAAGAGGAAGGGAGCAAGCAAGGGATTAGGATCGGAAGAACCGAGGGATACTTCTGATAGAGTTCATGTTTTCGTTTATACAATGCTTATCTCTTTCTCTCTTCGTTCTGCTACTTATCTCTCCTGAACTCGCAGGCTCACGCACACAACACAGATTAGTTGGGCCGGTTCCACTCCGGGCCAGAAATACGAACATTAGGAACGTTGGGCCGAGATGACCGCCGAGGCCCAGCTTCCCTTGCAACGTGCTGGGTAGGAGGGGTACTGACATGTAGCTTGTTATTAGTTTCCCAGTATCCCTTCCCAGAATGGAGAGTCAACACTGTCAAATTGGTGAGCTCGCCTAGGGCCCTGATGTTTGCCAACGAGCTCCTCTGCAGACTAAAGCAATCGCAACTTTGCAACGATTTCATCTTCCCAATCCCGTCCGGCAACCTCGTCCCAGGCAGGATCAAATGGGACAAGCTTGGTAAGTCAAACGTATCTGATGGGATGGTGCAAATCGACGAGTTCGGAATCTCCAGCGTCTCCAAATGCTTCAGCCTCCGAATTTGATTAGGAAGCACTACATGCAGGCCCGGTGCATCTGGAGACCACTGATTGCATTTTACCTTTAAATATCTTAGTTGTGGTAAGTGGACGATACCAGTCAGGTCAATTCTTTCCACATGCTTAGTATAGTCAAGAAATAGCACCCTGAGATATTTGAAGTCTGACAAAGAAGGGATGCACTTTGATGCTCCATGGATGGCAAGTGAACGAACTTGTGATAGCCAGTTTGTGCTGCTCAAGTGCAATATTGTTGTCTCATCGTCTCCACTCAAGTCGATTGAGAGTCGACGAACCTTATCTTGTACTTTTGTCAAGGCATGTGGATCGTGTACAATAGTGATAAAGTTATCTTCTCTAGCCCTTCTTATGATCAGGTCAAGCATCATATCATGTACTCTACACCAAACAACCTTAAAATTATGCTTATCGTATACAGGTTGAATCATACTTCTATTGACGAGCTCATTGAAATAGCTCTTTTTGCAACTTCCCACACATCTCGCCCATGAGAATTACTCACAAATCCTTCAGCCACCCACCGCCTAGCAAGCTCATTTTTGCTAATCACTCTATCCTCAGGATAAAAGCCAAGATACAGAAAGCATGCCTTTAGATGTCGAGGAAGATTCTTATAGCTCAGGTCTAGGATATGCATCATGTCTTCCAATGTGGGGTTCGTTGAAGAATGAAGGGGTAATTAAAGATTCCTTTATCTCCTCCCACTGCTTTTTTATTCTTCTGGGTTGGCAACTTGGCATGCCAAAATACTAGCAATTGTTATAATGGCAAGTGGTAAACCACCACACTTCTTCAAGATTTCACATGAAACATTCATGAACTGAGAAGGGCATGCATCTTCAGAGCCAAATATTCTGTTAAAGAATAATCTTCTTGAGTCCAAGTCACTAAGAGGTTTCATAATGTGAATGCATCCATGGTCACTGCAGCATGCCTTCGCAACATCCTCAATTCTTGTAGTTACCAAGACTCTGCTTCTTTTATCATTCCGTGGAAAACCACGACTAATAATGCTCCATTCTCGCACACTCCATAGATCATCAACAATGACTAGGAACCTATAGCAATACGCAAGATATAACATATGTTAAAGGCATGCAGAACAAGCACCTTTCACTTTTGGAAGAACAATAAGGTATTTATATATATACAATACACCGGTAGAGAGTGAAGCTTTTGTTCGGGCCTTTAGTCCCGGTTCAACTTTGGAGCCGGGACTAAAGGCCTTTCGTCGACGTGGCCCGAAATGCTCGTCGTAGCCGACCCCCTTTAGTCCCGGTTCGTATTACAAACCGTGACAAAATGGGGGGCTCCCAACGGCTCCATCTCGGCAATAATTGCCCCCGGCCTTTAGTCGCGGCTACCCTTTAGTCTCGGCTCGTAACACCATCCGAGACTAAAGGCCGGGGGCAATGTAACACCCGTACCTCCTTCTTACTCCTACCACCCGAGCCATTCACCGAGCCACACCCTCGAGCTCAAGCTCTTCCCCTCCATGCGACTCAAGCCTAGGGTGGTGCTGCGATTTTTTTCTTCATTAGTTTGTGAAGATTTCTCTCCTCCAAGGTGTTGTAAAGGTTGGAATCTTCATCCTCCCTTCATTTGTGGTGAATAAATTTTGTTTTATGGTTTAGAGATGGAGAAAATAGAAATGTTAATTTGTAGCTAGGTCGGAGAAGCTTAAATTAATTAGAGAGACGTGATTTTGTATATACATGTGAAGATGTTGTTAGGATGGTACTTGCATTGTTCCTTCTTTCATTAAAATCTTGTTTTTCATAATATTGAATTTTTCTTGTACATATATATATAGTTTATAAAATATATGCTCATAAAAGAAGACATACCGAAAAGTACTATGTATTTCCATTCTTTCATTGTTTAGAAATAATTTTATTCTAGGTAGCCATTGGAGGAAATAGAAGATTAAATTACTTTGTTAAGTATGTTTTTAATTTTTATATAGAATAAATGTAAGCATTCTCTTATTTTTCTTGCTGTTCATAAATTTTAATTTTACTTGTATATATAGTTTATAAAATATATGCTCATAAAGAAAAAATAGACATACGAAAAATGTACTACGTATGTATTTTCATTATTTTATTTTTTCTTTTATTTCTAGGTAGCTATAGAAGATTAAATTCTTATATTAAGTATTTTTTTAGTTTCATATACAATAAATGTAAGCATTTTCTTTTTTTCTTGTTTTTGATAAGAGCCCCACGTCCTAATTAGCTACGGTTTCACCTCACGAGCTACATGGGGACCGCCCGCGCCTCCGCGAGGTGGGACCGTAGCCGATAGGAGGTGTAGCGCATGTGTGGTACTTGTAAGTGGGTGAGTGAGGTGTATATGACGGTGATGTGAGACTACCGTAGTTCCTAGAGCATCTAGGTCTTCTCGAGTCATTGGTTCGTAAAGGTTTTGTACAAGTAATAATAGTGTTGGATTCTATCCCCTTTTGTTTTTTATTTATGCATATATTGAATCCAATCTATATATATGTAGGTATGTGTAGTTTATAAAATATAGTGTTGAATTCTATGGCCCCTTTTATTTCTAGGTTGCTATAGGAGGAAATAGAAGATTAAATTCTTTTATTAAGTATTTTTTTTAGTTTTATAGACAACAAATGTAAGTATTTTATTTTTTTTTCTTGTTTTTGATACGAGCCCCACATCCTAATTAGCTACGGTTTAACATCGCGGGCTATGTGGGGACCGCCCGTAGCTCCGCGATGTTGGACTGTAGCTAGATAGGAGGTGTAACGTGTAGTACTATAAGTGGGAGAGTCGGTGTATATGACGGTGAGGTGAGATCGTTGTAGTTCCCGGAGCATCTAGGTCTCCCGAGTCGCCGGTTCATAAAGGTTATGTACGGTAATAGTTCCCTTTTGTTTTTCTATTTGTGCATATATATAAGTCTAATCTAATTGCGTATATGGTATATATATACGGGTATATACCTATATACAAGTTCAAATACCCGTACGTGCATATACGGGTTAGACACCAATTAGAATATACACTCAAATCGAAAACAAAAAAACAGAGAAACGAGACCCTTTAGTCTCGGTTGGTATTACCAACCGAGACGAAAGGGGTGAGCACGTGCCGGCGTGCGCACCCCTTTAGTCTCGGTTCGTAATACCACCCGGGACTAAGGGGGGGAGGGGGGCTTTTGTCTCGAACTTTAGTCCCGGTTGGACTTGAGAGACCTATACCCCTCTCCAACCGGGATTAAAGCTCCTCTCCCTACCAGGATAGTATATCCACCTTTTCTTGTGGCTAAAAGTAAAACCTTATTGGGATTAACTTTTTTTCATAAGATTTTGGAACCGTCAAGGGTGATCTCATTTTGTCTTACAATCATGGTTTCACTGCTAATATATCTTATAAAACCTTAGGAATAGATAAGATATATTCAAAACTACATACTACAAAAATATTTTTCCCCGTGTTTTCTACGGTACAATTTTGCTTGTATTAGAGCAACTTCAACAAATTAGCCAAATGAGTTAGACTAGCTAAAAATGAAAAAATCGACCAAAACATCGTTCCAACAACCTCGCTATTCTTTTCCTCCGTCGAACACGCTCGTCAAAAACTCCTCCCCGCTAGCCATATACGTCGAGCGTGGCGCGCTAGCTATTACCCCATGCCCGCCCTCCCCACGCTCCCCGGCCACCTTCCCGCGCTCCCGCCCCGCACCAAAATCTTGGGCGCTCCATGGCTTCCGCGCGCCGTCGCCACTCGCCTCGCGGCCGCGGTAGCGCCGCCATCGTGATGAGCTACGTCTCGAAGACGCCGCCGTCGATGTCCCGCACGGTGCGGTGGTGTAAATGGAGGCGGTCCTAATGAGGCGGGGCTCGGCCTCCTTCCGGTCGAAGGAGGTGAGGGGAGAGGAGAACTCGGAGGAGGCCTTGCGGTTGTCGAGGACGGAGCGGAGCTCGGGCGGCGGCGCGGAGGCAGAGAGGTCGTCGAGGGGAGGCTCCGGATGCGGAAGGTGTCGGCGAGAGGAGGCGAGGAGGGAGGGCGCGGAGGGGCGGGGGGTTGAACCGGGAGCTTGGTGGGTGGGTAGGAGTGGTCGAAGGAGAGGGCCGGGATGGTGCGGAAGGAGGCAACGAGAGGGGCGGGGCGAGATCGAAGGAGAGGAGGGAGACACGGTTGTGAAGGTCCTCGAGGAAGCCGCCATAGGCGAGGACGGGCGCGGCGGGGAGAAGGCGAGAGCGTAGATCGAGTGCGCAGTGAAGGCGTGCGAGTTCGGCGCCTCCGGCCCCGCCGATGAAGCGGTCGTGGACGGCGGCTTGGGGAGGTCCATGGAGGAGCCGGATGGAGTGGATTGATCCGGTGGCCAAGTCGGAAGGGGGCGATCGTGGCCGGGATTTGGGGGGGGAGGAATGATAAAAGGGGTTTCGTCGGCCGTTGAGCCGGGGTGCGAACTCGGGCGGAAATCGGCGGTGGCGGCGGCGGTGAATTGACGGAGAGCGGAGCTCGCCGTAGGCCGGGCGAGCCGGCCGCGACGACGAGGTCCTAATGTGAAGCCGCGGCGACCCCCCCGGCGCCATGGATGGGAGAAAGAGCAGGGAGGAGCAGGAGCATATAAGGTTGGGGGTGGGGTCCACACGTCATTGAGTTGGAGAGAGTAGAGTTTCGATATGATGGGCGGGACACACCGACAATGGAGTATATAGAGTTCGAGTTTAGAGAGGCTATTGGATTTTAACAACTTATTGCTAGCTATTTCATTTTACATATTAGATAAATTAGGATTTTAGCTAGTGATTTTTAGAGAGGCTCTTGGAGTTGCTCTACTAACTTTAATCTATGGTAGGAATCTAACCACACAACATGCAAATAATATACGTTTTTAATGTTGAGCTAGTAGGCACAACATTATTTCTTTAATTAAAACAAGAATTGGTACCTCTTATCATGTAGATATTCTCCAAGGATGTCGATGAGATCTTTTACATCGCAAGCATTAGAGGGTGGTGACAGATGAAGTTGTTGTGATAGAATACCATTGAGTATCCTTGTCATGTCTGGTTTTTGAGAAATAGACACAAAATATGTTAAAGTTGAACTGGTCTCTGACTTCACGGTACACCTCGTTTGCAAGTGTGGTCTTTCCTAACCCGCCAGATCCCACAATAGACATCAGCTTCAACTGTTGCTCTTCTTCCATTACCCATTTGACAAGGTCTTCCTTCTGTTTCTGAATACCCACAAGGTTGGTTGACTCCTTGTACAGTGCCGATAAACGAGGATCGACAGATATTGGGGCAGAGATGCACTCATCAATCTTGTACCTCATTCGGCGCTCACTTGCCTGGAACACACGAGCCCTGATCTCTTGGATCTGATTAGCTATGCGGTAACGTTCCTTGATAGCTTTTAAGCGGTGAGAAGCTTCCTGGAGGAACCCCACCTTGTAAATGGCTTCATCAACATGGTGCGTAAACCCATCGATGTAAAGGATGGAAACGCTCCCCCCCACCCCCGTCCTCGTGGAAGGATGGAAACGCTCTGTCTTTTCGGAAGGCGTTTGGCGGCGACTCCGCATGCGATCTTGAATCTGTGCTAGTTCGCTCCTCTCCATCATCGATCTAGCCGCTCCGTCGTGCACCACGCGGTCACGGTGCCCACGCCCCGTCGACCGGGCGTGTTACACCGTCCTCGGCCACCGCGGCCGTCGGTTAGCCGTCTCGGTGCCGCCGTCCACCAAAACCCTAGTTTCTGCTAGGAGCCGCGCCGCTTAGGTTTCCGTAGCCGGGATCTCGTGCGCACGCACCGGCCTTCACAATCCGATGTGGTGCTTGCCGTTTACTCATCTCTGATTGTTCTGATGGCCTCAATCGGAGAGGGAGGTGGTGGATCGGGGGTCAAAGTCGGCCTCGGTCCAGAATGAAGTTGATCCACATGTTGCTGATCTACTGAGGAAACTCAACCTCACGGAGGCGGAGGGGGAGTGTGCAGTGTTCAGCGATGATGAAGAGGAAGATGCGATGGCAACTGATTGGGCGCTGGTGGGGAAGGTCTTGACCCCCGGGACGCTTCACCGCAGTACGATCATGGGAGATCTTCGGCGGCGTGGGGTAACCTCCGCCGGACTTAAGATTCGCTCGATTGGCGAGAAGAAAGACAACATGTTCGTGGCCGAGTTCGGTTGCAAGGTGGATCTTGACCGCACCCTAGCCGGCTCACCATGGAATTTTGGTAAATATGCGGTGATCCTCGGGGAGTATGATGCTAGGCTTAAACCCTCTCGCATCCGTTTCGAAAGGATGGAGATTTGGGTGAGGTTACTTGGATTTGCCGCCGGGGTGGATGAACCGGCGGCGTGGGGTTCGGGCTATGAACCTCCTCGGGGATGTGGTGAAGATGGATGTGGACAAATTTGGGAAGGCAAGTGGCCCTTTCCTCCGGGCCAGAATCGCCATTGAGTTGAGCAAACCAATTAAACGGGGTGTGCTTCTGAAGATGTCTAGAGGGGAGGCCCCAGAATGGTTTGATGCTCGGTATGAGAAATTGCCCTTCTTTTGTCGCTCGTGTGGGGTGATAGGTCACTCTGACCTGATCCGTGCAACACCCGCACGGCGAGATGAAGGTGGGAAGCTTCCATATGATATAACACCGCGAGTGGATGATAGGAGGAGGAAGCCTCGGGGTTTTGCGAAGGCTGCCGCGGAATCCCTTAGTAGTGTGTCCTCGTCGAGCTCTAAGCACACTAGGGGGTCCTCTAAACAGCAGGAAGAGGAGATGCCGAGGGAGACCTATGGTAATGACAGAGATGATGAGGTAACATCTCCTTTAAAGGAGAAGACATCTGGGGTGGATAAGAACAAAAACACGGCGCCGCGGTGGCGAGTCGCCCTCTGTTCCAGTCCAAACCGGCCAGGAAAAGAAAAACGAAAACGGTGCCGGGGTCGGCTACATCGGATCTTAACTCGCTCGTCCGGGACCCTCCGGCATTAGTCCCCGCGGGGATGGTAAGTGCGAGGATCGGTCAATTGGATGGGGTCCAGGAGGAGGACAAGGAAGGCAAGGAGGAGTTGTTGAAGAAGCAAAAGATGTGCTCTACCACTTTTGATGCGCGATCGCGGTGGCTGCGGACGGCGGCCCCCGCCGGCACAATGAATTGCCTAAGCGTGAACTGCCGGGGAGGGGGCCGGCCCGTGGCAGTTCAAGAGTTGGGTCTCCTGATTGAGACCTGGAAGCCTGCGCTAGTGTTTCTCATGGAAACTCGAATGACGAGGAGAAATCTTGGGGTCTAATGAAAGCTTTGGGATACCCTAACGGGGAGGTGGTGGCGGCGACGGGTTTGAGCGGTGGCCTCGCGTTGTTCGGGAGAAGGGATGTCATGGTGGCGCTCGCAAAGCAAGTCACGTTCACACATTGACATTGTCATCTCCTGTGACAATTTTCATGGAAGGCAGCTATGTTTCACCGATTTCTACGGTGAACCAAGGCGAGAGATGAGGAAGAATAGTTGGTATCTTATGCGTTTCCCGCATGCACAAATTGGGTCTCCCGTGGTTGTGTGCGGGGGGACTTCAATGAGGTGTTGAATCCTAGTGAACACGTTGGGTCGTGTGAAAGGGAAGCCCGGCGGATGGAAGGGTTCCAAGATGCGATTGCTGATTGCGGCCTCATGGATTTGGGCTTCGTTGGCCTCGCCGTATACTTGGGACAACGGACGGGCGGGGACCAGGAACGTTAAGGTCCGTCCGGACCGGGCCTTTGGTGATCACGGGTTCTGGACATGATGGGAGATGTGCTAGTGAGGGTCCCGCCAACAAGTGTTCTCGGACCATGCGGGCTTGCCGATCGAGCTAAAGGAGAACACAAGGATGGGAAACCCGCACTCTAAGAGGAAAACGCCGTTCATATATGAAAACATGTGGCAACGTCATGAGGACTATGGGGGCTTCGTTAATCAAAACCGGGATCCCGGCCCGGGTGGAGGGGATTTCCTTTCTCTAGCCTCCTCTTTGACAAACATGCAACGGTCGTTGAAAGATTGGGATCGGAACGTTTTTGGTTCGGTTCGAAGTAACCCGAAACGCCTACGTAAAGAGCTTGAGGAGGAGAGGAGTAATACTATGTACCGGGGCCCGACCGAAAGAGAACGATGCCCGATGAAAGAACTAGCGAAGTCCTAGCTCGGGAGGAAGAAATGGAGAAGCGGCGCTCTCGTGCAGATTGGCTCAAATCCGGTGACCGGAACACGAAGTTCTTCCAAGCCAAAGCGAAGGCGCGGGCTCGCTCAAACTGCATCCGCGCGCTAAAAAGGGCGGATGGTTCAGAGGAGACTACACAGGAAGGTCTCGAGCAGCTGGCTACAGATTTTTATCAGGGCCTGTTCACTGCCCAGGAAATCCTACAGCCGGAACTTATCTGCCAGTATATACCGAGGAGGGTGACTGACCAAATGGCTGAGCTGCTTGAAAGGGCATTCACGAGTGAAGAACAGACCAAGTAAAGCATGGTTGTATGTGCATGCGGTTAGCCGGCACTATTTCTTTTGATTATGGGAACTCTCTCGCTTATCAATTCAATACCCATCGATGTATTGACTATGCAATAAACATGATCTTTTTCCTTCGGTAATATAATTCAGCACGAACTCATTATGATACTCTACTCCAACCATGCAAGCTTTTTTGCATTAGCATGTACGCACGGTATGTTGTGAGGTCCTTTCCATACTTATGCCTTTCTTGTACCACTTCCGTATTCAGCAATTCTTCCACCCACGTGTTCATCTCGGTGTGTATATTAGTTTAGTACCGTTTTTAGTACGTTTTATGATGATTGTGTACTTGTTTTTAATTTAGATTATTTGATTGCTAGAACATGTGTGCTCCGGATGTTTTGCTTTGGATGAATGATGCGAATAGGTCTTTTGGAAGTATTGAAGAACGTGAATATGAAGATATTCGAGCAACTACTTTGGTTAAAGGCAAGTGTGTCCTTGATATTTGTCCCAATAACTATGATTAATCACTTTGCATTGCTTTGCATTAATATTGATGGGTCCTATTAAGGTTTAACCTAGTCTTTGATTGTCATTCCTTGTTAACCTGGGTTTACATTTATGTTGGGTAGCTATGTTTAGTTGCTATACCTTGGTTATGGTGGTTTTAATGAACAATAATGATGAATCATGCTATATCTTTATGTTATACCTTTGTTTGCTTAATACAAGACCATATGCTTAATCGGAACATGGAGAACCACCCAGGAGAACCGTACAACCACAAGGCACATGGCTCGCCTTGGCTAAATAACTAGAGACTTTAGTGTTGTAGCAACCTTACCCGAAAGGGACAAATGGGGAGGCGTTGACGGAGTATAGACTCGCTCTAGTAGGGAGTTGGGCTTTGCTAAGACACGGTACCTACTAGGGGACTTTATGCCCCGCATCATCCCGAAACCTAGTGGGTTGTTGCGCATTGGAGGATCTTCGTAAAGGCCTCGTAGCGTCCCTATGCAATCACACCTCGGTAGTGTGGTATGATGCTTGGCCGCATCGCATGGTTGGGTCCAAAACTCTTCGGGGTTTTTACGCGACTTGTGGGTAAAGATGTACAACCTCTGCGAGTGTAAAACTAGTCGTGCCCATGGTCACGGGCGGCCTGGACCCTCACATGATAACCGAACTTGAAGATGAACTTAAATCGTATTCTCTGGTTATGCTTGCCATGTACTTATGGCGTACCTCTTATCTTATTCTTAATGTGGGTTGGTATATACTTATACTATGTTAGTAATCGGGTGCTAATAAAATTTGACCAACTAAAATTGCTTAAGTGCTTATAGCCCGGTCCCACTATAAAGCCTTTGCATTCATTCTTTCTCCACACTTGCCGAGTACGACAAGTGCTCACCCTTGCTATAAACAATGTTGCTCGAAGGAGGAGGCTACTTTGAAGTCTTGTGAAGATGTTGCTGGTGCTAGGCGTACGCAACCCCCGCCGATCGCCCGTGAAGTTTGGAGCCTTCGTTTCCGAGGATTAAGCATAAACCTCTCGATAATCTTTCTTTTTCTTACGTGATACCGTTTCGTATTCACTTATATGTCACTATATGCATGAAACTTGATCCCGGCATGCATATAGATATGCACTTGGTTTTCTTTCGGAAAATCGGGTGTGACAGAGTGGTATCGTAGCCGTATCGACCGTAGGACGTAAGCCTAGTTGGCAACGGATGTTCCCTAAGGTCTCTTTTGATCTAAAGTCCATTCTTACCTTATCCTTGACCTCTCCGATGAATGATCCCGCATCTTAACCATCTTCTTATCTCTGTACCATGAATTCTCGTATATTTATCTTCACTCTCCTTGAACATTTTTTTTCCGATCTCGCCTGTCCATTCTCTCAAGCAATAACACCCCTTGATTTATTGGTAGAACTGTTACCATTAACATTCTATCTGTTCGCGCAGCTCTCCGACACATCAGGACTGTTTTCATTTTATCTCGAGCTACCGAACTCCGATTGACATGAAATCAGTTGGGTTAGTTCCAGAATTTCATGGACTAATTTCTTTCCAAAATCAGCAGTATTCGTTTTGTATCCAGGGAGATACATACGAATTAGTGGAGCATTCAGAATCTGCCAACACTACTGACATAGCCATCTTGCTTAATTCATATCTCCAGTTCTGAACCTCCGATTGAGGTGATTCCAGTTGGGATGAACTCATAATTCTGGCCTCCTTGATCTGGGAAAAATCCATTATTTGTGGATATCCTTTCTGGGAGATACATCTGATCTATTAGGAGGATACCCTCGACTTTATTAACAACGTGTAGTGTCGTTTCCTTTAGCTATGCCTTGATTGGTGGAATTCAATGTTTGCATGATGATGCTTTATTTTATGAACTTGATTGATTCGTTTCTTTGATGTGAGTGTTGGTGTATTGTGGGTCTTATATCTGCAATAACATCAGTTGCCTAGTTGGGTTTTCCTTTTATACCTCCCACATCCTTGCTATCTCTCGGCTCTAATGAAGGGCATCATAAGAAGGAAATGAAGACAACAGAATGTCAACAAGCAAATGCTACTGCCACCCTCGTGAGGTAAAAGTGAGCAAGATGAAGAAAAGAAGACTTCACTCTACTTTCTCTCCCACCTTGAGCTTGCTCCTAACCCATCTAGCTCACTCTAATGAAGACCCCAATGATCAAGACAAGATGAGGAATAAAGATCCTACAAGCCGGACGACAAAAGAGGATGATCCCCTACCTTCTTCGATCGCAATGTTCGAGTTCATCTCCCTCCTCCTTGCCTCTTGTTTCTTCGAATCTCGGGACGAGATTCCGTTTAAGAGGGGTAGATTTGTCACACCCCGAAATTTCCAATTTCGGGATGTGAATAGAAAGAATAATTAAATAACGATTTTCTCATAATTTTAAAATTTTTCCAACGTTTATTTTTCTTTACAGGAATATAGTATAGGAAAAATCCTTGTTTGATTTTCTGAATCAAATAAAAGTCGTGAGTGTTGCATTCGTGCCGATGCATCTTGGTGTTTTGTGAGTGCAAAAGGTTTCAAAAATGCGTTTAGGAGCTGTCCAAATCCTTCCAAGAATTTTCCGGACTTTTACGGAATTTATTCTCATTTTCCCCGAGCTTATTTTATCTATTTGAAGGCTCTAAAATAATTTTCAAGAGCACCAAATACTTTATTTGGTTTGTTTGTGTCTCAATCTAGCTCGGGAATTTTACTTGGAATTTTTGTGATTTTCGGGTATTTTTCGTGCCTTTAAACAATTTCTAGTCTATCCGGAATTGTTTTCGCATTAAAAATAAATTCGGGAATAAAAAAAAATCATATCCTTTCCTACCGGGCCGAGCCCGAACGCCCGACCCGCTCCAGCCCAACGGCCAAGCCGCCAAGGCCCAACCGAGCCCGAGCAACAAGAGCCACGCTCTAGCGCCGCCGCCGATCTTTGGCGTGCGCGCCAAGCCGCAAGGAGCCCCGCGCCTCTATAAAGGCCGCCGCCACGGCCTCGCGCGCCCTAGCCGCCGCCCGGGCTTCCCCGCACCTCGCTCGCCGGTGCCGATCGAAGTCGCCGAGCAAGAGCTCCGCCGGCCGCTCGCCCGAATCCGCCGACACGAAGCGTAGCCGGGGCAAGACGTCGTCACCATCGGCTTCACCGAGGTTAAGCCGCACACCCGCCGCCGTCCCCGTCGCCTCTTCGTCACCGCAGCGCCGCCGTCGCCGTCGATGCCTCTTGCCGAGTCGGTCATCGCCGCTGGTGAGATGTGACCTGCGCATGCAAACCTCTGTCGTCCATCGCTTTTTTTTCATCTAATCCGTGCAACTTTACAATCTACGCTGCAGTGTTGCTCGCGGCCCCGCCCCCCTACCGTTGCATGCCTCGCCCCGCATCTTTGTTGCCTCGCCGATACAATTAACAAAGCCATGCACCACACGCCTTCCATGCACAGCGGGTGACAATCAATTCCTTGGTCACATTGTTTATTACTTGAGTATCAAAGTGATGTCATGCTCACGTCATGTTTAGCGATAATGACTCGGTTTTCCTTCACCTTCATGCACGTAAAGAACAGCCAAGTAAAGCATGGTTGTATGTGCATGCGGTTAGCGGCACTATTTCTTTTGATTATGGGAACTCTCTCGCTTATCAATTCAATACCCATCGATGTATTGACTATGCAATAAACATGATCTTTTTCCTTCGGTAATATAATTCAGCACGAACTCATTATGATACTCTACTCCAACCGTGCAAGCTTTTTTGCATTAGCATGTACGCACCGTATGTTGTGAGGTCCTTTCCATACCGATGCCTTTCTTGTACCACTTCCGTATTCAAGAATTCTTCCGCCCACATGTTCATCTCGGTGTGTATATTAGTTTAGTACCGTTTTTAGTACGTTTTATGATGATTGTGTACTTGCTTTTAATTTAGATTATTTGATTGCTAGAACATGTGTGCTCCGGATGTTTTGCTTTGGATGAATGATGCGAATAGGTCTTTTGGAAGTATTGAAGAACGTGAATATGAAGATATTCGAGCAACTACTTTGGTTAAAGGCAAGTGTGTCCTTGATATTTGTCCCAATAACTATGATTAATCACTTTGCATTGCTTTGCATTAATATTGATGGGTCCTATTAAGGTTTAACCTAGTCTTTGATTGTCATTCCTTGTTAACCCGGGTTTACATTTATGTTGGGTAGCTATGTTTAGTTGCTATACCCGGGTTATGGTGGTTTTAATGAACAATAATGATGAATCATGATATATCTTTATGTTATACCTTTGTTTGCTTAATACAAGACCATATGCTTAATCGGAACATGGAGAACCACCCAGGAGAACCGTACAACCACAAGGCACATGGCTCGCCTTGGCTAAATAACTAGAGACTTTAGTGTTGTAGCAACCTTACCCGAAAGGGACAAATGGGGAGGCATTGACGGAGTATAGACTCGCTCTAGTAGGGAGTTGGGCTTTGCTAAGACACGGTACCTACTAGGGGACTTTATGCCCCGCTTCGTCCCGAAACCTAGTGGGTTGTTGCGCATTGGAGGATCTTCGTAAAGGCCTTGTAGCGTCCCTATGCAATCACACCTCGGTAGTGTGGTACGATGCTTGCCGGCATCGCATGGTTGGGTCCAAAACTCTTCGGGGTTTTTACGCGACTTGTGGGTAAGATGTACAACCTCTGCAGTGTAAAACTAACTAGTTAGCCGTGCCCATGGTCACGGGCGGCCCGGACCCTCACATGATAACCGAACTTGAAGATGAACTTAAATCGTATTCTCTCGGTTATGCTTTGCCATGTACTTATGGCGTACCTCTTATCTTATGCTTAATGTGGGTTGGTATATACTTATACTATGTTAGTAATCAGGTGCTAATAAAATTTGACCAACTAAAATTGCTTAAGTGCTTATAGCCCAGTCCACTATAAAGCCTTTGCATTCATTCTTTCTCCACACTTCCTGAGTACGACAAGTGCTCACCCTTGCTATAAACAATGTTGCTCAGAAGGAGGAGGCTACTTTGAAGTCTTGTGAAGATGTTGCTTGGTGCTAGGCGTACGCAACCCCCGCCGACCGCCCGTGAAGTTTGGAGCCTTCGTTTCCGGGATTAAGCATAAACCTCTAATAATCTTTCTTTTCTTACGTGATATTGTTTCGTATTCACTTATATGTCACTATATGCATGAAACTTGATCCCGGCATGCATATAGATATGCACTTGGTTTCCTTCGGAAAATCGGGTGTGACATTGTCAAATGGTTTTCGGGTTAGCAGGCACTCACCCTGGATTTCCCATCTTCTCTTTGCCGATGACCGTCTCATTTTTACCCAAGCAACAAAGAGAGGGGCGACGAAAATTTCGGAGATCCTCGAATTATATAACGGGGGGTCGGGCCAACCGGTGAATAAAGGCAAGTCTCGCTGTTTTTTTCGGTGAGAACTGTGGCCGGACACAAAAAGAGAGGTACACGATGGGTTGCAAATCCCAACGGAGGCATTAGGGGAGAAGTATTTGGGCCTTCCTACGGCTGTTGGGAAATGTTCGATGGAACTTTTGACTATGTGGCGGATAGGATCAAAGGCTTTATAAATGGATGGGGTGGCCAATTGCTCGGTTGTGCGGGGAGAGAAGTTCTTATTAAAGCCAATGCACGGGCAAGTGCCAACATATCCAATGAGTTGCTTCAAAATTCTTGCTCCGACCGTAAAAAGATCAAGAATTATATCTCCAACTATTGGTGGGGAAGCTCTATTGATAACCATAAGCCGCATTGGCGAGAGGTGGACCAAGCTCACAAGAACTAAAGGTGATGGGGGTTTGGGTTTTCGGGATCTCCCGCCGTTTAATCAAGCTATGTTAGGGAAGCAAGGCCGGCGCCTCCTTGTTCGACCGGACTCGCCGTGTGTGCTAGGGTATTGAAAGGGAAGTACTACCCGAATAGCGACTTTATGAGGGCAACAAGGAGGAAGGGCGGCTCGAAACCCGGCGCGCGATCCCGTTTGGGCGCCGGCACTAGCCAAAGGGCTTATTAAGAGGATTGGTCCGGGGGAGTCGATCAACATTTGGACGGACAACTGGATTGCCGGCACAACAACGATGAAACCTATCTCGCCGCTTGACGGATGTGCTACGAGAACGAGTCGGCGAGCTCTTCTTGCCGGACTCGCGACAATGGGATGAGGAGTTGGTTCGCTCCTCCTTTCCGCACCCGATGCCGAGGAGATTCTCGAAGTTAAAACCGGGTGCAAGGCCGATGGACGACATTGAAGCTTGGGCTTTTGAAAAGCATGGCCTATATTCGGTTCGCTCGTGCTACGGGATGCTTAAACATGAGAGTGATCGGTTGGAGGATTTTAAGAGAAAGGAACCAAGTTCGACAAATAATCAACATTGGTGGAAGAAAGTTTGGAAGCTGAAAGTCCCCCCAAAGGTCCGCATTTTCTGGTGGAGAGTCCTCAATAATTTTCTTCCATCGAAAGCAGAACTTAAGAGGAGGCATATAGCACAAGAAGATCATTGTGAGACCTGTGGCTCGCCGGAGGAATCGCTGTACCATGTTGTGGTTTCCTGTACTCTTGCTGGAAGTTTTTGGCAGGCAGTCCGTGAGCTGACGGGATGCAAATTTCCATCGCTTCACCCAGGATCATGGGCTACGGATCTCCTGTCAGGCGTGGTGTGCACTCTTGAGCAGGCCGCTTTATTCATCTGTGGTGCCTGGTCGTTGTGGACAGGCCGCAATGGGCGAGTTCATGGCCGAACTAGTTGGAACCATGTTGCTGCAGCGAAGCACGTAACTAAAATGATGGAGGACCTGATCTGTCTAACTCAACGGAAGGAGGACGCCCCTATTCGCGAAAGGTTTGTGGAAGAAACCGGGGACCAGGGGCGGGCCCAGTATATATTCATGGGTATTCAGTTGAATACCCATTATTTTTGCAAAGAAAAATTCATCCATATAGTGTCTTCTAGTTATATAGGTGGAAAAACATGGAAAAAAACATAAGCTAGCAGTCAATCCAAAGAAAAAGGCCCATCCGCACCTACTTCTATCTGGCTCTTCCCTCTTCTACCTTGCTAATTTGTCACAAGCCCACTTTGGCCCTCTTCAACATTTCCAATTTTTTGTGAAATTAAAACATCAGTTTGCATGCTTACGAAATTAGGACAATGTGAATATATGATAGCAGTAGGCAGTAGCAGTAAAACTATTTGAATGGTTGCTTGGTTATATTCATTGAAAAATAATTCTTTTTACAAGCCAAGGATGAGGACATGATCAAGGACAGGACAGGAGAGTTATCCAGTAATTTGTAAGTTTTTTTATCAATGCTATTTGCTTTTTGATGATTTTACACTCTATATATTCGAGATATTGCCCCTTGCTACCTTGTTGATCATTTTAGTACATATATCTCTATGTCTTATGAATCAAAAGGTAGACTAAAAAAAATTCTTGGGCCTTTAAAATCTTGAATACCCATTCCCAAAATCCTGGGCCCGCCCCTCGCCGGGGACAGGATGGATTAAAGTGAACACAGATGCAGCGTTTGATTCAAGCTCGGGCTCGGGCTCGAGTGGTGTAGTCATCAGAAATGAGAATGGTGAGATCTTGATGGCGGCTGCAAAACATCATTATCACACCCCAGATGCTCTAACAGCTGAAGCCTTGGCGGCGAGGGATGGCCTGGTGTTAGCCCATTCGGGTGGTTTTCATAAGGTGATTCTGGAGACTGATAACCTGGAGCTTGTGAATCTGCTCCAATCGGTGGCAGGTGAGAGGAGTCAGATTGCAGGCCTATGGCATGAGATAAGTGAGATAAGCAAGGTGTTTTCTTCCATTAGTTTTTCCTTTGTTAGGAGGGAGGGTAACGGTGCAGCTCATCAGTGTGCAAAGCTGCTACCGCTATCAATTCCAGAGTGTGTGTGGTCTGAAGGCTTCCCTGCGTTGTTGGTTGGGACAGCCGAGAACGATTGTAACCTTGCTTCGGAGTAATTGAATCGTATGGTCGCAAAAAAAAACCCATCGATGTAGTCCTCGATGTCATAGGACATGCCTATTATATCTTTCCTCCAATTCTTTGCCTGCGGGTCGAGTTCGTCGGCATAGTCCATCTTCTCAAGCCTCAAGGAGAGCTTTCATGGAGTTGAGCTCACTTGTAAGGAAGCACACCTCCCGCGGCAGCCCCTTGAGCTTCTTGTACTCGTCGCCCATGAGCATGGCGAGCTTGCCTAGGAGGGGGTTCATCACCCCCATGGAAGTGCTCACCATGAACTCCGCCATGACTTTGTGTGGAAGCTCAATGAATTGTTCGCTTTTTTGCCTTGATGACGGCGCTTTATTTTTGTGTGGATGGCAAGCAGGAGCAAACTGGATATATGGTTTGCTTTAATTTGTGTGGGAGAGAATAAAGCACAGGTTGTTCCACCAAGCGATATTAATTATATAGAGCTAGACATGTCACACCTTATGACTCGCTGTCACTCCTTCTTCTTATTGTCTGAAAACAACTTGACCTGTCCACTCTCACCTGATAGTACTAGGTATGGCGCGTGGGGGAGAAGCTTCGTTGCTCTTGCTCCAAACTCTCCATTGTAGCGATCGTAACGAAAACAAATTAAAGGAGGTTATTATTTTATTTCATGCTGGGCCTAGCTACTCCTCCCTTCATCCCAATAAGTATCGCTTGGGAGGCGTGTTAGTGAGACCAACACGCTTTCTGAATGACACGCTTTCTGGGACATGGAGGAAGTACTACATAATACATCTATCTGTTTCAAAATGTAAATCAAATTTATGCATCATTGCATTGACTAAGTTTTATAAATAAGTATATTAATGTTTACGTACAATACAAAATAAATGCATCATGAAGACATATTTTTATAATGAGTTTAATAAAGTTAATTTGTTGTTGTGATATATTTGATGCATGCAATTTTATTTTTCTAATAAACTTGATAAAAACTAGAGAAGATTGACTTATGATACAATTCTAAAATATCTTAAAATTTGGAATGGATGGGTAACCAAATGAGATTTTTTTGCAGTGCACTAGTAGAAATGTAAATATCTATGACGATTTCATAGTGACATTTCATTTATTCATTATGGAAGTGGTCTATACCGTGACGAATTTTGTAACTTCGTCACAGATAATGAGTGACATTGTCAAACCACTAAAAATAATGACGAAACTCAGAGTATCGTCTCCGAAACCCGAACCTATTCGTCACAGATGAAGCATTCCTGTTATGCCCGTGAAGAACCAATGACGAAAGCAAAATGGCGTGTTATCGTCACAAAACATCTTGAAAAAAAGAAAATAATGATCAGGCCCCACACGCAACCACATGTAAATGCAGTCCGACCGTGGGTCTGGGTCTCGCATACAGTCCCACCATCCATTCCCACGTGGCTACGTGGGCTCCACCATCACATGGTCCCACAGGATGACAGGACGGAATCGGTGGACCACCACAACTCCACAAGTGGGCCCGGTCGTACAGCCACTTAGATCATCATGATCAATAATTAAAAAACTTAGAAAAACAGAGTGATGTATGAAAAAATAGAGAAAACAAAAAAATAAAAGAGGTTAAGGTTCGAACCGTGCACCTCTTACCTCAACAAAACAACCCCTACCACGGCACCGGCCGGCCGCAGTCACCGCCGCGCCACGTCACCACCGGTGCCGGGTCACCGGCCGCCACCCGCCACATCACCAAATGTTAATGGTGGAAGATAGTGAAAATTTTTAAAAATGAAAAAAAATCTTAAAATATCAACAAATAACAATTAGTCTTGTTAAGAATGGAAAAAGCGAAAAAAACTAAAAACGAGAAAAAGGTGACAGCGGACGGCCGAGGTCGCGCCACCGACCGGCCACGCCCACACCCGTGCCGGCCCTAGCCCGCCCCGGCCCGCACCCCGGTCGGCCCACACCCTAGCCATGACCGGAGCACCCCGGCTACGCCCCGCCTACACCCCCGGTCGCACCCGAGCCGCCCCGCCCAACCGCACCCCGGCCACGCCCGCCGCACCCACCGCACCCCGGTCGCACCCCGATCACGGCCATCCGCATCCATAAAATAATTATGTTCCAATTTACATAATTTTTGGAGAAGTGTTAGGAATTATTATCATTATTTTATAATAAGGTGACTAGTAGAAGTTCGAGTTTTGCATATAAGTAAATTGAATTTTCTGTCAACCTCCTAGATGTGTGATATAATGGACCATAAGCGCCTAAATATAGTCTTATTGAATTTTTTAATCTTATTAGAAGTATATATAGGTCAATTTAGAATAACTTTTCGTAAACATGTAGAAATTCATTTATACGATAGAAAATAGCAAGTCTATTAAAAAATTCTTGAAACTCTTAGGTTACAACTTGTCGGGGACCGCCCTAGGGGTCCCCTCAAACAATGGGGGAACCCCTACTTAAATTCCTCGCATCAATATAAGCTAAGCCTAACCACGCAGGAAACTAACCATGCGGGATACGGCCCACGCGGCGAGGACTTCGGAGGCCCATCAAGGCGGCCCGCCTAGGAAGACCCCTCGAGCAGGCTCCGCCTCGCCCGAGGGCATGATCCTCCTCGAACGGGCTCCGCCCCCGTTCGAGGGGCAACTCCCTCCTCGAACAGGTTCCGCCCCGTTCGAGGGGCGACCCTTCCCTCGAGCGGTCCCGCCCCCCGCTCGAGGGCGCACTCCCCCTCGAGCGAGTCCCGCCTCGCTCGAGGGTCCGCTCCACCCTCGGCCGGGGCCCGCCACGCTCACGGGCGCCCGCACGCGTGCGCCGGCCCCGTACTTGGGCATTTAACGCCCTGACGCCGCAGGACGGCGCCATCATACGCCCGGGGCTCACGCCCCGGTGCCGCCGCACCAACTCCCCAGGGAGGAGCCCATCCCCGCTACTGTGGGATGGACTGTGCGGTACGGCCGGTGTCAGTCCCGTGACACCGTGCGTGCGCTGCTGTACGACTAATGCGCCCGACCCTCGAAAAGGGGCCGGGCGCACCCTCGATTCCACTTTCCCGTGACCTTGCAGGTTAGGTAAGGGGCGCTAGGCCGGTGGATGGCCATCCCGACCACTGTAACGGCGCGGCCGCCGTACCCACGCGTGCGGGCGCACGCCTGACTCCGCGGCGCACGCCCGAACACCGCAACGAACCACTCCGCCACCGCGAGCTCATTGGGAAGGAACGCCGTTCGCCCGCTCCCCCGTACCCCGTACCGGCCATCGTCAGCACCTCCCTCGAAGCCTATCGGGGAACGCCATCGCCGCCTCCTACCCTCGAACCGCCACTGTTCGGGTACGAGGTAGGCCATCATGGCCGGATCGCAGCGAAGATCATCCGGACGGCCGCCCGCTCTACACCGTAGCACGACGTGCTCCTACACGTAGCTAGGTAGCGCGGCGTGCATGTAACTCGCCGCCCCCTTGGCCTATAAAAGGGGAGGCGAGCCCCCAGCCGCGGGGGGACGAAGGGAGAGGAACACAGCGCATCGTGCACTCACTCTCTTATTCTCCCACAACATCTCCAGCCACTCATCAGGGACTTGGAAGCCACGCTTCTTCTCCCGCCTTGCTTGTACTTGCCCCACTACAAGCACCCCCGGTGCCGAGCAATATAGTGCCACGAGCACGCCACCTGCCGGACGTACGGCCCCCTCGGCCGGAACCAGGATAAACCTTGTGTCATTTGTTGCTTAGCATCGACCATTGAGGGATAGACTTAGGCGTTATCTACTGGTTAGTGTCGGGACCATATTCCGCACCGACAGTTGGCGCCCACCGTGGGGCACACGAGCGCCTAAGATCATTTCGCTAACTCCCTCCATGGTGATCCGTACTGAGTACCGTAGCACCCGCTACAACATGGGTAGCTCGGACCCCCTTCCGGCCGGGTTTGAGATCCGTTTCGGAGACTTGAACTTCCAGGCCACGGGGAACGGCTATCTCATGCGCCTCACCAACCGTGAGGAGCTTCGCGCGCGCCGCGAGGCCGGTCCGCTCCGGTCTCGCCGCACGCACGACACCGGCGCGGGCGCCCGCAGCACGGATGCCGCGGGCCCGTCAACGCCGCGACGCCGTCGTCGCTCTCGGGCTACGCTCACGTCGGGCGCGGTCCGAGCGGCGGCGGGCCGAGCGCGCCGCCGCCCAACACGGAGCGCCCACCGTCACGGCGACCGCCACCGCCCCGGCGGGACCGCGCGCGGTCTCGGACCACGCATCCCCATTGGGCGCGCGGCGCCACTACGGCCTACAACGCCGGCGTCAACACGACAATGCGCCGGGTTCCTCCCGGTCGCCACGTCTTCGTCGCCGGGGATCCCGGCACTTCCCCGCACGGACGAGTCGTCCCCGGGCTCCGTCGACACGATGCCACCCGCCAACCGCCATGGGTACGCGAGTGGGACTTCTCCGGTGTGCCGGGACCCCGGTCCGCGTTTAGGCGCTTCCTCGAAGCCACGGACTGCGGTTCGGCCGCTCCGACGACTCCCAGACCGGGGAGCTACGACCCCACGCGGGAATGCCGTGCCGTCATCACCAACGACCCGGCCAACGCCGCCGGCGCGGCGGGCGCCGGGAGACGGGGAAGTCACGCCGGCCCCGGGGGCCGCTACACGCCCGGCCGCGGGGCCAAGCGCACCCGCTAGGGCCGACGTCGACGCGCGGTCGGCCCAAGCTCGCGAGCTCGAGGCCAAGCCGCGCGAGGAGTACGGACCGTGCGGCTACTCCGGTGCCTCGATGGCGGGGGAGGCCTCCGCGCGCGGCGAACGCGCGCGGGAGCCGGGCCGCAAGTCCGCGACCGCCTCAACCCCGTCCCCAACGTCGACAACGCGGATACTCCGCCGCGGGCGAGCCAAAAGCTCATCGCCGCCGCAACACCGCTGCGCGCCATGCCGCACCCTCGACCCCCGAGGCTCGAGACATGCACCGCGAGGTGCGGACCCTCCTTGAGCAAGCGGCCGTCCGGCGAGGCCGAGAGCTCGGCCTCACGCATCCGCCAACGGGGGGACGCGCGGGGGTGATGATCCGGCACCAGGGGGCGAACCCTCGGTGCACGTGGGTCAACCTGCTGACCAGGGACGCACGCCGGCCAAGGAGCGGCTCCTCGACACACGCAGGGCGCTGGATGGAGATGCCCGCAACGTCATCAACGCCAGACGCACCAGCAGGGCGGACGCGCGAGCGGCCAGAGGCTACCACCCTCGAAGGGGTGGACGCTACGACAGCGGTGAGGATCGCTCCCCAACGCCGGAGCCCCCGGGCACCCGTGTGTTCAGCCGGGAGATCCGCACGGCGGCGTTCCCCCAGCGCTTCCGTCAGCCCTCGACAATCGTCAAGTACAACGGGGAGACGGACCCTCGAGTCTGGCTCAACGATTACCGCCTGGCCTGTCAGCTGGGCGGGGCCACCAACGACGAAGTGATCATCCGCAACTTGCCCTTGCATCTGGGCGATGCGGCCCGACATGGCTCGAGCACTTGCCCGCCACCCGCATCCATAATCGGGACGATCTAGTCCACACCTTCGTGGGCAACTTCCAGGGCACATACGTGCGCCCTGGGAACTCCCCGTGATCCGCGCTCCCCGCACGCGAGCGAGCCGGCGAGTCGCCGCGGGACTTCATACGGCGCTTCTCCAAGCGCCGCACGAGCTCCCCGCCGTGGCACAATCCGAGATCGTGCACGCGTTCCTCGAGGGCACCACGTGCCGGGACCTTGTGCGCGAGCCGGGACGCGCCCCGCCCACGGACTCGAACGAGCCGTTCGATATTGCCACTAGCTTCGCCTCCGGGAGGAGGCCGTGGGAGCAATCTTCGACGGCAAGAAGGGCAAGCGCTCCGAGGACACGCCCGCGGAGGGCAGCGGGTCCAAGGAGCCGCGCCGCAACGACAAGCGGGGCAAGAAGGGGGAAGAAGCCGCGCCGCGAGGCGCGCGAGCAGGGGCGCAACGGCGGCAACGCCGAGGCCCTCGGCCGTCGACCCGGCTCGACGGGGCCCTCGACCGGCTCCTCGAGGCCGGGGGTGTTCGACGACATGATGAAAAAAGCCATGCCCCTACCACAAGACCCCCGTGAATCACACTCTTGAGCAAGGCGACATGCTCAAGAAATTCTACGGCCGTGCCGCCGCGAAGGAGGCAGAGGCCAAGAAGGATGGGGGCGATGGCGACGCGGGTGGTTTCCCCTGTTGTCGAAAATGTGTTCCTCATCTTTGGGGGACCTACGGTGACATGTCAACCCGGCGCAAGAAGGAGCGGCACGAAGTCCTCGCCGCAGAGGGGCACCTCCGGCCTTTCTCAACCGGTCGAAGGATGCCATCACCTTTAGCGGGGATGATCACCCAAATCGCATCCCGAACCCGGCCGCACCCCCGGTGGTCGATCCCATCATTGGGAACGCCCGATTTTCGAAGGTCCTTATGGACGGAGGCGGTAGCCTCAATATCCTCTTCGCGCATACGTTGCGCCCGATGGGGATTGGGCCGGACCAGTCGCGGCCCGGCACGAAGCCGTTTCACGGCATCGCGCCCGGAAAGCGGGTTCAACCCCCTCGGGCGATCGGGACCGCCCGTCCGGTTTGGGACCCCCAAGAATTTCCGCAAGGAAACCCTCACATTCGAAGTGGTGGGATTCAAAGGGGCCTACCACGCCATCCTCGGGCGACCATGCTATGCCAAGTTCATGGCGGACCCCAACTACACGTACACCGAAGATGAAGATGCCGGGTCCAAACGGCGTCATCACCGTCGGGTCGTCGATCGAGCATGCATTCGACTGCGATGTCGAGTGCGTGGAGCATGCGGAAGCACTAGCGCCTGGAAGAAGCGCCGGTGAACACACTGGAGAAGATGGTCAACGACGACCTCGGCCTCCGCCACCAAGCACGTCGGCACGTTCGAGGCCGCCGAGCAAACCAAAGGGGTCCCCCTCGACCCGTCGGCCCCTGAGGGCAAGGCTTTGAGGGTCAGCTCGACCCTCGATCCTAAATAGGAAGCAGTGCTCGTCGACTTCCTCCGCGCCAACGCCGACGTCTTCGCGTGGAGCCCCTCGGACATGCCAGGCATCCCGAGGGAGGTCGCCGAGCACTCCCTTGATATCCTGCCTAACGCCCGTGCTTTGTTCGGCGAGCGGCGCGCCGCTTCGACGAGGAGCGGCGACGGGCAATCGGAGCGGAGCTGCGGAAGCTCCTCGAGGCCGGATTCATCAAGGAAGTGTTCCACCCTACGTGGTTAGCTAATCCTGTGCTTGTAAAAAAGAAAAATGGGAAGTGGAGGATGTGTATCGACTACACCAGTCTCAATAAAGCATGTCCGAAAGTTCCTTTTCCTTTACCACGCATAGATCAGATCGTTGATTCCACAGCTGGGTGTGAACTACTCTGTTTCCTTGATGCCTATTCGGGATATCATCAAATAAAAATGAAGGAGTCCGACCAGCTCGCGACTTCGTTCATCACACCGTTCGGGACGTTCTGTTACGTCACAATGCCTTTTGGCCTCAGAAACGCGGGCGCAACATACCAGCGCTGCATGCAGCACGTTTTTGGGGACCATATCGGGCGGACGGTCGAGGCTTACGTTGACGACATCGTCGTCAAGACCAGGAAGGCGGACGACCTGGTCAACGACCTTGGCATCGCATTTAGCTGCCTGCGGGCCAACGGGGTTAAGCTCAACCCCGAAAAATGTGTCTTTGGGGTGCCGCGGGGTATGCTCCTAGGATACATCGTCTCCCAGCGGGGAATCGAGGCCAACCCCCGAAAAGGTCGCGGCCCTCGAGCGGATGGGTCCAATTCGGGACCTCAAAGGGGTGCAGAAGGTGTTGGGGTGTCTTGCCGCCCTGAGCCGCTTCGTCTCGAGGCTCGGTGAGAAGGGCCTGCCCCTCTACCGGCTGCTCAAGAAGCACGAGCGCTTCTCTTGGACCGCCGAGGCCCAGGAAGCGCTCGACAAGCTGAAGGCGTCTCTGACGCACGCCCCAATCCTTACGCCGCCGCGAGGTGGCGAACCCCTCCAACTCTACGTGGCCGCAACCACCCAGGTGGTCAGCGCCGTGATCGTCGTGGAGCGCACGGAGGAAGGGCATGCCTTGCCTGTGCAGAGGCCGGTCTACTACATCGGCGGGAAGTCCCGTCGGACACGAAGACGCGTTACCCCCGTGTCCAAAAGCTGTTGTACGCAGTGGTCCTCGCGCGGCGCAAGCTCCGCCACTACTTCGAGGCCCACCCAGTCACGGTGGTCTCTTCCTTCCCGCTAGGAGAGATCATTCGCAACCCCGACGCGGCGAGGTGCGAATTGCCAAGTGGTCCGTGGAGTTGATGGGCGAAACGCTCGCCTACGCTCCGCGCAAGGCAATCAAATCGCAAATCCTAGCCGATTTCGTCGCTGAGTGGACGGACACGCAGCTGCCGCCCCCTCAAGATTCAGCGCAGTGCTTGGACTCGTTCTTCGATGGCTCGGTGATGAAGACAGGAGCGGGCGCGGGCCTGCTCTTCGTGTCACCCCTCGGGGAACACATGCGCTACGCGGTGCGCCTCCACTTCCCCGCGTCTAACAATATGGCGGAATACGAGGCCCTCCTCTGCGGCCTCAAGATCGCCATTGAGTTGGGCATCAAGCGCCTCGACGTGCGAGGGGACTCGCAGCTCGTGATCGACCAAGTCATGAAGAACGCGAGCTGCCACGACGACAAGATGGAGGCCTACTGTAAAGCCGTGCGGGCCCTCGAGGACAAATTTTACGGCATCGAGCTTAATCATGTACCCCGCCGGTACAACGAGGGAGGCGGATGAACTTGCCAAGATCGCGTCCGGCGGATCACCGTTCCCCCCCGAACGTTTTCGCGCGCGACATCGCGCGGCCATCGGTCACCTTCGAGCCCTACCCCTCGGGCGACGGCGGACCCTCGGGGGCTCCCTCGAATCCGGCGGGTGCGGAACCCATGGAAGAGGACCCCTCGAACGAGGCGTACGTGCTCTCCCTTCTCGAGGGGTACGGCTCCCACGAGGCTGTCGCGATGGACATCGAGCCGGCTCCCGCCCGGCGGACCGGCGGGGAGAAGTACACCGCCTGGATCGCTCGAGGGGAGCTCCCCGCAGACCGGGCCGCAGCCAGGCGCATCGCCAGGATGGCCAAGTCATTCACCCTGGTCGACGGCGAGCTGTACAAGCGCGCCGCGTCAGGCATCCTCCAGCGATGCATACCCATCCCCGAGGGGCGCGAGCTCCTACGGGATATCCACGCGGGAATCTGCGGCCACCACGCCGCGCCACGCACCCTCGTTGGCAACGCGTTCCGCCAAGGCTTCTACTGGCCTACCGCGGTCGCGGATGCCAGCGAAATAGTGCGCACCGCGAAGGGTGCCGCTCTACGCCCGCAAGACCAACTTGCCCGCTCACGCCTTGCAAACGATCCTCGTGACGTGGCCGTTCGCCGTGTGGGGGTTGGATATCGTCGGGCCCCTCGCGGAAGGCGCCCGGGGGCTTCACCCACCTGCTTGTCGCGGTCGACAAATTCTCCAAGTGGGTGGAGGTGCGCCCTATCACAAACTTGAGGGCTGAGCAGGCGGTCACGTTCTTCACCGACATCGTCTACCGCTTTGGAGTGCCAAACTCCATCATCACAGACAACGGGTCCCAGTTCACGGGCCGGAAGTTCTTGGAGTTCTGCGACAAATTCCACATCCGCGTGGATTGGGCAGCTGTGGCACACCCACAGACCAACGGCCAAGTGGAACGCGCCAACGGCATGATTCTACAGGGCCTCAAACCCAGAATTTTTGACCAGCTCAACAAATCTGGCCGGAAATGGCTCCAAGAACTCGCCGGCGGTCGTGTGGAGCCTAAGGACTACCCCAAGCGAGCCACCGGGTTCACCCCGTTTTTCCTAGTCCATGGCGCGGAGGCCGTCCTCCCCACGGATGCGGAATACGGGTCGCCCAAGGTTCGAGGCTACAATGAGGATGCTAACCGGCCGAGCCCGCGAGGACTCGCCGGATCGGCCGGACGAAGTACGCCTCGTGGCGTTGATGCACTCCGCAAGATATCAACGGTCCCTACGGCGCTACCAAGCGCACAAGATACGTCGGAGGGATTTCGGCGAGGGGGATTTGGTCCTAAGGCTACGCCAAGACAACCGAGGGCGCCACAAGCTATCGCTCCCATGGGAGGGACCCTACGTCGTGGTGAAGGTGCTCAAACCCGGCACGTACAAGCCGGCCAACGAAGACGGCGAAGAACTCACCAACGCTTGGAACATCCAACGCCTACGTCGCTTCTACCCTTAGCTAGGATTTCCAAGTATTTTCTGTTGTACAAACACACGGCCAACACCCCAGTTGGTGTCACCTATGTAAATACTCCAAGTATAATAAAAGGGCAACTCGGCTTTCCCCTGAAACCCAAGTTACCCTCGGGGGCTACTGCGGGGGGGCACCCCCCCCAAAATGGTCCCATTTTTTTCGCGCAAAAAACGTAACAACACGCGCTAAGTTTGTTCCCCACTTCAACCTCGAGCCATGATTCGAACAGGCGTAGGCGGCACGGTGGAAGGAACGTGCGAGCCGAGACGCCCTACGCCGCGTGGCTATGGCCCGTCTCTCTCGCCTCCAACCCGCCGGGCCCCCGCGAAAGGCGAACTCCCCCAACTAGAATCTACTCGGGAAGAAGAAGAAGCAAAAAGCGCTAGACAAACGATTTCATTTACAAACTATTGCTCGTGTTCATGAAACGACTTGTCCATTTACAAGAGGCCACGAGGCCAAAATTTCGATACATATAAACAAAAAACGGGCCTAGCGCCCGTGTGCTTTCGGGCGGGCGCGAGCGGCGGCATCGGCGGCATCCGGGAAGAGGAACTCTTCGAAGGCCTCGGCGAGCGACCCGGCGGCGTCGGCAACAAGCGCGTCCGCGCGCCTCCATGGCCACCTCGTCCTCGACGCCCTCGGCACGATGTAGCCCTCGGCCACCGCCTCGAGGTTCACCTCGTAGTGGGATCGCACCACTCCGAGAGCCTTCGCACGCCCGTGTGCAACGCCCGGCGCATCCGCTCCGTGACGTGGCCGCCGAGGGCGCGCGGCGACCGGCCGCCGAGCCGCCGGCCCGGGCTTCGCCTTCCTCGACGACGCGGCGGTTTCGAGGGCCGCGTCGCGCGGTTCCTCGCGCAGCCTCCCCTCAGAGGAGTTGTAGGAAGCCTGCAGGGCCTCGGCCCGCCCGGCAGCGTGCCCCAAGGCAGTGCGCAAGCCTGGAAGCAACAAGACGACAAGAAATCAGAAAGGGGGAAACTAACCCTCTAAAGCAAGAATTAACAAGTAGGGTCAAATGGTAACTTACCCTCGACTTGTCTCCTCCCCAGGTCGAGGTCGCGGCGCGCGGACTCAAGCGCCGCCTCGAGGCGCTGGATGGTCTCGCCTTGCTCGACGAGGGCCATCTCCTGACTGGCACTACTAATACTGAGCGCCAGCGCCTCGTCCTCAACCTTGGAGAACGCGGCGTTCCGCTCCTCCAGCGACCTCTCCGCCGCCTCGCGCGCGACGCGCTCCCGCTCCAGCCGCCGCCGGCGTCGCCAAGGGCGCTCGCTCCCGCCGAAGCCGCTCCTCGCCCCCGCGGGCGACGCGCTCCCCGCCGGAGGCGCCCCTCGGTGGCGACGAGGGCCGCGGCCTTGGCGTCGAGGGCAGCCCTCGCATCGTCGGCCTCCTTGGCGCGCTCGCTCCGCCCGCGCGCCCGCTCCTCGCCCGGCGCCGCCGCGCCCCCGCGCCCCCACGAGCGACGTGCGGAGCTCCCGGTCTCGGCGCGAGCGGTGGCCACCTCCGCCTCCCGGGTGGCGGCCGCCGTCCGCGTCTTGTCCGAGTCCTCGCGCGCGTTCCACGCCGCCTCGTCGCGATCGACGAGGGCTGCGCGGATCCGCTCGAGACTCGGGTGACGCGCCGTGCCTTGCCCCCGAGCTCTCGGGGAGCACGTCGCACCACGCCATTGCCCGGTACACCAGCCAGCTGTCCGGCGTCCGGAGAGCATCCGCAAGCGCGTCGAAAGCGCTGCATCGCTCCCGGAGCTGACGGGCCTCGGCGTTCACCTGGTCGAACGCGCTGTACTTGTCACGAGCGCGGCGCTCGAGCTCCTGGCATCCACACATCGAATCTCTTTAATGTCAAAGCTCGAATGCGGCACTCGAAAACGAAAAGAGAGACAAGCAACCGTGGCTCACCTGGAAGACGATCCAGGCCGGGCCGCCGTGGACCCGCAGCGCCTCGTTCAACGCGCGGTTGAGCGTGGCGCCGTGGCTCCGGAGTTCACCCCAGAGCTCCTGCTCCCTCTGGGCGTCAGCAAACGCCGGGGGTCCTCCACGGCACCCCCTCCACCCGGGCGGGGCGGCCGGCGTGGGAGGACGAGGCCTCGGCATCGTGCCCTCGGCCCCCCACTATCATGTGACCCTCGTGCCGCCTCACGAGGGCCCCCTCCCCGGGGCTCGGGGGATTCGCGGGCCGGCGGCCCACCGGTTCCACCCGAGCGGCGGGGAGTCATCCGAGAGCTCCACCACCTCCGCCTGAAGACCGCCGGCGGTAGGGAGCCGCTTGCTCCGCCTCCGCCGGCGCCTCCACCGCGCCTCCGCGGCCACGGCGCCCGTCGTGGCGCCGTCGCCGCCACCTCCGCCCGTGCCGCCGCATCCGCGGCGCCCCGCGCAGTTGCGCCCGCTCCGCCCCCCCGCAAAGGGGCCGCCACCGCGGCGGCACCTCCACCGTGGCCACCGCCGTGGCCTCGCGCCTCCGTGGCGACCGGCGCCGCCGCCCCCGCGACCTCTCGGTTGCGCCGCGGCGGGCCGATCCGCCGGCCGAGGCCTCGAGGCCCCGCCGGGCCTTGCGCGCTCGTGCCCGCCGCCGCGCCTGTCCCTGGGCGCGACCCCCTCGACGAACGCCGCCGGGTGGGGATCGACGCGTCCGTCCTCAGCACCTTGGCCGGTGCAAGAGGAGGAACGGTTGGCACCGCCCTGCGCAAACACGAACGGAGGATTAGAGCATCCAATAACCAGCGAACTAAAGCCAAGCAGAGGAAGAACAGGTTCCTTACCTCGCGGAGGAAAAGGCCCGCTTCCTTTTCCTCGAGGCCTCCGACGAGGCCGGCGCAGGGGCCGCGCCCCCGCGGCCGCCCCCGACGGCGCCGCCGCACGCGCGGGCACGCCCGCCTCATGCGTGGGCGCGCCCGATGCCGCCACCACACGCGGGGGCACGCTAGCCCCGCGCGCGCGGCGCGCCCGCCGACGCGCCCTTGACGAGGACGCCGCGCGCGCGGACACGCTCCCGCCGCGCGCGGGCACGCTTGACGCGCGCGCGCGCACGCGCGCCCTCCGTGGCGCGCGCCCGGCACCTCCGCGCGCGCGTGCCGCCCCCGACGATGATTGCCGGCGGCGGGCGCCCGCGCGCCCGCCCCCGGACGAAGCCACCCCCGACGCCGGCGCGGGATCCGGCGACGGGGCGCAGCGCGCCACCCGTCCGAGGGGCCCTCCCCCTCGGACTCTTCCTCCTCGTCCCGATCCGAGGACGAGGGCTCCTCGACGTCCGGGGAGGAGAGCCCCGCCTCCTCCCGCCGCCGGTACTCCGCGGACCGTGCGTCACGGCGCGCTTGGCGCCGCCTTGCGTGTTCCCCGCTCGCGCGCCGCCCGCTCCCCGCCGCCCCGCCGCGCCGCCCGCCGAGCGCACGGGAGTCGGGGGTGGGCGGAACGGACTTGGCGGCGTTGAATTGCACCGGTTCGCGCGCAAGAGTAACAATGGCGCGTCGAAATCAAAAAACAAGACCAAGGATGGAAGCGAAATCGGGAACGCTACCCACCGGCCGGCCCGTGGGGAGCATCTCGATATCCCACGGGGGTCCGACCCGCGCGGCGGCGGCGTCTGGTGTCGACGGCGCTCCGCGCCCGAGTGAGCGCGTACGGCGCTCCGGCCGGCGTTGGGAGCATCCGCGACCTCGCCGGGTCGACGGGGTTAGCCGCCTCCGTCATCTCGAAGATGCGAGAGGGGCCTCTCCATCAACGGCACGATTCGCCGGTGATGAAGGAAGGCGAGGACGCCCATCGCGTTGAGCCCTTCCCCTCGCCGGCCGTCGCGGGCGGCGAGGACGGAATCTTGCCGCGCCCGGTGATTGGCCGTAGGCAACCCATAGCCCCGGGAGTCCGGCCTCTTCTTGAACACCCGACCGGTGTAGGGAGGGAGGCCGGGCTCGGCGTTGCGCGAGATAAAACCATCCCCGCTCCCGCCCCGGCGTTGTTCGTCGTCATGGTGCGGGGGATGTAGAAATCCTTGAGCCGCCCCCGCGGGCGAGCGACATCCCGCCGGCGCGCACCGCGCGCGCGGGTCCTCGGCTCCGACGTAGGCCGCGTGATGAGCTCCCCGCGGAAGAGGTGTACCCAGAGCTCCCAATTGACTGGGATCCCCAGGTACCCTTCGCAGACGCCCACGAACGTGGCCGCCTGCGAGATAGCGTTGGGGGCGAAATTGTGCAGCTCCACTCCGTAGTGGTAGCACAATGCCCGCATGAATGTGCTCGCCGGCGCGTTGAAGCCGCGCTCGTGGTAGCGGAGGAAGCTCACCACGTATCCCTCCGGCGGGTTGGGCTCAAGATGCGTCGCCGGCGGCACGATCCATTCCGCCGGGCGCCCTTCCTCGTTGGCCGACAACTGGCCGGCGGCGACCAGCTCGCCCAGGGCGAGCCGGGTCACGGTCGACCTCTCCCAAGCGTACGGCTCCAGGACCCGGATCGGAAGCTGAGGCGGCGCCATAAGGGATGACGAACAAGTGCAAGGGCTGAGGACAAGGAAACGAGAAAAAAGCTCTAAGCAACGAAACCGCGCGGTGGCGAGAGCAAAGCGAAGGCGAAGGGACGGAGGACTGAAAACGGTGAGGAGCCAAGGTAAAAAACCGCCGCCCCTTCCTCACCGCAGTTTTATAGGCAACGGGCGAGTTCTCCGGAGCGCACGCCCCGCCAACAGTAACTGCAGGAATCTTTCCATCGCGTCGACGGGCGGGCCCCACCACGACTGCAGCGGCTCTAACACTGCAGGCGGGTCATCATTACGGCAAGACCGGCGGCGACCGAGGCGAAACCGTCACGTCCGCCGGCCACGTCGCCCACTACGCGCGCGCGCGCCGGCGCCGCCCGAAAAGGCGTGCCCGCGCCGCAAAACCCGCGGCCACGCCCGCAAGGCAATTAAATGCCGGGCCCCTTGCCAAGCAAGGAGAGCCCTCGAGCGAGGCGAATCCTCGGCTCAAGACAAAGGTGACCCTCGATGGATGACAGCGTGAGAAGGTCGCCGGGACTGCTCGGTGTAGAGCGAGGCAGGCCGCGGGCACCCATGCCACGTAGGACCCTCGAGCGGCATGACCCTCAACTCGAAACAAGGCGACCCTCGATGGGATATCAGCGTGAGAAGGTCGCCCGGACCTCGCTCGACGTAGAGCGGACCACCGCGGGCACCCATGCCACGTAGGACCCTCGAGCGGCATGACCCTCAACTCGAAACAAGGCGACCCTCGATGGGATATCAGCGTGAGAAGGTCGCCGGGACCTCGCTCGACGTAGAGCAGACCACCGCGGGCACCCATGCCACGTAGGACCCTCGAGCGGCGTGACCCCCAACTCGAGACGATGTCAACCCTCTGAAAGAAGGCACGCGCGTAAGAGGATCGCCCAGGTCACGCTTGAAATAGGGCGACACCGAAAGCACTCATACCGCGCCGTGCCGCCAACAAGCACCTCGAGGGCTGGCACGTCCAGACCCCTCGACGGCCGCAAACGCGAAAAGACGGGGCAGTCCATGCACAGCCCCGCACGGCCTTACTGATCAGGGGTTCGAAGCCTGACCCTCGACGGGTTCGAACAGGCGCCCCAGATCTCAGAGTTAGGGACGACGAGGGCACGCGCATTCGAGCCGTACCTCGAGCCCGTCGGCTCGAGGGTGCCCCACATGTCGTGTTCGAGAGCCAGCGAGGGCAGCTAGCCGGGGGGTCCCACCGAGGGAGAGCTTCCGCGCCCTCGGTCCCTAGCGAACGGGACCGAGCCCCACCTAGCAAACCCACGCAAGCGCTTCCATGGACGTGTCTCCGGACCGCGCGGCCCTACCCTTATCGAACGGGGCATGGACGTCCACTTGAACCACCCGCCGGCGGCTCGACGAGGAATCCGCTATTCGCGACCCGCTCGATGGGAGTCGTGGAAACCTCACCCTCCGTCCCGCGGAGGGACGGCGAGGGCGCGTTAAAAAACAAGTCGTCGAGGCTCGACCCGATCGCCTCGAACAGCCAAG
Organism: Cenchrus americanus; assembly: GCA_947561735.1. Lineage (NCBI taxonomy): Eukaryota > Viridiplantae > Streptophyta > Magnoliopsida > Poales > Poaceae > Cenchrus > Cenchrus americanus. Next base: position 41,820,933 of record OX387242.1, on the reverse strand, counting down.
GCTCGGGGGCTTGACGCACGGCTACACCTCCTTGGAATTGCACCCGCCGGGAGACAAGTGACAGGGGAGCGTGCACCCCCGATGCCGGGCCGAAATACCGCCGATGCCGGTTGGCATATGTGCCACGCCTTTCGACCGAATTGCTCGCGGATAACCCCCGCGGAGAGAGCCCACACTCTGCGCAGGGCTTCGGGGCTAGACCCGCGGGTCCGCCGACGCGGCCCCACGGATAGCGTTCGCAAACAAGGAGGGAAGAACGTCCTATCGCAGGTTCCGGCATCCGCGGGAGCCTCAATGGCAAACCCGCGGATGCTCGGGGGCTACCGTCGGGGACCGCCCTAGGGGTCCCCTCAAACAATGGGGGAACCCCTACTTAAATTCCCGCATCAATATAAGCTAAGCCTAACCACGCAGAAACTAACCATGCGGGATACGGCCCACGCAGCGGACTTCGGAGGCCCATCAAGGCGGCCCGCCTAGGAAGACCCCTCGAGCGAGCTCCGCCTCGCCCGAGGGCATGATCCTCCTCGAACGGGCTCCGCCCCGTTCGAGGGGCAACTCCCTCCTCGAACGGGTTCCGCCCCGTTCGAGGGGCGACCCCTTCCCTCGAGCGGTCCCGCCCCGCTCGAGGGCGCACTCCCCCCTCGAGCGAGTCCCGCCTCGCTCGAGGGTCCGCTCCACCCTCGGCCGGGGCCCGCCACGCTCACGGGCGCCCCGCACGCGTGCGCCGCCCCGTACTTGGGCATTTAACGCCCCGACGCCGCGGGGCGGCGCCATCATACGCCCGGGCTCACGCCCGGTGCCGCCGCACCAACTCCCCAGGGAGGAGCCCATCCCCGCTACTGTGGGATGGACTGTGCGGTACGGCCGGTGTCGTCCCGTGACACCGTGCGTGCGCCGCGCGTACGACTAATGCGCCCGACCCTCGAAAAGGGGCCGGGCGCACCCTCGATTCCACTTTCCCGTGACCCTGCAGGTTAGGTAAGGGGCGCTAGGCCGGTGGATGGCCATCCCGACCACTGTAACGGCGCGGCCGCCGTACCCACGCGTGCGGGCGCACGCCCGACTCCGCAGGCGCACGCCCGAACACCGGCAGCAACCACTCCGCCACCGCGAGCTCATTGGGAAGGAATGCCGTTCGCCCGCTCCCGTACCCCGTACCGGCCATCGTCGGCACCTCCCCTCGAAGCCTATCGGGAACGCCATCCGCCACCTCCTACCCTCGAACCGCCACCGTTCGGCACGAGGTAGGCCATCATGGCCGGATCGCGAGCAAAGATCATCCGGACGGCCGCCCGCTCTACACCGTAGCACGACGTGCTCCCACGCGTAGCTAGGTAGCGCGGCGTGCATGTAACTCGCCGCCCCCTTGGCCTATAAAAGGGGAGGCGAGCCCCCAGCCGCGGGGGGACGAAGGGAGAGGAACACAGCGCATCGTGCACTCACTCTCTTATTCTCCATAACATCTCCGGCCACTCACCAGGGACTTGGAAGCCACGCTTCTTCTCCCGCCTTGCTTGTACTTGCCCCACTACAAGCACCCCCCGTGCCGAGCAATATAGTGCCACGAGCACGCCACCTGCCGGACGTACGGCCCCCTCGGCGGGAACCGGGATAAACCTTGTGTCATTTGTTGCTTAGCATCGACCATTGAGGGATAGACTTAGGCGTTATCTACTTGGTTAGTGTCGGGACCATATTCCGCACCGACACAACTTATATGTTGTATGTTACATCGAGTAAAAATGTTTTGAGCGTATATAAGATAATAGTTTTTCATGTTACTTCACAAGGGTGTCTTAATTAGATGTTAGAAAAATATAGAAAAAAAACTTTCGCATGACAATTGAAAGTCTAAATCTCCAAATACTAATAGGTGAGTAAGGGTGAGGTTACATCCAAATTTTAGGTGTTCATGAGGTAAGAAAGCACTTGAGTGTCTACCAACTTTGATATTTAAGTTGAGTTGTATGAAACAATGTGATAAACTATCTAGTTTATGAACAATGTATACAGCAATTTTCACAAAATCTTATGAAACTTTTTTGTCAAGCTTGTACATCCATAAAATGATTTTGTGCCAATTTACATAATTTTGGGAGAATTTTTAGGTATTCTTATCATTATTTTATAACAAGGTGACTAGTAGAATTTTGAGTTTTCCCTACAAGTCAATTGAATTTTTCATCAATCTCCTAGATGTGGGATAGAATGGACCCTAAACGCCTAAATATAGTTTTTTTAAAAAAAATTTCAAGCATATTAGAGGTATATATAGGTCAATTTGGAATTACTTCGATAAACATGCGAAATTCATTTATATGATAGAAAATAGCAGTTCCATTTGAAAAATTTTGAAACTCCTAGGTTACAACTTATATGTTGTATGCTACATTAGAAAAATATTTTGGGAGTATGTAAGATAATAGCTTTGCATGTTACTTCACAAGGGTGTCTTATTAGGTTTTAGAAAAAAAGAAAAATGACTTTTTCACATGACAATTAGAAATCTAAATCTCCAAATACCGATAGGAAAGTAAGGGTAAGGTTGCATCCAAATTTGAGACGTCGGTGAGGTAATAAAGTACTTGAGTGTGTACGGACTTTGAAGTTTAATAAGTTGAGTTGTATGAAATAATGTGATGAACTATCTAATTTATGAACAATTTATACTCCAATTTGCACAAAATTTTATGAATTTTTTTCAAGATTGTACATCCAGGAAAAGTTATAGAATAATCTTGAACGTGAGAGCATTGCTAGGTTGTATTGAAGCGATGCTGTCACGTCCATGATTACTCCATATGATGAGAGTGGTGAGGTAGACCGACATGTGGGTCCCACATGTCAGTTTCCACATCGCCGCGAAGTTAGCATGCCATGCCTGCTTATGGGTACGATGTGGTTGCTTTTGGACCAGATGACCCACCCTAATAGTTTACTACAGGGACATGAATGAGAACCACCAAATAATTTATGGACCGCCTGTGTAATTTACTCAAAAAAATTCTCTTCTCATGTCAAATTTTTTTACTCTATACAATATGTGATACACCATGTTAACATTAAGTACATCTTTATATTAGTTTGCTATATTTAATTAATAATTGCATTTCAAGTACATTTTTGAATGAAGTCAAATTTGAACTGCAAATGATACAAATAATAAAAATAAAATGAGCAGAAAAATGATATTCTTGTTATTTAGCCCAGTTTGAAGCTTTACATATGAAATGAAAAGAAACTTTGAATATGTTATCTGCGAAATATGACAATGAATGTGTGTCCAAATGATTTTTAAAATTCTAAAAAAAGCAAATGAAGTTCGGAATTCATGAGATTTATCATGATATCATACGTGTAGGCTACGGTAAAAATTAAGTAGATTTCACACATATGTTACGTACGATGCTTACAAACGAAAATATCTTCGAAGAATAATCATAGAGTTGAGAAGGATGCGGTTGGATTTGGAGTGAACATGATGATCGAATTTTGGTTTGACTTTGGAGCTTTGTTTACTCTTCACATACAACATATGATGTTGCACATAAAATTTGGTACATTTTTATATTTGTTTGCTATATCTAATTAAATGCAATGCAAATAATTTTAGAAAAACTTTACCGTGGGCCGAATCCTGGACACTCTGCAAAGTCAGTCTATTAATGTCGTCCTGTTAAGTCCGCCACCCCTCCCCCGTGAAACCCTAATAATATATAGTCACCCCCTTGCCTTTACCTCTTGCTCCATCCTCGTCGTCCCCGCCTCTTGCTCCTTGGCCCCGTTGCCTCCCTCACCTCGCATCCACGGTGGCGAAGGTAGGAACCAAGAGCGCGGCGGCGGGTCCTCCAAGTGGCGACATTGGGGACCACGGTGGCGGCTATTACGGCTCCTTCGAGTGGCTACACAATATGGCTCCTCCGAGTGGCAACTATGTCGATCTCGTTGTCCTTGACGGTGTGGATCCAGGGCGGTGCGATCTCCGGCGGCGACCCTCTTGGGCGGCTTGGTGACGAGTGTGCAAGGGTGAGGAGCATTGTGCAACGATGGCCTTTGCTCCTCCGGCGACGACATGCGGTGGGTTGGCGGTGGCGCGGTCAGCGGGTGGCAGTCTGGCGGGTGTGCGGTGGTCGGCGGGGTGAAGAGGCCCGTTGAGATTTGGGATTTTTAATTATTTTTTGTGTTTTTTTTTTTTTGCTAAGTGTCGAAGACACACACAATCAAGACTTTCCCGACGAAAGGCACACAACACACACGAGAGAAGACTTTCCCGACGAAAGGCACACAACAAAGTTCGTGTGGATTTTGTCGTGGGCGACCCACCGCAAACATTCTGCCTTGTGCTTTTGGTGTTTTGTCCGGTAGTGAAAGAATGTGCTTGGGGGCAAAAACACAAGCGGAGTCCGTCAGGTACTCGGATCCCAAGCCGCGTACGCCACGGTCAGGACTTCCGGAGTATATACGCATCTGTAATTCTGTATATCCGCCGCACAATAATTCGTAATCTCTACCCTAGGCCGAGAAAGGTGCTGCAGCACGCCATGGAGCGCAATGTGCCGCATCTCTACGCCCCAGCGCTGGTGGTCGGCCACGGATCGGGGGCGCTATTCCATCCTCGCGTCGCCGTGATTCCAGACGGCGACATACCACGGTCCTGGACCTCCGCCTCCGCCACCACGAGCAACGGTCGGGATCTCCACGTCTCCGTCCGCCTCGAACACCCGCCCGCCACCTCCTTCGTCAGGCCGCAACCGCAAACCGGCGACGTGTTAGGATCTAGTACTGCGTGCCTTAGTCTAGTGGGCCTCGCGTGCCAATTACTTGTCTACTTATAGCTGAGAGGGTGAGGAGAAAAGGCATGAATTATTGTATCAACAACATTATCTTCTTCCTACTGAAGGAACCGGCCCTGAGCGTCGTACCCCTGTCTTCCTCTTCCTATGTTCTTCTGATTCCCTTGCTGTTCTTCTGTTTTCTTATCTCGATTCCCTTCTCCAATCCTATCCCCACTACCTGCTCCGAACAATTGGTATCAGTATCCTTCGATCCTCGGGCAAATTTCGTCTGCGAATCGATTCCTGTAGTTCCTCTCCATTTCCCTTGCACAAATTCATCAGGATCCACTGCCGTCGCCATGGGTCTCGACTACAAGCTCATCCTCGACGAGCTCGACAAGCTCGCCAGCCGATTCGAAAGGCACTTCGACTCGTTGGAGGAGAAGTGGAGCAAGTTCCCCTCCGTCGGTGCCACTGAAGCCAAGGAGGACGGCGCGCGAGAGACCTCCGAGGGCATAACCGCCGACAACTGGGGCGGCCTCTTCGACGGAGGCGATGACCTCGACACGGTCGTCTCCAACACCGCCTCCGCCGAACCCGTCGTCCTCCACGACGTCCCCGTTCCGATCCAGTCGGCTGTCTTCGGATCTGGCGTGTTCGCCGACAACTGGGGTGGCCTCTTCGACGGAGGCGACGACCTCTACGCGACCGTCTCAAACACCGCCTCCCCCGAATCCGTCGGCTTTCACGACGTCCCCGCGTGTGACCCTGTCTCTTTCGACCTCGACACGGTCGTCTCCAACACCATCTCCATCAAGCTCGTTAGCTCCGACAGCACCAAGCGCGGGGATATTTAACTTTTTACCATTATAGTGGGTGGCGCCTCTCCGGATAACATCTTCCGGATGCCGATACATTTTTAGCACAAGAGAGAGAAAATGCATACAAATTTGCCATTTTTGCTCGCGTGGCACGCCAGCTCCGCGGTTCGGCTCGGATCCAAGTCGCAAAACATGTGAAATGACCAAGCTGCCCCTCTCTTTCCTCCATCCACTCACCTTTCTCCCTTCTACCATCACTGAAGTGTGGGACCCATAGGTCATAATCATCTTCAACACCATGCACCCATGCCCCTCTCCCCTCCATGACGCCCCTGCCCCTCCTCCTCACCCCCACTCCGCCACCGCGCCGGGGCGAGCTCGAGCCCGAGCGCGGCGGCCGCGATTCAGCTCCGTCGCGGCCGGCCGGCCACCGTGGGTGAGCTCTACGGTCAGCGCGAGGCCGAACTCCTCATCCATGGACCTGAACAGCCGGCCGACCGACAAGGGAGAGGGCTCACCGGCGGCGGCGGCGGCGCTCCATCCTCCGCCTGCCTAATTTGAGAAGGAAACCGGCCGCACTGAACAAATAAAAAATTCCCAAAATATGCAGCACAAAACAATCAAAATTTGGGAAATTAAGCAATAGAAGTCCATCGAAAAATCAAGATCCACGTTGCTTTGCATGCCTCGATCATCGAATTCGTCCTGCTTGTGCCCTTTTGCACTTCTTTCTCTGGGATGCTGACGGCGGCGTTGGACTCCTCCTTGTGGGACCGGATCAAGAAGCTCCTGCCCGCCATGGTTTCTCCGCTCTTCTAGTCCTAGCTCCCTCCCTCCGCTGCTGGGCGTCTTCTAGTCCTGGCAGCAGAAATAGAATGGTGAGGGAGAGACGATTTTGTCCGGTGCGAGTAGAAGCGGTGGCCGTAGACAGGGGAGGGACCACGCATGCGACGGATTTCGCGAGCATGACTACCTGAGCGGAGCTCGAACTCCAGCTCCCGCGCTCGCAGTTGCGGTAGGTGGAACCAGGGAGGGGTGGCGGCGGCCAATGGGGCTCTCGAGCTCAGTGGCCATGTCGGAGCTGGGAGGCGCGGCGGTTGGAGGTTCCTCGTCGGCACGAGGTGGCCAGGACGGCTGATGGGAGGAGTCACGAAGAAGAAGAAAGAGGGGCATCAGAGGTCATTCGCTACTCGATGCTATAGATGGCCAACCGTGCCGGCACGGCACGGCACCGGCACGGTTGGCACGGCTAGCAGCCGTGCCGTGCCTCGTAGTGCCGTCGTGCCGAGGCTGTGGCACGGGCACGGCCCTACGACGGCGTGTCGTGCCGTGCCTCGCGGCACGGGAGGCACTATCGTGCTGAGCAGAGGAGGGAGGAGAGCAGACGTCGGCGCAAGGCTCCATGCCCGTCGGCTCGGTGCAGAGGGAGGAGAGCGGACGGCGGCGGCCCTGCGCAACGGCGTCGGGGGCGGCGGCCTACGCAACGGCGGCGAGGGCAGAGCTGCGGGCGGCTTCGGCCGTCGGGGGCGGCGGCTCCGCGCGGCGGCGGTGAGGGCGGGAGGCTGCGGGGGCTTCGGCCATCGGGGGGAGGAGCAGCGGCGTCGGGGGCGGGGAGTTGGGAGCGGCGGCCGCCGGGGGGGAGAGAGGAGGAAGTGGAGAGGAAAGAAAGAAGATTAGGGTTTTTATGTTTCTATGGGCCGTGGGGCCGTAGATAGGTAGATGGCTTTAGCGGGCCTTTTTCGTGCCGGCCCATAAATCGTGCCGTGCCCGTGCCGGCACTGCGGGCCGACATATAGGCCCAGGCACGGCACTACTGTCGGGCCGGGCCGTGCTAGTGCCGTGCTTTTTCGGGCCGTGCCCGTGCCGCCCATCGTGCCCGGCCCATTCGGCCACCTATACTCGATGCGGGGACGTATCCACCGTGGATGGATGAGTTGGCGTGCCACGTGAACAAATGTGGTATATTTGTAGTATGTGTTCGTGATCCGTGGTAAAAATGTAGCGTCATCCGGAAAGATGCTATCCGGAGAGGCGCCACCCACTATAATGGTAAAAAGTTACTATACTGAATGCAATGGTTTTTTTTTACTTTGTTAAGAGGTTGGATATAATGAGATTTTTTTTCTAAACTAGTACCCTTAAATATAGACCAAGTCTAGATAATCTCCAAACTAATTTTTGCATCAATTTATCTCCGAAACTATGCCATTGAGTTTAATTTTACCCCTAACACAATTGTCATTTTTTTTACATACACAAGTTGAATTTCAATTTAAAATTTTGCAAGGTTCTAATTGGTGACATTACAGTGTATTATCAAGTTTCATCAATATTTTTTTCATATAATTTTGTATTGAAACAGTTAACTGATTATGAAACGTCACACGAAAACAATGAACTGGTCATGCTATTTTTTACATGTGTTATTATAATGTTAGCTACCATCTTGCAAAATTTTAACTTAAGACTTCATTTTGTAAAAAAAAGAAAGAAAAAAATGTTAGGCATAAATTGAACAAAATGGATGTGTTGGGCCAGTTGCTATGTCCATTCCATGCCACACGATTCTACTCCATCGGCTTCAAAAGTAATAAGTAGTGAACTTTAATAAAATTGGCCAGTGACAGCAACAAGTTAAACAACGCCCAAACCTAAATTTTTCTTTCTTTCCTTTTGGAATTATTATTATCCATGTAGCTACGTGCATGGCTAGCTATATATATAGTTCTAGAGTTGCTTTGTGCGTCAAACCACGAGCTTTGGAGGGAAAAGCCACGTCAAAAAATTTTTATCAACTGCCCGTTGTGTCTTCCATGGAAGGCTAAACGGCCTGCAAGACGAGGACCTGGTGTCGAACACTTGGCTCATGTCCACAAAATACACAAAACCCTCCTCCATATCTCCGTACACACGAGTGGACTTGCTGAATGATCGGCTGAGGAAGAGTGCCTCGCCTTGAGGTAGCGCATCAGGGCCCGTGATTGGAACCCATCTTTCAGCATCAATGTCCGCCTTGAAGATCTCGACCTTGCGAGTGTAATAGGGGTCAAATGGAGGTGATTGCACCTGCCGCCTCACCATGAGCAACTCTTGGCCGCCACATGACTCGACGAGGAACCTACTGGTCGTGATGTAGTCCTTGGGTTCGTATGGCACCTCCTTGTCCTCTACAATCACCTCATCGTCGGAAACTAGCTGATCATCATCACCATTGAAGCTATCATCAGCTGCCTCATCACCAGACTCTTCTCCGTTATCCTCGCCACCACCATGCTCATAGCCGTCATCCATCCAGCTCCGCGGGTCTTCTTCACCATCAGCTAACGGATGCCTGATGACTCGTTTAAATCCGGAAATAATGGGCCTCCCGTCATCTTTGTCGGTGAGGTCGAAGGCGACTAGGTCCTCTTCCCGTGTGATCCCGTAGAGTTTGTCTTTGAAGAAAGCAACATCGAAGACGCCTAGGTAGCGAACCACCGCCCACCTCTCCTTGCCAGGGCGGCACACGATGATCGTGCAATTCTTATTGTTGGTGGTGACGGCGACGAGGTCATTAGGACTAGCCGAGCGCATGAGCACCTTGCGGATCTCGAACGTCTCGTTGACATGTCCGACGAAGGAGTCGAGCTCGGGGAAGGACACGGTCTTGTCGGAGAAGGGGTTGTGCAGAAAGTAACTGTGCTTGTGCTTGACGTCGCTCCTGGGCTTGAGCGATTTGCTGTCGAGGGATGGGCCCCAATGGTTGGTGCGCCGGAGGACATGGTCGGTGCAGTCAAGAGCGAGCCAGCTGTCGGTGGCGCCGAGGCAGGTCACGTTGTCAGGCAGGCTGGGAATCCGGTTGAAGAAGGCGCCGGTGTCGCCGACGGTGCAGAAGGAGCCATCGGGGATCACGATCCACGGCAACATCTGATGTTCGTGCTGGCGGCAACGCGGCTGGCGCGCGGCGGAGTGCCATGCGCGGCAGACGGCTCGGAAACGGGCGACGTCGGCAGGGCAGAGGTAGGTGGTGACGATCTGGCCGAGGATTTCCGGCAAGAGATCGGGCCACGGCGGAGGCGACGACGATGCCATCCTAAACCAGGTGATGTTCCGATTGAGATCTGGGTTTCAGTCAGGGTCGCGAGATGTTTCACGACGCCTATTATATGCAGCATATGGTATGAATAGTAGCCGTCCGTGCACCGCCAGCCGGCCGGGGCGGAAAAGAATTGGACGCAAGAAGGCAGCCCTCCTAAAAGCCTTCGGGTAGGACACTTGTTGGGTTTGATGACCAACGTAATAAAAGCTTAAAGATTTGAAAAAAAAATCATTGTTGCGCACCCAATTGGGCAGCTTTCAACCGGCTCGATAATAACTTACTAATCTCATTGTCGAAATAGAACTTTCAACGGACTTGTACTAGTATATTATCCTCTCCATCTTAGCTAACAGTCAGATACATGTAGCTTAAAGATTGGAAAAAAAAACGCAATCTGAGAGAACAAAACGAACGGAGCAATTAGCAAGTTGTTGAATCTAATAAGACGGACTCCAACAGCCCTAGGCAAATGCATTTTGCCTCTCAAAATGAAATTGTGCATTCCCGAAATCGTCTCCAAGAGACGAGCAGAATGCGCCAGGCATTTTGACTTCGTGCAGAGAGGAGAGCCAAAGATACATCACATCTCTCCTCGCATGCATTTCGCGAGCGGCTTCGCAAAGGAGCACGGCGGCGGCAGTCCTCCTCGACGTGCGACCTCACGGGCGTGAAAGTGGCGCAATGCGGGCGTGGACAGATAGGGGCGGAGTTTGCAGCCGGAACGGCCGCGATTCCTTCCACCCACAGGGTGCGAGCAGGAGGCGGACGGCTCGAGTTCGCGGGGGCAGCAACTCGACTGCGCGTGGATGTGGGGCCGCCAACGCGCACGGGGGCGGCGCTTCGAACTCACGCGTCTAGGCGAGGCCGTCGGTGCGCACGACAGTGGCAGTTCGAGCTCACACGTGGCGACGGCGCGACCCCGTGTGGAGGTGGGGCCGCCGGCGTGCACGGAGCGGCAGCTCGACCTCATGCCTCCTCCCCGCCTTCCTCGCTGAGTACCTCGACATCAACACGCAGGGTGTGCATGTCAGTCACCAGCCTCCGTACTATTCGTTTGGATTATCAGCCACCAGCCAGCAGTACTTTTCTCTCAGAACAAACCAGCCACCAGCAACCAGCCAACAATACTTTTCTCTCAGAACAAATCAGCACCAGCCATCAGCTACCAGCCAAACGAACAGGCTCCTCATGTCATCCTCCTCCTCTCTTACTGCCGTGCAGGCCACCAGTTCGATGGAATGTCGTTGTCGTGCTCTTCGACTTCTTCTAAGTCGCGGCAAGCATGTGATTTGCCTCTCTCTGGAATGCCTCTCATTGTTGGAGATTCCGTTTTTTTTCTTCTCCGGAATGCCTCTCATTGGTGGAGATCTCGTTTTTAGTCTTTCTCTTCGGTGTACTGTGCGCACGATGCAAACTGTGTTTTGTGTCTCCAATTTGCAATATGTTGTTGGAGTCAGTCTAACCATGTAAAACAAAGTTTAGCACACAACATCAGATATTAATTGTGCTAGCCGCCACTATACCACACGGGACAGAGTCAGGACGGAACCGCGGAGACGGAAGCGAACCCATGAAATGCCATGCATATGCTTGTCCAAGTGAGACGTCGCTTCTCAATGAGTCTATGAGACGGTAGGCTACTGATCTATTGTGAGTTTGTGAGTTCGTTTAATACGCTAATTAAAGGTAATTAGTACTAACATCAAGTCCTAGCATTTTGAGGGTCATTGTCGTATGGACCTCCCTGGGCCCACTACCTCGGTGGGTACCAGGACCGACTACTCGATGGGCCCCTGGGACTACTCGGCATTGCCACATGGCACCTGATGGCGTGGGGCGCAAGGACTGCGGTGGAGAAATACTCGGATAGGAAGCTATGCATGTCCTGTATTGTCTAGAGAACTCGTAGACGTACCCAACTTGTACTCTCTCCTCAAACCGACTTGTAACCCTGCCTCCCGGACTATATAAGGCGAGGCAGGGACCCCTATCTCTCTCATACGCATCATCTTGTAAACGCACCCAATCAATCCCGAGCTACGCGGCATACGGGACGTAAGGTATTACGCACCTCGCGTCCCGAACCACTCTAAATTGTGTGCCACGTGTCTCTTCCTTCGAGTTACCGATCTCGGCGAGGCCACATTCACCTACCTCGGGTAATCCCCTTGGTAGGTTGTCGGTCTAAAACACCGACACCGGCGCGCCGAGGTAGGGGATCTCGCCGAAGATCTCATGGCAAACTCGATGGCTTCAATCTGCATCAAGCCAATAGTCGCCTTCAACCGTGGCGACATCTTCGTCTTCGGGTCTTGGGTTTGCACCGCTGACGGCGCCAGATCTTTCCAACGCCGTCTCACCATGGCTCCCAACCCGAGCACTAGGCTCGTGACGCTTCCTGAAGTGATTGCGGGCGACCTCACCGGAAAATTCGGTGAAATTTCGCTCTACAACCAACACACCGACTTCGATTTCGGATACGCCTCCAACTCGAACTCGACATCCCCGTGGGCCATCGTATGCGAGTCGGCTACTGAGCCATCGTGTGCGGACTTCCCACTCCATGAGCACTTCTCATACGGCCTCACGCAACGCTAGCGGGGCTCATGTAGAGGCTCTCCCGCGCGCCGGCCGGCAAGGAGATCGTCAACGACTACACTTCGGACTCCAACCCCGCCTCCGGCTACTACTCGGACTCCTCCTACGAGTTCGACTTCGGATCGGATCCCGACGAGCACGAGTCCGAGAACTCCATGACCGAGAAACCACTTTGTCGGGACCCGCTACCGGCTTGGTTATAACATCTACACCCGCCGGAAGATTCGTCTGCGGCCGGACCGCAAGCCCGAAGACCCGATGAGACGGGAACTTATACTTGTGTCGCCTACCTCGACTCGCTTCTCTTCCAGGAGGGAACACCGTCGTATGGACCTCCCCGGACCCACTACCTCGGTGGGTACCGGGACCGACTACTCGGTGGGCCCCCGGGACTACCGGCTTGCGCCGCACGGTACACGATGGCGTGGAGCACAAGGACTACGAGAGGAGAAGTACTCGGTTAGGAAGCCGTACATGTCCCGCACCGTATGGAAGACTCCTAGACGTACTCGACTAGTACTCTCTCCCTGAACCGACTTGTAACCCCGCCTCCCGGACTATATAAGGCGAGGCCGGGACCCCTCTCTCGATCATCTCATCTCACGGCGTAAGATTGCATCATCCTGTAATCGTACTCAATCAATCCCGAGCTATGCGGCATACGGGACGTACGGTATTACGCACCTCGCGGCCCGAACCTTGTCTAAATTGTGTGCCACGTGTCTCTTCCTTCGAGTTACCGATCTCGACGAGGCCACATTCATCTACTTCGGCTACTCCCCTTAGTAGGTTGCTGGTCTAAAACACCGACACCGGCGCGCCGGGTAGGGTATCTCGCCCGAGATCACATGGCGAACTCGACGGCTCTCGTCTACATCAAGCCAACCGTCGCCTTCAACCGCGGCGACACCTTTGTCTTCGGCGCACAGGGTCCGCACCGCCGACGGCGCCGGATCCTTTCAACGCCGCCTCACCATGCCGCCCAACCCGGAGACCGGCTTCGTGACGCTTCCCGAAGTAGTCACGGGCGAACTCGCTGGCAAGTTCGACGAAATTTCGCTTTTCGACCAACACGCCAACTTCGAGCTCAGATCCGCTTCCAACTCGAACTCGACGTCCCCGTGGGCTACGTGTGCGAGCTGGCTGCTCAGCCATCGCATGTGGTCTCCCCACCCCGTGAGTGCTCCTCGCGTGGTCCCCGCAACCTCGGCAGGACCCGCACGGAGGCTCCCTCTCGCACGCCGGGCCGCAAGGAGCCCGTACCCGAGTACAACTCGGACTCTGACACCGTACCCGGCCATGCTTCGGACTCCAACCCCCTCTCCCGGCTTCTACTCGGACTCCGCGTACGAGTTCGACTTCGGGTCGGACCCTGAGGATCCCGAGTCCGAAGACAACACTACTGAGCAACCCTTATCAGGGCCGGCTTCCGGGCGGTTATAACGTCGACACGAATCTCCCGGCAAGACCGCAAGCCCGCCGACCTGATAAGCAGGGACTCATGCTACGTCGCCTACCTCGACTCGCTCCCGTTCCAGGAGGGAACACCACTCGCTCGAGCTTAGGAGTACACTCCAACCGAGGTGGCGAGCTCCGACTCCAGTCTTGGCAACCCTGATCGCCAAGTCTTCATGGCTGCCGGCGACACGCCAAGAACTTCGGGGACGGCACATGACAAGTACCTCAAAGACATCTCCGCAGACGAGCTGTCTGCTGAAGCACCCGCGGATGAGACCGACGCCAACAGGGACGCTCGACGTGAGTGCAACAGAAGACGGAACGAACGGCGCCGGCGTCTCCGAGACAACCTACCCATCAGCAACCTTGCAGAGGCCCTCGAACAAGTCGAGAGCAGGGTACACACCACCCCCGAGCAATGCCTCATGTCGATCACAGCGATCGCACGCCAAGCTCAGGGGATACGCGCTGGAGAAGTCATCGCCAAGCTCGCAGAAGACGCTTACTTCATGCGAGTCGACAACAGGGTCAACCAGCCTCCTCCCGCCAGGAACCGCGACAACGAAGCTACAAGTCGCAGCGCGGACCTCGGCCGCAATCGTACTTGAGCCGAGATGCCGGCTCAGCCCAACCGTACTCATGCAAACGCCGGCGAACCCTCACAAGGCGGCAATAACAATCGTGAGATCATCCCTCACCGCGGCCCTGGCGGCAGCGGCCATGACCCTGGCAGCGGCGGCAGCGACGGCAGAAGCTCCAACCACGGGGCCAACAGGAGGGCCGGCGGCGGGGGCGGTCGCGGCGGTCGAGACCGCCGCGACCGGCCACGCCTCCGGAGCCTCACAGGGCGGCTACGACGCCCACCAGAAGATTGAAGAACTGCGGCGGAAGAAGTCCGCCACCGCAGGCGACAACGACGGCTTCCCCACCTTCTCTCCTCGGCTTCGCAATTTACTCCTCCCGGACAAGTTCAAACCTCTGGGAATCACCAAGTACGACGCGAAGCAGGATCCCATCCAGTGGCTCAGGTTCTACGCCCTCTCCATCGAGAACGCTGGCGGCAACAACGACACCAAGTGCCTCTGCTTCCCCTTACGCTCGGACCAAGCCCCACTCACATGGCTCGAGTCGCCCGGACAAGCACTCGATCGACAAGTGGGACCAACCGAAGGAGCGGTTCACCAGAAGCAACTTCGCGGGCGCCATGGGCCAATCGGGTACTCGCATGGACCTAGCTATGGTGAACGGGAACAAGGCGAGACCCTCCGCAAGTACATGCGCCGCTTCTTCGACAAGCGCGCCACCGTAGTCGACGTCACTGACAAGGAGGTCATCGACCTCTTCCAAGACGGCCTCTACCACCGTCGCACCTTCGAAGACTTCGGTCGCCGCCGCCCCAAGTCCATCCCCACCTCAAGGACATGATCACGTCTTGGGCGGATGAAGAAGACAAAGCCAACGCCAAGTACGATGCCATCCCTGGCAAGAGCAAGCAGAACACGGGCGGCGGCAGCGGCAACAACGGGAACCAAGGCGGTCGCAACTACAACAACTACTCGGGTCCCAACCGCAAGCGCAAGCCGGACAACACCGTCGCGGCTATCCGGCGCCCGTGAAGGAGAACTCGAAGAAGACCTCTCGGCGGCTTCAAAGACTTGCCGAAAGAAAAGTGCCCGTGGCATCTAGACGAGCAACCACACCACCGAGCAGTGCTACCAACTCAGGCGAGCACTCAAGAGTACTCCAGAGCCACCGCACCCTCATGACAAGAAAGGCAAGAAGAAGAACGACGGAGGCAATGACGACTTCCAGGAACCCGACAAGACAGTCAACGTCCTCTTCGGTGGACTACCCAAAAGACGAGAACAAAAGGCTACCCGTCGAGAAGTCATGAGCATTGAACCAGTGGTTCCGACCCCTCTCAGGTGGTCGGAGGTACCCATTACCTTCTCCCGCGCGGATCAATGGACTAGCTTCTCCGAACCAGGGCGGTTCCCTCTCGTCCTGAAGCCGGTGGTCGCGGGCTCCAGGCTCAACAAGGTCCTCATCGATGGTGGAAGCGGGCTCAACGTCCTTTTCACCAAGACCTTGAAGAAGATGAAGCTCGACATCACCCACATGCTCACCAAGAGCACCTCGCCCTTCTACGGCATCGTCCCCGGAACGTGGCTATCCCACGGGCTTAGTTGTCCCCGCCGCTTACCTTTGGGGAATCTCGGGACAACTACCATACCGAGTACGTCAAGTTCGAAGGCGCGGACTTCGAGACGTCCTACCATGCCATCCTCGCCGGACGGCTATCGCCAAGTTCATGGCAGTGCCCCACTACACCTACTTGGTACTCAAGATGCCAAGCCCAGCAGGTGTACTCTCACTGCAAGGGGACTTGAAGATCTCGCACGACTGCGACACGGAAGCTGTGGAGATCGCCTCCACAAATCAAGTACCCAACGCAATGATGGAGGTCTACGCTGCGTCGAAGAAGCTTGCCCCAAGTGAACTCGACATCCCAGAGAAGTCAGACAAAGCTAACAAGCCTCAGCCAGCTGAGGAGGTTCTGGTCAAAACAATTGACCTCGGGACAGGCGACAGCAGCAAGACCACCACCATCGGGGCGGGTCTCGACCCCAAATAGGAAGACGCGCTCATCAACTTCCTCCGGGCTAACCGCGACATCTTCGCGTGGAAGCCGACGGACAAGCCGGGGTGCCCGGGGAGTTGATCGAGCATTCCCTCAACGTTGATCCTAAAGCTACCCCGAAGCGACAACACCTCCGCCGCTTCGCCGACGACAGACGGGACGCCATCAAGAAGGAACTCGCCAAACTACTCGCGGCTGGCTTCATCAGAGAAGTCTTCCATCCTGAGTGGCTCGCCAACCCCGTCCTCGTCCACAAGAAGAACTCGAACGAGTGGAGGATGTGCGTCGACTACACCGACCTCAACAAGCACTGCCCCAAGGACCCCTTCGGGTTGCCGCGGATTGACCAAGTCATCGACTCCACGGCGGGCTGCGACCTGCTCGCTTCCTCGCTTGCTACTCCGGTACCACCAGATCGCGATCAAGGAAGAAGACCAGGAGAAGACCGTGTTCATCACCCCGTTTGGCGCGTACTGCTACACGACCATGTCCTTCGGGTTGAAGAACGCCGGCGCCACATATCAACGAGCTATCCGGGCTCGCTTCAAGAGGCAACTCAACAAGAACGTCGAAGCCTACATGGATGACGTTGTCGTCAAGACCGTAAACTCCGGTACCCTCATCGACGATCTTGAAGAGACTTTCGCATCCCCGCGCGAGTACCGCCGGAAGCTCAACCCGAACAAGTGCGTCTTCGGATGTTCATGCAAGCATTTCAGATGTTCCACGACACAACAGCCGAAGCGTCAGATTTGTATAACTGTAAGCAGAAGGACAGAGAACCACTGCGGAACTTCGTGAGAAGGTTCATGCAACAAAGGTCTCAAATCCTCGAAGCTGATGACAAAACAACGATCAACGCACTGATCAAGGGTCTCACCCCAGGGCCTACAACTTCGCATCTCACAAGAAAGAAACCCAAGACAGTTGAGGAACTCTTTCACGAATTGGAGGAGTACATTTTGTCAGATGATGACCATCGCAGAAGAGTGGCCGAGCGGAACGAGGCAAGACAAGGCAACGAGAGAGATGATGTGGAGGGCACCACCCCAACATCCGCGAAATGTCAATAACGTCGGAAACTCGCAACCCGAACGGGCGAAGAAAGCCAAGCACCGGGGAGGGTTCAACCCCAGAGGAAGGGGGAGAGGCAGAGGACCCCCAGCACTCACGAATCACAACCCGAAAGATCCTTACTTCTATTGCCAGTATCATGGAAGGGGCCACAGCACCGAAGGGTGCCCGTAAACAAAGAAGAACATGGCAAGAATTCGAGCAAGAGAAAGCACCGATGAGCATCGCATCCTCAATGCCGAGCCGGTTTCGCCCGAATTTTTGGCGGCCTCAATTCACGAACCCACGGTCAAGTTCTATCCCGGTTCAACAATTCCGGCAACCACGGTCGGCGTGGCAGCCATCGCGGCAGCTTTTTCCTCGGTCACAAGCGATCCAGGCAATCCAGCGGCCGCAACCCATTTGGGAAATCCCGCCGCCACCTCCAAAAAGTTCGTCAAGGCCTCGGTCAAGTTCGGGACCCCGCAACTCCAAAGCCTTGCCATCGTTCGGAACCATCATGCCAATTACGGGCGGGTCGGCCATGAAATTCGAGACCAAGAAGCAAAGAAGCAATTACTTCGTGTCCGTGAACACTATCATCAACGACGGCCCAGCTGCACGGCCGGAGTGGGCAAAAGTGCCAATCACCTTTACAGAAGAAGATTTCAGGCTGAAATCCGCGATTCACAATGACGCCATGGTCATTGAAGTGAACATAGCTGGATGGGTCATAGGAAAAGTCCTAGTTGACAATGGGAGCTCGGCGGATATCCTGTTCTTGAAAACTTTCGAAAAGATGAATCTGAGCCAGCACATGTTAGACCCACCAGAGTACCCGCTTCAGGGGTTCGGAGGAAAGCCCATCAAGCCGGTTGGAAAAATATCACTCCCAGTTTCTTTCGGAGATCTTGAAAATGCCAGAACGGAGAGTCTCACCTTCGATGTAGTTGACATTTACCACCCATACCTCGCGATTTTCGGCGAGGTTTCATGAACCGCTTGATGCTATCATAAGGCGGCGGTTATTATGGATGAAGATGCCTACGCCCAAAGGGGTCATTACGGTGTTCGGCAATCGGCAAGAGGCTAGAAACATAGAAAAAGGCCACACACCCGGCCAAACGAACGTGTACCGGCTCGAAAGCAAATTCGACGAGAGGAAGGAAACCTACGAAGAACCCAAACGAGACAAGGAAAAAAATGAGATAGCCACCGAGGGTCAAACAAAGAAAGTGTATTTGGATGACATGCCCGATAGAGCGATCACAATAGGGGCCAATCTCGGCGCCGAACAGGACAAGGAACTTGTACAATTTCGAACAAAAATAAGGATGTTTTCGCATGGTCGGCTAAGGACCCGCAAGGTGTTGACAGGGATATCATCGAACATGCCCCGGAAACGAGATGAAAAAATACCTCCCAAGAAGCAAAAACTTCGAAAAATGTCCGAGGAAAAGGTCAAAGCGATCGAAGCGAGAAGTTCGAGATTACAGGATGCACGGTAATCGGAGAAGTCAAGTACCCGATCCGGCTAGCCAACACCGTGCCGATCCAAGAAAAAAAAATGGAAAGTGGAGAATGTGTGTGGACTTCACCGATTTGAACAAGGCATGCAAGAAAGACGATTTTCCCTTGGAAAGGGTAGACAAAATCGTGGATGATGCAACCAATAGTGAGATGCTCTCGTTCCCGGACATGTTCTCCGGGTATCATCGGATCGGGGTTCGTAGAGAGGACGAGGAGAAAACAAGTTTCATCACTCCTTTCGGAACATTTTGCTTCGTAAGAATGCTAGAGGGGCGGTGAAGAACGCGGGATGTACATTTTCGAGAATGATAGCAATAGTACTGCACCAGCAGATTCGGAGAAACATCTTGGCATATGTGGATGACATAGTTGTCAAAAGTGTTCAGAGGAAATACCACATCAGTGACCTGGCGGAAACATTTGCGAACATGAGGGCAGCGAATTTGAAGCTGAATCCGGAAAAATGTGTGTTCGGCATTCACAAGGGGAAAGTTCTTGGATGCCTAGTTTCAACGAAAGGCATAGAGGCAAATCCTGACAAAATTAAGGCTCTAGTAGAAATGCAAGATCCAGTTTCAGTGAAAGATGTTCAGAAGTTGACAGGGAGAGTAGCTTCCCTCAACAGATTCATTCCCGCAGTCGCGAAAAGAAGCTTACCGTTTTCCAAGTCCTCGGAAGTGCTAAGAATTTCCGGTGGTCCGAACCTCAGAAGCGGGCCTTTCGCGAACTGAAGGATTACTTGTCCACCATGACCAAACTTTGTCCTCCTGAACCAAAATCGCCACTTTTGTTGTATGTGTCCGCATCAAATTCGGCAGTAAGCGCAGTGCTGACAGGAAAAGGAGGAAGAAGGAAAGCTCAGGCAAATTCCTGTATACTTTGCTTCGAAGCATTGTCCGGTTCCAGGATCTTCTATTCCGAGCCGGAAAAAATGGCATATGCGGTCATCATGGTAGCAAGGAAGCTAAGGCATTACTTTGAGGGTCATAGAATAAGAGTCATCACCAACCGACCGCCGAATGACTTGTTCGCAAATAGAGAGGCATCCACCCGAATTATCAAGTGGGAATTGGGAGATCTTCCGCGGAACTTCTCCAAGTCGGCGCGGTCATAGTCATGAAGAATCTTCAATATACTCTCCACGGAAAAAGCGAGCCGCGAAGTCGCTAGCGCCGAGAGATCACCTCGGAAAGAGCCCGGAACTCGGCCTCCATCCAATTCATAAATTCGGGAATCTCAATGTTATCCGGAAGAGGAGGCGGACGAACGCCGAATTCATTCGGTGACTTCTTATATTCCTCATAAAGTAGTTTCAATTTTTCCGAGAATCTCGAAGTACTCTTCGAGGCTTCACTCGATCCGCAAGCGCTTTCTCAAGATCCGGGATTTTGCGATCTTTCGCGCTCAGAGACTTCGCGAGGCTGGCGTTGTTAATACGGAGATCTTCGGCAATTTTCATAGCCCTCTCATGCTTCTCCCTAAGATTCTCGATCACACTAAGGTCATCTTCGTGGGACTTTTGAACTTTTTCAAGTTCCTTCTTGGAATGCTCAAGAGCCGACTCCACGAGCCTTTTTTCATCCTGACTTGTCTTCAGAGCCTCCGCCAACTCAGCCACCTTCTTCTCAAGTTCAATGTTCGCGGATTGTGCGAGGGCGAAGCTCCGTTTGAGTTCCTTAGATTTCTGGGAGAGCTGCTTGTTCGCCTTCTCTTGTTCAATGAGCCGCTCTACGGCAACTTTCCCGAGCATAGAGTGTTTGAGCGCATAATCCTCCTGAAAGCGCGCTAGCTTCGAGGGAGGGTAAGAGTGCAAAAGATCCTTGAATTCTGAAAAATTCAGGGTAGCCTCAGATCAAAATTCAAGAATCGGAGAAAAGCACGAAAAGGTACTGAGAAGGGACGAACCTTGTTTACTAAAATACTGCATGGTGACCTGTTTAGCCGAACCAGAAGAAGCTCTACCCTGAGGCGAGGGGGTGGCTTCGTGAGAAGGATGAGGCCCTTTCTCAGAACCCGGAGCAGCTCCTTCAGGTTGTCCCGAACTCTCCCCTCCTGATTCATCAACAGTCATAGATGATTTCCACAGTGTTAAAATCTTAGAAGTCTTGCTCCCAGTGCCAGTTGTCTCGAAGCCAACACTTAATAATTTGCCGCGATGAGACGTACCGAAGCTCTTGTTGAAAGCGGCCAAAGAAGGAGAGGGAGTTTGATCTTCAGGAACAACCTCCCGAACTTCGACCAAGGGAGCGTGTTCGGTAGGATGCTCCCCCCTTTGTACGGTAAGCTCAAGCTCTTTGGCGAATTCGGGAGAGGCTTCATCCCGAGAGAGAGCGGGTTGAGAGATATCGGCAGCAGAGACTTCAGCAACAACGGGGGCCTAAGTGGGGACAGCAACTTCAGCTTCAACAGCGGGCTCATCAGCAGCATCAGGTGCAACCTCCTTGCGAACTTCGGGAGCAGCATCTGAAAAGGAATCAACATCCACGAATTCATTCTCATAATCCGACAGATAGTTCTTTCGAAAGTTAAACAGAGGCCAAAAGCAAACACCTTTCCGGCTGTCCGCTTCCTCGAAGGCGTCGTCGTCAAAGGCGGAGGGGACTCGCCAAACCCCGACGGTAGAAACCTTCTTCACCGCTTTCTTCAGTTTTTTCCGACTCATCTTGGCAAGGCCCGAAGCCGCTTGAAGCTCTGCATCCGAAGTTCGCTCGGAAGTTTTGCGTTTGCGCTTTGACGATTCTAGAGATCTCGTCCTTGACGGCTTGACCCCGGAAGAAGTGCCTTCACTGATAGATGCTGAGCCTCGCTTCGAAGACCTTATTCGGGGGGCATTGATCGGGGCGGCCGAGCAACTCGTCCACGGCAACCGCAGAACCTTCAACTTGGGACCCGGGCCTCGAGAACCGAAAAATTTGTCCCACAAACTTCGGAAAACACGCGGTTGATCCTCTTCTTGTGCTTTACCAGAGCCTTGTACGCCTTATACTCATTCATGGTATATTCGCCCACCATGACATTCACCTTCTTTTCCACTTCTTTCATGAAGGCCTCAGCGCTCTGGTCTTCACGAAGTTTAATCCCGAACTTCGGGAAAGGCACCTTTTGAGTTGCCCAGTTGACATTGAAGTACACAAGCTCGGTAGGGGACCAATCACTCGAAATAGGCCGGACCCGGCAGCGACGAATTCTTCAATAATGTCACGGCCACCAAGTATAGTGCTGGCCGGGTTAAATGCATTTTCACGGCTTCTAATTCCCAAGGCCCGTTGGTTGAATTCGGCAACATTCACCGCGGCCGGGGCGCAATCGGGCGAGACAATTTCGGCATGTTGACCTTCGGATAAAACCAATGAGAGCTCCAATCGTCGGTGAGGTTAGTCTTGCAACGGGGAGCAATCCGAATTCGGGTGATTCCCTTTTGGATGTTCCCGACGTCGCGTGTTGAAAGTGCAACACGTGTGTTGACCGTGATAGAACTCCCCGTCACTACCCTTAACGACCTCGGGGATAATCACCAATTCGTAGAATCCGGCGAAAGCATCGACACCGGGACCGTACCGAAGGTCTTCAAAATCCAAATGAACTTCGACACTTCAAGGAAAGATGTCGGAGAAAGCCGGTGGATCTTCACCGAAAAGGAAACAAGAATAGCCGTAGGGACCGGGTCGTAGGGGAACCTCGGCCCGCAAATGAAGAAATCCCGAAAGACAACAACTTCTCCGTCCCTAGGGGTAGGGATCTGCTCATCAAGCGGGGCTCGCCCAGCGCCGGAGAGAAGAACTCGGCCTTCTCATATTCCCCGAATCATGTTGGCCGTGACCTTGGACTCTCCGAAGACAAGTGAGGGTGGCAACGGGCCGGAAGTCCTCGCTTTAACCAGGTCACTAACGCCGGCATCCACATCTCCGATGTCTTCGCCGTCGTCGATTGGACCTCCCTGTCTTCGCGACTCCTGGAGCCGCTGGGAGAACCAGAATCTTCGGTTGGTGCAGCATGCTCAGCACCTTCGTCGACGGGGTCGAGCGGAAGACCAGCTGCAATGAGCTCTTCGGTAGTCATGGGTCTAGCTGTGCTTTTAACTCTAGCCACCTAACCAACAGAGACAAACATACGAACCGTTAAGAACAACATTCGAGAATGAAGCTCATAAAGCTGAGATACTAATGCACCAAAGTATGACAAGTAAGAATTGAGAAGGGAGAAATAAAATAATACCTTAGAAAGATGCGAATAGCACCAGAAGTTCGCGAGCTTTACAGCAGAAGACCAGGTTCCGCGAACACGAAAGATTCACGAACCGCAAGAGAGCAGAAAGGCCGTAAAATTTTTTTAACAGCGGCAGCCCGCTATTTATAGGGGCGGGGAGGGGTAGTTCCGCGAAACCTGCCTCGATCTAACTGTCCTAGGGTTCCCGGGCGACGCGTGTCCCCTCCGACGTTCCGAGCGTGACGTTTTTTACTAAATTTCCGAAGGATTCGTGGAATCGGATCGTCGGAGTCAACCCGCTTCCCCGAGGGGCTAGTGTTGGGGAATTCGGGGAAAACCCGTCACCCTCGAAACGTTAAGTTTGACGAAGTTTCCGAAACATGTTTTTCGGGGGTAGGGAATTCACGATTTTTGGAAGCTTGGAACTCGTGAAGCCTCGAATTCGCGAATGTGCGAAGTTTGGGAATCTTGATTCGGTGAAGAAATGGGGTCACGAACATGCGGAAGCCCGGAGTCTCGATACGTTGATGGCCCGAACTGCGGAGGACGGACGATTCGGGGAATCCGTCAAGGGCCGAGTTCGGGAGTCACGCGCGAGAACATGCGCGAACCGGCGGAGAAGCGAAGGCCAATTCGGGAATCTGTTGAAGACCCAGTTCGGGAGTTTCACATGAAGACATTCACGAACCGGGGGGAGAAGCAAAGTCAAAGTTGTTGTCCCAAAAAGTCCGGGTTTAGAGTGTGAACTAGTGGCAGATTTGTAAATATGTTAGACAAAAAAGACATTCTTGTATACGTTCACACTAGGAATATTCTCCGAGCCCGAGGGTGTTTTCGGCATGTAAAAGTCCCTTCATCTCCCTATAAAAGGGGGGCGCGAGGGCACGTGTATACGGATTCGGACTTTTTGGAACTTGTGCTATTTGCGGAGGGAATCACGATCTCTTTGCGCTTTCACTTTGTACCCGAACGTGTTAAGAACTCTCTCTCGTGTTAGGGTTGTCATCCGAATTTTTCGGGTAACCCCCCCAACACCGGGCTCCAACTTCAACAATCACCGGTTCGGGAGTACCGCGAGGACGGCGGGATCGATGTCCGATACGTCTCGCTTGCCCATCCTTGGGCCAACGGACAAGTCGAGCGCGCCAACGGGATGGTGCTCGACGCTCTCAAAAAGCAGCTGCACGACGCTGCTAACTCCAAAGGAGGCAAGTGGATCAAGGAACTACCCAATGCACTCTGGGGCTACGTACTCAGCCCTCCAAGCCAACGGGGCAATCTCCATACTTCTTGGTCTACGACTCCGAAGCAATCCTCTCTGCCGATGTCATGTGGGACTCACCAGCAGTGGAGCACTACGATGAAGGCGTCTCTGAAGACGACGCAGATGATTTGACATCGACGGGCTCGAAGAAGCTCGCTGCGCCGCCCTCGTCCAATCAGCAAGGTACCTGGAGGGTATCCGACGCTACCACGATCGCAACG
Source organism: Cenchrus americanus (assembly GCA_947561735.1). Lineage (NCBI taxonomy): Eukaryota > Viridiplantae > Streptophyta > Magnoliopsida > Poales > Poaceae > Cenchrus > Cenchrus americanus. The sequence continues at coordinate 41,796,285 of OX387242.1, read as the reverse complement.
TCAAGGAACGCTCCTTCAACGTCGGTGATCTTGTCCTCCGTCGCATCCAGAACACGGAAGGACTACACAAGCTCAGCTCGCCCTGGGAAGGTCCATTCACAGTCGCAAAGGTGACCGGACCGGGCTCCTACCGCCTCCAGACACTCGAAGGTGAAGAAATCAACAACTCGTGGAACGTCGACCAGCTCTGTTGGTTCTACGCCTAGTCTACACGACTACACTAAGACCCCTCCGCCGTAAGCGGCCTCCAGGTCCAGGCTCCAGTCTCCGGACTACCTCTTCGCTGTAAGCGGCCTCCGGGTCCAGGCACTAGTCTCCGGACTACTCCTCTCCAGAATCCAGCCCACGCGGCTACCTACGGATCCCGGCACTGCGAGGAGCGACAAAGGACTCTAGCGGCGGTCTGCGAGAGACCATGTACTCCTAGATCCAGCCTATACGGCTACTTACGGATCTCCTTGCGCAAGCGGCTGCACGCCCTAACACTACTTAGCCGTAGGCGGCCTCCGGGTCCTGGCGACTACTCTGTAACTACGGCCCTGGCCATCCAGGTGTACTTCTTCAGTAATAAAGTTTGATTATTCATCAACCGCTTTACTGTCTTCCTCCCTCAACGAGACTACTACCGAGTACGACTACTCGCGACAACTCCACGATGGGACTCCGCACTCCAAGATCGCGGCAACGAGTACTCATTGATGGAAGTTTTTCTTCATTCATACTTAAACAATTTCATTACAATTGTTTTTGTACAACTACTGCTACGAGCTAACTATTACAGGACTACTGGAGATTAAGTTTCTCGGCGACTTGATCCGCAATAGGCGCCATCCGCTCCAGCGGCTCCACGTCTTGCTCGTCGGTGCGGTTGGCGGCTAGCCCGCCGGCGACTACATCTACGGGAGCCTTCAGGAAGTACAACTTCATGAAGGCCAGCACCTTGTTCGGGATCGACTTCGCCAAGTGCTTCACATAGGCCGCCGGCCGGCCGGGGGCTTCCTTCAACCGGTCCACTAGTGGCGCTATCTTGGGACCGCCGGGATGAGGCACCGGCGGCCTCGCGATGGGGAGCGCGGCTTCTTCAAGTTCCTTGAGCCGGGCCCGCGGCTTCTCGCAATCCTTGTTCGGCTTCGCAATGATTTGTAGCAGGTTGACGAGGTCATGGTACGATGCAATACGGAGCTCCATGTGCTTGTCGCACTCGTAAGCAAGCTCCTTATAATTATACTCTAGTACCGGCGGGCCTCCCCGCTCCCGGTAGAAAAGGTTCTTTATATCGGTCTCCGAAGCCTTCACCGATCAACTCGAGTCTCAAGCTCGCAAACAACAAGGCACGGCGGGTCGGACTACCTCTCGACCTCCAACAAGTACTCAATAAGACAAATGGTGTACCTTTGTTCTTGTTGCGGAGAGACTTATTCTTCCGCACCAAGTCGTCGCTCTTCGCCCGCATCTCTTGGACGTCATTATGGTACTTGGCGAAGGCGGTGTCCGATTTTGATCGCATGGCGGCGGCGTGCTTCCGGACTTCATGAGTTGATCCTCCAATGTCTCGGCCGAGCACCGCGTCGCCGTACCCTTGAAGCATCTCCGACTTCGGGCGGGACCTCTCGGCAACGTCCCGCACGGACAACATACATCATATGGGTACTCAATGCTAAAAGGATTGACTACTCAAGGGTTATGACTACTCACCTTCATCCATTTCTCGGCTTGGCACACCGCTTCTAGGTGCCAAGCCACCGTCGCCGGTCGACGAGGTCATCTGCCAACAACTCGATCCCGCCACGACTACTCGTAGCGGCTTCGGTCATCGGTGCCGAGCGGATTGGCTCCGCATCCTGGATCTCCGGCGAGCGGACGACCACCTCCCGAGTGGGTTCGGGGAGTGCGGTGTCCCCTCCTCCTCCGGCCGTCCACGGCGGCTTCTCCCGGCGGCCACCTCCATCGGCTCGGGGGCTTCTACGGCAGCCTCCTGAGTTCCCGGTGCCACGTCTTCTACGGGCACCGCCGACGGGATCTCGCTTCCCTCTGCCTCGGCCTTGTTGACAAAGAACAAGTGCATCGGTCATACACCGGTGACTACGACTACTCTTCCGGGCGAATTCCACCCGAGAGAGTAGTTACCTTCAACGACGGCGGCCTCGGGCTGCGCCCGAGGAGCGGGAACGGACTCCTCGGCGGGCGGTGTGGCTTCTTCTTCCGCCACCTCTCGTAGCGGGTTCATCCCCCTCCCAAGACGAGTCCGTCGATTTCTGCCAGTACACAAGCCAATTGTGAATCAAGTACGACTACTACATCAAGTACTACTCGGGGAGAATCAACACTTACAAGCTCGACCGGACTACCGTCACGGTCGGGCGCCGAGGATGCGGCGATGTCGACCGGTCCCGCCTCGGTAGGCGCCTCCTCCTCGCGCTTCGCGGTCGCCGCCTCTTCGGTAGCGAGCGGCGGCGGGTTCCGTGCTCCCCCGAGCGGCGGGGGGCGACGCTCCATCCGCGCTAAGAGCTCTTCGACGGTGGGGGCCGGGCTGCGACTACCACCGCCTCCCCCACCGTGTCCCACTCGCCTTCGTTGCCCTGCTCAACGGGCTCGGAAGGCGGCATCTCCTGCAAGCAAGGAAACTTCATTGTCAACACATGAACTCTAGACATCGGTACTCGACTACACTACTCAAGACGGCTCACCTCTTGGGATGAGGTCTTCGTGACCTTTAACTTCTTGGCCACACGCTTACGGGCCACATTGCGTGGCTTCCTCGGCGGCGCGGGCGGAGACTAGCCTCCGGGCTGGTCGGCCGTGAACAAGAGGGATATGAGGTAAGCTAGGACGGGCGAACCTCAACCGTAGCCGGAAGCGGTCTCGCAACGTCTCCTCGTCGTCGTCCTCATCGGACGTGTCTTCCACGACAAGCGTGTCGTCTCCCTTGCCGACTTCACGCCGCTCCTTAGCCTTGGCCTTCCCTTCCTCTGGGACCTCGACTAGCTGGGGAGGCGACGGCGGCTTGGAGACGAACTTCTTCAAGTCATCCTGCAAGAAGAACAACTCATCAGTGCGACTACTCTCATGCAATGGGTACTCGACTATGGATGCGGCTACTAACCTCCTTTGGTGGGCGCGCGGCGGAGAACTCTGGTACGGGGCACGGCGTGTACGCCGGCATATCTTTGAAGATCCGGGCCAGCCTATCAACAATGTCGTCGTCGTCGACTTCATCTCCAGGCATCCGCGACGTGTCGTCGTCGCCGGTGTACTCGTACCCCAGGGTGTCGCGAGCCATCAGCGGCTGCACCCTGCGCTTCATGAAGCTGAAGGCCACGTGCTCGGCCCTCAGCCCGGCTTCCCTCAGCGCCTTGATCCGCGCCAACAACTCGGGCAGCTGGAGCCCTTCTTGCATCGTCGGCTCCGAGTTCCACCACGGACGGTGCTTGGGCTGCTTCCCGCTGGGCTTCGGCAGCGCCGGGTGGTGGTTCGTGACGTAGAACCACTTGGCCTTCTAGTCCTGGTTGGAATCTATCAACTTGTAGGAGAGGTACTGCTCGGCGGCGTCCTCCCTCATCTGGATCCCCGCTCCTCCAACTACTCGCGGGTTCTTTGCGCCGGGTTGCGGCTTCACCGGAAGAACTTCCGGAACAAGATCCAATGGGGCTTGATCCCCGTAAAGGCTTCGCAAAAATGTATGAAGACGCCGGTGTGGAAGATACCGTTGGGGGTTGAGGTTGAGGTACTCGATGCCGTAGTACCCCATGAGCCCTTTGAAGAAGTCACTCGCGGGAGAGACGATCCGCGCTCCGCGAACCGCGCGAACATCGGGATCTCGTCCGGATTCTTCTCCATGGGGTACGGAGCCCGGCGGCGGCCCTCCACATGTCCACCTCCTTCTCCCACGGGAATCCACCTGTTGAGAAGGGCCGGCAAGTCTTCGGTCTTCGCCTTGGACTTCTTCCATTCACGGTTTGGATGCGGCCGCGGCGGGGACACCGGCGGCGATGCCCCTGCGGCGATCCGGCGGCCTCTTCACGAGCCCTCTTCTTTCCGCCGGTGGCCTTCGTGGTCTTCGACGGAGACGGCTTCATCTTCCGGGTGCATGGTGTCTTCACGCGCATTCGCTCGGGGGCCGTAGTGGTGGCTTCCTATGGCGGCGCACCCGGATATAAGCTCTACTCGGCGGCGGCGGTGCGCACTAGTGGCGATTTACGGCTAGATCTACCGGGAATAGCTACGGTGTTGACGCAAAATCCACACCTGCGCCAAGCACACGGCAAGGCCGAACATGTTAGCTTCACACACGAGCACATTCCGAAGCGTACCGGTCAATTTTCCCCGAAAATTAACAAAAGACAAAGTAGTTAAATATCAAAGCTTGGAACTTGTTGGGTGATACCGAACGGTTCCATATTTATGGCTAGAAAGCCATGTAAGATGACATATAGCTATGAGAAGCTATACGCCGACAAATTAGAAACCATTCGGGAGCTTTGAAGCGTAAAATAGAACATAGCCGAATGGATGATGCAAGCATGACGATAGATCGGTCTTTATTTGGACAAAATTGCACGCGCACAAGACCATGACCAATCCTCGAGAATAAATAACAACAAATGAAGTAAAGCATGATTACAAACATGTAATGAACAAGCATTCATAGGCCCAAAGCACTAGTCTACCGCATGTCTAGGTGCCCCAAAACCCGTCAAGCATGAGATCAAATAAGTTTATCCACCGCATGATACAACTTGTTTGACATCACACCACCAACCACAAATAGATCTATCCACCGCATGATACAATCTAAATATGGAAAGCTAAAAGCACATGTTGTTTAAAACATAACTTATAAACACGTTTTACTCGTGAAAGCATAACCGAATACGGGTGAGCAATAGAATCGGGTCCATGGAGAAGGAACAAACATTGCCAAAGATGATAAACCTATCGGATTGAATTTAAAAATCTAATCCTTTGGATGATTAGCTCTAAGACAACCCAAAAACTTGCATCTACCGCATGATACCCGGTTCTGTCAAGATTTATGCAAAATTGACAAGCTTGAACCCGCAACATGTTACAACCTAGATTGGTTCGGTTTCGGTTATTTGGAAAACACGTGATCCACGTGCCTTAATGAGCTAAGATACAATCGTGCAATGCATAGATCACCAAGCTAGATAAAGCCGATCCAAATCAATCTAAATTGGTCAAAGGAGTGTTACATGAAAACAAACATAAGTAAAAACTCAAAGCAACACGAGGTAACTTAATGAATCTATTAGATCTTGCCAAAATCTAATAGAGCCGATAACTAGCTTCGAGCTAGATCTTAGCCCACTGCATGGCTCATGATCTAACAAGAAACCCTCTTGAACCAAGCTTAAATCCACCGCATGATACTAAGCATGGTAACAAGACTACGTGCATCACGATCTAAATCCACCGCATGATACTAGACATCATACAAGGTTGCCGGTACTTACGGAGATCGACGGATCGATGAACCTTTTCGAAGAACTCGACGACACGACTAAAGGACTCGAGAGTTTGGCGTAAAGCCAGTTTGTTATGAGAATGTTTTTCGATTACAATTACATACATCCAGGGTTCATATTTATACCCTGTCGTGGCATGACTCCTGGTGGACTACGAGTACAACATTTGATACCTAATTTATCGCTCAAGTGCGAATGCTTATCCATCCATTCGTCCCTTCCGCTCGGGCCACGTCACCACGCAATCCCGTAAAATCGGCGCAAACGGTCCCTTTGCCGAACGGAAGTAAGCCGTCGACCGCAAGCTCTTCGCCGAATCTTCCGAAGAAATCTTCCTCCACCGGACGAAATTTTTACCAAATTAGGCCCACAAATCGACTCTCTCCTGTACCAAATTTTGGTGTTAACATATGCCCCTTCAATTGCGGGATAAAAGTGATTTTATTCCGAAAGTGACTCCAATTGCCAACGTCTTCAAGTTAAATGTTCAACACCTATTCTCTCTCCTCGCAATCCATCGGAGTCTCCGTCCGAGATCCAAACCCTAGGTCATCTTTCCCCAAAGCTCAAATCTTCAATGGTGGGTCAAAATCAAGCTGCTCATGTAAATTTCATCCCCGTAAGTTTCATTCGGCATTGCCCCTCTCGATTTTTACCTCGATTTATCTCTCCGTCTTTTCTTGATAGGAGCTTTCCACCGAGCTTTTGATTGGTACGAGACCAATTCGACATCTTATTTCCTCGGACTCGTGGGAACTTCCGATCCTCGCGAGTTCATTGCGGCCGAATCCCAAAGAATCCCCTTTCAAGGTGGCTTTATCGGGACCTCCCCTATGGCAAGATGCTTTCAAGAACTGGCCTTTGCCCCCAATTGCAGGCTGGAGAAATTGGTATAAAAGGATACTTGTAGATAATAGCGCCAAGACCAGCAATTGGGACAGCCTCCGCATCGCTCAGTGCTTAGAATTATCCCTGGCCGAGACCCCAAAGAATGAAAATCTTTTGATAGCAGCTTGCCACTTTTGGTCAAACGGCGTCAACACCTTCCTCTTTGGTCATGGCCCAATGTCCCCAACTACGGCCTTCTTTTAATAAACCATTTCTAACCCGACAATCTTTCTTTTTCGGGATCAAACTCTATCATCATCAAGCTCATTAGTGGTGAATGATCTAGCTACCGAAACGAGGAGAAGGAGGAACTCAAAATCGAGGCTTTACCGGAGGAAATTCAGGCAAGGCTCAAAGAAATCTTTGCCCGACCGCAAAAGGATGCTCGAGATCAAATTAGAGATGTTGATCATTTCGAGGAAATGCTTGAACCCATCAGTCAAAAGCTCCCTGAAGACGTCAAGGCTTCATTGGAGCCCATCTGCCGGTCCGGACATTCATTACGTGGCAATAAGGCGAGCCTTGAAGAGTCAATCTACCCGAGCTAGCCGTGGAGCAAAAGAAAGCCAAAGCTGAACAAGCTGCAAAGGGAGCACAAATCCAAACCGAGAGCCACAAGGAAATGTTGACCAATCGCAATCCGCTCGCGAATTGAAAATTGCCGGAAAGACCGCACCGGAAACGGAGCCGAAGAATTTGTCGAGTGAAATAGAAGCCGACGAAAAGAAGATAGCCGAGCTCCACGGACCGATAGAGAAAACCCAAGAGGAAGCGTCATCGGCCATAAGCGAAGCAAATCGGTGCGAGGCAGAGCTCACCGTCTGTCCAACACTCGAAAAGATTATCGAGAACGGATGAAGAACATTAACCGGACAATATCAAATGCCTCTAATGTAATTGCAAAGTACTTGAACATTTAGTTGTACCGAGTAATGTGTAACCGAATTAACCGTCCTTGTAACATTTGCCTTTTATAGAGTTCATTTTCTTTTTCTCTCGCATGACTTTGATCGCAACTCGAACGATCCATTCGGTATCGGTCAAACAGTTTACACCCGAACAACACTCCGACCGCAACTCGGTAGGAGCCGCTTAACCGAATATGACTCGGCTTTGAATTCCAAATGTCCCAACGGCGAATCGGTTAAGGAAACCTCTCCATCTTCCAAGTTTCTCGGGATACGCACCACGATATAAGGCCATGATCTTCTCACCAGTCCTATAAATAAAACCGTAGGTGCCCCTAGTTCTTTACCAAGCCTTTAGCTTCCAAATCTTTGCCAACTCAAGCTTTCTTTTCCAATCGCCAGCGCAGCCCCAAGAACCATGGTGGGTAGCAACAACAGGCGCCGCGTCGGCACGCGTCGGAGGCAGTGATCGCCAACTCTCTTCATGATTTGTCTTGGATTTGCCTCTGTTTCTGACGATCCTCTCTGTTTTTTTACGCCAACTAGTCATCACTCCCAACGTGCTTTCTCGGTCAATAAAATAGCCCCCCGGGATGCCACGGAAATCCACTCACACACTCATCCATCACTTCACATCTTCTCCCCCGCTTCGAAGAGAAAACCCCAAGGCCATGGACAAAGGCAAGCAACCCATCAAGGAGGACGGCACCCCACCAAAGAAGCGCACCATTCGAGAGTGAGTTTTCTTTAAATCGCTTCTTGCTCTCGTATGCAATCCCATGTTTACCCCTACTTGTTTTCCTCCAGCCTTGATTTGCTTCTCGAAGAAATCCTCGGGACCGAAGAGACGCTCGAGTACATCTCTCCCGACTCCTCCCTTGAAGCGAGAGGACGCCACGCCGAACGAGAGGATCAACCACCGGTTGCGCCGCCGCGTTCGGCATCCGGAGCATGATCTTCGAGACATCACCGCTCGCTGCCAGGCCGAACGCGAACGTCGCATGACCTTGGAGGCATTGGTAGGAGGTAAAACTTCCATCTTTATTTTGACTCCATGCTTGCGCTTAGATCTCTGTTTCTAACAATTGTTATTCTGTTTCAGATGTCTCTGACAGGTACAGTAATCTGAAAGCTGCTTGGGACAGCCTAATGGAGGCTGCGAGCCATGGTCACCCCCAAAGCTTCCAAGTTGCCGTCACGGTGGTCCTGAAACAATTGAAGAGGGGGGAGCTGAAGAAGCAAAGAAAAAAGGATTGAAGCATACTTTCGCTTCTTACGCCAGGCCTTCGCTTCCCACCTCCTTGTAATCTCGAGCAAGCTGGGTTGTTAAATAAAAAACCCGCAAGAAGCATACGTAATGTAGTTTTGTGCTAAGGGCAATACATCTTAGTATTGGCCATTTCCCCCGTTTAGGATTTTTTGTTCTAAAGACGGCTTCTTTCTTGAACGCCTACTGTCTCGTGTCAAATGTTTGTAATCCCGGTGCTTGTGATCAACGATCAATTTCAATACTAGGATAATATTTCTTCAAATATCTTCCATTTATTGCAGCAGAAAATTCTTCTCCTAGTAAAGTTTTCAACATGTAAGCATTACCAGGCACGCATCTGACCACCCGAAAAGGTCCTTCCCAGTTTGGGGACCATTTGCCGAATGCACTGTATTTGGTTCCAATCGGCAGTAATGCTTTCCAAACCAAATCCCCTTCTGCAAATTGCCTGACCTTTACTTTCTTGTTGTAATATTTAGCAACTCGCAGCTTGTTCTTTTCAATGTTTTCCAAGGCTCTAAGACGGATCATATGCAAGTCTTCTAACTCATCCATCATTAAGCCACTATAATCTTTGGAGCTTAGGTCCTTTTGTAAAACCACTCTCCTAGAATCTGATTGCATTTCCCAAGGCAAAACAGCATGGTGCCCATAAACCAATTCATAAGGAGAAGTCTTCGTAGCTCCATGAGGAGCCATTCGGTAAGCCCATAAAGCCTCATTGAGTACCGAATGCCACCTCTTTGGCTTCTGGTCGATCTTCTTTTGTATAAGTTTGATCATGATCTTGTTAGAAGCCTCTGCCTGACCATTAGCTTGGGCATAATAGGAAGAAGAATTAAACAATTTGATCCCCATGCTTTCGGCAAACTCCCTGAACTCCAAGGACACAAACTGGGCTCCTTGATCAATTGTGATTGTTTGAGGAATTCCAAACCCATAGATGATGTGTTCTCTAACAAACTCAACCATGTTCTCTCGATGTTACTTTCTTCGTGGAATCGCCTCAACCCATTTGGTGAAGTAATCTGTTGCTAAAAGCATAAATTTATGCCCCTTGCTAGATGGTGGGTTAATCCGGCCAATCAAGTCTATACCCCAACCTCTCGAATGGACATGGCTTGATAATGGGATTCGATGCCGACGCTAGAACCCTCTCGAATATTTCCAAACTTCCGACAGTCTTGACATCCCTTGTAATACTCAAAGCAATCCTCCAACATCGTCGGCCAAAAACATCCAGCTTGCCTAATAACCCATTTCATACGATAGGCCGATTGATGTGCTCCACATATCCCATCATGCACCTCACTCATCATTCTCTTTGCTTCTTCTGGACCCAGGCATCACAACAACACCCCATCCAATGATTTGTAGAATAAACTTCCATCCAGAAGAACAAATTTTATGGCTTTGTACCTGAGCTTCCTAGAAACTTTTCGGGATGGATCTTCCAAATAATCAATAATTTCCTTTCTCCAATCATCCTCTGCGAGATCCCCTACGAAAGCACACACCTCCATGGCAAATGCTTCTTGATTTTCTCTATAACCTGAAGCACTTTGAGCCAACCTGTTTGCCTCTTCATTGTGTTCTCTAGGAATATGCTGTAGAATTACTAACTGAAAACTCTTTAAGATTTCCCTGCATTCCTCGTAGTAATTCCTCAGGGCATCACTTTTGCACTCATATTGGCCGTTCAATTGCTTTATAACCAGCTCTGAATCTCCATAAATCTCAACTGAAACAAAGACCGGCTTCTTTCGGATATTGAAGCCCTCTAAGCAATGCCTCGTACTCGGCTTGATTGTTTGTAACGGTAGGCCGGATAGGGATGGCAAACTCAAACATCTCACCTCTGCGGGTGAAATCAATAAGATCCCTACTCCCCCACCTTTACCACATGATGATCCATCAAAGAACAAAGCCAAAGGAGTAATTTCAAGCAAATCAATCGATGGATCGCGATGTTCGGTTATAAAATCGGCAATAATCGACCCTTTATAGCTTTTGCCGATTCGAACTTCAACTCAAACTCGGATAAAGCTAAGATCCACTTGCCAATCCTTCCATTCAAGATTGGCATAGATAACATAAGTTTTATTACATCAAACTTGGAGTATACAACGCATTCGGCATTCAACAAGTAGTGCCGAAACTTTGTACACGAGTAGTACACACATAAGCACGGCTTCTCTGCGTAGAATACCGATCTCGGGATCAAGTAATTTTTGGCTAAGGTACGCTACTACCCGCTCTTTTGCTTCAAATTCTTGTATAAGGGCCGATCCAATGGTTTGGGTATCGGCCGCCACGTACAACTTGAAAGGCTTGTTCAACCGTGGAGGCACCGATGCGGTGGTTCCTTCATATATTGCTTGATTTCATCAAAAGCCTTTTGTTGTTCGTCACCCCATATGAACTTCGATCCTTCTTGAGCTTCAACAACGGAGAAAAGGGCAAAACCTTTTGCGACAGATTTGAAATGAACCTTCTCACAAAATTGATCTTACCGGGTAGTGATTGCAATTCCTTGAGATTGGTTCGAGGGACAACCTCATCGATAGCTCTCATGCTTTTCTTGCCAACCTCAATCCCCCCTTCGTATACCGAAATCCCAAGAACTCTCCACTGATACTCCAAAAGCACACTTGTTTGGATTCATCTTCAACCCATGCTTCCGGTGCACTCCGAGTTCTCTTTACATCCTCCAAGTGTGAGTCATGACTCAAAGATTTGATCACGACATCATCAATGTAAATCTCAACAACTTTGCTGATCAACTCATGAAAGATATAATTCATGGCTCGTTGATAAGTCGCACCGGCATTTTTCAACCCAAATGTCATGACTATCCACTCAAACAGGCCTATATGACCAGGACATCTGAAGGCTGTCTTTGATATGTCTTCTATTGCCATAAATATTTGGTTGTACCCCGCATTACCATCCATAAAACTGATAACTTTATGTCCAGCAGCAGCATCAACCAATAAATCAGCAACAGGCATTGGGTATCCATCCATAGGAGTAGCTCTGTTCAAATCTCTGAAATCTATGCAAACCCTCATCTTCCCATTTTTCTTGTGGACGGGGCGATGTTAGAGATCCACTCCGCATACCTGCATGGCCGAATGAAGTTTGCATCAAGTAATCTCTCAACTTCCTTCTTCACATCGGCCAACACTTCGTCTTTGTAGATTTTTCGGGGAGGTTGCTTATAGGGTCTAAAACCAGGCTTAATTGGCAACCGATGCTTAACAATAGAACGATCCAAACTAGGCATCTCCGAATAATTTCATGTGAAGCAATCTTTATATTCTTTTAACGGCGTGATTAACTCTTCTCTCGAAACCCGACTCCAAGTTAGCACCGATAAATGTCGTCCTTGGCTTGTCACCATTTCCAATATCAACTTCCTCCAATTTGTCGGCCGACATGAATCCTCGCCCTAACTTTCATCGGTTCCATCAACAGGATTGTCCATTAAACATTACTATAAGAGCCGACTGCTTGAATCGGCTGTTGATCACTGCTGACAGGTTCAACAGGACCTTCACCCCAGTCTTTTCTTGAGAAACAATCGATGCCTTGATATTCCTAGAAAGCCGGTTCAACGTTTGCAACTCTCACTGAATCATCTGCTTGGACCACTTCAATATCGTCATCTACCCACTGAACGAGCTATTGATGCATGGTAGATGGGATGCAGCAGTTGGCATGGATCCAGTCCCGCCCAAGCAGCAAGCTATAGGCTCCTTTGCCTTCGATGACAAAGAAGGTCGTGAGAAATGTTTTGGACCCAATCATCAAGTCCATGTGCATGCAGCCCTTGGTTTTCGAAGGATTTACGGCAAAATCATTCGAATTATGCTCGTTGGCGTCGGATCCCCGGGGCCCATGCCAAGCTTCCCGAAGGTAGTATACGGCATCACATTGACTGCAGCCCCGCCATCAACAAACATCTTGGTCAATGGCTTGCCATTGACGTATCCCTTCAAGTACAACGGCCTCATGTGTCGATTCTTGGCTGGTTTGTCAAAGGTGGCCTCGCTTGGCCAATACCAATTGTGCCATTAATCCCCCAAGTCGTTCATCATCATTGATATCCGAGAGACGTTTCCTCTCGCACAACTTGGTTAGCGGGAGCCATGAACTCATTCGGCAAAAAGTATACCATGCATGCTAGAGCCGAACGACCCGATCCTTCACGCTTGTCCTTTGGGCGCCACACTTGCTTTCTCTCGGATTCCCACCGCTTCAATTCCCGGTTCCTCAAGCACCGAACCCTTCTCTTTTGGCTTTTCCTCAAGCCAGGCGGGCACCACTGTCCTTCTTGCCAGATGTAGTCGTGTTCTTCTTCCTCTTGATCGGCCCATCTCCCGGTCAGCTTGCCTTTTCCTGGGGTGATCAATGACCTCAATTATTTTTTGACGCCGATCGTCATTAGGATGCATCCTTCCAATTCTCTCATGGACGGATCGGTGATTGACAGTCTCCTGCCTATATTCAGAAATCGATCACTGCACTCAGGGCAGTTTCTCAATGTGGGAAGCTTCAAGCCCTCGTTCCAGCGGTGTACGAAGAATGTGCACCCCCGGTGTGCACGCTCTTGTTCCCGCGCGTATTGTTCCGCTTCTTTCCGCACACCTCCTCTTCGAACTCGCGCCTCTCCTCCTCATGCCTTCGCCTCTCGGTAGCGTTCTTTCTCCTGGCCGCCGACGCCGCCATTTGTTGAGGAGGATGCGTGTGGTGACCCTAGGCTTGGTCCTAGATGATTCCCCAACTTCAACATGGCTCTTGAGGACACGAGGGGCTTCCCCGTGGACTTGTTCCAACGTCACTTGTCGCGCGGGATCCACTTTGCTCCACCTTGTTTTGCTCTAGCCGACGTCGGGACCTTGACCTTCCCCTTCTCCTCGGCGGACACCATGCCGACGTAAAAGCCAATCATATTTTGAGGGAAAGGATGGCCATACGGTTTCATCTTATTGTCAAATTTCGGGTGTCCCTCCCGGATAGCCTTTTGGATCCTCATCCCGAAGACCCCCGAGTCATTGATGGAGTGAGAGTTTCTATCATGAAAGTCGCGGTAACGTTTCTCTTTAACCCCATCGAGCCGAAGCATAGAATGCCCTTCGGCGCGTTTGATTCGGGCTTCTTTTACCAAGAACTCAAAAAGCTTGTTAGCTTTGGTGACGTCGAAGTCATATGTGCCCTTGGTTTGCTTAATCCACCGCCGGTTCATAGTCAAAGGTTCCTTGCCCCACATGATCTCAGCGGCGGCCACTTCCTCATCATCATCAGAATCTCCCATCTGGTCGGCCCTCTCGAGGAACTGATTGTAGATGTCAGCTATGTCGTTGTGCTTAGCAAATCTAGTGTCCTTCTTCAACCCATAGGCTTGGTTGCTCATTAATGACAGTTTCGAGACAATTGACCTAGATTGTCGAATTCCATGCCAAACAACTTCTCTCGTACGGCGGCAACATTCACCGCAACGGCCATATCGCCCAACCGATCATCCGGTAGAGTCAAAGAGAAGCACATGCCCTTGACTTCCCTGAATCTTCTGAGGAACTCCTGAGGCGTCTCATTGTGCCTCTGTTTTAAAGTAGTCGCATTGATCGGCTTCTTCTTTGTGCTACCACTGAAGTAATGGGCGTGGAACTTTTGCTCCAGCTCCCTCCATGTGCCAACTGACTGGGGAGGCAAAGAAGTAAACCATTGGAACGCCGAGCCCGTCAATGACAGAGGGAAATATCTAACCCTGAACGCCTCATCAGCTGAGGCCTCTCCAAGCTGCATCAAATAACGAGCAATGTGCTCCACCGTGCTTGTATCGTCCTGCCCAGAGAACTTCGTAAACTCCGTAGGAGGCTTCACCCTTGGCGGCAGGATCACTCTGTAGTACCATTCGGGAAGGGAGGCGTGTAAGCCGGTCCTTGCATTTTAGGCTTAAGGCCGAATTAATTTTGCATCGGATCGGCCATCTTCCGAACCGAATATCATCTTCCCAAGCACTCCTGCGGCCGCGCCGTACCCGGGATTCGGGAGAGCGTCGATAGCGCCATAATCCATGACCTCGTGATAACCTCCACCGTACATGTTTCTCTCGTAACCCTGTTCCGGGCCGGACCTATCTTGTAAGTGGAATTGGGCGGTACTCCGGACGAGCCAAACGCCATTTCCCCATATGTAGGCCGATATGGGTTTGGGTCGTTGAACCGGTTGACTCGTATTGCCTTGTAGAGGTGGCCGGACTAGCTGTCCCCCCGCGACTCGTAGAGGAGGTTGCATTGGGCGACTTCCAAAGACCTGTGTGGAGGAGGCCGGATCGGTTGGCTCCCAACGCTTTGTGGAGGAGGCCGGGTTGGCTGGGCTCGCAATGGCGGTTGAGCTCCCGTTGGTTGAGCGAACCGGTCTCTCCAACCTCCTTATAATATCCGTGAGGGGATACCCGACCGAACACCTTCTCCATGCCCGGGCCAAACACGCCAATCATCATCTCGCTTGAACATGCCCAAGAAGTCCGTATGATGCTTGCCCATCACGATTTCCGTAGTATCCCGAAAAGCCCTGCAGAATCTCTTCTTTCTCTTGAAAAGATGTGGCGTCAGATTCCCCCCGCAACAAGCACCCCGGGCATTTCGGATTTAAGGTATGGAACACTACTCCTGTTCTTCTTGAACGACATCAAGCACTTCATCTGGAATTGGTCGGTAGCGTCTTTCAACCGTTGTCGTTGCTCCGGAGATAGTTCATCAATGGTGACGTCCATAACGTCGACGATCTCGGGAATCTTGATTTCGGCTATAGATTGTCCCACCGGGCGTGCCAAAAAGTGTGTTGACGCAAAATCCGCACCCCGCGCCAAGCACACAGTAAGCCGAACAAGCTAGCTTCACACACGAGCGATTCCGAAGCGTGCCGATCAATTTTCCCCGAAAATTAACAAAAGACAAAGTAGTTAAATATCAAAGCTTGGAACTTGCCGGGTGATACCGCATAGCTTCCATATTTACGGCTAGAAGGCCATGTAAGATGACATATAGCTAGAGAAGTTATCCGCAGCAAATTAGAAACCATTCGGGAGCTTTGAAGCGTAAAATAGAACATAGCCGAACGGATGATGCAAGCATGACAATAGATCGGTCTTTATTTGGACAAAATTGCACGCGCACAAGACCATGACCAATCCTCGAGAATAAATAACAACAAATGAAGTAAAGCATGATTACAAACATGTAATGAACAAGCATGCATAGGCCCAAAGCACTAGTCTACCGCATGTCTAGGTGCCCCAAAACCCGTCAAGCATGAGATCAAACAAGTTTATCCACCGCATGATACAATCTAAATATGGAAAGCTAAAAGCACACATTGTTTAAAACATAACTTATAAACACGTTTTACTCGTGAAAGCATAACCGAATACGGCTGAACGGCCGATCGGGGTCCATGGAGAAGGAACAAACATTGCCAAGGATGATAAATCTATCATATTGAATTAAAAATCTAATCCACCGGATGATTAGCTCTAAGACAACCCAAAAACCTGCATCTACCGCATGATACCCGGTTCTGTCAAGACTTACGCAAAATTGACAAGCTTGAACCCGCAACACGTTACAACCTAGATTGGTTCAGTTTCGGCTATTTGGAAAACACGTGATCCACGTGCCTTATTGAGCCAAGATACAAGCGTGCAATGCAAAGATCACCAAACAAGAAAAGACCGATCCAAATCAATCTAAATTGGGCAAAGAAGTGTTACATGAAAACAAACATAAGTAAAAACTCAAAGCAACACGAGGTAACTTAATGAATCTATTAGATCTTGCCAAAATCTAATAGAGCCGATAACTAGCTCCAAGCTAGATCTTAGCCCACCGCATGGCTCATGACCTAACAAGAAATCCTCTTGAACCAAACTTAAATCCACCGCATGATACTAAGCATGGTAACAAGACTACTTGCATCACGATCTAAATCCACCGCATGATACTAGACATGATACAAGGTTGCCGGTACTTACGGAGGTCGACGGATCGATGAACCCTCTCGAAGAACTCGACGACACGACTAAAGGACTCGAGAATTTGGCATAAAGTCGGTTTGTTATGAGAATGTTTTTCCAATTACAATTACATACATCCAGGGTTCACATTTATACCCTGTCGCGGCATGACTCCTGGTGGACTACGAGCACAATATTTGAAACCTAATTTATCGCCCAAGTGCGAATACTTATCCATAAATTCATCCCTTCCGCTCGGGTCACGTCACCACGCAATCCCGTAAAATCGGCGCAAGCGGTCCCTTTGCCGAACGGAAGCAAGCCGTCGACCACAAGCTCTTCTCGCCGAATCTTCCGAAGAAATCTTCCTCCGCCGGACGAAATTTTTACCAAATTAGGCCCACAAATCGGACTCTCTCCCGTACCAAATTTTGGTGTTAACAACGAGCTGCGTAGGGTCGAAACCCTAAGGGTTTTTGGCTTCTATTTATAAGTCAACGCGGCCCCTCAACGGCCGGATGGATAAGTCTGCGCACGGCTGACTCAGCGGTCGTGCGTGACCTTTCAACTTCTACTAGTCGACGCGCCTCACCTCGGGGGCTCGGCTACTCCAACTCGACTTCCGGGAAGCACGAAGCCTCGGGAGCATCTCAGGATACATTCTACAAGATGACCCTTCAATTCGAGAGGAAGTACTCGACTCAAGGCTCGGGGGCTCCGTGCCACGTGTCCTTCGGTTTTTTCTCCGGATTTTTCGGGATATTCTTGCCAAAACTTCAGATGGACCCTCAGCCAGAGTCTACAACTCAACCTAAGGCTCGGGGGCTACTCCATATGGAGTGCGATTTTGCAATCGCACTTCCATATCGCTTCGCTTCAAGACAACACGGGCATTGTTGAAGACCTTCAAGGGCGGCACTCGAGGACGGGCATCGTTGAAGACCTTCAAGGGCTCCTTAGGCCCACTACCTCGGTGGGTACCAGGACCGACTACTCGATGGGCCCCTGGGACTACTCGGCATTGCCACATGGCACCTGATGGCGTGGGGCGCAAGGACTGCGGTGGAGAAATACTCGGATAGGAAGCTATGCATGTCCTGTATTGTCTAGAGAACTCGTAGACGTACCCAACTTGTACTCTCTCCTCAAACCGACTTGTAACCCTGCCTCCCGGACTATATAAGGCGAGGCAGGGACCCCTATCTCTCTCATACGCATCATCTTGTAAACACACTCAATCAATCTAGAGCTACGCAGCATACAGGACGTAAGGTATTACGCACCTCGCGTCCCGAACCTCTCTAAATTGTGTGCCACGTGTCTGTTCCTTCGAGTTACCGATCTCGGCGAGGCCACATTCATCTACCTCGGGTAATCCCCTTGGTAGGTTGTCGGTCTAAAACACCGACAGCTGGCGCGATAGGTAGGGGATCTCGCCGAAGATCTCATGGCAAACTCGATGGCTTCAATCTGCATCAAGCCAATAGTCGCCTTCAACCGTGGCGACATCTTCGTCTTCGGGTCTTGGGTTTGCACCGCTGACGGCGCCAGATCTTTCCAACGCCGTCTCACCATGGCTCCCAACCCGAGCACTAGGCTCGTGACGCTTCCTGAAGTGATTGCGGGCGACCTCACCGGAAAATTCGGTGAAATTTCGCTCTACAACCAACACACCGACTTCGATTTCGGATACGCCTCCAACTCGAACTCGACATCCCCGTGGGCCATCGTATGCGAGTCGGCTACTGAGCCATCGTGTGCGGACTTCCCACTCCATGAGCACTTCCCATACAGCCTCTGCAACGCTAGTAGGGCCCATGCGGAGGCTCTCACTGTGCGCCGGGCCGGCAAGGAGATCGTCTCCGACTACACTTCGGACTCCAACCCCGCCTCCGGCTACTACTCGGACTCCTCCTACGAGTTCGACTTCAGATCGGATCCTGACGAGCCTGAGTCTGAGAACTCCACGACCGAGCAACCATTGTCAGGACCAGCTACTGGCTTGGTGATAACATCTACACCCGCCGGAAGATTCGTCTACTGGCCAGACCGCAAGCCTGCAGACCTGACAGACGGGAACTCACGTTGTGTCGCCTACCTCGACTCGCTTCCCTTCTAGGAGGGAACACCGTCGTATGGACCTCCCCGGGCCCACTACCTCGGTGGGTACCGGGACCGACTACTTGGTGGGCCCCCGGGACTACCCGGCTTGCGCCGCACGGTACACGATGGCGTGGAGCACAAGGACTACAGAGGAGAAGTACTCGGTTAGGAAGCCGTACATGTCCCGCACCGTATGGAAGACTCCTAGACGTACTCGACTAGTACTCTCTCCCTAAACCGACTTGTAACCCTCGCCTCCCGGACTATATAAGGCGAGGCGGGGACCCCCTCTCTCGATCATCTCATCTCACGGCGTAAGATTGCATCATCCCGTAATCGTACCCAATCAATCCGTAGCTACGCAGCATACGGGACGTGGGGTATTACGCACCTCGCGGCCCGAACCCTCGTCTAAATTGTGTGCCACGTGTCTCTTCCTTCGAGTTACCGATCTCGGCGATGCCACATTCATCTACTTCGGGTTGCCGCTCTAAAACACCGACACCGGCGCGCCGTAGGGGATCTCGCCCGAGATCACATGGCGAACTCGACGGCTCCTCGTCTACATCAAGCCAACCGTCGCCTTTAACCGCGGAAACACCTTCGTCTTCGGCGCCCGGGTTTGCACTACCGACGGTGCCGGATCCTTCCAACGCCGCCTCACCATGCCGCCCAACCCGCAGAGACCGGCTTTGTGACGCTTCCCGATGTAGTCACGGGCGAACTCCAACCGTACTAGGGCATCGGGCGGTGGACCTTCTCGTGGGCGGCAACGGTGCCGGCGCGCCGGCGGTAGCCGCGGCGCCGCTTCTCATGGTGATGCCGGGCCGCGGAGGCGCGGCGGGGGGAGCTCCTCACACGGGGCGGGCGGGGAGAGCCGCCGGTGGAGGCGATCGCGGAGGCCGAGGCCACGCGGACGCCCACGTCACCGGTGCCTCACGCGGCGGCTATGATGCCCGCCGCGGGGTGAAGAAATATGATGCAAGAAGTCCTCCACGGCAGGCGACAATGACGGCTTCCCCACCTTCTCTGCTCGGCTTCGCAATCTGCTTCTCCCAGAGAAATTCAAACCTCTGGGGATCACTAAGTATGATGCGAAGCAAGACCCAGTCCAGTGGCTCAGATGCTACGCCCTCTCCATCGAAAATGTTGGCGACAACAATGATAAGAAGTGCCTCTACTTTCCCATACTGTCTGGACCAAGCTCCACTTACATGGCTCGAGTCACTCGAGAAGTACTCGATCGACAAGTGGGACCAGCTCAAGGATCAGTTCACCAGCAACTTCGCGGGCGCTATGGGTCGCTCAGGTACTCGCATGGACCTGGCAATGGTGAAGCAGGAACAGGGCGAGACCATACGCAAGTACATGCGATGCTTCTTCGACAAGCGCGCTACTGTAGTCGACGTCACCGACAAGGAGGTCATCGACCTCTTCCCAGACGGTCTCTACCATCGTCGCACCTTCGAAGACTTCGGTCGCCGCCGCCCAAGTTCCATCACCAAGCTCAAGGACATGATCACTTCATGGGCTGATGAAGAAGACAAGGCGAACGCCAAGTACGACACCATTCGCGGTAAGAATAAGAAAAACTCGGGTGGTAGCAACAACAACAACAGGGATCAAGGGGGTCACAACAACAACTACTCGGGTCCTAACCGCAAGCGCAAGCCAGACAACACTGTCGCGGCTATCCTGCGCCCCGCGAAAGACAACTCGAAGAAGACCTCCGGTGGCTTCAAAGACTTGCTGAAAGAGAAGTGCCCGTGGCACCTGGAGGGCAACCACACCACCGAGCAGTGCTACCAACTCCGGCGAGCACTCAAGGACTCTCTAGACCCACTGCCTCCTCACGACAAGAAGGGCAAGAAAAAAGCTGACGAAGGCAACGGCGACTTCCAAGAACCCAACAAGACGATGAACGTTCTCTTCGGCGGACTACCCACCAGACGGTCTCAGAAGGCCACCAGACGGGAAGTCTTGAACATTGACCAGTGGTCCCGACCCCTCTCTGGTGGTCGGAGGTACCCATCACCTTCTCCCGCGCGGATCAATGGACAAGCTTCTCTGAGCCAGGGCGGTTTCCACTTGTCCTGAAACCAGTAGTCGCGGGCTCCAGACTTAACAAGGTACTCATCGACGGTGGGAGCGGGCTCAATGTCCTTTTCACCAAGACTTTCAAGAAGATGAAGCTCGACATTACTCACATGCTCACCAAGAGCACATCGCCTTTCTACGGCATCGTCCCCGGGAACGTGGCTATTCAACTAGGCTCAGTGGTCCAGCCAGTCACCTTCGGGGAAACCAGGGAGAACTACCGCACCGAGTACATCAAGTTCGAAGTCGCGAACTTCGAGACTTCCTACCATGCCATCCTCGACGGACCGCCTATCACCAAGTTCATGGCGGTACCACACTACACGTACTTGGTACTCAAAATGCCAAGTCCTCGCCGGTGTACTCTCGCTACAAGGGGACTTGAAGATATCCTTCGACCGCGACACGGAACCCGTGGAACTCGCAACCACCAATCAAGTACCCAATGCCATGATAGAGATCTATGTTGCATCCAAGAAGCTTGCCCCAAGTGAGCTCGACATACCAGAGAAGTCGGACATAGCCAACAAGCCTCAGCCATCCGAGGAAGTGCAAGTCAAGGCGATCGACCTTGGGACAGGCGACAGCAGCAAGACTACCATGATCGGGGTGGGCCTTGACCCGAAATAGGAAGACGCGCTCGTCAGCTTCCTCCGGGCTAACCGAGACATCTTCGCTTGGAAGCCAGCGGACATGCCAGGGGTGCCCAGGAGGCTGATCGAGCACTCACTCATAGTCGACCCTAAAGCTACCCCGAAACAACAACACCTCCAACGTTTTGCCGACGACCGACGGGACGACATCAAGAAGGAACTCGCCAAACTACTCGCGGTCGGCTTCATCAGAGAAGTCTTCCATCCTAAGTGGCTCGCCAACCCCGTCCTCGTCCGCAAGAAGAACACGAACGAGTGGAGGATGTGCGTCGACTACACCGACCTCAATAAGCACTTCCCCAAGGACCCCTTCGGGTTGCCACGGATAGATCAAGTCATCGACTCCACGGCGGGCTGCGACTCGCTCTCGCTTCCTCGACTGCTACTCCGGGTACCACGAGATCGCAATAAAGGAAGAAGACCAGGAGAAGACCGCGTTCATCACCCCGTTTGGCGCCTACTACTACACGACAATGTCGTTCGGGTTGAAGAACGCTAGCGCCACTTACCAGCGAGCTATCCAGAAGTGTTTCAAGAAACAACTCAACAAGAACGTCGAGGCTTACGTGGATGACATGGTCGTCAAGACCCGAAATTCCGACACGCTCATCGCCGATCTTGAAGAGACTTTTGCAGCTTTGCTGGAGTACCAGTGGAAGCTCAACCCGAACAAGTGCGTCTTCGGCGTACCTTCGGGAAAACTAGTCGGCTTCATCATCAGCCATCGTGGCATCGAAGCCAAACCTGAGAAGATCTCCGCCATTGTCGTATGGACCTCCCCCGGGACCACTACCTCGGTGGGTACCGGGACCGACTACTCGGTGGGCCCCCGGACTACCCGACTTGCGCCGCACGGTACCCGATGGCGTGAAGCACAAGGACTACGAGAGGAGAAGTACTCGGTTAGGAAGCCGTACATGTCCCGCACCGTATAGAGGACTCCTAGACGTACTCGACTAGTACTCTCTCCCTAAACCGACTTGTAACCCCGCCTTTCGGACTATATAAGGCGAGGTAGGGACCCCTCTCTTCATCATCTCATCTCACGGTGTAAGATTGCATCATTATGTAATCGTACCCAATCAATCCGGACCTACACCGCATACGGGACGTAGGGTATTACGCACCTCACGGCCCGAACCTTGTCTAAATTGTGTGCCATGTGACTCTTCCTTCGAGTTACCGATCTCGGCGAGGTCACATTCATCTACTTTGGGTACTCCCCTTAGTAGGTTGCCGGTCTAAAACACCGACGGTGGCGCGACGGTAGGGGCTCTCGCCCGAGATCACATGGCGAACTCGACGGCTCCCCGTCTACATCAAGCCAACCGTCGCCTTCAACCGCGGCGACACCTTCGTCTTCGGCGCCCGGGCCCCTCGCACCGCCGACGGGGCCGGATCCTTCCAACGCCGCCTCACCATGCCGCCCAACCCGGAGACCGGCTTCGTGACGCTTCCGGAAGTAGTCACGGGCGAACTCGCCGGGCAAGTTCGGCGAAATTTCGCTTTTCGACCAACACGCCGACTTCGAGCTCGGATTCGCTTCCAACTCGAACTCGACGTCCCCATGGGCTATCGCATGCGATTCAGGCCGCTCGCCCATCGCATGTGGTCTCACCACCCCCGTGAGTGCTCCACGCGTGGCCCCCGCAACCTCGGCGGGGCCCGCACGGAGGCTCCCTCTACACGCCGGCCGCAAGGAGCCCGTACCGAGTACAACTCGGACTCGACACCGCCCCCCGGCCACGCTTCGGACTCCAACCCCCTCTCCCGGTTTCTACTCGGACTCGCGTACGAGTTCGACTTCGTGTAGGACCCCGAGGATCCCGAGTCCGAAGACAACACTACCGTGAGCAACCCTTATCGGGGTCGGCTTCCGGCCGGTTATAACGTTGACACCGGCCGGGAGATTTGTCTACTGGCCAGACCGCAAGCCCGCCGACCTGATAAGCGGGGACTCACGCTACGTCGCCTACCTCGACTCGCTCCCGTTCCGGAGGGAACACCACTCGCTCGAGCCGAGGAGTACACTCCAACCGAGGTGGCGAGCACCAACTCCGCTCTTGGCAACCCCGATCGCCAAGTCTTCATGGCTGCCGGCGACACGCCAGGAACTTCGGGGGACGGCACATGAAAAATACCTCAAAGACATCTCGGCGGACGAGCCGTCCGCTCGAAGCACCCACGGATGAGACCGACGCCAACGGGGACGCTCGACGTGAGCGCAACGAAGGCGGAACGAACGGCGCCGGCGTCTCCGAGACACCTTACCCATCCACAACCTTGCGGAGGCCCTCAAACAAGTCGAGAGCGGGGGTACACACCACCCCCGAGCAATGCCTCATGTCGATCACGGCGATCGCACGCCAAGCTCGGGGGGATACGCGCTGGAGAAGTCATCGCCAAGCTCGCAGAAGACGCTTACTTCATGCGAGTCGACAACAGGGTCAACCAGCCTCCTCCCGGCAGGAACCGCGACAACGAAGCTACAAGTCGTAGCGCAGACCTCGGCCGCAACCGTACTCGGGCCGAGCTACTGGCTCAGCCCAACCATACTCGCGCAAACGCCGGCGGACCCTCACAAGGTGGCAACAACAATCGTGAGATCATCCCTCACCGCAACCCTGGCGGCGGCGGCCATGACCCTGGTGGCGGCGACAGCGACGGCGGAAGCTCCAACCATGGGGCCAACAGGAGGGCCAGCGGCGGAGGCGGTCACGGCGGTCGAGACCACGCGAACGCCCACGCCTCGGAGCCTCACGGGGTGGCTACGACGCCCGCGGGAAGATTGAAGAGCTGCGGCGGAAGAAGTCCGCCACCGCAAGCGACAACGACGGCTTCCCCGCCTTCTCTCCTCGGCTTCGCAACTAGCTCCTCCCGGACAAGTTCAAACCTCCGGAGATCACCAAGTACGACGCGAAGCGGATCCCATCCGGTGGCTCGGGTGCTACGCCCTCTCCATCAAGAATGCGGCGGCAACAATGACACCAAGTGCCTCTACTTCCCCTTCTGCCTGGACCAAGCCCCACTCACATGGCTTGAGTCGCTGGACAAGCACTCGATCGACAAGTGGGACCGAGTGAAGGAGCGGTTCACCAGCAACTTCGCGGGCGCCATGGGCCGATCGGGTACTCGCATGGACCTGGCTATGGTGAAGCAGGAACAAGGCGAGACCCTCCGCAAGTACATGCGCCGCTTCTTCGACAAGCGCGCCACCGTAGTCGACGTCACCGACAAGGAGGTCATCGACCTCTTCCAAGACGGCCTCTATCACCATCGCACCTTCGAAGACTTCGGTCGCCGCCGCCCCAAGTCCATCCCCCACCTCAAGGACATGATAACGTCCTGGGCGGATGAAGAAGACAAAGCCAACGCCAAGTACGATGCCATCCGTGGCAAGAGCAAGCGAGAACACGGGCGACGGCGGCGGCAACAACGGGAACCAAGGCGGTCGCAACAACAACAAGTACTCGGGTCCCAACCGCAAGCGCAATTCAGACAACACTGTCGCGGCTATCCAGCGCCCTGCGAAGGAGAACTCGAAGAAGACCTCTGGCGGCTTCAAAGACTTGCTGAAAGAGAAGTGCCCGTGGCATCTGGACGGCAACCACACCATCGAGCAGTGCTACCAACTCAGGCGAGCACTCAAGAGTACTCCAGAGCCACCGCACCCTCATGACAAGAAAGGCAAGAAGAAGAACGACGGAGGCAATGACGACTTCCGGAACCCGACAAGACAATCAACGTCCTCTTCGGTGGACTACCCAACGGAGACGGGAACAAAAGGCTACCCGACGAGAAGTCATGAGCATTGAACCGGCGGTTCCGACGCCTCTCGGGTGGTCGGAGGTACCCATTACCTTCTCCCCGCGCGTATCAATGGACCGGCTTCTCCGAACCGGGCGTTTCCCTCTCGTCCCGAAGCCGGTGGTCACGGGCTC
Source organism: Cenchrus americanus (assembly GCA_947561735.1). Taxonomy (NCBI): domain Eukaryota; kingdom Viridiplantae; phylum Streptophyta; class Magnoliopsida; order Poales; family Poaceae; genus Cenchrus; species Cenchrus americanus. The sequence goes on along the minus strand of OX387242.1, from coordinate 41,770,919 downwards.
CGGGCTCAACAAGGTCCTCATCGATGGCGGAAGCGGGCTCAACATCCTTTTCACCAAGACCTTGAAGAAGATGGGGCTCGACATCACGCACCGCTCACCAAGAGCTCCTCGCCCTTCTACGGCATCGTCCCCGGGAACACGGCTATCCCACCGGGCTCGGTGGTCCCCGCGCACCTTTGGGGAATCTCGGGACAACTACCGTACCGAGTACGTCAAGTTCGAAGTCGCGGACTTCGAGACGTCCTACCATGCCATCCTTGGCAGACCGGCTATCACCAAGTTCATGGCGGTACCCCACTACACCTACTTGGTACTCAAGATGCCAAGCCCAGCAGGTGTACTCTCACTGCAAGGGGACTTGAAGATCTCGCACGACTGCGACACAGAAGCTGTGGAGATCACCTCCAGAAATCAAGTACCCAATGCAATGATGGAGGTCTACGCTGCGTCGAAGAAGCTTGCCCCAAGTGAACTCGACATCCCGGAGAAGTCGACAAAGCTAACAAGCCTCAACCAGCCGAGGAGGTTCGGCCAAATAGGAAGACGTGCTCATCAACTTCCTCCGGCTAACCGCGACATCTTCGCGTGGAAGCCGACGGACATGCCGGGGGTGCTCGGGGAGTTGATCGAGCATTCCCTCAACGTCGATCCTAAAGCTACCCCCGAAGCGACAACACCTCCGCCGCTTCGCCGACGACGGGCGGGACGCCATCAAGAAGGAACTTGCCAAACTACTCGCGGCCGGCTTCATCGGAGAAGTCTTCCATCCCGAGTGGCTCGCCAACCCCATCCTCGTCCGCGAGAAGAACTCGAACGAGTGGAGGATGTGTGTCGACTACACCGACCTCAACAAGCACGCCCCCCGAAGGACCCCTTCGGGTTGTCGCGGATTGACCAAGTCATCGACTCCACGGCGGGGCCGTGACCTACTCTGCTTCCTCGACGCCTACTCCGGTACCACCGGATCGCGATCAAGGAAGAAGACCAGGAGAAGACCGCGTTCATCACCCCGTTTGGCGCGTCTTCGCTACACGAGCCTTCGGGTTGAAGAACGCCGGCGCCACATATCAATGAGCTATCCGGACCAAGCCCTTGCCCGGCTCAAGGACTTCCTATCGAAGTCGCCGGTCCTCACGGCTCCTCGCAAAGGCGAGCGGCCCATCGCTCGCCTCGCCGCGACTACTCATGTGGTCAGTACTACCATCATCGTCGAGCGGCAGGAAGATGGCCACGCCTACCCGGTCCGGCGACCGCCTACTTCGTCGGCGAGGTCCCGTCGTGAATCCAAGACACGCTACCGGCCCATACGAAGCTTCGTACGCGGTGCTCATCACCTCGCGGAAGCTACGACACTACTTCCGGGAGTACTCGATCTCCGTCGTCACCGACTACCCGCTCGGCGACATCCTGCGCGAACCAAGATGCTACTAGAAGAATCTCCAAGTGGGCGATCAAACTCGACGCCCTTAACATCGACTTCAAGCCACGCACGGCCATCAAGTCACGGGCACTAGTCGACTTCATTGTAGAGTGGCGGGAGAATCGGCTACCTACTCCAACCGAGCGACCGCAGCACCGGGTGATGTACTTCGACGGCTCACTCAACCTCGAGGGCGCAGTGCGGAGTACTCTTGATCTCTCCAACGGGCGAACAACTCAAGTACGTCCCGCATCTTTTGGAAGGTCTCAAACAACGAAGTCGAGTACGAAGCTCGCTACACGGGCTCCGCCCTCGCGGCTTCACCGGGCATCAAGCGGCTACTAGTCTACGGCGACTCCGCGGTGGTCATCAACCAAGCCAACAAGTCCCGGGACCGCAACAAGGAGATCATGGATGCCTACCGCCTAGAAGTCCGCAAGCTCGAGAACAAATTCAACGGTCTCGAGTTCCACCACATCATCCGCGACAACAACGTTGCAGCGGACGTCCTGTCGAAGCTTGGTTCTACTCGCGCTCAAGTACCGGTGAGTGTCTTCATCCACGAGCTTCACGCGCCATCCATCCCGGAGCCGGCGCCACCGACCACTGTCCCAGCGCATCCCCCGGTTGGCCAGGAGGTCATGATGATTGACGTGGACTGGAGGCAACCCTTCATCGACTACCTCAGCGAGCAGAAGGTTCCCTCGGACAAGAACTTGGCCGAGCAGCTCATCCGCCGCGCCAAGTCCTACATCCTTGTTGGAGACAAGCTCTACAGGCGGGGCGCATCTTCCGGAGTACTCATGAAGTGCGTCCCCAGACAAGAAGGCAAGGACATGTTGGAGGAGATCCACAAGGGCGTCTGTGGCAACCACACGTCCTCTCGCACGCTGGTCAGCAAGGCCTTCCGATGAGCTATCTACTAGCCCACGCGCTCGGGCGACGCCGAAGAACTCGTCGAAGGTGCCAAGGGTGCCGCATTTCCCGCCAAGCAAAGCAACACGTCCCGGCCTACAAGCTAGTCACCATACCGCCAACCCGGCCTTTCGCCCGCCGGGGGCTCGACATGATTGGGCCACTACCAACCGCGCCGTGTGGATTCAACGAGTATTGGTGGCCATCGACAAGTTCACCAAATGGATCGAGATCAAGCCGCTCACATGCCCCAAGGGCCGACAGAGTACTCGACTTCCCGGATGAACTCGTGCATTGCTACCGACTACCCCATCGCATCATCACGGATCCGGGCTCCAACTTCAACAATCACCGGTTCGGGGAGTACCGCGAGAACAAGCGGGATCGATGTCCGATATGTCTCGGTTGCCCATCCTCGGGCCAACGGACGGGTCGAGCACGCCAACGGGATGGTGCTCGACACGCTCAAGAAGCGGCTACACGACGCCGCTAACTCTAAAGGAGGCAAGTGGATCAAGGAACTACCCAATGCACTATGGGGGCTACGTACTCGGCCCTCGAAGCCAACGGGCAATCCCATTACTTCTCGGTCTACGGCTCCGAAGCAATCCTCCCCGCCGATGTCATATGGAATTCACTAGCGATGGAGCACTACGACGAAGGCGTCTCCAAAGACAGCAGATGAGTTGACATCGACGGGCTCGAAGAAGCTCGCTGCGCCGCCCTCGTCCAATCGGCCAAGGTACCGGAGGGTATCCGACGCTACCACGATCGCAACGTCAAGGAACGCTCCTTCAACGTTGGTGATCTTGTCCTCCGTCGCATCCAGAACACGGAAGGACTACACAAGCTCGGCCCCCCCCGGGAAGGTCCCTTCACGGTGGCAAAGGTGACCGGCCGGGCTCCTACCGCCTCCAGACACTTGAAGGCGAAGACGTCAACAACTCGTGGAACGTCGACCAACTCTATCGGTTCTACGCCTAGTCTACACGACTACCCCCCGGGGGCCCAAGTCTACACGACTACATCAAGACCCCTCCGCCGTAAGCGGCCTCCCCGGTCCGTGGCACCGCTCTCCGGACTACTTCTTCGGCCGTAAGCGGCCTCCGAGTCCGTGGCACCGCTCTTCGGACTACCTCTTCGCCGTAAGCGGCCTCCGGGTCCAGGCACCAGTCTCCGGACTACCTCTTCGCTGTAAGCGGCCTCCGGTCCGTGCACCGGCCTCCGGACTACCTCTTCGCTGTAAGCGGCCTCCGGTCCGGGCACCGGTCTCTCGGACTATTCGTCTCCGAGAATCCGGCCCACGCGGCTATCTACGGATCTCCGGGCCGCGACGAGCGACAAAGGACTCTAGCAGCGGTCTACTAAGAGACCATGTACCCCTAGATCCAGCCTATACGACCTACTTACGGATCTACTGCGTAAGCGGCTATACGCCCTAGCACTACTTAGCCGTAGGCGACCTCCGGTCCCGGCGACTACTCCGTAACTACGGCCCCGGCCATCCAGGTGTACTTCTTCGCAATAAAGTTTGATTGTTCATCAACTCGCTTTCTCGTCTTCCTCCCTCAACGGGACTACCGCCGAGTACGACTACTCGTGACAACTCCACGATGGGACTCCGCACTCCAAGATCGGGGCAACGAGTACTCATCGATGGAAGTTTTTCTTCATTCATACTTAAACAATTTCATTACAATTGTTTTTGTACAACTACTGCTATGAGCTAACTATTACAGGACTACTGGAGATTAAGTTTCTCGGCGACTTGATCTGCAATAGGCGCCATCTCGTTCCAACGGCTCCGCGTCTTGCTCGTTGGTGTAGTTGGCGGCTAGCCCGCCGGCGACTACATCTACGGGAGCCTTCGGGAAGTACGACTTCATGAAGGCCGCACACCGTTCGGGATCTACTTCGCCAAGTGCTTCACGTAGGCCGCCACCGGGCCGGGGGCTTCCTTCAACCGGTCCACCGGCGGTGCTATCTTGGGACCGCCGGGATGAGGCACCGGCAGCCCTCGCGATGGGGAGCGCGACTTCTTCAAGTTCCTTGAGCCGGGCCCGCACTTCTCGCAATCCTCGTTCGGCCTTCTCGCAAGGATTTGTAGCGCTTGACGAGGTCATGGTCCGATGCAATACGGAGCTCCATGTGCTTGTCGCACTCGTAAGCAAGCTCCTTATAATCGTACTCCGGTACACGGCGGGCCTCTTGCTCCCGTAGAAGAGATTCTTTAGATCGAGCCTCCGAAGCCTTCGGGCGATCTACCCGAGTCTCAAGCTCGCAACCAACAAGGCACGGCGGTTCGGACTACCTCTCGACCTCCAACAAGTACTCAACAAGACAAATGGTGTACCTTTGTTCTTGTTGCGGAGAGACTTGTTCTTCTCGCACCAAGTCGTCACTCTTCCCCCGCATCTCTTGGACGTCATTATGGTACTTGGCGAAGGCGGTGTCCGGCTTTTGACCGCATGGCGGCGGCGTGCTTCCGGGACTTCACGAGCTGATCCTCCAATGTCTCGGTCCGATGCACCGCGTCGCCGTACCCTTGAAGCATCTCCGACTTCGGGCGGGACCTCTCGGCAACGTCTGCGCGGACAACACGCATCGATGGGTACTCAACGCTAAAGGATTGACTACTCAAGGGTTATGACTACTCACCTTCATCCATTGCTCGGCTTGGCGCGCCGCTTCCGGTGTGCCGAGCCACCGTCGCCGGGTCGACGAGATCATCTCGCCAACAACTCGATCCCTCCACGACTACTCGTAGCGGCCTCGGTCGTCGGCGCCTAGCGGATTGGCTCCGCGTCCCGGATTTCCGGCGAGCGGATGACCACCTCCGCAGCGGGTTCCCGGCAGCCGTGTCGTCCCCTCCTCCTCCGGTCATCGCGGCGGCTTCTCCCGGCGGCCACCTCCATCGGCTCGAGGGCTTCTACGGCAGCCTCCCCGAGTTCCTAATGCCACGTCTTCTACGGGCACCGCCGATGGGATATCGCTTCCTTCGGCCTCAGCACCTATTGACAAGAAGACAAGTGTATCGGTCAACATGGCGACTACGACTACTCTACGAGGGCACTTGGACCTCGAGCAAAGTACTCACCTTCAACGACGCCGGCCTCGGGCAATGTAGCCCCGCCGACCGGCGCCTCGGGCTTCGCCCGAGGGGCGGGAGCGGACTCCTCGGCGGGCGGCGCGGCTTTTTCTTCCGCCACCGCCGAGGTGGGTTCATCCCCTTCCCCGGACAAGTCCGTCGATTTCTGTAGAGTACACAAGCCGATTGTCAATCAAGTACGACTACCACATCAAGTATTACTCGGGAAGAATCAACACTTACAAGCTCGACCGGACTACCGTCACGGTTGGGGCGCCGAGGATACCGGCGATGTCGACCAATCCCCGCCTCGGTAGCCGCCTCCTCCCCGCGCCTCCGTGGCCGCCGCCTCTTCCGCGGCGGCCAGCGGCCGAGTTCCGTGCTCCCCCCGAGCACCGGGGGCCGGCGCTCCATCCGCGCCAAGAGCTCTTCGACGGTGGGGGCCGGGCTACGACTACCGGCCGACTTCCCCCCACCGTGTCCCACTCGCCTTCGTCGCCCTGCTCAACGGGCTCGGGCGGCGGCATCTCCTGCAAGCAAGGAAACTTCATCATCAACATGAACCCGAGACATCAGTACTCGACTACACTGCTCAAGATGGCTTACCTCTTGGGACGTGGTCTCCGTGACCTTCAACTTCTTCGCCACACGCTTCCAGGCCATGTTGCGTGGCTTCCTCGGCGGCGCGGGTAGACTACCCTCTAGGCTAGTCGGCTGATCCTGAACGAGAGGGATGTGAGGTAAGCCAAGACGGCTGAACCTCGACCGCAGCTGGAAGCAGTCCTGCAACGTATCTTCGTCGTCGTCCTCATCGGACGTGTCTTCCACGACAACTGTGTCGTCTCCCTCGCCGACTTCACGCTTCTCCTTGGTCTTTGCCTCCCCTTCCTATGGGACCTCGACTAGTTGGGGAGGCGACGGCGGCTCGGAGACCAACTTCTTCAAGTCATCCTGCAAGAAGAACAACTCATCAGTGCGACTACTCTTACGTAATGAGTACTCGACTATGGATGCGGCTACTAACCTCCTTTGGTGGGCGCGCGGCGGAGAACTCTGGTACGGGGCACGGCGTGTACGCCGGCATATCTTTGAAAATCTGGGCCAGCCTATCAACAATGTCGTCGTCGTCGACTTCATCTCCAGGCATCCGCGACGTGTTGTCGTCGCCGGTGTACTCGTACCCCAAGGTGTCGCGAGCCATCAGCGGCTGCACCCTGCGCTTCATGAAGCTGAAAGCCACGTGCTCGGCCCTCAGCCCAGCTTCCCTCAGCGCCTTGATCCTCGCCAACAATTCGGGCAGCTGGAGCCCTTCTTGCATCGTCGGCTCCGAGTTCCACCACGGACGGTGCTTGGGCTGCTTCCCGCTCGGCTTCAGCAGCTCCGGGTGGTGGTTCGTGACATAGAACCATTTGGCTTTCCAATCCTGGTTGGAATCTACCAACTTGTAGGAGAGGTACTACTCGGCGACGTCCTCCCTCATCTGGATCCCCGCTCCTCCGACTACTCGCGGGTTGCTTGGCACCGGGTTGTGGCTTCACTCGGAAGAACTTCCGAACAAGATCCAATGGGGCTTGATCCCCGAAAGGCTTCGCAAAAATGTATGAAGACGACGGTGTGGAAGATACCATTGAGGTTGAGGTTGAGGTACTCGATGCCGTAGTACCCCATGAGCCCCTTGAAGAAGTCGCTCACCGGGAGAGACGATCCGCGCTTCGTGAACCACGCGAACATCGGGATCTCGTCCGGATTCTTCTCCATGGGGTACGGATCCCCGGCGGCGGCCCTCCACATGTCCACCTCCTTCTCCCGCGAGAAGCCACCGTTCGAAGAGCCGCAAGTCTTCAGTCTTCGCCTTGGACTTCTTCCATTCACGGTTTGGATCTGGCCGCGGCGGGGACACCGGCGGTGATGTCCCTGCGGCAGATCCGGCGGCCTCTTCACGGGCCCTCTTCTTTCCGCCGGCGGCCTTCGTGGTCTTCGACGGAGATGGCTTCATCCTCCAGGTGCACGGTGTCTTCACGCGCATTCGCTCGGGGGCTACTGTGGTGGCTTCCTACGGCGGCGCACTCGGATCTGCGCTCTACTCAATGGCGGCGGTGCGCACCAGTGGCTATTCTTGGCTAGATCTGCTGGGAATGACTACAGCTGTGTAGAGTGAAAACCCCTAAGGGTTTTGGCTTCTATTTATAAGTCAACGCGGCCCCTCAATGACCGGGTGGATAAGTCCACGCTCGGCTGACTCAGCGGCCGCGCGTGACCTTTCAACTTCTACTAGTCGATGCGCCTCACCTCGGGGGCTCGGCTACTCCAAATCGACTTCCTGGGAAGCGGCAAGACTCAAGAGCATCTCAGGACACATTCTACAAGATGACCCTTCAATTCGAGAGGAAGTACTCGACTCAAGGCTCGGGGGCTCCGTGCCACGTGTCCTTCGGTTTTTTCTCCGGATTTTTCGGGATATTCTTGCCAAAACTTCACATGGACCCTCGGCCCGCAGTCTACAACTCAACCTAAGGCTCGGGGGCTACTCCATATGGAGTGCGATTTTGCAATCGCACTTCCATATCGATTTCGGCTTCAAGACAACACGGGCATTGTTGAAGACCTTCAAGGGCGAGCACTCGAGGACGCTTGGGACTACTCGAGAAGACTTCGGGATTGCTCAAACATCGGTGGAGTACATTCCGGCCTCGAGATGCTTCGACTACTCTTGAGGACTTTTGACTTGTAGTGCTCGGGGACGCCTGAGGACTACTCGTTAAGGCCGTCAAGACTACTTGAAGCTGTCCTTCTCGACTACAAAGTACTCGGGGGCTTGACGTATGGACCTCCCTGGGCCCACTAACTCGGTGGGTACCAGGACCGACTACTCGGTGGGCCCTTGGGACTACCCGACTTGCGCCGCACGGCACCTGATGGCGTGAAGCACAAGGACTACGAGAGGAGAAGTACTCGGTTAGGAAGGCCGTACATGTCCCGCACCGTATAGAGGACTCCTAGACGTACTCGACTAGTACTCTCTCCCTGAATCGACTTGTAACCCTGCCTCCCGGACTATATAAGGCGAGGCAGGGACCCCTCTCTACATCATCTCATCTCACGATGTAAGATTGCATCATCTTGTAATCGTACCCAATCAATCCCGTAGCTACGCAACATACGGGACGTAGGGTATTACGCACCTCGCGGCCCGAACTTCGTCTAAATTATGTGCCACGTGACTCTTCCTTCGAGTTACCGATCTCGGCGAGGCCACATTCATCTACTTAGGGTACTCCCCTTAGTAGGTTGCCGGTCTAAAACACCGACACCCATCACCAAGATGAAAGCTCCCACTTGCATCAAAGATGTGCAGAAGCTCACCGGGTGCATGGCGGCCTTGAACAGATTTATCTCAAAGCTTGGATAATGGGGGCTACCCTTCTTCAAACTACTCAAGCACCAAGAGAAGTTCGTGTGGACCCCAGAGGCAAATCAAGCTCTCGCTCAGCTCAAGGATTTCTTATCCAAGCCACCAGTCCTCACGGCTCCTCGCAAAAAGGAGCAGCTACTGCTCTACCTCGCTGCGACTACTCACGTGGTCGCATCGCCATCGTTGTCGAGTGGCGGGGAAGACGGCCACGCCTACCCGGTCTAGTGACCGGTCTACTTCGTCGGCGAGGTCTCGTCGGAATCCAAGGCACTCTACCGGCCAATACGAAGCTACCGTATGCGTGCTCATCACCTCGCGGAAGCTATGACACTACTTCCCGGGAGTACTCGATCTCCGCCATCACTGACTACCCGCTCGGTGACATCCTGCGGAACCAAGATGCTACTAGAAGAATCTCCAAGTGGGCAGTCGAACTCGGCGCCCTCAACATCGACTTCAAGCCACGAACAGCCATCAAGTCGCAAGCACTAGTCGACTTCATGGCAGAGTGGCGGGAAAATCAGCTACCAACTCCAACCGAGCAACCCGAGCATTGGGTGATGTACTTCGGTGGCTCGCTCAAGCTCGAAGGCACGGGTGCAGGGGTACTCCTAATTTCTCCAACGAGCGAACAACTCAAGTACGTCCTGCAGATCTTCTGGAAGGTCTCAAACAACGAAGCCGAGTACGAAGCCCTGCTACATGGGCTCCGCCTCGCAATATCTTTGGGCATCAAGCGACTACTAGTCTACGGCGACTCCGCAGTGGTCATCAACCAAGTTAACAAGTCTTGGATCGCAACAAGGAGAACACGGACGCCTACTGCCTAGAAGTCCGCAAACTCGAGAACAAGTTCTACGGTCTCGAGTTCCATCACGTCGTCCGCGACAACAACGTTGCAGTGGACGTCCTGTCGAAGCTTGGTTCTACTCGTGCACAAGTACCAACGGGCGTCTTCGTCCACGAGCTTCATGCGCCATCCATCCCAGAGCCGGCGCCCACGACCACTGACCCAGCGTCTTCCCCAGCTGGCCAGGAGGTCATGATGATAGACGTGGACCGGCGACAACCCTTCATCGACTACATCCGCGAGCAGAAGGTTCCCACGGACAAAAACTTGGCCGAGCAACTCATCCGCCGGGCCAAGTCCTACGCACTAGTTGGGGAGAAGCTCTATAGGCGGGACGCTACTTCTGGAGTACTCATGAAGTGCGTTCCCCGAGAAGAAGGCAAGGACATCTTGGAGGAGATCCATAAAGGCGTCTGCGACAAACACGTGTCTTCACACACGCCGGTCAACAAGGCCTTCCGACGAGCTTTCTACTGGCCCACTGCTCTGGGCGATGTCGAGGAACTCGTTAAAAGGTGCCAAGGCTGCCGGTACTTCGCCAAGCAACAGCACGTCCCGGCCTACAAGCTAGTCACTATACCACCAACTTGGCCCTTCGCCTGTTGGGGGCTCGACATGATTGGGCCTCTCCCGACTGCGTCAGGAGGATTCAACAGAGTCTTGGTGGCCATCGACAAGTTCACCAAGTGGATCGAAGTCAAGCCGGTCACCTGCCCAAAGGTCGACAAGGTACTCGACTTATTGGATGAACTCGTGCACCGCTACGGACTACCCCACTGCATCATCACAGACCTGGGTCCCAACTTCAACAATCACCAGTTCTGGGAGTACTGCGAGAACAGCGGGATTGACGTCTGGTATGTCTTAGTCGCCCATCCAACTTATCACAACGTTCTCAAACTTATACAAAATATTATAATATATACATTTTTTCTTGCAAAGTGAAAACAAATGTTTTCTCAACTACAAATATTTTTAGGTAACATTTTTAAATTATAACTCCTAATTTTTTTATAAAAAACACGATCACATGAATAGTAGAATCGAATTATGAGATATTAAAAGAATATAAATAATTAAATTAAATTGATCATGAGCCGTGCGAGGTGTCGTGGCCTAGTGGGAAAAAGAGTTGGTTGTCGGGCGTCCGCTCGCTTGGCCAATTGGGCCGCCGACCTCCCGGAAGTCTTCAGACATACTATACACATGTACACGTACCTAGTGGGTTTGGGCCCTCGGCCATCGCCTCCCCTTAGAGCCGGCCCTGCCTAACATAGATAGGAGGTTCTCTCTGTATGTGGTGTGCGCAGTGCCGATTCCTGCAGAGGAAGAAGCCACCATGACCCGGTCAAGTAGTGGCTCATGGCATGTCGATCGTGGCGCAACGGGCGGACAGGAGGTTAGCCCGTGTCCTCGTCCATCTCAGTTGCACAGTCCAAGTGAAATACTAGTGCCAAGATACGGGAGCATGCGGCTCCGCGGTGTTTGTTGCCGGAAAAACTCGTGTGCATTGTCTCCGTCACCGGTGTTGTGTGTGTTTGTGAGTTTGAGTAGTGAGTTCTTATATTTGGGCTAAGTAACTTTGTTAAGGGTGGCAAAATATTCGAGATCTTCTACGGTGGATCATACCACCCACCACTGTTGAAAAATGATCATTATAAAAGATCTGACAGTTGAGATTAATTGTATACCACCACAACTTACTACACTTGTGGTATGAGGTGGTATACATATCTGGTATAGATGGTATAAGTTTTTTTGTGGCATAAACAAAATATATGATTTCTTCATTTCAATTTTTTCATTTCCCTAGGGGCGGAGTGGAATTAGGAGGTTGCAAAATTTATTAAAACTTGCAAAATTAATATTTACCTTACTAAAAATGATCATATATATACTGCATATCTCTTTGATGGTGTTCATGTTTATGCAACTGACTCCAGGAGTGGGGAAGAACTGACGGACATCTTTATAGTCCCATATATGGATACACATTTTTGTCCATATCCATCCCATATTCAGGACGTGCTCGAGAATGCAAACAAGTTTCTGTTGTTCGAACATGCATGTGAAGGGCCGGGAGAGAATGTCAATCTGTCTCCCAAAAGAAGGAACAGATAGAGATATGTCTAGCTTAGCTCATACCACAAAAAGATGGTGCCGACTCTGTGTATAGGTTATGAATACTCATCAAGTATTTAAATAAAGCTCTATTTGTTTGCAAAACAATGATGTCATGGTAAATTACAGCTAGTTGAGTAATCGTACGTAAAGGGATCTGAGGGGTCAATTTCCTCATAATATCCTGATAAAAAATATAAACTCCTCACAATATGGATTCAACAGATGATGAAAAATGATTAACATCTATTACATTATGTGTGCATTAAAGCGCCAGCTCCGGAGGGAAGAACCATGTTAGCAACGATGTATCTTCTTGTCTCCACTGCGGCGGCAGCCTAAGAGGACTGCGAGTCATAGATCTGGTGTCGAACACATCGTTCATGTCCATAAAATATACGAAACCCTCTTTGATGTCTCCGTATGCACGAGTACACTTGCAAAAGGACCGACTGAGAAAGAGTGCCTCACCTTGAGCTAGTGCATCGGTGGTGACCGGAACCCACTTACCCCCTTCAATATCTGCCTTGAACACCTCCACTTTACGAGTGTAAGCATCGGAAAACGGTGGTGCCTGCGTGTGGTGCCTAACCATGAGCAAATCCTGGCCCTCACGTGATTCAACCAGGTGGCGCCTAATTGCGATGTAGTCCTTGGGTTCGTACGACACCTTGTCATCTGTCCCTATATCTTCACCGTCAGGCACCATATCATCACCATTCGAACTATACTCATCACTCGACTCCTCGTCCTCATCGATACTTGAAAGGTCATCATCATTGCCATCTTCGCTATCATCACCATCAGATTTTTCTTCCCCATTACAACTTTGATCACTGGCGTCGTCGTCGTACATCCAACTCCATGGATCTTCCTCACCATCGGCTAATGGTTGCATGATGACTCGCTTATATTTGTTAACAATTGGCCTGCCATCTTCATCCTGGGAGATGTCACAGGCAACGAGTTCCTCTTCCGGGGTGATCCCGTAGAGCTTGTCTCCATGAAACGCGACATCACAGACTCGTAGATAGGGCACCACCCACCTACCCTTCCCGGGACAGCAGAGGATGATATTGTAGTCCCAGTTGTTTGTGGTGACAGCAACGACATCGTCAGGGCTACTCGACCGCATCAGCACCTTGCGAATCTCGAAAGTCTCAGCGACATGGCCAACGAGGGCATCCAGCTCGGGCAGCGGCACGGTCTCGCCGGAGAAGGGGTTACACAGCAGGTATGTGTGCCTGTGCTTGACGTCGCGCTTGGCGTGGACGACGAAGTTGCCCGTGTCGTAACAGAACTTGTCCCAGAGGGGAGTTCGTCGGAAAACATCGTCGGTGCAGTCGAGCGCGAGCCAGCCGTCCGCGGCCGCGCCGAGGCATGTCACGCTCTCCGGCAGCCCGGGGATACGGGGGAAGAAGGCATTGTCGTCGCCGCCGCCGATGGTGCAGAAGGAGGCAGAAGGGAACACGATCCACGGGAGCTGGCGTACGTGCTGGCGCGCGGCCGAGCGCCATGCGCGGCACACGGCACGGAAGCGGGCGCGGTCGGCAGGAAAGGGGAGGCGGGTGATGACCCGGCGGAGGACCTCCGGCAGGAGGTGCCACGGTGGAGAAGACATCGGCGAGATCTTAGGCCCGGCTACTAGGGATTCAATCGATTTCCGATAGAAACGTGTAAATCGAGTTGCAGGCGAGCAAAGAGACGCGGTGGGGTCGATTATATCTGCCGGAGGTCTTGTAGAACTCGCGGGTACCTGCGTACTTGCTTTATTTGGGGCTCGCTCAATTTGATCGAGTTCGTCTTGGCTTCGACTTCAAACGTGATCTTGGAAGTGTGACCGTTATGTACGATGATAGCAAAGGATCTTTGTGGTCAGAAAAAAGAAGCCACCGGGAACATTTGTGGCAGGGGATTCTAGCTGGGTGCCATGGTGCCCAAATGCAGAAATCTGTAAGATGACACGTCAATATAGGATCTCATTTATTGGAAGTGGTTTAAGCTGATGTCGAAATCATAATCTAAGAATAATGTTGGGATTAATTATTTGATTCTCTCGCAGCACAATTTTGTTCCGATATATTTGGATTTGGAATAATAGATGTTGCACAAAACATAACATGATTACTTCTTAAAAAATAAACATAACATGATTACATGAAGTGTGATGGGAAATTATTGTTCCATATATAGAAGTGTTTTCTGCTGATTTGATTTGCTCGAAACATGGCACAAAATATATTCCATGTTTTTTTTCTTATTCATTTGTATGGTGTGGCTAAATCATGTGTGCTCCAGAGTAAAACCATAATGTTTCTCTAACAACACAGGAAAACTCACTTTTGCATTGCGCCACAGGGTTTTCCATGCGCGCACATCAAAGAGATTCTTTGTCCTGCGTTTTTTATATGGCACACAATAAAGAAAAACGAACCGCAAATTAGTAGATAGAATAGCCCAATGTTGAATTTGAGTCCAACCGGAGGTTCGTTTCCGTCCTGTCGACACGTGCGCACGAGAGAACCAGAAATAGCAATAGCATATGGGTGGGCCCAACACGCTGCTCTCCACCCAAACCTTATCACCTACGGGCTGCGCGGTGTTTCCTTTTCAAGGGCGGGCCGCGCGACGAGCGCCGCGCGTAGGGTTAGCGACGACGAGGACCTGCTGAAGCTGCACCCCGGTGCGGAGGCGGCGAATCCCGGAGAGCCCTCGGCGAGCGCCGCGCTAGGGAGCCGCGACAGATCTCGACAGTGTGTGGAAGCTGGCCGAGCCAAGCGCTCCTCACGTGGGAATGGTGGTGGCTCTTCGGCGAGTGGCTGCGGCCGCGGCCGCCGGTGATCGCCGCGCTGGTAGGTGGCTGCGGCGAGTTCCGTCGGTGAGCCTCCGTCGCCGCTGGCTTTTTCTTTTTTAATTTTCTTTATCAAAATCTTTTGTATAACTTTTGTCCAAACTTTTTTGTTCGATTTTATTTTTCGTGGGATTTTTCTTCTTGAAAAAAAATTCGTCCCTGAATGCTCCAAAAGTTTTTGGATAACTTTCGGTTTATATTTTTGCTTAAAAATCTTTTTTGTTCAGAAAAATTGTGTTGTTTTTAATTTATTTTTTCATCAAATATTTTCCTAAATCTTCTGTCCTTTTGAGAAAGTTTTTGGTCGATTTTTTGTGGAATTTTTCTTTTTGTAAGAATTTTGTCCCTCCAAAATTTTTTAGATAACTTTAGATTTAAAATTTTGCTTCAAAACTTTTTCGTTCAGAAAATTGTGTTGCTTTTAAATTTATTTTTTATAAATATTTTTCCAAATCTTTTTTTAGAAAATTTATACATAAACTTTATTAAAAATATTCTGTAAAAGTTTTTTTGAAAATTTTCAGTAACTTTTTAAATTCAACGGCAGGGTCTGGACTTTGTGCAGGGCGACGGGACCACGTGGAGGCAGCGTCGTAGAGGAGTGAGTAACTTCACACTGCAAGGAGTGCTGTCGCACGCAACGCTTCTCTCGGCGAGTTCACACTACGTGGAGTATTGTCGGAATTCGCCCGCACGAAAGGCTTCTCACGGGCGCCCGTAAATTTGAGTTGCCCATAGAATAGTCTGTTGTGCATTATTTTATGATGCACAACAAACACATGAGTTTGTCGTGTGTTTTTTTGCACACGACAAACTATTTCTTCCCACCATCAGTTACCCCCCCCCCCCTGTTAGTCGTGCGCCTTTCTCTCAGTGTGACAAACAAAAACTTTGACGTGTGTCTTTCTCTCAGCGCACGACAAAGTTTTTTCCCATGAATTTATCCTCCTAAGTCTCAAATTCAATTGCCCCTCAAAGGGCTTGGCTGCCGGCCAAACCAAAGCCAAAGCCAAAAGCAGCTTTTGCCTAGTACAAATTCGAAAGCAGCTTGGACCCTGCTTTTAGTGACTTTTAGTCACAAAATACCCACCATGCCACTGATTACACACATAACGGTTCGTTCTAATTTTTTCCCACCCGCGGCGTAGCGCCTCCGACTCCCTTCCCGGCCCTCTCTTCCATCTCCGGTGCTCCTCCCCGACGGCCCCTGCCTGGCGCATCTTCCTGACGCCCTCTCCTCCGCCTCCCCTGCACGGCGCCCTCTCCTCCCCTCCCGTCGCGGCTTCCATCTTTGTGAGTGCTGCCGGCCTCACTTGCGGGCGCGAGGGGCTCCGCCGTCGGCCTCGCGGGCGGGTGTGAGCCCTCCGTCACCGTCCTCGCGTGCGGACGCGAGCCCTCCACCTCCGGCCTCGCGGGCGGGTGGGCGTGAGGGGCGCCGCCGCCGGCCGACGGCGAGCACGACTCCCCCCCGCCTTCCCCCTGCAAGGGCGCGACCTCCGCCGTCGGCCGTGGGGGTGTGAGCTCCGCTGCAGTGGCGCGAGGGGCTCCGTCGTGTGGGCTCCACGTCGCCGGCAACCCTCCCCGGCTGCCCCTCCCCTGCGGCCTCTCCTCTGTCCCCTCGGGTATGCATAGGAAGAAGAAGAAGCTGACAAGCGGGGTCCACTCGTAAGTGAGAGAGGGAATGTAGTGAAAAATGTGGGTATGGATAACATGTGGGTCCGTCCAACATTTTGTTTCAAAAGTTGCAGTCACTTCACCAAAGGGTCTTCTGCTTTCCTCACAGCAGCTTTCTCACAGCTGCTTTTCCACAGTCCACAGCTCACAGCAGCTTTTGCAAAAGCCACAGCTCAACCAAACACACCCTTAAATTGAGTTTTGACTTCAAAACTTTTCTATAAGCAACAGACAACATAACTTATTTTGTATTAGTTTTTGGATTTTTTAAAAACTTGTTCGATAATTTTTATGAATTAAGTATAATTATTTTAAAAAAACTGTTGTGCGTCGATGCACGACAAACAAAAACTTTGTCATGCACCTTTCTCTGACCGCACGACAAACGCAATTTGCCCGGGCCGCCGTCCGCTCGGCTTCGGCGGGCGCGGGGTGGTGGTTCGTAATGTAGAACCACCCGGTCTTCCAATCCGTGTTGGAGTCGACAAGTTTGTACGCCAAGTACGCTCCGCGGCGTCCTCCCTCGGTGGATGCCGGCTCCTCCGACTACCCTGGGATTGGTGGCACTTGGTTGCGGCTTGACGCGGAAGAACTTCCGAAAAGCACCCAATGCGGCTTGATCCCGAGAAAGGCTTCGCAGAAGTGGACGAAGACCGACGTGTGGAAGATGTCGTTGGGGTTCAGGTTCAGGTACTCGATCCCGTAGTACCCGAGCAGCCCCTTGAAGAAATCGCTGGCCGGGAGCGCAAGACCGCGCTCCACGAACCGCGAGAACATCGGGATCTCGTCTTCAGCCTTCTCCATCGGATACGGATCTCCAGCGGCGGATCTCCACATGTCGACTTCCTTCTCCCTGATGAACCCACTGTTCAGGAGGGTCAGCAGATCCTCCGTCTTCACTTTGGACTTCTTCCGGACGGCTTCATCCTCCAAGTGCAAGGCGTCTTCACTCGCATCCGCTCGGGGGCTACCCTAAAAGCTTCGGGTGGCGGCGCGCTTGGATCTACTACGGCGGCAGCAAGCGCTGGGAGTGGATTTGCTTCAAGATGCAAACGGAATGGCTGCAGCTCGAATGGGTGAAAAACCCTAAGGGTTTTGGCTTCTATTTATAAGCCAAACCGGCTCCGCAACGGGCGGCTGGATAAGTCCACGCGCGGCTGACTCAGCGGCTGTGCGTGACTCTTCGTATTCTACTAGTCGACGCGCCTCACCTCGGGGGCTCGGCTACTTCTACTCGACTACCTGGGAAGCGGCTAGTCTCAAGAGCATCTCAGGACACATTCTTCAAGAAGACCCTTCAATTCGAGAGGAAGTACTCGACTCAAGGCTCGGGGGCTCCGTGCCACGTGTCCTTCGGTTTTTCTCTCGGGATTTTTCGGGATTTTCTTGCCAAGACTTCGCATGGACCCTCGGCCCGGATCCCGCGGCTCAACCTAAGGCTCGGGGGGCTACTCCATATGGAGTGCGATTTTGCAATCGCACCTCCATATTGGCTCGGCCTCAAGACAAGACAGGCGGGTTTTGAAGACCTTCGAAGGCAGTCTTCGAGGACGCTTGGGACTACTCGAGAAGACTTCAAGATTGCTCAAACATCAGCTGGAGTACATTCCAGCCTCGGGATACTTCGACTACTCTTGAGGACTTTTGACTTGTAGTACTCGGGGACGCTTGAGGACTACTCGTTAAGGCCGTCAAGACTACTTGAAGCTATCCTTCTCGACTACAAAGTACTCGGGGGCTTGTCGTATGGACCTCCCTGGGCCCACTACCTCGGTGGGTACCAGGACCGACTACTCGGTGGGCCCCTGGGACTACCCGGCTTGCGCTACACGGCACCTGAAGGCGTGGAGCACAAGGACTACACGGGGAGTAGTACTCGGTTAGGGAGCCGTACATGTTCTCGCACCGTATAGAGGACTCCTAGACGTACTCGACTAGTACTCTCTCCCTACTCCGACTTGTAACCCCGCCTCCGGACTATATAAGGCGAGGCAGGGACCGATCACCTCATCCAATCTCCTCTCATACAACTCACGGCGCACCATTGCACCATCTTGTAATCGTGCCCTATCAATCCAGAGCTACGCAGCATACAGGACGTAGGGTATTACGCACCTCGCGGCCCGAACCTGTCTAAATTGTGTGCCACGTGTCTCTTCCTTCGAGTTACCGATCTCGGCGAGTCACAATCATCTACTTCGGGTACTCCCCGTAGTAGGTTGCCGGTCTAAAACACCGACGCCCGGCCCTTTGTTCCAGTGGCCTAAAACAGCCGCTGGCTATTTACTATTTAAGCCCCCCTCTATACGGCCGTCGCCGCTCTCTCTCTCTGTCTCAGTCCCCCATATCACATCGACCCCATGCCGCTGCCCCTCAGCTCCTCCCTTCCTCTTCCGCCGCCCTCTCCTCCCCTCCATTGTCGACTTGGCGCCACGCCTCCATGCTTTTCCTCTGCCACTCTCTCCTCCCCTGTGTCGCCCTCTCCTCCACGCATACGGGAGAGTTGAAGTTGTGGCCGTAGCCGGAGCAGGAGTAGTACCAGCACCTACCCGACGGCAGCATCGTGGATAGGTTCTATGGCTGCACGGAACCTTTTACACCCATTGGTTACACTAGAACACTAGAGATCCATCCACGACGAGACATTGTTTTTCGAGTTTTTTTTATTTCTATTCTACATGTAGGTATTTTTAAAATTATTTATTTATTGTTCGGTCTGTTGCGTGCTACAGTTAGATTAATTTTTCTTGACACAAGTTACGAGTACTAAATTATTTATTTATTATTTGTTCTGTTGCATGCTACAATTAAATTAATGTTTCATGGCATATGTTATGACTACTAAATTATTTGTTTATTGCTAGTCTGCTACGTTGTGTGCTAGGTATAGATGACTTGCTTCTCACCATTTACCATTGTTCTCAAACTGTTATTATCTTCAATTCTTTCTATCGAATTATATACTTGATTGTTATTTGTGTACCATAACTTATATATAGAATATTTTCAAATTTGTATATTATGTCTTTTGTATAGAAAAATAAGATAATTACATCCATCACCATCTGTTGCTAATGCAGTTGAACAAGTTGCAATGGTGAACTTTGCTAAAAAGGGAAGTTGCAATGATGAATAAAACCTTAAGTGAAATTAGACCGGGAAAAGGAATTGTGTAAAGCAAGTAAATGGTAACCAAATTGTGGATAGGTTCCATTTGATTGCCTTTTGTATTGTTTTCAGTTTACAAATTATTAATGATGATGAAAAAAGGAACCATAATGCATGGTGTTATCAATAAGATATATATGGAAAAAGTTTAAACCACTTATTTAAAGAGGAAATGTGTACATAATTGCAAATATCAGAGTCACACCAACAACATATTAGTACTGACTAATGGAAAATGACAGGATTGTACGTCAACTACTTACCCACAACTACTCTAAAAAGGTTCAAAGACAATGAAAACATTCCAAAATATAGTTTCAAGTTCATGAGCACGAATATGCTTTCAACAAGTATAAACGTGGACACGTATCTATCAAGTAAAACATTGTTGACTTTACAATTTCTACACTCTCACTCATTTTACAATCATTTAATAATAATTCATATTTATGTTTCATAGATTTTATAGGAGTCAAAACACATGTTGGACCTGTAAAAGAAACAAGGACAAATTTCAGATTTATCAAAATCTGTGATATTTCGCTCTTGATTGAGTAATTCTCCTTTTTTTAGTAGAAAGCAGCTACAATACTTTCAACAGTTACATGCATGCTACAACACCTCCATTGAATTAAAAATATCTTCCACAGTGCCCATCAAAATAATTTACCAGTGATACCTGACATCAACCATAACATAGTCCAAGAAAATGAAGCAAATCATGAAACACAGAAAACAAATAATGCACTGGTTGAACCGTTACATAATGATCTGAACAACTCGTAGTTATTAATTATTCATTTATAAATCATAAACTAACCGACATCATTTTAAATGCAAATATTTACGTGGTTCAATTCCAGAAGACTGACCTCTGACAACCCATATACTCAAATTAAATTATCTCTTGATTAGTGTTACATTGGGAGCAAACTAAATACTGAGATTTGTGTCTTATTGTTGCGGTGGATCTTTCAAGCATATTATGCAATACAATCTTAAAATTGTAAGGATCTCTCTCAAATTATGCGAACCAAATGCTAATTAATATATTATATTTATTGTCTATGTTGCAAAATTGTGTCAACCTTATTATGATACTCCTAATAAAAGTAAACAACAATTACTAATAATTAAAGTTAATTGAAGTAAAGTGCTAGACCGTGAGGAGGCACGGGTTGACGGACTAGTGTGTGTTAACTTGGACTGCAAGAAGATTGTGCTAGTGATGTTTATTTGACAATAACACTTTCTAGCCTGAGTCTCTAGTTTCTCAACATTGGAAATATTCGTAGTCAAGTATATATAATTAAATATAGCAATCTCTCTTTATTTGCAATATAATGCAAAATAAGTAAACTTGGTAAATTCCTGGTAATTTTCATAGTACAAGATAGGTCAATCTCGTCCTCACCATATGTATGGATTTAGTATAAACAACAAA
Organism: Cenchrus americanus; assembly: GCA_947561735.1. Classification (NCBI taxonomy): domain Eukaryota; kingdom Viridiplantae; phylum Streptophyta; class Magnoliopsida; order Poales; family Poaceae; genus Cenchrus; species Cenchrus americanus. Next base: position 41,749,976 of record OX387242.1, on the reverse strand, counting down.
CAACAAATATTAACCTTTCTTCTTAGAGCAACTCCAAGAGACTAGCTATCTTGGCTTAACTAGCTAAAAAATAGAAAAATTTGTCCAAAAACTCAATCCAACAGACTAGCTAAACTTGTTCTAACTATCCTCCACTAGCTAAACCGGGGGCTTCGCTAGCCATCTTTGGCTAGTCACTCCTGCTAGCTATCCTCTTGTACATGAGTATGGCAGGCGGGACTCACTAGCGGTGGAGCATACGGAGAGTTGATTTAGCTAGTCTGTTGGATTTCATAAACTTTTTACTAGATATTTCATTTTACATACTAGCCAAATCAGTAATTTAACTAGTGATATTTAGAGAGACTAATACGTAGGAGTATGCGTTAAAGCACCAGCTCCGGAGGGAAGAGCCATGTTACCAACGAACTGGCTCCACTGCGGTGGCAGCCTAAGAGGACTACGAGTCCAAGCTAAGATCTGGTGTCGAACACATCATTCACGTCCATAAAATATATGAAACCCTCTTTGAGGTCTCCGAAGGCACGAGTACACTTGCAGAAGGACCGGCTGAGAAAGAGCGCCTCACCTTGAGCTAGCGCATTGGTGGTGACCAGAACCCACTTACCCGCTTCAATGTCTGCCTTGAACACCTCCACCTTATATTACGAGTGTAAGCACTAGAAAACGGTGGTATTTGCGTGTGGTGCCTCACCATGAGCAAATCCCGACCCTAACATGATTCAACGAGGCGGCGTGTAATCTTGATGTAGTCCTTAGGTTTGTATGGCACCATGTCATCTGTCCCTAACTCTTCACCGTACCATCTGGCAATTTACCATCACCCTTTAAATTATACACCACCTCTTGGTCCGATGCATCGTCATCACTCGAGTACTCATCCTCCTCCTCATCGTCACCGTCGTCGTCGTCGTCGTCCTCCTCCTCCTCCTCATCCTCATCATCATCATCATCATCATCATCATCATCCTCATCATCATCGTCGTCGTCAATGTTGCTGTCATCACTATCACCATTATCGAAGCTATCTTCTTCCTCTTGGTTCATTATTGCTTCATCATCGAACCTTTCTTCATTACCACTTGACAGATCATCATCATTGTCGTTGTCGTTGTCGTTGTCATTGTCATCGTTGTCATCATCATCATCATCGTCATTGTCGGATCTTCCTCGCCATCAGCTAATAAGAGTTGTCTACCATCTTCATCCTGGGAGATGTCACAAGCAACGAGTTCCTCCTCCGGGGTGATCCCTTAGAGCTTGTCTCCATGAAACGCGGCATCACAGACTCGTAGATAGGGCACCACCCAACTACCCTTTCCAGGGCGGCAGAGGATGATATTGCAGTCGGAGTTGGTGGTGGTGATAGCTACAATATCATCGGGGTTACTTGAGCGCATGGTCACCTTGCGGATCTGGAACGTCTCAGCGACATGGCCGACGAGGGAGTCGAGCTCAGGAAGCGGCACGGTCACGCCAGAGAATGGGTTGTACAACAAGTATTGTCGCCTCTGGGCCGTAGAAAAAAACTATTGTCGACCAACTTGTCCGAGTGAGGAGTGCGTCGGAATACATCATCGGTGCAATCGAGCGCGAGCCAGCCGTCGGCGGCGGCACCGAGGCAGGTGACGTCCTCGGGCAGGCCGGGGTTTCGGCGGACGAGGTCGCGGGCTCCGTCGTCGCCGATGATGCACATGGAGCCGTCAGGGAGCACGATCCACGGCAGCTGGCGGGCGTGCTGCGGCGGCGCGCCACGCGCGGCAGACTGCGCGGAAGTTGGAGAGGTCGGCAGCTGGGTACGGGAGGTGGGCGATGACACGACTGAGGAGCTCCGGCAGGAGGTCAGACCATCGAACAGACGTCGTCGCCGGGATCGCTGCAGCATCAGACGACATCGTCGTCGGGAACTACCTACTCAGGATTTCAGACTGATCGACTGCAAATTCGGCACGGTCGTCGTACCTATAGCGGCGGCGCGGACCAGAAATGAGTTCGATGCGTTCAAGGACTATTTGCCCTCTTGGGATTCGGATTGGAATTCCGTCCTGTTCGTTTGTCTTATCAGCCACCAGCCAGCAGTTCTTTTCTCTCAGAACAAACCAGCCACTAACAATCAGCCAAAAGTAATTTTTTCTCAGAACAAATCAGCACCCGCCATCAGCCACCCGCCAAACGAACAGGCTGTTCAATCTTTAGCTTCGATTCGGTTCTTGTTTATCTCCCAAAACTTGACCTGAATACTTACTCTAACAAATCAGCAAAACTTTTGTATGAGTTCGTTTCGGTCTAACAACTACATCGTGCTTTCATTTGACAGGTCGTCGTCACTCGTCAGTTACATGGCCTAACGGACTTTGTCCATTTGCGCAGACAGGTCCAACCCAAGAAGCTGCTGGTGGGTTTTGTCCTAATGCATCCCAACCATGCAGCTTCCATAATCTAGCTAGCAAATGACAATGCACTTGTGCCTAATTCTTCGTCTGTAATTTAGTCCAAACAAAGGATAATCTATCTGCACATTGCTTGGCAGTATGCATGGCAATCGCAGGGGATTCTGGCACATGTGTGGGCTTTACAAACCACACAGCCTGTAGCTAGCATAAAAATATATATTTCACAAATTCTGATCTTTCTCCTTTATTTGTAGAGGGAAAAAGTTCCAATCTTTGCTTGATATTCGTGTAGGTATACAGCGTGGTGGTTTATGGGCTTATTCAGTATGCAGACATGCAACTAATCAAGTGGACTTATTCAGAACACAATCTCACTATGGTTTGTATATCTCAGATCATAGGAAAACACAGGAACATAATTACAAACACAATCTAGAATTCTAGAAAGAGAGGGCGAAAGAAAACAACCTAACACCGGTGATCTTCCATGTAACATTTACAGTCTAATTAGAACATCAATTCTTTTTTTCTTTTTACGCAACAAAAGAAACAGGTAGAACTGTACACAATGGTGGCCGGAACAATAATAATCCAGTCAAGATATGGGAAGCACAACAAAATTTTACGAAATTTAAGCGAATTAGAGTATTATAGGTTCATCCTCTGTTGAAGTTGAAGAAGGTGTTACTAGTGCAGGAAGGAGGAAGCCGATGCAGAGGCGGCGCTCGCGCTCTGCTCGTCCCGGTGCACCCTGCTCTTGCCCTTGTGCGCCACGAACATCCTCCTCAGCGCGCGCATCATCACCACCAGCCCCGGCGGCCGGCGCCGCGAGCTCCTGGACGCGCCCAGCACCGCGGCGGCGGCGGCGGCCTCGCGCTGGTCCTTGGCCGCCCTCCTCGCCCTCTCGGCGGCGTCGGGGCCGCCGGCGACGGACCGGCGGCGCGACACGTCGAGGGAGCCTGCTTTGAACAGGTCGCCGCCGTTCCGGGGCGGCGCCGCGTCGTCGTCGTTGAGGTCCTCCCACAGGCTGTCCATCCTTTCCTCTTCCTCCTCCTCGTCGTCGCAAAAGCCGCCGGCGGCGGCGGCGTAGTCGCTGAGCGCGGGGGAGCACGCGCCGTTGAGGCGCTGGCGGGCGAGCAGCACCCTGTCGCGCCACGGCGACGCGGCGCAGTCGGCGGCGGAGAAGCTGCGGCGGATCGGAGAGGACAGCAGCTGCCAGACGGGCGGGGAGGAGGACGCCGACGCCGAGCAGGGCAGGTGGCGCCCGTCCACGCCGCGCGTGCCGTGGCCGAGGAGCTCGAGCTGCGGCGGCGGCGTGGGGAAGGTGAACTCGTCGCTGTCGTCGTCTTCTTGCTCGTCCCGCTGCCGGTGCTCCTCCGGCGGCACGGCCATGGCTCTGGCAAGCTGGCAAGCGGGCGGGCGGGCAGGCAGGCGCGCGTCTCGGGATTTTGGGAGAGGAATCGATCGACGCTGCTGCGCTGGAGGAATCTTTTCGCCTTTGTGTGTTGATTACGCCGCCTCCTCCTTCTTCCTCGTCGGCGTAGTCTTGGGTGTTGGGTTGCGAGGATTTCTTGGGGTGCGAGAAGCAAGATCGAGATTTATTCATGCTTGCAGCGAGCAGCTGCAGAGGGAGGAATGACGGCAGGAGCGGCCGCTGATCCCGCGCTAATTTTTTTTAGAGAGAAAAAAAATGCGTGCTTTTGGGGCGTCAGACCCGCGTCAAACGGTCCGGATAGAGACAAGGGCCATGCTTCGCTCGTTTTTGTCCTCCAGAGTTTGAGTCCCAACTCCCAAGTACATGGAGCATGCTTTTAATGCCATTTCCACTATATAGAAAGTATAGAAAATACTTTACAACTCAAAGAGTATATGCTTAGTAATGAAGTTGCAATTAATGTCCATATTAGTATAGTCAATAATAATATAGAAGAAATTTACCCATAAAAATAATAGAAGAAATTTACTCTGGCTGGTGGCTTTTGATGGCCTAAAGCTAAGGACGATCCCTGTCGAATTAGAAACGTACAAGTACAAGATGCAAAGGATTTTTTTTCAATGTCAGCTAAGTTAAGGTAGGTTGCATCATATATTTCACCCTTACTACGTGCAGTCTAAATAACAAAATGAAAAGTTTTAGAATAGTCGGAAAAATGAGAGCTGTGCATCTCGGAAAATCTAAAAGTGAAAATAAAGTTTAAGTACCTTGAAGTACGTAAAGAGAAGTACTAAGAACTATCAAAGTGGTAGGGGTCAAGTATTAAAAATAATCCTTAAATTTATTTTTATTTGTTACCTAGATCAGGTAGTGTATGGAAATCGCAGACATAAGTACCAACCATTTACCCACTCTAATAAAATACTGATTATATTATTTTGACACATTTCTAGTCTTAAATTAAATATAGTGTTGGAGGCCATGCATTTATTTATTTATTAAAACAGTACGCGAGATCTGCTTATTGCAGTATCTATTGAAAAGGTTGCAACACTAAATTAAATCAGTATAGGCACTTATTATTGCCGGCGATGATGAGGCCAAAATCTAACACCACCTGATCATCATTTGGTCGTAACAGGTTGGAAGAGATGGAAAGCAGACCCGGATAGCTCGGTGGTCAGCTGTTCTGGTATGCGTTGACTCCAGCGGAACACTACTGTGCTGCATGCAACAAGAAGCATAAAGGTACAAAAAAGTTGGGTCAAGCCGTACCAGATTTCAGTTAACCACAGTGTGTACGTAAGTGCTGGTGGCAGATTGTTAATTACTTGGTGTAGGCGTGTAGCCGCCTCAACGTCAATGTGCATGCATTTCTTGGAACAATTCGAGCGAGCTCGTCTTCATCTCTTGGACTGGCTAGACAGCTAGAGTTGGACTTCTCCTACCGTTTGGCGTTCGCACCTAATTTTGGACGAATTTTTGTACGTGCCCAACTTCAAAGTCTTGCGTGCACAGTAGTACTATAGTACTATTTGGACAGTGCCGCCAATTTTTTCTTTTAGAAAAAAAGATGCACCCGGACGGCCGTGGCAAACTGGCAATGTGCATGTTTTCATGAACAGGACTGAACTTCCAGCTTTGGTGGTTCTCCTCCGTCAAGCGTGTAGGTTCTTATTTTGGACGGCGTGTGGTTGTTCATGAAGATCTTCTGCAATATGTAAGGCATATTTATTCTGACAGAGAAGTATTGTGCACTGATTTGTACAGTATTGTGCACTGATTTGTACAGTATTGTGCACTGATTTGTATGACAGATTTGTTCAGAACAAAAAAGTAATGTGGAAGAAGCTGAAACATGACAAGTTCAACAGAACTGTTTGTTTGTGCGTTTGGTGTGTGCTGGTCTACAGTATGCTTAGGCTTGTAGATCGTGTAGCTCTGTGTTTGTGTTTATGTTTGCGTGTGTTAGTCTCCAGTAATTCGTGTCGGGATCTTATAATGTCAACTTTTTCTTCTTTGTTAATAAAATAGTTGCCCAAGTAAGTTCTCAGAAAAAATTACTCACATATGGGCACTGTACAAAAAGAGAGACGGACAAACTAAAATCCAGGTGGGTCAATTAATAAGTGATCAACAGATGCCCAATTCCATGTGAAATGCTTTGACTTGTCTGAACATTTTCGCGGTTGCTTCCCTGCAAGCAGGGTTAACCGAACCGGTGGAAACCGGTTCGGAAACCGTGGGAACCGGTTCGGACCGGTTCCGTTCCTCAAAATTTGAATTTCAATTCAAAAAATGAAAAAATCTCATAAAATTCTCAAAAATACTTCAAGGTGTGTAGAATCTAATAGTGTCAAAAACTTTCAAATATTCGTTCGTTTAGTATAGTTTGTGTGCATTAGAAGTTCAACTAAAAAAGAAAAAGGAGAACAAATTGGCCGGTTGAACTTCTAATACCCCACAAAAAATACTAAATGCACTAATATTTGAAATGTTTTGACATCATTAGATTCTATGCACCTTGCAATATTTTTAGTAAATTTTCCATTTTTCAATTTTTAATTCAAATTTGAAAACACGTCAAATTCTCCACTAATTCGGTTTTTTGTTAAACGACCGGGAACCGATCGAACCGGTCCGGTATACTTGGTTCCAACCGCTTGCACTAGGGAATTTGGTTTGAAATTCGAATTTGTCAGGTTTCTACCGGTTTTCGGTCGAACCGGACCGGTAAACCGTCACCGACCCCTCCGGTTCGGTCCGTTCGGTCGGTATTAAAAACCACCGCCCCGCACCGGTCCGCCCGTGCTCTCTGCCATACAAGATTCAGATGATTGGTTGCCTGCAAGCAAGCTAGAGCATGTCCCGGTGGCGGTGGGTGCAAAAGAGCGTTTTTATATATTTTAACCCCTTCTAATCTAAAATTTTTAAAATAGCCCATCCCAAATTAAAATCAAGAACTAGTCATTTTGGTCGCATCAATATTCGTGATGCGACTAATATTTGAGTCACGTCATATGAGGTGGCGCGACTCATGTATACGGTGCCATTAAAAAAAAGTCAAATTTGATGTGGCGGGCGGAGTCACGTCGGACCACGTGGCGCGGGCCGAGTCATGAGTCACAACACGGAGCTTGGCGTGACTCAAAGCCACGTTACCCCCTAGATTGCTCCTCCCACTCTCATTTAGGCATGTTTCGTTCTTTATTTTAATTAGCAAATGAACTTCTAAATTTGTGAAACTCGATATGTATGATCCGTAGAGTGCATAGTTCCATTTTAACTATGTGCACTTCAAGCCATGGTGTATAAAAAGAGAAATCTAGTTTCGGAATAGCCCAAGTATTATTGGATGAACACATGAAATTTACAAGTCCGGAAACATAGTCAACTAGTCAACTTTAGACCTACTTTTTGAGAAATTTTACAATGAGACCTTAAACATTTTGGACTATAATTGAATTTGGGTGCAAAAGAGCAGCCACAACCAAGCTCTCGGGAAACGAAATTCGTTTGCGTTTCCTGCGGGTCTAGTTCGGTGGGTGCGAGAGGGCTGCGGCTAATGACGATACTCCTTCCGATTTGGTAAATAAAGTCGTTTAGAACAATGGCACGGTCTCTTAAATACAACTTCAACTTTTTATTTTTATAAAAATATTTAATAAAAACTAACATATGTATATTTTTATGAAAGTATTTTGCAAGACAAATCAATTCATGTAATTTTCACATTTCCAAACTCAATAACTTAAAAGTTATTCATGATTTATATTCCTAATGTTTGACTCAAGCCTTATCCAAAACGACTTCATTTAACAAACTGGAGTGAATATTAACTGGTGATTAATGTGTATTAAGTGGCATTAGTATTTTAAAAAGTTGACTAGAGACTTAGAGACTAATTTTAGTCACCAAAGTGACTAAACCTCCAAACACCCTTGACTAAAGGGTGACTAAGAGCATGTTTGGATCATAGGGACTAAAATTAGCTCGACTAAAATTAGCCTCTAGCAGGAGCTAAACTTCCAAACGAGGTGAGGCTAAAGTGAGGCTAAAATTAGTCTTGAGGCTAAACTTTACTAGTAGGGGGTGGGGGAGCTAAAAGGGACTAAAATCTCCTCTTCCTCTTTTCTCATTAATGACCACATGCATCTTGCCAATAGCTCCAAGCCATGCCCACCTTGGGAGAGGAGAGAGAGGAGAGAGAGGAGAGAGAGAGAGAAGAGAAAGGGAGAGAGAAATAGGGACTTTAATGCTCTTTTAATACACTTTAGCTCTTGCTTCCAAACTAGGGGGTGACTAAAACTTTTTAGCTCGACTAATTTTAGTCATGAGACTAAAGGTGATCCAAACATGCCTTAAAACTAGTTTAGTCTCTAGTCACCCCTCACCCAACTTTTAGTGACTAAAATCCCCTCTCTCACCTAATTAATTGCTCATACCATTAATTCTGTGGACCCAATAAGAGATAGGAGAGGAGAGAAAGGAGGGAGAAAAAACAATTTAATGTTAAGAACCATTAATGCCGACTAATTTTAGCCACCATCCAAACAAAGGGCGGACTAAAAAAGTTTTAGTCTGACTAAACTCTAGTCGGGTGACTAAAGGGATCCGAACACCGTCTAAGACTTAAGATGTAAGTTAAGAGTTATTAAAATATACACGAACAAATTAAACATCATAATAGCACTCATGCGACATGTCCAACGGGAGTACGCACTCCCCATATAAGGGCATGTACGGCCCTTAGACGGCGAGTCGTCCGTAGAACCTCGAATTGCTCATACGGACGGATGTACGGACAACTCATACAACCCATAGACGGAGAGGCGTCGTAAGCTGTTTAATGCTTTGCATGAAGGTTAAGATCAACTACAAATGCATTTGTGTATACCATTGTGTGGCTATTTGATTGAATAATGTCATGCATAAATAATAGTAACATGATTACAATATTTTTTTAGGAATAATAATAATAATAATAATAATAATAATAATAATAATAATAATAATAATAATAATATAGTTACAACGCTTTTTGTTTAATTTTCTTTGTCTCCATAGCGTTGCCATATGTGCGCGATTAGATCCTTCTTGAGTTGCCTATGTGTTGGTCGAGCTTTGATAGCCAAATTTTTACGAAGTGCCTCTGCATAGCTTGGATCTGGATTCTCATTTGTACGCACTTCCGGTGGGATAACTATCGTTGCACTTGGATTCTCATTCAAATCCAAGACATCCATAATTCCTTCCTTCTCATCTTCCACTATCATATTGTGTAGGATAACACAAGCTTGCATTATGTTGATAACATCTCGCTTTCAAAGATATCATCCTCTGCCATCAAGTCCTCCACGGTGAACACATCAAAGTCGACATCTTCTTCGACCTCATCAGCGATCAAGTCTTCTGGTACTTCTTCAACTCGCTCCATTCAGTACCTCACGATGGCCTCGGTGAAGTGGACAGAGGCAGCTGGTAGATGGGAAAGACTAGAGATGCTGAAGATACACGCACGATTTATATACATAAAACGGACGCGTACAGTTCACCTTTCACCTTTCAACTTCACGCACTATTCACATTCACCTTTCAACTTCACGCACTATTCACATGCGCACAAATATTAATTGAGCACTATAGAGCACATGTGCACAAATATTAATTGAGCACTATGGAGCACATGCGCACACAAAATACATTCGAGTTCACATTCACGATTCTGATCTGAAATATTGATAGTCAAAATACGAGTTCCGGCTCCGAGTTTCACATTCACCTTCTCATTTCACATTCACACACAGTTTCAGTTTCGAGAGATAATGCAACATAGTTCTAGTTTCAATGGTATAGCCCGACACGGTTCTAGTTTCGAGATAATGCTCAAATAAACCGACATAGGTTCATAGCCTTAAAATAAACTCGACATAAGTTCACGAGCTCAAAACAAACTGAAATAGGTTCACGGACCGAAAATAAACTAACACGAGTTCACATGATGAAACTAAACCGAAACGAGTTCGAGGCTAAATAAACTTTGACCTTGTTCAAAAAAAAAGCATACGGACATATCGATCCGAAACTAGTGACATATAGCACATGTTGACAGGCTAAAAAACAGCAAAACTAGTGACATATAGCACATGTTGACAGGCTAAAAAACAGCAAAACTAGTGACATATAGGTTCAGATTCAGATTCAGTATATACAATTAGGACAGCAGTATATACAGACATTAAACTTCAACATAGTTAAATTTTATAGTCTCCTTCCAGATCTTCATGCTAATGACATATAGGTTCAAATTCAGATTCAGCTAATGGCATAAACAGTAAGCATCACAGGTTCCTAAACAGTAATGTACCAGGGCAAAGGGCTTCGTCAAGCTTCTTCAGGGAAAAGGGCTTTCTCAAGCTTTTTTAGCATACTTTGTCGCTGTGCCTTCTCCTCATGAGTCATTGTACTTGTATCTTGTGAAGCGAGGTTGTTATAAGTCTCCATCATCTTCGCCTCTTTCTCCAGCCTTCTTTCCTTCTCTCGTAATCTTGTCTTGTCATTTGAGCAAGTTTTGTGGCCTCTAGTTTATCGAAGCTATCTTCTCCTCGCCTTTCCAACATCTTCATGCGCTTGTCATTGTTTGTCTCCTGAAATTTGCTATACCTCTCAAACTTATCCAGCTCAATAGGAGAATCTTTTGAATGACCATCATCACTGCTGGAGGACCCCTTAAACTTGCCTTTTTTAGCTGCTACAGCTGCTTTTTTTGCTGCCTTCTGCCCAATTGGTCGCTCTGGCATCTCATCAACAAGGTTATCATTTTTCTCAGAGTCTCCTTCCAGATGAAATGATTTCCTTTTACGTGCATTCTTCAACATCTCATTGTATGTTTTCCACTTTGGCACATCTCTACACATTTTCCAAACCTCCGTCAGCATAAAGGGGCCAACAACATCTTTGTTGTCTTTGTTGTCTACCAAATAGAAGTTGTGTGCTGGCTCCATCCACTGTTCATTTGAGTATCCACTTGTAAATACTCCATGAGCCTTAACATAAGAACATTCACAGAGGTATGTCAACTTGTTAACTTTGTGCCATATATCATTGCATTGCTTCACACTTCTTCATTGTGTAGGGGTAGTCTTGCTGTACGTTGCGACAACCTCACTCCAATTTTGGCCACCACCTTTATCTGCTCCACAAGTAGAGTCGGTAGAATGTTCTAGCCAAGCACTCATCACTCTAACTTCCTCTTCCACACTCCACATGATCCTCTTTTCAGTTCTGACAGTGTCATTGGCAGGAACGACTTCCACTTCGGGCGATGAACCAGCATTGTGTGCCTCACTTGAAGAACTGCTATGAAAAGCTCCACCAACCAGATGAGAGTTTTGTGCATCATTTGCAAAATAGCTCATGAAACCACCAGGTGGACGTACATCTTGGCCCCTGTAGGAAAATGCAACATGAATTTTGATATAAAACGGAAAAGGCACAAAAAAGAAACATTTGAGGGAAAGACATCATGAACTAAGGATTATGATGTACACAATAAAATTAATTAGATTCACATTTGGGGGAAAACAACATTTACGCAAATGTTACTAGATTTCTGCAAAGGAACCGAACTAAGGAACTGAGGAACTGAACTAGAATTCTGCAAATGTTACGGAACTGAGGAACTGAACTAGAATTCTGCAAATGTTACTGAGGAACTGATGTACACAACCAAAAAATTAATTTTGATGTAAAGTAGCATGAACCAAAGAACTGAATTAGATTTTTGCAAATGTTACTGAACTACCTCTAAAAGTATGATAGCCTGCACAACTCTTAACATTCAAAACTAACTAGATTGACAATTGGAAGTGAGAGCAGTAACAGTAACCAACTATGAACATACAAGCAATGAACCAAGGATTACCATGCTCCAGGAGAAGAGAGATCAACGCCAGCTGCATCAAACAATGATTGAGAAGATGCAGGAGGGACTGAGAATCCTGTCGAGCTGGGGAAGTCACCTCCGACGAACCCATTGATGGAGGAAGCCGCTACTGTTGACCCGCGAGGACGGGGCGGCGGTGGTAGCCCGACACCGCGAGGACCGAGAGGACGAGACGGCGGTGTTGACAGGCCACCACCGAACGGGAGACCCGCCGCCGCCGCCGCCCCAACACCACCGCGACCTAGGGTTCGGCCTGGGGCACCCGCCGCCGCATCCGAGGCCGATTTACTCGATCCATTCTTCCTCCGCGCTGAGCCGGGCGTCGACATCCCGCCGCACCAAGTCCGGCGAGAGGAGGGCGGTGAAAGTGGCTGGGGGCAGGGAGATTGCAAGGCGCCGGGGATGAGAAGGGAAGCCTGGAGATGTTTGGCGGGGAGATTTGGCGGGAGAAGGGGCACACCTTGGCTACTTGGCGGGAGAACGAGGGGGTGGAGCGCGGGATCCTGCCGGCGTCGCTCTGGGGCGACGGCCTTCCACAGCGCGTCGTCGGGCGGCGGCACGGCGTTGGGCAACGGGACGACCCCGTCGCTAGATCGGGCGACGCAGAGGCGCGTCGGTTCGGAGGCGCGGGTGTTTTACGTAAAAATGCCACTCAACCGACGGGGTCAAGCGCCGGGCTGTACATGCCCTAAGTTGGTCTCGGCGGGGAAACCAAACGCACGCTACATGTCCACTTGTCCACACACTAGCGGAGCTGAGTTTTGGCCAACGTGCCCGCTCGCTGGCCTCGTCCGCCGGTCGCCGTCCGGGGGTGCCCGGCGGCCTCCACGGCTCCATCTGTCTCGACTGCGGCGGACCCCGTCCGCCGCTCGCCCCCAAGGTCCCAAGGCCCAAGGCAAAGGCGCAACTGTTCACTGCATCCAGTCCATTCGTGAGTTCATCAATTCCCTAGGCCTAGGGCTTCTTTGCTTTCATCGCTTATTTTTCTCCAAACAATTTTACTGATTCTCTAATTTTACTGATATAGGTATCAATGGTTAAAGTTAAAGAGAAACTCATACTCCATATGATTTTTTAAAAAAAGGAAAAGAAATCTAGCACTACGTCCACAGATTTGGAAATATACAAGCAAGAAGCAACCAACAAGATGAAGTACGTCATGCATACTAGAAGTTAGGCCCAATGCACAAATGCAATCAAAACTGCAAAAATTACAGGGCTTTTGGACCAGAAGGGCACCGCATGGCAGCATCGTTTCAACTTAAGTTGGTGGTGATTTTCCTTCTTGGTTGGAGTATTCATATTCAGAGAGCACCGTGCAATATGTTTTTTCCGCTTCATTGCTTTGTGCTAAAATGGCCCCGCTATGTTTCATTTCTAGCTCCGCCACTGTGTCCACATACTATATATGTGGCACAATTACATTAAGACTGGCCTAAGAGAACTGCCGACTTAGAAAATACCCCGACTTCACCGGCAAGGGGAACCGACTTAGAAAATTCTGGAGATTTTTTTAAAACTAATCTCGTAAATTCACTTCAATAAGAAATCAGGTGTCCTGGTTGCGAGTTGCGACCATACCCCCAACCTCCTCTAACCTACTTGGTTAGAGTACCTTTGGTATTGCAAAGCATATTATCGAGCTTATACATAACCATTGTATTGTTTGGGTAGTAACCTCCCTAACTATGCTTATTACTAGGTGATACCCCGCGCGTTCTTTGCGAGAATTTTTTAAACAAAATTTTAAGGTGAAATGTGAAAGTAGTGACACCAAAGATATCACATGGCAATATTCGTTTGTAAACTCATTATATATGAAAGCATGTTATTTTGTTGAGAGTGAATCATTTTAAAATCGTCAGCAGGAATTTTGTGGTGTGATATACATGCTATAAGTCACAGAAAATCGATTTAAGACATAAATATGTGATTTGGTGGATGGTGACATGGCACATAGTGAATGATGACGTGGAATGCTTGCATGTTGAGAGAAATCCAACCATAGCTTGTAGTGGGTCTCACCTATATAAGTTTTATAGATTAATCGTATAGCTACTAGTACCGTGGGAAGTTATTAATTCAGTGACGCTTCTCTAAAGTTGATACGAGGGACCTAATAATTTGCAAATCTTTAATAGACGAAAGTTGGGTTGATTCCGCGGTCGGGCGGCGGGTCCACGTCGCCCGCTAACCCGCGAGTGGTTGGATCCGGCGTTCTAAAGATATCGCCCGTTGGATCGATCTCATCGCGGGTCTCTCACCCGCTAAGCTAGCAACCGGAACTTCGCGAATCGTCTCGAACCCACCCCTCTCCTCCGTCCGCGCCTCCGCCGCCACCGTGCGGCCCGCCACCCTCTCGCTCTCCGCCCGCCACGCCGCCCCCAACTTCGTCCGCCCACCCGGCGCCAATGCCTTTCCCTTGCCGTGGCCACTGTCGTATGGACCTCCCCGGGCCCACTACCTCGGTGGGTACCGGGACCGACTACTCGGTGGGCCCACAGGGACTACCGGCTTGCGCTACACGGCACCTGATGGCGTGGAGCACAAGGACTACGGAGGAGAAGTACTCGGTTAGGAAGCTGTACATGTCCTGCACTGTATGGAAGACTCCTAGACGTACTCGACTAGTACTCTCTCCCTACTCCGACTTGTAACCCTGCCTCCCGGACTATATAAGGCGAGGCAGGGACCTTTCTCTAGCATCCAATCTCATCTCACGACGCACTATTACACCATCTTGTAATCGTGCCCAATCAATCCAGAGCTACGCAGCATACAGGACGTAGGGTATTACGCACCTCGCGGCCCGAACCTGTCTAAATTGTGTGCCACATGTCTCTTCCTTCGAGTTACCGATCTCGGCGAGGCCACATTCATCTACTTCGGGTACTCCCCTTAGTAGGTTGCCGGACTAAAACACCGACACCGGCGCGCCGGTAGGGGATCTCGCCCGAGATCACATGGCGAACTCGACGGCTCTCGTCTACTTCAAGCCAACCGTCGCCTTCAACCGCGGCGACACCTTCGTGTTCGGCGCCCGGGTGCCGCACCGGCCGACGGCGCCGGCTCTTTCCGGCGCCGCCTCACCATGCCGCCCAACCCGAAGACCGGCTTCGTGACGCTTCCCCGAAGTTGTCACGGGCGAACTCGCCGGCAAGTTCGGCGAAATTTCGCTCTTCAACCATCACGGCGACTTCGAGCTCAAGTCCGCTTCCAACTCGAACTCGACGTCTCCATGGGCCATCGCATGCGAGCCGGCCGCTCGGCCATCGCGGCGGTCCCCTCACCCCGTGAGCGCTCCACGCGTGGTTCCCGCATCCTCGGCCGGGCCCGCACGGGGGGCTCCTTCTTCGCGCCGGGCCGGCAAGGAACTGTGCCCGAGTACAACTCGGACTCCGACGACGGCCACGCTTCGGACTCCAATCCCCTCTTCGGATTCTACTCGGATTCCGCATACGAGTTCGACTTCGGGTCGGACCCGGAAGACCCCGAGTCCGAGGACAACTCCACCGAGCATCCCATATCGGGCCCGGCCTGCGGGGCCGGTTATAACTTCCACACCGGCGGGAGATTCGTCTGCGGCCGGACCGCAAGCTCGCCGACCCGATAGCGGAGACTCACGCTACGTCGCATACATCGACTCGCTCCCGTTCCGGAGGGAACACCACTTGCCCGAGCCGACTCAAACACCCCGACGGAGGTGGCGGCTTCGAGTCCGGCCTTGGCACCCCCGATTGCCAAGTCTTCATGGCCGCCGGTGACACCCCGGGACCTTCGGGGACGGCTCGGGGAGAGGTACCTTGAAGACATCTCCTCCGACGAGCGTCGCCGATGCACCGGCGACGAGACCCCCGCAAACGCAGACGCTCGACGTGAGCGCAACAGGAAGCACGGTGAACGGCGCCGGCGTCTCCGAGACAACCTCCCCATCCGCAATCTCACGGAAGCTCTCAAGGCGGTCGAGAGCGAGTACACACTACCCCCGAGCAATGCCTCATGTCGATCACGGCGATCGCACGCCGAGCTCGGGGCATACGTGCTTGGAGAGGTCATCGCCAAGCTCGGCGAAGATGCCTACTTCATGCGGGTCGACAACGGGGTCAACCGGCCACCTCCCGCCGGGCACCGCGACAACGAAGCTACAAGTCGCGGCGCCAACAACGGTCCCAACCGTACTCGAGCCGAGCTTCCGGCTCGGCCCAACCGCACTCGCTCAAACGCCGGCGGACCTCCACGGGGTGGCAACGACAACCGCGACGTCGTCCCTCACCGTGCTCCCGCCGGTGGCGGCGGCCGTGACCCCGACGGCGGCGGCGGCGGCGGCGGAAGCTCCAACCATGGAGCCGACGGAGGGCCGACGGCGGCGGCGGTCGCGGCGGCCGTGGCCACGCGAACGACCACACCCTGCGGTGCCTCACGGGGCGGCTACGATGCCCGCCGAGAAGATTGAGGAGGGCACGCGGCGGAAGAAGTCGACCACCGCGGCGACAACGACGGCTTCCCCGCCTTCTCACCTCGACTTCGCAACTTGCTCCTCCCCGACAAGTTCAAGCCTTTGGGGATCACCAAGTACGATGCGAAGCGGACCCCATCCGGTGGCTCGGGTGCTACGCCCTCTTCATCGAGAACGGCGGCGGCAACAACGACACCAAGTGCCTCTACTTCCCCTTCGCTCCGGACCAAGCTCCACTCACATGGCTCGAGTCGCCGGACAAGCACTCGATCGACAAGTGGGACCGAGTCGAAGGAGCGGTTCACCGACAACTTCGCGGGCGCCATGGGCCGATCGGGTACTCGCATGGACACCGGCCATGGTCCCGGCGAGGAACAAGGCGAGACCCTCCGCAAGTACATGCGCCGCTTCTTCGACAAGCGCGCTACGGTGGTCGACGTCACCGACAAGGAGGTCATCGACCTCTTCCAAGACGGCCTCTACCACCGCCGCACCTTTGAAGACTTCGGTCGTCGCCGCCCCAAGTCCATCCCCCACCTCAAGGACATGATCACGTCTCGGGCGGATGAAGAAGACAAGGCCAACGCCAAGTACGATGCCATCCGTGGCAAGAGCAAGCAGAACACGGGCGGCGGCGGCGGCAACAACGGGAACCAAGGCGGTTGCAACAACAACAACAACAACAACAACTACTCGGGTCCCAATCGCAAGCGCAAGCCAGACAACACTATCGCGGCTATCCAGCGCCCCGCGAAGGAGAACTCGAAGAAGAACTCCGGCGGCTTCAAAAGACTTGGCCGAAGGAGAAGTGCCCGTGGCATCCGAACGGCAACCACACCACCGAGCAAGTGCTACGGCTCGGGCATGCACTCAAGAGTACTCCGGAGCCACCGCACCACCACGACAAAAAGGGCAAGAAAAAGAACGACGGAGACAACAACCACTTCTAGGAACCCGACAAGACCGTCAACGTCCTCTTCGGCGGACTACCCCGCGGGCGGGAGCGAAGGCTACCCGTCGAGAAGTCGTGAGCATTGAACCAACGGTTCCGACCCCTCTCGGATGGTCGGAGGTACCCATCACCTTCTCCCGCGCGAATCAATGGACCAGCTTCTCCGAACCGGGGACGGTTCCCCCTCGTCCCGAAGCCGGTGGTCGCGAGGCTCCAAGCCAACAAGGTCCTCATCGACGGTGGAAGCGGGCTCAATGTCCTTTTCACCAAGACCTTGAAGAAGATGAAGCTCAACATCACCCACATGCTCACCAAGAGCAACACACCCTTCTACGGCATCGTCCCCGTAACACGGCTATCCCACCGGGCTCAGTGGTCCTGCCAGTTACCTTCGGGGAATCTCGGGACAACTACCGTACCGAGTACATCAAGTTCGAGGTCGCGGACTTCGAGACTTCCTACCATGCCATCCTCGGCAGACCGGCCATCGCCAAGTTC
Source organism: Cenchrus americanus (assembly GCA_947561735.1). Lineage (NCBI taxonomy): Eukaryota > Viridiplantae > Streptophyta > Magnoliopsida > Poales > Poaceae > Cenchrus > Cenchrus americanus. Next base: position 41,732,297 of record OX387242.1, on the reverse strand, counting down.
ATGGCGGTGCCCCACTACACCTACTTGGTACTCAAGATGCCAAGCCCAGCGGGTGTGCTCTCTCTCCAAGGGGACTTGAAGATCTCCCCACGGCTTGCGTCACAAAAGCCGTGGAGATCGCCTCTACAAATCAAGTACCCAACGCTATGATGGAGGTCTACGCTGCGTCGAAGAAGCTCGCTACAAGCGAACTCGACATCTCGGAGAAGTCTGGCAGCGCCAACAAGCCTCAGCCACCTGAGGAGGTTCTTGTCAAGACAATCGACCTCGAAACTGGCAACCCCAGCAAGACCACCACCATCGGAGCTGGCCTCGACCCCAAATAGGAAGACGCGCTCATCAGCTTCCTCCGGGCTAACCGCGACATCTTCGCATGGAAGCCAGCGGACATGCCAGGAGTGCCCAGGGAGCTGATTAAGCACTGCCTCAACGTCGATCCTAAGGCCACCCCCAAGCGACAACACCTCCGACGCTTTGCCGACGACGGACGTGATGCCATCAAGAAGGAACTCTCCAAACTACTCGCGGTGGCTTCATCGGAGAAGTCTTCCATCCCGAGTGGCTCGCCAACCCCGTCCTCGTCCGCAAGAAGAACTCGAACGAGTGGAGGATGTGCGTCGACTACACCGACCTCAACAAGCACGCCCCCAAGGACCCCTTCGGGTTGCCGCGGATCGATCAAGTCATCGACTCCACGGCGAGGGGCGCGACTCGCTCTGCTTCCTCGACGCTACTCCGGGTACCACCGGATCGCGATCAAGGAAGACGACCGGGGAGAAGACCGCGTTCATCACCCCATTTGGCGCGTCTTGCTACACGACCATGTCCTTCGGGCGAAGAACGCCGGCGCCACCTACCAACGAGCTATCCGGAGCTGCTTCAAGAAGCAACTCAACAAGAACATCGAAGCCTACGTGGATGACGTGGTCGTCAAGACCCGAAACTCCGAGTACACTCATCGACAACCTTGAAGAGACTTTCGCATCCCTCGCGCGAGTACCGCCGGAAGCTCAACCCGACAAGTGCGTCTTCGGCGTACCTTCGGACAAACTACTCGGCTTCATCATCGGCCAACGCGGCATCGAAGCCAACCCCGAGAAGATCTCCGCCATCACCGCATGAAAGCTCCCACGTGCATCAAAGACGTCCGAAAGGCGGCCGGGTGCATAGCGACACCGAACGGGGGTTATCTCGAAGCTTGGAGAACGGGGGGCTTCCCTTCTTCCAAACTACTCAAGCACCAAGAGAAGTTCGTGTGGACTCCGAGAGGCGGATCAAGCCCTTGCCCGGCTCAAGGACTTCCTATCGAAGCCGCCGGTCCTCACGGCTCCTCGCAAAGGCGAGCGGCCTCTTGCTCTACTTCGCCGTGACTACTCACGTGGTCGATCTTGCCATCATTGTCGAGCGGCGGGGAAGACGGACACGCCTACCCGGTCCAACGCCCGGTCTACTTCGTCGGCAAGGTCTGTCGAGTCCAAGGCACGCTATCGGCCGTGCGAGAAGCTCCCGTACGCGGTACTCATCACCTCGCGGAAGCTACGACACTACTTCCCGGAGTACTCAATCTCCGTTGTCACCGAGCTACCCGCTCGGCGACTTCTGCGGAACCAAGATGCTACCGGAAGAATCTCCAAGTGGGCGGTCGAGCTCGGCGCCCTCACCATCGACTTCCAAGCCACGCACGACCATCAAGTCGCAAGCGCTAGTCGACTTCATGGCGGGAGAACCGGCTACCTACTCCAACCGTGCGACCGAGCATTGGGTGATGTACTTCGACGGCTCACTCAACATCGAGGGCGCGGTGCGGGGGTACTCTCGATCTCTCCAACGGGCGAACAACTCAAGTACGTCCCGTAGATCTTCTAGAAGGTCTCAAACAACGAAGCGAGAGTACGAAGCTCTCCTACACGGGCTTCGCCTCGCGGCTTCACTAGGCATCAAGCGGCTACTAGTCTACGGCGACTCCGCCGGTGGTCATCAACCAAGTCAACAAGTCCCGGGACCGCAACAAGGAGAACATGGACGCCTGCGCCTAGAAGTCCGCAAGCTCGACAACAAGTTCTACGGTCTCGAGTTCCACCACATCGTTCGCGACAACAACGTTGCGGCGGACGTCCTCTCGAAGCTTGGATCTACCCGCACTCAAGTACCGGCGGGTGTCTTCGTTCATGAGCTTCATGCGCCATCCATCCCGGAGCGGGCGCCACCGGCCTCCGTCCCCGAGCGCACCCACCGCCTGGACGGAGGTCATGATGATTGACGTGGACCGGAGGCAACCCTTCATCGACTACCTCGGCGAGCGAGAGGTTCCCTCGGACAAGAACTTGGCCGAGCGGCTCACCCGCCGCGCCAAGTCCTACGTCCTCGTCGGAGACAAGCTCTACAAGCGGGGCGCATCTTCGGAGTACTCATGAAGTGCGTCCCTCGGCAAGAAGGCAAGGACATCTTGGAGGAGATCCACAAGGGCGTCTGCGGCAACCACGCGTCTTCCCGCAAGGCCGGTCGGCAAGGCCTTCGGCGAGCTTTCTACTGGCCCTCTGCTCTGGGCGACGCTGAAGAACTCGTCAGAAGGTGCCAAGGATGCCGATGCTTTGCCAACGACAACACGTCCCGGCCTACAAGCTAGTCACCATACCGCCAACCTGGCCCTTTGCCTGCTTGGGGGCTTGACATGATTGGGCCACCGCCAACCGCGCCATGTGGTTTCAACGAGTATTGGTGGCCATCGACAAGTTCACCAAGTGGATCGAGGTCAAGCCGGTCACATGCCCCAAGGTTGACGAGTACTCGACTTCTGGATGAACTCGTGCATCGCTACGGACTACCCCACCGCATCATCACGGATACGGGCTCCAACTTCAACAACCACCGGTTACGGGAGTACCGCGAGAACGAGCGGGATCGACGTCCGATACGTCTCAGTCGCCCATCCTCGGGCCAATGGACAAGTCGAGCGTGCCAACGGGATGGTCCTCGACGCTCTCAAGAAGCGGCTACACGACGCTGCTTACTCCGAAGGAGGAAAGTGGATCAAAGAATTACCCAACGCACTCTGGGGGCTACGTACTCAGCCCTCCAAGCCAACGGGGCAATCCCCTTACTTCTGGTCTACGGCTCTCCGAAGCAATCCTCCCTGCCGACGTCATATGGAACTCACCAGCAGTGGAGCATTACGACGAAGGCGTCTCTGAAGACCGACGAGAAGAGTTGACATCGATGGACTCGAAGAAGCTCGGCTGCGCCGCCCTCGTCCAATCGGCAAGGTACACCGGAGGGTATCCGACGCTACCATGATCGCAATGTCAAGGAACGCTCCTTCAACGTTGGTGATCTTGTCCTCCGTCGTATCCGAAACACGAAAGGACTACACAAGCTCGGCTCCCCACGGGAAGGTCCCTTCACCATGGCAAAGGTGACCAGGGCCGGGCTCCTACCGCCTCCGGACACTTGAAGGCGAAGACATCAACAACTCGTGGAACATCGACCGGCTCTGTCGGTTCTACGCCTAGTCTACACGACTACTCGGGGGTTCAAGTCTACACGACTACATTAACACCCCTCGCCGTAAGCGGCCTCACGGTCACCGGCTCCGGTCTCCGGACTACTCCTCTCCGGGGATCCGGCCCGCGCGGCTACCTATGGATCTTGGGGCTGCGACGAGCGACAAAGGACTCTAGCAGCGGTCTACTAAGAGACCATGTACTCCAAGATCCGGCCTACACGGCTACTTACGGATCTACTTGCCGTGAGCGGCTACTCGCCCTAGCACCACTTGGGCGTAAGCGGCCTCACGGGTCCGAGCGACTACTGCGTAACTACGGCCACGGCCATCCGGGTGTACTTCTTCGGTAATAAAGTATGATTGATCATCAACTTCTTTCTTGTCTACTTCCCCTCAACGGGAGCGCCGCCGAGTACGACTACTCGCATCAACTCCACGATGGGGCTCCGCACTCTAAGATCGCGACTACGAGTACTCATTGATGGAACTTTTCTTTCATTAACACTTAAACAATTACATTACAAATGTTTTTGTACACACGCTACTATGAGCTAACTATTACAGGACTACTGGAGGTTAAGCTTTTTGGCGACTTGCTCCGCAATGGGCGCCATACGCTCCGAGCGGCTCCGCATCTTGCTCATCTGCACAATTGGCGGCTACCCGCCGGCGACTACTTCCACGGGCGCCTTCGGGGAACTAAGACTTCATGAAGGCCGGCCTGGTTCGGGATCGACCTCGCCGGATGCTTCACATACGTCGCCATCCCGGGGGGCTTCCTTGAGGCGATCCACAAGCCGTGCTATCTTGGGGCTGCCGGGATGAGGCACCAAGAGCCTTGCAATCGGCGGCCGCGCTTCCTCAAGTTCCTTCGGTTGGGCCCCGCCGGCGCCTCGCCGGTCTTCGTTTAGCTTCGCAACGATTTGTAGCGATTGACGAGATCACGATCGGAAGCAATGCGAAGCTCCATGTGCTTGTCGCACTCGAAGGCAAGTTCTTTATAGTCAAGCTCGAGTACCAGGCGGGCTTCTGCTCCCCCCCGTAGAAGAGGTTCTTCATATCTGTCTCCGAGGTCCTCAAGCTTGCTCCACCGGGTCTCAAGCTCTGCAAAACAACAAGGCGCAGGGGGTTAGACTACCTCTCGGCCTCCAACAACTACTCAACAAGTCAAGCGGTGTACCTTTATTCTTGTTACGGAGTGTCTTGTTCTTCCGCACCAAGTCGTCGCTCTTTGCCTGCATCTCCTGGACGTTATTGTGATATTTGGCAAAGGCGGCTTCGAGCTTGGACTGCATGGCGGCCGCGTGCTTCCGCGACTTGAAGAGTTGATCTTCCAGCACTTCATCCCGGAGCACCACGTCGCCAAAGCCTTGCATCATGCTAGACTTCTCGCGGGACCTCTCCACGACATCTTGCACAGACAACACATGTCAAATGAGTACTCAACAACGAGAGGATTGACTACTCGGGAGTAAAGACTACTCACCTTCATCCATTGTTAAGCTTTGCGGACCGCCTCCAAGTGCTTGGCCACCGTCGCCGGGTCGACCGGGGTCGTCCGCCGGCGGCTCCACCCCGCTACGACTACTCGCGGCGGCCTTAGTCATCGGCGCGAGCGGATGGGCTGCGTCTTGGATCTTCGGGGAGCGGACAACCACCTCCCGGAGCGACCTCCGCGGCGGCACGGTGGCCTCCTCCCCTCCGGTGGCCGCGGCGGCCTCTTCGACGGTCTCCTCCATCGCTCGGGGGCTCCTTGAGCGACCTCCGCCTCTGTGGTGTCAAGTTACGCATGGGCACCGCCGCCGGGATGTCGCTCCCTTCGGCCTCGGCTTTTTGTCAAGAAGAAGACAAGTGCATTAGCAACTACGACTACTCTATGGGGAATGCTAAAGCCTCGGCGAGTACTCACCCTCGACCACGGCGGCCTCGGGCAATGCGGCTCCGACAGCAAGGCGCTTTCGACTCCGCCCGAGGGGCGGAGGTGGACTCATCGGCGGGCGGCGCGGCTTCTTCCTCGCCACCGCCGTAGAGGGCCCATCTCCCTCCCGGGACGGATCCGTTGATTTCTGCGAAGTACACAAAATTGGTTGTCAATCAAGCTCGACTACTACACCAAGTACTACTCGGGAAGGCTCATCACTTACAAGCTTGACCGGACTATCGTCACGGTCGGGGCACCGAGGATGCGGCAATGTCTACCGTCCACCCTCGGCGGCGCCTCCTCTTGCGCCTCTGCCGGCCCGCCCTCCTCTCGCGAGCAACGGTGGCCGGTGCGGTGCTCTCCCGCGCTTCGGCGGCCACCGCTCCTTCCGCGAGCGGGAGAGCCGCGGGTTCCGTGCTCTCTTGATGAGCGGGGGCCGGCGCTCCGCCGCGCCAAAAGCTCTTCAACGGTGGGGGGGGCGGGCTACGACTCCCGGCGGGCTCCCCCACTCTTGTCCCCCCTCGCCTTCGTCGCCCGATCGGCGGGCTCCGTAGGCGGCACCTCTCGCAAGCAAGGAAGCTCAATCATCGAAAGTGATAACAAGATACTAGTACTCGACTACACTAGTCAAGACGTCCTACCTCTTGAGGCGTGGTCTCCGAGACCTTCGGCTTCTTCGTCACTCGCTTGCGGACGGGGTTGCGCGGCCTCCGTGGCGGCGCGGCCGGACTAGCCTCCGAGCTAGCCGGCGGATCTTGAACGAGGGGCACATGAGGTAGGCGGGACGCGCCGAACCTTGACCGCGCGGAAGCGGTCTGCCGGCCGTCTCCTCGTCGTCGTCCTCGTCGGACATGTCCTCCACAATCACGGTGTCATCTCCTTCGTCGACTTCCCGCCACTCCTTGGCCTTGGTTTTCCCCTCCTCCGGGATCTCGACTTCCGAGGGGCGGGCCGCGGCGCGGCTCGGAGACGAACTTCTTCAAGTCGTCTCCGCAAAACACAAGACATCGGCGCGACTACTCACAAGGAATGGGTACTCGACTGGGGGGTACGGCTACTTACCTCCTTTGGCGGGCGCGCGGCGGAGTACTCTGGGACAGGGCACGCCGTGTACGGTGGCATGTCCTTGAAGATGCGCATCAGCTTATCGACGATGTCGTCGTCGACGACTTCGCCTCCAGGCATACACGACGTGTCATCGTCGCCGGTGTACTCGAAGCCCAGGGTGTCGCGAGCCATCAGTGGCTGCACCCTGCGCTTCATGAAGCTGAAGGCCACGTGCTAGGCCCTCAGCCCGACTTCTCTCAGCACCTTGATGCGCGCCAACAGCTCGGGGAGCTGGATCCCCTCCTGCATCGTGGGCTCCGTGTTCCACCAAGCGCAATGTCCGGGCGCTTCCCACCTCGGCTTCGGTAACCACGGGTGGTGGTTCGTAACGTAGAACCACTTCGCCTTCCAGTCTTGGTTGGAGTCGATGAGCTTGTACGAGAGGTGCGCTCGGCGCAAAGATCCTCCCGCATCCGGATGCTGCTCCCACCGACTACTCGCGGGTTGCGGCGCTCGGCTGCAGCTTCACCCGGAAAAACATCCGGAACAGGATCCAGTGGGGCTTGATCCCCAGGAACGCTTCACAAAAGTGGACGAAGACAGCGGTATGGAAAATACCGTTGGGGTTGAGGTTGAGGTACTCGACGCCGTAGTACCCCAGGAGGCCCTTGAAGAAGTCGCTCACTGGGAGCGTGAGTCCGCGCTCCGTGAAGCGCGCGAACATCGGAATCTCGTCCTCACTCTTCTCCATGGGGTACGGATCCCCGGCGGCGGCCCTCCACATGTCCATCTCCTTCTCACGGATGAACCCGCTGTTGAGGAGGGCCAGCAGATCTTCGGTCTTCGTCTTCGACTTTTTCCACTCGCGGCTCGGATCGGGCCGCGGTGAAGACATCGGTGGTGCTGCCTCCGCGGCGCCGTGGCGGCCTCTTACGGCCCCTCTTCTTCCCCGGCGGTCTTCGCGGACTTGGATGGCGATGGCTTCATTCTCCAAGTGCACGGCGTCTTCACGCGCATTCGCTCGGGGGCTACTCGGCGGCTCGGGTGGCGGCGCGCTTAGATCTGCGGCGGCGGCGGCATGTGCTAGAGGAGACTCGTCCAAGATCTATTCGAAATGGCTACGGCGGTGATGGGTGAAAAACCCTAAGGGTTTTGGCTTCTATTTATAAGTCAACATGGCCCTCCAACGGCCGGATGGATAAGTCCGCGCTTGGGCCGACTCGGCGGCCGTGCGTGACTCTTCGTATTCTACTAGTCGACGCGCCTCACCTCGGGGGCTCGGCTACTTCTACTCGATTACCCCGGGAAGCGACAAGACTCGGAGCATCTCGGGACACATTCTACAAGTTGACCCTTCAATTCGAGAGGAAGTACTCGACTCAAGGCTCGGGGGCTCGTGTCACGTGTCCTTCGGTTTTTTCTCTCCGGATTTTCGGGATGTTCTTGCCAAAACTTCGGATGGACCCTCGGCCCGAGCCTACGACTCAACCTAAGGCTCGGGGGCTACTCCATATGGAGTGCGATTTTGCAATCGCACTTCCATATCGACTTCGGCTTCTAGTCAACGCGGGCATTTTTGAAGACCTTCGAGGGCGGCACTCGAAGACGCTTGGGACTACTCGAGAAGACTTCGGGATTGCTCGGATATCGGTGGAGTACATTACGGCCTCGGGATGCTTCGACTACTCTTGAGGACTTTTGACTTGTAGTACTCGGGGACGCTTGAGGACTACTCGTTAAGGCCATCAAGATTACTTGAAGCTATCCTTCTCGACTACCAAGTACTCGGGGGCTTGTCGTATGGACCTCCCCCGGCCCACTACCTCGGTGGGTACCGGGACCGACTACTCGGTGGGCCCCCGGGACTACCGGCTTGCGCTACACCGCATCCGATGGCGTGGAGCACAAGGACTACGAGGAGAAGTACTCGGTTAGGAAGCCGTACATGTCCCGCATCGTATGGAAGACTCCTAGACGTACTCGACTAGTACTCTCTCCCTACTACGACTTGTAACCACCGCCTCCCGGACTATATAAGGCGAGGCATGGACCTTTCTCTAGCATCCAATCTCATCTCATGACGCACTATTACACATCTTGTAATCGTGCCCAATCAATCCGAGCTACGCAGCATACGGGACGTAGGGTATTACGCACCTCGCGGCCCGAACCTGTCTAAATTGTGTGCCACGTGTCTCTTCCGTCGAGTTACCGATCTCGGCGAGGCCACATTCATCTACTTCGGGTACTCCCCTTAGTAGATTGCCGGTCTAAAACACCGACATCCACCGTTTGGTCTCTACCTCGTGCGGTCTCCAATTCCCCGGAAAAAGGCCGGCGAAGCGCAACTTATCCCCTTCTCTTACGCTTCATCTTTGCTTCGCGGTCCATTCTTGTCGCTCGCTTCCTCAACCATGCCCGAGCTCCTCCCGCACCGATTGGATCCGTCCACGCCACCTTCGAAGCGGTACCCCTCACATCCGGCACCCTTTGCTAGCGGCGCGAGGAGAGAGTGATGAGGTAGTCGCCGCGGGGAACCGGGGAGAGCTGCTGCAAGTTGAGCGGAGGAGGCAGCGGTGTTGACCCTCCTCCGTTCGTAACCCCAATTGCCGTCCGGTAAGTCAAGAAAGAGTGAAGATTGGGGCCTTTATTGTTTTCGTCCTAGAGAAACCCCTCGGCCCTAGGTATAATTTAGCACACCGTTCTTCATGTTTTCCTGCACGTCTTTGAAGCGGATGATTCGGGATGTTGATAAGATATGTCAAGGGAGTAGTGAACCGTATGTGCATCCGTTGTTCCGCATTGGCGGATTGAGCAATACGAGAGTCCTTTTGGGGGCATAAGCTCGTCAACATGGAAGTTTATGCAAGCGATCCAAATCAATTTCAATTTCTTAGTTATATGCGGATTGAAAACCGGTTGATTTCGAGATTCGGGTGTATCAACACTCGGATCAATCAACAATCGGATGAGACCACATGTCCACGACTGTAATATCGATTGTTCCACATTTATATACAACTAAACTACAACTCACATTTGGAAATGGCATCATTTCTCTCGGAGGTCGAAAGCTCGCAACAACCCCTTTATGTTCTCTCACCTTCGAGAGATCAATGGAACATCTTACCATTCTATTCTTGGAAATATTTTGTTCCAAAAGTAATTTTGAATTCCTTGCTATTGATAAAAACAAACAACCGACGGTATTCGGGTAAAACAAACAGCGACGGTATTCGGATAAATTTGCATTGCAACGCCAACTCGATGGCTGCGATTGAATTATACATTACCCGAAACTACGGATGTGTTATTCTTTGACATGCTTGTCCATGTTTATTGCTTAATAAGTTAATATCATCTATTTTTACTTTGACGACTTAGTTGCTTTGCAAAGTTGTTGCTTAAAATGAGCCTCCACCTCTGCGATCAAGGTCCTAGTAGCCTTGTAATAACCAAGGCATGTCCAACAAAAAAGGCATGTGTTTAATTAGGCGAAGACTTGCAATGTGGAACGGGTGGATCGAAGTTAACTTGGATGGTACCTTTGATACAAGGACGGGTCGGCGGGGGAATCGGCGCTATTGTAAGAGATGACAAGGGGCGGGTTGTGCCTTTCGGGACTCCGCTTCGCCGGTAATGATGCATAGAAAGTTGAAATTTTAGCTTGCAAAGAGGATATCCTTGAAGCTCGGGAATGTTTGTATATACATGTGTTGAAAACAAGTCATTTTAGAAATACATTAAATGACATTGTGTACAAGTCGGGACCTCTTTTTCTCCTGGGCCAAACAATTTATATGGATACACCGGCCCTACCACCGATGCGAACTCCAACATAGGCACAACAACGCCGCGCCGGGGTTTCTAGTGAACCCGAAGTTTGGATCCATGACGTAGTTTCTCAAGTTGGACCTAGTGGGCCGAGAAATGATATGTTGTAGGGCAGGCCTAAGGTGTGGATCACTTTCGTTTTCCTCCTATGCCCGAAGCCCGTTTTGAGTTGTGAGACAGCCCGATCCATTATAATATGAGTGCCCGTTTTGGAGGAGAGATCGAGGCAGCCCAATTATAGACGAATGGCCTTTCGTTTTTGCTTTTCGTAAACGTTTGACCGTTTGTATATTGACGAACCTAGCTGCTCCTTGTGTTGTACATGGAAAGCAAATAATCGGCACTAAATAAATAATTCTTCAGCAGTCGTCTTATATATATTAGAACTGCTTTTCTTCAAAGCATATCTAAGAGTTTGCTATTTTTAACTTGCCAACTCTTAGACCAACTCCAACGGTTCCCCATCCCAAATTGCCATTGTTTGTTTTGAAAAAACATAAAAAAACTTCTCTGACAGTTCCTCATCTCAGGTTGTCATTTATCCCAAGTTGGGAAAAAACGACTCCACGTACGCATATATGTGCGCAACGATCCGCGGCGCATCCTTTCCTGTTGGGGAATTGGGAAAAAACCTTTCACATTTGAAACATCGAAGTTGCTGAATTCGTGAATATATTCATGAATGTGCCTCAGGGTGGAAAATTCTGTTTCATGACAAGGAAACGTTCATGAAGATATCCAGATAAATTTCACACAATTCGCTAACCTTCTAATGTTGTGCGAAATAATAGCCGAATTGGCTTTAGTTCGCAGGTCTGCTTTCTGTTTCAAGATGATTGGAATCCGGCGAAATTCAGGAGATCAGGAACCCGTGAATTTCAAGAATCTTGAGGAGTCTCAGTTCAGGAATCTTGATAGGTGGTGATCTTCACGAATGAAGCTTCGGAGGTCAAGCAAAGGCCAAGTCAAAGACGTCACCTCAAAAGTCCGGGTTTGAAGTGTGAACTAGTGGCAGACTTGTAAATATATGAAATTAGCCCCGCAAATCACGAGATGAAAAGGGCGTTCGTGTACATGTTCACACTAGGAATATTCTTTAGATTCGAGGGTAATCTCGGAATGTAAAAGTCCCTTCGTCCCCTATAAAAGGGGGCGTGAGGGCATGTGTAAAGGGATTTACAACTTTTGAGGTGAGTACAGGCTTTCGGGGATTCCTTGTCCCCCTTCTCTCGTGACTTTCGTGAGCTTGTCTCAGACTCTCATGTTCGGGGACTCCATCCGATTTTCGGACCCCCAACATTGGCGCCCACCGTGGTTTCAGCCGAAAAACAACTCACGATGCATCCACAGAAAAGATCCAAGAAGAGCACACCCACTGAGGCCGACCAAGAAGACCACTACATTAAAGAAGATAACGAAATCGCTCTCACTGCAGAACCTTCGCTGATTACAGACCAGGAAAGAAGAGCAAAGCTGGAAGCTCTATGGAAAGCATGAGCTGAAAAAGTGGCGCACACTCTCGAACGATTCACTGAAGAGGAAGCTGATGAAGAAGACGGTCAGGCTATAGATAGAGAGCTGGAAAGAGTACAACAACTTCAGAAAGAGAAAGACAGATTCGCGAACCAGCTGGAAGCAAAAAATAAGGACTTCGGAAAAGCTAGAAAAAAATCAATCAAGCAAAAGAACAAATAGAAACAATGCAAAGAGAAATCAAAGAAATGAAAGAACAATAAAACAGTTCACTGTGGCATGACTCACCACATCAGAACTCTGGCCAGAACAAAAGAACCCCGAAAGAAAACTTCTTTGTGGGTAACGTAATCTCACAGTTCGCGGATCCAGATTCACCACTCTCAATCGGGTTGCAAACTGCACCATGGCCACCAAAGTTCAAGCCAGTCTCTCTCCTGAAGTACAATGGCTATGGAAACTCTAGACAGTTCCTCATGAGATATGAATCAGCCGTGAATTCAGCAGGAGGAGGTGATGTCGCACTGGCCAAATCCTTCATCATTGCTTGTGAAGGCTCAGATACTACAACCACACTCAATCTGCAGCTGGGTTGATCTCAAGACAAAGTTCATTCAAGCATTCCAGATATTCCATGAAGCAACAACTCAATCATCAGATCTATACAACTGCAAGCAGAAAGATAAAGAACCATTGCGGAGCTTCGTAAGAAGGTTCATGCAACAGAGATCCCAAATTCCGGAAGCAGATGAAAAAATGACGATACAAGCGCTGATCAAAGGTCTTACTCCAGGACTGACGACCTCACATTTGACCCGAAAAGAGCCTAAAAGCATTGATGAACTCTTTCACAAACTAGAAGAATACATCAAGTCCGATGAAGATCATCGCAGAAGAGTTGCTGAGCGAAATGAAGCAAGGCAAGGCAATAGAGGAACAACATGGAGACCTCACTTTCAAACACCACGAAACATTAACAACGTGGAAAATCCTCAGTTTAATCAGGACAATAGACCGAGCACAAGAGGAGGTCATGCATCTAGAGGGAGAGGAAAGGGAAGAGGACCCCCGACAATTCAGAATCATGACCCGAAAGATCCACACTTCTACTACTAATATCATGGAAGAGGTCATATCACCGAAGCGTGTCCAAAAACCAAAAAGAACATAGCTAGAATCCAACAAGAGAAAACCATGATGAACATTGCCTCCATAATGTCGAACCAATTTCGCAAGCTTCTGGCAACCACAATTCATGGGTTCTCAACCAAATCCAGTCATAGTGCAGCAGTTTCAACAGTCACAGCCATCCGGGTAGCCTTCTCAGCAGTTCTACCCTCAGTCCCAAGCAATTCAAGCCATTCGGCGAACAAACATGCGGCCAATTCAAGAAATATTGTCATCACCGCCCGATAATTCATCAAGACCATAGTCGAGTTCAAGAACTCACAACCCAAAAGCATTTCCCTCTTCGGAACTATCATGCCCATTACAGGAGGCTCAGCCATGGAGTTCGAAACCAAGAGGCTGAGAAATAACTATTTCAGATCTGTGAACACAATTACAATGATGGTCCAGCAGCACAGCCAGAGTGGGCCAAAGTACCAATAACTTTCACCGAACAAGATTTCAAGCTCAAGTCAATGAATCACAATGACGCCATGGTCATTGAAGTGAACATAGCTGGATGGGTTATAGGCAAAATTCTGGTAGATATTGGAAGTTCAGCAGACATCTTATTCAAGAAAACTTTTGAGAAGATGAGTTTGAGTCAACACATGCTGCAACCACCAGAATACCCATTGTTGGGTTTCGGAGAAAAACCAATCAAGCCAGTGGGAAAGATACCTCTACATCTATCCTTTGGAGATCTTGACAATGCCAGGACCGAAACCCTTACTTTCGACGTAGTCGACATGTATCATCCATATCTCGCGATTTTTGGCAGAGGATTCATCAACAAATTCGATGCGGTCATAAGGCATCAGTTCTTATGCATGAAGATCCCAGCACCCAAAGGGGTTATCATAGTTTTCGGTGATCAACAAGAAGCCAGAAATATTGAGAAAGGCTTCAACCCAGGCCAAAGCAACGTGCATCAGCTGAACTCCACTGAAGACAGGAAAGAACCCTATATTGAGGCCAAGAGAGATAAAGAAAAGATCGACATAGCTGCTGATGGTGAAACCAAGAAAGTGTACTTATATGACATGCCTGATAGAACAGTTGTGCTAGGGGCTCATCTCAGCCCCGAAGAAGAAAAAAAAACTTGTTTCAATTCTTGAAAAAAATAAAGATGTCTTCGCATGGTCAGCCAAAGACCTGGAAGGTGTCGACAGAGATATCATTGAGCATGCTCTGGAGATATATGAAAAATAACCCCGAAAAAGCATAAACTCAGGAAAATGTCTGAAGAAAAAGTAAAGGTAGTAGAAGCTGAAGTGTAAAGACTTCACGACGCCAAGGTGATCAGAGAAGTCATGTATCCTGTATGGCTAGCCAATACTGTACCAGTTAAGAAGAAGAATGGAAAGTGGAGAATGTGTGTAGACTTCACAGATCTGAATAAAGCTTGCAAGAAGGATGACTTCCCCTTGGAAAGAGTGGACAAAGTTGTTGACGATGTCGCAAATAGTGAAATGTTATCACTTCTGGACATGTTCTCAGGATATCATCAAATTAGGGTACGAAAATAAGATGAGGAAAAAACAAGTTTCATAACTCCTTTCGGAACCTTTTGCTTTGTTAGAATGCCAGAGGGGCTGAAAAATGCAGGATGCACCTTCTCAAGAATGATAGCGATAGTCTTCATCCCCAGCTTCGGAGAAATATAGCACATGTCGACGATATAGTCGTCAAGAGCATTCAAAGGAAAGACCACATCAGCGATTTGGCAGAAACTTTCGCGAATCTCAGGGCAGCGAACCTCAAATTGAACCCTAAAAAATGCATCTTCGGCATTCACAAGGGAAAAGTTCTGGGATGTCTCGTTTCGACAAAAGGCATAGAAGGAAATCCTGACAAAATCAAGGCTCTAATTGAAATGCGGGATCTGTTTTTTAGTAAAAGGCATGCGAAGTTGACGGAGAGTTGCTTGCCCTTAACGGTGTTCATCCCCGTAGCCGCGAGAGAAGCTTGCCTTTCTTCCAAGTTCTCCAAAGTTCAAAGAACTTTCAGTGGTCCGAATCTCTGAAACAAGCTTTCCAAGAACTCAAAGACTATCTGTCAAACATGACTAAGTTATGCCCTCCAGAGCCAAAATTGCCACTTCTGCTGTACTTGTCTGCCTCAAATTTGGCAGTAAGCGTTGTGCTAGTACAAGAGAAAGAAGAAGAAAAGTTAAAACAAATTCCAGTATATTTTGCTTCTGAAGCTCTTTCAGGCTCTAAACTCTTCTACTCTGAACTAGAGAAGATAGCGTATGCTTGTGTGATAGAATAAGGGTTATCACGAACCAACTGTTGAATGACCTCTTCACGAACAAAGAGGCATCAACTCGAATCATCAAATGGGCTGTTGAACTCTCAGAATATACAATTGATTTCGAGTGAAGAAGTGCAATCAAATCGCAAGTCCTGGCAGATTTCGTCATGGATTGGACATCGCCAACACATAATCCTGGCGAAGACATAGTCACACCTTGGGTAGTACACTGTGATGGGGCTTGGTGCGATAAAGGAGTTGGAATATCAGTAATCGTAATATCTTCAGCAGGAATCGTGATAAGATACGATGCTCGGCTCGAGTTCGCGGATGGTGTCCGTTCTACGAACAACACAACTGAATATGAGGCCTTACTGTTAGACTTGAGGAAGATGAAAGCTCTGGGTCAACAAACCTTCATCATAAAGACGGATTCTAAAGTCATTCAGGAACACATTGAGAAAGAGAGCGAAGTAAGAAACCCTTTTTTTGATGAAGTACCTTGAGAAGGTCAGAGAGATGGAAAGGCACTTCAAGGGCTATTCAGTCCAACACATACCAAGAGATGACAATAACGAAGCAGACAAATTGGCGAAAGCAGCAGCCAAAAATCATCTAATGCATCGAGACGTGTTCTTCGAAATCATCAAAGAACCGTCCATCAAAGAACCAAAGCCAAAAATCGTGAACGTTGTGGAGACTCGCGATTGGAGAGCCAAAATCATGGCATACTTGTGGGGTCACTATGAGCCACAAGACGAATTGGAGGAAAAAAGATTAAAACAAATGGCAAGGGGCTATGCTGTGGTCGATGGAGAACTATATAAGTCTGGGATTATCGAACCTTGATTGAGATGCATAACCTCCGAAAAAGGTGTAGAACTTCTCAAGGAACTCCATAGTGGATTCTGTGGTGCACACATAGGCACGAGAGCTCTAGCAAGCAAAGCTAAAACAAGGATTTTACTGGCCTTCTATAAACAATGATGCAAAGAAGCTTGTTCAAGAATGTGACGCATGTCAAAGAACAACGAATCAGCAAAACTTACCATCCGTGCCAGTTCATCTAATTTCTCCATCATGTCCTTTGCAAAGGTGGGGAATGGATCTAGTTGGCCCATTGCTGACAGGTCAAGGAAACTGTAAGTTCGCAGCAGTAGCGGTTGATTACTTCACCAAGTGGGTGGAAGTAAAGGCATTGGCGAATATCACAGCATCAACAATCCAGAAATTCTTCTGGCAAAACATAATCTGCAGATTCGGGGTACCAAGAGAGCTGACTGTCGATAATGGGAAGCAATTCGATTACTGCTCTTTCAAGGAATACTGCAGAACTCTGGGCACTCATGCGAAGTTCTCTTCAGTTTATCACCTGTAGTCTAATGGGGCTGTCAAAAGAGCAAATGGACTGATATTTTTGGGAATCAAGAAATGTCTATATGATCAAAATAAAGGCAAGTGGATGGATGAATTGCTGAAAGTGATCTGGTCACATAATACTACAGTGTCAAGAGCAACGGGTTTCACACCTTTTCGCCTACTGTTTGGTACCGAAGCAATGATGCCAGAAGAAATAAAGAACAAGAGCATGAGAGTGCAGAAGGCGAAAGAAATCGAAGAAGTCGACATGAAGGTAGAGAAAGATATGATCGAACTAACGATCCTCGAAGCTAACGAAAACATTGAGAAGTACAAAAAAGAAACAAAGGCATGGAAGGATAGAAAAGTGATCAGGAACGACATTAAGACCGGTGATCTAGTTCTGAAAAGAAAGAAAAATTGGGAGAATCATGGGAACTCCAAGAATCGTGGGAGGGGCCATACATAGCAAGGGAAACAAATATGCCTGGGGCTTTCCACTTGATAGACCAGACCGGCGAAGAGCTGCCGCATTCGTGGAATGCTGACAGCCTGAAAAAGATACTACCCTTGAGAATTTCAAAAGTAGTTAGATTTACTTTTCAGCATTTCTTTTCGTAAGTTCAAATTTCGTGAAAATTTAAAAACCCGAACCATGGATCTATAAGTGGTTTTGGGAACAAAGAACATTTATTTTTCGCACTTAACTTAGAACTAGGTGCATGCCCGTGCGTTGCTAAGGGCCCAAACATATATAATACAATACATATAACTTTCAATAAATGAAACCGTGTAATACGAAAGTAATGCCAATAAATCATAATACTGAATTTTAATATACATGTATATTGGCATCTACCCACATCATTCAATATAAATTACGCACATACATTAAATGTGAAATCCTTACATTGCCACCGTTCATGTACACGTATAAATCGTTTAAGGTAGGAGACGAGGGAGGCACCCTTGTTCTTCTTGCCCGTAGCATTCTCCTAAGTTCAATTTCTCGATCGGCTATTGCAAGTTTAACTATATCATGTTGGTTGATCCTCATACGCATTATCTCTAACCTCTCGTACAAATAAATATCCAACAGCTTAAACCGATATTGTGCAATAAGCATATGATTGTTTTTTTAATAAAAGTCCCGTTGTACTTTTTAGGTAAGTGCTTAAGAAACGAAGCATTAAAACTAATTGCGGAATTAGTTAACTTGCTAGAGTGTATTAAGGAAAGGCCGACATCCATGTTGGTCGACTATTTGGAACTAAAAATTTATTATGAAACATTTCAATTTGCCACATAAACAACAAAATTTTCTGCATACCAAAGTGGCCTAACTTCCATTTTTTTCTTTTTACTGATACATTCGTGCAGTCCTCAGAAATTAAGTAAGCATTACCTTGTATGACAGGAAACTTCTACCCCCACTTGTCCTAAATTATATGTCATTTTGGCTTTTCGGGTACAATAGCTTTTCTATGCACTATGTCCGAATGCATACCCGAGCATTTTTGTTTGCTAGGCCGAATTAGCAAAAAATATTCGGTTGGATTTGTCACCCTCACCATAAAGGAAAGAAACCACTCGATAGTTGGTCCTCAATCGCGCATCTTTTAGGACAACTCTAATCAACCCAAATTAAAGCTTTTAGGATTTTTTTCTCATCGGACTCCTTAAGGGGAAAACAATAAATTAGTAAAGTGATAATCAATCCTGACCACCTTTATATTGTTTTTTCCTTCTCCATCTTATATTCTGAAGGATGCGTAACCAACCCTGTTACTTCTAATGATTTACTTAATATATGGACAACTATCTTTTCAATTTATTTCAGGGTGCATATACAGGAGTTTGTTCACAAGCACATGTTCCTAGTTACAAGAACAACATTGATAAGTTGAAAGCAAAAGGGATCGACTCTTTTATCCGTGTAGCCGTGAATGATCCATACGTCCTAAATGAATGGGCGAGAAAAGCTACGTGGCTAGTGATGCCGTAAGTAAACAGCCTTTATTCTTCAGCATTTACATGATTAGTTGATTACCATTTGAGCTGAAAATGAAAAAAAAACAAATGTGGGTATGAAATGAATTTATTCAGACACTGCGCTAGCGCTGTTGTCAATCAGATATAACTATCTGCCTTATGCAGTTAAGCATTTGTGCCTATTTGATGTTCACCAAGACAAATGTGCCACCGTCATTGTTTTCCCCTCCAATCTAACTCACTAATATGTTAACCCTAGAAAATTAACCCTAGAAAATTGTTCTACATGTAAACAAGGTGTGATGTTTTTCTCGGTTCTCCCGGCTTATATACCAATCCACGCCCAACTTGTGGAGACTATACATGAATGTGGTGCTTCTTCAAATTTCATGTCATATGTCCGAATGAATTCAATTTTCAATTTTGGAACTTCGAATACACAAATGAAACCACCGGGGACCCAAGAACACAACACACCCGCGACGGGGAGCGAGTGTCTGGGGAGTCCGAGACCGGATTCCGTAGCTCAAGCAAAAAAAATGAAATTTAACCTTACTAACATAAGTACATAACGTAGTGACTCCACAACCGTAAGTTCCGAATCATGAAGTCTTGGTCGGATGGAAAATCATATGAAATATATTTATTTACTTGAGAAATTTACAGGTGATACACGCCAACCATGACGAGTTACGAAATGCATCCGAGAAAAAAAGAGAACAACGGTTACCTTTCACTTCTCCAAGCCGTGGCCGCCCAGCCGCGCCCCGGTCCGTCGTGTCGTAGCTCGTGAGGAAGAACCCGGTGCCGATCCGCTTCTTGTTGCACGCCGATGCGTTGAAATCGTTCCCCTTCTCGCACTCGCCCTTCCACCCCTTTTTTCATTGAATAGTTTAGCAGCAAACAAAGATAGAAGACAAAACTTCCAGTGTTATGATCGATTTGCTGGTCAGAAGTATTTGAAAGAAAATTTCAGATTTAAGAGTTGAAATTGGAGTTAGCATCATAGTCCAGAAAGAAAAAAAAGTATATGTCAATTGTGAGCTCTCCTGCTGGTTCAGTTTGTTTCAAAAATATATATAGATGTCAATTGTACTTTCACTGGGAAATCAAACACTCAATACATCAACATGATATCTCATCTAGCTTCTATACTCCTCATCCCATTGCTCTAGTTCTCATCTCCCCGATGAGCTCTCTACCGCGGCAACCTCACCACAAGCAAGAAGTCGCTAGTGTATCATCATCTGCTGTGCAAGAGGCCCAAGACATATTTGGTGATGTTGAAGACTTGCTAGCGCGAAGGAAGCAAGAAATTCGAGAGGAAGGTTGCTAACTCGATAAGTTGGGGGAAGAGGCTTGAAAATGAGTTTGAGCCATTTATCCTTGCAGAGAAGTATATGACAACAAAAGATGAGCATATAAAAGAAAATGATGTGCCTGAAAGGATACAGGTAAATTTATCTTAAATATGGACCCAATTTTGATTTGGTTTGTAAGATACATCTAACTTGTTGCTCTTTTGGCGCTTATCCCAAGAATTGATTGGATATCCTCCAATGGTTATGGATAGACAACCAACTCACCGGCGATGGATTTCTATCCTCCTATGGCAATGAGCACGTGAACAAGGATATTGACAAGAAAGATATTGTTAATGTCTTGAACCTGATGCATATCAACAAGTTTGAAGTACGGAGAATTATTTAACTTGCTTCATAATTTGTTATGCTTTCTCATTTGACTTTGTTTTTGTTACTTGTCAGATTCCGTTCATTGCTATGTACAGAAAGGAGATGTGCCCAAGCTCGTTAAGCGATCTTGATTCCAAGGAACATGCTAATGAACATGATCAACGCAAAATGAAGTGGCACAAGGTAGGAATTCTTCACTAAATATTGGTTCCTCTCCCTGAAATTACTAACCAGTTGCACTGACACAATTCTTGTGTGTATAGTCGCTCCGGGGCGCTTCGGACCTTAGACGAAAGTGGATACTTCTCCAGAAGCGCAAAGTTGCTTTGGAAGTGTATTATGAGAAAAGATTTGATGATGAGAAATGGAGGATAGATGATGTCACGAGGCATGAACTAAATCAGCAAGAATCGTACGATTCCATCATTGAAGCACTAAAGGATCCCCATCGTCCTCATGAACTCGCGAACATGACCTCGCCCGCCCGGCGTTCGACGCCGCCGTCGTCGTGCTCCTCAACGCCACCGGGGACTACGCCGCAGCCAACTCATCCCGGTTGTTCGCCACGGGAGAGGAGGGCTTTTCGCGAGCGACCCCACCATCTACGGCCTCACGCAAGGCACGCCGGACATGTTGCCCGCCGATCGCCGAAGCCGCCTCGGCGGCATCGTTTCAAGCATGTCGCGGTACCTCAATGGGAGGCGGGCGGAACAGGAATAGGAACTCAAGAACACAACACGCGTTAACCGCAACGGAGGAGCGGACTACCCGGGAGAACGCAGGACTTCGTCGCCGGTGGCGCGGCCGTCGGACGTGCCGCCACCGGCCCGGGGTGGTCCGATTCGCGGATCGGCGGCGATGTCGCGGTGGCACGGTGGGGCGGCGATGTCGCGGCGGAGCGGTGGGGTGCCCGCGGCGACGCGTGGGAGGCGGGGGATGGCGGCGATTCCGAGGTTGGAATTGGGGGAGGGGATGGCGGAGCGTGAGGGGAGGCGGGGATGGCGGCGATTCCGAAGTTGGAATCCGGGGAGGGGATGGTGGAGCGCGTGGGGAGGTTGTCGTGTGTGGGAACGGAGGGAGGGAGGGTGTGGGGGCCGGAGATGGTGAAGGCGTGGTGCGTAGGAATTGAAGCCATGGGAGCGAAAGTTTTTATGTACCAAGTTTGTTCTCCACTTCATTCTTTTTAGTAGTAGAGATAAGGAGGACCGCACTCTTTTCCTTGCAAAGGGGCCCTATATCAAGGGGCAAGGTTTATAATGAGGCGGATCCTATGTAAATACTCTTTGTGATATATATGAAAAGAGTCTTCCCCCAAAGAATGTGTCTTGCGAAGTTCCATAGTAAAAGTCCGAGAAAGGCTTCGTGATAGTCTGAATTCCATTACGAAAAAGAAAAGTTTGTGAAAAGACTCCTTGATAGCCTAAGTTCCATATGAAAAGAATCTTCCCCCAAACCACGTGTCTTCCGAAATTCCATCATGACAAAGAAAAGTTTGTAAAAGGCTCCGTGATAGCCGACATTCCATGGTGAAAAAGAGAAGTTCGAGAAAGGCTTCGTGATAGCCTGAAATCCATTACGAGAAAGAAAAGTTTGTGAAAGATTCTGTGATAGTCGAAATACCATCATGAAAAAAGTTCGTGAAAGGCTCCGTGATAGCCGAGATTTGAGAAGAGAAAGAAATGTTTCGAGAAAGAGGCTCCTTGATAGCCAAAGGCTCCGTGAAAGCCTAAATCTCGGTCTAATTTGACGTGAGCAATCTTTTTTGCAAGTTCTTTTCTACTTGCAAACCAGAACTCCCTTGCGAATCTGATCTTTATGGCCTGGACGTCCTCGTTGGGGCAAATAATTGAAGTGCTCCCGACGTCAGGAAAACGCGAAAGCTTCTCACGAAACTTCACAAGATCAGCATATTTGAAGTCGTGGAGAAGTTTCAAGATACTTTCCACTGAGAAGGCAGCGGCGAAGTCACTAGCACCTGAGATAACGTCAGGAAGAGCCTTGAACTCAGTTCCAATCCAGTGCATCAGATCGGAGATCTCTTCACTCTCAGGGAGGGGGCCAGGGCGAACACCAAAGTCTCTCAAGGCTTTTCTGTATTCCTCGAACAAAAGTTTCAACTTTCCCTTAATCTCGTCAACATCCTGTCCTAAGGTTTGGCTTTTTTCAGATAAAACCTTCTCGAGATCTTGAATTTGTTGTTCTTTGCTACTCAGAGTCTTCGCAAGATCACAATTCCTTGTTGAAATCTCAGCATTGCTAACGCGAAGGTCGTCAGCAGCTTTGAAAGTATTGTCGCAATCTTTGCGAAGGTTTTCAATCAACTTTAAGTCATCTTCGTGAGTCTTCTTCAATTTCTCAAGATCTTTCTTTGAACTTTCAAAGGCATCTTTGGCGATTTTCTTCTCATCTTGGCATTTCTTCAGAGTATCGGCAAGATCAGCAATCTGTTTTTCTAAATCAATACTTGCAGCCTGAGCCAAGTTGAATTCACGCCTCAACTTCTTAGACTCACTAGAAAGTTTCTTAATAGTCTCATCCTTCTCTTGCAAACGCTCAGTGGTAACCCTTCCGATGATCGACGCTTTTAAATCATAGGTTTTGCGAAAACTGGCGAGCTCAGATGATGAAAGCTTGCGATCAGCCTCTTCAAAACCTGCGAAAATCATAACAACAAGTCACATAAAAGAAACAAGAAAAAAACAGAAAAATATAGGAAATTAAAAGAAGGAAAGTAAGAAAGAAGAAAATAGTGTGCAAACCTTTTTTGTCAAGTGTCTCTAAAGGAGCCTGGGCAGCACGCTCAGAAATCGTAGAAGTTTTCTTCAGATAAGAGGAAGGTTGTTTTTCCAAATCACAGACTGCCTTGTTAGACAATCGAAGCGTCTTCGTTGGAGCATCTCCTCCTGTGTCATCCATGAATTTAGACGACTTTCATAGCAAGGAAAGTCTAGAAGCACCACCATCCGCAACAGCCTTTTCACAACTAACACTTAATAGCTCTCCCCTAAAAGACGTACCGAAGCTCTCATTGAAGGCTTCAACTGAAGGAGAGGGGTCTTGGCCTTCGGGGAGTTCTTCGTGTGTCTGGACCAGAGGCAGGTTATCAACAGGACCATCACTTCTTTGTACAGTCCTCTCCAAGTCCTTAGTAAATTCAGGAGAAGCTTTGTCTTTAAGGGCAGAAGGTTGAGGGGCAGCACCTTCAGCATCAGCAGCAACAACAGAATCAATGGGAGCCTTCTCAACTTCGACAACATCATCTGAAAAAGACTCAACATCAACAAGCTCATTTTCAGAACTGGGGGAATAATTGCGGCGAATATTGAATCTCAAGTTACACCATAAGCAGGAAGAGAAACCTTTGGGACGAGGTTCGTCAATAATTTCATCATCTGAGAAGGCTGAGGGAACGCGCCGAATGTTGGCAGTAGAGATCTTCTTAACAACCTTCTTAGCTCTTTTCTGTCCCAATTGAGCAAGGCTCAAAGCTGCTTGAATTTCAGCATCAGAAGTACCCTCAGATGCCTTGTGCTTCCTTTTGCAAGATTCCGGGGACTTAGTTTTCTTTGAAGAAATGTCGCTAGCTTCACTCATTCGATTTCCCCCTTGGAGCTTTGGGCGGAGCGACTGAGCAGGTAGCCATGGCAATAGCCGGAACTTTCTTGTTAACGCCTGGAGGGCGGGAGCGGAGTGCAATCTCAGCGCCAAGCTTCGAAAATACACGATTCACTCGTCTCTTGTGCTTGATAAGTGCCTTGAAAGCCTTGTATTCATTAAGAGTCAATTCGCCAACCATGGTGCCAACCTTTTCTTCGACTTCAGCAATAAAACCTTCAAGACTCTGACCTTCCTTTAATCGCAAGTTGAATCTATTTTTTTGAGATTGACACAATACAACGCAAACACTCACAACACGCACACACACTCACCCCTATGAATACACGTACGTAAACCCTACCCCTATGAGCACCTCCGAAGGACCGATCACCGGCGGATCCGGAGATTCTCGAAGTCACCACCGGCGCCTCGTCGACGACGGGAACATCGCTTACCACTTAACGTATAACGCCGAAAAGTCTCGGAATAAATCCGGGGAAAAGGTGCGAGCACCGGGATTTGAACCCCGGTGGGTAGCATCCCACCGGACCGTCCTACCACCGGACTACAAGCCCAATCGCATCGCAAGTTGAATCTAGGAAAGGTACTCGTTGTGTCGCCCAATCCACAGTCAAGTGAATCATGCTAGCAGATTGCCATCCAGCAGATATCGGCCAAATATCAGCTACAACAAACTCTTCAATGACATCGCGACCGCCGACAATGGTGCTGGCCAGCAAGAAAGCATTTTAGCAGGACTCAAAGTCGGCAGAACGCTTGATGTATGAAGCAGTGCACACTGCAGTCACTAGCGCCATGGGCGAATAGAAGGGGTAAGCTGGCCTAGTGTAACCAGGAACCTTACACATATCCACTTTCACGTAAAACCAGTATAAGCTCTAGTCTTTAGCGAAGTTGGTCTTGCTGCAAGGTGCGAGCTAGATCCGGTTAAGACCTTTTCGCAAGTTCTGTCTTCGGGTGTTAAAAGTGCAACACAAGTAGTGCGCGTCGTAGTACTTCCCATCGTCGAGCTTCAGTATATCTTTCTCAATCATAAGCTCGAATAAACGAGCAAAAATATCAGCACCAAAGGAACAACCAAAAGTCTTCATGACCCAGAAGAACTTGGAAACCTCCAAAAAGGAGTTCAGTGTCAGTTGGTGCATCTTCACTGAAAACTTATCAAGAATAGAGGGCAGAGCGGGGTCACATGGGAATCTGAGCCCATAAGTAAAGAAATCTATGAAAACAACCACTTCACCCGCTTCGGGAGTAGGGACTTGTTCGCCAGAAGGAGGGCGTGTGTCACCAACAGGAAAAAATCCAGCTTGCACATATTCCTTGATAAGAGCAGCTATAACCTTGGATTCGCCGAACACAAAGGCCGGGGGGATAAGATTTAACACTCTTCACAGTGACAAGTTCACTGGGGTCAGCATCAACATTGGTAAGATCCTCCTCGCCACCAGACTAGTTTCCAGATCCTATCTCCCCCTCTTCACAACTCCCGGAATCGTGAACGATATCAGGAGCTGGGTCATCCACTCGAGACTGAATGTTCTCAGATTCACAAATTTCTTTTACGGTTGACGAAACGCGAGCAGTAGCCAATTCTTCTGAAGTCATTGGTCTAGCAGTGCCACTTGCTTAAGAATAATGCGAACAGAAAATGTGAGATAACTCATAAGAAACAAAAAATACACTAACTTAGAAGTTAAAAAGTGAAAAAACATAAGAAAGAAAGAAAACCTTCGGAAACAGAGGAAATCTCCAAACTTCAGATTTCTTTTCACGAAAAGCTCTTCCGCGAAAACACCTGGAAACTTTCGAAGAAAGCATTTGAATGGTGAAAAAAACTTACGGCACACGCCCTCTATTTATAGCCAGAAGGGGGGTAGTTTCAAGAAACTGCCTTGATATGACCGTTGCGAGTTTCCTAGGGGATGCGTGTCCACTCCGACGTTCCGAGGGTGACGTTTTTACCGAAATTTTGAGGATTTTTCATGGAAACGGATCGTTAGAGTCAACCTGCTTCCCCGAGGGGCTAGTATTGGGGAATTGGACAAAAACTTTTCACCCTCGAAACGCCGAAGTTGCTGAATTCTCGAATATATTCATGAATGTGCCCCAGGGTGGAAAATTCTGTTTCATGACAAGGAAACGTTCACAAAGATATCCTGATAAATTTCATACAATTCGCTAACCTCTAATGTTGTGCGAAATAATAGCCGAATTGGCTTTAGTTTGTGGGTCTGCTGTCTGTTTCAAGACGATTGGAATCTGGCGAAATTCAGGAGATCAGGAACCCGCAAATTTCGGGAATCTTGAGGAGTCTCAGTTCGGGAATCTTGATAAGTGATGATCTTCACGAATGAAGCTTCGGAGGTCAAGCAAAGGCCAAGCCAAAGACGTCACTGCAAAAGTCCGGGTTTGAAGTGTGAACTAGTGGCAGGCTTGAAAATATATGAAATTAGCCCCGCAAATCACGAGATGAAAAAGACGTTCGTGTACATGTTCACACTAGGAATATTCTTTAGATTCGAGGGTAATTTCAGAATGTAAAAGTCCCTTCGTCTCCCTGTAAAGGGGCATGATGGCACGTGTAAAGGGATTCACAACTTTTGAGGTGAGTACAGCCTTTCGGGGATTCCTTGTCCCCCTTCTCTTCGTGATTTTCGTGAGCTTGTCTCAGACTCTCGTGTTCGGGGACTCCGTCCGATTTTCGGACCCCAACACTTCCTACTAGAAGAGGTGGAAGAGTATAAAATAATTTTATTTTTTCTCAGGATTCTTGATTTAAGTTTTCAGGAGGTGGAAGGGTAGAAACATAATTGTGTTTCTCTCTCAGAGTTTCTGATGTCAGTTAGATCTGGATTTGACAAGTGAATTATGCCAAATTGTTAGAGATAGACCTTTTTTTACTTACAATATCTTCTTAGAAGTTGGCAAAATACAAGATTTGCCAAGTAAAATTTGGCAAATTGTTGGAGATGCTCTAAAGATTTGACAAGTTAATTTGTCAAATATTTCTTTCTCTATGTTCATTTGTATCAGGAACCTTTCTCTATTTTAATTTCTTTTTTCCCACTCCCAACTAACTTTCCACCCTGAGAGACGACAATGCCAAGCGGAATACACGTGTGTATATTTACGCGCTAGAGGGAGATTTTTTCCCAAATTACCAAAAATTACCAAGTTTTACCGATTTGGCAAACTATTGGAGATGCTCTTAGATGTTGACTTTTTGGTCGTTTTTTCTTTGTTCATGCATTGCATATATTGGCACAGTGGTGTTGTCCCCTTCCTTAATGTGTTGTTTTGGGAACTACTCCCTCCGTATCGAAATGTTTGTCATTGACTTTTTTCACAACTTTGACTATTCGTCTTATTCAAAAACTTATGCAAGTGTCATTTACTTTGCTTGTTACATGCTTTATTATTGTAGGTATTTTAAGTTTGACTTGTCCTTTTACACATTTGCGATAATTTTTTGAATAAGACGAATGGTCAAAGTTGGAAGAAAAAAATCAACGGCGACGAAGTGTGAGATGTGAGATTGCTTTAAGCTATGATCGATATCGATTCAATTTCGATTCCTCCACGACATAGATTGACAAAGCATCATGTGTGGTCGTGTTACTGGAGGGTTTTTCTGACATCCAGAGTTTCTAAATAGACGAGCGTGATGTGTAAGTAAAGGCGAAGAAGTTTGAAGCTTAATCTTCCTAGCTTTCTTTCTTGGTCTTTTTTTTATCTCTCTCGTGGGCTGGTTTTCTCGGTTTTTAGAATTTGAGTCTAAGAACTCCTGTAAGCTTTGACCATATATATCAAGTTTGGGTATAGAGATCGAATGTTATTCGTTATTTAAAATATTTGTCATCAGTTCACCCAAAATCAACGCGACAGAATAGCGTAAAAATATTTGTCGAGGATATACGTACACGACAAGAGAAGGAAAAGAATAACTGAAGGAAGCAAGAAAGTGGGTTCCATTTTTTACGAGGTGTATTTTTTTAGGACCAGGAATTTGTCAGGAAAAGCGTGTTAGGTTGAGGCTTTGGGTTGGTTCCCCGTGCCGTGGAAGCAGTAGCGATGAAGCACGAGGCATCCAACTATCAGCCGTGGATCGGAGAACACGTACAAGCTGTGGCCTGGTCACGATAGACAAGTGTATTTGCGTTGTGCTGTTGTGCAGGTGTCCTTGTCCATCCTCCTCTGATCCATTGAAAAGGTTTTGCTGGAAGCAACAACACTAGCAAATAGCAATGCAAGATGGGTGAAGGAGAGGAATTGGGCGTTGGGTCGGGTCGGTGCCATGCATCAGCCAAACCAAGCAACCAACCACAAGACCAGAACGGGCATGGCAGCCGCTGCGAAGCAACCTCGTAGCAGGAGCAAGCCATCTCGCTTATTCCTTGACGCATTCGCCAACCGCGCATCTGTCCCCGGTCGTCTTCCTTCCATACACGATCGCTTCCCTGCAAATACACGCCCAAGCACAAATTATATAAACACAATAAACACCGTCAGCACTAGCTGCACGGTCGTTGAGCCAAACCGTCGATTGTGCTCTACCATTTCTTCTTCGATCGTCTCCATATCGATTTCAGTTCAACACCACACAGCTAGCATTCGATCCATCATGGCATCTTCGTCCTCCTTCTCGGTCAGGCAGAGGCCAGCCAGCGCCGCCGCTCAGCAGCCACAGCTCCTCCAAGAAGACGAGCAGCAAGCAGACCCCCTCCTCCCCAAGCAACAGCAAGAACCAGCAGGAGGAGCACCACCACCACCACAACCACCGCTACCGCCGCTTCCACGCTCGCCCTTGTCGCAGGCGCTGACGTCGACGGCGAACCTGGCGAACCTCCTCCCGACGGGGACGCTGCTGGCCTTCAACCTGCTGTCGCCGACCTTCACCAACCACGGCGCGTGCGACGCCACGACGGCGCTCCTCACGCGTGGCCTCCTCGCCGTGCTCGCCCTCTCCTGCGTCCTCGCCTCCTTCACCGACTCCCTCAAGGGCCCCGACGGCCGCGTCTACTACGGCGTCGCCACGCCCAGGGGCCTCTGGCTCATCGACTACCCGCCGGGCGCGCCGCAGCCGCCGGTCGCCGACACGTCCAGGTACAGGCTCGCGTTCGTCGACTTCGTGCACGCCGCGCTCTCCGCCGCCGTCTTCGGGGTCGTGGCGGCGAGGGACAAGAACGTCGTCAGGTGCTTCTGCCCGGCACCCGCCAGGGAGACGGAGGAGGTGCTCGACATCCTCCCGCTCGGCGTCGGCGTCCTCTGCAGCCTGCTCTTCGTCGCCTTCCCAACCAGGCGCCACGGCATCGGGTACCCCGTCACCAACGGCAATAATTAAGACTTTGTTTAGAGTAGATGATTAAGCAAAGCCCACCATCATACACACTGATTGCTTGCTGTCAATTATTTATTGATTTCTTCTTGATTATTATTGGAGCAATACTAATGCTTGTTGTACACATGTTCATCATTATTCTTCCTCTGCTTTTCAATTCAATTTATATTCTACTTGGTTACATCAATTCAAGTGTGTGTTTTTTTGGGATGAGCACAAGCTTCTCCTTGCGATGCACCGTCACCCCAAACTTCTCCGTCATATCAATGCCATCCTTCCCCTTCCCGCCCGGCACCTCCCAGTCGAAATGGTACAAGAGGTTCGCGAGCATGATCTCAAGGGAGGCGATCCCGAAGTTGAGCCCGGGGCAGATCCTCCGTCCCGACCCGAACGGTATGTAAGTGAAATCCTGACCCCTGTATTCCACCGCCGCGGCATGGCCGCCGTCGAGGAACCTCTCCGGCTTGAACTCCTCCGCATCCTCCCAGAACCTAGGGTCCCTGCCGATGCCCCACGCGTTGATCATGACCGTTGTTCCGGCAGGGATCGTGTACCCCTCGACCTCGCAGTCCGCCGTGCTGAGGTGAGGTAGGAATAGTGGACCGGGTGGGTGCAGCCGGAGGGTCTCCTTGATCACCGCCTTCAGGTAGGTCATGCCGCTGAGGTCGTCGTCATCCTCGGTGAGGATCTCCGAATCCGATACCCCCTTGACGTCTACCTTGCCTCTCAGTTCAGCTTGTACCTTGGCCATGGCGTGCGGGTGCCGCATGAGCTCGGCCATGGCGAATTCGTGCACCAGGTATGTGGTGTCCGTGCCGGCATTGAACATGTTCTGTGCAGCCATAACCATCAAGATGGTGTTCAACAAGCTCATCTGTAATGAAGGCAAACGGCGACATACAAAGCTTATATGGATGTGCGTACCATCAAGATGGCCTTGATGTGGTTCCTGGTGAGGCCGTACTCTTCTTTGAGCGAGAGCATGACATCGATGAAGTCACCGCTCCCTTCATCCTCGCCGTCTTCCTGCTGTCGGACGTGGAAGTCGATGAGCGTGTCGAAGAGGTCGTCCCACCTGTTCCGTAGCGCCGTCGCCTTGCCGAGCGACGACCTCGTGAGCACGCCCACCCGCGCCACCGCCGGGAAGTAGTCCTGGAGCTTGAACGCGCCGAAAATGTCCTTGACGACGCCGGTGAGCTCGGGAATCCGCCTGTTCCGGCCGTCCTCGAAGAAGAATCCGCCCGACACGGCGCGGCACATGACGTCGTTGGCGTACGCCTTTAGCATCGCGCTCAGGTCCAGCGCCTCGCCGGCGGCCGCCGCGTCCCTTGCCGCTGCGACGGCGAGGCGGACCTCGGCCTCGCGCGCGCCACGGAAGGACCGGACCTTCCTCGCGGTGAGGAGGTGCGTGCTGAGCAGGCGCTTGGCCTGGCGCCACGGCTCGCCGTAGGGCGCGAAGCCGACGTCGAGGGGGCCGTAGAACAGGACGCCGGCGAGCGGGTTGGAGGGGCGGGACGCGAACACGTGGTCGTGCGTTCGCAGCACGGCCTCGGCGGCGCGCGGCGAGGAGACGATCAGTGTAGGGACGGCGCCGAGACGGAGGAGCATGAGGCCGCCGCCGCGCCCGTGCTTGGTGGCGAGGTCGCGGAGGGAGACGTGCGGGAGGGAGCCGACGAGATGGAGGTGGCCGATGACAGGGAGTCCTGGCGGCGAAGGGAGCCGGCTCAAGGTTTCCAGCTGCTTGCTCGGCCTCAGCAGGCGCGCCGTGACGAGGAACAGCACAAGGAGAGCGAAGAATGCCAGAGCCTGTGGGGTTAAGCTGGTGGCGCCGCCATGGGAGAGCCACAGCTGCTGCAACGAAGATACACCATGAGCCATGCTAATCATGTAATACTCGTCGATTTTGTAGCTTAATCAGCTTGCTTGATCACTTACCTAGATGCATCTATATACACACAAGGACTTAGAGCGACAGAGCATGAGCACCCAATTGTTGACGTCGCGGTCAAATGCTGCGTCGCGTGGCTCTCGTGGGAACACGACTTGCTGGTGAGTGGTGATCATACACATACTAACATGTTATCATCAGTTTAGATAAGCCATGCAGTCGCATTACATGTGGTTTTGCATTCTATGGTACACGTGACAGCACATACATATGGTACTTTTTCGTCCCAAATTATATTTTGTTTGACTTTTTTATCTCAATTTTGACCACTCATTTATTCAAAATAATTATTCAAAATATCACATCTTTGTTGTTGTTTGTTTTATTGATAAAAGTTCTTGAAGAATGACTTAACTAACTATATTTGTATACAATTTTTTTTATAGGATGAGCGGTCAAACTTGGGATAGAAAAGTCCAACAAATTATAATTTGAAACATGATGAGTAGCATAGATTACCCCGCTTCAAATTTGAATATATTTGTACAAATTCTTTGATTTGATCTTTTTTCATCTTAGCTTTGTTTATGCTAAAGAGTGGCTAGTAACTGGAAATGATGAATCCAAGAATCAATTTTGTGATCTCTTTATAAAATTTTGTGTTTTTCTTCTAGAAAATTTGGATCCATACCATTAAAATATCCCAAAGTTAGATATATACCATCACAAGTCAATAACATGTGGGGTTCACATGAGTCAATGACATGTGAGGTCAATGGTATAGATCTAATTATTCCTCTTCTTTTTCGGGATTTTTGACCAGAGATTTTTTTTCATTATTCATCTTTGAGCCATATCGTTAGAGGAATTTGCTGGTAGGACCTTTATGAGCATTATCTCTTCAAATCCCTCACGGAATTAGCTTGGATTTGAAGTTTTTTCCAAAATCGAGTTCTTGGTAGGATTTCGGTTGAGTCTGGATTTGGTGAGATTTAATTAAGACAGGAGTGTGATATTGTGAGATCTATTAGCCTTTTGGATAATTAATCTACATCTCAAGTTCAATTCATATCGAATCATCGCTTCTTGAGGGAGATCAATTCATTTGAAGTTGAGGTGGAGTTCTTGTGCTCTTGAACTAAATTATGAAATTCGTGGTGAAGTCTTCATCTTTTATTAAAGATCTTTGGGCATAGACTCACTAGGTTATTGTGAAATTATGGTTCAAATTTGTGATTTTGGATAATTTCTCTCGAGTTTTGGGTTTTACACTTTTTTTCTTGGAGGTTGATTTCTGGAGTTCTTGCGTTTCTGGACAAAGTAGAAGATTACGAAGACTTATCATTGAGTTTCTAGACAAAGTAGGAGATTCTGGAAATTTGTCTGGAGTCGAAAAGTCTCTGGAACATGATTAGGACTCTTGGATCTTTTAAGTTGGTTTTGCCTATGTTATTTTGTTGTGGCTTCCACTTTTCTTCTAAGGGTGTGTTTGGTTGAGCTTTCGAACCTGCTTTTGCTTTTGCAAAAGCCAACCAAAAGGCTAAAAGGTCACATCTGCTTTTGCCAAAAGCCAGCTTTTGTGTAGTACAAATCCAAAAGCTCCTCCCCCTGCTTTCACATGCTTTGGGGGTGGGGGATTACTCATTTGCCACTGGTTATGTGGATAAAATGACATTTTGTTTTGTTCTATTCCACATCATGTTTTCTCTGTCGCCCACTCGCCCTTTACTGCATCATATTCGCTGCCACCCACCATTGGTGTCCTGCAGGCCTCCAGCGAGCCCAACTCTTGGCTCCAGTGGCGGACAACCGGCGAGCCCCCTCCTCTCACTTGGCTCCAGCTGGCGGGAGGCCATGGAGGCGAGTGAGCGCGACAACCTCATCCCTCTTGCTCTGGTGGCAGCCATGGAGGCGCACCCCTCTTCTCCCCTAGCTCTGGTGGGCAGGAGGCTGGTGAGCCCCCCTCAAGCCTCACCCTCTCCCCTAGCTCCAGCGGCGGCCATCGCGACAAGCTCCCTCCTCTCCCCAGGCTCCATTGACAGGGGAGGGTGTGGCCATAGAGGAGAGCGCACGCAGCCCCTCTCGGCGTGGCGGCGGCCGGTGAGCCCCTCCTTTGCACGACCGTGGTCGCGCGAGCCTCCTCCCATGCGTTGTGGTAGCCGGTGGGCACCCACCCGACACGGCAAGTACCAGCGAGAGGAAGAAGTCCAATCTGTGTGTATGACATGTGGGTCCCGCTTGTAAGTAAGGGGACTTTTCTAAAAGCCACAACAACTTAACCAAATGGGCTTCCAACTATCCCAAGCAGCTTTTTTAAAGCTACTTTTTCAAAAGTCATAGCCCACAACTGCTTTTCCAAAAGCCACAACTCAACCAAATACACCCTAAACTTTCCTAACTAGCATCGTTTCTAGAATTAGTAGGTTCATTGTGATCATGTGATCTTGACATTTGCTAGTAGAAAATGTTTTTGTGTGATTTGGGATTTGGACCTCGTTCATTTCGAGATTTTTTTAAAGGCATCCATTATTCATCCCCCTCTAGTCGCCGCTTTTGATCATTCTACCAAATTCCATCTTTATTTGCTCTGATTTGCTTTTTTTTTAGAATTACACAGTACAACGTAGACGCTCACAACACGCACGCACACTCACCCCTATGAATACACATACGCAAACCCTACCCCTATAAGCACCTCTGAAGGACTGGGCACCAGCAGATCTGGAGATTCTCGAAGTCACCACTAGCGCCACGTCATCGACGGGAACGTCGCTTACCACTTAATGCATAACGTCGGAAAATCCCGGAATAAATCCAGGAAAAGGTGCGAGTACCAGGATTTGAACCATGGTGGGTAGCGTCCCACTGGAACGTCATAACAAGCCCATTCGCACATGTTTAAAAAAACCGGCACACAAAAAAATTAGCATTTTTTATTCAAGAGATCTCAATAATCAAGAAATCAAGAACAAATAATGGCATCATGTATATATGAAGATATATCATACATATAGTAGTAGATTTAAAAAACATTAAAATATATATAGCTTAAGTAACACACCTCATCACTCCAAGACATCCATATATACAATGTTCTTGGTGCTCTTCCAGTCGGGTCTACCAGAATGTTTCTTCTTGTAATAACCCATGTAGTCTCACGTTAAACACCTCTGGACAATGCTACATACAACTGTCTATGTGCAAAAACAGGCTCTGGTAGATAGATACCTACATGTGGAATTGTTTGGCCTTGTGCTTTGTTGATTGTCATGGTGAAGCTCAATCGGATCGGAAATTTTTTCCGCTTTAACTTGAAGGGAAGAGAGAGAGAGAGAGAGATCTTATGATAGTAACATTGGTATCCTTGGTATGAAGACCCACTTTTCAGCATGTTGTCCATTGACAATCTTAACATCAATAGAATTTTTCATAAACCCTCTAACGATCAGTTGTATTCCATTGCAAAGCCCATTTTGTGGGTTTGGGTTTTGTAATAGGATGACATGACAATTCTTATTGATAGTCAACTCGTGAGGAGGCAATCCATTCGGTGATATTGAATTGAGAATTTCCTATGGGTATATATATAATATATGTTTACCCATTCCAATAATGGAATTTCCACAGTGTCTGATTCATCACACATATCATCACCGGGTACAACTGACTTGTATGCAAAATTATCATTACGATGGAGCTACTCATCTTGATTGTCATCATCATTAATAACTTCCTCCAAAATTTATATTGTAAACCAAATAAACCAACAACAAATAATATTAATATATTAATATTAATATAATGAGTGAATATATGTGTAACTATCCAGAATACGATGAAAACAATCGCCCACCGGTAACCGGTTCAAAATCACGAGTGAGCCCTGTACATAGGATAATCAAGCATTTATATCGGCGTGAGGGTGTAGGAGACTAAACCCATATCTGAATTTGGTAACAGGTTCTCCATTCACATAGGTGTAGATGAGGAAAAATATACAACAGGAGTAGATTGTGACAATCCGCACGCAGGCATAAATTGAAGTCATGAAATTCTGCTATTTAAAATCAATTGTATAAACTCTGCGGTGGGTCTATCTTGTGATCACTAATCCAAATGGTGCTTTGGGTCATGAGGAAGCTAGCTAGCCGAGTGCCTAGCCCACGGCTCTCGGCACATACTGGGGCTCATGGCACAGGTTGGATTCCGGTAGTGAAGCAACCAGGCACAATGTGGGGGATCCATTCAGAAGGAGCATCCTCGAATAAGTAGAATAGGGAATGGTGCAGGTGTGGTCCTACTTCGATCCCTAGCACAAATATCTCCATGAATTAATTTGTGGTTACCACAGAGTGGCGCAGCGGAATCCGGCTCGGCCCGCTATACCCATTAGCCGGTGCCTCACCAGGCCTAGGTTCACCAGAGCCCAGAACAATAAGGCCATGTGCCTAACTCAACCCAAAAGACTAGCCTAATGGGTGAGGACTGCCCCCACCTTTATGTTGCGCTCCCCCACAATCAATTTCCGACGTGGGACTAAACCCAACAATCTCCCCCGTCACACATTGGGCTCAACTCTTCCATCACAACCATCAGTATGATCTCCCGAAGACGTAATACAGGCCCCCGAGTCCAACTCTCTAGTCACAACCATCTGTGTATAGATGGCAATGGGTAGAAACCCGTCAGGTAGTGCCATTCCATACCAGCACCCGCTACCTCTAACTCTACCTGCTAAAAAACCCATACCCGCATGTGGGTTCAAGTTCTTACTCATACCCGTACCCGTGCGGGTTTTTTACCCGTCGGGTAACCCATACCCGATAGCATACCCGTTGTAAACTAATATATTTGAAAACATAACACATGATAAAGCGCATACATCAATGAATTTAATTTATAAGAAAGATAAATCATAGTTGTTAACCAATTAATAGTCTACTAAAAAATAAAATTGTTTGTTAGTTATCAATATTAAGTTATCCTTCACTAACAATGTACAATTTTACATGTTTATCACATATTGTAGACGGGTTTATTTTACCTGCGGGATGCAGGTGTGGGTAGTATATACCCACACCCGCACCCGCTTATCCGATGGGTACATGATGTTGCCCATTTATGTACCCGCGGGTAGAAATATAATTCCATACCCATCTCCTTGTCGGGTAAAACCCGTCGGGTACTCGGGTTCGGGTACCCATTGCCATCTCTACATCCGTGTGACCCTCTGGAGACGTTCACCCCCCTAACCATGTGACCAGGAGATGTTTTTCCAGATTTTTCCGACCATCGACTCTGATACCACTTGTTACATGCGTTCCGGAAAAGCAGAGAGATATCTCACCTCATGGGTGTGTTTGATTATGTTTTGGTGTTTTGTTAATTTGTGGGTAGTTGAAGGCTTTTTTAAAAAAAATCTAGGATCTACTAGTGGGTTGTATCGAAGCTTGACGTATTTGGTTTTTGAAAAATTCTGGGTTATAATTTTTTTTTTCAAAAGTTTAGAGGCCCATACGTAAAAATTTATAGACAGTGGGGTTTTCGGGTCGATTGTTACAAATTTCGAGATCTTTTTGGGAAATTATGGACTGCAAATTTTTTTTGAAAGTTTAGGGGTTCATATATAAAATCATGGACTGCAAACATATTTTCTGACAGTTTGTGGGTTGATATATAAAAATCCGTGAACCACGATCATGATTTTTGCTAAGTGGTATTGCTCGGCCATTCTAAGCTGTCGATCCAACGGTCGGTAGAGGCCAGCGATTATGATTGGGTGTTCAGTTAATTTGTGGAAAATTGAAGGTTTTTTTAAAAGTTTGGGTCTACGGGTGGGTCGCGTCGAAGTTTGTGATCTTTTTTAAAAAAATAATTAAGGGCTGTATTTTTTCAAATATTTACGGGCTCATACGTAAAAATTTGTAGACAGTGGGGTTTTCGGGTGCATCTTTACAAGACGAAAGCCGGGTTCATTCCCGGCGCGGGTAGCGGGTCCACGTCGCCCGTTAACCCGCGAGCCGTTGGATCCGTGCAACTCGCGGCATTAGCCGTTCGATCGGGGTTGGCGCGGGTCTCGCCCGGTTAACTCGCAAATCCGAGTGGTCAAGAATCCACGCGAACCCTCGCGAGTGAGGAGCTCGGCCCCTCCGCCTCCGCTTCCGTTGCCGCGCCGCCGCCCGGACCGCCGTGGCCATCGCCGCTCGCCACCTCCCTCTCCATAGTACACGCGATGCGGTGATGCTTCCGGTGCCCCGCCACCACCTAAGCCTCCCCGCCGTCGTCACGGTAGCATCCGCTCGGAGCTTGAGATGAGCTCATGCTTCACGATCCACAACCTCCCATCGCTCCTTCCCTCCTCGTTTCTCCACCGCATTGTCCAATCGAGCCTCGCCACGGACCAAATCGAGTTCTAGGCCGAGGACGGATGGAGAGCCTTGGGCGAAGGTGGCGGTGGACCTCCTCTCCATGTTGCGCGCCGGCGGCGAGCGACGTCAAAACGACGAGCGAGTTGGCAAGTGACTTCGGCCGCAATGATTTCTCCACGACCCCGATGCATCACCTCTCCGGTCTCTCCCATGAGCATCACCCCCGGTCCCGTGCATGGCCGCCCCCTTCCCGGCTCCTAGGTACTCTCCTACTCTCTCGCATGTCCGAGTTGGATGCAAGTGAAGCCTCCGGTTTTGTGGCTCAACGATTCATGCCAATTTATATCGGCATTTGCTAAGTAGTATGCTCCATGGAAATGTTAATTATTCGAAAAGCATTATCGAACAACGACCGGCCAAAAACTTCCTATTAGTGCTACACACTTGAACAATGTCCCCTTTTAGCTAGTTGTCGATTATATTTTACAATCCTATGAGTGAAAGATAGAGTTAGTTCTCCGGATACTTTTTATTGTCTTGCTAGATCCGTGCCTTTCCCCCCGTAGTAGATATTTACAACAAAATTTAACGGTAAGTAAGCTAGCAAAATCAGGCATGTACCAAAACAGATTTAGAAATCTGAATCTCTAAAGAAAAATTAAGAGAATGGGCAAGAGCACTTGGCATGCAGCGGCCGCCCACCTCTCGATGGCCCGAACTTCTCACTAATTGTCGTGCTTGCCTGCGACACGCCGGTGCTATATCCTTGTCTGGTTTCTCTAATGAGCTCTTAATTTCTGCATAGTGGACACGTGCCCAATACAATATTCATGTATTCATTTTTAGTATATGCGTGCTCCAAAATGTACTTTGTTTAATTATTACACCTCAAACGTTTTGCATATATACGGATAACTTTTTTCACACCTAATTGTCCCTTCTTATTGGCCAATATCCAACTTGACCTTTTCTCCCCTGAATTCTTAACGTAATTTTTAACTAAGCTTGCAATATCTGCTTACATATTTCAAATATTAATTTTATTAAAGACATTAACTTATATATATGCAGAATCATAAAACTACTCTCTTTGAGCTGTGTTGCTGACTATGCATCAATATTTTGTGAAGATATGTGCTTGATTACATCGGATGCAAGCAAAACTGCTGATCCCTTGTTGGAATTTCTTGATCAGCAAGGAGCACAAATTGCACTTTAACGGTTACAGAAGATATATTTTGTCTAGGCATCACTTCTGCGTTTTTCAAAGGTATATCCAACGTAACATTCAGAAGGAAGGACAAAGTATTATGTTATCTTTCTAAATAGCATTAACAAGGATATACCTCATTCTGTACACATCAAACTTCACAAAGACTCTACAGCAAACAAACCAATTGGTCGAGATGGTGGGTTCTTATTTACGTGCACATATGACAACTATAATGTCTCGGTTGATTTCTCGCCATCGATAATGAAGGTCTTACGAAGTATCACTAACGATATCAAATATGTTCGGCATGATTGCATGAACATCTTGTGACATTACATTATAAGGCTTTCCTCTGCAACTCCTACCCAACAATACCTATCTTTGATTTCCGCCCTACTAGATGAAGGCTTTAAAATTGGCATCCGTTCCCCGAAAATTTTTATGCCTTGGATTGATTGTATGATACGGATAACAAAAAGATTAATACCATTCACATTGCTTGA
This sequence comes from Cenchrus americanus, assembly GCA_947561735.1. NCBI lineage: Eukaryota > Viridiplantae > Streptophyta > Magnoliopsida > Poales > Poaceae > Cenchrus > Cenchrus americanus. The sequence goes on along the minus strand of OX387242.1, from coordinate 41,693,124 downwards.
TCAATCCGACGGTAAATATCTTCTTCCGGTTCCGAATTAATGTCTCGCTACTGATTTTTCATCTATATCACGAAATGATGTGGTACATGCTCTGCAATGAATATATTACTCTTTCGTACCGTTTCATAATAATTACATGGTGTGGTATGATGTTTCACCATCGTTTATAAAAAACTTTCCAAATTCGGATGGCATGTCATATAGATAAAGATGGTTTTCCGGAAAAAAATCGGCGGGTTAGAAAAATCTTATCTCGTGGAATCCACACATAAATAATCACTACGGGTTAGCTCAAAATGGCGCGGCAACGTCGCGCCTCATGTTTTCTAGTTATTACAAAATTGGAGGTCATTTCTTGGAAAATTTTATGGACCGCAAACATATTTTTCCCGACAGTTTAGGGGTTCATATGTAAAATTATGGACTACAAACATATTTTCCCGAAAGTTTGGTGGTTGATATGTAAAAATCCATAAACCTCGGGCATCAATTTTACTAAATGGAAGGACATTTCTGCAAAACGACCGCTGATTGGCACCCAATCTGACGCCCTGAAATGGCCGGTGATGCGGACCATTTCCTTGACCTCGGTATTAGCCGGGAATACTAGTAATAGATAGATAGATAGATAGATAGATAGATAGATAGATAGATAGATAGATAGATTACACAAATGACTTGACAGTAGGACGTCACATACATCCGGTACAAAACTAGGTATGTAGGCACAGTCACACAACACAGCCCCATTATTCTGCACCATGTAGCAAAACAAAGGTTAACTACACGTTTGCTTCAGGGGACCTTGGGGACTAGGAAGAGCTTCTCCTTCCTGTACATAGCCGAGAAGAGCGCTGCCAGGCCCCTGCCCTCTCTCGCACACCGCCGACGCTCCCTCTCCCGCACCCTGGCACGCATCAATGGCTCGACCGCGCCGGCAGGGGTACATTTTTGGTATTTTGACCCTTTTGTGAAACAATTTCTGTACCCAAAAATAAACTATTTCCAAAACTGACCCTTTCATCCGCGCCCTTTGTCTGCGGCGCGGACCTTGGCACTGTAACGCCATTGATCTTGGTGCGGAAGTGACGCCATTGATCCATTGTCTCTGCTGCTGACTATGCTCTCTCTCCCTCCCTCGATCCGGCGCGGCGGCCCCCGGCCGCCATGTCCTCACTGGCGGCTCTCCAGACGCTGCTCCGCCCGTCCTCCTCGGCTCTCCTCCCTGCTCCCTCCACGGTGCGCCGCCCTCTCCCGTCAGCACGCGGGATGGAGCTCTGGGGCTGTGCGGTGTCGTGGCCTCGTGGGCGCGACAACGACGCCTTGGGTCGGCGTTAGCGGCCCTCTCCCTCTCCTCCATGTGGCTCCATCCCCAAGCTAGAGAGCTCCATGAGCAGGGTCATCGTTGCCCGACGGAACACCACCTGCCTGCTTCACGACGCATCGACGACGTGCTAGTTCCCATGCCCGCTCTCTCTCTCTCTCTCGGTCGGTCGGTCGGCTTTCTCCATCTCCTTCCCAACCGCCGTCGAGATCTGGCCCATCTCTGTGCCGCTCCCTGCCGAGGACGCGGACGAGGACGCCGCAAATCGGGCGCGCGTGGCGGTGACGACGGAACCACGGCCACCGGCGGACGAGCGCGAGGGCGACACAACTCGTGGGGAAGATGCGTCATCTCAGTGCCATGCTCGATGGCGTTACACTGCCTAGGGTCCGCGCCAGAGACAGGGATGCGAGGTCAAGGGGTCAGTTTTGGAAATAGTCTATTTTTGGGTCTAATCATAGAAATTGTTTTACAAAAGGGTCAAAATACCAAAAAGCACCCGGCAGGGGCTCGTCGCTGTTGCACCGCCTAGGAGACTGCCACTAATTAAAAAGGGCTATTATGGTTATTTTAATTTTGAAATTAATTTGGTAGTGGAAAAATCAAAACACATAGTAATTTCTAATACTTCCAGAGCACCGTAAAAAAGCTCAAACAAAAAAGAGTGAGATATCTTTTTTTAAGAAGAAAACAGAGATGGTCGTCGATGAGCTTGTCGAGCAGGTGGTCCCACCTCCTGCTGATCTTCTTGGCCTTGGCGCAGATGAGCTTGCTGAGCAGATCGACCCTGGCGAGCCTGGGGAAGTACTCCTCGAGGTTGAACCCTCCGAGCAGCTTGGCGGTGCTGTCGACGAGCTCCCGGAACAGCTGGTTCCGGCCTTCCTCGCGAAAGAACTTGCCGGAGACGGCGCGGCAGATGAGATCGTTGGTGAAGGAGTGCAGCAGCACGGTCATGTCCACGGCGGCGTCGCTACTCGAGGCGGCGGCGTCGAGCTTGGCCATGACGAGCCCCACCTCCTCCTCCCGCGCCGGGCCGTAGGCCTGCACCTTCTTGGAGTTGAGCAGGTGCACGGTGACGAGCTTCCTGACCTTGCGGAAGTGCTCGCCGAAGAGCGAGTAGCAGGAGTCGGACTGCCCGTACACGATGATGTCGGCGACCATGGACCGCGGCCGGGACGCGAAGACGTGGTCGTGGGTGCGGAGGATGGCCTCGGCGGCGCGCGGCGACGAGGCGACGACGGTGGGCACGGTGCCGAGGCGGAGGAGCATGAGATCGGGGCCGTGCTTGGCGGCGAGCGCGGCGAGGGAGATGGGCGGGAAGGCGCCCATGAGGTGGCCGATGACCGGGAGCTTGTTCGGCGGCGAAGGGAGCCTGCTCAGCAGCTTGTCGTCACTCGGGCTCGCCGTCGACGCGATGAAGCGGCGGAGAAGGAGCGGCAGGACCACGAGGGAGGAGAACATGGCGAGGAAGATGATGAGTGCTCGTGGACCTGCCGCTGGTGCATCGTCATAGAGACGACGGAACAGGTCGTGTAGAACTGCTGCTGCCTGTTGAGCTGCCATGGCGTGCGTTTGCTAATGCTGGCTGCCTGGGATCTGATATTGTGTTGGTGCTTGCTGAGATTGAAGACGGCTTGATGGTTTTATAGAGAGATGCAGCGCATGGACTAAGCTCCTCTGTTTTAAGCAATGGTGATCGATCATCGATGGCGTGCATGGACCAATCATGTGCAAGTAATTTGTTTTCATTATCTGTCAGTATAAACTAAGTAAAACTCCTAGTATAAAGATATACTACTGCTATTTCCCAAAATTTAGTCCCTTGACTGAATTTTAATCCCGGACTAAAATGACTGTCAATTGAAGAAATAATAATTAAAAAGACAAAGTATATATTATTCTGCATTTCTGCTTCCACCAAGACAATACATAAGGACGGATCATCTTCAAGAAACATGCATGACGATCAAACACTGACAAAAATGAAGTGGTTAATGTTGGTTTGGTCTTACGTCAAAAAATAATGCGATTGACTTGTTGACCAGGTGATAATGGTGTCATCTGATTGGCCGCCAGTGCAATAAATCAAATACTGCTATAAACGTACAAATAAGACGAAGCTTCCAAAGACCATGCAAATTAGATGATTTTATTTTATTTTGGTCACGATGAGCAATGACTAAACTTTGTGCATGGTGACAACATAAGAGAATCGTCAGCCAATTTACACAGGGGAAGAAGGGAAGGGATGTCATCTACCCCACGTACTGATGATGCGCAATGTTAACGGTTAACCTAAATTTTTTGAATGGCCCATCCGCGCGGATCGTTCGTTTAGGGGTGTGTTTTTTCTTTTTTTTTTTCCATTTTTATTTTTTGTACCAGGTGCATACCGTATTTAGTACAAGTTACTAGGTGCATGCCCGTGCGTTGCTACGGGCATCCAATTATCTATAAGGCAACACACAAAACATACAATAAAAATTTCTCAATTGAAGGCATCACATGCGAAGAACGACTTGAAGTTGAGCGCACGGTTTGATATGTTAATCCGATAGTTTGCCCAAGTGACTATGACAAATACACCCAAAATGACACACTACGTCTATTCAAAATTTACGTCGTGATGCGCCGAAGTTATTGTTTACAATGCTTGGTAGGCATTTTCTCCAAGCATTTGCTTCACGCGCCACAAGATCGACGAAGAAATTATGTCGCATAGCAAGACTATCCCGAAACATTTGAATATTGTTTGCTTAAAGTCAAAACACGACATGTAATATATATTTTGTATATTTTAAGATCATGAAAAAGTAACATTTAATAAAGTATATTTACTCACCTGTATAGATGTCAACTTTTTTATGACTTTTCCAACTTGTCATGTATTGCGAATGAGCCATCCAGGTACCTATTCATTTCAAAGAGAAACAATATATATTCAGCTCCGGCCACGGCATAGAATGAATAACTCATCAGCCCAAATAACATGCTAAGAACAAACTTTTCGTTTATGCAAGAAACTGTTCATATTTTATCTTTATATATTCATGTACAATTAAATAATACATGACATCATTTGATTTTCGACATCATTCTCACTAATCGTAGCTCGTAAAAAAATCACAAGGTAAATACCATAGTATAAAATGGACTTTTGTGTACCCGAATTATTAAATTGACACAAACCATGTCGAGTTGAAACATCATGGAATGAAAGTATCATGGATCATTTAATTTTACCAAAAGAGAAAGAGAGAAACAATAAATTGCATCATTTTTCCAAACACACATTAATATGTAAGATATGCATGAATAATAAATAGAATATTACATTACCTACAATGTCAAAACCTCCTTATATACAATATTCTTTGTATATGTGCCATTCACCGTAGTACTCTTTTTTGTTTTTTGACCGATCATTCTGTTTGCCTCGCCCTTTGCTTTCTTTTTTTGCATCTTTCTCTTCCTTCTTTCTAGCTTCCTCCTCCTCTCGCAACAAAGATTAGGTGGGAGGGCGAGGATCTTGATGTTCGTTCCCGCCGTGGCTCTAGACATAGCAACATACAACTCGTCCATGGGAGAACACAAGTGCGGGCAAGTACACTCCAACATTTGGTATTGTTTGACCTTGTGACTTGTTGACCGTCATGGCGAAACCGAGCCTAATTGGGAACTCGCTTCCTCTTGAATTGAAATGGGAACATCCGATCATCGAGGGGCACAAGGGTATCCGAGGAAGGAAAACCCTCTTCCCGCATGTTGCCCCAAAACAATTTCAGCATCTATTGAGTTTCTTTGGCATGCTCTAAGCACCGAGCCTTGTTCCATTGCATAGTCCGTTTGCGGTGGTCTAAATTTCTAAGCAAGATAACCGGCAAACCGATCTTTAGCTTCGGACGTGTGGAGGTATCCCATTGGGAGTCAATGTGTTAAGGAACTCCTGAGGATAGTAGTTGTGAGGATCATCAACCGCTTCGTCGAAACTATGGTACACCACCTCCCCACCTTGGACTTGTTGATCATCTTCAAATTAATATCATCTACCCAATCATTACGTGTTGATAGAATGGCTCTAGAGGTGATGTAATCCTTGTTTGCCATGTTTTCATTGAGATTTGGAAAGATGCTCTCAATCAATGTGTCAAGATCTTTCTCGGAATCCCCAGTGTACGGGACACATATTTCATCGAAAGGCGTACATCACCATCTTCATTAACCTCCTCTATGCCATTACCAATGCGCATCATATAATCCGCGAACCATGGATCGCCTAGGCCCTCATGTTGCGCACGAGCTTAAGATGTCGCATGAATTCCCAAAGATACGACTTTCTTAAGGAAGCACCGACAATTTGAGCCATGGATCCTTTACGTACAACAGGGACGACTTGCCTAAAATCTCCACCAAAGACAACTGTCTTCCCACCGAACGGAAGATCCTTCCGTCCCATTATATCACGCATGCTATAGTCCAGTGCTTCCACAGCCTGCCTCTTTGTCATAGACGCCTCGTCCCAAATGATGAGAGACGCTTGCTGCAGCAGCTTGGCAGTTCCACACTGTTTTGTGAAGCCGCATCCTTGTTTATCGTCGAGCGTTAGGGGGATCTTGAAACGTGAGTGGGCTGTCCTCCCACCGGCATTATAGATGCTTTGCGACACCGGATGTAGCCGTAGCAATGGCAAGCTTGTTCGACTACGAACGGTTCCGAGAAGTGCTCTATACAAAAAAGTCTTTCCCGTGTCGCCCGGTCCATCGACAAAGAATAAACCACCTCGTTTGGAGTCAACTCGTGGACATTATCTCATCATAGGCGACCCTCTCTGCTCCTCATTTAGTAGAGACGATAGGCCCACATCTTCCGGATTTGTCTTAATGCCGACCTCCTCAAATATCTCACGAGGGACCGCGCTAGCGTCATCAAATGCATCATCTATTTTTGGTAGGGGGAACTTATTTATGTCTTTGTCTTTATCCTTAGATTTCATAGATTGCGCATGTTCCCCGATGTCAATCAAAACCATTTGTTCCACCCAATGAGGGTTTGGATTCTTATGCTTGAAGTCTTCTCGCCATTGCATCAAAGTGTTTTGTCCACAAACCGGCAACATTCTTCGGCTCACGGAACACCGGTATTGTAGCGAACGGCCTACGCAATGAGGATGACATCCGAAACAAAGCACTCTCAGTGAGACAATCATCGAGTGTGTTGTCATCTTCGATCAGACCTGCAGCACAAGCAGCATCACGGAACGAATGATAATGCACACCATTCACAGTGCTAAGATGCCTCCATGACGTCGCTCCTGGAACATGGTTTAGAAGTACCCGAAGAAAATAGCGTTCGCCCTCTGCCGGATTTGCAGACACGAGTCTCCCGACCTGGTATGCTGAGTTTTTCCTTGGTTGCCAACATTTATCTTTCACATTCCAGGTAAAGTACTTTGGAAAGTCACGATACAAGATCCCTTGAGCTTCCGGATGATGTTGGTTGTAGGTAAACCATTCTGTGAGCATTGAGTCCTTGATACGTGGCTTTTTTAAAACTCGTTCAACCTTGTCTCATGCATGAAATGAAACCATATGCTGGCCGGGGAGATGACATTGCAGCGCCAGCACCGGTGGGTGACACCGGTGTAAGTCAAAGCCGTATATTCTCCACATTGCTTCCGGAGGTCCCACCCACCGGCCTCTTTGTAGTCCGTGATCTCATCAACATTTCCGTTGGCATCTTTTTCCCATTATCCCTAATAGCCACGGATGCTCTGTCATGGCCCTTGTAGATATACTTGAATAGATATTTCACGGACTTAATCTTTCGCCGCATGCCTCAACATTAATGTGGCGGTTGAAAGTACGTATGAGATACGGGTTGTACAGACAACACATCGATTGTCCGACATGTGACCTCGAACCATCTCCTTACGACCATCATCGCGCCGCCCGTACACCGGGTACGAATCCTTGCCTTGCGACGTTGAATCGCGTAATGGTCGCGGGTAATAGTTCTTGCACGAAGTACGATCCTTTGTGCACGAGCAATTTGGATTAAGCGCCCCGCATGGTCCGTGCATCATATGCTTGGTGACCATCCCGTAGAGCTCGGGGTACTTCTTTTTGTCGGTAGCTCTGCGGTGATAATCGCGTCGTGCATCGCTCGGGGCAAGTGATCTTGTACTTTCTCTCGCATTATCGGCGGCCGGTGCGCATGCGGCAAGCCCCTCTTCGAAACTCAACGACATATACGTAGGCTTTTACCTTCCCAATTATGTCTTTGTACAACAAGCGTCGTCTCAACTCCTCCAACTTGGCTCCGAACACTCGAGCCACGAGATCTGGACGGTCCTGCGCGCACTGTCCTGGATATAGCTCATTTTTAATCTCATCCCAATTCGGATTGCACGTCATGGTGTGAAAGATGTCCGGTTTGCCATACTTCCGCACCAGGGCCATCGCGTCCATATACCGACGCCTCATATCACGAGGGCCACCGATGAACGTCGGTGATAGCACGCGTACGCTTCCCAACCTCATTTGCTTCTTCCACCCCCGTACGATAGGCCGTCAACCAAACCCCGGTACAGGTCAGCCCTCACAGTATCCTGATTGTTTCTGATGAAGTCAAGACGCGAGCTTTCAATCTTCACGTAGGTGTCGACGGCAAACTGCTGGAACAGACGCTTGCCGTATAATATCGGGTTGAAAATGCCAGGCCGCATCCGCAACCCGTACGAATAGTAATCACGAACCGAAACACATTTATTCTTGCGGGACCCTACACACAGGAAAGCTCTCGGTTAGTATCATGATACACGGTAATCGGGTTATATTTGTTAAGAGGAAATATGCAATTACCCGCTTCATCATCGCCACCCCCCTGAGCACTTTGATTGCGGATCGCTTGGGCTCTGTTGACCTGTGCCTCAGTCACACCAACTTTGGGAATGCAATTGTGCCACCTGAACTCTCCCCTTGGAAAGAAAAGTGAGTACGAGAGGGGGGTCGTAGCAGCCATGATACGACCGGATGCCTTTCCATGACCTATCCTTCCCGTGGAGGACGATACTATTTTCAAACTGACTTCGATGCTCGCTCCCCTCAACCCAAACGGTGGCAACCTCTGATGTTAAAGGCTTGTTGTATGTTCTCTGGTCCAAAAGTTGATCAAGGTTGAACTCAATATGGTAATCGAAAAAATCCTCTACCTCTCCCATAGTGTGAAGTTGATCCGAGTAGGGATTAACACCACTATTGAAGATTTTTACCAACTTACGAATAACCTCTTTGTCTTTCTGTTCAGTCTTCTCACGACGTCGTAGAAATAAAGCTCGAGGTGATTAGGTTCATACTTATTTTCTTTGCCAAAGTTTTTAAGATTATGGTAAAAGGCGCCATGCGCACGGAAGGTGTATATGGGACACTTTCGAGTGTCGATGGTCGCACCATCAAGATTACAGTGTAGAGAAGTGAAGGAGAAGTGCCCATTAAAATATCTGATGTGGTCACGAAAATGCCTGGCATCAGAGTCAGAGGCCGTCCACAATCGCACGAGTTCATCCGGGGGCGTCTCGGGGGTGGATAGATGAATGGCTCCACTACGGCAGCAGAATCCCGACGGTTCATACTCAAACTTCTTGGTGTTGCAGAACTCGCAATTATCTACTGGCTTTAGTGCGTGACCCTCTTTTGGGACATTGGCGTAAACCCCACAGAATGGATCCGATGCATCCGATTCAATAGTATTCTCATCACCCCTCGTGAGGTCGTCATCCACGACGGCATCATCATCATCCTCTGATAATATTTAGCATATGTCAAGGGTGCTATATGTTGGTTTTAATGAAATCTTAACGTGAGATAATTACGGCGAGGTATACCTTGTCCCGCAAAAAGAAACCCTTCATCCTTTTCATCGTCCTCATCGAATACGATATTTTCATCACCATCCGAGCAACCACATGTGACTTGAGTGGTTAGACAAACATAGGTGAATATGCACAATGTGAATGGAAAGAGCATGCGCGTCATAAACACATACCTTGACAAGGGTATCTCGTGCAAATCACGTGGTGGCATAGAATCATGCTCATCAACCACGGATGGTTGTGTTTGAGTACACCTTTCATTACGAGCTTCCGTTGTTCCATCGGCCAGAGGGAAGGTTTGCGTGACACCTTTATATATACAACATTAAAACACGAGTTTAGTTGAATGTGTATTAACTTATTAGTTATAATAGGTTGGCAAGTAGTTTACCATTGTCAACAACACACGACTGTATCGGCTGACTCGCAATGTTTTCATTTTCACCAGTGGTCCCATTGGTGTTTCTTCCAATGGTTGATTCAAACTCCTGATTATGACGCTTTCGTCGAGATTCTCTCAATCCTGGAGTTAGGTGGGCTGTATGGATAGTGTTGGACAGAAATGTCTCCGGGGTTTCATCTTGCTGTGGAGGTTCCCGTACAATCGCCTCGACATTGACAGTGGCCGCCACCGAAATCGGGGATGACCATCTCTTCCGATACTCTTGAGGTAGGCTTGTCAACATGAGGGAATATAAGCTCGGCTTAAATTGAGGGTTTGCCATGGCGATGGAGTCAGGATGCAAGTTGTTCTCACGTTGTTCTTTGATCAACTTTTTTTAGTTGGCCTCGGCCTGTCTCACCGTCTCCTTCTTCTCTTCCGGCATCTTAAATAGTCTCTTTGCCGCTCTCTTATCACGCCTCCTCTTATTGATCTCCTCCCTCTGAAGTGGAGACATTGTCGCCCTATGTGCTCTGTCCTTCCTACGCCTACGCTCACGTGGGGAGATGTTCTAGTCGCCCATGGCGGTTGTTTCATCAAAGGCTCCTAAAATCAAGACTATCAATGTCCATTGACACAAAATATATAATGGGATTGTAATAGGTGCTCTAGTTCAAAATATTTGGATTGTAACAAGTGCTCCAGTTCAGAAACATACAATAGGATTGTAATAGGTGTTCCGAAATAATTGGTGCTATCGGTGATAAAAGTGGTGGTAAGGAACTGATGTGTCATGGGTATTTCCTCTAATTAGGTAAGGTTAATTTGTAATTTTGACAAATTAAATAACAAATGCCAACATTAAAATACTAATAACAAACAACAAACAGAGAAAGTAGCTCGATTTATAAACAGAATATTCATCTCCTAATCCAATAGTACTTTCTATCATACTATTTACCTAATAACCCAATAGTACTTTCCTAATGAGAAACACTGACAATAATAGCACATGCCAACATTATATTTGTCTAATGAACATAATAACAGTTCATTTTCTGAGCAGAATATGTACCTCTTTAAGGAATAGTACTATCCATGCAGTTGCCATGTATGCGCTCACCGTTCTCTTTTGTGGTGATCAATACTTCGCCCCCAGCTTCAAAACGAACAGAAGGTCAAGTACAGAACATGGAGTATTTGAAACAGATTTATTATGTACATAATCAAAAGTTTCTAATTTTCCAGACATATATTACTTTGCTCCACAATCCGCATACACTATCTATCAGAAAAAGCACTATTGATCAAGGCATCCACCATAAAAAATTGCTAACGTGTGATCCCTAAACTCTAAATTTTTTTTCACAAAAATTTACTGGTGGCAAATTCAGTGCAATCTTTGACAGAATTAAATAGCAACCGTCAATATTAGTTAAGATATAAGAAACAGAAAAAACATCTTGATTTCATAACAGATATTTACCTCCTAATCCAATAGTGCTTTCCTAATAGAATTAATTCATGAGAAACACAATGGCAACAATAGCACTTGTCAACATTATATTTGTTTAATGAACGGGATGACAACTTTGTTTAATGAATGGGATGATACCTCCTTCAACAATAGTACTGTCCATGGTGTTGTCATGTATGCAATCACCATTCGCGCCTGCGCTAATCAATATCTCACCCCCATCTTCAAAAGAATCAGAGAGTCAAGTATAGAACATGGAGTACTTGAAACAGATTTACTGTGCAGCAAACCAAGCATGAAGATTTCCTCCTCCCAGGAAATATTGTTTATAAAAAAGGACAGGTGATGGACACAACCGTAAAACAAATATTTGTGCTCCGGTTTCTTAATTGAAAAGGGTGTGTGGAGGTCGCATCAATTTGCAAGACCATCGAGAGAGCAAGGCATTAAATAATCTCTACTCATAAGGCCAAAAGGGACAAACAGAAAAAACACACAAATATCGAAGATATTAGTTATTTAATTTCAAATATTAGATGTGGTATCATTCATATCACTTTATTCAATGTCTACTTGCTAACTCTATTAGCTGGGAAGGTAAACCAGAAGGGAAATCAAAATCAAAGAGGGAAATCATGAGCACGAAACGGGATTAAATCATGTCCACACAGTCAATTTTATCAATGCACTCAGTCAATTTCTATGTCCACACTACAATTAGCATCAATTTTATAAATGATGTCCCTCTACCGATGAAACAAAGGTTCGTACAAGAAGCAAAAGAAGCAAAAACGATGCATGGTTATTGTCTCAAATGTCCCCTATAGATCCATTCATTACCTTCATCTTCATCAATTGATACAACAACTTCTGCTCAGATTAAATCATGTATTTAATTATTGAGTTATCAAAGCCCTTTTCATCACATATTATTTAACAATCCAACTAAGTTGAAAGATGGTTACCAATTTCGTCCGCCTTCTTCTTCATCTGCCTCTCACGTCGCTTCCTGTTGTTCTCATCCTTCTTCTCCCATGACATTGCTGCATAACGTTCTCGATACCTCACCGTTCTTCGAGCTTTAGAGTCCTCTGGTTCTTGCAGCGCATCATGGGGGACTGCATCACCTAGCACATAGGGTTTACACCATCGAGAATGAAACATGTGTGCACTGGTAACATTGGAGGTAAGAAATCTCACCAGTTTGATATGTGTTTGTGAGGTCACCAAGAGGGTTTCCAGTCCGACGGCTAGGTTGTGACTGGTGCGCCATCGAGAGCGGCTAACTGATCAGCAAATGAAATATCTATGAAATTGAGCAAAAAAATGAACTCTAAGCTAGATAAATACTTTTCATTAAACTGTTACAAAGCTTATATTGATGGTGGGAAGCTGAGAGATAAAGCATTGAAGAGAAAGAAAATATTGCTTAAATTTGTTTGATAACAATTTCAGGATATCCAGCAGCTGCATTTTGATCAGAAGTGTGAGAATAAGACAAGTGATATCCAGCAGCTGCATTTTGATCAGAAGTGTGAGAATAAGACAAGTGATATCATCGAGAAGACTAACAAATAAAATGGATCCAACATAAAGCTAAATACAGATAGAAAATAAGAAAATATTGAATGTGTTTATAGAATTTTCAATTAAAGCTAAGGTAAACTGATCGCATTACTAATTTGTTAAGACTAATACCTTGGCAGACACCATTAAATCAATGAGTGGCATATAATTAAATAGAAATATGCTGAGAAAACAGATCACTGAGGTGTAATGCTTGTAAACACCTCACATTGGTCCCTGAAAGGAAAATGGCTCACATCTCAGTAAATATCCTTATATTCATGACAATGCATAAAAACTTTTGCCCTACTGAAAGATAAGTGTTAATGCAGTTTGTTTTCAAGAAATTAAACTAACTCAACTAATTAGATCAATGGAGCCCCCCACCTATGAAATGACATCGAAAAGAATGGTTTTTTTGCTCCTCCCCTCGAACAACAAGCTGGCAGGGAGATCGACTGGGGGAATCGCGACCACAACGACAGAAGAGAGAGTGAGGGTGAAGAGTACATCATCACTCATCGGATATACCACCATAAAACACCGGATTCAGCAATTACCATACATCAGAATGAAATTATGAGAAGACCACGGAAAGTACCCTATGCTATAATAAAACTCTGAGTACATTGCTATACCAAAGGGGGGTAAATCAAGAACTAAACTCTAAATAAAGTGGAATTGACTTCGGCCCCTTTTGAAAACTCTGCACTAAGTGGAAATAATTGACTTCAGAAGTTTTGGCAACACACATTTAACCTATCTTTGATAAGCACTGACCAAATTTGATCCCCACAATCCAAGCACAGATCACATGCGTTCATTAAGCAAAAGTCTGCAAAACATATCACACGTAATGCGAAATTTGCCTTCATTGAACATTGGATGATGCTCATCTAAAGGCCTAAAGCTTTGCCTTTGGGGTTGCAAGATCATTTAATCAACAAATTGGACTCGTAAAGAACAGCAACAGTATAAGTGTGCACATGATTGGCCTGATTCTTACTTCATATATGCAGTCTCACAAGTAAGCCAGTGATGCCGCGCTGTAGAGCGATCAGGGTTTCATCACCTCTGGGGATGGTGGCAACCACCATTTCTCAAAGCCCATATATGTGCTCTTCTTTTCTCCTATATCAACCAAAGTAATCACAGATCAAATTTGAAGCTTATGTTGAGCATTTATGGCAAAATAGACACACTATTAACAATTCGACACATTGGATTGCAGAGGGAAAGTGGCAAATAAGATTTACAAGATCTTTGTGTTCAGCAGTGTAAAATTAAGGAGAGTTGTTGAAAATGCTACCAATTGCAGCAGAGTGATGCTAGAGGCACGAGACCAAACAGGGAAGCACCTACATGTCACTCTATAATCTCAGGATATACAGCTGGACAACTAACCTGCACCTCATTCCAATCGGGCCGGGGCGAGCGCCGCGGGGGGGGGGGGGGGGGGGGGGGGGGGGGGCGGAGGGGCCGAGTCCCGTGGCGTGGCGCGGGGGTGGTCGCGCGTCGGACGCGGGGGGGGGGGGGGGGGGGGGGCGGGCGCGGCGCGGATCCCTGGGAGGCCGGACGGGCTGCCCGTCGTCGCGGTAGATCGCGGCGTCCGCCGTGGGGGGGGTCGCGGTGGGGGGCGCCGGTGGGAGAGGGCAAGCGTGGATGGGTCGCCGTCGCGGTGGATTGGGGGGCGGGGTGCGGTTTCTGCCACGGGGGGCGGTGGGACGCGGGGGGGGGTCGCGGTGGGGGCGGGGGGGCGGGGGGGGGCACCGGAGGGAGAGAGGGCGAGCGCGGAGGGGCCGTCTGGGGGGCGCGGTTTCTGGCACGCGGGGGGGGGGGGGGGGGATGTGGTGGGACGAGGAGGCGACGGGGGGGGGGGGTGTTCGCGAGATGCCGCGTACCAAGTTTGTTCTCCTTTTCATTCTTTTTAGGAGTAGAGATGTGCGTAGATATTTGTTAACAACACTCACCCAAAAATTATGACAAATATTATCCATGTAAGTTATGTATATTGTGAAAATTGTATTATGCAATTTACCACCTAAATTATTGTTTGGAAAAACAGTTATGTGTATAGGTCACAACTTTTAAAAAATAAAATTCAAATTTATTCTTACAAACTGTACATAGTTTGGCACATGATTTTTGCATGCTATTTAAAGTAGTACTAAAAATTATCTCGTAAAAAGTGATATTGCGGAGTCGTATTGAAATTATATGTATAAGTTCTGGTATTTCCAAAGTTGTACACATAATTTTTGCATGCTACTAAAGTTGCGTTAAAAAATTATATCACAAGAAATTGACAGTATAAAGTTATGTATCAAACTTATCGTATTCCAAAATTGAAAAGTTGTGGGAATAAAACTTTTCAAAAATGGAAAGCTCGAGGATGCATATATGTAATCGATGGCCGGATGTAACATCCCGGATGTTTGATTGCGCTAATGACACTAATTATATGAATTAATCAAGGTTACTTAACTTCTAAGCATGTTTGACATGATTGGGCACACTTTAGCACAAAAGACCTCGGTCAACATCCCTAATTACGGTCAAACCCTAGATCTACTTTAAAGGCCGAAATGGTTTTCTTGCGCGTTCTCCAAATTTCACTATAGAAGTTCAAAATCGGCCAATACGAAAGTTGTTCGTTATTTCCGGAACACATTTTTCGTAATTGGCGGACATTCCAATTTTGAGTGCAAATTGGCCAAAAACCGGTTTGATCGCGCGCGTGAACGATAGAAACCGAGCCGTGGAAAATCTGCAACTTCGGTCGGCGTTCCCGGGCAAACCATTGATCAAAACATATGTCGCCCTTTGGGAAAGTTCTAGATCTATAGCTCCTCTACAACTTTGCTTTTGGGAGATTTTCAACTTAGGCGACGATTTTTGGAGTTTCGCAATTTCGAAAACGGTAAACGAAATAGAAACGCGAGGACCGACGTCGTCGCGCGCTCCCAGCGCCGCGCCGTTCCCGTCGGCCACGTGCGCGCGCGCGGGGGCTCCGGCGTACGGACCCTCGAGTCCGTCGCGGTGGACCGCGCGCGCGTGGGCCCTCCGCCCCGTTTCCTCCCGTGCGCCGCGCCCGGCCCGGGCGGATGGACCGGCCGGCGGCCACGCGCGCGCGCCGCGCGCCGCGCGCGCGCGCGCGCGCCCATGCACGGTGTCCGGGCCGGGACCGCGCGGCCTTAAGGCACGGGGAGCCGTCTCGTTCGCGTCCTCGACGAAACCGTCGCCCTCGCCAAAAGAGAAAAACCGCCGGCCGCCGTTGAATTCCGGCGCCACCGCACGGTCTTGCCGTCGCCGCCGTTCCTCGCCCGCCGGCCGGTCTCGCGGCCGCTCCACCCTCCCGAGCACCTCCCTTAGCCCGCGGCGGTCGTTCCCCCACATCACCGCGCCACCAATTGGGCCGCCGCCGCCGCGGCCGTTCCCGGCGGCCGGCCACCCCCGCGCGCCGTCGAGGGGGGGCCGCCGGCACGCGTCTCCCGGCCGGCCGCGCACACCGGCGGCCGGGGGGACCCGCCGGTGCCGCCCGGGTGCTCGCCCGCGCCCCTCCGCCCTCCTCCGGCCCGCCGAAGTTGGCCACCACGCCGGAGAGGGGTCACATTGCGAAGGTGGATTTAATTTCGGGGAGATTTTTGCAAGTTTCCGGGGACCCGGTTGTAAAGGTTACTTTTAGGGTTACAACGGTACCTTCGAAAAATCATTAAAAATCGTAGAAAAATCAAAAAATGCAAAACCAATTTTGTTGGTTTCGTAGTGAAGAAATCTATCTTTTCTAGAAAACATGTATAGGGTTTTTCTCGTACGGTTTTTGAATTAAAAGTTCAAACTCGGTTTGGAGTGTTTTTAGTGTGATTTAAACTATACACATGCTATGAACTTTAATTTTGGATATGTTGCTCTTTATATCATGTCTAGATCTGTGGCAAAAGTTTGCATGATTGTGATGCATATATTTTCGAGTTATGATTTATTTAAGCTTTATGCTAGAATAAGTTTGATGCTTTTTATAGCACCTTTAATGAACTTTTCTTTGAGCACAAGTGCATCCTAGGGCTTTGACTTGATGAGTAGTACCCCTGGTGTGATGGATGTGATTTTAGGGAATTGTTTACTTGGTGTTTTGGATTTAATCTTGTGTAGGGGCATAAATTCAAAATCTGTAAAATAATTTGAATTTGCAACCATGCCTTGGTGAGAAACTCATTTTTGGCATACTTGACCTGTAGTAGAAAGTTAAGATCAAAAAGTCTATTAAATCTTTTTATATGAATTAATGTTGATTTACTAGGCCGAGATTTGTCTTTTTCGTATAAATAAATTTATTAATGATCTTAGGCCAAATTTTGGTGTGAGAGCTTAAACTAAGCATATGTTGCTGTGTGCAAAAGATTAGGCTCATTGGAAGTGTTTTTGATTTAATTTGGATTTATGGTAGAAAGGCTTGTTGTAAAAAATTAAAGAAAGAAATGGAAATTAAATGTGCTAGATGGTAAAATCATGTTTGTTTCTGTTTTTATTTAAATTAAACACACCCCTTGCTGTTTGGTGTAGATAAGTAACTTAAATTGCTTATATGTGCACACAATAACCATCAAAATAGTATTTTGTTATTTATTACACACACTAATAATTTCGTAAGAAAAAAATGTTGTTTGGATGAATGTGTCCAACAAGAGTTGGGTTGTGGTAATTCTCCCACCTTCACCATAATCTAATGCATGTGCATGTGAACGTGTAGATCTTCCCGACGGGACTTACACGCTTACCCGGGGAGGAGGAGGGAGCGACCGGCGGGGAGTTGAATCAAGTTAGCGTGCGGCAAGACCTGGACCAAAGTCCGGAAGAGCCAAAGGCTTGTTTAGGAACCGAGTCCGAGGAAGGCAAGCACCGGTTTCATCTAACTCATGTTTTAAATTAAAATCATGTCCTTTACTTTTCGCCGCTTTATTGCTTTACCCGTGCATTAAGTTTCGGGAGTTGTTTTGAAACCTAGTTGCATGATCCTTAGGACTCCTATGCTCTTTTACTAGTATGTTAGGAACGCTAGTGCCATGCTCTAAGGTCACGGTAGAAGTCGAGTAATGACTCATTGCTCGCGAGATATAGGATGCTTATGTTGGAATCATAAGTTGGTTAAATTGACTCGCTCATGTGGTAAGAGCAATGGGTTCGGTCTCGACCGAGTAGCATGGTGCTTGGTCCTAAGCTATTGAACGTACCAAGTACTTGCCGGGAATGGGACCGGTAAGCCTAGTACCTTCGAACCGGGGCGGGATCTTTCTAGCTACCCGCTTGGGATGTGTCTCCGGGCTAGCTACTCGTGGTATAGTGTGTGAGTCGGACCGGTTGGGTTAGACCCTCCGGATAACCGTGTACCGCAGTTTGTAGTGTCCGATCCCAAACCGTGGGATGTTGGGAACCGCCCGGTCGGGGTAGACCCCCGCATTTGCTTTTATTTAAATTCTTGGGGTCTACTTCCTCGGTGTATCTTGGGTTTACCTTGCAAGGATATAAATCGATCGATCGTCGGTCACTCGCCGTTATCCGAGTCGGCTTGACCACCGGCTACCCCATGTTTATTTATGGAACATTTTGGATTAATACTGTTACCTGATTAATATTGTTTGAACAACATGCTTGTGTAGTACAGGTGCTCACCTAGACGATTAACATACTAGAATATGAGCTAAAACTTGAAAATAAGGATCCACTCTTAGTCGCTTTTGGCAAAACCAACCCACAAGCCAAAAAGCCTTGCATGTCTAAGTCTTACTTTATTTTTGTCGGGTAAGTCTTCTTTGAGTATTAGTACTCAGCCTTGCTTAATTTGTGGTTTTCAGGTAATCCCATCTGGCCTGGTTCTATCCCAGATGGTTGGGAGCTTGAATGGGAGAACGATGATGAGGAGTGATATGCATGGATGGCCTCCCGTGTGTATCATGCGATAGTTTTATTTCCGCTGTTTAAATTCTGAATCACTTTTACTTTCATGTACGAAAAACCTGGTTTGTAATATTAAGTACTTAAAAACTTGTGAACCTTTATGTAATGTAATGTAATGTGGTACTCGGTCCCGCCTTCATGTGGGCTTAGCGCATATCGGCGATCTCGTTGTATGTGATTTACCGGGCTTTACCTAGCGGAAGCGACTTAATAATTCTTTATTATTGCTTAATGGCCAAGTGGACCGGCTTAGGCGATAATACGGAATTATTTTGGGCGGTTCCGTCACGGCTATTACCGGAGCGATGATATGCACCCGCAGTACTTAAAATACCTTAACAAACTTGTTTTTGGAATAAAATTTGCCAAGATTAATAATCTTGCTAAAAGAGTAGGACGTTAAGGTCTAATCTAGTCCGAGAGGCCCTAGAGGGAATTTTTGGGTTCTTTCAGGTGGCTAGTATTCTATGGTGTATTTAGTCGACTTCCGAGCACATTTATTCCCGGCAAAACTTACTTTCATGCACAACCAAACTAGTTCATCACGTTTTGCCATACGTGGTGGTACCACGGGGAAGTCCCGTGAGGGACTAGTGGGACCTATTCCAATGGGTGCCACGTCGCGTCCGCGTCTCATCACGTTTTGCCATACGTGGTGGTACCACGGGGAAGTCCGTGAGGGACCGATGAGACCTATTTCAATGGGTGTCACGTCGCGTCGGAGTCTCGTCACGTTTTGCCATACGTGATGGTACCACGGGAAAGTCCGTGAGGGATGAGTGAGGCCTATTCCAATGGGCACTCACGTCGCGTCGAGTCTTAAATAGGACGCCGTCCATGCGGCGGCTTTACGCATGGATATCGTTTCTATAGTGAACGATAATGAATGGGGACGCTTTTGTGAGTGCTGGCACGAAAGGTTCGAATGTTCCGTGATTTTCTGCGGGTACACTAACCACGGTTGTTAGGCACGGTAATTAAGAAACGAATAGCTTCCGACTAGTTATTATAGAGAGAGACGGTTATATATGCGTCGCCACCGCACTAACTTCGTTTTTAAGCTTAAAGGCTTTGTGAGGAAGTTTAGGACGCTTTTTGCATCATGTAAAAGCTATTGAACCAAAAATGAACTTAAATCATGTGTCATTTGGTCTTTAATTAAATTGTGTTTCTTAAGGACCAATCATGCTAGTTTGATGCTTTGATATGTGATTAAGCAAAATTTAACTAGCTGCTGTCCAAATCTTCCTAAGGATTATCTAGAAAATTTTTGTCTAGGTGATCTTTAGGGAAATTGTTCATCATCTAGTTAAGTTTGCTCCCTGAATTTCTCATGATTTTAGGAGATTTGAAACTGAAGTTAGGATAAAAATGGCTAGCCTACGTCTTGCTTGAATAGCTGTCAAAATTCCGAGTTAGGCAGAAAACTCGAATCTTTACCTATAGTTCCAAACAGAATTTGACCTGAGAATCTACAGCAAAAATGTTCATTATCTAGCATAGATCATGCTGTAAAAATTTCATGGTAATTGGGTACTCATGTATTGAGTTATGGTCTTTTTAGTGAAGCTCTGCCCTGCTGAAATTCTGGGCAACAGCACTCTGAAATTGGACCTTTTTCACCCTTTTCCAATCTGAATTAGTTCGACCTTTGAATACCAAAAATGTGAGTTATAACATTGTCGAGTTGCTCACAAAAATTTGGAATTTTTGGGGTACTGGTTTTTCAGTTATGAATTTTTGTTCAGAACTGCCAGTTTTGCCATATTGCATGTTAAACTCATATTTTTGGGTTCTAACATGTGCTTGTAATTATTTTACGGATGGCTGCCCCCGGGTTTGTTGCGGTGGGTGCTGATGGCACATTTGCCACCACCGGCTTGCGGTGGGAGGGCTTCACACGCATTGCGTGGAGAGCCTTGTGTCTTTGTCGGCTACACCACCCCTCCCTTCTACGAGGGGGTGGAGTACGAGGAGTGGGGCGTACCGAGCTGTGCGAGTTCGAGTGACTTGTGCTCCCCCACCGGGCCACCCCGAGTGGGGCGGACTTGAGCATGGAGCTCCTCTGTTTCCGCGCCGTCGAGGCGGTGGAGTCGGCGGCATTGATGGTGCTCCACGCTATTTCCACCCACGGACCGTAGGAGATGCTTCGGACACCGTTGGGGTTGGCTCTAGCTTTGGACCCCAACGATCCGTTGTGGCTAGCCGGGATGGCTAATATAGCCACACTTCTCGAGACCGTGCCACCCTACGACACGGTACGGACTTTGGGCACGTGCTTGAGGGCCTTGTACGCTCTACGGGACCTTCGTCGGGTTATCGCGGATGACTTGTCTAGTCGTCTCACCGGAGCTACTTGGTACATCTCCTGGGTTGTCGGCCTTTACACCGAGCGAGATGTTAAGTACACTCGGTACGTGCGGATTATTGCCGACCTTCGGGATCGGATACGGCGGCTCCGGGAGTAGGCACACCGGTTTCGTTTGAGCGAGGTGACCACTTGCGGCGGATTCGGACTTGCGGTGGGCGGCGGGCTGCGGAGTTCGAGCGTGTCGGTGCGGAATATGGTCCCGACACTAACCAGGTAGAAAGCGCCGTGGTCTATCCCTCAATGGTCGATGCTAAGCAACAAGTGACACGAGTTTTTATCCCGGTTCCCGCCGAGGGGGCCGTACGTCCGACGAGAGGCGTGCTTGAGGCACTATATTACTTAGCACCGGGGGTGCTCGTAGTGGGGGCTGCTACAAGCAAGGCGGGAGAGGAAGCGTGGCTTCCAAGTCCCTGGAGGAGTGGTCGAAGATATTGTGGGAGAATTGGAGAATGAGTACGTGGTGTGCGGTGTGTTGCTGTCTGTGTCTGTATCGTATGCTCCTGGGTCGACCCCCCTGCGGCTGGGGGTTCCCCCCCCTTTTATAGATCAAGGGGGAGGTGGATTACATGCGCGCCGCGCTATCTAGCTACGTGGGGAAACACGACGTGCTACGCTGTAGAGTGGGCGGCCGTCCGGACGATCCTTGCAGTGATCTGGCCATGATGGCTTACCTTGTACCCGAACAGTGACGGTTCGAGGGTAGAAGGGCGGCGGACGGTGGCGATGTCCTCTGATAGGCTCGAGGGAGGTGCGCGTTGGCACGTACGGGGCACGGGGGTAGGTAAAACGGCGTCCCTTCCCGACGCGCTTCACGATCTTGGAGTTGTTGCTACGGCGCACGGCGTGCGCCGCACGCGCGGGGACGACGGCCATCTTTGTTACGGTGGCGGGGATGGTGATCCACCCGCCTAGCACCTCCACCTAACCCCGTAGGGTCACAAGAAAGTGAATCGAGGGTGCAACCGGCCCCCTTCGAGGGCTCGGCGCGTCGGCCGTCTTGGAGCGAGCGCACGGCGTCACGGGACCGACACCGGCCGCGGCGCACGGTCCCTCCCCACGGTGATGGGGATGGGCTCCTCCCCGGGGAGTTGGTGCGGCGGCACGGGGCGCGAGCCCCGGCGCATGATGGCGCCGTCCCGCCGGTGTCAGGGCATTAAATGCCCATGTACGGGGGCCGGCGCACACGTGAGGGGCGCCCTCGAGCGAAGCGGACTCCGATCGAGGGCGAGGCGGACCCTCGAGCGAGGCGGAGTCTGCTTGAGGGGGAGCGGACCCTCGATCGGGGTAGAGCCCGCTCGAGGGGAGCGCACCCCCTCGAACGGGACGGAGCCCGCTCGAGTGAGGCATGCATCCTCGAGCGGGGCGAAGCCTGCTCGAGGGGATCTTCGAGAGGGTTGTCTTGGTGGGCCATTGAGGTCCTTTGCAGCGTGGGCCGTACCCCCGCATGGTTAGGCACCCGCATGGTTAGGGCGAGCGTGTTTTGCTTTGTTGCGGGTTTTAAGTGAGGATTTCCCCGTTGTTTAAGGGGACCTCTAGGGTGTCCCCCCCACGCAGCCCCCGAGCATCTGTGGGTTTGCCATTGAGGCTCCCGCAGATGCTGGAACCTACTGATAGGACGTTCTTCCCCCTTGTTTTGCGAGTGCTTTCCGTGGGGCCGCGTCAGCGGACCCGCGGGTCTAGCCCCCGAAGCCCTGCAGGAGTGTGGGTGCTCCTGCAGGGGTTAACCGCGAGAACTGGTCAGAGGGCGTGGCATATGTTTCAACCGGCATCGGCGATATCTCAGCCGGCCTCGGTGGCGCACGCGCTGCTGGCACTGTCTCCGGCGGGTGCAATTTCAAGGAGGTGTAGCCGTGCGTCAAGCCCCCGAGCACTCGGGCCGTTCGAGGCGATCGGGTAGAGCTTTACGACTTGTTTTCTTACGCGCCCTCGCCGTCCCTCCGCGGGACGGAGGGTGAGGTTTCCGCAACCCCCATCGAGCGGGTCGCGAATTGCGGATTCCTCGTCGAGCCGCTAGCGGGTGGTTCGAGTGGACGCCCATGCCCCGTTCGATAAGGGTAGGCCGCGTGGTCTCGAGACACGTCCATGGAAGCGGCGGCATGGGTTTGCTAGGTGGGGCTCGGTCCCGTTCGATAGGGACCGAGGGCGCGGAAGCTCTCCCTCGGTGGGATCCCCCCGCTAGCCGCCCTCGGCCGGCTCTCGAACACGACATGTGGGGCACCCTCGAGCCGGTGGGCTCGTGGAACGGCTCGAACGCGCATGCCCTCGTCGTCCCCGACTCGCGATCCGTGGCGCTCGTTCGAACCCGTCGAGGGTCGGGCTTCGAACCTCGATCGGTAGGGCCGTGCGGGGCCGCGCCCGGACGGCCCCGTCTTCCGCGTTTGCGGCCCCGTCGAGGTGTGCGGGCGAGCCGGCCCTCGATGTGCCGGTTGGTAGCACGGCGCGGCATGAGTGCTTGCGGTGCTCCGCTTTACTTCAAGCGAGGCCCGGGCGACCTTCTCACGCATGTGCCCTTTTTAGAGGGTTGGTATTGTCTCGAGCCGGGGGCTCGTGCCGCTCGAGGGTTTTGCGTGGCATGGGTACCGCGGTGCACCTTTACTTCAAGCGGGGCCCCGGCGGCCTTCTCACGCCGATGTCCCTTCGAGGGCCGTTATCGTACGGAGCCAGGGCTCGCGCCGCTCGAGGGTTTTGCGTGGCATGGGTGCCCGCGGTGCACCTCTTACTTCAAGCGAGGCCCCGGGCGGCCTTCTCACGCCGATGTCCTTCGAGGGGGCGTTATCGTCCGGATCCAAGGGCTCGCGCCGCTCGAGGGTTTTGCGTGGCATGGGTGCCGTGGTGCACCGCTTTACTTCAAGCGAGGCCCGGGCGGCCTTCTCACGCCGATGTCCCTTCGAGGGGGCGTTATCGTCCGGAGCCGAGGGCTCGCGCCGCTCGAGGGTTTTGCATGGCATGGGTGCCCGCGATGCTCGCTTTACTTCAAGCGGGCCCCCGGGTGACCTTCTCACGCCGATGTCCCTTCGAGGGCGACATCGTCTTGAGCCAGGGGCTCGTGCGCTCGAGGGTTTTGCGTGGCATGGGTGCCGCGGTGCACCGCTTTACTTCAAGCGGGCCCACGGGCGACCTTCTCACGCCGATGTCCCTTCGAGGGGCTGTTTTGTCTCGAGCCAGGGGTTCGCCCCGCTCGAGGGTTCTCCTTGCTTGGCAAGGGACCGGGTCATTAAATGCCTCACAGTCGAGGCTGCGGTTTTGCAACGCGGGCGCGCCTTTTTAGGCGTTGCGGCCGCGCGCGCGCGCGTAGTGGGCGGCGTGGCAGGCGGACGTGACCGCTCGCCTCGGTCCCTGCAGGTCTTCGCCGTGATGATGGCCCGTCCGCGGTGATGTGGCCGCTGCGGTCGTGGTGGGGCCCGTTCGTCGGCGTGAAGAGAAGATTCCCTGCAGTTAATGCGCGCGGGACATACGCCGGAGAGCTCGCCGCGGCTTATAAATGCGAGGGGAGGGGAGAGGCTGCGGTTTTTTACCTTAACGCCTCATCATTTCGGCCCCCTGCGCCTTCGTCTTCACCGCGCCCTTGCCACCGTGCGGTGTCGCCATTAGAGCTCTTCCTCCCTTTCTCGTCCTCCGTTCTTCGCATCCTTGGTCCTTCCTCATGGTGCCGCCTCGGCCCCTCACGATCCTGGACCCGTACGCACGGGAGAGGTCGTCGGTGACCCGGCGGCCCTTGGCGAGCGGTCGCCGCCGGCCGGCCCCGGCGGCGAACGAGGATGGCCGCCGGCGGAGTGGATAGTGCCGCCGGCGGGGGACCGCGCGCCCAACCCGCCGGAAGGCTACGTGGTGAGCTTTATCCGCTACCACGAGCGAGGCTTCAACGCGCGGCGAGCCGCTTCATGCGGGCGGCGTGCCACTACTACGAAGTGGAGGCGCACAACTTCGCGCCCAACGCGATTTCGCGAGCGGCCACATTCGTGGGCGTCCGCGAAGGGTACCCGGGGATCCCGGTCAGGCGGGAGCTGCGGGTACACCTTTTCCGCGCGGAGCTCTTCACGCGGCCCACGACGGAGCCGAGGACCCGCCGCGCGGTGTGTGCCGGCGGGATGTCGCTTGCCTCGCGGGGGCGGTTCAAGAACGTCTACATCCCCCGCACCATGACGACGAACAACGCCGGCCGGGAGCGGGGATGGTTCTACTTGCGCAACGCCGAGCCCGGCCTCCCCCCTACACCTTGGTCGGGTGTTCAAGGAGAAGCCCGGCTCTTGGGGCTACGGGGTGTCCACGCCCCGGCATCGGAGGCGGCGGGGACTCGGTCTGGCCGCCCGCAAGCTTTGGCGGCGCGAGGGCCGACCGCGATGGGCGTTCTTGCCTTCCTCCATCACCGGCGGGTCGTGCCCCCGATGGAGAGGCGCTCCGCATCTTCGAGATGACGGAGGCGGCCAACCCCGTCGATGCGGCGAGGTCGCGGATGCTCCCGACGCCCCTCGAGCGGCCATATGCGCTCACCCGGCGCGGAGCGCCGTCGACACCCGAATGCCGATGCATCGGGACCGGACCCCATGGGACCTCGAGATGCTCCCCACCGGCCCGCCGGTGAGTTTGATTCTTGATTTTGTTTTAGTTCTTGGTGTTGCTTCGCCTCCCCGACGCGTCCTTGATGTTCCCCGTATGCGGTGGTGAGCTTTACCGCCTCAAAGTCCGTTCCGCCCACCCCCGACTCCCGCGCGTTTGGCCGGGCGGCGCGGCCGGCGGGAGCGAGGAGCGAGCGGCGCGCGGGGAGGGAGCGCGCGAGGCAACATCAAGAGCGCCGCGGCCGGCGGAATGCGGAGTACCTGCGGCGCGAAGAACCGGGGCTCTCCCTCCCCGGGGGACCGAGGACTACTCGTCCTCGGAGGAGGACGAAGAGGAAGAGGCCGAGGGGGAGGGCCCCTCCGAGAGGTGGGAGCTGCGCCCCCGTCGCGGAGCCGGCGCCGGTGGCAAGGACAGCATCGCTCGGGGCGGGTGCGGCGGCGCCCGCCGCTAGGCAATCGACGGCGGGGGGCGGCACGCGCGCGGGTCGCCGCGCGCGCGCCGCGGAGGCGCGCCCGGCAAGCGCGCGCCGTGCGCGCGTCCGCGTGCCCGCGCGCGGGCGGGCGCGCGCGCGCGCGCGCGTGGCAACGTCGTCGGGGAGGCGCGGCGGCGGGCGTGCCCGCGCGCGGGCGAGCGTGCTGCGCGCGCGGTGGCGCCTTCGGGAGGCGCGGCGTCGGGCGTGCCCGCGCGCGGGGCGGGCGCGCCCGCGCGCGCGGCGGCGCCTTTAGGGGGCGCGGCGGCGGGCGTGCCCGGCCGCGCGCGGCCTTATCCGCCGAGGCCTCGAGGAAAAAGGAAATGTGCCTTCTCCTCTTCGAGGTAAGGAGCTCGATCCTTTACTTGGTTTGATTTGTTGATGATCGGGCGTTCTAACCCTCTGTTTGTGCTGCGCGCGGGTGGTGCCAACCGTGCCTCCCCCTCGCACCGACCAAGGTGCGAGGACGGACGCGTCCATCCCCACCCGGCGGCGCTCGTCGAGGGCGTCGCGGCCGGGGGCAAGCACGGCGGCGGGCGAGAGCTCGCAAGGCCGGCCGAGGTTTCGAGGCCTCGGCCGGCGGATCGGCCCGCCGTGCGTGGCCGGCGGTCCCCGAGGAGCGGCCAACGCCGGCCGTTGTGGAGGCGCGGGCCGCGGCGGCGGTCGTGGCGGAGGCGCGGCCGCGGAGGGCGTCGCTACGGAGGCGCCGTCCGTGGCGCCGGCCGCGGAGGAGGCGGAGCGGGTGCAACCCATGGCGGCGCCCGTGGTCGCGAGCGCGGCCGGGGGTGGTGGCCGCGGCACCGCATCGGGCGCCGCGGCCACGGAGGCGCAAGTGGAGGCGCCGGTGGAGGGCGGCGCAAGCGCCGGCGGTCCCCGGGTGGAGGTGGTGGAGGTCCCGGATGACGACTCCCACCGCCGGGTGGGATCGGTGGGCTAGTTACCCCACACACTCCCCCGAGCCCCGGGGAGGGGGGCCCTCGTGAGGGCGGCACGAGGGTCACATGGTGGCGGGGGGCCGAGGACACGGTGCGAGGCCTCGTCCTCCCGCGGCGGCCGTCCCGCCCGGGTGGAGGGGGCGGTGGACGACCCCCCTGCGTTTGCGACGCCGCCGGGGGGGGAGCGAGAGCTCGGGGGGAGCTCGGAGCCACGGCGCCACGCTCAACCGCGCGGCCCGAACGAAGCGCTGCAGATCCATGGCGGCCCTGCATGGCGCGTCTTCCAGGTAGGGCGTGGTTGCTAGTTTTTCTTCTATCTCTCGTTTTTGCGTGCTGCCTCCATGTCGCAGCGCTTATGGGTTTTGATTTTGTGGGTGCCAGGAGCTCGAGCGTCGCGCCCACGACAAGTACGACGCCTTCGACCGGGTGAATGCCGAGGTACACCAGCTCCGGGAGCGCTGCAGCGCTTTCGACGCGCTTGCTGACGCCCTCCGGACGCCGGACGGGCCGGCGGCGTGCGGGCCATAGCGTGGCGCGACGAGCTCCCCGAGAGCTCGGCGGGGACCCGGCGCGCCGCTCGAGCCTCGAGCGGGTCCCCGCACGGCCCTCATCGATCGTGATGAGGCTGCGTGCGGCGCGCGCTCGGACTTGGAGAAGACGCGGACGGCGGCCGCCAGCGGGAGGCGGAGGTGGCCAACATCCGTGGCGAGAACCGGGAGCTCCGCTCGTCGCTCGAGGGGGCGCGGGCGCGGCGGCGCCGGGCCGAGGAGGCGGGCGCGCGGGCGGGAGCGACGGGCCAAGGAGGCCGACGACTTGAAGGCCGCCCACGACGCCGCGAGGCCGCGGCGCTCGTTGCCGCCGAGGAGCGGCTCTGCAAGAGCGTACCGCCCGCCAAGGGGTCGAGGGGCGGCTCCGGCGGGGAGCGAGGGCGCCCTCGTCGACGCCGGGACGGCGCTAGAGCGAGGAGCGCGTCGCTCGCGAGGCGGCGCGAGGAGTCATTGGCGGAGCGGGACGACAAGCTCTCCAAGGCCGAGGGCGAGGTGATTATGCTCGGCGTTACCAACGCCAATCGGGGAGCGGCCCTCCGGGGAGCAAGGTGAGGCCGTCGAAGCGCCTCGAGGCGACGGTCGAGGGCGGGTGCGCCGCGACTTCAAGACGGAGAGGAAGCAAGTCGAAGGTGAGGCTGGCGCTTGGCTCTTGCCTTGTTGGTTTTTACGTTAGAGGGGCTCGCTTCCCCCTTTCGATTTCTTTCTGTCTTGGCGATTCCGGGCTTGCGCACCGCCCGGGGCATGAAGCCGAACGAGCCGAGGCGTTGCGGGCTTCCTACAACTCCTCCGAGCGAGAGCTGCGGGAGGGCTGCGTGGTGCGGCCCTCGAGACTGCCGTGCGGGTGGAGGAGGGCGAAGCACGGGCGGCGGCTCGGCGGCCGGCCGCTGCGCGCCCTTGGCGGTCACGTCCACCGAGCGGATGTGCGGGCGTTACATCCGGGCGTCCGAGAAGGCCCTCGGAGTGGTGCGGTCCCACTACGAGGTCAACTTCGAGCGGCGGCGGAGGGCTACATCGTTCCCGAGGGCGTCGAGGACGAGGTGGCGATGGAGCGTGTGGATGCGCTCGCCGCCGACGCCGTCGGGTCGCTCACCGAGGCCTTCGAGGAGTTCCTCTTCCGGACGCCGCGCCGCCGCCTCTCCTCCCGCCCCCGAAAACGGTTGGGCGCTAGGCCCGTTTTTGTTCGAGCATCGGTATTCCGGCCATGGGGCCTTTGTAAATAAGCACATTATCTCAATCGTAAAACATTTGATGATACGAAATGAAGTCTTTTGCTTATTGCGCTTTTTTGTTTCTCCTTCTTCTCGAGTAGATTTTACTTAGGGAGTTCGATTTTCGGCGGGGGCCCGTCGGGTTGGAGGCGAGAGAGAAGGGCCATATCCACGCGGCGTAGGCTATCTCGGCTCGCACGCTCCTCCCCGTGGGCCGCCCGCGCCCTGTTCGAATCGTTGCTCGAGGTTGAAGTAGGTGTTAACACCAAAATTTGGTAAAGAGTATGACATGTGGGTCCGATTCGAAAAAGAGTCCGTACGGTGGGAGGAAAGATATTTTCGAGAGATTTTCGGCGAAGGATCCGCGGTCGGCTATCCGCTCCCGGTTCGGCAAAGGAACGATAGGGGCGATTTTGCGGGATTGGACGGTGACGTGGCTCAATCGGAGGAAGCGAATGGATGGATAGGCGATCGAGTTTAGTTAGGCAATGAATCCATTCGCGGTTGTAATCGGCGGGGTATAAATACGATCCCTGGATGTATGTAACGGACACGTTCATTCTTCAATACACACCGGCCTTACGCCAAACCCTAGAGTCCTTGTCGTGTCGTCGAGTTCTTCGAGAGGGCCAATCGATCCGTCGACCTCCGTGAGTACGGCAACCTTGTATCATGTCTAGTATCATGCGGTGGATTTAGATCGATGCAAGTAGTCTTGTTACCATGCTTCGTGTCATGCGGTAGATTCAAGCTTGGTTCAAGAGGGTTTCTTGTTAGATCATGAGCCATGCGGTAGGCTAAGATCTAGCTCGAAGCTAGTTATCGGCTCTATTGGATTTTGGCAAGGTCCAATAGATTCATTAAGTTATCCCGTGTTATCATGAGTTTTACTTTATGTTTTAGTTCATGTAACACACCTTTGCCCAATCTAGATGGGTTTGGATCGGCTATACTTCTTTTAAGATCTGTGTACAAGCAGGTTTCGTGTTTTGACGCGTGGGTCTTGTGCTCTCCGATAGCCGAAACCGAATCGATCTAGGTTGTTACGTGTTGCGGGTTCAAGCTTGCTTTGTGCGTATAAATCTTGAAAGAACCGGGTATCATGCGGTAGATGCAGGTTTTTGGGTTGCTTTGGAGCTAGTCATCCGGTGGATTAGATCTCCAATTCAGTCTGATAGATTTGTTCACGTGGTAATGTGTGTTCCTTCTTCATGGACCCCGGATCGGTTGTTCAGCCGTATTCGGTTATATCTTCACGAGTAGATCATGTGCGTTATTTATGTTTTAAAGGACGTGTGCTTCTAGCTTTCCATATTTAGATTATATCATGCGGTGGATAGATCTATTTGTGGAAAGTGGTACGTTTTTTCATGCAGGTTGTATCATGCGGTGGATAGATTTGCTTGATATCGTGCCCGATGGATCTTAGAGTAATTAGACATGCGGTAGACTAATGCTTTGGATTCATGCATGCTTATTTTAATACATGATCATGTCCGTGCTTTACTTCATTTGTTTAATGTTAATCTTCATGAAGATCGGTCATAACTTTGCACATGCATCCATGTTTATCCAAAGACCGTTCGTTATCATGCTTACGTCATCCATTCGGCAATGTTCTTTTTCCCTGTGCGGTTACCCGAATGGTCGTGGTTCTTTGACAGATAGCTTTGCGTAGCTATATGTCATCTTGCTTGGCTCTTTAGCCGTAAATATGGAACTGTCTGGTACCACCCGACACGTTCCAAGCTTTGGTATCTAACTGCTTTATCTTTTGTTAATTTTCAGGAAAAATTGACTGGCACGTCATTTGCTCTCTGCGCGTGCGAAGCTAGCTTTTTCGGCTTCTTGTGTGATTGGCGTTGAGTGCACATTTTGCGCCAACGGTAGGGAAACAAACTTAGCGCGTGTGAGTTGTTTTTATTTTTGCGCCAAAATGGGACCATTTGGGGGGGGGGCGGTGGCCCGAGGGTAACTTGGGTTTCGGGGGAAAGCCGAGTTGCCCTTTTTATTAGACTTGAAGCATTTACATAGTTGTTTACCAAGCTGGGGCGTTGGTCGTACGGTTCTTACAACAAAAATACTTGGAAATCCTAGCTAAGGGTAGAAGCGACGTAGGCGTTGGATGTTCCAAGCGTTGGTAAGCTCTTCACCGTCCTCGTTGGCCGGCTTGTATGTCTTGGGCTTGAGTACCTTCACCACGACGTAGGGTCCCTCCCATGGGGGCGATAGCTTATGGCGCCCTCGGTTGTCTTGGCGCGGCCTTAGGACCAAATCCCCTTCACCGAAGTCCTCGTCGACGTATCTTGCGTGCTTGGTAGCGTCTTAGGGACGTTGATACCTTGCGGAATGCATTAAGGCTACGAGGCGTGCCTCGTCCAGGCGGTCCCGGCGAGTCCTCGCGGGCTCGGCGGTTAGCATCCTCGTCATAGCCTCGAACCACGGGCGATCCGTACTCTAAGTCCATGGGGAGGACGGCCTCCGCGCCATGGACTAGGAAAAACGTGGTGAACCGGTGGCTCTGCTCGGGGGTGGTCCTTAGGCTCCACACAACCGCCGGTAGTTCTTGGAGCCATTTTCGCCCGGATTTGTTGAGGCGGTCGAAAATTCGGGCTTAAGGCCTCGTAGGATCATGCCGTTGGCACGCTCTACTTGGCCGTTGGTACGTGGGTGTGCCACGGCCCGCCCAATCCACGAGGATGTGGAACTTGTCGCGAGAACTCCAAGAACTTCCGGCTCCGTGAGCCGGGACCCATTGTACGTGATGATGGAGTTTGGCACTCCAAAGCGGTAGACGATGTCGGTGAAGAATGTTACCGCACCGCTTTCTGCCCTTAGATTCGTGATGGGGCGCACCTCCACCCACTTGGAGAACTTGTCGATTGCGACCGGCAAGTGGGTGAAGCCCCCGTGCGCCTTCCGTAGGGGCCGACGATGTCCGGCCCCCACACGGCGAATGGCCATGTCACGGGGATGGTACGCGGGGGCATGGGCGGGCAAGTTGGACTTGCGGGCGTAGAGCGGCACCCTTCGCGGTGCGTACGATTTCGGCGGCGTCGGCAAGCTGCGGTAGGCCAGTAAAAGCCCTGGCGGAACGCGTTGACGATGAGGGTGCGGGGCGCGGCGTGGTGGCCGCAGATCCCCGCGTGAATGTCCCGTAGGAGCTCGCGCCCCTCGGGAATGGGCACGCACCGCTGTAGGATGTCGGAGGCGGCGCGCTTGTACAGCTCGCCGTCAATGAGGGCAAAAGACTTGGCCATCCTGGCGATGCGCCCGGCCGCGGCCCGGTCGCGGGGAGTTCCCCTTGAGCGATCCGGGCGATGTATTTTTCGCGCCGGTCCTCTTGGGCGGGAGGGCGGCTCGATGTCCATCGCCTCGACCTCGTGGGAGCCGTACCCCTCGAGGAGGGAGAGCACGTACGCCTCGTTCGAGGGGTCCTCGTCCATGGGTTCCGCACCCGGCCGGATTCGAGGGAGCCCCCGAGGGTCCGTCGTGACTCGAGGGGTAGGGCTCGAAGACGGCCGAGGGTTGAGCGACGTCGCGGGCGAAAACGTTCGGGGGGAACGGTGATCCGCCGGACGCAATCTTGGCCGATTCATCCGCCTCCTCGTTGTACCGGTGGGGCACGTGGTTGAGCTCGATGCCATAGAACTTGTCCTCGAGGGCTCGCACGGCTTTGCGGTAGGCCTCCATCTTGTCGTCATGGCGGCTTGCGTTTTCATGACCCGATCGATCACGAGCCGCGAGTCCCCCCGCATGTCGAGGCGCTTGACGCCTAACTCAATGGCGATTTTGAGGCCGCTGAGGAGGGCCTCGTATTCAGCCATATTGTTTGACGCGGGGAAGTGAAGGCGCACCGCGTACCGCATGTGTTCCCCGAGGGGTGACACGAAGAGCAGGCCCGCGCCCGCTCCTGTTTTCATTACCGAGCCGTCAAAGAACGAGTCCGGCCTTCGCTTGGATGCCGGGGCGGCGGTTGCGTATCCGTCCACTCAGCGACGAAATCCGCCAGGATTTGCGACTTGATGGCCTTGCGCGGGGCGTAGGCGAGCGTCTCGCCCATCAGCTCCACGGACCACTTGGCAATCCTTCTTGCGGCGTCGGGGTTGCGGATGATCTCTCCAAGCGGAAACGAGGAAACCACCATGACGGGGTGGGCCTCGAAGTAGTGGCGAGCTTGCGCCGCGCAAGGACTACCGCGTACGGCAACCTCGGACACCGGGGGTAGCGCGTCTTCGTGTCGACGGGACCTCGCTAATGTAGTAGACCGGCCGCACGGTGCAAGGCGTGCCCTTCCTCCGTGCGCTCCACGACGATCACGGCGGCCGACCACCGGTGGTTGCGGCCACGTAGAGCTGCGGGGGTTCGCCATCTTGCGGCGGCGTGAGGATCGGGGCGTGCGCTAGAGCCGCCTTCGGCTTGTCGAGCGCCTCCCCGGGCCTCGGCGGTCCCGGAGAAGCGCTCGTGCTTCTTAAGTAGGCGGTAGAGGGCGGGCCCTTCTCACCGAGCCGCGAGATGAAGCGGCTCAAGGCGGCGAGGCACCCCAGCACCTTCTGCACCCCTTTGAGGTCCCGGATCGGACCCATTTGTTCGAGGGCCGCGACCTTTTCAGGGTTGGCCTCGATTCCCCGCTGGGAAACAATGTATCCCAGGAGCATGCCTCGCGGCACTCCAAAAACACATTTTTCGGGGTTTAACTTGACCCCATTGGCCCGTAGGCAGTTGAACGCGATGCCAAGGTCGCCAACCAGGTCGTCCGCCTTCCTGGTCTTTACGACGATGTCGTCTACGTATGCTTCGACCGTCCGTCCGATGTGATCCCCAAAAACGTGCTGCATGCAACGCTGATATGTTGCACCCGCGTTTCTGAGGCCAAACGGCATCGTGACGTAGCAGAACGTCCCGAACGGCGTGATGAACGAAGTCGCGAGCTGGTCGGACTCCTTCATTTTTATTTGGTGGTACCCGGAGTAAGCATCAAGGAAGCAAAGCAATTCACACCCAGCCGTTGAATCGACGATTTGATCAATGCGTGGCAAAGGAAAAGGAACTTTAGGACATGCTTTATTAAGACTAGTGTAGTCTATACACATCCGCCACTTCCCATTCTTTTTCTTTACAAGCACGGGGTTTGCTAGCCACGTTGGGTGGAACACCTCCTTGATGAATCCGGCCTCGAGGAGCTTCCGCGGCTCCGCTCCGATTGCCCGTCGCCGCTCCTCGTCGAAGCGGCGCGGCCGTTCTTTGCACGGCGCGGGCGTTTGGCAAGATGTCAAGGGAGTGCTCGGCGACTTCCCTCGGGATGCACGGCATATCCGAGGGGCTCCACGCGAAGATGTCGGCGTTGGCGCGGAGGAAGTCGACGAGCACCACTTCCTATTTGGGGTCGAGGGTGGAGCTGACCCTCAACGCCTTGCCCTCGGGGGCTGAAGGGTCGAGGGGGACCCCCTTGGTCTGCTCCGCGGCCTCGAAGGTGCCGGCGTGCTTGGCGGCGGAGTCGAGGTCTTCGTTGACCATCTTCTCCAACGTGTTCACCAGCGCTTCATCCAGCGCCAATGCCTCTGCGTGCTCCATGCACTCGACGTCGCAGTCGAACGCGTGCTCGATGGATGAGCCGACGGTGATGACGCCGTTTGGGCCCGGCATCTTCATTTTCAAGTAAGTATAATTGGGGATCGCCATGAATTTGGCGTAACAGGGTCGCC
Source organism: Cenchrus americanus (assembly GCA_947561735.1). Taxonomy (NCBI): domain Eukaryota; kingdom Viridiplantae; phylum Streptophyta; class Magnoliopsida; order Poales; family Poaceae; genus Cenchrus; species Cenchrus americanus. The sequence goes on along the minus strand of OX387242.1, from coordinate 41,658,757 downwards.
CAAGTATAGCGTGGTAGGCCCCCTTGAACCCCACCACCTCGAAGGTGAGGATCTCCTTGCGGAAGTTCTTAGGGGTGCCAAACCAAGCCGGCGGTCGATGCGCCCAAGGGGCTGGACACCGCTGCGGGCGCGATGCGGGTGGAACGGCTTCGTCTTCGGGCCGCAGTGGTCCAACCCGATCCCCATGAGGCGCAACGTATGCGCGTAGAGGATGTTGAGGGCTGCTGCCTCCGTCCATGAGGACCTTCGAGAACGGGCGTTCCCGATGATGGGGTCGACCACCGGCGGGTGCTGGCCGGGTTGGGGACGCGGTTCGGGTGGTCCTCCCGGCCGAAGGTGATGGTGTCCTCCGACCAATTGAGGAAGGACGAGAGGCGCCCTCTCCGCGGCGAGGACCTCGTGCCGCTCCTTCTTGCGGCGGCGGCTCGACATGTCGACGGTTGGCCCCCCAAAGATGAGGAACACATTTTCAACGGCGGGGGAAGCCGCCCTGCGTCGCCATCGCCCCCGTCTTTCTTGGCCTCTCGCCTCCTTCGCGGCGGCACGACCATAGAATTTCTTGAGCATATCGCCTTTGCTCGAGGGTGTGGTTCACCGGGGTCTTGTGGTAAGGACATGGCTTTTTCGGCATGTCGTCGAACACCCCCGGGCCTCGAGGGGCCGGTCGAGGGCCTCGTCGAGCCGGGTCAACAGCAAAGGCCTCGGCGTTGCCGCCGTCGCGCCCCTGCTCGCGCGCCTCGCGGCGCGGCTTCTTCCCCTTCTTGCCCCGCTTGTCGTTGCGGTGGGGCTCCCTGGACTTGCGCCCTCCGCGGGCGCGTCCTCCGGGCGCTTGCCCTTCTTGCCGTCGAAGATCGCCCCCACGGCCTCTTCTCCGGAGGCGAAGCTGGTGGCGATGTCGAACAACTCGTTGGAGTCCGCGGGCGGGCTGCGTCCCAGCTCCCGCACGAGGTCCCGCACGTGGTGCCCTCGAGGAAGGCATGCACGATCTCGGACCGCGCCACGCCGGGGAGCTCGTGCAACGCTTGGAGAAGTGCCGTATGAAGTCCCGCGGCGACTCACCGTGCTTCGTGTGCGGGGAGCGCGGGTCCCAGGAATTCCCAGGGCGCACGTACGTGCCCTGGAAGTTTCCCACAAACGTGCGGACTAGATCGTCCCAGTTGTGGATTTCGCTGGCGGGCAAGTGCTCGAGCCATGTCTGAGCCGCGTCGCCGAGATGCAGGGGCAAGTTGCGGATGATGACCTCGTCACTGGTGGCCCCGCCCAACTGACAAGCCAGGCGGTAGTCGTTAAGCCACACGCGGGGGTCCGTCTCCCCGTTGTATTTGACGATGGTCGAGGGTTGGCGGAAGCGTTGGGGGAACGCCGCCGCGCGGATCTCCCGGCTGAACACACGGGTGCCTGGGGGCTCCGGCGTCGGGGAGCGGTCCTCGAGTCCACCCCCGTCGAGGGTGGTAGCCCCTTGTCTTTGCTCGTGCGTCCGCCCTGCTCGTGCACCGGCGTTGATGACGTTGCGGGCGTCGCCATCCAGCGCCCTGCGTGCGTCAAGGAGCCGCTCCTTGGCCGGCGTGCGTCCTTGGTCGGCGGGTCGCCCGCGCGTCCCCCTGCGTGTACCGAGGGTTCGCCTCCCGGTGCAGCTTCGTCGCCCCGCGCATCCCCCTGTTGGCGGATGCGTGAGGCCGAGCTCTCGGCCTGCTGGACGGCCGCTTGCTCGATGAGAGTTTGCACCTCGCGGTGCAGGTCTCGAGCCTCGGGGGGTCGAGGGTGCCGACATGGCCCGCGGCGGCGTCGAGGCGGCGATGAGTTTTGGCTCGCCCGCGGGGGCGCGTCCGTGTTGTTGATGTTGGGGACGGTGTTGATGCGGTCGCGGACTCGTCGGCCCGGCTCCCGCGCGCGTTCGCCGCGCGCGGAGGCTTCCCCGCCATCGAGGCGCGGAGCGGCCGCACCGTCCGTATTCCTCCGCCGGCTTGGCCTCGAGCTCGCGGGCTTGGGCCCCGGTTGCGCGTCGGCGTCGGCCCCGGCGGGAGCGCTCGGCCCCGCGGCCATGCGCACGACGATCCCCGGGGCGGGGGGTGATCTCCCCGTCTCCCGGCGCCCACCGCGCCGGCGGCATTGGGCCGGGTCGTTGGTGATGACGGCGTAGCACTCCCGCGTGGGGTCATAACTCCCGGTCTTTGGGAGTCGTCGGAACGGCCGAACCCGATGTCCGTAGCGTCGAGAAAACGCCGAACATGGCCGGGTCGGCACGCCGGAGAAGTCCCACTCCGCGTACCCGTGGCGGTTGGCGGGTGGCAACGCGTCGATGGAGCCCGGGGACGACTCGTCCCTGGCCGAGGCGCGGGGTCTCTGGCGACGAGGATGTGGCGTCCGGGCGAGACCTCGCGCATCGTGGTGCGACGTTGTTGTTGTAGGCCGACGTGGCGCCACGCAACCCGATGGGAATGCGCGGGCCGGAGACCGCGCGCCTGTCCCCGGCGGGGCGGTGGCGGTCGTCGTGATGGTGGGCGCGCGCGCGGCGGTGGCGCGCGCGCTCGGCTGCCGCCGCTCGGACCGCGCACGGCGCGAACGTAGCCCGGAGCGGCGGCGGCGTCGCGGCGTCGATGGACCCGCGGCATCCGCGCCCGCGGGCGCTCGCGCGTGGTGGTGCGTGCGGCGGGGGCCGAGCGGACCCGGCTCGGCGGCGCACGCGGAGCTCCTCACGGTTGGTGAGGCGCATGAGATAGCCGTTCCCCGTGGCACGAATGTTCGGGTCCCCAAAGCGAATTTCGAACCCGGGCCGGGAGGGGGTCCGAGCTACCCATGCGGTGGCGTGTACCACGGTACTCGGTGCGGATCACCATGGAGGGAGTTGACGGAATGACCTTAGGCGCTCGATCGCCCCACGGTGGGGCGCCAACTATCGGTGCGGAATATGGTCCCGACACTAACCGGTAGAAAGCGCCGTGGTTTATCCCTCAATGGTCGATGCTAAGTAACAAGTGACACGAGTTTTTATCCTGGTTCCGGCCGAGGGGGCCGTACGTCCAGCAGTGGCGTGCTCGAGGCACTATATTACTTAGCACGGGGGTGCTGTGGTGGGGGCGCTACAAGCAAGGCGGGAGGGGAAGCGTGGCTTCCAAGTCCCTGGAGGAGTGGGCGAAGATATTGTGGGAGAATTGGAGAATGAGTACGTGGTGTGCGGTGTGTTCTGTCCGTGTACGTTTCGTGTGCTCCCGGGTCGACCCCTTGCGGGCGGGGTTCCCCCCCTTTATAGATCAAGGGGGAGGCGGATTACATGCGCGCCGCGCTATCTAGCTACGTGGGGAAACACGACATGCTACGGCCGTAGAGTGGGCGGCCGTCGGGACGATCCTTGCGGCGATCGGCCATGATGGCCTACCTTGTACCCGAACGGTGACGGTTCGAGGGTAGAAGGGCGGCGGACGGTGGCGATGTCCTCGATAGGCTCGAGGGAGGTGCGACGTTGGCACATGCGGGGCACGGGGGGTAGGTAAAACGGCGTCCCTTCCCGACGCGCTTCACGGTCTTGGAGTTGTTGCTACGGCGCCCGGCGTGCGCCCGCACGCGCGCGGGACGGCGGCCATGCTTGTTACGGTGGCGGGGATGGTGATCCACCGGCCTAGCGCCTCCACCTAACCCCCGTAGGGTCACAAGAAACGAATCGAGGGTGCAACCGGCCCCCCTTCGAGGGCTCGGCGCGTCGGCCGTCTTTGGAGCGAGCGCACGGCGTCACGGGACGACACCGGCCGCGGCGCACGGTCCCTCCCCACGGTGATGGGGATGGGCTCCTCCCCGGGGAGTTGGTGCGGCGGCACGGGCGCGAGCCCCGGCGCATGATGGCGCCGTCCCGCCGGTGTCGGGCGTTAAATGCCCGTGTACGGGGGCCGGCGCACGCGTGAGGGCGCCCTCGAGCGAAGCGGACTCCGATCGAGGGCGAGGCGGACCCTCGAGCGAGGCGGAGTCTGCTCGAGGGGGAGCGGACCCTCGATCGGGGCAGAGCCCGCTCGAGGGGAGCGCACCCCCTCGAACGGGACGGAGCCCGCTCGAGGGAGGCATGCATCCTCGAGCGGGGCGAAGCCTGCTCGAGGGGATCTTCGAGAGGGTTGTCTTGGTGGGCCATTGAGGTCCTTTGCAGCGTGGGCCGTACCCTGCATGGTTAGGCACCTGCATGGTTAGGCTGAGCGTGTTTTGCTTTGTTGCAGGTTTTAAGTGAGGATTTCCCCGTTGTTTAAGGGGACCTCTAGGGCTGTCCCCGACAAGGCCGGTTGACAGGGGATGCTTGAGAGGCTTGTGCACCTTGAGCACATCCGGGATTTACGGGGAGCGAGTTGGGGACCTCGAGCTCGATATACGAGGCCTTGGAGGGTGTTGTGGTTATGCTCCGGCAGGTGCACCACCCACCGGCTATTGTTGATGATGAGCGAGATGGAGATCCGAGCTGGACCCGAGAGGAGGTTCGGGACGTTCCCGGACTCGATTAGAGGAGCTTGGTGCTCTATTCTTACATGCCGCGGGGAAACTCTCCATAGTTTGTACATAGGACCTAGATCCTAGTTGTTGTAGTAGGAAAACTTGACATGTACTCTTGTTAGCCCTTTTGGTTGGATTTTGGTGCTAGGTTGAACTAGAGTATTCTTTTGTGTAGCTAGAAGCTACATAGTGACCCCCCTATGTAATGGTGATCCACCAAATTTTGTAATCTGTAATTATGGTGGAAAACACCTTCCCGGCAGCAATCTGCCTAAGAAATGAAATGGAGAAAGTTATGGCCATTTCTGGATTTTGCAATTACTACCAAAGTTGTGTGAAATTTTATAATGGTGATGCTCACCAAAATTCAGCATTTTTGCATGTGTAGTTTAAGAAATATCGAATTTTTAGTAAGCTACGGCTGCTGTCCAAACTGCTAGACAGAACCTTGAAAACTGAATTTTTCGACCCCTTTAAAAGATGAATCTGATCTGGAGTTGAATACCAAAGTTGAAACTTATAAAATTCTACACATGCTGACCAAATTTTATGAATTTTGGACTTCTGTACAGAGAGCTATGAATTATTTACTCAGAATTGTGATGCTGTATGAATTCTGAAATTTTCTATAAGTCTGAATTTTCGTATGCATATTCTTCTTGTATTCTTTTAAGCAAGCTTTGAATATGTATCTAATGAAAGTTCAACTTTTCAGATGTCCGATAACACACGAATGACTCTCGGGGTGCGAGAGGCGGTGGGGATGCTCCTCTTCCCCCACCTCCACCTATGACTCCCGCGAAGCGTTCATTCTTTGCACGGACCGAAGTGTTGCGCCAAATACTTCAAACTCGGCGACGGATTGCTCAAAGATTGCAGCAACTTTGTGCACAATCAAGGCCATGTTCGGGAGGGGCCTAATGCGGTCATGTACTATGAAAAATTCGGGGCAATGAGGCCACCCCTCTTCACCAAGGCGAGAGGAGCCCCTAGAGGCCGATGCTTTCATCGGGGCCCTAGAGGCCATGTTTTCCATCTTCACACCGCCTTGCTCGGAAGAACATAAGGCGGGCTTCGCTGCTCGGCAAGCGAGGGGTGAAGCATTAATCCGGTGGGAGCATTTCAAGTCCATGCGGCCACGGGGTCACCGGATTACTTGGGCGAGAATTCAAGAAAGCATTTAAAGAGCATCATATTCCCAAGGGTCTTGTTGATAGGAAGATGAGAGAGCTAATGAATCTCAAACAATGCTCGACTCGGTCTATCGATATGCTCGAAGTTTAATAGTCTCTGTCGGTATGGAGACTATCATGTTGATGCCGATAAGAAAAAGATGGAGCGATTCCGTGAAGGGCTTGATGGGGAGCTCTATGAGAGGTTGAACTTAATTAAAGCGATAGCTATCCCGAGCTAGTGAACTTGGCCATCTCTCGGGAGGACGCCATGAAGAGGGCTCAACGGGATAGAAAGAGGAAGTTCAACCAAGCTTCGAGCAATGGCCAAGGCAAGAAATTTAAATTTGTGAAGAAGAATGTGCGGGGGTGCCCCCCGGCCATTTTCATCCGGACGCCGGGTGATGAGGCAATCTCGGTCTAAGCCGTCGGCGGCTTTGGCTATCGCAACACTCGGCGGACCGCTCCTAGGCCCGGTGCACCCCCCACCGCCCGCAAGCAACGATGATCGCCGTTGCTATAGCGCGGACACTGGGGCACTATGCTAACAAGTGCACACGCCCTCGACGGCAACATCGGCAAAGTCGGGGGCAAGGCTCTAAGGTTGGACATCGGGGAAAGAAACAAAGCGTGCAAGTGAAGCAAGGCCGTTTAAACTTCACCACGGTGGTTGATCTACCAGAGGGAGCACCAGTCTTGACGGGTACATTTTCTATTCGTGGTCGTCCGGTTATTATATTATTTGATTCCGGTGCTACTCATAGCTTTATTAATGTGAAAACCGTGAGAAATTTGGACTTGAAGTGGTGTCATACTAAGTCGGCCTATATGATTGCCACACCGGGTGGAAAGGTTGCTTCAAATCAAGTAGCCTTAAGCGTACCACTTGAGATAGGTAGCAAAACTTTCCAACTAATCTGGTCACAATGTACCTAGAAGGGGTAGATGTTATCTTAGGCATGAATTGGATGACTCGGCACAAAGTTGTCCTCGGATATTTACGAAAGGATGTTAGAAATCAACTCACCTTTGGTCGGAAATTCAATTCTTTACCTTCCCCCAACGAGGCCATAAAGGCTCATGTGTGTATGCAGCCATAACTACTCAACTTGAGGACATTCCGGTAGTATGTGAGTACATGGATGTCTTTCACGATGAATTGCCCGGCTTGCCACCGGACGGAGATGTTGAGTTTGTCATTGAGCTACGGCTGCACTTGCTCCTATTTCTAAGCGATCCTATAGAATGCCACCCAAAGAACTTGTTGAATTAAAGAAACAACTTCAAGAGTTGCTTGATAAGGGCTATATCCGCCCAAGCTCTTCTCCTTGGGGTTGTCCCCGCCCTCTTTGTGAAAAAGAAAGATGGTAGCCCGAGGTTGTGTGTGGACTACCGACCTCTCAATGCGGTGACTATCAAAAACAAATATCCGTTGCCCGGCATTGACGTGCTATTTGACCGATTGGTGGAGCTAAGGTCTTCTCAAAGATCGATCTTCGGTCCGGTTATCACCAAATTAAAATCCGGCCTAGTGATATTCCCAAGTGTTGACGGTGTATTTTGGTGCACCTAGCATGTTCATTACACTTTGGTTTGGATTTGATTATTGAACTAACCCGCCACTAGGCACACTAATCATATAACAAGTTCATCTTTGTGCATGCATTTGGAAGTGTTATGTTTATGTAGGAAAACATGGACATAAAGGACGGATTCGCAATAAGTTCAAAGGAGCATTCATGGAGTCTTGTTCGTGTTCATGAGCTCGCTGAAATTACTTCCAATGGTGGTGAGGACCGAAGTGCTACGAGGAACACCCCCGGGGATTGAAGCGTAAAAGATCAAACTTCATGCAAAGAGAGCCTCCATCTTGATCGCGAGGATAACGGCGTCAAAATCATCCAAGTGGAAGGGGCAAAGTAGATAAGTGCACGAGGACCCACGGAGCAAAAAGGGCGACCGAACCGGGCCGGCCGGGCCCGGGCCGGCCGGCCCGGTCGGATCGGCCCGGCCCACTTCGGGCACCGGTTCGGTCCCATCTTCCTTGCCCTCGAAGGATCTTCGACCCTAAAACCCCCGACGCGCCGCCAACGGACGAGAGAGGAGATTATTCGCACCGAGAAGGCCATCTACAAGCTAGAGAGAGAGGAGGAGGATCTCCGGGCGGGAGATCAACCACCTCGAAGGAAGCACCCTCTCGTGGAGAAGGAGGAAGACACGGCGGAAGGGAAACCATGATCAACGGTGCCATGATCGGCACCTTGATGGGGTAATCTTCTCATTCGTCCATGGGTTGTAATCGATCGTGAGATGTAATCGCACTTTGTCGGATTATCCGTCTATCATCTTGTGTTGAATATACTTTAATGCTTAAAGGTTAGCTACCGTGCCGTAAAGGGAGTATAGGCCTCAATGCTTCCTTGGATCCATTCAATACGCCGTGGCCATCAAAGGTCTAGTCATGATTACCTTCGCGTAGTGACAGTACGAGAGGAGGGAAAGGGCGAAACCGTGGTCACAACCCCGATAGATTAGATTGGTTTTTCATGTTTTTAAGCGATTGCATGCTCTAGTATCGTAGACCCGTGGGCGAGTGTCTTCTACCTTGATCGTTTATCATTCTCTCTAGTGTAGTTTAGTTGTTTTCTAGTATAATAGTAGTTAGGGTTTTAGTAACTAGTGTGTCGTTGTTGATCGAACGCTTGTAATCCCCTTGCTCCGCGGATTGACAAGAACCTTGGGAATCCCGTGGTGAAAAAGGTGTGGGGTCCGTACGCTTGCGGATCGTAGAGGGATACGTCTTTTATCCGTCAACAAGCCCCTTTTTCTGGCGCCGTTGCCGGGGAGCAAGTTAGTTTACATCGTTTGATTTGCATCTAACTTAGTTTTATATTTTAGTCTATCTTTTATTTGCTTTATCTAACATATATTTTCCGGAAAAACACTTGTTTCTTTTTTGTTTTTGTTTTTATCTTATTGTCTAGATGGAGTTCGTTAATCAACCCGTGGAAGAACCGGAGAAATCATTAAGGGATTACGCTAGCCCTCAATGTGAAGACATAAAGGTACAAGAGTCGGATTCGAAGCTCGAAGCGACCAAGTATGAAATTAAATCCAAGATCATGAAGATGGTGGCGGAAAACCCATTTGAAGGGATGGTTACGGAGAACCCATATAGACACATAAGGGATTTCACGACAATATGCAACACGGTGCGTCAAGAAGGAGTTCCCGATGAATGGTTCAAATGGAATCTCTTTCCCTACTCACTTGCCGGCAAAGCAAAGACATGGTATTCGGTTGCGTCCTTTGAAGTTGAAGGCAATTGGAACAAGTTGACAAAGAAGTTTTGCGAGAAGTTCTTTCCAATGAGCAAGGTTCAACATCTAAGGAGGCAAGTGATCAATTTTATGCAAGGAGAAGAGGAAGGGATAGACCAAGCCCGGGATAGGTTTAATGAATTAATCGAACAAGGACCAAAACTCGGCTTCACCGGTGACGTACTCTTGCATACATTTTTCTTTTCCCTAACCCCTAGTTGCATGCGACACGTCGAAATGTGTGCGGGTGGGGATCTCATGGAGAAAACACTCACGGAAGCCGCCCAACTTCTACAAAAAGTTAGTAAAGCGAGCTGCCATGCGAAGAGATTGGGAAACAAGACTTGCGGAAGAGCCGAATTCAATTCAAGGAAGAAAAAGCTTGCTGATTTTTCTAAAGAGGCAACCCGGAAGTCACAAAAGAGGAACCAATCATGGAAAAGCTTGAACAAGAACACATCAAGTCAAGAACTACACCAAACGTCGACTTCGCCGCACCAAATGAGACGAACAAGAGAAGCATGTCAAGCGCGAAGCCACTAAGGGAGTTCGAGCCAATGGATTGGGTTCCTATTGATTACGGAGAAGTATTCGACAAGAGAAGACCGTTCCCTAATCAAAAGGGAATGGCAAGAGCATTGGAAGTCGATTTCCCACCGGAGAAGAGAGCTGGAAATTCGTACGACCTCGAAACCACCGGTGAGATTTTTGAAAAGCTCTTTGGAGATGACGTGGTGGATCCGAACATATTGCCGAGGTGAAGAGGATCATGGGGATCAATCCCGAAGCATCACCATACGCTCGCCTTGCTGAAATTTATTCGATCGGATCCGAAGAAGAAGAGAAGATGACGCCGCACTTGAGTTGCGAGATCAACGGAGTTCAATGCAAAGCTTTATGCGACATCGGAGCCCAAGTAAGTGTTCTATCTTCTAAAATTTACGATAAAGTTCAATACCACAACCTAGACTTAGCTCCAACATCAACGAAATTAATTATGGGAGATGGTAGAACTATCAAACCTCTAGGTATTGCTTGCAACATGAAAGTAAAAATCTCTAGAAACTACATACCAACCGATTTCTTTGTTATTGATGCTTACCATAGTAATTCTGATCATATAATCTTAGGTAGGCCTTTTCTTAAGTTGGTTGATGCCGTGTTAGATGCCGGAGAAGGCAAAGTAACAATGAACCTTAATGGAACAAAGTACACATATAACTTTCTTCGTGCTTCTAAACACCTTACTCCTTTTCCTCCCGAAGATGAAGAAATAGAAGAGATAGATAGTCTTTGTTTTGTTGAAACCCTTAGAGACCCGCTGCAAAGAGCGATGGAAAATCAAATTAGTAATCAACAAGATGAAGAATTAGAGGAAGCGACAAAAGGCTTAGAGCCGCATGACGGCGGCATGGAGGAAGAGAAGTTCGAAGACATAGGAAAAATCAAACCCGAGGAGCCACAAGTGCCCGAAGTAGACCTTAAACCTTTGCCCAAGGGATTAAAATATGAATTTTTGGGCCCGGACAAAACTTATCCAGTCATTGTGAGCGACGAGTTGAGCCCCGAAGAAAATGAAGCGTTGCTGATTTTATTAAAAAAACATAGGAAGGTGATTGGATATTCAATTAACGATCTCAAAGGTATTAGCCCGGCCTTTTGCACTCATCGTATACCAATGGAAGACCAATGTAAGCCTTGTAGTGGACCATCAAAGGAGGCTAACCCATGCCATGCGAGAGGTAGTAAAGAAAGAGGTTATCAAGTTACTTGATGCGGAATCATCTACCGGTTCCACATAGCGAATGGGTGAGCCCGGTACATTGTGTACCGAAGAAAGGAGGTTTGACCGTGGTGAAGAATGAGAAGAACGAATTGATACCGCAAAGAACCGTGACCGGGTGGCGGATGTGTATTGATTACCGTAAGCTTAACAAAGCGACGAAGAAAGATCACTTCCCCCTACCGTTCATAGACGAGATGCTCGAGAGGTTAGCAAACCACGCTTATTTTTGCTTTCTCGATGGATACTCGGGGTTCATGCAAATTCCTATTCACCGGAAGATCAACATAAGACAACATTTACATGTCCTTACGGAACGTTTGCATATAGGAGGATGCCCTTCGGCCTATGCAACGCTCCGCCTCTTTTCAACGTTGCATGATGGCCGTGTTTTCGGAATTCATCGAAGAAATTGTTGAAGTGTTTATGGATGATTTTTCCGTTTACGGGAAGACGTTCATGGATTGCTTAGCAAACTTAGAAAAGGTCCTTACAAGGTGTGCGGAGGTAGATTTGGTTTTAAATTGGGAAAAGTGCCACTTCATGGTTAAGCAAGGCATAGTGCTCGGACATGTTATATCCGAGAGAGGAATTGAAGTGGACAAGGCTAAGGTAGAGACGGTTGAGCAACTCCCCACCTCCTACGGATATTAAGTCCTTAAGGAGCTTTCTAGGCCATGCCGGATTCTATAGAAGATTTATAAAGGACTTCTCAAAGATCACTAAGCCTTTAACACACCTTCTCCAGAAGGATGTGGCTTTCGACTTTGATGAGAAGTGTCTAGCGGCATTCGGACCTTGAAAAATGCGTTGGTGAGTGCTCCCATCATCCAACCTCCGGATTGGAGCCAACCTTTCGAGATCATGTGTGACGCAAGTGACTACGCCGTAGGCGCGGTCTTGGGACAAAGAAAGGAAGGCCGAGTTCACGCCGTTTACTACGCTAGCAAAACTCTTAGTGGGGCACAATTAAATTACGCCACTACGGAAAAAGAGTTGCTAGCGGTGGTATTCGCTTTCGAAAAATTCAGATCTTACATCGTGAACTCGAAAGTCATTGTTTACACCGATCACGCAGCCATCAAGTATCTATTGGCTAAGAAGGAAGCTAAACCACGTTTGATTCGTTGGATCCTTCTTCTCCAAGAGTTTGATGTTGAAATTCGTGATAAAAAGGGGGTGGAAAATGTTGTGGCCGATCATTTGTCTAGGATGAATCGTGGGCAAGATGATAAAGAGCCCATAGAAGATAAGATGAGAGACGACCACCTCTATAGAGTGCTTGATAAAGATACTTGGATGATCGACATCATTCGAGCAATTCGAAAGATGCCCCTCGATCATCTAGACAAAAACACTCAAAGGAAGATAATTTCGAAAGTAAGAAATATTTTTGGGATGCACCATACCTCTTCAAGCTTGGCAATGATGGAGTGATGAGAAGATGTGTGCCAAGAGAAGAGAGGCTTGAGATTCTAAGGAAGTGCCACTCGGCGAGTACGGTGGGCACTATAGCCATTTTCGAACCGAAGCCAAAGTATGGTCGAGCGGATTCTATTGGCCGGAGATGCATGAAGATACTAAAAGATATGTTGCGTCATGCCCCGAATGCCAAAGAACCGGAAACATCTCTCAAAGAAATTCTATGCCTTTGAAATACAACTTGCAAATCGACATATTCGATGTATGGGGCATAGACTTCATGGGGCCTTTTAAAAACTCATTTGGATTCGAGTATATACTTGTTATGGTTGATTATGTATCCAAGTGGGTAGAGGCTATACCATGTCGTAAAGCTTCCACGGAGGAGTCCATCACTATGATCAAGAACGTGATTTTTCCCCGTTTCGGTACACCGAGAATCTTGATAAGTGATGGAGGAACTCATTTCACCGGAAGAACTTCAAAAAGTGCTTGTCCAAGTTGGGAATTGAGCATAGGGTCTCCACGGCCTATCACCCACAAACCAACGGACAAGCGGAAACGTCAAATAGGCAATTAAAAAGCATACTTAACAAAACCATAGAGAAGGGAGGCAAGGACTGGTCAAAGAAATTAGACGGAGCTTTATGGGCTTATCGAACGGCGTTTAAAACACCGATAGGTATGACCCCTTATCAATTCGTCTATGGAAAAGCTTGCCACCTTCCGGTTGAGTTAGAACATAAAGCCTATTGGGCGATTAAAGAGATGAACCTTGATCTCGATGCCGCGGTGGTGAAACGGAGAATTCAAATAAGCGAGCTAGAGGAGTTGAGGTTGAAAGCTTATGAAAACGCAAGCATATACAAGGAGAGAATCAAAAGATGGTAAGATAAAAGATTGAAGAAAAAAGAATTTAAAGAAGGAGATAAGGTCCTCCTCTACAATTCGAGGTTTAAAACCTTCGGAAAGGGGAAATTGCAAAGCAAGTGGGACGGACCTTATGTTGTGCATTCGGTGTTCTCCAACGGAGCGGTAACCATTATGGATATAAACGGCGATCAATTTGTGGTGAATGGACAGCGGCTTAAGGTTTACTACGAACCCGACATCGTGCCCATTCATCATGTTGACGTCTTTACCATGGAGGAAGAGCCCGAACGTCCCGCCTAGGACGAAAAACAAGGCACCAACTTCTGTAAATAATTTTTCTTTTAGCTTTCTGGAGTTTTTCGCGAAGATTAACTGGGCCAACTTTTTCCCATGGGCCGAGGACGAAAAAAATAGGGCGGTGTGCAAAAAACCGGACCGGCCCGGCCCCCGAGGCAGGGTGGGCCGGCCGGCCCAGTCGGATCGGCCCAAGGGGGGCCCGACGCCCGATGTCCCCGAATTTCGCCCGAACTGCTCCTTTTCGACTTCCTTGTTTGGTCAGAAAATTTTAAGGGAAGTGTAAAAAAAGGAAAATAAGGTTCCCGGGCTTTTCTCTCAGGACTATATATTTGGCCGAATTGGGAGCTCGAGAATCAAATCTTTCAAGCAATGTGTTGCACCCTTGTAGCAGCCATTAAGCCTCCAAAAAGCTTAGAGTTGAAGGTAGAAGCCAAGAAGCCATCGATGGAGGAGGCGATGCGATGCGAGGTCAAGCTACCAGTCAAGAGGACCGCACGTATCCGTTGCGGAGGACGTGTCCCGACCGGAGCTCTTGCATCTCGCCACCCCGTCAAAGGAGAGAAGGTCCCTACACCCGTTCGAAGGTCGGCACGTCTCCAAGGCATCAAGCGTAAGGATTACAAGGAGGTGTCGCCGGAGCCTAAGGAATATGGGGATAGCGACTACTCCGACGATCGTAGCCCGAGCTCGTGGGCGGCTGCCGGTAGAGACGATGATGATTGGGGTGAGCAACCCTATGAAAGGACTCCCGAGGGCCCCAATGGCGACGGCAACGGCGGTGGCGAAGGCGACAACAATGGAGGTGGCGACGACGGTGGTGACAACGGTGGAGATTATGGCGACGACGACCCCTTCGGATTGCATCCGGTGTCTTTGTCGAGTTTGCCGTCAATCCATCGCGGCTCTCTACGCGTCGGCCGACGAATGTCTTCAAACCATGGAAGCGATGAAGCGGCGTATGGAGGACTTGGAGCGCGTAGTTGAAGATGACTACAAGTTCCTTAACCGTAACGTGCGCAAGCTTTTCGGCATGGTTGGAAACATGAGAGGCAAGTGGTGCAAAGCTTGCTCGAAGTACCATTAGATCTAGTTTTCCCCTTAGGATTTTTGTAAGATACGACGAGGACGTCGTATGTTTTAAGTGTGGGGGAGAGCTAGCTCGATAGCCTTAGCTTTTGAACTTCAAGTTTAGGTTCGGTTTAATCTTCGTGTGAGAGTCTTAGTGTTTTAATGAGTCTTTAGTTTTTTTCGAGTCTGTTTTTAAATTTTTGCAAGTGTCTTAAATTAGTGTTGAGTCAAGAAAACCAAATAAAAAGAGTCTTATATAAATCTTTGTGTTTTTTGTATTGTTTATCTTTATTTACTTGTTTGTCTAATCTTCGATTCTTGATATATGAACACAAGTATATGGTTTGAAAATCGTTTACCGTGGTGCTTAGTGGAATCGCTACTACTTAAAGTACCCATACCGCACTTCGATCTTGAGCTTCACATGCTAGTTGTGCTATGTTCGATGCTAAAAATTGGAGGATTTCAGTTCTGAAAATTATATTAAAACCCTTGTAATAAAGGTTAGCAAAACCTCTTTTTCCAAGTTGAGGGTAAGAAAAAATTCCTATCCAAAGCCAAGTTTATTTTTTTTTCTTTTTTTTTCGCTCCACCATAAGTGTGATTAGCACGATGAGTTAGGCTAGGACCTTTCTCTCTTGGTGAGTTTTAATTTCGAGCAATGATCATGTCCTTGTGCTTATCTTTTGTTGCTAGCCTCGTCATACATTCGGTAACATGACTTTCACAACGGAAGTCACGTACATCGCCGAATTCCATACCCAACCCTATACATCTCTTTTGTACATCGTATTCCTTGAACACAACCTATTTTCAAAGTTTCGTCTCGTCTCTAGCATGATTTATTTAAAATTTCAGATTGTATGCATGCGAGGAAAGAGAGAATTGAAAGCTTTGAAAAGTTGTCAAGAGAGAGAAAAATAAAGAGAAAAAGTATGTGTATGGAAAAGAAAGAAAGAAGGAAGGAAAAATCATATGTGAATGAAAGAAGAAAAGAAAAAAAGAGAGAAAGATGAGTTAGCAATGAAGATATGAGAGGGATGGATCAAGTGAAAGAAAAGAAAAATAATAAAGTGTAAGGAAGGATGTCACGTTGATTGTGAGACGAAACTTTTACTCTATTTCCAACCATGTGCAATCCGACAACGAGGACATCATTGGTGCCTTGAAGTCACAATTTTCTTTTGCCCTTGCACATGTCCACCATTCTAAATCTTCTCATCCTTCATATCCCTACATATGGTTAATTCTCATGATCATTGGCTTTGAAAGGTAGACAACCATTAGAGGAAGTTCTTAGTTTGACAATACTTGTGTTGATTGCGCTAGCCCTACCTATAGCTCCACTTTTACATGATATATGAGAGATTAATGGGAGGTGAGAGTTTTATAAAATTTGGTTAGGATAGACACTTCATATGAGTGACTTGAGAGAGCTTGGAGAAAGGTTTTTGTCTAATACTTGTTGCAGGAATTTTTGTTTTGAAAATCATAAAAACCCTCCGATGGAAGCAAAGAAGTAAGTATGGCTGAAATTGAAAGCTTCGAGTGAAGAGTTTGAGTTGTGGGGTAAATCTTGACGTGGTAAAAATTCTAAACGCCCATGTTTATGATTGATTATCATTACTTTGTGTTTATGTATTAAAGATGAAGGGATTGACTAACTTGTGAAGAAGGATAAGTGATACACGATTACACACCTTGGACGAAGTTCTTTTACGAGTACTTGCTCGAGGACGAGCAAGAGCTAAGTGTGGGGGAGATGTTGACGGTGTATTTTGGTGCACCTAGCATGTTCATTACACTTTGGTTTGGATTTGATTATTGAACTAACCCGCCACTAGGCACACTAATCATATAACAAGTTCATCTTTGTGCATGCATTTGGAAGTGTTATGTTTATGTAGGAAAACATGGACATAAAGGACGGATTCGCAATAAGTTCAAAGGAGCATTCATGGAGTCTTGTTCGTGTTCATGAGCTCGCCGAAATTACTTCCAATGGTGGTGAGGACCGAAGTGCTACGAGGAACACCCCCGGGGATTGAAGCGTAAAAGATCAAACTTCATGCAAAGAGAGCCTCCATCTTGATCGCGAGGATAACGGCGTCAAAATCATCCAAGTGGAAGGGGCAAAGTAGATAAGTGCACGAGGACCCACGGAGCAAAAAGGGCGACCGAACCGGCCGAAATCGGGCACCGGGCCGGCCGGCCCGGTCGGATCGGCCCGGCCCACTTCGGGCACCGGTTCGGTCCCGTCTTCCTTGCCCTCGAAGGATCTTCGACCCTAAAACCCCCGACGCGCCGCCAACGGACGAGAGAGGAGATTATTCGCACCCGAAGGCCATCTACAAGCTAGAGAGAGAGGAGGAGGATCTCCGGCCGGAGATCAACCACCTCGAAGGAAGCACCCTCTCGTGGAGAAGGAGGAAGACACGGCGGAAGGGAAACCATGATCAACGGTGCCATGATCATCACCTTGATGGGGTAATCTTCTCATTCGTCCATGGGTTGTAATCGATCGTGAGATGTAATCGCACTTTGTCGGATTATCCGTCTATCATCTTGTGTTGAATATACTTTAATGCTTAAAGGTTAGCTACCGTGCCGTAAAGGGAGTATAGGCCTCAATGCTTCCTTGGATCCATTCAATACGCCGTGGCCATCAAAGGTCTAGTCATGATTACCTTCGCGTAGTGACGATACGAGAGGAGGGAAAGGGCGAAACCGTGGTCACAACCCCGATAGATTAGATTGGTTTTTCATGTTTTTAAGCGATTGCATGCTCTAGTATCGTAGACCCGTGGGCGAGTGTCTTCTACCTTGATCGTTTATCATTCTCTCTAGTGTAGTTTAGTTGTTTTCTAGTATAATAGTAGTTAGGGTTTTAGTAACTAGTGTGTCGTTGTTGATCGAACGCTTGTAATCCCCTTGCTCCGCGGATTGACAAGAACCTTGGGAATCCCGTGGTGAAAAAGGTGTGGGGTCCGTACGCTTGCGGATCGTAGAGGGATACGTCTTTTATCCGTCAACACCAAGACGACTTTCTCTACTCGCTATGGTCTATATGAATTCTTGGTTATGTCTTTTGGTCTCACAAATGCACCGACCTACTTCATGTACCTCATGAATTCCGTATTTATGACGAGTTGGATAAATTCGTCGTGGTTTTCATTGACGACATCCTTATTTATTCCAAGAATAAGGAAGAACATGCGGAACATCTTCGCATTGTCCTACAACGCTTGCGAGAACATAAACTCTATGCTAAATTCTCCAAGTGTGAGTTTTGGTCGGATAGTGTTAAATTTCGGGGCACACTATTTCCGGCGAAGGCATATCTGTCGATCCAAGCAAAGTGCAAGAGGTTATGGATTGGCAACCTCCTAAGTCGGCTCATCAAATCCGCGACTTTCTAGGCTTGGTCGGTTATTATCGTCGTTTTATTCCGGATTTCTCTAGAATTGCTAAGCCTATGACCGAGTTGCTAAAGAAAGGTGTGAAATTTGTGTGGAGTGAGGCTTGTGATAAAGCTTTCCAAAAATTAAGAGAATATTTAACTTCAGCCCGAGTGCTAGCGCAATGGACAATTCAAAGCCGTATGAAGTTTATTGTGATGCTTCAGGCACGGGTCTTGGCTGTGTTCTTATGCAAGAAAATCGGGTTATTGCCTATGCCTCACGAGTGCTTCGCCCTCATGAAAAGAATTATCCCACACATGACTTAGAGCTAGCAGCGGTTGTTCATGCATTAAAAATATGGAGGCATTACCTTATGGGGACCCGCTGCAATATCTTTACTGACCACAAAAGTCTCAAATACATTTTCACTCAATCTGATTTAAATATGAGGCAAAGAAGATGGTTAGAGTTAATCAAAGATTATGATCTAGAGGTTCATTACCATCCTGGAAAGGCGAATGTAGTTGCAGATGCTCTAAGCCGCAAGGCTCACTGCAATTGCCTATCAATAGAACCTTACAGTGACACTCTGTGTTAGGATTTGAGAAGGCTAAACTTGGAAATTGTTGAACAAGGAAGCCTAAATGCTCTTTCTGCAGAGTCTAACCTATTTGATAGAATTGTTAAGGCTCAACTTCAAGATGAGGGTATTCTCTTAATTAAACATAAATTGCTAGAAAAGGATCCTAAACATAATTTCTTCCGGAAGGATGAGAAAGATATAATCTGGTTTGGGCAATGCCTTGTTGTCCCAGATAATTGGGAGTTGAAAAAGGAAATCTTTGATGAGGGTCATCTCTCTAAATTCTCTATCCATCCGGGGAGTAGTAAAATGTATCAAGATTTAAAGGAGAATTTTTGGTGGTCCAATATGAAGGTGGACATTGCCAAATACGTGTCGGAATGTGATACATGTCAAAGAATTAAAGCAAGTCATTTGAAACCTTCCGGTACTCTTCAACCCCTACCCATACCTTCATGGAAGTGGGATGACATAAGTATGGACTTTGTGTCCCGATTGCCACTCACATTTAGGAAACATGATTCCATCTGGGTTATCGTTGACAGATTGACAAAAACAGCTCACTTTATTCCAGTCCGCACTACATATGATGCCAAAGATTATGCAAGTCTTTATATTGAGCACATTGTTCGCTTGCATGGAGTTCCTAAAACCATCATTTCCGATAGGGGATCTCTCTTTGTAGCACGTTTTTGGGAACAATTACATAAGTCACTTGGCACAAAAATCATATGCGGTTCGGCTTATCGTCCTCGACCGATGGTCAAACCGAAAGGGTAAACCGCATTCTAGAGGACATGTTGCGAGCATGGGTGATTCATTTTGATAAGAGTTGGGACAAGTGTCTCGCCCGGCTGAATTTTCCTACAATAACGGTTATCAAGCCAGCTTGAAAATGGCACCTTTTGAGGCTCTTTATGGACGAAGATGTCGTACTCCCTTGAACTCGGTCACGGACGGGGAGAGGAAATTCATTGGTCCAGCCCTAGTTGAGGATGCCGAAGAAAAAGTGAGGCTAATCAAGGAAAATTTGAGAATTGCTCAAGAAAGACAAAAGAGTCATTATGACAAGGGAAAGGCACCTAGACAATACAAAGTTGGTGACTTTGTGTACTTAAAAGTTTCGCCAACCAAGGGTGTCCAAAGATTCAGTGTGAAAGGGAAGTTAGCTCCTCGCTACATTGGCCCTTATGAAATCATTCAAGTCTGTGGGCCAGTGGCATACCGTATTCGGCTACCCGAACGATTCTCTGCCGTGCACAATGTGTTTCATGTATCACAATTGAGGAAATGTGCACATGAACCGGCTAGAGAAGTTATTGAAGAAGCTAATGCTTGGATTGAACCGGATCTCTCTGTTGTGGAACATCCTTTGAGAATTCTTGATGTAAAAGAAAGAAAAACTCGAAGGCAATCTGTAAAGATGTATAAAATCCAATGGAGTCATCATACCGTAGAAGAAACTACATGGGAAACTCGAACACTATCTCAATGAGAATTATCCGGTTTTCTTGAATCAAGGCAAAGTAAGTTCTTTCCCCCTACTTCCATCTTTTAAATCCTAAATCTCGGGACGAGATTTCTTTTAAGGGGGGTAGGTCGTAACATCCCGGATGTTTGATTGCGCTAATGACATTAATTATATGAATTAATCAAGGTTACTTAACTTCTAAGCATGTTTGACATGATTGGGCACACTTTAGCACAAAAGACCTCGGTCAACATCCCTAATTACGGTCAAACCCTAGATCTACTTTAAAGGCCGAAATGGTTTTCTTGCGCGTTCTCCAAATTTCACTATAGAAGTTCAAAATCGGCCAATACGAAAGTTGTTCGTTATTTCCGGAACACATTTTTCGTAATTGGCGGACATTCCAATTTTGAGTGCAAATTGGCCAAAAACCGGTTTGATCGCGCTCGGAACGAAGAAACCGAGCCGTGGAAAATCTCGCAACTTCGGTCGGCGTTCCCGGAAAACCATTGATCAAAACATATGTCGCCCTTTGGGAAAGTTGTAGATCTATAGCTCCTCTACAACTTTGTTTTTGGGAGATTTTCAACTTAGTTGACGATTTTTGGAGTTTCACAATTTCGAAAACAGGTAAACGAAATAGAAACGCAACGGACCGACGTCGTCTCGCGCTCCGCAGCGCCGCGCCGTTCCCGTAGGCCACGTGCCACGCGCGCGGGGCTCCGGCGTACGGACCCTCGAGTCCGTCGTGGTGGACCGCGCGCCGTGGGCCCTCCGCCCCGTTTCCTCCCGTGCGCCGCGCCCGGCCCGGGGCGGATGGACCGGCCGGCGGCCACGCGCGCGCGCACCGGGCGCGCCGCGCGCGCGCGCCGCCCATGCACGCGTGTCCGGGCCGGGACCGCGCGGCCTTAAGGCTCGGGGAGCCGTCTCGTTCGCGTCCTCGACGAAATCGTCGCCCTTCCAAAAGAGAAAAACCGCGGCCGCCGTTGAATTCCGGCGCCACCGCACGCCTTGCCGTCGCCGCCGTTCCTCGCCCGCCGGCCGGTCTCGCGGGCCGCTCCACCCTCCCGAAGACCTCCCTTAGCCCGCGGCGGTCGTTCCCCCACATCACCGCGCCACCAATTGGGCCGCCGCCGCCGGCAGCCGTTCCCCGGGCGGCCGGCCACCCCCGCGCGCCGTCGAGGGGGCCGCCGGCACCGTCTCCCGGCCGGCCGCGCACACCGGCGGCACGGGGGGGACCCGCCGGTGCCGCCCGGGTGCTCGCCCGCGCCCCTCCGCCCTCCTCCGGCCGCCGGAGTTGGCCACCGCGCCGGCGAGGGGTCACATTGCGAAGGTGGATTTAATTTCGGGGAGATTTTTGCAAGTTTCCGGTGACCCGGTTGTAAAGGTTACTTTTTAGGGTTACAGCAGCACCTTCGAAAAATCATTAAAAATTCGTAGAAAAATCAGAAAAATGCAAAACCAATTTTGTTGGGTTCGTGGTGAAGAAATCCATCTTTTCTAGAAAACATGTATAGGGTTTTTCTATACAGTTTTTGAATTAAAAATTCAAACTCAGTTTGGAGTGTTTTTAGTGTGATTTAAAATATACACATGCTATGAACTTTAATTATGGATATGTTGCTCTTTATATCATGTCTAGATCTGTGGCAAAAGTTTGCATGATTTTGATGCATATATTTTCAGATATGAATTTATTTAAGCTTTATGCTATAATAAGTTTGATGCTTTTTATAGCACCTTTAATGAACTTTTCTTTGAGCACAAGTGCACCCTAGGGATTTGACTTGATGAGTAGTACCCCTGGTGTGATGGATGTGATTTTAGGGAATTGTTTACTAGGTGTTTTGGATTTAATCTTGTGTAGGGGCATAAATTCAAAATCTGAAAAATAATTTGAATTTGCAACCATGCCTTGGTCAGAAACTCATTTTTGGCATACTTGACCTGTAGTAGAAAGTTAAGATCAAAAAGTCTATTAAATCTTTTTATATGAATTAATGTTGATTTACTAGGCTGAGATTTGTCTTTTTTGTATAAATAAATTTATAAATGATCTTAGGCCAAATTTTGGTGTGAGAGCTTAAACTAAGCATATGTTGCTGTGTGCAAAAGATTAGGCTCATTGGAAGTGTTTTTGATTTAATTTGGATTTATGGTAGAAAGGCTTGTTGTAAAAAATTAAAGAAAGAAATGGAAATTAAATGTGCTAGATGGTAAAATCATGTTTGTTTCTGTTTTTATTTAAATTAAACACACCCCTTGCTGTTTGGTGTAGATAAGTAACTTAAATTGCTTAGATGTGCACACAATCACCATCAAAATAGTATTTTGTTATTTATTACACACACTAATAATTTCGTAAGAAAAAAATGTTGTTTGGATGAATGTGTCCAACAAGAGTTGGGTTGTGGTAATTCTCCCACCTTCACCATAATCTAATGCATGTGCATGTGAACGTGTAGATCTTCCCGACGGGACTTACACACTTACCCAGGAGGAGGAGGAGGAGGGAGCGGCCGGCGGGGAGTTGAATCAAGTTAGCGTGCAGCAGAAGACCTGGACCAAAGTCCGGAAGAGCCAAAGGCTTGTTTAGGAACCGAGTCCGAGGAAGGCAAGCACCGGTTTCATCTAACCCATGTTTTAAATTAAAATCATGTCCTTTACTTTTCGCGCTTTATTGCTTTACTTGTGCATTAAGTTTCGGGAGTTGTTTTGAAACCTAGTTGCATGATCCTTAGGACTCCTATGCTCTTTTACTAGTATGTTAGGAACGGTAGTGCCATGCTCTAAGGTCACGGTAGAAGTCGAGTAATGACTCATTGCTCGCGAGATATAGGATGCTTATGTTGGAATCATAAGTTGGTTAAATTGACTCGCTCATGTGGTAAGAGCAATGGGTTCGGTCTCGACCGAGTAGCATGGTGCTGGTCCTAAGCTATTGAACGTACCAAGTACTTGCCGGGAATGGGACCGGTAAGCCTAGTACCCGCGGGATCTTTCTAGCTACCCGCTTGGGATGTGTCTCCGGGCTAGCTACCCGTGGTATAGTGTGTGAGTCCGGACCGGTCGGGTTAGACCCTCCGGATAACCGTGTACCGCAGTTTGTAGCGTCCGATCCCAAACTCGTGGGATGTTGGGAACCGCCCGGTCGGGGTAGACCCCCGCATTTGCTTTTATTTGAATTCTTGGGGTCTACTTCCTCCGTGTATCTTGGGTTTACCTTGCAAGGATATAAATCGATCGATCGTCGGTCACTCGCCGTTATCTGAGTCGGCTTGACCACTGGCTACCCCATGTTTATTTATGGAACATTTTGGATTAATACTGTTACCTGATTAATATTGTTTGAACAACATGCTTGTGTAGTACAGGTGCTCACCTAGACTGATTAACATACTAGAATATGAGCTAAAACTTGAAAATAAGGATCCACTCTTAGTCGCTTTTGGCAAAACCAACCCACAAGCCAAAAAGCCTTGCATGTCTAAGTCTTACTTTATTTTTGTCGGGTAAGTCTTCTTGAGTATTAGTACTCGGCCTTGCTTAATTTGTGGTTTTCGGGTAATCCCATCCGGCTCGGTTCTATCCCGGATGGTTGGGAGCTTGAATGGGAGAACGATGATGAGGAGTGATATGCATGGATGGCCTCCCGTGTGTATCATGCGATAGTTTTATTTCCGCCGTTTAAATTCCGAATCACTTTTACTTTCATGTACGAAAAACCCGGTTTGTAATTTTAAGTACTTAAGAACTTGTGAACTTTTATGTAATGTAATGTAATGTGGTACTCGGTCCCGCCTTCGTGTGGGCTTAGCGCATATCGGCGATCCCGTTGTATGTGATTTACCGGGCTTTACCCGGCGGAAGCGACTTAATAATTCTTTATTATTGCTTAATGGCCAAGTGGACCGGCTTAGGCGATAATACGGAATTATTTTGGGCGGTTCTCGTCACACCGGAAGTGCTCCCAATTAGCGTTCTATTTGATTTTTTTACACAGGTTTGGAATTGAAATTTAGAGTTGATTAGAGCTTGAGTACTTTAAGAGTGCTTGTAACTTGATGATGGATCGAGCTTTGATATGATATAATTCTTCTTTTCTATTAAAAAAGAGTAGTTGGACCTCAGTTGTTTGTCTTTTTGTTTTTTTACTTCTCCTTCCTAATAACTAGTCTATCAACCCGTACCTCTCCTTTCTCATGTTGTCATTCATCTATTACATATTCTAATAATTGTAATAGGTTTAAACATAAATAATATATTTAGAAATAGTAATTCAAAATTTTATATTGATGCACTTTAAGTTATTATAACTATATGATTATTTAGATTCGGATTTCGGGTTACTTTAAATTTAATAAGCACATAAGTGGATAATTTATATGCAAATTTAGGAGAGTTATTTGATATTGCTTTTATAGTACCATAGTTGGGTAATTTACATGAAAATAAGGGTTAATTTACATTATTTTTATAATGGCATTGTGGGTAATTTAGATACATTTTAGGGGTTACTTTGGTCTATTTTCATAATGACGAGATTGGTAATTTATTAGAAAGATACAAATCCAATGACTATTATGATTAGAGGTGTTGAATTGATGGCTAGATGTTTTCTATTTTTGTGAGAATTTATAGGATTTCGCTCGTTTGCCTAGGATGCTAATTGGCATCACAGAGAGGCCCCAAAAGGATTACGCAATTAGTAGTAACTAGTCCATCAACCCGTGCCACCGCACGGGCCGGCTAGCAACTTTAACATAATTATTCACTTGGTTTATCAACCACAAGCCGCTTGAACAGGGGTAACACTACATATAATATAAATGACAAAAAATTTAGTTTATTACCTATAAATGTTATCCAAAGATTTTATCCAACAACTTGCACCAATCTGTCTGATTTAAGCTACCATAAAATGTGATCATTTGGTTGTAGAGCGAGTAGTAAAATATTTAAATAAAATGACTTAATATTGAAGATCTAATACATCCTCATTTTTTACATATCACAATTGCTTTATCAAAAATCAAATATGTCCAACTTTGACCAAATTTATAGATATAAATATTATTCTACCAAATATATGCATTATCAAATCATACTCCATGGTGAATTTGATGATACAAATTTGGTATCATAAATGTTTTTATATCATAGAGTAAATGCGTATTATGTAAGTATGTAACTATTGGTGCCCCATTAATATATTTAATTACGTAAGAATCATCGACCATGGAAAGTTGTTTGTACTAATATTGTCTGCTTCATGAAAATTATGTAAAAAAATGTAAAAATAGAGGTCGAATGAGTTGTATATATACGAGAGGCAATGAGATCTTTAATTTCTAGCCGCTAGTGAATATATACAACTACTCTCATGTCGTCAACTCAGGCATGATCCTAAAATCAAGATATCATCAATCTATAGTGTATTATTTTTTTATCTTAAATGTGTCAACTACTTTTCCACTATCTATGTCCGTCAAGCCATATCATCATAGGACATAAAAACTTGATATTTTGGTTAGTAAAATCAGTTTTATCTAGTCACCACTATTAATATGCAGTAATACAGCCCTCGATCGTGTACTTTTCTCCATCAATAGGCATGCATGCTTTCTCTCAATCTCAAACATAACAGCAGGTTACATTCTTCTTGATCAATGCCATCTGCTGCACGCTGAACAACAACACATCCTAGAGCATCATCTGATTCCATCCTGCTACTTGTGCCATGGATAGCACCCTCGCTTGGGGCCTGTGCTCTGTCCTTGCTTGACTGCTTGTGGTTTGCTCGGTCTGTGGCGGCTTTGTAGATTACTACATACTATGGGATGCGGCTGCTTTCATCCTCATCCAAAGACCATTAAGGATCTTGGATCCTACGTGTGTGGAACACATCTAGGGAGTCGGAGATTGCATACGAAGATTATAGGTGGGAAGACATCAAATTTATGTGTTTTAATAATGGAACAGATGGAAAGTTAGAGACTTAGAGAGCTAATTTATATTAATTTTATAAAACGTGGGTTTTAGGTAATTTTGACATATATATAAACGGTTATTTTAGTTAAGTATGCATAATGGTAAAAGTAGGTAATTTTATTCTTTTTGTAAGTGTAGATTAATTTTATAAAACACGGATTTTAGGTAATTTTGACAGAGATATAAGGAGTTATTTTAATTAAGTATGCATAATTGCAAAGGTGGGTAATTTTATTCTCTTTTTAAGTGTCCACCTAGGATCCTATGTGGCTTCATGCGGAGGCTTCTTTAATTTTTCTTTTTTTCTCGACTGTCCACATAGATCCTATGTGGCTTCATGTGGAGGCCTGAAAAGAAGCCTCGAACTAGTAATAGTAAGATTATTATTTTGCACGTGTCAGATTTTAATTGTTTTTGTTAGATTTCTATAAAATTGTTGCGGAACCTATCGCTATATTGTGTTGTGTACCATACTTTAGTGTAGTTCTTTTTCCTGGTAGGCTGCTCGGCTTTTATCTTCTTCTTGGCAGTGGGCTGTCGTTTGTGACAGCTTCAATTTCTGCAAAAAGGATTGACTCTAGTTGTTTCAATGAATTGTTTTTCTCTGACTTGGCTTGTTGAAAAATGTTGGGTAACATTGCTTCTTCCAACTTTTTACAAATGACGGGATCAAATGTCTATTATGCTCTTAGTTATTTCAACTTTTATTAATTTCATTTTTTTCACATTCTCTCTTTCTTTTAGTATTTGTTTTTCTTCTCCTTCTCATTCTTTTTGTTGACCAGACATTCGCAAAGAGTATCTCTTTCCTATCCTTTTCTCTCTTATATCACATTTCATCTGTCATTTCGACTCCTCACTCCACATCACACCCCGAAATTTCCTAATTTCGGGATGTGAATAGAAAGAATAATTAAACAAGAATTTTCTCATAATTTTAAAATTGTTCTCAACATTTATTTTATTTATAGGAAATCTAGTATAGGAAAAATCATTATTTGATTTTCTGAATTAAATAAATTGGTTCGATGTGAGTGTTGCATTCATGTCGATGCATCTTGGTTTTTCATGAGTGCAAAAGGCTTTTAAAACACGTTTAGGTGTTGTCCAAAATCTTCTGAATTTTCCAGCTTTTTCTGGAATTTATTCTCACTTTTCTCGAGCTATTTCTATTTATTGGAATGCTCTAAAATCTTTTTCTTGATCTCCAAATATTTTATTTGGGTTCCTCACATGCCAAATCTTCTCTAGTGATTTTCCTGAATTGTTCGAGCTTTTGGAGTATTTTTTGTGGTTTAATTATGATTTCGGGATTTCCCCGAAATTATTTTTAATGCGAAATTAATTTCCGAAATTAGAAAAAAGGGAAAATAAAATCGGACTCAATCTCGGCTAATAAATAGTTGCCGGCGATCTCCTTGGCGTCCTCTTTTCAACGCCGCCAACCTCATCCCGGTTCGATAACACTAGCTCCCACAAATCCTTGCCGAACTTTTGTATCTACTAAATTCCGGCGAACTTTTCCGCGAAACCGTGCACTTCCGGTGCAAATGAACACCACCCCGGGGTTTCCCTCGTCGAGCTCTACACCGTGATGGGGTCGACCACGCGAATCCGACGTCGACTCGTCGTCTTCTCCGACTCCGGTGACTCCTCTCCAACTCCCGGCGAGCTCTTCCCTCGCCATCGTTCATCCTTGGCCGAAGGTGAGTACACCATCGCGTTCGTCTCGTCGTTTCCTTTCCGTTTTACCGCTCAATCTACAATTTCATGGTCATCCCCGTCTAATCCCCTTCACCCTGCACCCTCTCGCCATGCGGAGCACCACCTCCCGGCCATCGTGGTTTTGCCACACCGGAGTGCCCTTAGACGGGGCTGCGACTACGGAGCTTTGTGAGGTCGAGCCGAGCGCATCCCGCTTGCTCCCTCGACCGCCGGACCTCCGAAGCGCCTCCACATCATGAAGACTGCCGCTGCCCGTGGTGCGTCGCCATTGTCCTCCCGCCGCCGGCGGAATTCGGTCACCTCCGCCCGTCCCTACCGCCGGTGAGCACATATCCGTTCGCGTGCTTCGGCCCGAGTTCCTAGACGCCCGTAGCCCCGACGACGACGACGACGCCGGGAGCTCCCGTCCGCTCCCTCGTACTCTTGCGTTCGTGCCGACCGAAGGTAGAAGAAGACCTCATGTTTTGCATCTAGCCCCCGCTCATAGATGTAATTAACAAATTAGTTCTTGTGTCTTGTGAGTTTCCAAGAAACCCCCTAGAAAAATCCCACCTTTCGCACATAAGGCCCACCCGAGTCTTTTTCGCATCTAACCCTAAGCTATGTCGGTTTCGCAAGCACTATTTTATGTGTCTTGCTAATCTTTTCTCGTTAGCCCCGAAAACTTCGATAATCACAACTAGATCCTTTTCAATCTTGTTTTATCCATAAAATCCATGTTTTAGCTCCTTTTTAATCTGTTCAAGTTGTGTTAGGTTTATAATAAAATAAAATACACGTTAGCGGTGAGTTTTTATCATATATGTTTTCTGAAAATTTATTTAATATTAATTTTGATTAATGCTTAGTAAACATGTCTTTTACAAATAAAATCTATATAGTGTTGTACACCGTTTTTCATTATCAAAATTAATTTGAGTAATGTTTATTTCACATGCTTTTCTGAATAAAAGCTAATTAGATCTTTATCTCGGTTTTTGTTAAACAAACATTAATTTGTTTAATAGTTAATTAATCTTTTCTAATTAAAAGTTGATTAGGCTTTTACACCGTCTTTTATAATAAATGTTAACTGAACTAATGTCGACATGTATGTGCTCTTTAATAAAGTTTGTTTAGCTCAACACGTCACATGCTTTAACTCGATTAGTTGTTCTAATCTTTCTAAAGTAATGTGGTGTAATTTATACGTGAACATTTATAAATAAAATCTGACTAGGTTCTTTACACCGGTTTCTTCGAATAAAGTTTAATCTGAGCTAATGCCAACATAAGGTATTTTATTTCGAAATATCCTTTACATCGCTTTGTTAACTAAAATGAACCTAGCTCATAATCTTGTTCACTCATAAATGCAAATAACCGTTAGACGTTGTCCGTCGCCTATATCTCGCTTATCTTTGTTTCCTAGCTAGTTCATGAATCAACTATGTTCTTGTGTCTAGTCTTTCACAACTATCTTTCTTTAGAGCCACTCTTGTTATCCCCTCTACCAACATCGCTTTAGCTTACCTTTGTTTAGTGTTGTTCTTTCGGTCTAGTTCTCTTCGTAGACTAGTTTTGCTAAGCCACCTTAAGGTTTTCTTGCGCGTTTGATAGTTCGTTTGTGTCGTTCTCATTCGTTTCACCTAAACCTTGTGCGTTAGCATGTGTATCACATGTTACTTGTTTTAATACTAAAATTGCATGTTAATCTTGACTAATTCTTATTACATTGCTTTCCCAAATAAACGTGATTAGGTTATATTCCGGTTTTCTTTAATCATGATGTAAATTGGTTAATTCCTATTTATAACTAGCTTTCTTTAAATAAAAGATGCTTAGTGTTAAACATCGTTTTCATAATAAAATTAATCTCGCTTAATGATATTATATATATCTTTTCAATATCAATATGTTTAGTTGAACACGCAATATAAAGTTATTCGATTAGATTCTTTTCACGTTTGTGTCCGTTAGTATTAGTTGTTAATCTGATATAACTTATACTTAAATATCTGCTAATAAAATATGATTAGGTTTACCGTGTTTTCTTAACTAAACATAACCTGCTTTGTAATATTCTTGCCACATTATTTTCTAATTAAAACATATGAAGCACGTAGTCTCTTGTTGTTTGATAAAAATCTTTTGATAGCTTCGACCTTAGTTTTGTCTTCAACGTTATTTCATCGTTGTGTAACCATAGAATCGAGCCCATCCTTTAGTGCGCTCTTTTAAAGCTTTCTTTTGATTGGTGCATTGTTCTTAGTTATACTTGTTACTTTGTATGTTGTGCCCGATGATTGCTTCGAGTAGAAGAAGGATCGTTGTTCGTTGCTTTGAAGATGAGGAGTTTCAAGACAAGCAAGTGTTGAAGAGCAAGAAGAGTAACTTTTCGTTGGAGAAAGGCAAGTGTCCCTAACCACCTTCTACCTATGCTTATTTACAAGAATACTTTTGCATTAATTGGAACATGGATTGACCACCCAAGAAAACAAGACAACCACAAGACATATGACTCTGTCTTGGCCAATTAATTAGAAATCTTAGTGTTTGGTATGCTTTATCCGAAAGGGGTTAAGGGGTGCCGTAGTTGGTGTATAGCCCGACCCTCGACCGATCTCGCTCTATGGTAGCTTCGCGATCTCGAGAGAGGTTTATGCATTGCGCCGTCATGTAACCTAGCGATCGGCCCCGCACTCGGGAATCTTTGTAAAGGCCTCGTAGCGTCCCCCGTGCAATCACACCCTCGCTAGTGTGGTATGATGCCTTGCAAGCATCGCATGGTTGGGTCTAAAGTTCTTCGGGACTTTTACGTGACTTGTGGGTAAAGATGTACAACCTCTCGCAGTGTTTAAAACTAATCGATTAGCCGTGCTCACGGTCAAGAGCGCCCCGGACCCTCACATGATTAATTAAACTTAAAGATGGACTTTAAATCGTTTCGGTTAGTTCTTGTGGCCTTGCCGAGTACCAACCATAAGTGTACCCATCCCCGCTTGCCGTCGCTCGAAGGAAAAAGGTGTGAAGCCGTTGAAGATGATGATGCTAGGCGTACGCAGCCCCCGCCGATTGCTTGTGGAGTTGGCGCCTCCGTTTCCATGATTGAGCCGTATAACTCGATAGAATAATAAGTTTTGTTTATGTTCTTTACGTGATACTATTATCGTTATTCACTTTTGTCTACTATATGTATGAAACTAGATCCCGACATACATAAGGTATACACTTAGTTTGTTTTTCTAAAACCGTGTGTGACAAGAGCCCCCGCCACCGGATGCATCCCAAGCTTGTGAGCTAAGGCACCGCCACCGGCTCCGCACGCGTCGTCAAGCTCCGCCCGGCCGCCGGCTCCCGCGCCCGCTTGTATAACTCCGAGCAAGCTATGCGCCCACGGAGCTCCCTCGGCCGCCGCCTATGTGCGTCCACCCCGTTCCACTCCGGTCTCCGAGTGAACGTCGGTCGCCGTCTCTCGCGCACCAACCCAACTCCATCCCGATAGTCGGCCTCCATCGCGCTCGCGCCCAAGCTCCGGCTCGGTGAGGTGGCCACGGCCGGTGCCGGCGTGTCGCCACAAAGATGAACGGTGACCAACACTCGCACAAAGACCGGCGAAATAGATGCGTCTCGGAGGGCGCCGGCGCCCGCCGCGGCGGCGAGCGCGCGGGGACGGTGGGACCGCCGTGGGAGGACGGCACGAGAGGAAGAGATCGCCGGTTTGGGAGGCGGATGGGTGGTGGTGGTGGAGGGGGGTGGTGGAGGATGCCACACTTCGTCGCCGCGCGCGCGCGGCCTACCCGGCCATTCCTCTCCATCCCGACCCTCTCTCTCGCTACTTCCCTCCTCTCGTCCTTCGCTCCGGATCCGGTGTTGCTCGATCGGTCCGACGTTGATCGCTCGGGTGCCCCGCCGTGCCGGGAGAGCCTAAGTTCTTTCTTGGGACCACGAGTTAGATTTTGTATTAGGTTTTTTTTCAAAATGGTTGTGAATCGCACAACCCAATCCGTCCGCCGACCGATCCTACGGCGGGAGCAGCCAGCGAGGCCACGCTCCCCGACCGCGGTATTAGCCACGGATCGGTATTAGCCACGGATCGTAGCTAAATAAATAAATAAATAAAGACAACCGCGATATTAGCCACGGGTCGTAGGTAAATATAGTAATACTCCCTTCCGTTCAAGAAAAAAATCTTGTCCTCCTTTTGTCTACTCTGACTGGGCCAGCCCAAATTCCATACGTACTGTTTAACCCATTATTATCCATAATGACCCTAGAAGTTTGTGCGGTCCACTACCGTAGGGGTATGGCTTCAGCCTGCTTTTTCTTAGCCCACGATCGCAGGAGTCATGGGCTGGGCTGCACAAAATGTTCGAAGCAAAAGAAAAGAAATACTTCGGACGTAGGAAAAATAAAAGACTGTTCAAGAAACACGAAAAGAATCCAGACAGAGCTAGAGAAGTAGAGTAGTAAATGTCTGATAGGAGTATTGACCATGTTCACAAAACCGGGTCCGAGTGGGTTTTTGACCGGCAAAAATGGGTTCCGAAAATCGATAAAATCGAGTGGTTAACCGTTGTGTAGGGTCGGTTGGGCCGGTCGAAACCTCGGAAAACACTTTTTTCTACCGAGCCGGAGCAGTTTTCGAGAAAACCGACCGGTAGCCACCGGTATTTAAAACCATGGTATTGCAGCTGATGACAGTGATTTTCGATTGGATTACCAAAACCTGTTTCTGATCGTCATATAAAGATGCCAACCTAGTACCTCCACATTAGGCATCGGAATCATTGGGGGTTAGGAATCACCATACTTATGTTCCCCGGCATATACGAATATCCATGACATGTCAAATTGTCATCTTGTAAAAATGGTCTGCTTTCACTTGATTTGTACACGCGGACGCGCAACTCATCAACTTTCTAGAATCGTTTGGAGCTCGGAAGCAGAACCGAAGCCGGAGGGGATGGTGTTGGTGTCGACATGATAAGGTCAGGCAATAAATGAGGGGATGAGTGAGCAAACATTACTCTTCTTTGCCACCAAGAAAGCAAATGCCCATGAATTCATTCATGGCCTAGAGTTTTCTTTCTTGTTTCCAAGAAAAGAAAAGGAGATAAACACAAAATACCTTTATTTAGAAAAGAGTTTTCTTTCATCCATTGGCTCTTAGAAGATGTGGCCAGTGGTAAGCACAGCGTGTAGTGAAATGAAAATATCCGATCCAGAGATGGAGGGGGAGGAATAATGGGATATGGATGGATGACAAGGCAACAACGGAATTAAATAAATTTTAATCAAATCACGTCAAAGATTCATTCAATTCAATAATGCGTAAGAGGCAAGGCCCAGCTCCAAATTCATTTCTGATTGATTTCTTTCTCATTCATTCCAGCCTCCTGCCTTCAGCCCTGGTTTCTGCGGGCGGAATTCCATACTGCCCTCTGCCCCCCTGCCCCGCCACTCCAAATTGGCTGCTCCAGATTTCTCTCGTCTCATGGCAGCCGACGTCTCCATCCCCACGCAGCCGCCTCTCGATCCCCCTCCCTCCACCACCAGCTAATTCCTCCTACTCCCTCTCTTCTCCTCCTCTCCCTCTTCCTCGGCTCACTCTGCCGCTGCCGCTGCCGCTGCCGTGGCGGTGGAATCAAATCGAATCGAATCCCGTCGAAAGGTGAGCCCTTTAATTTTCTCCTCCCCGATGCGTTGCAATCTAGGATTCGGCTTTTACGGCACTAATTTCGTGGGAGGTGCCGCCGTTACCCGATTTCACGTGGGATTTTTCCGCGGAACTTAGGCGATTTACCCGCTTTCAGAGGTGTTATGGGCGATTTCGTGCTCCAAAGTCCCATCTTTTATGTCCCCTTTTGTGCTCCCTGAGCTGGGTAGGTAATTCGGAGACGGCACTGGATTTCGGGTAAATTTTAGGGCAATTTCTCTGGAAAAGGAGCCTCCCCTGTTTTCCGAAACCAAAGGAGTCCTTTTGACCTGTGGTTTTGTTATTCTATAGGTTGTTTCTTCAATCTATCATCTTGTATCCTATCTGGGTGATACTACTATGCACACTATTTGCATTGCTGCGAAATTAGCACCACTCCTGCTTTTCAAATTTGTTTGCTTACTCGCAGTAATATGATATGATTGCAGGTGGTTTAAGTGATTGCTGACTGGTGCTTTGGACCTGCTGGTGCTTGCCATTAGCACCTTCCACGGTCACAGCTCTGCGGTGTCGCATCTGTGCGGACTCCTCTGTTCTATTGCTGTACCACAGGAACTGAGTTCTGGCAAGATGGCTTGCCCAAGAGGATGGGCATCATTCCCCCTTTGTTTCTTCCTGGTGATTTGCCTCGTGGTTCAGCTGGGAAATTGCAATGTCGTACTCATGGCGAACAACACAACCCTGTCATTCGATGATGTCGAGGCAACATTTAGTGAGTACTACTCCCTCCATCCCAAAACAGATGCAATTCTAGAGTTTGAAATTTGTGTCACAAAGAATGCAATTTTGACCTATCAATCACAAAAGACAAGAGTCTCCTGAAGGTTCTCGTACAAAAGACAAGCCAATGTCTAGTTGTTTCCCACAAAAGACGGAGGGTAATTTGGTAATTTTACACCACATATTGGTTTGCGTGTCTAGTCCTAGACTTGCGTTTATTTTGGACAGAGGGAGTACATACTATTACCCTATACCCCCCCCCCTGCATTTTCAGTTCAGATCAATTAGCATCTTGTATTTCAATGGCAACATAAGCAAATCATTATGCTTGTCCATTTAGGGCCACTTCGTCAAATTACAATGCATTTTTTATGTAGTTGGTGTTTGATTTTGTTTTTCTTTTTATTTCTTTGTGGATAAATGGGTTGATTGCTTGTTTTCTTTGGCCCTGGTAGTTAGATGGCCCTTCTAGTTTCTTCTCATACACTAGCACCATCATTGTATTATTGCAACTTTTAGTCTGCAATGCCACTTTGGTGGCTTAACCAAACGATCTGGTTGATGCAAGCCTTGTTGGCCTTTTGGTCTTATTGCAGCTCCAGCGGTGAAAGGTTCAGGTGCGAATGGTGTGCTTTATGCTGCTGAACCTCTGGATGCATGCAGTCCATTGACAACAAAAGTGGTTAAAGGATCTGCTTCACCATTTGCTTTGGTTATAAGAGGCGGTTGCCAATTTGACGACAAAGTTAGAAATGCACAGAATGCTGGATTCAAGGCTGCTATAGTATATGATAATGAAGACAACGGCATTCTTGTTTCAAGTAATGCTCCAGACATCATTGTTCAGCTTGTCTTGAGTTACATGTTATTTATTAAGTGCACATAAAGGGGTGTTGCTTTATAGGTATTTTGAGTATTTCTAATCCATTATGCTGTTTGTCATTAAACTGCTAAATTGTTAGATTAGCTTCATTGAACCTAAAATTTATAGCACTGAGGCAACCTTGCCCTATGCTTAATTAACCAAAATCGTGGTCAACTTTACCACATTACTTGGTGAGTGCATATATTTTAAATATCAATTGACTAAGTGGTGTTGCAGTGGCTGGAAGCTCGTCCGGAGTCCACATATATGCGGTATTCATCTCTAAGGCCTCAGGAGAGGTGTTGAAGAAATACTCAGGTGGAACTGAAGCAGAGTTGTGGATAATACCAACATATGAGAATTCAGCTTGGTCAATCATGGCAATTTCGTTCATATCACTGCTTGCTATGTCCGCTGTCCTAGCTACTTGTTTCTTTGTGAGGAGACACCAGATAAGACGGGACAGGGCTCGAATGCCCCAAGCTCGAGAGTTCCATGGAATGAGCAGTCAATTAGTTAAAGCAATGCCAAGTCTCATCTTCACAAAAGTTCAAGAAGACAATTGCACATCATCGACATGTGCCATTTGCTTGGAGGACTACACTGTTGGAGAAAAGCTAAGAGTGCTACCTTGTCGACACAGTATGTACCTCTCACATTTATATATCAAACAAATCTGTCTTATGCATTGTTTACCATTCTTTACTATGTCTTACAGATGTGAATGCAGAGTAGTGCCACACTGCCACCAGAAAGTTAGTAAAAGAATGGGGTGTGGAAAAAATATTTCATCAAAATAGTCCCATACAGTTTATATGGGCCTGAGTTAGCTAGATTGCATACAGTATTTCTGCATTTCGCATGCATTTTTGTATTTTCTCACATGCATTTGTGCTCCCGGATTCCATACGTGCATAGTATATCGAATGGTTAGATACAAAGTTCTATCTCAAGCTTGCATAAAAGTGATTATTGGCGTTTGCATCTGAACCCTTGCCATACTTGTTG
Organism: Cenchrus americanus; assembly: GCA_947561735.1. Classification (NCBI taxonomy): domain Eukaryota; kingdom Viridiplantae; phylum Streptophyta; class Magnoliopsida; order Poales; family Poaceae; genus Cenchrus; species Cenchrus americanus. Next base: position 41,622,893 of record OX387242.1, on the reverse strand, counting down.
CTGCATCTTTCTTGACCCTTGTTCTATCTCAAGCTTTATTTCCAACCTGTTCCCTGAGGCTTGCTTGTTTCACTTTGCAGAGTTCCATGCAGCTTGTGTAGACCTGTGGCTTACCTCATGGCGAACATTCTGCCCTGTATGCAAGCGAGACGCAAATGCCGGAACATCAAACCCTCCTGTATCAGAGTCTACCCCCTTGCTTTCTTCCGCTATTCGCTTACCTGCTGAATCAACCACTTTGGCTTCGTTCCGGTCAGCAGTGGCAGCATCTCCCCCGAGGCCAATCAGCCGGCATCCATCATCACAATCCATATCCCGTAATTACTCCATTTCAAGTTCTGGTATCCCCCGCACCCCTAACCCCCATAGGTCCTGTGCAAATTCGCCTCCCATCTGCAGAAGCGGAAACAATGCAGACCTTGCAAATATGTCATCCCCTTGGTCTCGCACATCGCACCTTTCATCCGCACACTCATTGTACGGGGGCCATTTGTCTCCACCAATCAACATCAGGTATAATACTTCACCACACACCTCCTGTTCTGGCATCGGGTCTCCCTGTCGGTATATAGGTTCATCACACGTGTCCCATGGATCTCCGAGGTATTACCCTGGCTCGTCAGGTCAGCAGCACCCTTACCTGCGGCACTGCACACTGTCAGGCCCAAGCCTGTTCACCATGGCGCCACCATCACCGCAACAGACCCAGCTGCAGCATGGTGGCGACTCGGAGACAAGTTTATCTGCTGCGGCATCAACTCAGTCATTCCGTCAGCTCTACCTACAGCATTGTCCTGATTCCGACACGTCATCTCAGTCACTACCAGGGTGCTGACCTCTGCTGCAAAATTGACCACTTTAACAGGAATGGTGGCTCTGTAAGCTTAACTGGCACTTTGATGTGAGCTGGTCAATGTGGAAATATAATGACTGAAAATCTGTTGCGCACAACTGCTTGTGAGAAGAGAGAATTGGCAGTCTCAAAATGTGAGCCGTTTTACTAGCGAGTCTTGAAGAATCTGATAGCTATGAGTGCACGGAGTGGGAGTAGTTTTTGACTTGGCCTGCTTTGAGGCATGTAATGTAGTTAATCATAGGTTTCTAGTGCGCAAGAGTTGTTTTGTTTGTTGGTGAATCATGAAGCAAATGTCAGCTCTTGTCCGGTTTCATGAGTGTTTAGCCTGTATTGATGCAGATTACTAGGAACCTTAGATGGAGTTTGTCTCTTGAGGTTCAAGCCTGTAGATCTCGTTTTTTAAAAAATAACTCTAGAATTATTTGGTAAGCGCTTTGAAGTATGAATAGTTCACGAGGTACTCGGTGTTCCCACTGCTCACTTCACTTGTGAACATACATCATGCCCATCATGCTTGGACATCCATAGAGCTGCAGCTGGTGCTTTCAGTAGGCTCCATCGGTGTTAATTTGTTTGTGCAGGTTAAACTGTGAATGCTGCCCGTTCCTGAAAGAAGCATGCACTCTGTTCGTTTAACCGGTGGCTGGTGCCGATTTGTTCGAGAGAAAATGACGGCGGCTTTCTTGGTTTGTTCGGAGACAAAAGTATTGCTGGCTGTTGGCTGGTCGTGATTCTACACTGCCATAATTCTATAAAGCTCTTATTATCTTTAAAAAACAGAAAGAAGCATGCTCGTGATTTTGTGGCGGCCTGGTTGGGTGGACGGGACAGTCTTTTTTTTACAACAACACATGTATTATATTAATTCAGCAGCCAAATTATAAAGAAGACTTCGAAAGAGATATTGATTACATCATGTTCGCGCCCAAATTTGGCACAAGGCCGATTAGGCTGACGCCACCGGTCAGACCGGTGTCCCTCAACGGTTTGACCGGTGGGACGTCTTGTAGCCGATTCGGCAACGGCCACACCGGTCTGACCGGCGGACCCTGAGTCCGAGTAGAATTGAGGAGTTCTTGCGAATTTCGAGTTGTAAAAGGATTACTTGCGGAGCAAGACCTCCCCACCCTATAAATATAAAGGGCCATGCCCGTTTGAGGTGGCATTACAAAATGGATCATTATTTTTCCCAACTTTTGTCTCTCAAACCCTAGCTTTTCCAACCTCGTGCTTTCCTTGTTTGTCTCGACGACGATCAGGGACGTTCTGAGTGGCCTTGCCGACCTCAGAGCAACCCTAGGCACGCCACCTCCAACGGGGTCCCTCCCGAGGCGGTGATCTTAGGTTTCCACCGTGCCTCTGTGTACACCGGCCGGGACCGGTCCGGCAGAGCTCGGCGAGTTCGGGCCGTTTCGACGTTCCACGCGATCTAGCGCTCGTGTGTGTTGACCAGAAAAGCGTCAACACATCAAAACCCTGCAACTTCAGGAAAGAGCATCAACTTCGTCGGAGATGCTGGTGGAGACCTAACCACCGACGAGATGGCGCAGGGGTTCGAAGACGATGCATATGCCGGCCGGAAGGACCGTTGGGGAATTCATAAAACTCCGTCACCCTCGAAACGTCGAGGTTAATGAAATTTGTGATGCAAGATTTCAGGGGCAAAGAACTCGCGAAGATCTAGAGTCTAGAACTCACGAAGTCTGGAAGTCGCGAATGCGCGGTGATCTGGAGTCCCGAACCCTCGAAGCCTCGGAGTCGCGAACGCGCGATGGCTCGGAATCTTGAACCTGCTGAGCCCCGAAGTCGCGAATTCGTGAAGACTCAAAGCCATGAACCTGCAGAGCCACGAATTTCGGGGATCTGAGAGATTCGGGAATATGATGGAAGACAAATTCGGGAGTCACGGTGCGTGAGGATTTCCTGAACAGGGAGATTCACGAACTAGCAAGAAGCAAAGTCAAAGTTGTCGTCTCAAAAAGTCCGGGTTCAACGTGTGAACTAGTGGCAGGCTTGTAAATATATGAGATGTAAAAGACATTTGTGTATGTGTTCGCACTAGGAATATTCTTTGAGTTCAAGGGTAATGTCGGAATGTAAAAGTCCCTTCGTCTCCCTATAAAAGGAGGCGTGAGGGCACGTGTAAAAGGATTCACAACTTTTGAGGTACGAGCAGTTTTGGGAGATCCTTTGTCTCCTTCTTGCGTCATCTTCGGCTTTGACTTGAATGCCTACATTCTTCTCTTTTGTTCGGGGATCTTATCCGAATTTTCTGCTTACCCCCCAACATTGGCGCCCACCGTGTTTCAACCGAAGAACAACTCACGATGTCACCACAAAAGAAGTCCAAGAAGAACATTCCAAATTCGAGACAAATCAAGAAGACCACCATCCTCCCCGAAGGGAATGAAATCTCTTTCGTTCCCGAACCTTCTAACACCACCGATCAAGAACGGAGAGCAAAACTCGAAGCTCTGATGAAGGCAAGAGCTGAGAAGACAACACACATTCAAGAACAACCTTCGAACAAAGAAACGCATCAGAACGATGATGATGATGATGACACCATAGACAGGGAACTGGAAAGAGTTCAGCAGAAGATACAACAGCTGCAGAAAGAGAAAGAAAAATTCACAAGTCAGTTGCAAGCAAAAAGAAAAATCTCTGAAAAGTTAGAACAACTCAACCAAGCAAGAGAACAAATCGAAACAATACAGAGAGAAATAGATGAAATGAAAGAACAAGAAAACAGTTCACTGTGGCAAGATTCAAAGACATCGAACTCCGGACCAACCGGAAGAACCCCGAGAGAAAATTTCTTCGTGGGAAATGGAATCTCACAGCTTCGTAGATTCCGAATCATCACTATCCATAGGGCTGCAAACCGCACCATGGCCACCGAAATTCAAGCCGGTTTCTCTCCCGAAATATAACGGCTTTGGAAACTCCAGCAGCTCCTCATGAGGTACGAATCGGCCGTGAATTCAAGATGAGGGGACGATGTTGCACCGGCCAAATCTTTCATCATTGCTTGCGAAGGACCAAGCATCGAATTTGTACCGTTTGCCGCCACCGCACTCGCCTCCGTAGCCGGGTAGATCTCAAGACAAAATTCATGCAAGCGTTTCGTATGTTTCATGACACAACAACTCGAATCATCGTATCCGTACAATTGCAAGCGTAAAGACAGAGAGCCATTGCGGAACTTCGTAAGAAGATTCATGCAACAGAGATCCTAGACCCCGTAAGTTGATGACAAGACAATGATCAATGCACTAATCAAAGGTTTGACTCCAGACCAATAGCTTCGCATCCGACGAGAAAGAAACCCAAGACGGTCGAAGAACTTTTTCATGAACTCGGAAGAGTACATCTTGTCCGATGATGATCATCGCAAAAGAGTGGTCGAACGAAATGAAGCCCGACAAGGCAACAGACATGCATGACCCGGAGAGCGCAATCCCGTAATCCACGAAATGTCAACAATGTGGAAAATTCTCGGTCCGACCAAAAAACGTACCTAGTGCACGGAGAGGGTTTGCACCCGGAGGAAGGGGAAGAGGAAGAGGACCCCCGAGACTCACGAATCACAACCCAAAAGACTCGTACTTTTACCGTCGCATCATGGGAGAGGACACAACACCGAAGGGTGCCCGAAAACCAAGAAAAACATGGCAAGAATCCAAAGAAGAAAAAGCGTTGATGAGCATCACGTCCTCAATGCCAAGTCGGTTTCGTCCAAACTTCGGCAGCCGCAATTCATGAACTCTCACCAAATCAAGTCCCAATTCAAAGCAGCTTTTCACAACCACAATCATCCTAGCAACCATCTCAACAGCTTTTTTCCCCGATCCACAGTGCAATCCAATCAATCCAAAGAACCACGCCCAATTCGGGAAATCTTACCACCACCACCCGACAGTTCGTCAAGACCTTAATCAAGTTCAGGACCTCAGAACTCGAAGGCATTACCGTCTTTCGGGACTATCATGCCAATTTCAGGAGGGTCAGCCATGGAATTCGAGACTAAGAAGCAAAGAAGCAACTACTTCAGGTCTGTGAACACCATCATCAATGACGGTCCAGCTGCACGACCGGAATGGGCAAAGGTGCCAATCACTTTCACAGAAGAGGATTTCAAACTGAAATCCGCGATTCACAATGATGCCATGGTCATCGAGGTAAACATAGCCGGGTGGATCATCGTAAAGATCCTAGTTGACAATGGAAGTTCGGCAGACATTTTGTTCTTGAAAACATCCGAGAAGATGAACCTGAACCAGCACATGTTGCATCCGCCAGAATACCCGTTATAAGGTTTCGGAGGGAAGCCAATCAAGCCAGTTGGAAAGGTATCGCTCCCTGTCTCCTTCGGAGATCTTGACAATGCCAGAACAGAGAACCTCACCTTCGATGTCGTTGACATCTATCACCCGTATCTCGTGATTTTTAGCAGAGGATTCATGAACAAATTCGACGCAGCCATAAGACAACAATTCCTTTGTATGAAGATACCGGCTCCTAAGGGGGTCATTACAGTGTTCGGCAATTAGCAAGAGGCCAGGAACATTGAAAAGGGCCACACTCCCGGCCAACCAAATGTGTACCAGCTGAAAACAGCTGAACAAAGGAAAGAACCCTACGAAGAGGCCAAGCGTGACAAAAAAAGATTGAGATAGCAGCTGACGGTGAAACCAAGAAAGTGTACCTGGACGACATGCCCGACAGAGCTGTCACAATTGGGGTTGACCTCAATCCCGAAGAAGAAAAAGAGCTCACACAATTCCTGAACAGAAACAAGGATGTTTTCGCATGGTCAGCCAAAGACCTGCAGGGTGTTGACAGGGACATCATCGAACATGCCCTGGAAACAAATGAAAGAATACCTCCCAAGAAACAGAAACTTCAGAAAATGTCCGAAGAAAAAGTAAAGGCAGTTGAAGCTGAAGTTCAAAGGCTGCAAGACGCGAAAGTGATCAGAGAAGTCAAGTATCCAATCCGTCGGCCAACACTGTACCAGTAAAGAAGAAGAATGGAAAGTGGAGAATGTGTGTAGACTTCACGGATTTGAACAAGGCTTGCAAGAAAGACGATTTTCCCTTGGAGAGGGTAGACAAAATCGTAGATGATGCAGCCAACAGTGAAATGCTCTGCCTCCCGGATATGTTCTCGAGATATCATCAAATCAGAGTTCGCAAAGAGGATGAAGAAAAAACAAGCTTCATCACTCCCTTTGGAACATTTTGTTTCGTTAGAATGCCGGAGGGGTGAAAAACGCAGGATGCACATTTTCGAGAATGATTGCAATAGTCCTCCATCCTCAACTCCGCAAAACATCTTGGCATACGTGGACGATATAGTCGTCAAAAGCGTCCAGAGAAGAGATCACATCGATCCGGCGTAAACATTCGCGAACTTGAGAGCAAACGAATCCGAAGCTCAATCCCGAGAAGTGTGTGTTCGAAATTCACAAGGGGAAAGTCCCCTGATGCCTAGTATCAACAAAGGGCATAGAGGCGAACCCCGACAAAATCAAAGCATTAGTAGAAATGCAAGATCCAACTTTTCAATGAAAGATGTGCGTGTTGACAGGGAGAGTGGCCGCGCTTAACATATTCATTCCTAGAGCCGCAAAGAAGCTTACCATTCTTTCAAGTTCTCGAAGTGCCAAGAATTTCCAAAGGGTCCGAAACCCAAAAGCAAGCTTTCCAGAACCGAAAGATTACTTGTCCAACATGACCAAGCTGTGCCCTCCAGAACCAAAATCGCCACTTCTGCTATACGTGTCTGCGTCGAATTCGGCAGTAAGCGCTGTTCTGGTGCAAGAAAAGGAGGAAGAAGGAAAGCTCAAGCGAATCCCGCAAGATATTTCGCTTCCGAAGCCTTGTCCGGTTTGAAGATCTTCTATTCCGAGCCGGAAAAGATTGCATACACAACATCATGACCGCGAGGAAGCTAAGGCACTACTTCGAGGGTCACGAATAAGGGTCATCACCAATCGCCCACCGAACGATTTGTTCGCGAATAGAGAGGCATCTACCCGAATAATCAAATGGGGCGCCGAACTCTCATAATACATTGTGGACTTCGAGAGAAGAAGCGCAATAAAGTCGCAAGTCTTGGCAGATTTTGTCGTGGATTGGACTTCACCAACTCAAAGCCTCGATGAAAAAACACCCGAGCCCCGGATAGTCCAAAGGCGATGGAGCTTGGTGCTACAAGGGAGTTGGAATTTCGGCGGTGGTAACATCCCCGCGGGGGTAGTGATAAGATATTCACTCGGCTCATATTCGCGAACAATGAACATTCCACGAACAACACAACATGAGTACGAAGCTTTACTCCCGGCATTGAGGAAAATGAAAGCTTTGGGGCAAGCGCAGACTTTCATAATCGAATGGATTCGAAAGTTATTCAAGAACATGTTGAAAAAGAAAGTAAAGCAAGGAATCTTGTTCGATGAAGTACCCGGAAAAGGTTAGAGAAATGGAAAGGCACTTCAAAGGATACTCAAGGCAACATATTCCAAGAGATGACAACAATGAAGGCATACAAGCCGGCGAAAGCAAGAAAGAAGAAATCAAGAATTGCCCCCCGATGCATTCTTCGAAATCATCAAAGAACCATCTATCAAGGAATCGAGGCCGAAAATCATGAATGTAGTGGAGACTCCCGATTGGAGAGAAGAAATCATGGCTTATCCGAGAGGCCATTATGAACCACAAGTTGAGTTCGAAGAGAAAAGATTGAAACAAAGGGCACGAGGCTATACAAAGGTAAATGGAGAACCGTACAAATCGGGAGTTACCGAGCCTTGGCTAAGGTGCATCACCTCCGAAAAGGCCTCGAACTTCTCGCAGAAATTCACAAGCGATTTTGTGGTGCGCACATAGGCACCAGGGCTTTAGTAGGAAAAGCAATAAAAACAGGATTCTATTGGCCCACCATAAACATAGATGCTAAGGCACTTGTTCGGCAATGTGAAGCATGCCAAAAAACAACGAACCAACAAAATTTACCTTCGCTGCCGCTCACTTAATTCCACCATCTTGGCCATTGCAAAGGTGGAGAATGGATCTAGTAGGGCCATTGCCAACGGCTCAAGGGAATTGCCGATTCGCAACAAGTGCGCCGATTATTTCACGAAGTGGGTAGAAGCAAAACCACTTGCGAACATCAAAGCACCCACAATTCGGGAAGTTCTTTTGGCGTAACATAGTCTGCAGTGTTTGGAGTTCCTAGAGAACCGATCGTTGACAATGGGAAACAGCTCGATCGTTACACTTTCAAAGAATATTGCAAGACCTTGGGTACTCATGCAAAGTTTTCATCAAGATACCATCCGCAAACCAACGGAGCAAGCTTGAAAGGGCAAATGGCCCGATTTTTTCAGAATCAAGAAGTGCTTATTCGACCAAAAGAAGAGTAAATGGGTAGACGAATTGCCGAAAGTAATCTTGTCCCACAACACTACCGTGTCAAGAGCAACAGGTTTCACGCCCTTTCGCCTACTCTTCGGCACTGAGGCAATGACACCAGAGGAAATCAAGAATGAAAGCATGAGAGTCCTGAAAGCGAAAGAGATTGAAGAAATTGATAAGAAAGTGGAAAAGGATATGATCGAGCTGACAATCCTTGAAGTCGTTGAGAATATTGAGAAGTATCAAAAGGAGACCAAAGCTTGGAGAGACAAGAAAGTGGTTCGAAAGGACATCAAAACTCGGTGATCCGGTGTTGAAAAAAAACTCGGAGAATTCGGGAAAACTTTATGAATCATGGGAGGGCCATACATTGCAAAAGAAACAGATATGCCACGGCTTTTCGTTTGATGGAGCAACCGGCGAAGAGTTGTCATATTCGTGGAATGCCGACAACCTGAAAAGGTACTACCCTTGAAAGTTCCAGTTGTAGCTAGATGTAACTTAGAGTATTTTTTTTCATTTTTCGCAAATTTGCATTCTGAAAAGTAAAAAATCCGAATCACGTGTCTATAAGTGATTTCGGGAAAAACATTAGCTTTTCTTTTCTTAGTTGCATTAGAATAAGGAGGACCGTACTCTTTTCCTTGCAAAGGGGGCTCTAAATCAAGAGGCAAGGTTTTTAACGAGGCGGATCCTTTGTAAATATTCTTTGTGATATATATATATGTGAAAAGAGTTTTCCCCCAAATCGTGCATCTCGAGAATTCCATCGTGAAAAAAGAAAAAAGTAAGTGAAAAAGGCTTCTGGTAGCCGAATTCCATCGTGAAAAAAGAAAAAAGTTCCCGAGAAAGGCTTCCCGATAGCCGAATTCCATCGTGAAAAAAGAAAAAAGTTCGTGGGAAAGGCTTCCCGATAGCCGAATTCCATCGTGAAAAAAGAAAAAAGTACGTGCGAAAGGCTTCCCGATAGCCGAATTCCATCGTGAAAAAAGAAAAAAAAGTTCGTGAAAAAGGCTTCCCGATAGCCAGAATTCCATCGTAAAAAAAGAAAAAAGTTCGTGAGAAAGGCTTCCCGATAGCCGAATTCCATCGTGAAAAAAGAAAAAGTTCGTATGAAGGGCTTCCCGATAGCCGTAATTCCATCGTGAAAAAAGAAAAAGTTCGTATGAAGGGCTTCCCGATAGCCGAATTCCATTGTGAAAAGAACAACAAAGTTGTGAAAAAGGCTCTGTGAAAGCCTAAAATCCCATCCACGAAGGGATTTCCACCGAAAAGGCCTGAGACAATAATAAGTTGTGGCCTAAAATCCCATCCACGAAGGGATTCCCACCGAAAAGGCCTGAGACAACAATAAGTTGTGGCCTAAAATCCCATCCACGAAGGGATTTCCACCGAAAGGCTTGAGGCAACAATGGGTTGTAGCCCGAGTTTCCATCATGATAATTAATGGCGATTGCGGTCAAGTGAATGTGTGAGGCATTGTTTAAAAATTTTTGCTTAACGCAAATTGCGTAAAGTTTTTCGCGATAAAATCGTTCGTTAAAAGGGCAAGGGGCCGGCGTGGAAATTCGTAGAAAATCACGGTTGAAGCAACCGAGGGTTGCAATATCAACCAAGGCAAGTATGCCAAGCGGATCAAGTCCACAAAATTCGAGAACAACTTTTGTCGACTTGCGTAACAACGATTGAAGTTTGAAAGAACTTACGAAGATTTCTCCAAAAAGTGCATTTGATCAAAGTACTCGAGGAATAGTAAAACTTTGTTAACTTGCCTTGAAATTTTCATGCAAAACGACAAGGTGGGGGAGGGTGACGTTTTTAAAAAAGAAAATGTCTTTATTGCCTTAGTTGCATAAAAATTTCAAAATAGTTCAAAGAACAATTACATTGAGAAGTATAGATCCTAGAACGAAAGTTTGACAATGTGTCCCGGTTTGCAACTATTATCATTTGCAATGTCGCCGGCGTAAGCAAAGTCGAGCTCATCGGCGATCGGCTAAGGGGTTCCGTCTTCGGACCTTCGAGGAGCTTGAATTCGCAAAGACTTGAAATCACCTTCTTACGAAGAAGGAAGAAAGAGGAAAGGTCGAAACATCCCATAGAAAATCTAAGTGAAACCTCGAGCCAGAAATCGGAAAAATCTTGTTGGGGATGAGCTTTTTGAAACAAATGCCACGCTTCGCCACTGACGAACAATTTATCGCGATGAATTCGCAGAGGCATCACGTCCTGCGCAGGCCCAACTTGCAGGACCTGCGCAGGTTAAAGTTTACAAAAAACAACTTGTTCAGGCAAAACACTACAACTGAGTGAATGTACAAATATACATGAACAACCACGAAGGGCGAATGTTTCGGAAATTTTCTAGCCCGTAATGTCAACCTTCTGGAGAGTTTTCTTCATGCCCGAGGCTTGGTCACCATCACCGCCGTCATCGCCGGCGTCGCTCGAGCCCTCCTCTTCCGAGTCGCTTGATTCTTCATCTTCGCAGAGGATTCAGAGATGCGGCACCTTTTCCTGGTTCTCTTCATCAATTAACTAAGAGAGGCAAAGAAACAGATGTAAGGAAAACCGTAGGACAAAAATTTTGCGAAATAGCAAGTGGCGAACGGAACCGTCCGAAAACTAACCCGGGCAAGCTTAGCGTGTGCGATGCTCCCCGACGACCTCCTTCCCGCTAGCAAGCCGAACTCCCTCGCGAATCCGGATCCGATAGTTTGCACATCTTCATTTGGCCGAATTCTTGAGGTGCTCAAGGCGTCGGGAACTGCGAGAGTTTTTCACGAAATGTCGCGAGATCCGCGCAATCGAAGTCGTGAAGAAGCTTCAGGATGCTCTCGACCGAGAAGGCCGCCGCGAAATCGTTAGCACCAGAAATAACATCGGGAAGCGCCTTGAACTCAGCTTCGACCCACTCCACGAATTCAGGAAATCCTAGGTTAGCAGGGAGCGGTGCGGGACGAACGCCAAATTCATTCAAACATTTCTCGTACTCTTCAAATAAAAGTTTCAATTTGTTCATAATGTCGGAAACCTTATTTCCCCGAAGCCTCCTTCTCGTTCCGCCGTGCCCTTTCAAGATCTTGAATTCTTCGATCCTTGACGCTCAAAGACTTAGCCAAATCGTAGTTATTGGTGCGAAGATCTTCGGTAGTCTTTAAGGACTTGTCGTGATCTTTTCGAAGATTCTCGATCATTCGCATATCATCGTCGTGTGTCTTCCGAAGCCTTTCAAGCTCTTTTCGGGAATTTTCAACGACCTCCTCAAAGAATCTTCTTTTCGTCTTGGCATTTCTTCGTAGCATCACCGTCGGGCATACTCCCCGGTACTCATGCAAGGAAGGAAGAAGACGGACTCCTACTAGAATTCCCCGTAATCCTATTAGGACTCGTTCCGTGTAATCCTACTAGGACTCCTCGCCTTGTAACCGACTAGGAACCCGCCCCCCGGACTATATAAAGGAGGGCCGGGTACCTAGCCGGCACCCGATCTCAACCCAACACCAAGCGCGGGCGCCATACTTGATCCCCCAAACAGATGTAGGGTTCGCCACCTTGGCAACCCGAACATGTATAATCTTGTGTCTCGTGTCCTTGCGCATACCTTCGAGTTCTCGATCTCCCGCATCACGATCCCCACCGCACAATCTACTACCTCGGGTACCCCCTTGGTAGGTTTGCCGGTCTAAAACACCGACACCGGCGCGCCGGTAGGGGTGATCATCACCACCGGCGAATTCGAAGGACCCTCGTTAACAACATCAATCAACTCGTCGACTCGCCGAGATCCATTGAAGCAAGCCGCCTTGCTCTTGTCAAAGCGGAATCAATTTTCCTACGCCGTGCTTCCGGTTACTTCGAAGCACGTCACGCGGCTCGTCGCGCCGCTCGTCGTCGACTACTCCACCTCGCGCGGGCTCGTCGTCGACTACTTCGTCTCCGCCGCGCGCCCGGGTGCCTCGGTACGTCGCGCGGCTCTTCATGCGGCTCGTCGCGCCGCTTGTCGTCGACTAATCCGCCTCACGCAGATCGCCGTCGACTACTTCGCCTCCGCCGCGCGTCCGGTGCCCTCGCGCACGTCGCGCGGCTCGTCATGCGGCTCGTCGCGCCGCTCGTCGTCGACAACTCCGTCTCGCGCAGGATCGTCGTCGACTACTCCGCCTCGCGCAGGATCGTCGTCGACAACTCCGCCTCGCGCAGGCTCATCGTCGACTACTTCGCCTCCGCCGCGGGTCCGGGTGCCTTGGCACGTCGCGCGGCTCGTCGTCGACTAATCCACCTCGCCCGTGACGGTAAAAATCCGTCAACCTAGCCATGAGTTTACCTTCGGTGTTGGCATAAGTTTTATACCTTATCCATTGGTACTAACCCCCGTGGTATAACAAGTTCACTTGTGCATGTCGGTTTTGGAGTTTAGTGTTTATGCAGGGTTTTAGCGTTGAATGCAAGACTTTCGAGATAAGTTCATCAAGCACCTTGTGACAAGACCTTGAAGCCCCGTACAAGTCATGCAACGAAGCAAACTTAACTCCAAGAAGCCGGGAACTCAACCCGAGAAGATGACAAACTCCGAGGACCTAACCGTAAAAGTGCTAAATCTTGTGAGACAATGAGCTACGTCCAACTCGGAGAGAAACCGACGACATGGACCTACATGTAGAAGGGGGAAGCATCTAGAAGACTCGGGAACCGACGCCACGCAAAGGAGGCCGCGGGGCCGGGCCTCGGATGGGCCCGGGCCGGCCGGCCGTGCCGGGCCCGTGCCCGTTCGCTCCCTCCTTTGACCTAGCCGCCATTCGGGCTATTTATAGCCCCGGGTCGAGAGCCACGCATCATCCAATTCATCATCGGCCGCCGAGGAGCGAGAAGAGAGGGACACCATCCCGGAGAGGAGAGGGTCGAGCTAGTTGACTAGGGTCTCCCTAGGCCGACGTGGGAACCTTGCACGGAAGACCACGTCGAGTTCCCGGAGCTAGAAGCAAGATCAAGGAAGGATCCCGGTGGTGATCTTGTGTATGTATCATTGTCATAGTTGAATTATCAAGTTGAATCTATTTCTAGCGATCAAGTGTTTCTTCGAAGATTTCGTTTTTCGGTCGGCTTTTCTTATTCTAGATTATTCTCGAGATAGATCACTTAGGGTGTTCTTGTAGCCGCGGTGGCTAGAGGTACACGCCGGTTCTTCCGAAAGAACTCGACTTGTCTTTGGACTCGCCCTAAGCTACCCACATGAGTAGGGATACGTTGTGACGAACGGGGGTTCCGAAAGGCGGATGTTTTAGAGTTGGACGGAAACCACGATTTAAAGAGGCTTCTAATAAGATTCGATTTGCTACTTCTTCTCTTGCTTGGAACTTCAACAAAAGGCTTAACCCGATCTCTCTCGGATCGGTTTATCTTCCCAATCTTTCTTTGTTATCTCCGGTCTTTAGTAGATTAGATTAGTTTCGTGTCTTTTATCTAGATGCATTAGGGTTTCTCTTTTATCGAAGATTGAAGTTACTTGGCTTTACTAGATCATCTTTTGCGTCACACATTTGTTCCATGGATTCGATACCTTGGGTTCACCACTCGAGGGAAGAAGGGTCCCTTGACTACGACGGGAGACTTGTCCGCTTGCAAGTCTAAACGAACTTTGATATAACTATTAACCGTCAACAAGCCCCTTTTTCTGGCGCCGTTGCCGGGGAACAAGTGATCAAGATTTGATTTTTTATTGCCTTTTGTGATTTTCAGTTTTCTTTTAGTTTTTGTTTTTGCATCTACTAAACTTTGATCATCCTCAAAATAAATCTAATCTAGTTTGTCTAACCCTAGTTTTCATAGATTTATTTTTACTTTATAGTTTTTGCATATTTTGTTTATTGCTAACCCTAACAGAGATGGACGGCTACCTCTCCAACAAACCCGATAATTTTGTGGATGATCCCGAAAAACTTTACGAGGCTAAGGAGACGCGAAGCACATCAAGCTAAAAAGCCGGATTTTGTAGATTCGAAGTCGGAAGACAAAGGATCGAAGGAATCTCCGTGAGAATTCACCACCTCAAAGTCCTCGGGAAAATCGACTTCCACCGATGGGTGACCAACCGCAAGAGCGCAAGATTGGGGAGCTGTGCACCCCGGATATCATCGACCTACCAATCTTGAACCTTGAGGAGATCGGAAGACCGTTCGAGATCAAGACCTCAACAATCCGCATGGTGCAACATTCACCCTTCACCGGTAAAGAGGATCCAAACCTCCACCCCCAAGCATTCATTCAACTATGTCAGACTTTCAACATGGATGGGGTGACTCAAGACCGAATGAGGGCAAGGCTTTTTCCGTTCTCAGTACTCGGGAAGGCTTTGCAATGGTTCCACTCTCAACCGGAGGAGACGGTGCAAAATTGGAACACGTTGATGAAGGCTTTCATGAAGGAATACTACTTGCCGGGTAAAACTCAAAGCTTGCATAATAAGATTGCCACCTTTGTTCAATATCCTACGGAAACTATCTCGGAGGTCTGTTGACGGATAAAAGACGTATCCCTCTATGATCCGCAAGCGTACGGACCCCACACCTTTTTCACCACGGGATTCCCAAGGTTCTTGTCAATCCGCGAGCAAGGGGATTACAAGCATTCGATCTACAACGACACACTAGCTACTAAAACCCTAACTAATATTATACTAGAAAACAACTAAACTACACTAGAGAGAATGATAAACGATCAAGGTAGAAGACACTCGCCCACGGGTCTACGATACTAGAGCATGCAATCGCTTAAAGACATGAAAACCAATCTAATCTATCGGGGTTGTGACCACGGTTTCGCCCTTTCCCTCCTCTCGTACTGTCACTACGCGAAGGTATTCATGACTAGACCTTTGATGGACACGGCGTATTGAATGGATCCAAGGAAGCATTGGAGCTCGTACTCCCTCTACGGCATGGTAGCCAACCTTAAGCATTAAAGTATGTTCAACACAAGATGATAGATAGATAAACCAACAAAGTGCGATTACATCTCAAGATCGATTACAACCCATGGACGAATGAGAAGATTACCCCATCAAGGTGCCGATCATGGCACCGTTGATCATGGTTTCCCTTCCGCCGGTGTCTTCCTTCTTCTCCATGAGAGGGTGCTTCCTTCGAGGTGGTTGATCTCCCGCCGGAGATCCTCCTCCTCTCTCTCTAGCTTGTGGATGGCCTTCTGGTGCGAATGACTCCTCCCCCCGATGTTGGCGGCGCCTCGGGGCTTTTAGGGTTGAAGATCCTTCGAGGGCAAGGAAAACGGGACCGAACCGGTGCCGGAACTGGGCTGGGCCGGCCGGCCCAGGCCCAATTCGGCCCGGTTTGGTCGCCCCTTTTCCTCCGTGGGTCCTCGTGCACTTATGCACTTTGCCCCCTCCACTTGCACGATTTTAATGCCGTTATCCTCGCGTCCAAGATGGAGGCTCTCTTTGCATGAAGTTCGATCTTTTACACTTCAATCCCCGGGGTGTTCCTCGTAGCACTTCGGTCCTCGCCACCATTGGAAGTGATTTCATCAAGCTCATGAACACGAACAAGACTCCGTAAAATGCTCCTTTGAACTTGTTGCGAATCCGTCCTTTATGTCCATGTTTTCCTACATAAACACAACACTCCCAAATGCATGCACAAAGATGAACTTGTTATATGATTAGTGTGCCTAGTGGCGGGTTAGTTCCATAATCAAATCCAAACCAAAGTGTAATGAACATGCTAGGTGCACCAAAATACACCGTCAACATCTCCCCCACGCTTAGCTCTTGCTCGTCCTCGAGCAAGTACTCGTAAAAGAACTTCGTCCAAGGTGTGTAATCGTGTATCACTAATCCTTCTTCACAAGTTAGTCAATCCTTTCATCTTTAATACATAAACTCAAAGTAATGATAATCAAACATAAACATGGGCGTTTAGAACTTTTACCACGTCAAGTTTTACCCCACAACTCAAACTCTTTACTCGAAGCTTTCAATTTCAGCCATACTTACTTCTTTGCTTCCATCGGAGGAGTTTTTATGATTTTCAAAACAAAAATTCCCGCAACAAGTATTAGACAAAAACCTTTCTCCAAGCCTCTCAAGTCACTCATATGAAGTGGCTATCCTAACCAAATTTTATAAAACACTCACCTCCCATTAATCTCTCATATATCATGTAAAGTGGAGCTATAGGTAGGGCTAGCGCAGTCAACACAAGTATTGTCAAACTAAGAACTTCCTCTAATGGTTGTCTACCTTTCAAAGCCAATGATCATGAGAATTAACCATATGTAGGGATATCAAGGATGAGAAGATTTAGAATAGTGGACATGTGCAAGGACAAAAGAAAATTGTGACTACAAGGCACCAATGATGTCCTCGTTGTCGGGTTGCACATGGTTGGAAAAAGAGTAAAAGTTTCGTCTCACAATCAACGTGACATCCTTCCTTACACTTTATTTTTTTCTTTTCTTTCACTTGATCCATCCCTCTCATATCTTCATTGCTACCTCATCTTATTCTCTTTTTCTTTTTCTTCTTTCATTCACATATGATTTTTTTCTTTCTTTCTTTCTTTCTTTCTTTTCCATACACATACTTTTTCTCTTTATTTTTCTCTCTCTTGACAACTTTTCAAAGCTTTCAATTCTCTCTTTCCTCGCATGCATACAATCTGAAATTTTAAATAAATCATGCTAGAGACGAGATGAAACTTTGAAAATAGGTTGTGTTCAAGGAATACGATGTACAAAAGAGATGTATAGGGTTGGGTATGGAATTCGGCGATATACGTGACTTCCGATGTGAAAGTCACGTAACCGAATATATGACGAGGCTAGCAACAAAAGATAAGCACAAGGACATGATCATTGCTCGAAATTAAAACTCACCAAGAGAGAAGGGTCCTAGCCTAACTCATCGTGCTAATCACACTTATGGTGGAGCAAAAAATAAATTGTCTTTGGATAGAAATTTTTTTCTTACTCTCAACTTGGAAAAAGAGGTTTTGCTAACCTTTATTACAAGGGTTTTAAGATAATTTTCAGAACTGAAATCCTCCAACTTTTAGCATTGAACATAGCACAACTAACATGTGAAGCTCAAGATCGAAGTGTGGTATGGGTACTTTAAGTAGTAGCAATTCCACTAAGCACCACGGTAAACGTTTTTCAAACCACATACTTATGTTCATATATCAAGAATCGAAGATTAAACAAACAAGTAAATAAAGATAAGCAATACATAAAACACAAAGATATATATTAAGACTCTTTTTATTTGATTTTCTTGACTCAACACTAATTAAGACACTTGCAAAAAATTTTAAAACACACTCAAAAACTAAAGACTCATTAAAACACTAAGACTCTCACACAAAGATTAAACCGAACCTAAACTTGAAGTTCAAAAGCTAAGGCTAGCGAGCTAGCTCTCCCCCACGCTTACAAAAATCCTAAGGGGAAAACTAGATCTAGTGGTACTTCAAGCAAGTATTGCACCACTTGCCTCTCATGTTTCCAACCATGCCGAAAAGTTTGCGCACGTTGCGGTTAAGGAACTTGTAGTCGTCTTCAACTACGCGCTCCAAGTCCTCCATACGCCGCTTCATTGCTTCCATGGCTTGGAGACATTCGTCGGCCGACGTGTAGAGATCCGCGATGGATTGACGGCAAGCTCGACAACACATCGGATGCAATCCGAAGGGGTCGTCGTTGCCATTATCTCCACCATCGTCACCACCGTCGTCGCCACCTCCATTGTCGTCGCCTTCGTTGCCATCGTTGCCGTTGCCGTTGGGGCCTTCGGGAGTCCTTTCCTTGGGTCGCTCGTCCCAATCGTCATCATCTCTCCCGCGGCCGCCCACGAGCTCGGATACGATCGTCGGAGTAGTCGCTATCCCCATAATCCTTAGGCTCGGAGACACCTCCTTGTAGTCTTTGCGCTTGATGCCTTGGATGCGTGCCGACCTTCGGACGGGTGTAGGGACCTTCTCCCCTTCGACGGGGTTGCGAGATGCAAGAGCTCCGGTCGGGACACGACCTCCGCAACGGATGTGTGCGGTCCTCTTGACGGGAAGCTTGAGCTCGCATCGCATCGCCTCCTCCATCGATGGCTTCTTGGCTTCTAGCTTCAACTCTAAGCTCCTTGGAGGCACAATGGCTGCTAAAAGGGTGCAAAATATTGCTTGAAAGGTTTGATCCTCGAGCTCCCAATTCGGCCAAATAAATAGTCCTAAGAAAAAAGCCCTGGGAACCTTATTTTCCTTTTTTACACTTCCCTTAAAATTTTCCGACCAAACAAGGAAGTCAAAAAGGAGCAATTCGGGCGAAATTCGGCGTCATCGGACGTCGGGCCCCTCTGGGCCGGCCCGCCCGAGCCGGCCGGCCCAACCCGCCTCGGGGGCGGCCGGTCCGGTTTTTGCACACCGCCCTATTTTTTCGTCCTTAGCCCATGGGAAAAAGTTGGCCCGAAATCTTTGCGAAAAACTCCCGTAAAACTAAAAGAAAAACTATTTACGAAATTCATGCCTTGTTTTTCGTCCTAGGCGGGACGTTCGGGCTCTTCCTCCATGGTGAAGACGTCAACATGGTGAAGGGGCACGACGTCGGGTTCGTAGTAAACCTTAAGCCGCCGACCATTCACCACATATTGATCGCCGTTTATATCCATAATGGTTACCGCTCCGTTGGAGAACACCGAATGCACAACATAAGGTCCATCCCACTTGCTTTGCAATTTCCCCTTTCCGAAGGTTTTAAACCTCGAATTGTAGAGGAGGACCTTATCTCCTTCTTTAAATTCTTTTTTCTTCAATCTTTTATCATACCACCTTTTGATTCTCTCCTTGTATATGCTTGCGTTTTCATATGCTTTTAACCTCAGCTCCTCTAGCTCGCTTATCCGAATTCTTCGTTTCACCACCGTGGCATCGAGATCAAGGTTCATCTCTTTAATCGCCCAATAGGCTTTATGTTCCAACTCAACCGGAAGGTGGCAAGCTTTTCCATAGACGAATTGATAAGGGGTCATACCTATCGGTGTTTTAAACGCCGTTCGATAAGCCCATAAAGCTCCGTCTAATTTCTTTGACCAATCTTTGCCTCCCTTCTCTATGGTTTTGTTGAGTATGCTTTTTAATTGCCTATTTGACGTCTCCGCTTGCCCGTTGGTTTGTGGGTGATAGGCCGTAGAGACCCTATGCTCAATTCCCAACTTGGACAAGAACTTTTTGAAGTTCTTCCCGGTGAAGTGAGTTCCTCCATCACTTATCAAGATTCTCGGTGTACCGAAACGGGGAAAAATCACGTTCTTGATCATAGTGATGGACTCTTCCGTGGAAGCTTTACGACATGGTATAGCCTCTACCCACTTGGATACATAATCAACCATAACAAGGATGTACTCGAATCCAAATGAGTTTTTAAAAGGCCCCATGAAGTCTATGCCCCATACATCGAATATGTCGATTTGTAAGTTGTATTTCAAAGGCATAGAATTTCTTTGAGATATGTTCCCGGTTCTTTGGCATTCGGGGCATGACACAACATATCTCTTAGTATCTTCATGCATCTCCGGCCAATAGAATCCGCTCGACCATACTTTTGCTTGGGTTCGAAAATGGCTATAGTGTCCACCGTACTCCGCCGAGTGGCACTTCCTTAGAATCTCAACCCTCTCTTCTCTTGGCACACATCTTCTCATTACTCCATCATTGTCAAGTTTGAAGAGGTATGGTGCATCCCAAAAATATTTCCTAGTTTCGGAGATTATCTTCTGTTGAGTGTTTTTATCTAGGTGATCGAGGGGCATCTTTCGAATCGCTTGAATGATATCGATCATCCAAGTATCTTTATCAAGCACTCTATAGAGGTGGTCATCTCTCATCTTATCTTCTATGGGCTCTTTATCATCTTGTCCACGATTCATCCTAGACAAATGATCGGCCACAACATTTTCCACCCCTTTTTTATCACAAATTTCAACATCAAACTCTTGGAGAAGAAGGATCCAACGAATCAAACGTGGTTTAGCTTCCTTCTTAGCCAAGAGATACTTGATGGCTGCGTGATCGGTGTAAACAATGACCTTCGAGTTCACGATGTAAGATCTGAATTTTTCGAAAGCGAATACCACCGCTAGCAACTCCTTTTCCATTGTGGCATAATTTAATTGTGCCCCACTAAGAGTTTTGCTAGCATAGTAAACGGTGTGAACTCGGCCTTCCTTTCTTTGACCCAAGACCGCGCCTACGGCGTAGTCACTTGCGTCACACATGATCTCGAAAGGTTGGCTCCAATCCGAGGTTGGATGATGGGAGCACTCACCAATGCATTTTTCAAGGTCCGGAATGCCGCTAGGCACTTCTCATCAAAGTCGAAAGCCACATCCTTTTGAAGAAGATGCATTAAAGGCTTAGTGATCTTCGAGAAGTCCTTAGTAAATCTTCTATAAAATCCGGCATGGCCTAAAAAGCTCCTTAAGGACTTAACATCCGTAGGAGGTGGGAGTTGCTCAACCGTCTCTACCTTAGCCTTGTCAACTTCAATTCCTCTCTCGGATATAACATGTCCGAGCACTATGCCTTGCTTAACCATGAAGTGGCACTTTTCCCAATTTAATACCAAGTCTACCTCCGCACACCTCGTGAGGACCTTTTCTAGGTTTGCTAAGCAATCCATGAACGTCTTCCCGTAAACGGAAAAATCATCCATAAACACTTCAACAATTTCTTCGATGAATTCGAAAATACAGCCATCATGCAACGTTGAAAAGAGGCCGGAGCGTTGCATAGGCCGAAGGGCATCCTTCTATATGCAAACGTTCCGTAAGGGCACGTAAACGTTGTCTTATGTTGATCTTCCGGTGAATGGGAATTTGCATGAACCCCGAGTATCCATCGAGAAAGCAAAAATAAGCGTGGTTTGCTAACCTCTCGAGCATCTCGTCAATGAACGGTAGGGGGGAAGTGATCTTTCTTCGTCGCTTTGTTAAGCTTACGATAATCGATACACATCCGCCACCCGGTCACGGTTCTTTGTGGTATCAACTCGTTCTTCTCATTCTTCACCACGGTCAAACCTCCTTTCTTCGGTACACAATGTACCGGGCTCACCCATTCGCTATGCGGAACCGGGTAGATGATTCCGGCATCAAGTAACTTGATAACCTCTTTCTTTACTACCTCTCGCATGGCATGGGTTAGCCTCCTTTGGTGGTCCACTACGGGCTTACATTGGTCTTCCATTGGTATACGATGAGTGCAAAAGGCTGGGCTAATTTCCTTGAGATCATTAATCGAATATCCAATCACCTTCCTATGTTTTTTAATAAATTCAGCAACGCTTTATTTTCTTCGGGACTCAACTCGTCGCTCACAATGACTGGATAAGTCTTGTCTGGGCCCAAAAATTCATATTTTAATCCCTTGGGCAAAGGTTTAAGGTCTACCTCGGGCACTTGTGGCTCCTCGGGTTTGATTTCTCCTATGTCTTCGAATTTCTCTTCCTCCACACTACCATCATGCGGCTCTAAGCCTTTTGTTGCTTCCTCTAGTTCTTCATCTTGTTGATTACTAATTTGATTTTCCATCGCTCTTTGCAGCGGGTCTCTAAGGGTTTCAACAAAACAAAGACTATCTATCTCTTCTACTTCTTCATCTTCGGGAGGAAAAGGTGTAAGGTGTTTAGAAGCACGAAGAAAGTTATATGTGTACTTTGTTCCATTAAGGTTCATTGTTACTTTGCCTTCTCCGCATCTAACGCGGCATCAACCAACTTAAGAAAAGGCCTACCTAAGATTATGTGATCATTATTACTATGGTAAGCATCAATAACAAAGAAAACGGTTGGTATGTAGTTTCTAGAGATTTTTACTTTCATGTTGCATGCAATACCTAGAGGTTTAATAGTTCTACCATCTCCCATAATTAATTTCGTTGATGTTGGAGCTAAGTCTAGGTTGTGGTATTGAACTTTATCGTAAATTTTAGAAGATAGAACACTTACTTGGGCTCCGATGTCGCATAAAGCTTTGCATTGAACTCCGTTGATCTCGCAACTCAAGTGTGGTGTCATCGTCTCTTCTTCTTCGGATCCTATCGCGTACATTTCAGCAAGGCGAGCGTATGGTGATGCTTCGGGCTTGATCCCCATGATTCTCTTCACCTCGGCAATATGTTCCGGATCCACTATATCATCTCCAAAGAGCTTTTGAAAAATCTCACCGGTGGTTTCAAGGTCGTATGAGTTTTCGGCTTTCTTCTCCGGTGGGAAATCCACTTCCAATGCTCTTGCCATTCCCTTTTGGTTAGGGAACGGTCTTCTCTTGTCGAATACTTCTCCGTAATCGATAGGGACCCAATCCATTGGTTCGAACTCCCTTATTGGCTTCGCGCTTGACATGCTTCTCTTGTTCGTCTCATTTGGTGTGGCGAAGTCGACGCTTGGTGTAGTTCTTGACTTGATGTGTTCTTGTTCAAGCTTTTCCATGATTGGTTCCTCTTTTGTGACTTCCGGGTTGCCTCTTTAGAAAAATCAGCAAGCTTCTTCTTCCTTGAATTGTATTCCGGCTCTTCCGCAAGTCTTGTTTCCCAATCTCTTCGCATGACGGCCGCTTTACTAACTTTTTGTAGAAGTTGGGCGGCTTCCGTGAGTGTTTTCTCCATGAGATCCCCACCCGCACACATTTCGACGTGTTGCATGCAACTAGGGGTTAGGGAAAAGAAAAATGTATGCAAGAGTACGTCACCGGTGAAGCCGAGTTTTGGTCCTTGTTCGATCGGTCCATTAAACCTATCCCGGCTTGGTCTATCCCTTCCTCTTCTCCTTGCATGAAAGTGATCACTTGCCTCCTTAGATGTTGAACCTTGCTAATTGGAAAGAACTTCTCACAAAACTTCTTTGTCAACTTGTTCCAATTGCCTTCAACTTCAAAGGACGCAACCGAATACCATGTCTTTGCTTTGCCGGCAAGTGAGTAGGGAAAGAGATTCCATTTGAACCATTCATCGGGAACTCCTTCTTGACGCACCGTGTTGCATATTGTCATGAAATCCCTTATGTGTCTATATGGGTTCTCCGTAACCATCCCTTCAAATGGGTTCGCCGCCACCATCTTGATGATCTTGGATTTAATCTCATACTTGGTCGCTTCAAGCTTCGAATCCGACTCTTGTACTTTTATGTCTTCACATCGAGGGCTAGCGTAATCCCTTAATGATTTCTCCGGTTCTTCCACGGGTTGATTAACGAACGCCATCTAGACAATAAGATAAAAACAAAAACAAAAACGAAACAAGTGTTTTTCTAGATAGTATATGTTAGATAAAGCAAATAAAAGATAAAGTAAATATAAAACTAAGTTAGATGCAAATCAAACGATGTAAACTAACTTGCTCCCCGGCAACGGCGCCAGAAAAAGGGGCTTGTTGACGGATAAAAGAAGTATCCCTCTACGATCCGCAAGCGTACGGACCCCACACCTTTTTCACCACGGGATTCCCAAGGTTCTTGTCAATCCGCGAGCAAGGGGATTACAAGCATTCGATCTACAACGACACACTAGCTACTAAAACCCTAACTAATATTATACTAGAAAACAACTAAACTACACTAGAGAGAATGATAAACGATCAAGGTAGAAGACACTCGCCCACGGGTCTACGATACTAGAGCATGCAATCGCTTAAAGACATGAAAACCAATCTAATCTATCGGGGTTGTGACCACGGTTTCGTCCTTTCCCTCCTCTCGTATTGTCACTATGCGAAGGTATTCATGACTAGACCTTTGATGGACACGGCGTATTGAATGGATCCAAGGAAGCATTGGAGCTCGTACTCCCTCTACGGCATGGTAGCCAACCTTAAGCATTAAAGTATGTTCAACACAAGATGATAGATAGATAAACCAACAAAGTGCGATTACATCTCAAGATCGATTACAACCCATGGACGAATGAGAAGATTACCCCATCAAGGTGCTGATCATGGCACCGTTGATCATGGTTTCCCTTCCGCCGGTGTCTTCCTTCTTCTCCACGAGAGGGTGCTTCCTTCGAGGTGGTTGATCTCCCGCCGGAGATCCTCCTCCTCTCTCTCTAGCTTGTGGATGGCCTTCTGGTGCGAATGACTCCTCCCCCGGTGTTGGCGGCGCCTCGAGGGTTTCAGGGTTGAAGATCCTTCGAGGGCAAGGAAAACGGGACCGAACCGGTGCGGAACCGGGCCGGGCCGGCCGGCCTGGGCCGGCCCAGGCCCACTCGGCCCGGTTCGGTCGCCCCTTTTGCTCCGTGGGTCCTCGTGCACTTATGTACTTTGCCCCCTCCGCTTGCATGATTTTGATGTTGTTATCCTCGCGTCCAAGATGGAGGCTCTCTTTGCATGAAGTTCGATCTTTTACGCTTCAATCCCGGGGGTGTTCCTCGTAGCACTTCGGTCCTCGCCACCATTGGAAGTGATTTCATCAAGCTCATGAACACGAACAAGACTCCGTAAATGCTCCTTTGAACTTGTTGCGAATCCGTCCTTTATGTCCATGTTTTCCTACATAAACACAACACTCCCAAATGCATGCCCAAAGATGAACTTGTTATATGATTAGTGTGCCTAGTGGCGGGTTAGTTCCATAATCAAATCCAAACCAAAGTGTAATGAACATGCTAGGTGCACCAAAATACACCGTCAACGAGAGGCATTCGAGCGCTTCAACGAGTACACTTGGGCGGTTCCACATCACAAGTTCCCAAAGGAAGACCTCGTGCAAAAGTTCTATCAAGGACTCACCATGGCGTCAAGGACGATCATCGATGCATCGGCGGGAGGATCTATCATCGAGCTTACACCGACGGAAGCTTTCACTCTATTCAAGAAGGTCGCGGATAATGACATAGGGGCGTCATCCGGGCGCCTACATCCGGTTCAACCCACGGGGAACGTCAAAGGAGTCTTGCATGTGGAGAAGGAGAACATACTTGAAGGCAAGATTGACTCACTCATGAGGAGGTTGGAGAAGATGGAGATAGAAAAGAAAGAGGCTCAAGACTTGAAGGCCGCCGAAGCAAGATCCACATGCGAAGAATGTGAGGAGTATGGTCATGTCCTCAAAGATTGTCCGGAGGAAGCCAAAGTGCTCGACTACATGAGGAAGGGAGAATTGCCGAACTTCGCTACGGGCAAGGTAGACCTCAATTTAATGCAAGCTCATCCATTCCGAATTCGGTTCCGCTTCATATACAATTGAAGGAATTCATGGACGAGCAAGCCAAGATCAACAAGGGCACCATCACCAAGTTCAAGACCATAGACAAGGTGTTGGAGAACATCGATAGCAAAGTGACGGAGGTTGGAAGTTCCGATCATCAAGTGCTCAACATGATGAAGATGCTCAAGATGCATGTTGGACAACTTGCGGGCGCCTCACTAATGATGAAGGGAAGCTTCGGGACAACCTAAAAGTCCCGAATCGGTGAAGGCCATTCAAACACATTCGGGGAAAGTAGACCGAAGATCCGGAATGTTCCGCGGAAGCAAGGAAGCCTAAACCATCCGCCGAGGTGGAGAAAGTTGCTAAGGAGAAGGTTACGGGGACCGTCACCGAAGAGCCCGACTTTGAGATGCCGGAGGAAGACACGAGGATACCACAACTCAAGCCACGCTACTTCCGAGGTAAACTTGACGGCCACTTTGAGAAGTTTGTGGAGGTTGTGCATAGACTTAGCATCAACATGCCATTATTAGATGCCCTACAAGTACCTACATATTCTTGTTACTTTAAAGACATACTTGCAAACAAATATGAGATAGCAACACTCGAGGTAGATCATGTCAAGATGTCCGAGGAGTGTAGTGCCGCTATCGCTAATGGGCTAGAGAAGCAAAAGGACCCCGGATGCCCTACTATTCCATGTTCCGTTGGTTCATTCAATTTCGATAAGGCGTTGTGCGACCTTGGAGCTAGTGTGAGCGTCATGCCAAGGGATGTGTTCGAGAAGCTACACCTACCATTGGAGCCTACGGATATGTGTTTGGAGTTGGGAAATAACTCCATTCGCTATCCCTTGGGCATTGCCGAAGATGTACTCGTGAAGGTCGGACACCACTTCATCCCCGTCGAATTCGTGGTGCTCGAGATGGGAGAGAGGGAGAAGCCGCCGCTCATCCTTGGGAGGCCTTTCCTCAAGACCGTGGGAGCCACTATTGATGTTGGCAAGGGGGAGATCATGTTCGATATCAACGGAGAAAGGAGTTCCTTCAAGTTCCGACCACGATTCGAGGCATGCAATATGATTGAAGTGAAGGAAGAACCAAAGAAGAACAAGGGGCGAAGAAGAAGACGAGCCGAAAAAGATGAACGTAAAGAAAATCAAGGAAGGTGTTGCATCCGTCAAGACAAAGGAAGAAAAGCCGCTGTGAAGACCAAAAAAATGACTAAGCCGGAAGACAAGCCCGTGCCCAAGATGGTGCGGAAGTGGGTACCCAAGATTGCAACGCCTGCAAAGAGCGTTGATCCAAAGTAATCAAGTGAAGAAGTCTAGCCATGGACTATAAACGAAGCGCTAGGCGGGAAGCAACCCGTTTCGTCGAGTCAAGAATAAGCTACCGGGAGGACAACCCGATTCCAGGTTTTTCGAGTCTTTTTAATAATTTAGTTTTGATTTTTATTACGCAAAGACATTAGACTTAGAAGTGGTCGGACAATATTAGAGACATAATTCTTGGTTGAATACTTTGCTTTATCATAAACCCTTTACTTGAACCCTCATATGTGTTTGTTTGTTTCTTTTCTAGAAACCACAACCAAATAATTTCAGAACCTAACTCAACCCTTCATCCTTATTATGGTGCTTTGGTTGACTTAAAGAGGCTTCTAATAAGATTCGATTTGCTACTTCTTCTCTTGCTTGGAAATTCAACAAAAGGCTTAACCCGATCTCTCTAGATCGGTTTATCTACCCAATCTTTCTTTGTTATCTCCGGTCTTTAGTAGATTAGATCGGTTTCGTGTCTTTTATCTAGATGCATTAGGGTTTCTCTTTTACCGAAGATTGAAGTTACTTGGCTTTACTAGATCATCTTTTGCGTCACACATTTGTTCCACGGATTCGATACCTTCGGTTCAACACTCGAGGGAAGAAGGGTCCCTTGACTACGACGGGAGACTTGTCCACTTCAAAGTCTAAACGAACTTTGATATAACTATTAACCGTGAACACTTGCGCGGGATCGCCGTCGACTACTTTACCTCCGCCGCGCGTCCGGGGTGCCTCGACACGTCGTGCGGCTCGTCACGCGGCTTGTCGCGCCGCTCGTCATCGACTACTCCGCCTCGCGCGAGCTCGTCGTCGACTACTCCGCCTTGCGTAGGCTCGTCGTCGACAACTCCGCCTCGCGCAGGCTCGTCGTCGACTACTTCGCCTCCGACGCCCGTCCGTTTGCCTCGACACATCACGCGGCTCGTCATGCGGCTCGTCGCGCCGCTCGTTGTCGACTACTCCGCCTCGCGCGAGCTCGTCGTCGACTACTCCGCCTCGCGCGAGGCCCGTCGTCGACAACTCGCCTCGCGCGGGCTCGTCGTCGACTACTTCGCCTCCGCCGCCCGTCCGGGTGCCTCGGCACGTCGCGCGGCTCGTCGGGTGGCACGTCGCGCCGCTCGTCGTCGACTACTCCGCCTCGCGCGCGGCTCGTCGTCGACTACTTTGCCTCCGCCATGCGCGCGGGTGCCTCGGCACGTCGCGCGGCTCGTCATGCGACTCGTCGCCGCTCGTCGTCGACAACTCCGCCTCGCGCGGGGGCCGTCGTCGACTACTCGCCTCGCGCGAGCTCGTCATCGACAACTCCGCCTCGCGCAGGCTCGTCGTCGACTACTTCGCCTCCGCCGCCCGTCCCGGGTGCCTCGGCATGTCGCGCGGCTCGTCATGCGGCTCGTCGCGCCGCTCGTCGTCGACTACTCCGCCTCGCGCGGTCTCATCGTCGACTACTCCACCTCGCGCGGGCTTGTTGTCGACTACTCCGCCTCACTCGGGATCGTCGTCGACTACTTCGCCTCCGCCGCGCGTCCGGGTGCATCGGCACGTCGCGCGGCTCGTCACGAGGCTCGTCGTGCCGCTCTTTGTCGACTACTCCACCTCGTGCGAGCTCGTCGTCGACTACTTCGTCTCCGCCGCGCGCCGGGTGCCTCGGCACGTCGCGCGGCTCGTCATGCGGCTCGTCGCGCCGCTCGTCGTCGACAACTCCGCCTTGTGCGGGCTCGTCGTCGACTACTTCGCCTCCACCGTGCGCCGGGTGCCCTCGGCACGTCGCGCGGCTCATCATGAGGCTCGTCGCGCCGCTCGTCGTCGACAACTCCGCCTCGCGCAGGCTCGTCGTCGACTACTTCGCCTCCGCCGCGCGTCCGGGTGCCTCGGCACGTCACGTGGCTCGTCATGCGGCTCGTCGCGCCGCTCGTCGTCGACAACTCCGTCTCGCGCAGGCTCGTCGTCGACTACTTCGCCTGCGTCGCGCGCACCGGGTGCCTCAACACGTCGCGCGGCTCGTCATGCGGCTTGTCGCGCCGCTCATCGTCGACAACTCCGCCTCGCGCGGGGGTCGTCGTCGACTACTCCGCCTCGCGCGAGCTCGTTGTCGACTACTTTGCCTCCGCCGCCCGTCCGGGTGTCTCGGCACGTTGCGCGGCTCGTCACGTGGCTCGTCGCGCCGCTCGTCGTCGACTACTTCGCCTCGTGCGGGCTCGTCGTCGACTACTTCGACTCCACCGCGCGTCCGGGTGCCTCGGCACGTTGCGCGGCTCGTCACGCGGCTCGTCGCGCCGCTCGTCATCGACTACTGCGCCTCGCGAAGGCTCGTCGTCGACTACTTCGCCTCCATCACGCGTCCGGCTGCCTCGGCACATCGCGCGGCTCGTCATGCGGCACGTCGCGCCGCTCGTCGTCGACTACTCCGCCTCGCGCAGGCTCGTCGTCGACTACTTCGACTTCGCCACGCGTCCGGGTGCCTCGGCACGTCGCGAGGCTCGTCACGCGGCTCGTCGCGTCACTCGTCTTCGACTACTCCGCGTCGCATAGGCTCGTCGTCGACTACTCCGCCTCACGCAGGCTCGTCGTCGACAACTCCGCCTCGCGCAGGCTCTTCGTCGACAACTTCGCCTCGCGCAGGCTCATCGTCGACAACTCCGTGCGCCGCGACTTCGTCTTACATCCACGCCGGCTCTACTCCGGCCACACCGTGCGTCATGACTACTTGTCTCGTGGCAACACTAGCTCTACTTCGAGTACGTCGTGCGCCACCACGACGTCGTCTTACGGTCGCATCGCGTCGACCATTCATCTCAACTAGTTTTCCAAACTAGTAGAGAACGGCGATCACGCCCCCAACAACTAGTCGGAATCAACTCGACTAGTCAACTTCGCAGCAACAGCGTCGCGGCTCCATCGCCGACCGCCACGGCTTCATCAACGATCGGCCGGGCGAGAAGCAAACTAAGTCATTTATTTAAATGATTACTGTTTTCTTTTCTTGGCTTGTTCTCCTCATCATGTAGGACTACTTGTCGACTACTCATTTGTGTATGCTTCTTGACAGGTTTTCACTGGAGCTACACTCTGTTGACTACTCTTGGGGTATATCAATCAAGTCACCACGAGTCTACTTCATCAACTCGGGGGCTATCCCTAGGAGGCAGCTTCTAAAGTCCGCTACACGCGGCAATCTAAAGTCGACTTCTAAAGTCGCATTCTAAAGTCCGCTCCGTGCGGCAACTTAAAGTCGACTCCGGTCGCATCTTCGCCTGCTTCGGTGGCATACTACGTGTGTAAGCTTCGATGGAACCTAGCTGTAAGTGGCCCTCGAGTCTGGCGACGATGGAACCTAGTTGCACGTGGTCTTCATGCTCGTACCATGGGTCCAAGTACCCTAGGTACTCGCGCTCCATACCTTGGGTCCGAAATCCATGGCCCGGGTACACAAGTCGACTCCGGTCGCACCCAAGACCACTCCGGTGGCACAAGTCGACACTAACGGTCGCATCCAAACCCACTTCGGTGGCACAAGTCGACGCTAACGGTCGCATCCAAGCCCACTCCGGTGGCGTGAAGCCGACTTTGGTCGCAATCTTAAGCCCGCTCCGGTGGCAAAAATTCTCGTTTTCTCCGATTTTTTTGCTTTGGCTTTCCGGAAAGTGCTTTTCGTTTTTTGCATCTTAAGTCCACCCCGCGTGGCACAAAGTCGACTACTGTAGTTGCATCTAAAGTTCGTTTCACACGGCAATCTAAAGTCGACTTCCAAAGTCGCATATCAAAGTCCGCTTCGCGCGGCAACTAAAGTCGACTTCGGTTTTCAAGTCGCATCTCAAAGTCCGCTCCGCGCGGCACAAAGTCAACTTCAGTTTTCAAGTCGCATTCTAAAGTCCGCACTGCCGGCATCTAAAGTCGACTTTGGTCGCACCTAAAGTCTACTACTCGGAATCTCTCCAGCTCGAGGGCTACACTCAACATACTACTCGAGGATAACTTCAAAGATGCTTCACTCGCTCTCAAGCTCGGGGGCTCCGTACCAACAACTACTCGACGTGGCTCATATGGCTCTCTTATCTCGGGGGCTACATGCTGCAAGAGTACTCGGATTATGGCTTTCGCGAACACTGAAGACCCTTGGATTGATTACCTAATCATTTCAAGGCTCGGGGGCTACTATGCTACATCCATCATTCAAATTTTTCAAGACGAGAAGATTCGGAATCAAGATTGACCCTCGGCTAGAGTCTATGACTCAACCTAAGGCTCGGGGGCTATTCCATATGGAGTGCGATTTTGCAACCGCACTTCCATATAATCTCGACTTCAAGACGGATGAGCCTGGACCACCTTCTAGCCTCGTGGCGAGTTCAAGTACTATTGAAGACTTCTCCAAGCGGTACTCGAGGACGCTCAAAAACTACTCGAAGAGGCTTCAAGACTACTCGAACTACTACACTTGACTACAATGTGCTCGGGGGCTTGTCGAGCATACTCCCCGAGTACTCATGCAAGGAAGGAAGAAGACGGACTCCTACTAGAATTCCCCGTAATCCTATTAGGACTCATTCCGTGTAATCCTACTAGGACTCCTGCCTTGTAACCGACTAGGAACCCACCCCCCGGACTATATAAAGGAGGGTCGGGTACCTCGCCGGGCACCTAATCTCAACCCAACACCAAGCGCGGGCGCCATACTTGATCCCCCAAACGGGACGTAGGGTTCTCCACCTTGGCAAACCGAACCTATATAAATTTTGTGTCCCGTGTCCTTGCGCATACCTTCGAGTTCTCGGTCTCCCGATCACGATCCCCACCGCACAATCTACTACCTTGGGTACCCCCTTGGTAGGTTTGCCGGTCTAAAACACCGACATCGGCCGGCTCGGACACCTTTTTCTCTAAGTCCGAATTTGCCTCTCTAGAAAGTTTGAAGTTGTGATTCGGTTTCGATGGTCCTCTAGCGACTTCTTGTTCGCTTTCTCTTGTGCAATCGAGGCGTTCACAAGCAATTCTTCCAGATATGGAAGCTTTTGCCGTGAAATCTCTCCGTTGCATGGCAAATTCGGATGCGAGGAAGCGATCGGAGAAGATCCTCAAGCTGCGAAAGTCGCGAAATAAAGCCATGAAAAGAAAGTCGAAATATGTAAAGTGAAAAGAATTGAAAAAAGTAGCGAATCTTTTTTATCCTTCATGAGGAGCATCTGTCCCGAACTTGTAGAAGTCCTCTTTGATGAGGTACAGGGCTTCTTTCAAGAGCCTCGAACAGGCTGGCGAGACGTGTTTTCCGAAACTCCTTCTCCTGTTTCATCAACATGTGTAGGCGATTTCCAGAGTGTTAAAATCTCGGAACCGCCACCACCAACACCAGCCACCCTGCAACCAACACTTAATAGATCACCGCGGTGAGACGTACCAAAGCTCTTGTTAAACGCAGCCTGCGAAGGGGAGGGAGCTTGGCCTTCAGGCAGTTTCTCACGAATCTCGAGCAAAGGAACTTCTTCGGCGAGATCTTCCCCCCTATGAACAGTGAGTTCAAGCTCCTTGACAAATTAGGGAGAAGCTTCTTCGTGAGAATGGAAAGGCTGAGGAACAGCAGAATCAACAGCGGAATCAACGGCATCAACGGGGGGCCCGGCGGCAACGTCGGGGATCACTTCTTTCGAACTCCGGGAGCGAGAATCGAAAAGGAGTCAATATCCACGAATTCATTCTCAGAACCCGATGGGCGTCATTCACGAAAATCAAATCTCAACAGGGGCCAGAAGAAAGAACCTTTCTGACTGATTGACTCCACGAAGAGATCATCGTCGAAAGCGGATGGAACCCGCCAAACTCCTGAGGAGACAACCTTCTTGACATCCTTCTTAGATTTCTTGCGGCTCATCTGAGCAAGACTAGAGGCTGCTTGGAGTTCGGCGTCCGAAACTTGTTCAGAGGTTCTGCGCTTGCGTTTCGACGACTCGAGAGACTTAGTCTTTGAGGGCGAACACCAAAGGTTGTAGTCTCGTCAACAGTCGTTGGGCCACTTTTCGAAGATCTTCTTCTCGGTGCTTTCGGAGGAGCGACCGAGAAGCGGCAACAACGGCCTCTTGCGGGAATCTTAAGATTGCGGCTCGGGCGTCGCGAGGGAAAAGCTTTATCACCGTAAACTTCGAGAGAACACACGATTTATCTTCCGTTTATGCTTCACCAACGCTTTGTACGCCTTGTACTCATTCATAGTGTATTCGCCTATCATAAGAGTTACTTTTTTTTCGACTTTAAGCATGAAAGCGTCGGTGCTTTGGCCTTCCCTCGGTTTAATGTCGAACTTCGGGAAAGGGACTTCTTGTGGTGCCCAATTAACATTGAAGTGCACGATCTCGCTTGGGCCCATCCATGAGAGATCGGCCAAATCCGGGCAGCAACGAACTCCTCGACAATGTCGCGGCCTCCAAGGATAGTGCTGGCGAGGTGACAAGCATTTTCGCAGCTTCTGATCCCTACTGCTCGATGGTTGAATTCAGCAGTGTTCACAGCAGTCAGGGCTTCGATAGGACAAGACAGAGGATGGGTCGGTCCTTCGTATCCAGGAATCTTAGACATGTCAACCTTGACATAGAACCAGTATGAGTTCCGGTCATCGGTCAAGTTGGTCTTGCGAGCAGAGCACGATCGAATTCACGTGATCCCTCTTCGAGTGTTTTGTCGTCGGGTGTTGAAAGTACAACACGCATGCCGAGCTTCATAAAATTGCCCGTCGTCGACTTTGATAACGTCGGGCACAATGACTAGCTCAAAAAACCTTGCGAAAGCATCGACAACGAGGTTACATCCAAAGGTCCTCATGATCCAAATAAACTTGGACATCTCCGGAAAGACGTCGGTGAGAGCCGATGAATCTTCACCGAAAAAACATCCAAGATCGCGGGGAGAATTGGATCGCAAGGGAACCTAAGGCCACAAGTGAAGAAATCGCGAAATACAACTCTCCGTCTCCGGAGTAGGGGTTTGCTCATCCAGTGGAGCCCGCCCGGTGCCTTATGGGAAGAATCTAGCTGCTACATATTCTCTGATCATGTTTGTGGTAACCTTGGATTATCCGAAAACAAGAGACTGAGGGGATGTCCTGCCGGCCTTGTTCTGACCAAATCTCTGACGTCGGCATCCACATCCCCGACGTCTTCATCATCTGTCCTGACCTCACCGTCCTCGTGACTCCTGGATTCGCTGGCAGCAGGCGAGCCCTCCTATTCGGGAGATTGAGCATTTTCAGGATTCTGGGCAACTGGTTCGGCTGGAAGACCAGCTGCAGCAAGTTCTTCAGTTGTCATGGGTCTTGCAGTACTTTTGACTCGAGCCACCTATTCGACAGTAGTACAGAATAGAGAAAATAAAGACAACGTTCATGAACAAAATTCGCAAAGTAAAGGACACTAGTACAATGGAAAGAATAAACAAGAGTTAAGAGACAAAGAGAGCAATACCTTAGAAAAGTTCGAAGAAAATTTGAAGCCGCGAACGCTAGAAGGCAAGACGAAATTCCGCGAAGGAGAGAGTTACAATTCGCAACAAAGCAAGAGAGCGATGGAAAAGTTTTAACAGCGGAAGCCTCCTATTTATAGGGGGGGGGGTAGTTCTGCGAACGCGCCTCGATTCAACCGTTGCAAGGTTTCTGGGTGACGCGTGTCCCCTCCGACGTTCTGGGGGTGAAGTTTTTTTACTGAAATTCTGAAATGTTCATGGAATAAAATTGTCGGAGTCAACCCGCTTCCCCGAGGGGCTAGTGTTAGGGAATTCATAAAAACCCGTCACCCTCGAAACGTCGAGGTTAATGAAATTTGTGATGCAAGATTTCAGGGGCAAAGAACTCGCGAAGATGCGGAGTCCGGAATTCACGAGGTCCGGAAGTCGCGAATGCGCGGTGATTTGGAGTCCCGAACCCTCCAAGCCTCGCAGTCACGAACGCGTGATGGCTCGGAATCTTGAACCCTTGCTAAGCCCCGAAGTCGCGAATTCATGAAGACTCAAAGCCATGAACTCGAGAGCCACGAATTTCGGGAATGCGTGAAATTCGGGAGTATGATGGAAGACAAATTCGGGAGTCACGGTGCATGAGGATTTCCTGAACAGGGAGATTCACGAACTAGCAAGAAGCAAAGTCAAAGTTGTCGTCTCAAAAAGTCCGGGTTCAACGTGTGAACTAGTGGCAGGATTGTAAATATATGAGATGTAAAAGACATTTGTGTGTGTGTGTTCACACTAGGAATATTCTTTGAGTTCTAGGGTAATGTCGGAATGTAAAAGTCCCTTTTTCTCCCTATAAAAGGGGGCGCGAGGGCACGTGTAAAAGGGTTCACAACTTTTGAGGTACGAGCGAGTTTTGGGAGATCCTTTGTCTCCTCTTGCGTCATCTTCGGCTTTTACTTGAACGTTTGCCTCCATTCTTCTCTTGTGTTCGGGGGTCTTATCCGAATTTTCGGGGGTCTTATCCGAAAAAAGGCTTCTAGGGGAAGTAAAGGAGGGGCGGCTTGAGCTCAACTTTGATGGACGTTGACAAGTTTGATAGGACAATCTTTGAGTGGTCAATGGTGGTTACTCCTTTTACAGGTTTCAGCAGGATCATGCAAGTCCCAGAACACACAGTGGGTTCAAACTAAATTTTATTCAAAAAATAAAAGAGGTTCTGCTTTACTCATATGTCATGGCCTTTTTTTTCCGAAAAGTTAGCTGAGCACTACCATATCATTTAAGGGGAGAGAATAAGTCCAACTTTACATAGGGATATTACATAAATGAGGATAAACACACCGAACTCAGCTAAAACAACAACTACAATAACACTTAGCTAAAACAACAACTACAATAACACTAATCAAGAGAACTTAGTGGCACGCCGCTTTCGGTGGCCTTTACTCGCAAAACCATTTCATCCTTTATGAATCTGAATACTTGTGGTGGATGCACACTTCTTCCTTCAAAAACGCACCAGATCCTCTCCTTCCGTATGTTCCAAGTTGTGTGTTGTGGCGATAGCCGAAGCTACCGTGCACAAACAATGAGAGGAAACAAAAGCTCAAGAACCAAAACCAGAATACAAAACAAAGGACAACCAAAAGCTCTTTACTCAACAGTAGATTTCTCAAAAGTCGATCCCTTTTACAAGTGCCGTTCGTCTCCTTTTATAGGGAGGCGGACGGACTTTTTACATTCCGAGAACACCCTCGTGTGAAACGGATCAAAACAGAATGTGCTAGGCTATTTCTGGGAAATCTCCAATTAGGTCTCCACGTAATCGGCGCTTCATGATGTCACGTCGCAAATCGCGGCGCCTTTCTTGTTGTCATCACGTGCGCCCGTCGGGAGATGACCTTCAATCTTTTGGAGATTCCCCTTTCGCCTGGCACCTGTTGTGGGGATAGCCGAAGCTACCGCACACAATCAATGAAGGAATCAAAAGCTTAAGAACCAAAACCAAAACATAGAACAAAGGACAACTAAAAGCTCTTTACTCAACAGTTGATTTCTCAAAAGTCGATCCCCTTTACAAGTGCCGATCCGTCTCCTTTTATAGGGAGGTGGGCAGGCTTTTTACATTCCGATAACACCCTTGTGTAAACCGGATCAAAGCAGAATGTACTAGGATATTTCCGGGAAGTCTCCAATCAGGTCTCCACGTAATCGGCGCTTCATGATATCACGCCGCAAATCGCGGCGCCTTTCTTGCTCTCATCACGTGCGCCCGTCGGGGAGGGAACCTTCATTCTTTTGGAGATTCCCCTTTCGCCTGGCCCCTTTCGTCACCTGAAACAAGGAATTCAAATTCAAACTTGAAACCATTAGGGGTTAAAAACGACGAAACTCCCCGAGCGAATCCCGGGGCGAGATTGCCTGGGTGAATGAGATTCGCTCGGGGGTTTCGTCGCGGAATAAATCAATCGGCCTGGTTAAGACCCTATCGCCTTGGATTGTTCCGAGATTATTTTGCAACTCCGCTGGCGACGAAGGGTACCAGTCGGAAAACGAATGCTGAAAAATGGAAAAGTAATCAATGGCTCCTGGGGTTTCGCTACTGAGCCTTTCGCATAGGGATCTAGGCGGCCAAAGACATTCTTTTATTTTTGGTATATGAAAGGCTTGATTCCGAATCCCCCCAACAACGCACCTTTCGTCACCTGAAACATGGATCACATTCAAACTCGAAATCGTTAGATGTTAGAGACGACGAAACCCCCCAAGCGAATCCCAGGCCGAGAATATCTAGGTGAGCACGATTCGTCTCTGGGGTTTCGTCGTAGAAGAAACCAAACAGCCTGACCGAGACCCTAACACCCTGGGTTGTCCTAAGCTTATTTGGTAGCTCCGCCGGCGACGAAGGGTATTGGTCGAAAGACAGATTCTAAAAGACAAAAATGGATTCAAGGGCTCCTGGGGTTTCGCCGCTGGGCCTTTCGCATAGAAACTTGGGCAACTGAAGACACTCTTTTATTTTTGGTATATGAAAGGCTTGATTCCGAATCCCCCCAACGAAGCCCCTCGATGGCGAAGGGCTTGCCTCGGAGCAAACCCGAGCTAGCGAAACCTGGGGATCGAGAATCGAGGCGGAAGAAAACGTCTTCCCAGGCGTCGGTTCCCGAGGGCCTCACTTGAATTATCCCAAATGCCCTCGAGGCGCTGCGTTTTACCGTTAGGTTGAAAATTTTTGACGGTTGCGTTTCACCCCCTATAAATAGATGGGGCCGACACCGCTGCGAACCAGCTGCCACTTTCATCCCCACTTCTCTCGTTTGATTTTTCGGCTGCTCCTCTTTCCTTTGCCTCCCGCGAGTCGTTCCGGCGGAAGCCTCGGTCGGCTCGAGAGGTTAGTTTTCTTACTGGCCTGAGTACATGTTTTCATTTTTTAGCCTCCGGAGCTACGCGCACGAGTCCGGTTTTTTAAGAGATTTATACAGCTCGCGTCAGGCACCCTGATATGGTCATGGAGGACGAAGGGTCATCATCAAACCGTGGGAAGCAGGCGGCGCCGCCAGAAGCTACGGAGGCCATCGCGACGTCTTCCACTTCATCATCCAGCTCGGAGTCTGGTAAGATCTTTGGCTTGGATTGGTCTGCTAGCTCTCGTGAGAGTGGCAGTACTTCATCCACCTTTAGTAGTGAAGAAAGTAGCGAGTTCGGGTGGTGGGAGTTATGTCGAAATAACGTTGAGCGACATAGATGCTGGAAAACATGATGCCAAAGTGGAGGAGGGCGAAATAGGAGAGGATGTTGATGCAGCCGTTGAAGAAGCTGCGGAAGGATCCGAGGAGAACTTAACTGGGGTGAAAGCTGATCTCCATGACTTAGTGAAAGCTCGAACCTGTTTTATTGGTCGATCTTTGATGACCCAGGCAGATTTGGATGCTCTGTGGTTGGAAGGTTGCTTTGAGCCCGGAATTTGTCGGTTACCTGGGAAGGAGACCACACCGAAGCCCCGAAAGAATCAAAGCGTGGTCTTTCAGGATTTCTTTACTGCAGGGCTTCAACTGCCAGTGTCCAAGAAGTTTGCAGATATCTTGGCGGCTTACAATGTCCAGATCCATCAGCTGACACCCAATTCCATTCCGCAAGTGCTGAAATTTCTGTGGGCCTGTCGGACTTTTGCTGGTGGCAATGATGTGGGAGACTTTCGTTCGCCACTTCGAGATCCACTGGGCGAGGAAGCTCATAACTGTCGATGACGAAGAAAAATAGGCTCAGTATGGCTGCAGATGCATCGTCTTGGCAAGAATCAAGCTCCGGTGGAATTATCCCCAGCATACAAAAACAAGTGGGCTAACCTCCTATTGGTTTTATGCTCTTATTGCAGTGGTGGGGCGAAACTCGAAGCAGGAAGTGACATCATTTGACTTGCCGAGTCGTATGGTTGATTTGGAGGTCGGGTTGTCGCCGGAGCTGACGAAGGCTAGCCGCTCATCAGCCAGCACAGGTGCATTTTACCAGGCGACTTGCGTGATTACTACGCGGGACGCCCTTGAGGAATTTGTGGCTGCCGACATTTGGCCGTGCCAGCCCCGATGGGGATCATGGGCATTTAAGGTGCAATGGCTGCCCGGGCTGGATCAAAATGTGCGAAGCCCCATATTTAATGTTAAACGACCTGCAGATAAAACCGACGAAGAGGTCGTGGCTGAGGTTGAAAACAAAGTTGTCCAGATGATTGGAAATTTCACCCACAAAGAATGGGAATGTGCCCAAAGGATTTTGAAACATCAGGGCCGGGTTAACCGTGTTTTTGACGAGATGGGTGTCACCTATTCCCCTCGCCCGGTGCCCCCGACCGGCAAAAGAAGATGCGGCCGCCGGCAATATTGGATCTAAGCTTGTCGAAACCTCACGGAAGAGTAAGTCGAGTAAAACTGCAAGAACAACGGAAAATGTTGTGAAGAACACAAAAGCCCAAGATATCTTGGCCAAGCGGAAGGCGGATGTCGCTAAAGCTACCTTGCCTCCGCTTGCGTAAAAATCTACCAAGTTGTTGAAGGTTAATGAAACCTTATCTCGTCGCAAGGCCGAGGCAAGTGAAAGTGGGCGCGGCTCGAAAGAGAAAAGAAAAAGGTTCACGACCCCTCCCCTACTTCGATACAGATAAGAAAATGGCTTTGAAGAAGAGGCCTTCGGAAGCCACAGAGAGGGGAAAGCGTGTTACGATCAAAGAGAAGGGTCCCGATGATGACGAGCCCTCTGGGAAAAGGGCACGGGCTGACCCAGTCGCGGAAACGGATGAAGACGTTGACATCCTGTCGACACCTCAGATCCAACCTTGTACAAATTATCTACCGAAGGGGTCAGCGCGGAAAGTGACGGAGGAGCCAACGACGGCAGGTCTGGCCGATCCTGAAGAGCTGGAGGCGCGCGAAGTCAGGGGCAAAGGCGTGGTTGAAATGATTCAGAAGCAGATTGCCATGGCCGGCGCAGCCCCGAAGGAGCGCGTGGCCGGCCTTATTGACGTCGTGGACGAGTCCGAGGACTCGTGCTACATCGATGATGACACTACTTTGGTGGTCAAGGATTCGGAGGTTCCCCCTCTGCAGCCCCAAAGCAACCCAGAAGGTGCTGCAATGAATCCGGGCGAAAGCTCGGGTCTGAAGGCCCAGGACCCAATTGACTTGGATGCTCCAGAAATTGAGGAGTCCGCGGCACACGCGTCTCGCTCGCCGCCGCCGGTGTCAGATGATCTTTACCGAGTCGCAGGCGAAAGCCGCCGATGAAACTACACCGGCGCCGGCGATGACACCTAACGTTCTCCCCGCTTGAAGACGCCGTATGATATTTTTACTTAAAGATAGTTTTTTGTGTCCTTCCTATTGAACATGTGTTCCGTTCGGCGATGTCTTTCGTTTCTCGTGTTGATTTTAGTAGCCAAGACTTTGGTCACCTTGAGCACCAAAGACAAGGAGAAAGAGGCTACGCAACTTGAAGCAAACCCTTCGGCATCCACGACGGGCCTTGCGTCCGTGTTGGTAGAACCCGGTATGATATAGCGCCGATCGCTTTACTTATAGCATTTCGGCTTGGTGCCTCTGCTATCGGGACCGCACGAAGGGGTCCGGATGAATAAAGTGACTCGTTAATTTTTTTGCGGATTTTGAGCACTCCCTGGAGGGTTTAAACGCGGATGATTTGATGAAGACCGTACGCGCTTATCTTTCAAAAGGCGTCGTCGCTTGTCAAAAAGGATTTGAGAGAGCGGCCTGCGGAGGCCAAGACCTTCCTTGAGAAGCAAAAACTTCGGAGGACGAGAACCGACGCCCGAAGGAAGAGAGCGATAAATTGAAGCAAGAGTCTCGTCTCCTGGCGGACCAACACGCTAAGCGACAAGATGCTATGGATACTTTGAAGAAGGAACCGGAATTGAGCTCGAAATGCTATGAGGAGTGCCGCACCGAATTGAAAGACATGGTTACCCAAAGTACGATGCTCGAAATATCCTTTTGGAGGCCAATGCCAACCTCATTGCGGAACCGAAAAAGGTGAAGGGCGAGCTTGAAGATACTTTGGAGAAGAACGAAGCCTATTGCCATCAATGGGGTGCATATCTGGCGACAGAGTATCGTCGAGCACTAGAAAGCTTTGGTGCTGAAGCCCAGGACTTTAAAATTACCGACAATATCTCGAGCTTCGTGGAGTGGTTGCACAAAATGAGTCGAAGCTTCACGGGACACTATGAGCAAGATTGGAGATTATGGGGCGGCTACCTATTCCGAAATGTTGCCGTATCTTCTCGAGCAACGAGGCCGTGACCATTTTAGAGCTTTCGAAGTCAAGGCTTCGTATTCTCTTCACCCGACGATGTGCCCGCCCCAAGCAAGACAAGTTGAACTAATCAACAAGATCATTCTCTCGTAACTTTTGGGCTAAAGTGGGCGAGCGCACTCTCGAAAGAAGGTCGTGGACCGCTTGGCAAAGGTAAGCCTTTTCGGTTTGCTTTGACTATGATCATATTTATTGGGCAATCTTTGCACTAATGCTTATCGCTTTCTTCCTTCTCATAGTTCTATTTTGGGCGGGCAAAACAAGCTCGGAGCTTCGTGAGCATCATGCAACACACGGACCGACGCAACTCTTGGGCCGTATGGACCCTTTAGAGATCGGCCGCCGAAGACGAGCGACGACGCCGTCGACCAAGGAATCCCCGGAGGCCCCGTCCGCGAAGTGTCGGTGCGAAAAGTGGTCCCGACACTAACCGCAATGAGCGCCGAGGTCTATCCCTCAATGGTCGATGCCGAACAACTAATGACACGAGTTTTATCCTGGTTCCGGCCGAGGGGCCGTACGTCCAGCAGTGGTGTGCTCGAGGCACTATATTGCTCAGCACCGGGGAGCCTGTAGTGGGGTGGCTACAAGCAAGGCGGGAGAGGGAGCGTGGCTCCCAAGTCCCTGGTGAAGTGGCTGAGATGTTGTGGGAGAATCGGAGAGCAAGTGCGTGATGTGCTGTGTCCTCACTTGTCTGTTGTGTTCTCTCTCCCCCCGCGGCAGGGGGTTCGTCCTCCTTTTATAGACCAAGGAGAGAGCGAATCACATGCACGTCGCGCTATTTAGCTACGTGGGGGGGGGGGGGGGGGCGTGGTGTGTCGTGTCCGTAGAGTAGGCGGCCGCCTGGACAATCCTTGCCGCGATCCGGCCATCATGGCGTATCTTGCACCCGTACAGGGGTGGCCTCGAGGGTAGGAGTGGAGCGGACGGCCGTGATGTCTTCGAAGCGGATTCGAGGGAGTTGCGACATCGGTCCGTACGGGACATAGTGACGGAGTAAGGCGGCGCCCGTCCCCCGCACGCCGCACGGTCCGGAGCCGCGCGCGCCGCCCCGCGTGGGTTTGTACGCGCGCGGGGCGACCGCCGTGCCGTTAACGGGGGCGGGGATGGCGCCCCGCCGCCTAACGCCTCCACCTAACCCCCGCAGGGGTCACAAGAAAGCAGATCGAGGGTGCGGCCGCCCCTCTTTGAGGGCTCGGCGCGTTAGCCGTACCTCGCAGCAAAGCGGCGCGGTGTCACGGACCGGCACCGGCCACGCCGCATAGTCCCCCACGCGGGCGGGGATGGGTTCCCTCCCCGGGGAGTTGGTGCGACGGCACCGGGTGCGAGCCCCGTGCGCATGATGGCGCCGTCCCGCCGTTGTCGTGGCATTTAATGCCCGCGTACGGGAACAAGCGTGCGCGTGCGGGCGCCCTCGAGCGAGGCGGAGCCCGCTCGAGGGCGGAGCAGCCCTCGAGCGAGGCGGAGCCTACTCGAGGTAAGCGCACCCCCCTCGAACCGGGCCGAGCCCACTCGAGGGGAGGCGTGCGCCCCTCGAGCGAGGCGGAGCCCGCTCGAGGGGATCTTTGAGTGGGCCGTCGGTGCCACCGCGGCGTGGGCCCTGCCTCAT
This sequence comes from Cenchrus americanus, assembly GCA_947561735.1. Classification (NCBI taxonomy): domain Eukaryota; kingdom Viridiplantae; phylum Streptophyta; class Magnoliopsida; order Poales; family Poaceae; genus Cenchrus; species Cenchrus americanus. The sequence goes on along the minus strand of OX387242.1, from coordinate 41,580,234 downwards.
GTGTTTAAGTGAGGTGCGCTTAGCTTTGGCTTGTCGTGGGTTTTAAGTGGGGATTCCCCCGTTTGTTTAAGGGGACCCCTAGGGCTGTCCCCGACAGTAGCCCCCGAGCATCTGCGGGTTTGCCATTGAGGCTCCCGCAGATGCTGGAGCCTACTGATAGGACGTTCTTCCCTCCTGGCCTTGCGAACGTTTTCCGTGGGGCCGCGTCGCCGGACCCGCGGGTCTAGCCCCCGAAGCCCCACAGAAGCGCGGGTGCTCCTGTGGGGGTTTTACCGTGAGATCCGGTCGAGGGCTTGGTGCATGTTTCAACGAGCTTCGGCAATGTCTCGGCCGGCTTCGGTGACGCACGCGCCGCCGGCACTTCCTACCGCCGGTGCGATCCAATAGGTGTAGCCGTGCGTCGAGCCCCCGAGCCTGGGCCCGTTGAAGGCGATCGGGTAGAGCTCTACGACTTGTTTTTTATCGCGCCCTCGCCGTCCCTTCGCGGAACGGAGGGTGAGGTTTCCACAACCCCCATCGAGCGGGTCGCGGATTGCGGATTCCTCATTGAGCTGTTAGCGGGTGGTTCGAGTGGACGCCCATGCCCCGTTCGATAAGGGTAGGCTGCATGCTCCAGAGACACGTCCATTAAAGCGCTTGCGTGGGTTTGCTAGGTGGGGCTCGGTCCCGTTCGCTAGGGACCGAGGGCGCGGAAGCTCTCCCTCGGTGGGATCCCCCCCGCTAGCTGCCCTCGCCGGCTCTCGAGAACGACATGTGGGGCACCCCTCGAGCCGGCGGGCTCCGGAACGGCTCGAATGCGCGTGCCCTTCGTCGTCCCGACTACGGTGATCCGGGCGCCCGTTCGAACCCGTCGAGGGTCGGCTTCGAACCTCTCGATCGCAGGGGCCGTGCGGGGTGGCGCCTAGGCGGCCCCGTCTTTGCATCCGCGAATCCTCGAGGGCCCGGCGAGCCGGCCCTCGAGGCGCCGATCGCAAAGTGGTGCGGGGCGGCGGCTAAGCGCTCCCCGCCCGGCATCGCGAGCCCTCGAGGGGTCCGGGCGAGCCGGCCCTCGAGGCGCCGATCGCAAAGTGGTGCGTGCTCGTTTTATCTCAAACAGGCTCCGAGGTAACCGTCCGACACCTGCATTTATTCGAGGGGTAAATTTTCCCGAGCCCGGAGCTCGTGCCGCTCGAGGGTCCTCCTTACTTGGTAAGGGGCCGGGCCTTTTAATGCTCCACGCCGAGGCTACGGTTTCGCGTCACGAGCGCGCCTTTTAGGCGCCGCGACCGCGCGCGCGCGTAGTGGGCGGCGTGGGCGGCGGGGCGTGACCGCCCGCCACGCCCTCCCGGTTCTTCGCCGTGATGATGGCCTCGTTTTGCGGTAACGTGGCCGCCGCGGCCGTGGTGGGACCCGCCCGTCGGCAAGAAAAAGATTCCCCCGCAAGTAATGCGCGCGGGACGCGCGCCCGAGAGCACGCCCCCGTCTTATAAATCCGGGGGGGACGGCGGTTTTTACCTTAGCATTTCGCCATCCTTGCCCCTTGCGCTCCCCGCCGTGCCCGCCCGCACCACCGTGCTCTTTCACCGTCGGAGCCTTTCTTCTCCTTCCCCGTCCTTCGTCCTCGCTTCCTTCGCTTTTTTCCATGGCGCCCCTTCCGCCCCTCACGATCGTTGATCCCTACGCGTGAGAGCGCTCGTCGCGGACGCGGTTGGCCCTTGGCGATCTTGTGTCCGCCGGCCAGCTGGCGGCGAACGAAGAGGGCCGACCGGCGGAGTGGATCGTGCCGCCGGCGAAGATCGCGCGCCCAATCCACCGGACGGCTACGTGGCGAGCTTCATCCGCTTCCACGAACGTGGCTTCGCGCCGCCGGCGAGCCGCTTCATGCGGGCGCTCTGCCATCGTTACGGCGTGGAGTTGCACAACTTCGCGCCGAACGCGATTTCGCAGGCGGCTACGTTCGTGGGCGTCTGCGAAGGGTATCTAGGGATCCCGCGGAATCGGGATCTCTCGGGTACACCTCTTCCGCGCGGAGCCGTTCACGCAGCCGACGACGGAGCGAGCAGGACCCACCGAGCGGTGCGCGCGGCGCATGTCGCTCGCCTTGCGGGCGCGAGACAAGGACGATTACATTCCTTGTACCATGACGACAAACAATGCCGGGCCGGGAGCGAGGGTGGTTCGACCTTCGCAACGCCGAGCCCGGCCTCCCCCCTACACCGGTCCGGTGCTCCGGAGCGGCCCGACTCCCGGAGCTACGGGGTGTCCACGCCCAAAGATCGGAGGCGGCCGGACTCGCTCCCCGGCCGCGCCGAGGAACCCGGCGGCGCGCGGGCCGACCGCGCCGACCGTCCCGGCCTTCCTCCACCACCGGCGGGTTGTGCCCCCGATGGAGAGGCCGCTCGCGTCTTCGAGATGACGGAGACCGCGGACCCCATCGCGCCGGCGAGGTCGCGGATGCTTCGAGCCCCCTCCGGCGGGAGTACGCGCTCACCCCGGCACGGAGCGCCGTCGACACCCGGCCGCGCGCGCCGACCGGTCTCCGTGGGAACTCGAGATGCTCCCCACCGGTCCACCGGTGAGTAGGATTCCCGATTTCGCTTTTTGGCTTCGCCGACACCTCGGCGTCGCCGACGCGCTTCGTGTTTTGCTTACAGTCGGTGAGCGTGAGCGCCACGAAGCTCGTCTCGCCCACCTCCCGACTCCCGCGCGGTCGGCTCGGGCGCGCGGCGAGCCGGGAGCGGGAGCGGGTGGCGCGCAAGAAGGAGCGCGCAAGGCGGCACCGCGAGTGCCGCGAGCGGCGGAGCGAGGAGCACCGCCGCGCGAGCAGCAGGGGCTCTCCTCTCCCGGGGGACGGAGGGAGTACTCGTCCTCGCAGGGGGATGAGGAGGAAGAGATCGGGGGGCGCGCCCCCACCCGATAGGTGGGAGCCTACGCCCCGTCGCCGGAGCCGCTTCGGTGGGCAAGAGCAAGATCGCCTAGGGCGGGTGCGGAGGCACCCGCCGCCAAGCAATCGTCGACGGAGCGGCGCCGACCGTGGAGGCGCCGGCGCGCGCCGCGAGGCGCACGCGGCGAGCGCGCCCGCGCACGGGGCGGAGCCCGCGCGCGCGGCGGAGAGGGCGGGAGGCGCGGCGGCGGCCGCGCGCCGGCGTCGTCCACCGAGGCCTCGAGGAAGAGGAAGCGCGCCTTCTCCTCTTCGAGGTAAGGGGCTTGGTCCTTTGCGAGGGTGCGTTTTTGACAACCAAGGATTCGATTAGTTGTTTGTGTTTTCGCGGGGTGGTGCCGACCGTGCCTCCCCTCGCACCGGCCAAGGTGGCCGAGGGCGGACGCGTCCGTTCCCATCCGGCGACGCTCGTCGAGGGCGCCGCGGGCGGGGGCGAGTGCGACCGGCCGCGGCGGGCGAGAGCTCGCGGGGCGCCGACCGAGGCCTCGAGGCCACGGCCGGCGGATCGCCTGTTGCGCCGCGGCCGGCGGCCGCCGAGGAGCGGCGGGCGCCGGGCCGTGGCGGAGGCGCAGCCCGCGGCGGCGGCCGTGGCGGAGGCGCGGCTCGCTGCGCCGGTTGTGGCGGAGGCGCATTCCGCGGCGCCCTGGTCGTAGTGGAGGCGCGCGCGGCGGCGGCCGAGAAGGGCGGGTCGGGCGCCCGTGGTTGCGGGGATGCCGCCGGAAGCGATGGCCGCGCCGCCGCGGTGGGGCCCGTGGCTACGGAGGCGCGGGCGGAGGCGTCGACGGCGGCGACGCGAGGCCGGCATCCGCCGGCGGCTCCCAGGCGGTGATGGTGGAGATCCCGGACGACGACTCCCCGCCGCCCGGGTGGGACCAGTGGGTGAGCTTCCCCACGCTTTCCCCAGAGTCCCAGGATGGGGCCCTCGTGAGGCGGCGTGAAGGCCACATGGTGGCAGGAGGTCGAGGGCACGGTCCCGAGGCCTCGTCTTCCCGCGCCGGCCACTCCGCTCCGGTAGAGGGGTTCGCTGGCGACCCGCCCGCGTCCGCCGACGCCCAGGGAGAGCATGAGCTGTGGGGGGAGCTCCGGAACCACGACGCCGCGCTCGACCGGGCGTTGCATGAGGCGCCGAGGATCCACGGCGGCCCCGCGTGGCGCGTCTTCCAGGTGGGGTGGCCGTTGCTTGCTTCTCCTTTTTCCTCGTTTCTGCGTGCTATCCTTGTATCATGATGCTCACTGGTTTTGACCTGTGGGTGACAGGAGCTCGAGCGCCGCGCCCGTGACAAGTACGGCGCCTTCGACCAGGTGAACGCTGAGCTCCACCAGTTCCGGGAGCGGTGCGACGCCTTCGACGCGCTCGCCGACGCCCTCAGGACCCCGGATGGCTGGTTGACGTACCGGGCCATGGCCCTGCGCGATCAACTCCATGAGAGCGCAAGGCAGACCCGCGCGTCCCTCAAGCCTCGAGCGGGTCTGCACAGCCCTCATCGACCGGGATGAGGCGCGCCGCGGCGCGCGCTCGGACCCGGAGAAGACGCGCACGCTGGCGGCCAACCGGGAGGCGGAGGTGGCCGGCGTCCGTAACGAGAACCGGGAGCTCCGCTCGTCGCTCGAGGGGGCGCAGCGCGCGGCCGCCGGGCCGAAGAGCAGCGCGCGCTTGAGCAAAGGGCCAAGGAGGCCGACGACTTGAAGGCCGCCCTCGACGCCAAGGTCGCGGCGCTCGCCGTCTCTCGAGGACCGGCCCCCGCGGGAGCGCACTACCCGCTAGGGGGCCGAGGGGCGGCTCCGGCGAGCAGCGAGGCCGCCCTTGCCGACGCCCGGTCGGCGCTGGAGCGGGAGCGCGTCGCTCGCGAGGCGGCGCAGAAGTCGCTGGAGGACCGGAACACCGAATTCTCCAAGCTCGAGGGCGAGCTGATGGTGCTCGGTATTAATAGTGCGTGCCGTGAGCCGGCCCCTTCGCAGAGCAAGGCGAGACCATCGGGGGCCTTGAGCAGCGGTCGAGGCCGGCGCCGCGACCTCGAGGTGGAGAGGAAGCAAGTCGAAGGTGAGTCGCTATTTGGCTCTCATTTTGCTGGTTTTCCCTTGGGGAGCTCGCACCCTTTTTCTGACTTCTTTCTTTCCGGCCGATTTCAGGCTTGCGCACCGCGCTGGGGCACGCGGCTGAGCGGGCCGAGGCGCTGCAGACCTCCTACAACTCCTCTGAGCGGGAGTTGCTGGAGCTGCGTACTGCAGCCCTCGAGACCTGCCGGGCCGTGGAGGAGGGCGAGGCGCAGGCCGGGAGCTCGGCGGCCGGCCGCCCGCGCGCCCTTGGCGGCCACGTCACCGGCGCGTGTGCCGGCGTTGCATCTCGGCGTCCGAGAAGGCCCTCGGGTGGTGCGATCCCACTACGAGGTTAACTTTGAGGCGCCGGCGAAGGCTACGTCGTCCCCGAGGGTGTCGAGGACGAGGTGGCGATGGAGCGTGTGGACGCGCTTGCCGCTGACGCCGCCGGGACGCTTGCCGAGGCTTTCGAGGAGTTCCTCTTCCCAGACGCCGCTGATGCCGCCGCTCCTCCAGCCTGAAGACAGTCGGGCGCTAGGCCCTTTTTGTTCATGTATCAGTATGCTGGCCGTGTGGCCTTGTAAATAGACAAATTACTTTGCTACGAATATTTGACGAAGTGAAATAATGTCCTTTGCTTTATCACGCTTTTTGTTTCTCCTTCTTCCTGAGTAGATTCTAGTTAGGGGAGTTCGGTTTTCGCGGGTGGCCTGCTGGGTTGGAGGCAAGAGAGAAGGGTCGTATCCTCACGGAGGCGTAGGCTATCTCTGGCTTGCGCGCTCCTTCCGCTAGGCTGCCTGCGCCCTGTTCGAACCTTTGCTCGGGGATGAAGTAGAAACATACTTAGCGCGCATGAGTTGTTTCGTTTTTTCGCGAAAAATGGGACCATTTGGGGGGATCCCCCCCCGTAGTAGCCCCCGAGGGTAACTTGGGTTTCAGGGGAAAACCGAGTTGCCCTTTTTATTAGGCTGATGATGTTTACATGGTCGTCACCAACTGGGGTGCTGGTTTCGTGACTTTACAACAAAATACTTGGAAATCCTAGCTAGGGGTAGAAGCGACGTAGCTGTTGGATGTTCCAAGCGTTGGTGAGTTCTTCGCCGTCCTCGTTGGCCAGCTTGTAGGTGCCTGGCTTGAGCACTTTCACCACGACGTAGGGTCCCTCCCACGGAGGTGATAGCTTGTGGCGTCCTCGGTTGTCTTGGCGTAGCCTTAGGACCAAATCCCCTTCGCTAAAGTCCCGCCGCATATCTTCCGTGCCCGGTAGCGCCCGAGGGACCGTTGATACCTCGCGGAGTGCATCGGGGCCACGAGGCGCGCTTCGTCTAGCTGATCCAGTGAGTCCTCACGGGCTCGTTGGTTGGCGTCCTCGTCGTAGCCTCGAACCCTAGGCGACCCGTACTCTAGGTCCGTGGGGAGGATGGCCTCCGCGCCATGGACTAGAAAGAACGGGGTGAACCCGGTGGCTATGCTTGGGGTGGTTCTTAGGCTCCACACGACCGCTGGTAACTCTTGGAGCCATTTTCGACCAGATTTATTTAGCTGGTCGAAAATTCTGGGCTTGAGACCTTGTAGGATCATGCCGTTGGCACGCTCTACTTGGTCGTTGGTTTGCGAGTGTGCCACAGCTGCCCAATCCACACGGATGTGGAATTTGTCGCAGAACTCCAAGAATTTCCTGCCCGTGAACTGGGACCCGTTGTCGGTGATGATGGAGTTGGGCACTCCAAAGCGGTGGATGATATCGGTGAAGAATGTCACCGCCTGCTCTGCTCTGAGGTTCGTAATGGGGCGCACCTCCACCCACTTGGAAAACTTGTCGATCGCGACCAACAGGTGGGTGAAGCCCCCGGGCGCCTTCCGCAGGGGCCCGATGATGTCCAGCCCCCACACGGCGAACGACCATGTTATGGGGATGGTCTGCAGGACATGAGCAGGAAGGTTGGACTTGCGGGCGTAGAACTGGCACCCTTCGCAGGTGCGCACGATCTCGCTGGCATCCGCGACCGCGGTAGGCCAGTAAAAGCCTTGGCGGAAAGCGTTGCCAACGAGGGTACGGGGCGCGGCGTGATGGCCGCAGATTCCCGCGTGGATGTCCCGCAGGAGCTCGCGCCCTTCGGGAATGGGGATGCACCGCTGCAAGATGCCGGAGGCGGCGCGTTTGTACAGCTCGCCGTCGACGAGGGTAAAGGACTTGGCCATCCTGGCGATGCGCCTAGCCTCGGTCCGATTCGAGGTGAGTTCCCCTCGAGCCATCCACGCAACATACTTGTCACGCCAGTCAGCCCTGACAGGGGCTGGCTCGATCTCCATCACATCAGCCTCGTAAGCGCCATACCCCTCGAGGAGGGAGAGCACGTACGTCTCATTCGAGGGGTCCTCTTCCATGGGCTCCGCGCCTGTTGGATTCGAGGGAGCCCCCGAGGCTTCCGCGTGGCTCGAGGGGTGAGGCTCGAAGACGACGGAGGGCTGAGCGATGTCACGGGCGAAAACGTTTGGAGGGACGGTAATTCGCCCGGACGCGATCTTAGCCGGCTCGTCCGCCTCCTTGTTGTACCCGGCGGGGCACGTGATTGAGCTCGAAGCCGTAGAACTTGTCCTCGAGGGCTCGTACGGCCTTGCAATATGCTTCCATCTTGTCATCGTGGCAACTCGCGTTCTTCATGACTTGATCAATCACGAGTTGCGAATCCCCCCGCACGTCTAGGCGCTTGACGCCTATCTCGATGGCGATCTTGAGGCCGCGAGAGGAGGGCCTCGTGCGGGCCATGTTGTTTGACGCGGGGAAGTGGAGGCGCACCGCGTACCGCATGTGTTCCCCGAGTGGTGACACACAGAGCAGGCTCGCGCCCCGCCCCCATTTTCATCACCGAGCCATCGAAATACAGAGTCCAGCACTCTGCTTGGATCTGCGGCGGTGGTAGCTGCGTATCTGTCCACTCAGCGACAAAGTCCGCCAGGATCTGGGACTTGATGGCCTTGCGCGGGGCGTAGGCTAGCGTCTCGCCCATCAGCTCCACTGACCACTTCGCGATCCTGCCTGCCGCGTCTGGATTGCGGATGATCTCCCCTAGCGGGAAGGAGGAGACCGGTGTGACGGCCGGGTGGGCCTCGAAGTAGTGGCGGAGCTTGCGCTTCACAAGGACCCCCGCATACGGCAGCTTTTGGACTTGAGGGTAGTGTGTCTTGGTGTCGGACAAGACTTCGCTGATGTAGTAGACCGGCCGCTGGACCGGCAGGCGTGCCCTTCCTCCGTGCGCTCCACCACGATTACGGCGCTGACCACCGGGTGGTTGCGGCCACGTAGAGCTGCAGGGGTTCGCCGACCTGCGGCGGCGTGAGGATGGGGGCGCGAGTTAAAGATGCCTTCAGCTTGTCGAGCGCATCTTGGGCCTCGGCGGTCCGTGCGAAGCGTTCGTGCTTCTTGAGGAGGCGATAGAGGGCAGGCCCTTCTCGCCAAGCCGCGAGATAAAGCGGCTCAAGGCGGCAAGGCACCCCAACACCTTTTGCACCCCTTTGAGATCCCGGATCGGGCCCATTCGCTCGAGGGCCGCAACCTTCTCGGGATTGGCCTCGATGCCCCGTTGGGAGACGATGTATCCCGGGAGCATGCCTCGCGGCACTCCGAAGACACATTTTTCGGGGTTTAGCTTGACCCCCGTTGGCCCGTAGGCGCCCAAACGCGATGCCGAGATCGCCGACCGGGTCGTCCGCCTTCCCGGTCTTCACGACGATGTCGTCTACGTACGCCTCAACCGTTCGCCCGATGTGGTCTCCGAAAACGTGTTGCATGCAGCGCTGATACGTTGCGCCCGCGTTTCGGAGACCGAACGGCATCGTGACGTAACAGAACATCCCGAACGGCGTGATGAACGAAGTCGAGCTGGTCGGACTCCTTCATCTTTATCTGGTGATACCCCGAGTAGGCATCAAGGAAGCAAAGCAGCTCACACCCAGCCGTTGAATCAACGATTTGATCAATGCGTGGCAAAGGAAAAGGAACTTTAGGACATGCTTTATTAAGACTAGTGTAGTCTATACACATCCGCCACTTCCCGTTCTTTTTCTTTACAAGTACAGGGTTTGCTAGCCACGTAGGGTGGAACACTTCCTTGATGAACCCGGCCTCGAGGAGCTTCCGCAGCTCCGCTCCGATCGCCCGCCGCCGCTCCTCGTCGAAACGGCGGAGCCGCTGCTGGGCCGGCACGGGCATGAGGCAGGATATCAAGGGAGTGCTCGGCGACCTCCCTCGGGATGCCTGGCATATCCGAGGGGCTCCACGCGAAGATGTCTGCGTTGGCGTGGAGGAAGTCGACGAGCACCACTTCCTATTTTGGGTCGAGGGTGGAGCTGACCCTCAACGCCTTGCCCTCGGGGGCAGCAGGGTCGAGGGGTATCTCCTTGGTCTGCTCCGCGGCCTCGAAATTGCCGGCGTGCTTGGCGGTGGAGTCGAGGTCCTCGTTGACCATCTTCTCCAAAGTGGTCACCAGCGCTTCATCCAGCGCCAGTGCTTCAAGCATGCTCTACGCACTCGACGTCGCGAGCCGAATGCGTGCTCGATGGACGAGCCCACGGTGATGATGCCGTTCGGTCCCGGCATCTTCATCTTCAAGTAGGTGTAGTTGGGGACCGCCATGAACTTGGCGTAGCGGTGGCCGCCCAAGTATGGCGTGATAGGCGCCCTTGAACCCCACCACCCGGAAGGTGAGCGTTTCCTTGCGGAAATTCTTCGCAGCGTGCGAACCAAACCGGCAGTCGATCCCCCCGAGGGCCGGACGCGCTTGCCGGGCGCGACGCCATGGAACGGCGTCGTGCTGGGCTGAAGCTGGTCCAACCCGATCCCCAACAGGCGCAGCGTGTGCGCGTAGAGGATGTTGAGGCTACTGCCCCCGTCCATCAAGACTTTTGAGAACCGCGCGTTCCCAATGATCGGGTCGACCACCCGGCGGGGTGCCGGCCCGGTTGGGGATGCGGTTCGGGTGGTCTTCCCTACCGAAGGTGATGGCATCCTCCGACCAATCGAGGAAGGAGGGAGGCGCCCTCTAAGGACCTCGTGTCGCTCCCGCTTGCGCTGGCGGGTTGACATGTCGACGGTGGGCCCCCCGAAGATGAGGAACATGTTCTCCTCGGCGGGGAAGCCGCCGGCGTCGCCATCTCCTCAGTCCTTCTTGGCCTCCGCATCCTTCGCGGCGGTGCGACCGTAGAACTTCTTGAGCATGTCGCATTGCTCAAGCGTGTGGTTTACTGGGGTCTTGTGGTATGGACATGGCTTCTTCAAAGATGTCGTCAAACACCCCCGACCTCGAGGGGCCTGGTCGAGGGCCTCGTCGAGCCGGGTCAACAGCAAGGGCCTCGGCATCGTCGCCGTCGCGCCCTTGCTCGCGCGCCTCACAGCGCGGCTTCTTCCCTTTCCTGCCCCGCTTGTCCTTCCAGTGGGGCTCCCTGGACTTGCTGCCCTCAGCGGGTGCGTCGTCTGAGCGCTTGCCCTTCTTGCCGTCAAAGATCGCCCCCACGGCTTCTTCTCCTGAGGCGAAGCTGGTGGCGATGTCGAACAGCTCGTTGGAGTCCGCGGGCGGGCTGCGCCCCAGCTCTCGCACGAGGTCCCGGCACGTGGTGCCCTCGAGGAAGGCGTGCACAATCTCGCATTGTGCCACGCTTGGGAGCCCCGTGCGGCGCTTGGAGAAGCGTCGTATGAAATCCCGAGCGACTCGCCGGCTTCCCGGGTGCGGGAGCGCGGCATCCCAAGAGTTCCCGTGGCGCACGTATGTGCCCCCGGAAGTTGCCCACGAACGTGCGGACCGCATCGTCCCGGGCGTGGATCCGGCGGCGGCGGCGGTGTGCTCGAGCCACGTCCGGCCGAATCGCCGAGGTGTAAGGGCGGGTTGCGGATGATGACCTCGTCGTCGGTGGCCCCGCCCACCGGCATGCCGTGCGGTAGTTGTTGAGCCATACGCGGGGATCCGTCTCCCCGTTGTACTTGACGATGGTCGAGGGTTGGCGGAAGCGTTGAGGGAAGGCCGCCGCGCGGATCTCCCGGCCGAACACGCGGGTCCCCGGGGGCTCGGCGTCGGGGAGCGGTCCTCATCGCCGCCGTAGCGCCCACCCCCGTCGAGGGTGGTAGCCCTCGCCGCCGCCCGCGCATCCGCCTTGCTCGTACGCCGGCGTTGATGACGTTGCGGGCGGCCACCGTCCGGCGCCCGCGCGCGTCGAGGAGCCGCTCCTTGGCCGGCGTGCGTCCCGGGGTTGGCGGGTTGCCCCCCCCCCCCCCCCACCCTCATGGACCGAGGGTTCGCCCCCCCGTGCGGCCCCCGTCGCCTCGCGCGTCCCCCCCGTTGGCGAATACGTGACGTCGAGCTCTCGGCTCGCTCAACGGCCGCTTGCTCAATGAGGGCTCGCACCTCGCGGTGCAGTTCCGCGCCTCGGGGGTCGAGGGGGCCGGCATGGCCCGCAACGGGGCGTTGCGGCGGCGACAAGCTCGGCTCGCCCGCGGAGGCGTGTCCGGTTGTCGACGTTGAAGTCGGCGTTGATGCGGCCGCGGGCCTCGTTGGCCCGCCTCCCGCGCGCGTTCGCCGCGCGCGTGCTTCCCCGGCCATTGAGGTGCGGAGCAACCGCACCGTACGATACTCCTCCGCCGCCTTGGCCTCGAGCTCGCGAGCTTGGGCTAACCGCGCGTCAACGTCGGCCCCGGCGGCCGGGTGCTCAGCCTGCCCGTCGGCGCGGCGCGATGCCCGGGCGGGCGTGACCTCCCCATCGCCGGCACCCACCGCGCCGGTGGCGTTTGCGGGGTCGTTGGTGATGACGACGCAAAGATTCGTGCGCGGGGGTCGTAGCTCCCGCGTGCCGGGAATCGTCGGAGCACCCGAACCGCAGTCCGTGGCGTCGAGAAAGCGCCCGAACATGACCGGATCTCGGTACGCCGGAGAAGTCCCACTCCGCGTACCCGTGGAGGCCGGCGGGTGGCGCGCGTCAAGGGATCCTAGAGATGACTCATCGCCCGCGGAGGCGCCGTGGTCCCCGGCGATGAAGACGTGACGGCCGGGGGAACCCGACGCATCGTCGTGTTGACGTTGGCGCGGTAAGCCGTCGTGGCACCGCGCGACCGATGGGGAAGCGCGGTCCGCAGACCGTGCGCCGCCCCTACCGGGCGGTGGTTGCGGTGGCCGACGGGCGCGCCGCGTTGGGAGAGCGCACGCTCAGCTTGCCGTCGCTCGGACCGCGCCCGGCGTGAACGCCGGCCGAGCGGCGGCGACGTCGTGGCGTTGACGGGCCCGCGGCGTCCGTGCCGGCGGGCGTTTGTGTCGTGGCGCGCGCGCGCGCCGGGAACCGAGGCGGACCCGGCCTAGCGCCGCGCACGTAGCTCCTCACGGTTGGTGAGGCGCATCGTAGCCGTTCCCCGTAGCCCGGAAGTTCGGGCGCCCAAACCGGATTTCAAAACCGGCGGGGAGGGGGGTCCGAGCCGCCCATGCGGACGCGTACCGCGATACTCGGTGCGGATCACCATGGAGGGAGTTGATGATGGATTGACCTTAGGCACTCGATTGCCCCACGGTGGGCGCCAACCGTCGGTGCGGAAAGTGGTCCCGACACTAACCGCAATGAGCGCCGAGGTCTATCCCTCAATGGTCGATGCCGAACAACTAATAACACGAGTTTTATCCCGGTTCCCGCCGAGGGGCCGTACGTCTAGCGCTTGTGTGCTCGAGGCACTATATTGCTCGGCACCGGGTGCCTCGTAGTGGGGCGGCTACAAGCAAGGCGGGAGAGGGAGCGTGGCTCCCAAGTCCCCGGTGAAGTGGTCGAAGATGTTGTGGGAGAATCGGAGAGCAAGTGCGTGATGTCTTGTGTCCTCACTTGTCCGTTGTGTTCTGTCTCCCCCGCGGCGGGGGGGTTCGTCCTCCTTTTATAGACCAAGGAGAGAGCGAATTACATGCATGTCGTGCTATTTAGCTACGTGGGGGGCGTGGTGTGTCGTGCTGTAGAGTAGGCGGCCGCCCGGACGCTCCCTTGCCGCGATCCGGCCATCATGGCGTATCTTGCACCCGCACAGGGGGTGGCCTCGAGGGTAGGAGTGGAGCGGACGGCCGTGATGTCTTCAGGCGGATTCGAGGGAGTTGCCGACGTCGGTCCGTATGGGACATAGTGACGAGTAAGGTGGCGCCCCCGTCCCCGCACGCCGCACGGTGCCGGAGCCGCGCGCCACGCCCGGCGTGGGTTTGTACGCGTGGGGGCGACCGCCGTGCCGTTACCGCGGGCGCGGATGGCGCCCCGCCGGCCCAACGCCTCCACCTAACCCCCGCGGTCACAAGAAAGCGCATCGAGGGTGCGGCCCCCCCCCCCTTCGAGGGATCGGCGCGTTAGCCGTACCGAGCAGGCGGCGCGGTGTCACGGACCGGCACCCGCCCACGCCGCACGCTCCCCCGCGCGTGGCGGGGATGGGTTCCCTCCCGGGGAGTTGGTGCGACGGCACCGGGGTGCGAGCCCCGTGCGCATGATGGCGTCGTCCCGCCGTTGTTAGGGCATTTAATGCTCGCGTATGAGAACAAGCGTGCGCGTGCGGGCGCCCTCGAGCGAGGCGGAGCCCGCTCGAGGGCGGAGCAGCCCTCGAGCGAGGCGGGGCCTACTCGAGGTAGCGCACCCCCCTCGAACCGGGCGGAGCCCGCTCGAGGGGAGGCGTGCGCCCTCGAGCGAGGCGGAGCCCGCTCGAGGGGATCTTTGAGTGGGCCGTCGGGGCCACCGCGGCGTGGGCCCTGCCTCGTGTGTTTAAGTGAGGTGCGCTTAGCTTTGGCTTGTCGTGGGTTTTAAGTGGGGATTCCCCCGTTTGTTTAAGGGGACCCCTAGGGTCGTCCCCGACACGAAGCGCCCGGAGTCGAAGGTGGCCTCGGTGGATCCCGTGATCGGCGAAGCTCTAGCTCCTCTTCGTCACGAAAAATTGCCCCAAGACTCCGCCTCCGATCCGACCGCGTAGTTCTAGGCCGAACCCGAATTGGCATGTCGGCCGCTTAAATTTTTGACGATCGAAATGTAAATTTATGTGTGTCGTGTTGATGGTCTAGGTGCGGGAGTGTGGTGCTGGATGTGTTGCCCAAAACTCTTTACCGCACCAAGTACTTTTGAATGTTTCAAACTAAAGTTTTCGCTCGCTTTCGACTTGTTGTTTTCGGAAGAAAACGTCTTCCCCCTTCGGAAGCGGGGAAAACTAGAGCCCATTCGTTTTACTTGTACCCGTCGAATTCATGTGGCTTCGACTTTGCTAGCCTATGAGACTTTGTGTGATGTGCCGTAATGAATTTATTTGCTTTTCCATTGCAATCTTTCGTTAAGAATGAACTAGCTCGCGATGCGATGCCTAGGCGTGAAACACATTGCGGGACTAGAGGCTACCTCGCTCTCGTCAAATTTTATAGCTTTTGGGCTGTTTTTTGACAACACACGCCCTTTTCTGTCTTAGAATAGGCTTGTCTTTATGGCGTTAAGTGTCGCTTGCGACAACGTGTTTACAAAAAATTGGCGATTGCGGTGCCTTGTTCAGGATTCCTCGATTCGAGATTGAATGCTTTCGTACGTCCTTTTTGGACGAGCTGCCGTGAAGGCAGCTCTTTAATGGATTGATTCTTGTGAATCATCTTGACTGCACCACTTGTGGGTGGGCTACCCCTGGGTAGCACTTTAATGCTCTCGCTTTCGGAGAGGGCTATTCAAAGATAGCACTTTAATTCATCCTCTTTTGGGATGGGCTATCTTAAGATGGCACTTTACATTATGCGAAGGAAACACAACAAATCGTAGGGAGGAAGTATTTCATTCATTGGGAAAGAAATTTTACATCAAGGTTGCCTTGTTAAAAATCTCACGCTCCAGGGTGGAGTCCTCCTTATGTGAGGAAAAGAGTACCCGCCTTGTTATTGAATTTAAAATGCGTGAAAGTAAAGACCGGAAAGTGTAAAACTAGCTAAATCCTTCGCACTTATAGTTCCGTGTGACGGACTCCTACCGAAACAAACTACGAGAAAAACTTGCACAAGTTGTCCACATTCCACGAATGTGGCAACTCCACGTCCGTCTCATCCTTGAGACGAAAGGCCCCATCTCGAACGCAGCTTGAGACCACGTATGGTCCTTCCCAAGCAAATTGGAACTTGCCTACGAGCGTACCGCGTTCTTCTTTCTTTTCGGACGAAGTCTCCCACCTTAATGTCTTTGAGGGATACCTTCTTGTTTCTCCACCTTCTCGGTTTCTTCTTGATATTTCAACGAGTTCGAACCGCATCCATCCCGTCGATTTCCACAAGGTCCTTGTCGACTTCTTCGTTCTCGCAAGAGCTTCCCGCCAAAACTCTAGTGCTTTCGTTGGCAAGCTCTTCGGGGCACATTGCTTCGGCTCCGTACAACGCCTCCGAATGGATTGAACTTGGTGGTTCTCGACTCGTGGTATTATGCGACCAAATGACCCTCGATAACTCATCCGCCCACTTTCCTTTCTTTTGCTCGAAAAGGCATTTCTTTATGGCTGAGAAGATTTGCCCATTGGCTCTTTCTCCTGCGCCATTGACCGAGGGTGGTACATGGACGCGAAGCAGAGCTTTGTTCCGATTGATCGACAATACTCCCTGAAATCCTGGCAATTGAATTGCTTCCCGTTGTCAACAGTGAGCTCTCTGGGCACTCCAAATCTACAGATAATTTGCTGCCAGAAGAATTTTCTGATGGTGGTTGAGGTGATGGTAGCGAGAGGTCTCGCCTCAATCCACTTGGTGAAATACTCGATTGCAACCACCGTGAACTTGAAGTTGCCTTGAGCTGTTGGAAGCGGCCCAACAAGTATCCATTCCCCCGCGTTGCAACGGCCAGGTGGGCGTGATGAGCTGCGATGGAGCATCGGGCCTTCGCTAATGCTTTGCTGCGAACTGGCAAGCTTTGCAAGTCCTGACAATGTGCTCAGCATCCTTTATCACCATTGGCCAATAGAAACCCTTCCTAAAAGGTTTTCCGGCCAGAGCTCTCGCTGCTATGTGTGATCCCACATTCCTCCATGAATTTCCTTCATGAGCTCAATGCCTTGGTCCTGAGAGATGCACTTTAGCAATGGTGCACACACTCCCAACTTGAACAAGACGTCATCCTTGAGGATGTAGCCCTTAGCCCGTGCCTGCATCCTTTTGAGGTCATGGGTTTCGACCGACTCATAGTGTCCGCGAAAAAAAGTGATTATGGGAGCTCTCCAGTCCAGGCTAGCGATTGCGTTGACTGTGCTGAGCGGCTGCTTGTCCGGCCTTTTGGACGGGGCGGTCAGGATCTCAAATAATACGTCTGGAGGCATCGCCTCCCCCCTTGCAGCTTTCTTTGCGAGCTCGTCGTCTTCGCTATTGTTTTTTTCTGGGCAAATGCTCGATGGTGAACCCCCAGAAATGCCTTTCCATTTTGCGCACTTCCGCGAGATACTTGACTAGCTCCGGCTCCCTGGCCTCGCTTTCTTTCTCCATGTGGTCTTTGATGACCTTGGCGTCGCACTTGACCAGGAAATTGCTGGCCCCTAGGGCTCTCACCTTGCGGAGGCCCAGCAGTAAAGCCTCGTACTCAGTGGTGTTGTTGGTGCACCTGTCAGATGGGTCTTTGTAGTCTAGTCTTGCTGCGTATCTTAACTTGATACCCGTCGGCGAGGTGATGATGGTTGCAATGCCAGCACCTTTGCGCCCCCCAGGCTCCGTCACATCTGATCTCCCAAACCCGCACCAGCTCTTCATCAGTGGTAACACTGCTTGGTGAAGTCCAATCTACGATGAAGTCCGCTAAGACTTGGGACTTGATTGCCGACCTCTTTCCAAAGTCTAATGTATGCTCCGACAACTCGGTTGCCCACTTGGCAATTCTCGGGACGAGGCCTCCTTGTTGATGAACAAATCATTTAAGGGTTGATCCGTGAGCACGGTGACCTTGTGTGCCTCAAAATAGTGCCCGAGCTTTTGCGTGTCCATGATCACCGCGTAAGCGATTTTCTCCACTCGAATAGAGCAACTTGGAGCCCACCGGGGCTTCGGAGACAAAATAGACGGGACATTGAAGCTTCCCTTTTCGGTCTCGACCTCTCGGACCGAGCAGCGACGACCACGGCCTTTTGAAGCGGCCATGTATAAGAGAAGTGGCTCCGACGGCGAGGGTGGTGAGAGTATTACCATCTTCTCGATGTACTCCTCGAGCTCGGCGAAGGCTTTGCTTTGCTCAGGGCCCCACTCAATCGTGCCCTTGCCCTTTAGTGCTTTGAAGAATGGGAGGCTTCGCTCAGCAGATCTTGAAATGAATCTGTTTAAAGCTGCTACCCGACCATTCAGTTTCTGAATGTCCTTCTTTGTCTTAGGCTCTTCCATCTCTATGATTGCTCTTATCTTGTCGGGGTTGGCTTCGATTCTTTTGGCGGAGATGAGGCATCCCAAAATTTTTCCTTTCGTGACCCCGAACACGCAATTCTCTGGGTTTAATTTCAAACCGGCCCGCCTCATGTTGGCGAAGGTCTCACCCAAATCACTTACGTGGCTGGCCCGGTTGGCACTCTTGACGATGAGGTCGTCGACATAGGCCTGGATGTTCATGCCAATATGCGACTTAAACATTGTCCCAGTCATTCTGGTGAATGTTGAGCCGGCATTTTTCAAACCTTCTGGCATTCAGACGAAACAGAAGGTTCCAAAGGGTGTGATGAAACTGGTTTTTTCCTCATCCTCCTTCGCCATCCAACACTGGTGATATCCAGAGAAGCAACCTAACAGAGACATGATCACGGCGTTGGCCGTAGAGTCCAGAACCTGATCCATTCGTGGCAATGGATAGTTGTCTTTTGGCGTAGCCTTGTTGAGATCAGTGAAATCGATACACATTCTCCATTTGTCGTTCTTTTTCTTGGCCGACACCGTGTTGGCCAGCCACTTGGGGTACATGACTTCGCGGATGACGGTGGCGTCAAGCAGCCTTTGAACCTCCGACTTGACAGCTACTACCTTGTCGTCAGACATCTTTCTTAATTTCTGCTTTCGCGGCTTGACCGAAGGGTCGATGTTCAACCTGTGTTCGATGAAGTTTCGATCCACGCCTGTGAGATCCTTGGCGGACCAGGCGAACACATCTTTGTTCTTCTGGAGGAATTGAACTAGGTTTGCTTCCTCGTCAGCCGAAAGGTCGGAGCCAATGATGACGGTCTGATCTAGAACCATTGCATCTAGTAAGACCCGTTTGGTTTCGCAATCCGGCTGCATGTTGACTTTCTCTCTGTCTGCTTTCGGCTGCTTTTCCACCTCATTGCTCTCAACTGCTTCGTCGAGGGCGTGTACGTTTTGTTGTCTCGGGGTACGGCCTCTCTCTAGGTTGCGGCCATCGTTTTGGTGACCCCGCATTGTGATGCCCCTAGCGTCACCGGGATTTTGATGCAGAGATAAGCCTGGTGAATGACTGCCTCAAACTTGTTGCGGAACCCTCTGCCCAAGATGCCATTGTAGGGATAGTACATCTCCACGACGTCGAAGGATAGTTATTCTGTTCTGGCGTTTTGGACTGTGCCGAAAGATACTGGGAGAACCACTTTGCCTAGCGCATGGATGACGCGCCCTCCGAAACCGTACAGAGGTGTGTCTGGTGGTTGTAGCAGATCTCTGTTGAGCCCCATCTTGTCGAAGGCATCGGCAAAGATAATGTCAGCTGATGAACCATTGTCCACCAAGAGCTTCCCCAGAGTCCAACTCGCTATGTTCGCTTCTATCACTGGAGCGTCGTTGTGGGGAAACCCGGCAACCTTACGTCGTCTTCCGAGAAGGTGATTGGGATGTGAGACCATCTTGTTTTCTCGACTCTTCCCTCCACACAAATGTTTCGCACCTCGCGGAAGTAGTGCTTCCGTTCCTTTTTGGTTTCGAACTCCAATGCGGAGTCCCTGAAATAGGCATTATGGTTCCGATGGATGGCAAGGGATCGCTCGACCCTCAAGCTTGGCTGGCAATGGCGGGGCTGAGGGGCCTTTGTAAGGAGGAGGCGGAGGAGCAATGGAGTGTTGCTCGACGGGTCTGCACTCAATGTTCTGAGCTTGGAAAGTTTGTGATTGCCAAGGTGGAGGTTGGGGATAAGTGGAAAGTGGTGGCTGGAATTGAGGTGGCTAGAAAGGGTTGGTGAAAGAGTTTCTCACAAAGCTAGGGTTTTGCCATGCCGGAGCAGAATGGTTCACGGCACTCGCTCTCTCCTTTTCCTTCCTCTCCTCCTCGAGGATGGCTTCGAATCTTTTCTTGTCTGGACAATAATTCGAGCTGTGGTCATCGTTTTCCTTGTGGAAAATACAATACCATTTTCTTTTCTCATTGTGGCCTCGGCCCCCGCCGCGACCCCCCGCCTCTTCCTCCGCCTCTCCCGCCTCGCGGCCTCCCCCCTTGATTGGAGTGTGATGGACTAGGCGGGTTAGGGACGGGCTCGTGAATCGGCCTGTGGATTAGGGTTTTCCCGGGTGTTTTCGCCGTCCAAACCGAAAACGCCCCAAGGATTGGCGTGCGAGGCATTTCTAGGATTGGGCCATTCCATCTCGCTAGGTTGGTTAGGTTTCGCGGACTTTTTCTGCTGAGATTGCTCTTCCATGCACATCCTGAAGTCATTGTCCGAGCGACAATACTTCTCGAACTCTTCGTATAGTCACCGGATCATCCTTGGCCTTTCGCGCATGAGGTGTGAGCGAAACCGGCCGGCTCTCGACCCACGATTGCGGCGTTAATGGCGATGGCATCCAAAACATTTGGCGCTTGGGCTCGAGATGCACGAATCTCCCGAAATAGTTTTCGAGAGGCTCCTTGTCCGTCACACCCGGATTTAAGGACAAACCCGAATGCAAGAATACATGTGCACCGGATCAAATTACACACATGCATCGACGCGGTGAATACCAAAAACAAAGTGTAAAGCGTAAAGAGAGTATTAAACGGTTATTACATGACCGAATGTCTCAACTAAACAATCGTTCGAGTAGCTAACGACGAAAAAGAAACACACGTAGAAGTCCTCCACGGGACCGTGGCCGGAGAACGAACGCCTAGAACCCATCGAACTCATCATAGTAGTCTTCAAAACGCCCATCCGAGCAGCGGCGGGTAGTGTAGATGCAATAAATGAACAACAAGCATGAGCACATGTCGTACTCAACAAGGGGAAGTTCTATAACAACATGCAAGGCTTTATGGTGGAAGCTGATGGTTCATAAGCAAGTCAGCATTTTAGTTGGTCAAGTTTTATTAAGCAACTGTTACTAGCAAGTGTAAGTATATACCAAACCCAGATAATAAGATGCAACAGATCCATAAAATGTAATGCACAAGTTTAAAAGTTCCATCTTCCATAGAATTAATCATGTGAGGGTCCAGGCCGCTCTTGACCGTGAGCACGGCTAACTAGTTAGTTTTACACTCGCAGAGGTTGTACATCTTTACCCACAAGTCGCGTAAAAACCCAAAAGAGTTTTAGACCCAACCATGCGATGCTAACTAGGCATCATACCAACTACCGAGATGTGAATGCATAGGGACGCTACGAGGATGTTACAAAGATCCCCAGATGCAGGCTGCTCGCTAGGTAACTTGACAGCGCAATGCATAAACCTCTCTCAGCTGCGAAGCTACCATAGAGCAGATCAGTCTTAGGGCCGAGTTATACACCAACTACGGCGCAATGTATGAAATTTGTGAACTAACCCCACCGGTTTTACTTAATTCGGAGTTCTTTAGCTCGAGATAAAAAATAAAACACTACCGCCGTGTCGGGAAGTAACGCGAACAGATTCAGCACTACAATACTCCTTAGGATAGATAAAATATGATAGATAAAGAATTACGAATTTGCAAGATAAAAGATTGGTGGAACGAACTTAAACCCACTAATCAAACTCTATTACTAAACCAATGTCATTGTGCCATTAATCCACAACACATTGCAATCAAATAAAAATCCAACTCATAGATGTTCACAAACCAAGCATTCAAACACACCACTATCTAACTCATCGATCCAACGTGTCGTTCTAACGATTACGGACTCGATAACGAAAAGACTCCTAACACCTAACACCTATGGCCAAATGATCCTAGTGCAGGATCCAAGTGACCCATAGCTTGTCCTTGCGGGTCTTGGTGACATTGCGAGCCGTTTTCCCCATCCTCCCCGCACTTCTTCCTCATCTTGTCCCGCGATCACCGCCTTGAGCCTCTTGATCTCCCTACGGTCTTCATCTTTCTGGTCGCAGAGGTCTTGAAGCTCCATGAGAGTGTCATCCAGGTTGGTGTTGATAGTCGCTACGAGTCCCACTTGCATGGCATAGCGTGCTCCCAAAGTTTCATTAGCCATAGGAATCTCACTTCGCCCACGGCTCCCGCAGCGACGACGGGTAGATCACCCCACACGGAGTTGGTGAGGTGATGAGCCTCCTCATAACACCACGCGGATAGAGCCCTCCTAGCCGCATCATCTCTCCCGGCGGCGAAGGTAGCTCGGTGGCTAGAGCCCGGTGGACAACAACCTCATACGCTCCTCCATCCAATGGGTTATCCTCCAAGATGCGCACAGACACATCCCACTCGGGTTGGGTAGCGAGGGTGAGTCCTCTTCGGTCCAACATAGTCAATCGTCACGTGTACCGAAGACGCTGGAAGAGCCTACTCAACTTGGACGGAAAGCGTGCATGCCCTCCATCTTGGTGACAAATGACCACCTGCCACTTCTCTGGCGCTGGGTGATCCTCAGCATCTCCACCCTCTGGGTCAGAGTCCTCAAGGTCTGAGTGGTCATCCGGATCACCTCCTTGTTCTGGCTCTTCAGCTGGCTCCTCTTCTGGCTCATCATCTTACAGCTCAATGACTGTGGGTGGTGAAGCTTGCCCTGTAGCATAGTTCACTTCACCTCCCTCTCCAGAAGCTTCCTAGTGCTCATCACTATCCGTGGAGTAGCAGTAGAAGTCCTGGTCCTCCAGGTACCATGGAAAGCGGTAAGCACCTGAACGAGTGGTCTTCACTCGGCGAACCATCTAAGATAGATGAGACAAGTGCAGATTACTAAGTGAGACAAGATCAAGCTTAGGTAACAAAAGCAAACAAGGATAAGATTAAACCAAGATTAGATGTAATAAAATAGAATAAAGCAAGCTAAACTATGTGTGGCTTCTAATATTATAAAATCCTTAGTTTTCGACTAGTTCTAACTAGGCTAACGTCCTACAATCAACACGGCTCGATACCACTTTGTCACACCGGATTTAAGGACAAACCCGAATGCAAGAATACATGTGCGCCAGGATCAAGTTACACACATGCATCGACGCAGTGAATACCAAAAACACAGTGTAAAGCGTAAAGAGAGTATTAAACAGTTATTACATGACCGAATGTCTCAACTAAACAATCGTTCGAGTAGCTAACAGCGGAAAAGAAACACACGTAGAAGTCCTCCACAGGCGGTGGGCGGAGAACGAACGCCTAGAACCCATCGAACTCATCATAGTAGTCTTCAAAACGCCCATCCGAGCGACGGCCGGGTAGTGTAGATGCAATAAATGAACAACAAGCATGAGCACATGTCGTACTCAACAAGGGAAAAGTTCTATAACAACATGCAAGGCTTTATGGTGGAAGCCGATGGTTCATAAGCAAGTCAACATTTTTAGTTGGTCAAGTTTTATTAAGCAACCGTTACTAGCAAGTGTAATTATATACCAAACCCGGATAATAAGATGCAACGAGATCCATAAAATGTAATGCACAAGTTTAAAAGTTCCATCTTCCATAGAATTAATCATGTGAGGGTCCGGGCCGCTCTTGACCGTGAGCACGGCTAACTAGTTAGTTTTACACTCGTGGAGGTTGTACATCTTTACCCACAAGTCGCGTAAAAACCCAAAAGAGTTTTAGACCCAACCATGCGATGCTAGCTAGGCATCATACCACACTACCGAGGTGTGATTGCATAGCGACGCTACGAGGCCGTTACAAAGATCCCTAGATGTAGGCTGCCCGCTAGGTTACTTGACGGCGCAATGCATAAACCTCTCTCGATGCGTTACCATAGAGCAGATCAGTCTGAGGGCCGAGTTATACACCAACTACCGGCAACCCCCAACCCTTATCAGGTAAAGCATACCTAACATCTAGTTCACTAATTAATAAGCCAAGACAGAGCCATATGTCTTGTGGTAGTACTGTTTTCCTGGGTGGTCGCTCCATGTTCCGATTAACAAGCATAAAGTGTTCTTGCATTACATGAATGATAGCATAAATAAAGCCATATTAACAAGTGTTCATTAAACCATCCAAAACCACGTAAAGCGCTAGCATGTGCTACCCAACATAAAGTAAACCCAGGTTGGTCAAGGCATAGGATAACAAAGCTAGTTGAGCCTTAACAATAGGACCCATCAATTTAATGCATAGCAAAAGTAAGTAACAGTGTAATTGAAATGCATGTTGTAATAGGAATGTAACGGAAATGCAGCAAGGACTTGCCTTCTACCAGCACCGGAAACTGCTCAGGGTCTTGATACTCTTCAACGAGCGAAGTCCCCGAATTGCTCGTACGCTACGCTCCACACATCACATACAAGCGAGACAATGGAAACAAATAAGAAACAGTACACCAATCATCTCAAACAGTACCAAAAACAACAGAAAACTATTCTACTCGTCGAGACGATCGCGTGGACATAAAGAACGCTAAAAACAGAGCTAAAACGACCAAGTTATGATTAAAACAAGTTTTAGGACTAAACCGTAAAGAATTTTGAGCTTTCGGGTTAAAACAGAAAAAAACAGGGCTTAAACGTAAGGGTTTTCTAAAGTGGAAGGACCGGGTTGCGAATAGGGAAAATCTCAGGGTTTCTTTAGCAAAAACACGCGGTTAAAAAGAGGGAACGAATCTGATCCGTGGGATCGAGATCCAGCGGGTGAGATCTAATGTGGGCGGATAGGGTAGTTGACCGGTGAGAGGGGATTTTGACTGGCGGCTCGGGGCGAGCGGGGCCGTTGGATGGCAATCGGGCGGCCACGGTGTTGTGCAAGCGGCAGCGGCCGGCGGCGAGGCGAGGCGCGGCGGTGCACGGCGGCGAGCGGCGGCGCGCTGCGGTTAAGGGGCTAGGATGCCCCAAACGACGCGGGGTTTGAACCGGGACGTCCGCGAGCGCTTGGCGAAACCTCGGCGACCCTCCCGGCGGCGACGGCGAACGACGACGGCGCACGGCGAGCCCGCGGCGGCGGTTAAACTCCGGCGAAGGCGAGCCGGCGACGCGGAGCACGAAGGTACAACCAAACAAAGCACCGGCGGGCTTCTTACCTCACGGCGGATCCAAGGAGCAACTCCGAGGCGGGCGAATGACGGCGGCGGCACGGGCTCGAGGCGGCGGCGCGAACCGAGGCGGCGGCGGCTGCGCTGGGGACGAGCTAGGGTTTGGGGCGGCGGACGCGGGGCACGGTTTAGGGCGGTGCGAGGGGGCCGTCGGTGCCTTAAATAGGGGTGTGGGGTCCCCCCGGCGAGCGGGCCCGCGGCACGGACGCCGAGTCGGAGCTCGGCCCGACCACGACTCCGGCTCGGACGCGGGCGCGGCGGGGCGCGAGGAGAACGCCGACGCGCGGGCCCCGTGCGTCGCAGACAGCCGGAAGGCGGCGCGCGCGGAGCCGGGCCGGTTGGGCCGCTAGCGAAAGCGGGCCGCGGGGCGCGCCGGGCTTCGGCGGGGAAACGGCGGCTCGGCGGCTTGGGCCGGAACGGCGGGGAGCGGCGGCGCAACGGGCCGAGGAGTGCGAGGGCGGCGGCGGACATGACCGCGTCGGGCCAAAGCAAGCACGGGCCGGATAGGGGTTAGGGGTTAAGAGGCAAAAATAAAAAGGTTTCAAATTTTTGAAAACACTCAAACAATCGAATTCAAACCTAGATTTGAATTCAAACACTTCAAAACGATGCACCAACATGAATGCAACAGTAAACTCCTATATTTCATTAATTAATTAAGAAAAGTGATTAAATGCCTATAAGAGCACAACATCCTTATATTCCTTAAACGAGATCGCAATGTTGCTAAGCAAATTTTTAATCGAATTCAGGAAGTGGAATTTAGGGTGTTACAAATCCTACCCTCCTTAAGATGAATCTCGTCCTCGAGATTCGGATGGATCAAAGAGATGTGGATATTCTGCTTTCAACTCCTCTTCTCTTTCCCAAGTTGCCTCATCCTCTGCATGATTACTCCACTGCACCTTGCACATTGTGAAAGTCCGGTTTCTTGTAACCCGTGTCAATCTGTCCAGAATCTTGATAGGCCGTTCAGTAATGGTGAGGTCTTCCTTCACATCCAACCCATCCATAGGTAATGGTTCCTTATCGTGAGGCTTGAGACCCCTCTTTAACTGAGAGATGTAATCATGCACATCTGCAAGCTGTGCTGGCAAATCAAGTCTGTATGCTACCTCTCCCACTCGTTGCAAGATCTGGAAAGGTCCAATGTAGCGAGGGGACAGCTTTCCCTTCACCTTAAACCTGCGTAACCCTCTGATAGGTGACACCTTTAGATACACATAGTCGCCTTCCTGGAAAGATACGTCTCTTCTCTTCCCGTCTGCATAACTTTTCTGTCTGGACTGAGCAACTCTCAAGTTCTCTCTGATGATCTGAACCTGCCTTTCTGCCTTCTTGATGATGTCTGTCCCAAACAACTGACTCTCACCTGTCTGACTCCAGTACAACGGTGTTCTACACTTTCTTCCATACAGTGCCTCGAAGGGTTCCATCTTCAGACTGGCCTGATAGCTGTTGTTGTAGGAAAACTCAGCATACGGCAAACTCTTGTCCCAGCTACCACCATGCTTGAGAGCACATGCTCTTAACATATCCTCCAGAATCTGGTTCGTCCTCTCAGTCTGACCATCTGTCTGCGGATGATAAGCTGAACTGAAATGCAACTTCGTATCCATGGACTCATGAAGTTTCTCCCAGAAACGCGATGTGAACTGGGTACCCCTGTCAGATACTATCCTCTTAGGCACACCATGTAAGCACACAATACGAGACATGTACAACTCTGCCAATCTCGCACCTGAATGAGTAGTCTTAACCGGAATGAAATGAGCTACCTTAGTCAAGCAATCCACTATAACCCATATCGAATAGTACCCAGCTGGTGTCCGTGGTAATCCCACTATAAAGTCCATACCGATTTCTTCCCACTTCCATTCAGGCACCTTCAACAGTTGCAACAATCCTGCTGGCTTCTGATGTTCGGCCTTAACGCGATGACACGTGTCACACAATGCAACGTGAGCGGCTACATCCCTCTTCATCCCATACCACCAATACCTCTGCTTCAGATCCTGATACATCTTTGTACTGCCTGGGTGGATGGAATAAGCTGAATCATGGGCCTCTCTCAAGATCGTCTTCCGAAGATCTCCCACATCGAGCACACGGATCCGATTCTTGAACCATATCGTACCACCGATCATCCTCGGTGAAATCCGGGGCCTTGCCCCTCTCCATGGTGTCCCCGATCTCCTTGATCTCCTCATCCTCCAACTACCCTTCATGAATCTGCTTGCTCCGAGTCGATTCTACCTCCAAAGTGACTCCCTCAGTGTGAGCAGCTATCCCAAGATTGAGTCCCTACGAACTCCTTCATCGGCTCGTCGGGCGGTGGAACGCCAACACCGCATTGGTCTGTCCCTTCCGACTCAAAGCATCTGCCACCGATTAGCCTTCCCAGGATGATACTGTATGTCTAGATCATAATCCTTGATCAGCTCCAACCATCGGCGTTGTCTCAGATTAAGATCCTTCTGAGTGAAGATGTACTTTAAGCTCTTGTGGTCTGTGTAGATCTGGCACTTGGTTCCCATGATGTAATGTCTCCAAATCTTTAAAGCATGAACCACAGCTGCCAGTTCCAGATCATGTGTAGGATAGTTCTGCTCATGCTTCCTCAACTGCCTTGATGCATAAGCTATGACGTGTCCCTCCTGCATAAGAACACAACCCAAACCTTGTCTCGATGCATCACAATAGATATCAAAGCCCTTCTGCAAGTCTGGCATCACAAGCAATGGAGCGGTTGTCAATCTCTCGTTTCAACTCCTCGAAACTCTCGCCGACGGCATCGGTCCACTTGAACTCTCTATCCTTCTCCCGTAAGGGTGGTGAGAGGCTTCACAATCTTAGAGAACCCCTCGATGAACCGTCGATAGTATCCCGCAAGTCCAAGGAAACTCCCGATCTCCTTAACTGTCCTCGGCGGCTCCCACTTCAACACATCTTCTACCTTAGCTGGATCGACTGAGATACCTCCATCTGTGATGATATGCCCCGAGAAAAGAGACTTCCTTCGACCAGAAATCATATTTGCTGAACTTGGCATACAACTGCTTGCTCTCTCAACTTCGCAGTACAAGCCTCAAATGCTCCTCATGATCCTCCTCGGTCTTAGAGTAAACCGAATATCATCAATAAACACCACAACGAACTTATCCAAGTACTCCATGAACACCTTGTTCATCGGATACATAAAGTAGGCAGTGCATTTGTCAACCCAAAGGACATAATAGTATACTCATACGGTCCATACCTGGTGGTGAATGCGGTTTAGGAATATCCGACCATCGATCTTCATCGATGATAACCGAAACGCAAATCAATCTTAGAGAACACCTTAGCACCTCTCATCGATCAAACAGGTCTTCAATGCGAGGCAATGGATACTTATTCTTGATAGTGACCTCATTAAGCAATCGATAATCCACACACATCCTACGAGTACCATCCTTCTTCTTAACAAAGATAACCGGTGCCCCCCAAGGTGATGAACTAGGACGGATAAACCCCTTTTCCAATAATTCTTTAATCTGTTTCTTAAGTTCTATCAATTGTGTACTAGACATTCTATATGGACGTTTAGAAATAGGAGCAGTACCAGGTAATAGATCAATAACAAATTCAACATCTCGGTCAGGTGGCATACCTGGCAACTCCTCTGGAAACACGTCCGGGTACTCATTGACCACCCTGATATCCTCCAAAGCTTTGCCATCCAGCTGCTGCACAGAACCCCCTGAACCTGAAGGTGGATCAGCCACAAGCTCAATCTTTTCTCCATTGGGACCAGTGAGAAGAACTGTCCTCTTAGCACACTGAATCGTTGCATCATGACCAGCCAACCAATTCATACCCAGAATAACATCAAGATCTTTTGACTCCAAAACTATCAGCTGTGCTGGAAAGTCTACTCCCATGATTTTAAGATTAACATTAGGACACAAGTATTTGGCTCTCATTTCCCCCCCTAGTAAGGTAACTAGCATGGTTTGTTTCATATGTTGCATTCGTACACTACATTTAGCCACAAACTGAGCAGATATGAAAGAATGCGAAGCTCCAGAATCAAATAGGACTGATGCGGGGATGGAGATGACAAGGAACATACCAAGCACCACCTGCGGGTTCTCCTGGGCAGCCTCAACACTCACGTGAGCGACCTTACCACGTGAATAGCTCTGCGGTCCCTTGTTGCTCTGCGGCGTCTGATTCCCATTCCTCATCTGCTGCATCTGCTGATTCTGAACGGGGGTGTTGGGGAGCGGGGCCTCTTGGGGCAGTTGTTGGCGTAGTGACCAACCTCCCCGCAATGGTAGCAGCTGTTGTTCGCGGGAGTGCGGGGCGCACTGGGCCTCGCTGGCGTGCCAATCGGGGTCATCGGACGATGCTGCGGGTATGCAGGGCGTGGAGTCTGTGGCCCTGGGCACGGAAACTGCTGAGGAGTGCGCTGGAACTGCTGGAACTGCTGTGGCTGGTACTGATACTGCTGCTGCTGGCCATAACCTCCTGACGGGCCTCCTGGACGGAACGGGGCTCCCAGCGGTGAGGTAAAGCGGGGACGAGTGTGGCTCCCGGGACCGCCACGGAGTAGCGGCCTTCCTCTTCGGCTCCCCCGGCTCTCTGCGCATGGATTCCAAAACAATAGCCTTGTCTAACAGCTGCTGGAAAGACTGGAAGGTATGCGACGTCAGCTGGTAACGAAGCGGTCCAGCCAAACCCTCCAAGAAGCGCTCCTGCTTCTTAGGATCATCAGCTACCTCCTCGGTGCATAGCGAGACAACTCAATGAACTTTGTCCCGATACTCGCCAGCGACATTCCCCCCCGCTTAAGAGAGGAACTCCTTCTTCGGCCTCATCACCCCCGAGCGGGAATATGGTGGTTCTCGAAGCTCTCGTGAACTCCTGCCCGGTGATGGTGTTGGGTGCGGCATGGGCGGTAGTGTAAGCATCCCACCATGCTCCTGCGATCCACGGAGTCGACCTGCCGCAGCAAACGAGGACCTTCTCCCTCGTCGTCACACCGAGCAAGTGGTGAGCATCTTGCCCACCGGTCTTCGACCGGTCATCGGCATCAAGCGGATCGGCGGCATGGGTAAAAAACGGCGACGATGACTCATGAACTCCCTGTGCTCGTTCATGGGCGCGGCTGGCCGTGGCGGTGGCCGAGGTGGGTTGTTAACTTGGGCTCCGGGTTGGCCACTGTGTTCGTCGAGGTTCTCCCGATGGCCGCATCCGGTTGCGAAAAAGCTGCCGCATGGGATCCATTGGTGACGGTGGGGGTGGCGGTTGTCGGGGACGACCCTAGGGGTCCCCACAAACAATGGGGGAATCCTCACTTAAATCCCTGCATCGAAACACGCTAAGCCTAACCATGCGGGTAACTAACCATGCGGGACACGGCCCATGCGGCGGGACCCCGGAGGCCCACCAAGACGGCCCTCTTAGAAGTCCCCTCGAGCGAGCCCCGCCTCGCTCGAGGGCGCCCCTCCTCCTCGAGCGGCCCCCCGCTCGAGGGGCAACCCCTCCTCGAACGGACTCCGCCCCGTTCGAGGGGCGACCCTTCCCTCGAGCGGTCCCGCCCCGCTCGGGGGGCTCGCTCCCCCTCAAGCGGGTCTCGTCCCGCTCGAGGGTCCGCCCCGCCCTCGGCCGGGGCCCGCCACGCTCACGGGCGCCCGCACGCGTGCGCCGGCCCCGTACACGGGCATTTAACGCCACGACGCCGCGGACGGCGCCATCATGCGCCGGGGGCTCACGCCCGGTGCCGCCGCACCAACTCCCCGGGGAGGAGCCCATCCCCACCACCGTGGGGATGGACCGTGCGGTATGGCCGGTGTCGGTCCCATGACACCGTGCGCCCACTACGGTCGGCTAACGCGCCCGACCCTCGAAAGGGGGCCGGCGCACCCTCGATTCCACTTTCCCGTGACCCTACGGGATAGGTGGAGGGGCGCTAGGGCGGTGGATGGCCATCCCGGCCACCGTAACGCGCGGCCGCCGTACCCACGCGTGCGGGCACGCCCGACACCGCGGCGCACGCCCCGCCCGCACCGCGCACGCCGGCGCGCCGTAGCAACCACTCCGCCGCCGCGGAAGCGCGTTGGGAAGGAACGCCGTTCTCGCCCGCTCCCGTGCCCCGTACCGGCCATCATCGCACCTCCCTCGAAGCCTATCAGAGGACGCCACCGCCATCTGCCGCCCTCCTACCCTCGAACCGCCACTGTTCGGGTACGGGGTAGGCCATCATGGCCGATCGCAGCGAAGGTCGTCCGGACGGCCGCCCACTCTACACCGTAGCGCGACGTGCTCCCCCACGTAGCTAGGTAGCGCGGCGTGCATGTAACTCGCCGCCCCCTTGGCCTATGAAAGGGGGAGCGAGCCCCCAGCCGCGGGGGGGGAAAAAGTTGAGACGAACGGTTCAACACCGAACACAACTCTTCGTGCACTCACTCTCTTATTCTCCCACAACATCTTCAGCCACTCTCCCAGGGACTTGGAAGCCACGCTTCCTCTCCCGCCTTGCTTGTACTTGCCCCACTACAAGCACCCCCGGTGCTGAGCAATATAGTGCCACGAGCACGCCCCTGCTGGACGTACGGCCCCCTCGGCCGGAACCAGGATAAAACCTTGTGTCATTTGTTGCTTGGCATCGACCATTGAGGGATAGACCTAGGCGCTATCTACTGGTTAGTGTCGGGACCATATTCCGCACCGACAGTTGGCGCCCACCGTGGGGCACACGAGCGCCTAAGGTCATTTCGCCAACTCCCTCCATGGTGATTCGCACCGAGTACCGTGGTACGCGCTACAACATGGGTAGCTCGGACCCTCTCCCGGCCGGGTTCGAGATCCGCTTCGGGGACTTGAACTTCCAGGCCACGGGGAACGGCTATCTCATGCGCCTCACCAATCGTGAGGGAGCTTCGCGCGCGAGCGCGAGGCCGGTCCGCCCTCGGTCTCCGCCGCACGCACGACACGGGCGCAGACGCCCGCGGGCGCGGATGCGCGGGCCCATCGACGCCGCGACGCCGTCGTCGCTCCGGGCTACGCTCGCGTCGGGCGCGGTCCGGCGGCGGCGGGGCGAGCGCGCGCCGCCCCCGCGCGGTGCGCCCACCGTCACGACGACCGCCACCGCCCCGGCGGGACCGCGTGCGGTCTCCGGACCACGCATTCCCATCGGGCTGCGTGGCGCCACGACGGCCTACAACGCCAACGTCAACACGACAATGCGCAGGGTTCCACCTGGCCGCCACGTCTTCGTCGCCAGGGATCCCGGCACCTCCGCAGCAGACGAGTCGTCCTTGGGCTCCGTCGACACGATGCCACCCGCCATCCGCCACGGGTACGCGGAGTGGGACTTCTCCGGCGTGCCGGACCCAGTCGCGTTCAGGCGCTTCCTCGACGCCACGGACTACTGGTTTGGCTGCTCCGACGACTCCAGCACTGGGAGCTACGACCCCACGCGGGAATGTTGCGCCGTCATCACCAACGACCCGGCCAACGCCGCCGGAGCGGCGGGTGCCGGAGATGGGGAAGTCACGCCTGCCCCAGGGATCGCCGCGCGCCTGGCCGCGGGGCCAAGCGCCCCGCCGGGGCCGACGTCGACGCGCGGTCGGCCCAAGCTCGTGAGCTCGAGGCCAAGCCGGCGGAGGAATGCGGACGATGCGGGCGCTCCCGCGCCTCGATGGCGGGGGAGGCCTCCCGCGCGCGGCGAACGCGCGCGGGAGGGCGGGCCGACAGTCCGTGACCGCCTCAACCCCGTCCCCAACGTCGACAACGCGGACATTCCGCCACGGGCGAGCCAAAGCTCATCGCCGCCGCGGCGTTGCTACGCGCCATGCCGGCACCCTCGACCCCCGAGGCTCGAGACATGCACCGCGAGGTGCGGACCCTCCTCGAGCAAGCGGCCGTCCGGCGGGCCGAGAGCTCGGCCTCACGCATCCGCCAACGCGGGGGACGCGCGGGGTGATGATCCCGCGCCCGAGAGGCGAACCCTCGGTGCACGTGGGCCAACCCGCCGATCAGGGACGCACGCCGGCCAAGGAGCGGCTCCTTGACACACGCGCGGCGGCCCGGACGGCGATGCCCGCAACGTCATCAACGCCGGGCGCACCAGCAAGGCGGACGCGCGAGCGGCTAGGGGTTACCACCCTCGAAGGGGTGGACGCTACGACAGCGGTGAGGATCGCTCCCCGACGCCGGAGCCCCCGGCACCCGTGTGTTCAGCCGGGAGATCCCGCACGGCGGCGTTCCCCCAGCGCTTCCGCCAGCCCTCGACAATCGTCAAGTACAACGGGGAGACGGACCCCCGCGTCTGGCTCAACGACTACCGCCTAGCTTGTCAGCTGGGCGGGGCCACCAGCGACGAAGTGATCATCCGCAACTTGCCCCCTCGCACCTCGGGCGACGCGGCCGGACATGGCTCGAGCACTTGCCCGCCAGCCAGATCCATAACTGGGACGATCTAGTCCACACGTTCGTGGGCAACTTCCGGGGGCACGTACGTGCGCCACGGGAACTCATGGGATCCGCGCTCCCCGCACGCGAGGCCGGCGAGTCGCCGCGGGACTTCATACGGCGCTTCTCCAAGCGCCGCACGGAGCTCCCCGGCGTGGCGCGGTCCGAGATCGTGCACGCGTTCCTCGAGGGCACCACGTGCGGGACCTTGTGCGCGAGCCGGGACGCAGCCCCGCCTACGGACTCGAACGAGGCGTTCGACATTGCCACCGGCTTCGCCTCGGAGAGGAGGCCGTGGGGGCGATCTTCGACGGCAAGAAGGGCAAGCGCTCCGAGGACACGCCGCGGAGGGCGGCGGGTCCAAGGAGCCGCGCCGCAACGACAAGCGGGGCAAGAAGGGGAAGAAGCCGCGCCGCGAGGCGCGCGAGCGAGGGCGCAACGGCGGCAACGCCGAGGCCCTCGCTATTGACCCGGCCCCGACGGGGCCCTCGGCCGGCTCCTCGAGGCCGGGGGTGTTCGACGACATGATGAAGAAGCCATGCCCCTACCACAAGACCCCCGTGAACCACACTCTTGAGCAGTGCGACATGCTCAAGAAGTTCTATGGCCGTGCCGCCGCGAAGGAGGCAGAGGCCAAGAAGGATGGGGGCGATGGCGACGCGGGTGGTTTCCCTGCTGTCGAAAATGTGTTCCTCATCTTTGGGGGACCTACTGTCGACATGTCGACCCGGCAACGCAAGAAGGAGCGGCACGAAGTCCTCGCCGCAGAGAGGGCACCTCCGGCCTTCCTCAACTGGTCGAAGGATGCCATCACCTTTAGCCGGGAGGACCACCCAAACCGCATCCCGAACCCGGGCCAGTACCCGCTGGTGGTCGATCCCATCATTGGGAACGCCCGGTTTTCGAAGGTCCTTATGGACGGAGGCAGTAGCCTCAATATCCTCTTCGCGCATACATTGCGCCTGATGGGGATAGGGCTGGACCAGGTCGCGGCCCGGCACGAAGCCGTTTCACGGCATCGCGCCCCGGCAAGCGGGGTTCAACCCCTCGGGCAGATCGATCTGCCGGTCTGGTTTGGGACCCCCAAGAATTTCCGCAAGGAAACCCTCACCTTCGAGGTGGTGGGATTCAAAGGGGCCTACCATGCCATACTTGGGCGACCTTGCTATGCCAAGTTCATGGCGGTCCCCAACTACACGTACCTGAAGATGAAGATGCCGGGTCCAAACGGCGTCATCACCGTCGGGTCGTCGATCGAGCACGCATTCGACTGCGACGTCGAGTGTGTGGAACATGCAGAGGCACTAGCGCTGGATGAAGCGCTGGTGAACACGCTGGAGAAGATGGTCAACGACGACCTCAGCTCCGCCGCCAAGCACGTCGGCACCTTCGAGGCCGCCGAGCAAACCAAAGGGGTCCCCCTCGACCCGTCGGCCCCCGAGGGCAAGGCGTTGAGGGTCAGCTCGACCCTCGACCCTAAATAGGAAGCGCGGGCTCGTCGACTTCCTCCGCGCCAACGCCGACGTCTTCGCGTGGAGCCCCTCGGACATGCCAGGCATCCCGAGGGAGGTCGCCGAGCACTCCCTTGATATCCTGCCTAACGCTCGCGCTGTGCAGCAGCGGCTGCGCCGCTTCGACGAGGAGCGGCGACGGGCGATCGGAGCGGAGCTGCGGAAGCTCCTCGAGGCCGGATTCATCAAGGAAGTGTTCCACCCTACGTGGCTAGCTAATCCTGTGCTTGTAAAAAAGAAAAATGGGAAGTGGAGGATGTGTATAGACTATACCAGTCTCAATAAAGCATGTCCAAAAGTTCCTTTTCCTTTGCCACGCATAGATCAAATCGTTGATTCAACAGCTGGGTGTGAACTACTCTGTTTCCTTGATGCCTATTCGGGATATCACCAAATAAAAATGAAGGAGTCCGACCAGCTCGCGACTTCGTTCATCACACCGTTCGGGACGTTCTGTTACGTCACGATGCCTTTTGGCCTCAGAAACGCGGGCGCAACATATCAGCGCTGCATGCAGCACGTTTTTGGGGACCACATCGGGCGGACGGTCGAGGCCTACGTGGACGACATCGTCGTCAAGACCAGGAAGGCGGACGACCTGGTTAACGACCTTGGCGTCGCGTTCAGCTGCCTACGGGCCAACGGGGTCAAGCTAAACCCCGAAAAATGTGTCTTTGGAGTGCCGCGGGGCATGCTCCTAGGATACATCGTTTCTCAGCGAGGAATCGAGGCCAACCCTGAAAAGGTCGCGGCCCTCGAACGAATGGGTCCGATTCGGGACCTCAAAGGGGTACAGAAGGTGTTGGGGTGCCCGCCGCCTTTGCCGCTTCATTCCGCGGCTCGGTGAGAAGGGCCTGCCCCTCTACCGGCTGCTCAAGAAGCACGAGCGCCCTGGACCACCGAGGCCCGTGACGCGCTCGACAAGCCGAAGGCGTCTCTCGACGCACGCCTCCAACCACGCCGCCGCGAGACGGCGAACCCCTGCAGCTCTGCTGTGCAGCCGGCAACCACCTGTGGTCAGCGCCGTGATCGTCATAGAGCGCACGGAGGAAGGGCATGCCTTGCCCGTGCAGGGCTCTGCCTACCACATCGGGTCCCGTCGACACGAAGACGCGCTACCCCCAGGCCCGTAAGCCGCCGTACGCAAGAGTCCCCGCGCGGCGCAAGCTCCGCCACTACTTCGAGGCCCACCCGGTCACGGTGGTCTCCTCCTTCCCGCTAGGAGAGATCATTCGCAACCCTGACGCGGCAGGCAGGATTGCCAAATGGTCCGTGGAGCTGATGGGCGAGACGCCGCCTACGCCCCGCGTAAGGCCATCAAATCGCAAATCCTAGCCGATTTCGTCGCTGAGTGGACGGACACTGTTGACGGTGAAAATCCGTCAACCTAGCCATGAGTTTACCTTCGGTGTTGACATGAGTTTTGTATCTTATTCATTGGTACTAACCCCCGTGGTATAACAAGTTCACTTGTGCATGTCGGTTTTGGAGTTATGTGTTTACGCAGGGTTTTAACGTTGAAAGCAAGACTTCCGGGATAAGTTCATCAAGCACCTCATGACAAGACCTTGAAGTCCTGAACAAGTCATGCAATGAAGCAAAATTAACTCCAAGAAGCCGGGACTTGATCCGAGAAGACGATGTACCTGTGGACCGACTCGTAAAAGTGTTGAATCTTGCAAGACAAGGAGTTGAGTCCACCCGAGAGAAACCGACGACATGGACCTACATGCAGAAGGGGGAAGCATCCAGAAGCAAGGGAACCGACGTCGGGCAAAGGAGCCCCGGCGGCCGCTCCAATGGGCCTGGAAGCCCGCCGCCCCGTCCGTCGGCCTGTGCCCATTTAGGGCCCAAATTCGGTCTCCTTGCCCTAGCCGCCAATCGGGCTATTTATAGTCCCCCGACTGAGAGCCACGCAGAGGAAGTCGTATTCCGCCGCCGAGAGCAAGAGAAGCTTGAGGGACACCAACTTGAAGATGAGGGTCGTGCTAGTTGTCTAGGGTTTCCCTGGCCGACGTGGGAACCTTGCATGGAAGACCACGTCGGAGCTCCGGAGCGAGGATCAAGATCAAGGGAGGGCCCTGGTGGTGATCTTGTTCATGTAATCATTCATGGTGAAGTTTGTAAGTGAATTCAATTTCTAGCGATCAAGTGCCTTCTCGATGATTTTGTTTTCTTCTTGGTTTTTGCTTCTTCTACGATCTAGTTTGCAGCTAGATTACATAGGGTGCTCTTGTAGCCGCGGTGGCTAGAGGTGCATACCGGACCGGCCAAGTGATTTCAACTTATTCTATCGAACTCGCCCTAAGCTCCCGCATGAATAGGGATACGTTGTGACAGAATCTGGGGTCTCGAAAGGCTGATGTTTTCTGAGTCGGATGGGAAGGCCGCCGATTTAAAGATGCTTTTAATGAGATTCTCTTTGCTATCTTCATCTATCTTGTTTGGAGCTACAACATAAGCATGATCTAGATTCTCTAGATTGGTTATCTCTTGCTTTCTCATACTTCTTTAGTAGATTAGATTAGATTCGTTTTCTTTATGAGTTATAGATTAGATGCAACTTATCTTCATAAGATAGCTTTACCTTGCTTTACTAGATTGAATCCTTGTTTCCATTGTTCCACGGATTCGATACC
This sequence comes from Cenchrus americanus, assembly GCA_947561735.1. Lineage (NCBI taxonomy): Eukaryota > Viridiplantae > Streptophyta > Magnoliopsida > Poales > Poaceae > Cenchrus > Cenchrus americanus. Next base: position 41,543,329 of record OX387242.1, on the reverse strand, counting down.
TTGGGTTCACCACTCGAGGGAAGAAGGGTCCCTTGACTACGACGGAGGACTTGTCCGCTTGCAAGTCCAAACGAACTTTGATACAACTATTAGCCATCAACAAGCCCCTTTTTCTGGCGCTCGTTGCCGGGGAACAAGCAACTCAAGATCCGATCTAGTATCGCTTATCTTTCAGTTTTTCTCTTTTGATTTTCTTTTTGCATCTCTTATGTTTGATCATCCTCAAAAAGAAAAAAATCAATCTAATCTAGTTTTGATTAACCCTAATTTTTCTTTTTCTTTTTAGATTTTTGTTTTATCACTAACCCTAACCGGAGATGGTTGGCTACCTCTCCAAGAAAACCCAAACTTTTTTTTTGTGGATGATCCGTGAAAACTTACAGCAAAGGTGACGTGCAACACAAGCTCGAAGGACCATCAAAATCTCCAAGGGAATCGCCACCTCCAAGTCAAGACGCCGGAAGGCCGTTCAAGATCAACGAGGACGGAGAAGATGGAGATGGAGAAAGAAGCTCAACACCTAAAGGCCGCCGAGGCAAGATCCACGTGCGAGGAGAAGTGTTCATCATGATGAAGATGCTAGACGCAAGTGGGACAACTTGCCGGGCGCCCGATGGGTAACAAAGAAGAATATCCGAGACAACTCCAAGGTCCCAAGACGGCGAAGGCTACTCAAACTCATTCGGGAGAGATGAAGCATCACACTAGAGACCATGAAGATCATGACCGAAGGACCGGAGTTCGAGATGCCGAGCCACAAGGAAGATGTTGCATCCGTCAAGACCAAAGGACAAAGCCAGCCTGTGAAGACCAAAAAAATTGACTAAGCCAAAGTGGCGTATGGACCTCCCACAGGCCCACTACCTCGGTGGGTACCGGGGCCAGGCTACTCGGTGGGCCACGGGACTACCGGCTTTAACGCTACACGGCTTTGAGGGCGTGGAGCACAAGGACAACACGAGGTAGTACTCGGTTGGGACTTTGTACACGTTCCGCCTTGTATAGAGGTCTCCTAGACGTACTCGACTAGTACTCTTTCCTACTCGACTTGTAACCACATGGGACTGGGCGAGGCGAGGCCGTCTCCATCATCCCAATCTCGTCTCATACAACCCACGGCGCACTATTGCTGTCTGTAATCGTGCCCTATCAATCTGACTACGGCATACGGGACGTAGGGTATTACGCACCTGCCCGGCCGGGCTGTCTAGAAATTGTGTGTCGCGTGTCTCTTCCTTTGAGTTCTGCAGGTCTCGGCGAGTCACATTCATCTCGCAGTGCTCCCCCGTAGTGGGTTGCGGTCAAAACACGACGAGCGGGGTTTGGCAAGCGGTGAATGCGACACCGAGGTGATCCTTTCAAAGTTTTCCCCTCAAGAGTGGCAATGCCAATCTCGCAGAAAGTTGTGTCCTCATCAAGATCTACAACTTTCATAAAAGGTAGAATTTTTAAGTGTTTAGGTGAATTTTGGAGAACGGCAAAAGTTCGGCGGTGCTGTGGACACTGGGGTGGCCAGTGGGTTTGACCCAACCTTTGACCATGGGTTGGCCCCACAAGTGTGTTTACTGGTAATTGGGGTCACTAGGGTGGGTTAGTAGTCCCATGACACCGCGCGCCGCTACGGTACGGCTAACGCGCCGGAAGCCTCGAAGGGGGCCGGGCGCACCCTTGTTTCACTCGCGTGTTCCTACGCGGATTGGGTGGAGGGCGCCGGGGCGGGTGGATGGCCATCCCGGGGAAACCCGCCGCAGCCCCGCGGCCGCCGTGGCCACGCGTGCGAGGGCGCACGCCGGCCTTGCGGGCGCACGCCGGCCTTGCGAGGGGCACGCCGAGCGGTTGTAGCAACCACTCTCGCTGCAGCGAGCGCCATTGGGAAGGAACGCCGTTACGCACATACGTGCCACAGTACCGGCCATCTTGGACACCTCCCTCGAAGCTGTCGAGACGCCACCACCATACGCGCGCCCTCCCCTGCCTCGAACGCCCTTGTTCGGTGCGGGGGTGAGCCATCATGGCCCGATCGCGGCGAAAGATCGTCGGGACGGCCGCCCACTCTACAGCGTAGCACGACGTGCCACCCCCGTGGGGCAAGGATAGCGCGAGCGTGCGTGATAACTGCGCCGCCCTTGGCACATAAAAGGAAGCGAGCCCCAAAGGGGCGGGGACGGGCCAGTTCGATTCAACACAACACACCGTGCACTCACTCTCTTATTCTCCCACAACATCTTCGACCACTCTCCCGGGGGACTTCCGGTCCACGCTTCCTCTCACCGCCTTGCTTGTGCCCCACTACAAAGCACCCGGGGCAGAGCAATATAGTGCCACGAGCACACCCTGTGGACGTACGGCCCCTGCGACGAGAACCGGGATAAAACCTTGTGTCATTTGTTGCTTGGCATCGACCATTGAGGGATAGACCTGGGGCGCTATCTGCGGTTGGTGTCGGGACCATGTTCCGCACCGACGGTTGGCGCCCACCGTGGGGCAAACGAGCGCCCCGAGGTCATTTCGCCAACTCCCTCCCGCAGACGATCGCAGCACAGTGCGGGTGCTACCGCGCTGCGCATGGGTAGCTCGGACCCCCTCAATGGGGTTCGAAATCCGCTTCGGGGGACACGAACTTTCGAGGGCTACGGGGGGCGGCTATCTCATGCGCCTCACCAGCGGTGAGGGGCTTCGCGCGCGGGCCGGGCGGTGGCCCACAGTAATCCGCGCCGCACGACACTTGGGCGCAACACCGCGAGCGCGGATGCGCGGAGTCGAGTCAACGCCACGGCCGCCGCGAGTCGCCCTGCGGGCTACGCTCGCGTCGGAGGGCGCGGTCCAGGGCGGCCCCGGGCGGGCGCGCCCGCCGCCCAACGCGGTGCGCCCAGGTTAATACGGCCGGCGCCCCGCCCCCGGCGGGACCGCGTGCGGTCTCGGGACCACGCATCCCCACATCGAGGAGCTGCGTGGCGCCACGGCGGCCTACAACGCCAACGTCAACACGACGATGCGCGGGGTTCCTGGCCGCCACGTCTTCGTCGCCGAGGAGCACGGCTGCCTCCGCCGGCCGGTGCGAGTGGGTCACACGGAGCTTAAGGTCGACACGTGAACACCGCCAGCGCCACGGTGGGCGGAGTGGGACTTCTCGAGCGTTTTGGGACCCGGTCGACGTTCGGGCGCTTCCTCGACGCCACGGACTGCGGTTTAAGTTTGCTCCGACGGCTCCGGCCTTGGGGGCTACGGCCCCACGCGGGGGAATGTTGCGCCGTCATCACCAACGACCGGCCAACGCATGGGGTGCGCGGAGTGCGGAGACGGAAGTCCACGCACCGGCCCGAGGGATCGCTACGCGCACAGCGCGGGGCCAAGCGCCCCCTCGCGGGGCCCGACGTCGGCAGCACGAGCCGGCCCAAGCCCGCGAGCTCGAGGCCAAGGCTGGCCCGGAGGGAATGCGGGCAGTGCGAGGTTTGCTCAGGTGCCTCGATCGCCGAGGGAAGCCTCGCGCGCGGCGGGCGCGCGGGAGGCCGGGCCGACGGTCCGTGACCGCATCAACACCATCCCCAACGCGGGGACAACGGGACGTTCGCGCGGGCGACCGCCGAAGCTCATCGGCCGCCGCGGCGCCGCAATGCGCCATGCGGCACCCTCGACCCCGGGCTCGGGGCATGCACGCGAGGTGCGGACTCTCATCGAGCAGCGGCCGTCCCGCGGGCCGAGGAGGCTCGGCCTCATGCGTACGCCAACAAGGGGGGGACGCGCGGGGGTGATGATCCCGCACCGGGGAGGCGAACCCACGGTGCACGCGGGTCAACGCGTAGATCAGGGGCGCACGCCGGCCAGGAACGAGCTCCTTGACGCGCGCGGGCGGCTGGATGGCGATGCCCGCAACGTCATCGAAGCGCCGGAGGCGCACGAGCAAGGCGGACGCACGAGCGGCTAGGGCTACCCACCCTCGAGAAGGGGTGGACGCTACGGCGGCGGCGGAGAGGATCGCTCCCGACGCGGAGCCCCGGAGCACCGTGTGTTCGAGCGGGGAAATCCGCGAGCGACGTTCCCCCGGCGCTTCAAGGCGGCCCTCGACAATCGTCCGAGTACAACGGGAGACGGACCCCGCGTGCGGCTCGCGACTACGCCTTTGTCTCGGGGGGTGGGCGGGGCCACCCGGCCGACGAAGTGATCATCGCAACTTGCCCTGCATACCGGGCAAGCGCGGCTTGGGACATGGCTCGAGCACTTGCCCGCGGCCGGATCCGCAGAGCCCGGGACGATCTAGTCCACACGTTCGGTGAGCAACTTCCGGGCACATATGTGCGCCACGGGAACTCATGGGGTCTCGCCGCTCACCGCACGCGAAGCTGGCGAATCGGCGCGGGACTTCATGCGAGCGCTTCTCCAAGCGGCGACGGGCTCCCCGGCGTGGCACGGTCAGAGATGGAGTGACGCGTTCCTCGAAGAGCACCCGTGCGGGACCTGCGTGCGCGGGCGGAGACGCGGCCGCGCGGACTCAAACGAGCTGGTCGACATTGCCACCGGCTTCGCCTCACGGGAGAGGAGGCCGTGGGGAGCAATCTTCGGCGGCCCAAGAAGGGCAAGCGCTCGGGGACACGCCCGCGGAGGGCGGCGGGTCCAGGGCCGCACGCAAACGATAAGCGGGGCAAGGAAAAAAAAGAGGGCGCGCGCGGCGCGCGGCCGAGCGGGGCGGCGGCGGCGCGGGGCCCTCAGCTGTTCCCGGCCGACCGACGGGGGCCTCGGCCGACTCCTCGAGGCCGGGGGTGTTTGACGACATGCCGAAGAAGCCATGTCCCTACAAGACTCGCGTGAACCACACTCTCTTCGAAGCGATCCGACATGCTCGAAGTTCTATGGCCGTGCGCGCGAGGAGAGCGGGGGCCGAGAAAGATGGAGCGACGGCGACGCGGGTGGTTTCCTTCTTTGTCGAGAATGTGTTCCTCATCTTTGGGGGACCTACGCTCGACATGTCGACCCGGCGGCGCAAGAAGGAGCGGCACGAAGTCCTCGCGCGAGAGGGCGCCTCCCGGCCGCTTCCTCGAGCGGTCGAAGGAGGCCATCACCTTTAAGCGAGACGGCCACCCAAACCGCATCCCGAACCGAGAGACGTTACCGGCGGTGGTCGATCCCATCACGGCCCGGGAACGCTTGGGTTTCCCGAGAGTCCTTATGGACGGAGCAGTCGCCTCGATATCCTCTTCGCGCACACGTTGCGCACGATGGGGATTGGGGGCTGGCGGACCGGTGCGGCCCGGCCACGAAGCCGTTTCACGGCATCGCGCCGACAGCGGGTTCAGCCCCTCGGGCGATCGTCTGCCCGGTCGGTTTAAGGACCCCCGAGAACCCCCGCAAGGGGAAACCCTCACCTTCGAGGTGGTGGGGTTCAAGGGGCCTACCATGCCATACTTGGCGACCTTGCTATGCCAAATTCATGGTGGTCCCCAACTACACGTGCACCGAAGATGAAGATGCGGGTCACAACGGGCGTGCGTCACCCGTCGGAGTGGGCGTCTATCGAGCACGCATTCGGCGCGACGTCGGAAGGTGCGTGGAACATCCTTCGAGGCAAGGGCGGATGGATGAAGCGGTGAACACGGCTGGAGAAGATGGTCAACGACGACCTCGGCGCTCCGACGCCAAGCACGTCGGCACCTTCGAGGACGCCGAAGCGAGACCAAAGGGGTCGGCCGTCGACCCCAGGGGCAAGGCGTTGAGGGTCGAAGCTCGACCCTCGACCCTAAATAGGAAACGGTGCTCGTCGACTTCCTCGCGCCAACGCCGACATCTTCGCATGGAGCCCCTCGGACATGCCAGAGGGCATCCCGAGGAAGTCGCAGAGCACTCCCTCGCTCTGTCTGCCCAGCGCGCGCCGTGCGGGCGGGCTGCGGCGCTCTTCGACGAGAGGCGGCGACGGGCGATCGGAGCGGAGACAGCCCGAGAAGCTTCTCGGCGGATTCAACGAGAGTGTTCCAACCTACGTGGCTAGCTAATCTGCTTGTAAAAAAAGAAAAAATGGGAAGTGGAGGATGTGTATAGACTACACTAGTCTCGGTAAAGCATGTCCAAAAGTTCCTTTTCCTTTGCCACGCCGAGATCAAATCGTTGATTCAACGGTGGGTGCGAGCGCTCCTGTTTTTTTCCTTGATGCCTATTCGGGATATCACCAAATAAAAATGAAGAGGTACGAACGGCTCGCGACACCGTTCTCGTACACCGTTCGGGACGTTCTGTTACGTCACGATGCCTTTTGGCCTCGAGAAACGCGGGCGCAACATATCGGCGGCGCATGCGGCTACGTTTTTGAGATCACATCGGGCGGACGGTCGAAGCCTACGTGGACGACATCGTCGTGGAGGGCCGAGAAGGCGGACGACACCAGTTGCTTGTTTCTTGGCGTCGCGTTCGAACACCTACGGGCCAACGGGGGTCAAGCTAAACCTAGAAAATGTGTCTTTCGGGTAGCGGGAGCATGCTCTAGGATACATCGTCTCCCGGCGGGGAATCGAGCCAACCTGAAAGGTCGCGGCCCTCGGCGAATGAGTCCAATCCCAGGGACCTCAAGGGGTGCGAGAAGGTGTTGGGGGGTGCCTCGCCGCCTTGGCCGCTTCATCCTCGAGAGCTCGGTGAGAAAGGGCACCGCCCCCTCTCTGGCGCTCGAAAGCACGGCGCTTCTCTTGGACGCCAGGAGCCCGGACGCGCTCGACAAGGGCGGCGTCTGCGCGCACGCTCCAATCCTCACGCCGCGCGCGGGGGCGGCGGCCCTGCCGACTCTACGTGGCCGCAACCACCCGGAGTGGTCGGCGCGGGGGGGGCGTCGTGGAGCGCACGGAGGAAGGGCATGCCTTGCCGTGCGAGAGGCGGGTCTACTACATCGAGCGAGGCTGTCGGACACGAAGACGCGCTACCCCCGAGGTCCGAGAAGGCTGGCATGCGCGGTAGTCCCTCGCGCGGCGCAAGCTGCGACACTACTTCGAGAGCCCACCGGTCACGGTGGGGGGTCTCCTCCTTCCCGCTAGGAGAGATCATTCGCAACCCGGCCAGCGGCGGCCGGGATTGCGGAGTAAGTCAAGGTGGAGCTGATGGGCGAGACGCTCGCCTACGCCCCGCGTAAGGCCATCAAATCGCAAATCCTAGCTGATTTCGTCGCTGAGTGGACGGACACACAGCTGCCGCCCCTCAAATCCCAGCGAGTCTTGGACTGCGATTCTTCGACGACTCGATGATGAAGACGAGGGGAGCGGGCGAGGCCTCGCTCTTCGTGTCACCTCGGGGAGCACATGCGCTACTCGGTGCGCCTCCTTTCCCGCGTCCAACAATATGGCGAGAATACGGAGGCCCTTCTGCGCGCGGCCTCAAAATGGCATCGATGAGTTGGGCGATCAGGGCCTCGACGTGCGAGGGACTCGCGACTCGTGATCGATCAAGTCATCTAGAACGCGAGTGCCCGACGATAAGATGGAGGCCTGCGGCAAGCCGTGCCGGGCCCTCGAAGACAAGTTCTACGGCATCGAGCTTAATCATGTGCCCGCCGGTACAACGAGAAGCGAGATGAGTGGCGAAGATCGCGTCGGGCGGATCCGCCGTTCCCGAGAGAACGCGTTTTCGCGCGACACATCGTGCGACCCTCGGTCGCCTTCGAGCCCTACCCCTCGAGCCACGACGGACCCTCGGGGGCTCCCTCGAATCCGGCGGGTGCGGAACCCTTGGATGAGGACCCCTCGGAACGGGGCGTGCGTGCTCTCCTTCTCGAGGTACGGCTCCCACGAGGACGATGCGATGGACATAGAGCGGCTCTGTCCAAGCGGATTAGCGGGAAAAATACATCGCCTGGATCGCTGAGGGAACTCCCCGCGGATCGGGCCGCGGCCGAGCGCATCGCCGGGATGGCAAAATCCTTCACCCTGCGTCGGCCGAGAGCGGCCTGGCGCGCGCGTCGGTGCCCCGTCCTCCCGGCGATGTATACCCATTCTAGGGGGGCGCGAGCTCCTACGGGACATCCACGCGCGGATCCGTGGCCACCACGCCGCGCGCGCACCCTCGTCGGCAATGCTTCGCGAGGGCTTTTTGTTGGCCTACCGCGGTCGCGGATGCCGGCGAAGTGTACGCACCTCGCGAAGGGGTGCGGTCTACGCCCGCAAGTCCAACTTGCCCGCTCATGCCCCGGCCGCAAACGATCCCCCACTTGTGCCGGTTTCCTCCGTGTGGGGGTTGGACATCGTCGGGCCCCTCGGGAAGGCGTCCGGGGGGCTTCACCCATCTCCGCCCGTCGCGATCGACAAATTCTCCAAGTGGGCGGAGGTGCGCCCCATCACGAACCCCAAGAAGCAGGCGTCACGTTCTTCACCGACATCGTCCACCGCTTTGGAGTGCCAAACTCCATCATCACGTACAATGGGTCCCAGCTCACGGGCCGAAGTTCTTGGAGTTCCGCGACAAGTTCCACATCCGCGTGGATTGGGCGGCCGTGGCACACCCACGCACCAACGGCCAAGTGGAGCGTGCCAACGGCATGATTCTACAAGGCCTCAGGCGGTACCGACCGACCCCGGCTCAACAAATCGAGGACCTAAAAATGGCTCCAAGAACTACCAGCGATCGTGTGGAGCCCAAGGACCACCCAAGCGCAGCCACCGGGTTCACCCCATTTTTCTTAGTCTATGGCGCGGAGGCAGTCCTCCCCCACCGACTTTCGAATACGGGTCGCCCAGGGTGCGAGGCTACGACAAGGATGCTAACCAGCTAGCCCGCGAGGACTCGCCGGACCGGCTAGACGAAGTACGCCTCGTGGCGTTGATGCACTCGCAAGGTATCCACGGTCCCTACGACGCTAGCACGCAAGATACGTCGCGGGGATTTCGGCAAGAGGATCCGGTCCTAAGGCTACGCCAAGACAACCGAGGGCGCCACAAGCTATCGCCCCCATGGGAGGGACCCCTACGTCATGGTGAAGGTGCTCAAGCCGGGCACGTACAAGCCGGCCAACGAGGACGGTGAAGAACTCACCAACGCTTGGAACATCCAACGCCTACGTCGCTTCTACCCTTAGCTAGGATTTCCAAGTACTTTCGTTGTAAAATCACATGGCCAACGCCCGGTTGGTGTCAACTATGTAAATAAGTCTAATAAAAGGGCAACTCGGCTTTCCGAAAAACCCAAGTTACCCCGGGGGGCTACTACGGGGGGCATCCCCCCCCCCAAAATGGTCCCCATTTTTTCGTGCAAAAATAAAAACACAACAACACGCGCTAAGTTTGTTTCCTACTTCAACCTCGAGCCACGATTCGAACGGGCGCGGGCGGCACGGCGGAAGGAGCGTGCGAGCCGAGATAGCCTACGCCGCGTGGCTATGGCCCTTCTCTCTCGCCTCCCACCCGGCGGGCCCCCTGCGAAAATCGAACTTCCCTAACTAGAATCTACTCGAGAAGAAGGAGAAACAAAAGCGTGATAAACAAACGATTTCGTTTACATCAAATGCCCTTGTTCATGAAACAAATTGTTTATTTACAAAAGGCCACGAGGCGAGTGCGATACACATCAAAAAACGGGCCTAGCGCCCAAGCGCTTTCGAGGCGAGAGGAGCAGCGGCATCGGCGGCGTCGGAAGAGGAACTCCTCGAAGGCCTCGGCGAGCAACCCGGCGGCGTCGGCGGCAAGCGCGTCCACACGCTCCATGGCCACCTCGTCCTCGACGCCCTCGGGAACGATGTAGCCCTCCGCCAGCGCCTCGAAGTTGACCTCGTAGTGGGATCGCACCACTCCGAGGGCCTTTTGGACGCCTAGGTGCATCGCCGGGCGCATCCGCTCCGTGACGTGGCCGCCGAGGGGCGCGCGGGCGGCCGGCCGAGGCCGCCGCTTGGGCCTCGCCCTCCTCGACGACGCGGCGAGGTCTCGGGGCCGCATCGCGCGGCTCCGCGCTCGCTCGGAAGAGGTGTAGGAAGCTGCGGAGCCTCGGCCGCCCGGGCGGCGTGCCCCGGGCGGTGCGCAAGCCCTGGAATCGACAAGACGAAAAGAAATCGAAAGGGGGAAGCGAACCCTCGAAAGCAAAAACCAACAAGCGAGGAGTCAAACGGTGGCTCACCCTCGACTTGCTTCCTCTCCGGATCGAGGTCGCGCGCGCGGACTCGATCGCCAACTCGAGGCGGCGGGCCGGCGTCGCCTTGCTCGCGGAGGGCCGGCTCTCGCGGTTGGCGTTCGCGTGCGGCGCGAGCGCCTCGTCCTCAACCTTGGAGAATGCGGCGTTCCGCTCCTCCGGCCGACTTCTCCGCCGCCTCGCGAGCGACGCGTTCCGTCCGGCGCCGTCGGGCGTCGCCAAGGGCAGCTCCTCGCTCTCGGGGTCGCCCCTCGGCCCACGGCGGGCGATGCGCTCTTCTTCGGCTCGCTCCTTAGCGGCGACGAGGGCCGCGGCCTTGGCGTCGAGAGCGGCCCTCGGGTCGTCGGCCTCCTTGGCGCGGTGCTCCAACCCGCGCGCCCGCTCCTCGGCCGGCGGCGTGCGCCTGCGCCCCCTCGGCGACGTGCGGAGCTCCGGGTTTCGGCGCGGCGGTGGCCACCTCCGCCTCCCGGTTGGCGGCCGGCGTCCGCGTCTTCTCCGAGTCCGCGCGCGCGTTCCACGCGCGCCTCGTCGCGATCGACGAGGGCCGCGCGGACCCGCTCGAGGCTCGAGCGGCGCGCGCGTCTGCCCTAAGCTCTCCGGGAGCTCGTCGCACCACGCCATCGCCCGTACGCCGGCCGGTCGTCCCGGCGTCCCGAGAGCATCCGCAAGCGCGTCGAAGGCGCTGCACCGCTCCCGGAGCTGGTGAACCTCGGCATTCACCCGGTCGAAGGCGTTGTATTTGTCGTGGGCGCGACGCTCGAGCTCCTGGCAACCGCAAGACCAAATCCCATTAGCACCAAGACTTGGGCGCAATGTACACAAACGAAAAAGAAAAAAAAAGGACGAGCAATTGTGGCTCACCTGGAAGACGAGCCAGGCCGGGCCGCCATGGACCCGCAGCGCCTCGTTCAGCGCGCGGTTTAGCGTGGCACCGTGGCTCCGGAGCTCGCCCCAGAGCTCTTGCTCCCCCCTGGCGTCGGCAAACGCGGGGGATCCTCAACGGCCCCCTCCACGGGCGGGGCGGCCGGCGCGGGAGGACGAGGCCTCGGCACCATGCCCTCGGCCCCCCACCACCATGCGACCCTCGTGCCGCCTCACGAGGGCCCCCTCCCGGGGCTCGGGGGAGTTCGTGGGCCGGCCGGCCCGCGATTCCACCCGGGCGCGGGGAGTCGTCCGAGAGCTCCACCACCTCCGCCCGAAGATCGCCGGCGGGTGCGGCGCTTGCGCCGCCACCGCCGGCACCTCCACTTGCGCCTCCGCGGCCACGGGCGCCGTCGTGCCGCCGTGGCCCGCCACCTCGGCCGTCCGCCGCATCCACGGGCGCTCCCCGCGGTTGCGCCCACTCCACCTCCTCCGCGGCCGGCCGCCACGGGCGGCCGTACCTCCACCATGGCCGCCGTCGCGGCCGTGTCTCCGCGACGGCCGTGGCCCGCCGCCCCGGCGGCCTGCGGCTGCGCCGGCGGCGGCCGATCCGCCGGCCGGGGGGCCTCGAGGCCCCGGCCAGGGTCTTGCGAGCCTCGTGCCGCCGCCGTGCTTGTCCCCGGGCACGACCCCCTCGACGAGCGCCGCCGGGTGGGGATAGATGCATCCGTCCTCAGCACCTTGGCTGGTGCAAGAGGGGGAACGGTCGGCACCACCCTGCACAGGCACGAACGGAGGGTTAGAGCACTTAATCATCGACGAGCCAAACCAAGCGAAGAAGGACAGGCTCCTTACCTCGCGGAGGAAAAGGCCCGCTTCCTTTTCCTCGAAGCCTCAGCGGATGAGGCCGATGCGACCGCCGCGCGCCGGCGGAGCGCCTCCCGACGGAGCCACCGCGCGCGCGAGCACGCCCGCGCGCGCGCGCGGCGCGCCCAACGCCGCACCTCCCGAAGGCGCCACCGCGCGCGGGGGCACGCTCGCCCCGCGCACGGACACGCCTCCGCCGTCGCGCCCCTCGACGATGACGCGCGCGCGCGGGCACGCTCCCCCGCGCGCGCGGGCACGCTTGACGCACGCACGGGCGCGCGCGCCCGCCGCGCGTGCCTCCGCGGCGCGCGCGGCACCTCCGCGGCGCGTGCCGCCCCCGATGTCGATTGCACGGCGGCGGGCGCCGGTGCGCCCGCCCCGGGCGAAGCCGCCCTCGACGCCGGCGCGGGTTCCGGCGACGGGGCGCGGCCCTGCCACCGGTCGAGGGGCCCTCCCCCCTCGGCCTCTTCCTCCTCGTCCTGCTCCGAGGACGAGGGCTCCCTCGATCTCCCGGGGAGGAGATCCCCAGCCTCCTCGCGTCGCGGTACTCCGCGGACCGTCGATCGCGGCGCGCTTGACGTCGCCTCGCGTGCTCCCTCTTGCGCGCCGCTCGCTCCCCTTCGCTCCCGGCCGCGCCGCCCGCCGAGCGCACGGGAGTCGGGGGTGGGCGGAACGGACTTGGCGATGTTGAACTTCACCAATCGCGCACGGGGGCATCAATGGCGCGTCGAGGGAAACAAAAGCGAGACCAAGAATCAAAACAAAATCAAGAACCAAACTCACCGGCGGGCCCGTAGGGGAGCATCTCAAGGTCCCATGGGGTCCGACCTGCGGGCGGCGGCGTCCGGGTGTCGACGGCGCTCCGCGCCCGGGTGAGCGCGTACGGCCGCTCAAGGGGCGTCGGAAGCATTCGCGACCTCGCCAAGTCGACGGGGTTGGCCGCCTCCGTCATCTCGAAGACGCAGAGCGGCCTCTCCATCAATGGCACGATCCGCCGGTGATGAAGGAAGGCGAGGACGCCCATCGCGTTCAGCCCGTGCGCCGCCGGGCGCCGCGGCGCGGCCGGAGACCGACTCTGCCGCCTCCCGTCTTTGGCCGGGGCGTAGACACCCCGTAACCCCAAGAGTCGAGCCTCTCCTTGAACACCCAGGCCGGTGTAGGGGGGGAGGCCGGGCTCGGCGTTGCGCAAATAGAACCACCCCCGCTCCCGGCCCGGCGTTGTTCGTCGTCATGGTGCGGGGGATGTAGACGTCCTTGAACGCCCCCCGCGGGGCAAGCGACATCCCGCCGGCGCGCATCGCGCGGCGGGTCCTTGGCTCCGTCGTGGGGGCCGCGTGATGAGCTCCGCGCGGAAAAGGTGTACCCGAGCTCCCAATTGATCGGGATCCCCGGGTACCCTTCGCGAGACGCCCACGAACGTGGCCGCGCCGCGAGATCGCGTTGGGGGCGAAGTTGTGCGGCTCCACCCCGTAGTAGTAGCACATCGCCGCATGAAGGTGCTTGCCGGCGCGTTGAAGCCGCGCTCATGGTAGCGGACGAAGCTCACCACGTAGCCCTCAGGGCGGGTTGGGCTCGTGGTGCGCCGCCGGCGGCACGATCCACTCTGCCGGACGTCCATCTTCATTGGCCGCCGGTGGCCGGCGGCGACCGGCTCGCCAAGGGCGAGCCGGGTCACCGTCGACTTCTCCTAGGCATACGGCTCCCGGGGAATCGTGAGGGGAAGGGCGAGGCGGCGCCATGGAGAGGAACGAAGGAATGCGAGGACGGAGGACAAGGAAACGGAAGAAAAGGGCTCTAACGGCGACGCCGCGCGGTGGCAAGAGCAAGACGAAGACGAAAGGGCGGGGGGGCCGAAAACCGGTGAGACGCAAGGTAAAAAACCGCCGTCCCCCCCTTCTCCCGCGGTTTATAGGCCGACGGGCGGGCTCTCGGAGCGGACGCCCGCTAGTATTAACTGCAGGGAATCTTTCCATCGCGTCGACGGGTGGGCCCCACCACGACCGCAGCGGCCACAACACTGCAGGCGGGTCATCATTACGGCGAAGACCCGCGCCGACCGAGGCGAAACCGTCACGTCCGCCTACCACGCCGCCCACTACGCGCGCGCGCGCGGCTGCAGCGCCTAAAAAGACGCGCCCGCGCTGCAAAACCGCGGCCACGACCGCGAGGCATTTAAATGCCCGGGTCCCTTGCCAAGCAAGGAGCACCCTCGAACGGGGCGAACCCCCGGCTCGAAACGAAAACAGCCCTCGACGGGATATCAACGCGAGAAGGTCGCCCGGGACCTGCTCGATGTAGAGCAGAGGCACCGCGGGCACCCATGCCGCGTGGAACCCTCGAGCGGCACGAGCCCCCCGGCTCGAAAACAAAAACGACCCTCGATGGGATATCAGCGTGAGAAGGTCGCCCGGGACCTGCTCGATGTAGAGCAGGCACCCGCGGGCACCCATGCCACGCAAAACCCTCGAGCGGCGCGAGCCCCCGGCTCGAGACAATGTCAACCCTCTAAAAGAAGGCACACGCGTGAGAAGGGTCGCCCAGGTCACGCTTGAAATAAAGCGGGCACCAAAAACACTCATGCCGCGCTGTGCTGCCAACAAGCGCCTCGAGGACTGGCTCGCCCAGACCCCTCGACGGCCGCGAGCGCGAAAAGACGGGGCTGTCCAGGCACGGCCCCGCACGGCCTTACTGATCAGAGGTTCGAAGCCTGACCCTCGACGGGTTCGAACAATCGCCTCAGATCACAGAGTTAGGGACGACGAGGGCACGCGCATTCGAGCCGTTCCTCGAGCCCGTCGGCTCGAGGGTGCCCCACATGTCGTGTTCGAGAGCCGGCGAGGGCGGCAGCTAGCGGGGGGGGATCCCACCGAGGGAGAGCTTCGCGCCCTCGGTCCCTAGCGAACGGGGACCGAGCCCCACCTAGCAAACCCGCGCAAGCGCTTCCATGGACGTGTCTGCGGACCACGCGGCCTACCCTTATCGAACGGGGCATGGGCGTCCCACTTGAACCACCCGCTAGCGGCTCGACGAGGAATCCGCAATTCGCGACCCGCTCGATGGGAGTTGCGGAAACCTCACCCTCCGTCCCGCGGAGGAACGGCGAGGGCGCGTTAAAAAAGCAAGTCGTCGGGCTCGACCCGATCGCCTCGAACAGAGCCAAGGCTCGGGGCTTCGACGCACGGCTACACCTCCTTGAAATTGCACCCGCCGGAGACGGTGACGGGGGAGCGTGCACCCCCGAAGCCGCCGAAATACCGCCGATGCCGGTTGGCATATGTGCCACGCCTTTCGACCAAAGTTCTCACGGTTAACTCCCCGGGGAGGAACCCACACTCCTGCCCGGGGCTTCGAGCTAGACCCGCGGGTCCGCCGACGCGGCCCCACGGAAAGCGTTCGCAAACAAGGAGGGAAGAACGTCCTATCGGTAGGTTCCGGCATCCGCGGGAGCCTCAATGGCAAACCCGCGGATGCTCGGGGGGCTGCGTCGGGGACAGCCCTAGGGGTCCCCTCAAACAACGGGGAAATCCTCACTTAAGTCCCGGTATCGAAACACGCTAAGCCTAACCATGCAGGTAACTAACCATGCAGGACGCGGCCCACGCCGGGACCCCGACGGCCCACCGAGACAGCCCTCTTAGAAGTCCCCTCGAGCAGGCCCCGCCTCACTCGAGGGCACACTCCTCCTCGAGCGGGCTCCGCCCCGTTCGAGGGGCAACTCTTCCCTCGAGTGGTCCCGCCCCGCTCGGGGGCTCACTCCCCCCTCGAGCGGGTCTCGTCCCGCTCGAGGGTCCGTCCCGCCCTTGGCCGGGGCCCGCCACGCTCACGGGCGCCCCCGCACGCGTGCGCCGCCCCGTACACGGGCATTTAACGCCCGACGCCGCGAGACGGTGCCATCATGCGCCGGGGGCTCGCGCCCGGTGCCGTCGCACCAACTCCCCGGGGAGGAGCCCATCCCCACCACCGTGGGGATGGACCGTGTGGTACGGCCGGTGTCGGTCCCGTGACACCGCGCGCCCGCTACGGTACGGCTAACGCGCCCGACCCTCGAAGGGGGCGGGCGCACCCTCGATTTCACTTTCCGTGACCCTACGGGTTAGGTGGAGGCGCCGAGGCGGTGGATGGCCATCCCGGCCACACCGCCAACGCGCGGCCGCCGTACCCACGCGTGCGGGCGCACGCCCCGGCCCTGCAGGCGCACGCCGGGCGCGCGTAGCAACCACTCGCTACCGCGAAGCGCATTGGGAAGGAACGCCGTTCGCCCGCTCCCGTGCCCCGTGCCGGCCCATCATCGCACCTCCCCTCGAAGCCTATCGAGAGGACGCCACCACCATCCGCCGCCCTCCTACCCTCGAACCGCCACCGGTTCGGGGTGCGGGGTAGGCCATCATGGCCGATCGCGGCGAAGATCGTCCGGACGGCCGCCCACTCTACGGCGTAGCACGACGTGCACCCCCACGTAGCCGGATAGCGCGGCGTGCATGTAACTCGCCGCCCCCCTTGGCCTATAAAAGGGGGAAGCGAGCCCCCCGACCGCGGGGACGGACGGATTCGTTCAACACAACACACGGTGCACTCACTCTCTTATTCTCCCACAACATCTTCGACCACTCTCCCGGGGACTTGGAAGTCACGCTTCCTCTCCCGCCTTGCTTGTACTTGCCCCACTACAAGCACCCCCGGTGCTCGAGCAATATAGTGCCACGAGCACACCCCGCTGGACGTACGGCCCCCTCGGCTGGAACCAGGATAAAACCTTGTGTCATTTGTTGCTTGGCATCGACCATTGAGGGATAGACCTAGGCGCTATCTACCGGTTAGTGTCGGGACCATATTCCGCACCGACAGCGGTGCACTGCCCGAACTGTTGCCTCGACCTTGACGTGCCACCGGAGGTTGATCAATCCCGATCCGGACCTGGTGTTTACCATCCGAGCGTTAGAAACACCGATTTAGATTATGATATCAATAGAAAAAGCCGAAAAGATAAACAATGCTGAATTCCAGATTATGACAGATTCGATAGCTGTAAAAAAACAAAATATCTCTCTGTACCAGTAACAAAAAACCACGAATTTTTATGGAGATATGGTGTATGAAATTACTGAACTAACCCAACTGGTTTTGCCTCAATCGAAGGTCTACAACTCGAGATATAAAATAATGAAGTCGGGTATGTCAGCAGGAATTGACAGATTTCTGTTGGCTTAATGTTTCGTCCATAACTCCCAGAATATAAATTGGATAGAACTGAATTTTTGACAGAAAATCATGCATGAAATTTGTGAACTAACCCCACTGGTTTTACTTAATTCGGAGGTCTTTAGCTCGAGATAAAAATGAAACACTACTGCTGTGTCAGGAAGTGACGCGAACAGATTCAGCACTACAATGCTCCTTAAGATAGATAAAATATGATAGATAAAGAATTACGAATTTGCAAGATAAAAGATAGGTGGAACAGGACTTAAACCCACTAATCAAACTCTATTACTAAACCAATGTCATTGTGGCATTAATCCACAACACATTGCAATCAAATAAAAATCCAACTCATAGATGTTCACAAACCAAGCATTCAAACACACCACTATCTAACTCATCGATCCAACGTGTCGTTCTAACGATTACGCGACTCGATAACGTACAAAAGACTCCTAACACCTAACACCTATGGCCAAATGATCCTAGTGCGGGATCCAAGTGACCCATAGCTTGTCCTTGCGGGTCTTGGTGACATTGCGTGCCAGTTTTCCCCATCCTCCGCACTTCTTCCTCATCTTGTCCCGCGATCACCGCCTTGAGCCTCTTGATCTCCCTACGGTCTTCATCTTTCCGGTCGCGAGGTCTTGAAGCTCCATGAGAGTGTCATCCGGGTTGGTGTTGATAGCGCTACGAGTCCCACTTGCATGGCATAGCGTGCTCCCAAAGTTTCATTAGCCATAGGAATCTCACTGCCCAAAGCTCCAGAGCGACGACGGGGTAGATCACCCCACACGGAGTTGGTGAGGTGATGAGCCTTCTCATAACACCACGCAGATAGAGCCCTCCTAGATGCATCATCTCTCCCTGCGGTGAAGGTAGCTCTGGTGGCTAGAGCCTGGTGGACAACAACCTCATACAGTCCTCCATCCAGCGGGTTATCCTCCAAGATGCGCACAGACACATCCCACTGGGTTGGGTAGCGAGGGTGAGTCCTCTTCAGTCCAATGTAGTCAATCGTCACGGTACCGAAGACGCCGGAAGAGCCTCCTCAACTTGGACGGAAAGTGTGCATGCCCTCCATCATGGTGACAAATGACCACCGCCACTTCTGCGGCGCCGGGTGATCCTCGCATCTCCACCCCTCGGGGTCGAGTCCTCAGGGTCCGAGTGGTCATCTGGATCATCTCCTTGTTCTTGCTCTTCAGCTGGCTCCTCTTCTGGCTCTTGCTCTTCAGCTGGCTCCTCTTCTGGCTCATCATCTGACAGCTCAATGACAGTGGGTGGTGAAGCTTGCCCTGAAGCAGAGTTCGCTGCACCTCCCTCTCCAGAAGCTTCCTGGTGCTCCTCACTGTCGTGGAGTAGCAGTAGAAGTCCTGGTCCTCCAGGTACCTTGGAAAGCGGTAAGCACCTGAACGAGTGGTCTTCAGTCGGCGAACCATCTAAGATAGATGAGACAAGTGCAGATTACTAAATGAGACAAGATCAAGCTTAGATAACAAAAGCAAACAAGGATAAGATTAAACCAAGATTAGATGTAATAAAATAGAATAAAGCAAGCTAAACTATGTGTGGCTTCTATTATTATAAAATCCTTAGTTTTCGACCAGTTCTAACTAGGCTAACGTCCTACAGTCAACACGGCTCTGATACCACTTTGTCACACCCGGATTTAAGGACAAACCCGAATGCAAGAATACATGTGCGCCGGGATCAAATTACACACATGCATCGACGCGGTGAATACCAAAAAACACGGTGTAAAGCGTAAAGAGAGTATTAAACGGTTATTACATGACCGAATGTCTCAACTAAACAATCGTTCGAGTAGCTAACAGCGGAAAAGAAACACACGTAGAAGTCCTCCACGGTGCACTGGCCGGAGAACGAACGCCTAGAACCCATCGAACTCATCATAGTAGTCTTCAAAACGCCCATCCGAGCGACGGCGGGTAGTGTAGATGCAATAAATGAACAACAAGCATGAGCACATGTCGTACTCAACAAGGGAAAAGTTCTATAACAACATGCAAGGCTTTATGGTGGAAGCCGATGGTTCATAAGCAAGTCGGCATTTTAGTTGGTCAAGTTTTATTAAGCAATCGTTACTAGCAAGTGTAATTATATACCAAACCCGGATAATAAGATGCAACGGATCCATAAAATGTAATGCACAAGTTTAAAAGTTCCATCTTCCATAGAATTAATCATGTGAGGGTCCAGCCGCTCTTGGACCGTGAGCACGGCTAACTAGTTAGTTTTACACTCGTGGAGGTTGTACATCTTTACCCACAAGTCGCGTAAAAACCCAAAAGAGTTTTAGACCCAACCATGCGATGCTAGCTAGGCATCATACCACACTACCGAGGTGTGATTGCATAGCGACGCTACGAGGTCGTTACAAAGATCCCTAGATGTAGGTCGCCCGCTAGGTTACTTGACGGCGCAATGCATAAACCTCTCTCGGTGCGAAGCTACCATAGAGCAAGATCGGTCCGAGGGCCGAGTTATACACCAACTACGGCAACCCCCAACCCTTATCGGGTAAAGCATACCTAACATCTAGTTCACTAATTAATAAGCCAAGACAGAGCCATATGTCTTGTGGTAGTACTTGTTTTCTGGGTGGTCGCTCCATGTTCCGATTAACAAGCATAAAGTGTTCTTGCATTACATGAATGATAGCATAAATAAAGCCATATTAACAAGTGTTCATTAAACCATCCAAAACCACGTAAAGCGCTAGCATGTGCTACCCAACATAAAGTAAACCCGAGGTTGGTCAAGGCATAGGATAACAAAGCTAGTCGAACCTTAGCAATAGGACCCATCAATTTAATGCATAGCGATAATAAACAACGAGTGTAATTGAAATGCATGTTGTAATAGGAATGTAACGGGAATGCAGCAAGGACTTGCCTTCTACCAGCACCGGAAAGCTGCTCGGGGTCTTGATACTCTTCAACGGGACGGTGAAGTCCCCGAATTGCTCGTACGCTACGCTCCACACATCACATACAAGCAGACAATGGAAACAAATAAGAAACAGTACACCAATCATCTCAAACAGTACTAAAAACAACAGAAAACTATTCTACTCGTCGAGACGATCGCGTGGACATAAAGAACGCTAAAAACGGAGCTAAAACGACAAAGTTATGGCTAAAACAAGTTTTAGGACTAACCGTAAAGAATTTTAAGTTTTCGGGCTAAAACGAGAAGAAAACAGGGCTTAATCGTAAAGGTTTCCTAAGGTGGAAGGACCGGGTTCTCGGGGTTTCTTTAGCAAAAGCGCGCGGTTAAAGGAGGGGACGAATCTGATCCGTATGATCGAGATCCAGCGGGTGAGATCTAATGCGGGCGGATAGGGTAGGTGACCGGTGTGGGGGAGTTTGACCGGCGGGCTCGGGGCGAGCGGGGGCCGTTGGATGGCCATCGGGCGGCCACGGTGCAGCGCAAGCGGCAGCGGCGGCGAGCGGCCGGCGGCGAGGCGAGGCGCGGCGGTGCACGGCGGCGAGCGGCGGCGCGCTGCGGTTAAGGGGCTAGGATGCCCCAAACGACGCGGGGTTTGCACCGGGACGTCCGCGGGCGCTTGGCGAAACCTGCGGCGACCCTCCCGGACGGCGACGGCGAAGGACGACGGCGCACGGCGAGCCGCGGTGGCGGTTAAACTCCGGCGAAGGCGAGCCGGCGACGCGGAGCATTGAGGTACAACCAAACAAAGCACCGGCGGGCTTCTTACCTCACGGCGGATCCAAGGAGCAACTCCGAGGCGGGCGAACGACGGCGGTGGCACGGGCTCGAGGCGGCGGCGGTGACGGATAAAACTCGTATCCACCTACGATCCGCAAGCGTACGGACCTACACCTTTTTCACCACGGGATTCCCAAGGTTCTTGTCAATCCGCGGAGCAAGGGGATTACTAGCGCTTAACCAAGCACTAATCTAGTTGAATGGAAAACCTTTGAAAGAGTATTAATCTAAAGGTAAAGACAATCTAACCTAAGTTATTCTAAGCTAAGTTGATCAAACAAATCTAGGGATAAACTAGATGGTAAAGGGTGAACACAAGAGAGTGAGCAAGAAAGATAAGCGTTCCCTCCCTAGGATCTAGGATAACATGGTATGCATCTACTACACGAAAGCGGTAAACCAATCTACGGGGGGTTGTGACCACGGTTTCGCCCTTTCCCTCCTCTCGTCTCGTCACTACGCGAAGGTATTCGTGACTAGACCTATGATGGACACGGTATGTTGATGGAATCTATGGGAGTAGCGGATATCATACGCCGAAAAACACGGTAGCTAACCTTAATCATCAAAGCATCATCAACATGAAAACAATAGATTGAAACCACAAATCGAGTAGCGATCACATAGCATGTATCCATCTAATCCTAGGGATGAACGGAGACATTACCCCATCATCTTACACGGATTGAAGCACATAAGGGTGATGGAGACTCCGGAGAACGTCGTCGATGAAGATGACGGCGATGGAGCTTGGGAACACCCCTAGGCCGGCGGCTTGGAGTCCTCCTCTTGCTTCCTTCTCTCCGCCGGCGTTGATCCTTGCGACGAGCTCATCTAACTCTCTCCCTCATCTTGCGGCGGCGGTGTTCGGTGATTGGCGTCGGTAGGATGATTTGTTCGATGTGTCGGTCGACGGCGGCGGAGGGAATAAATAGATGAACATATAGGGCAAAGGGGGGACCGAACCGACCCCGGAGTGGGCTGGGCCGGTCGGCCCGAGCCGGTTGGCCCGAGCCCACTTCGGCCGGTTCGGCCCGGTTTCCTCCCCGGTTGCTTCTCGCGTGATCCCTTATTCGCGTGCACTTGCATGTGGGCCTTTGACGTCGTTTCCTTCACGGTTAAGGCTTGAATCCTTGCTATGCAAGCTTCGCTGTTTTCTGGTTGAGTCCCTGAAGACTTGCACGTTGACGCTTCGGTCCTCGGGTCATTTGGAGTCATGTTCATCGCGTGTCTTGACTCTTGTCGGGCTTCATGATCTTCTTCCAAAGTACTTGGTGAACTTATCCCTAAAGTCTCCTCATTAGCGTAAATTTCCTGCGTAAACAACAAACTCCAAAATCGACATGCAAGTGTGAACTTGTTACATCATTAGTATGCCTAGTGGCGGGTTAGTTGCAAATCATAATCGAAACCAATGTATAACAAGTACTCTAGGTTGACGGAAATTCACCGTCAACATCTCCCCCATGCTTAAACCTTGCTCGTCCTCGAGTAAGTAATCCTTTCTTAAATTGAAATCAGCGTTGCCTTCCAATGTTATCCCTGCACTTAGTCATTCATGACGAGACAAATTGCTCTCTCTTAAGAATTTATTTTTAAAGTTCAAGTTGGGACCGACTTCTTTTTCATTATGGAAGATAGACTAACAATAAAGAACAAGCCACATTTAACACAATGCTCTCAAACTTAAGTGAACTTCAAACCATTACCTTGTCACATGGAAGATTTTCAAAAAGATGCATATCCAACATAAGTGAAAATCTCTTGCAAGAGCTCATGGAACACTCATCTCATCAAGTCACTCAAGCCTATACTAGATTATTTTCAACCTACTCTACTCATATGTGATAGTGGAAGGCTTATGTGGAGCTTGGAAGGTTAAAAACAATCCTAGCAAAACATACATCCGAAATATTGTCAAATTAAGAGAGAGGTCTATTGGAATTACCGAGACTCGTCAAAAAGGCCATGGAAAATAAATGTTGGAAAAAGAGAAGGATGAAACACACACATTTAGATAAGTGAACATGTGCAAGTGGCAAATGGATGATCCCGAGGCACGAGTGAAGTCCTCGTTATCGGATTGCACATGGTTGGAAGATTTGAGTATGGATGTGTCATCAAGTCACTTGAGAACTTATGAAGCAAAAAGAACCGAGGAGCATCTTTATTTTTTCTTTATTTTATTTCCTTCTCATTTTTCTCTCTTTCTTTTTTTCACTTTATTCTTCCTATTTTTCTTACTTTTCTTTTCTTCTTATCATATATTTTTTTCATTTTCTATTTTATTCTCTTTTTTTCTTTTGCTCCTCAAAACTTTTTGCAACATAATACTTACATAGCATTTGTGTCAGAGAATGACTCCTCCCCCATGCTTGAACGATGCTCGTCCTCGAGCATAAAAGAGAGGGGAAATGACTCGCTAAAGTAAGTATAAATTCCATAATATTGCAGAATATTTGAATCTCCATCGAGGATTTTTACTCCATACTCAAATTGGGTTGTGGACAAGGAGGTGATCACAAAAAGATGTTTTTGGTTTAGGGTGGATGCCCGGCGAAGTTTGTGAAATTTTCGATGTGAAAACCCACAATGCGTGGACAAAAAGGCTAGCATGAAAAAGTTACACAAAGGAATGACCAGCTTCTTAGTCTCTAAATCCAACTCATCAAAACATATGTTTGCAATCTACGGGTTTTGTTATCATAAAACATATATGTATATGGCTTTGGTAGGTAGAACTTTGCAAGAGCATCACAAATATGTAGATAGCATAAAAGTTAAGTTTTCATAAAAACAACAAGTTATCCGGCTATCCATAAACTTAAATCAAAGAGCAAAGATATGTATGTGGGTCTAGAGCATAGTCATTTCACCTCCACAAATAAAAGAGCCGGTATTTAAATTAATTTCAGATCATATTATAGAGAGCAATTAGTCAAGACATGTATAACTTCATGTAGGTAAAACAAAGCGGCAACTTTCATCATCTTTCCATAAGCATAGGCAATATAGAACATCGAGGTCAACACATGGTCATGCTTATCTATTGAAAGTAAAAAGAAACCTAGGTTGTCCTCCTAGTAGCCATGTTATTGTTTGAAGAGAAAAACAAAAGGTTGCACCTAGTTGAGGTTGAAGGCATACTTACAAGCATTTGTGTTTGGAAAAGAGAAGGTCCATGGAGATGTTACCATCCTTTGTAATTCTTCGTTGCCTTCTTCCGACATCTCCATGTATCGATGTGGCTTTTGCTTTTGTCTTGATTTATTAATGCTCCTAAACTTCTGAATTTGATCTTGTATGCTTAATGGAGTCATTGGTCACCCTTCTCTTCAATGTTGTCATCACCATCTCCTCTTTCTTGTTCTCATCATCTCCTTGCTGTCTCTTTTTCATGGATTTCCCCCTCTGTCCAGAACAGAACATATATCGAAATATAGCTCTATTGAAAAGTTTATGAAATTACCTTTCCAACGTGTGGTCATTCATAGAAAACAGGGTTCAAACAAGGGAGCTATGTCCGTTTTACTTCAGCGCTGCGTGCTGTCCAAAACTGATTTTAGGACGTGTTGCACTCGGTGATTCGGCCATAACCGCTTGTAGGAACCTCCGATTGTCTTGATTCTTGATTTGTTGGAATCGTAACTTCATGGGGCTTCTAAATATCCAAAAATATCCAGTGTTTTCCCTTCGAGACCATGCAGAATTTTGATGAGATTGGTGGCTTCTTGCGCATTGATCCGGAGATGTCAACGATCTTTATCATTCTATCTTCTAGAGTGTCATGTTGCACCTCCGTGTTGAAGATTCAGGGTCTCCCCCATGCTTAGCATTTTGCTAGTCATGGAAGAAGAAGACAAAGAACTTCTTGGCCATCCTTCAATTTCCTTGTAGTGAGAGTCTTTATCTTGCCACGTAAGACGTTTTAAACGCACATTCTACCCCCAAGGTGACGGTTGGGAGTAGATAGAATTGCCAACAATCCAACAATGTCCCCTAAGATTCTTAACTTGTGGCATAATTAGTTTAATGAGGAATAAAAACCTAATGAGTGTACGTGGTGCAATGTGTGTATGCACATGATAGGAAAGCATATAAACAAAGACAATGTTTTCACCTAGTTCTAAACACCATGTTTACAACTAGGTTGCTGAATTTCTCCATAGCCATAAAGGTTTATATATCTAGGGTTAAAACACCATGTCTATCCCTAAATCAATAACTCTTATAGCACAAGAAAAATTAAGCGCATTGCAGAGCTTATAAACTAACCAATGCAACATGAAAACATATGAAAAGCTAGCAAGGTTTATCGAACTTAATGATGATGGTCCGCAATCATGTTTAAACACCACGTTTACACAAGATCACAAAAGAAAAATACTCATAAGGCCTTATGAAGTATTAACATGGAAAATGAAGCATACATCATTAAGTATATAAAACAACCAAGCCAACTATGTGCAAAACATGTATACACAAAGAAACATCACGAGGACAACAAAATGCAATGCATGCAAATAAATAAGATCATGAACATGATGGTGGTTCTAAAAAGGAAAACTGAACTTAGATTAATAACCACAAGTTGATCATCATAAGATAGTGCCATTCTTTTATTTTCTCTAAGAAAGTAGTAAAAATATAAAGAAACGGGTTGCCTCCCGAAAAGCGCTTCATTTAAAGTCATAGAGCTCGACTTTCTCACATACCTTCTTTGCATAGCCATGGCCCTTCATTAAAGAAGAAAAGGTACCAATGCAGCTTTAATTTACTTCCCATGTTGTGCTTGATCACTTATAGAAGACTTGCCCAAAGCATCCTTTTGTTTAATCATTATCTCCTTCTTTATCATCCTTCGGTGCTGCCTTCACTCCATGAATTTTTTTTTAATGTCCAGAACAGAAAGTATACTCAAGCTCTACTCCATTGCACAGTGCACAAAATTTCCTTTCCAACGAGTCTTTATATGCTCAAATCGGACTCCGGACAAGAGAGTTACGTCCGTTTTACTTCGGCGATGAAATCTGTCCTGAAATTTCAGAACGCGCAACGCTCAATGTTTCCTCCATAACTCCTTGCACGGGTCTTCAAACTTGTTGGTTCTTGATGCGTTGGAATGGTAATTTGATGGAGCTTCTGAATATCTCATTTTCTTCATTTGTACACCTCTGAACAAGCTCTCAAATTGATGAATACAGCAGCATCCATCGCGGGATTCGGAGAGGTTGATGATTTATCTTGCAACTCTTTTAGGCATGACTTCTTTTTTCATTATTCAAGCCTTGTCTACATGATTAGTGAAAATCGGGCCTTTTCCGACATATGATTCTTTAAGGTCATTAGCTTGACCAAGCGCAAAGCATGATCGAGATTTACAAAACTTATTGTAAACATACGCGTCCATAATTAACACCACATGTGAATTGTAGCAACAAGTCAAGGTGTAAATAAAAGAAGCATATGTTTCATGCATAGCACTTAGCTCATCATTAGGCAAAGGTTGTTTAGGTGTGAGATTAATTGGATCAAAAATAAATGTTTCCTCTTTTTCATTCTCAAGAAAATCTAGCCTATCAACATGATCACTATTGGAACAAGGCATAGACATTAAACTATCATTCATACTATTGGTTGAGCATGAGTATTTGAATTTATCAACATCAATACCAATAATATCTTGAGATTTCAGCGCGTACCTTGGCCTTAGAGATTTTTCAACAAGAGTGATATTTGGTTCATCGAGGGGTGTTGAAGGCAAATCGATCTCAACAAGTGTAGTTGCCTCTTCATCACCATCTTGCAATTTCTTCAACTCATCATGTGGAACATGTAATCCTTCAACTATGTACGCATTCATCTCTTCCTTGAAGTCTTCTTTATCAACAAGATCTTCATCTTCAAAGACTTGTATGTTGCTTTCTTTATCTTCCATGTACCACATGTCGTCAAGATCGCTCATCGTTGATTCACTCTTTTCTTCATCCTTGAGTACTTCCATGTCTTGATTTGCTAGTGTATATGCTTCAATAGCACACAAGCTATCATCTAGCTTGAGTCCTATCTCCTCCCATTTATCCTTTGGGTCACTAGGCTCATCACGGTTGTACTCTTCTCTTCCTTCATCATAAATCTTTGAGTTGTCAAACCGGTCGATCCATCCTTCATCTCCTTCTTCTCTTTCTTCTTCAAACATCTTTTGGATCGACTCTCCACTCATCTCTTGATCAAATATATCTTCAACTAGTTTGGCAACATGTCGGCGTTCCTCCTTCCTTCGGTGGTTAATTAGTGGGGCGAAATCAACTTGAACCCAACCGGATTGCTTGAACTCCGCCAATGGTCTAGCATTCCACATACTTCGGCCTACATTCATGTTAGTTTCAACATTTTTAACATCCGAAATGACTTCTCTTACCTTGGGAAGTGGATCTTCACTTTTTTGTATGGTCGGTTCATCTTCCTTGACCTTCGGTTCATCTTTTTCAGAAATTTCAGCAAGCACCTTGAGCTTGCTTTTGTCATTTTGCTCCTCTTGACAACATCTTTGCCAATCTCGTATTGTTCTTTGTCCATTGCTTATCTTTTGTAAGATTTGTGCGGCTTCACTAATTGTTTTATCCATTATATCACCGCCTGCACACATGCTTACAAAACGAGACGAGTTAGGGGTTAGTGAAAAATAAAAGGTATGCAACATCAAGTCACCGGAAAATCCCAAGTTCGGGCCTCGCTCAAGTAGTTCATTAAAACGGTCCCATGCTTCATCAATTCCTTCATCCTCTCCTTGCTTGAAAGTGAGCACTTGCCTCCTTAAGTCTTGAACCTTGCTTATGGGAAAGAACTTCAAAATAAACTTCTTCACTAGCTCATCCCAATTTCCTTTTGCTTCAACGGATGCAAGTGTGTACCATCTTCGCGCTTCATCTTCGAGAGAGAATGGAAAAAGATTCCACTTGAACCAAGCGGCCGGAACTCCTTTTTGTTGCACCGTGTTGCATAACATCGTGAATTCCTTAATGTGTCTATATGGGTTGTCATCCTCCAATCCTCTAAATGGTTTTGTCGCCACTAACTTGATGATTCCGGGCTTCAGTTCGTAGTGGGTTGTAGCAAGCATCAAATCTGATTTTTGTATCTCAATGTCTTCCATTGACGGCATCGCTAGCTCCCTTAGCGACATCTCTTCGTCTTCCAATGGTGAGGTGAACAAATCCATCTAGGCACAAGAAAAGTAGAAAGAAAAACGAGAAAAGATTTTTTTCTTTTTTTTAGAAAAATAAGGGTTAGGTGTTAGTAATCAACAAAATTAATACTAGATTAAACGTAGCAAGGCGGCTTGCTCCCCGGCAACGGCGCCAGAAAAAGGGGCTTGTTGACGGATAAAACTCGTATCCACCTACGATCCGCAAGCGTACGGACCTACACCTTTTTCACCACGGGATTCCCAAGGTTCTTGTCAATCCGCGGAGCAAGGGGATTACTAGCGCTTAACCAAGCACTAATCTAGTTGAATGGAAAACCTTTGAAAGAGTATTAATCTAAAGGTAAAGACAATCTAACCTAAGTTATTCTAAGCTAAGTTGATCAAACAAATCTAGGGATAAACTAGATGGTAAAGGGTGAACACAAGAGAGTGAGCAAGAAAGATAAGCGTTCCCTCCCTAGGATCTAGGATAACATGGTATGCATCTACTACACGAAAGCGGTAAACCAATCTACCGGGGGTTGTGACCACGGTTTCGCCCTTTCCCTCCTCTCGTATCGTCACTACGCGAAGGTATTCGTGACTAGACCTATGATGGACACGGTATGTTGATGGAATCTATGGGAGTAGCGGATATCATACGCCCGAAAAACACGGTAGCTAACCTTAATCATCAAAGCATCATCAACATGAAAACAATAGATTGAAACCACAAATCGAGTAGCGATCACATAGCATGTATCCATCTAATCCTAGGGATGAACGGAGACATTACCCCATCATCTTACACGGATTGAAGCACATAGGGGTGATGGAGACTCCGGAGAACGTCGTCGATGAAGATGGCGGCGATGGAGCTTGGGAACACCCCTAGGCCAGCAGCTTGGAGTCCTCCTCTTGCTTCCTTCTCTCCGCCGGCGTTGATCCTTGCGACGAGCTCATCTAACTCTCTCCCTCATCTTGCGGCGGCGGTGTTCTGGTGATTGGCGTCGGTAGGATGATTTGTTCGATGTGTCGGTCGACGGCGGCGGAGGGAATAAATAGATGAACATCTAGGGCAAAGGGGGGACCGAACCGACCCCGGAGTGGGCTGGGCCGGTCGGCCCAGGCCGGCCGGCCCAGGCCTACTTCGGCCCGGTTCGGCCCCGGTTTCCTCCCCGGTTGCTTCTCGCGTGATCCCTTATTCGTGTGCACTTGCATGTGGGCCTTTGACGTCGTTTCCTTCACGGTTAAGGCTTGAATCCTTGCTATGCAAGCTTCGCTGTTTTCTGGTTGAGTCCCTGAAGACTTGCACGTTGACGCTTCGGTCCTTGGGTCATTTGGAGTCATGTTCATTGCGTGTCTTGACTCTTGTCGGGCTTCATGATCTTCTTCCAAAGTGCTTGGTGAACTTATCCCGAAAGTCTCCTCATTAGCATAGATTTCCTGCGTAAACAACAAACTCCAAAATCAACATGCAAGTGTGAACTTGTTATATCATTAGTATGCCTAGTGGCCGGTTAGTTGCAAATCATAATCGAAACCAATGTATAACAAGTACTCTAGGTTGACGGAAATTCACCGTCAACGGGCGCGGACCGAGGCGGCGGCGGCGCTAGACGAGTTAGGGTTTGGGGCGGCGGACGCGGGGCACGGTTTAGGGGCGGTGGCGGGGGCGGCGGTGCCTTAAATAGGGGCATGGGGTCCCCCGGCGAGCGAGCCCGCGGCACGCGACGCCGAGTCGGAGCTCGGCCCGACCACGACTCCGGCTCGGATGCGGGCGCGGCGGGGCGCGAGGAGAACGCCGACGCGTGGGCCCGCGCGCGTCGAGAGGCGGCGGGAGGCGGCGCGCGCGGAGCTAGGCCGGTTGGGCCGCTAAGCGAAAGCGGGCCGCGGGGGCGCGCCGGGCTTCGCAGTCGAAACAAACGAAACGGCCGGCTCGGGCGGCTTGGGCTAGAACGGCGGGAGCGCGGCGCAACGGGCCGAGGAGTGCGGGGGGCGGCGGCGGACATGACCGATCGTCGGGCCAAAGCAAGCACGGGCCGGATAGGGGTTAGGGGTTAAGGGGCAAAATGAAAAGGTTTCAAATTTTTGAAAACACTCAAACAATAGAATTCAAACCTAGATTTGAATTCAAACACTTCAAAACGATGCACCAACATGAATGCAACAGTAAACTCCTATATTTCATTAATTAATTAAGAAAAGTGATTAAATGCCTATAAGAGCACAACATCCTTATATTCCTTAAACGAGATCGCAATGTTGCTAAGCAAATTTTTAATCGAATTCAGGAAGTGGAATTTAGGGTGTTACATTGTCCTTCTCGCTTGCACGAGAAAAGGTCGCTCTCGTGAGTTACGGACGTTGGAACCCCTAGAAGTTTGAGAGAATCCGTCGCTTCGGATCATCCCATCCGTGAATTACACCCGGGCTTAGCGAGAAAATACCACCGCGTTGCCGCCTCGTCGCCAGCCGATGATGAGGGATTTCACCGATGCAGAGTCGTCACCACCACCGACGGGATGGAGGCTTCGTAACTCATTAGGAATTGCCTTGGGTCGATTGGCCGAGAATCTGGGTAGTGGGACTGGCCTGTACGTTTGTGGCCATGGAGTGATCTGAATTTCTTGAGACAAGGGGGATTTGGGATCCCAAGATCTCGTGCGGATGGTATGAACGTCCTGGTGTGAAGGACCCGACTCGAAAGGGCTCACGAAGGGGTTGCGACTGAAAGTGGTGTGCGGAGGGGGCTGGGTGAAAACTCGGTGCGCTCATTGAAGTTGGATTTGGTTGGGAATAGAGTACTCGGGTGAGGGTTGATTGAAACTTAAGGATTGCTTTGCTTTTAAGGTGCGCAACTCCTCCTTTTAGCCGGCGATCTCTCGCTTTTTGCTTTTGGATCTCGGCTTTGTGTTGTATTGCTAGCGACCTCTTCTTGGTTCTAGCCAATTCTTCGGCCTCCCCGCGCGGTTTGGCCAACTCCGCCTCGTGTGCGGCGCCGGATGCGGGAGTGCCTCCCCCTGGGTGAGCAAGGTAGAGGGGTTCGGCTCTTCGTCGAGGGATGACGAATCCCCTTTGGTAGAATTGGCGGTAGTTCTCTTCTTCCTTGTGGACATTACGGGTTTGTTACTTGAGCCAAGCACAAACGGTGGGCGCCAATTGTTGTGGACGATAGCCGAAGCTACCGTGCACAAACAATGAGAGAAAACAAAAGCTCAAGAACCAAAACCGGAGTAAAAACAAAGGACAATCAAAAGCTCTTTACTCAACAAGAGATTTCTCAAAAGCCGATCCCCTTTACAAGTGTCGTTCGTCTCCTTTTATAGGGAGGCGGACGGACTTTTTACATTCCGAGAACACCCTCGTGTGAAACGGATCAAAACGAATGTGCTAGGCTATTTACGGGAAATATCCAACTAGGTCTCCACGTAATCGGCTCTTCATGATGTCACGCCGCAAATCGCGGCGCCTTTCTTGTTGCCATCACGTGCGCCTGTCGGGAGAAGACCTTCAATCTTTTGGAGATTCCCCTTTCGCCTGGCACCTTTCGTCACCTGAAACATGGATCACATTCAAACTCGAAATCGTTAGATGTTAGAGACGACGAAACCCCCCAAGCGAATCCCAGGCCGAGAATATCTAGGTGAGCACGATTCGTCTCTGGGGTTTCGTCGTAGAAGAAACCAAACAGCCTGACCGAGACCCTAACGCCCGGGTTATCCACGAGCTTATTTGACGGCTCGCGAGCGACGAAGGGTATTGGTCGAAAAAAGACGGATTACGAAAGACAAAAATGGATTCAAGGGCTCCCGGGGTCTCGCCGCCGGGCCTTTCGCATAGAAACTCGGGCAAGCGAAGATACTCTTTTATTTTTGGTATACGAAAGGCTTGATTCCGAATCCCCCAACATTGTGTACATCATGATAGCCGCCTTTACTCTTCTGGGTTGCCGAGGTAGGCCTAGTAGCTCTGCATTCCACCATTTCTCTACACCACCATCAGATCGTGGTACTGTGACCAGATTACCTGACCAAGTTGCCACTAATTGACAGACTTCTCTTGCATAAGGGCAGTGTAAGCATAGGAGCTCAGTTGTTTCCCTTTCCTGGTCACACAGGCTGCACTACGCCACTGCTCATTGCATTGCCAATTCCTCTTGATGGGCGTGTCCACCATCAGTAGCTTTGTTTGAACTAGTAACCATGCAAACATTTTGTGCTTGCCGGATCGCCTTGGCATGGGAAGAAGTGAAAGTTCTAGTGAACTGCACATTATATGCAGATTTGGTCGAGTACTCCCCAGTTGATGTCCATCTCCATGTGATTGTGTCTTCCTGAGAGTTCAACTGCACCTGCGTGAGTAAGTCCTACAACTGAATAAATTCTGCCATCTCCTCCACCGAGTTCATCCTCTAGAGCCCTCGTGTCTAGCTCTAGTTCTGCAATTCATCTTTCACCACTCGCCGCTTTCTCCATGCCCATTTGTAAAGATTGGGCGCTATGCCCATAGGTGTTTAGCCATACAACCAGGAGTCTTGCCAGAACTTCACCTTGTTACCATTGCCTAGAGTCACAATTGTGGAGGCTCTGAACAACTGCATATCAATAGCATTCACCAGAGGTGTTGTGCCCACCCAAAGGTCTCTCAGCATCTGTCATTCATACCACAGCCATCTGAGACGAAGTGCCCTGCTAAAAGTTTCAAGGCCAGGATCCCCAATCCTCCAAATTTCTCTAGCCTCCTAGGCTTTGCCCATTGAACAAGACAATGGCTTCCATTTACTATCGCTACTCCCTTCCATAAAAATGCTCTTTTGAGTTTTTCTATCTTCTTGATGGCCCAATTTTGAAGTGCAAAAATAGTCAGATGGTACACTAGGATTGACGTCATCATGTTGTTTATCACTTTGAGTCATCTTGCTCTATTTAGAAGTCTGCCCTATCATCCAAGCAGTTTCATGCAACCTTTTCTATCATAGGCTGCACCGCCACACGCTTTATGTGGGGAAGGGGTAGTCCCAAGTAAGTGCAAGGAAAAGAGCTTATGGGGCACTGGAACCATTGCATCACATTTGCCACATCAATGATCTCACACCGTATTGGGCATACAACACTCTTTGCTTGATTTACTCTCAAACCGGATGCCACACCAAACGCCAGGAGGATCTCTTGGACTATTATAATCTCTTACTTGATAGGGTTGACAAAGATTGCAGCATCATCAGCAAAAAGACTTATTCTCAAACTGGCAGCCCTGTGCTGAATTGGGGTGAGGGCACCCTGTGCTGTTGCTAGGTTTAGCAGCTTCTGCAGGGGTTCCATTGCTAAAATGAAAAACATCAGGGACAGAGGGTCACCCTTCCCTCAAGCCTCTATGGTGCCTGAACCATCTGCCACTCGTTCCATTTAGAAGGATTGAGATCGTTGCAGTGGAGCAAAGAATTGACACCCAATTTCTCCATCTCGATCTAAACCCAAACTGTTGCAGTACTTCCATCATGTAGTCTCATCTAACCGAGTCAAAGACCTTTGCAATGTCCAACTTAAGGAACAAAGCTGGGATCTTGGCGCTGTGCAATTCTCTGATCATGTTATGTGTGTATATGAAGTTGTCATGTATACATATTTTCTTGATGAAAGCACTCTACGCTCTAGATACCAGAGAACCCAGATATTCTGCCAGTCTATTTGCCAAGATCTTTGAAAACAATTTTGCCATGCAATGAGTAAGGCTTATTGGTCTATAGTCCCCTACTGATTCAACATCCATTTTCTTTGGTATTAGGATTATATGGGCAATGTTCAGTTGCTTGAAATGTTTCTCATGTTGACTGTAAAAGAACTGCAGAGCATTCATCACTTCCCCTTTGATTGTACCCCAACACACTTGGAGGAATCTACCAATTGTTGGCTTCACCCAGGAACACACGAACTCTCACGGCTCACGGACACAACACCGGTGAGGGAGACGAAGCACACAAGAGTTTTTCCGGCGACGAATGCCGCGGAGCCAATAGCTCCCGTATCTTGGCCGGTGTTTATTCTCCGGACTCGGCGGCTGCTACAAAGGAGTACGGGGGGCTTCTTATACGCCGGGGACACACCGGGAGCAAGCCTCCATACCGACCATATCGCACGATCTCCCGGAACCGCTCAACGTCGCCATGAAGTCCGGATGACGCGGCCTCCTCTCCGCGGGATCGACGCCACGCACCCACTCCTCCTAACTGCCTAACAAACTCAAACGTGATCCCGCAGCTATTCTGCACACACGTACACGTACCAGACTCAACCGACCTACACGTGACACACACATACTCCTTAAACTCACGTACGTGACACACACATGCATGTACACGAACTGCACACGCACGCTCGCCCAGCGCGATACACACGCCGACGCATTTATTTCTAACAATCTCTCCCTAAACGCGACACAGCGGAACGATCTTCACAGCAGCGTCGCCTCCTCATCGGCGTCGCACAGCAGCGCCGCCTCCTTCTTCTTCCGCGGGCAGTCCCTCGCCTGGTGCCCGCGTTCACCGCACTCAAAACACTTCCCTCGGTAACGGCTCCTACCGCGCCCCGAGCACGTGCTGGTGCCATCATCGTCGTCTTCGCGCTCGCCATCACGACCATCGCCCTTCTTGCTGCCGCCGCGACGTACGCCACCGTTGTGCGCGTGCTCCTTGCCGTGCTGGTGCCGCCTCGCCTCCCACTACTCCTTAGTGAGCAGCAGCTGCTCGGTGTGGCCTTTGGTCGCCTCCTGCTCCTCAGCTTTGGCGTCTTCCGCCAGCTGCAGCCGGCCGACGAGCTCCTCCATGGACATGGTGTTGAGGTCGCCGAACATCTCAATTGTCACTGCAACTTGGCGCAACTTCTTGGGCACCACACGCAGCACCTTCTTGACGACGCGGCTATCCGGAAGCCCCTCTCCGAGCTCGCGCAGGCTGGTGATGAGCCCATTGATGCGCATGGCGAAGTCGGCGACGCTCTCCCCGTCACGGAATGCCACTGCCTCGAATTGCTTCATCAACCTCTGGATGCTTGCGTCCTTCATACGATCGTCGCCGGCGCAGCTCTTCTCCACCGCATCCCACGCCTACTTCACGAACTTCTTCTCGCACGAGGCCGGCCTTCATCTCCTTTGGGACGCCGCGAATGATCGTCGCCAGCTCGCGCCGATCCTTGGCGCGCTCCTTGCACGGCGCCTCGACCGCGTCCCACAGCTCCAGCGCCTCCAAGCCCACCTGCATCACCAAGGCCCACTCATGATAGTTGGCCCTTGTCAGCTGCGGGATCTCCACGTCGCCGGGCGTCGCCATGACACGCTCGACGACGCTCACGCCCGAGCTCTCCACCTTGGACGAACTCTCGCCGATCTTCGTCATAACCTTGGCTCTGGTACCAAATGTTGGCTTCACCCGGGAACGAGAAATTTGCTATAATAGGACTCCAAACGTCGCGCTTTGCTATAATAGGATTCCAAACATCGACTTTGCTATAATAGGACTCCAACCGCTGAGACATTGCTATAATAGGATTTGGACTCCCTTTAATCAGTTTTCTTGGAGAAATACATGTATTTGTCACATGTTTTGGCGTTTTTGCCCCTGCCTGTTTTTCTGCATCCATCGTATCGTATCCGCCGCGAGTGATAGGAGTCCAAGCGTCGTCGCGCCGCCATCCATGGATTCTCGGCCGATTCCTCCTAGGGCCGGCGCCCCCGGTGCCCTTGCCGCGCAGACCTCCGAGGAGCGGCCGCCGGTGCCCCACGTGCCCCGGCCGCACCGGCGCGGGACCTGCGGGGAGCGGCCGCCGGCGCCCACGTGCCCCGGCCGCACCGGCACGGGGAGCTACGGGGAGCGGCCGCCGGCGCCCCGGGTGCCCGGCCGCGGCACGGGACTGCGAGGGAGCGGCCGCCGGTGCCCCAAGTGCCCCGGCCGCACCGGCGCGGGACCTGCAGGGAGCGGCCGCCGGCAGTTTGTCAACGGGAGGGCCGGCCACAAGAACAACCGCTCCAACGCGCCCCCAGGTCAGTTGGCCGACGGTGATCTCCAGTTGCCTAGTCTGATTGGGAGAAGAAATTCCTTCAGCACAGTCGCGCCCACCTTGTTTGTGCCTGTGAATAAATTCCTGCCTGCATTTCTTATCGTGGATGCGCAGGACGTGGCGGTCGATGGCGCTAGCCCTACCGACGCAAGTGCCGTAGCCCTCACAAGATCATTGATACCCATTGTTCCTCATCCCGGCAATTGAATACAATCTTCCGGTGCTTGATGTGCAAAGGTATTGACCCTAACGATTTCGTTGTTTCTTATGAAGATTGCGGACGAGTAAACATCACTTGTGCTTGTTTATAGGTCCCTAGTAGATAATGTGGAAAATATAGAAACTGTTGATTGGTCTACCCTTCAGATAGTGGAAACACATGATGATGAAGGTCGTATTGATGTTATCAGTGAGAGTCAGATGTGTGAGCTTTTAGGTTTGACAGATAAGGTCACAACAAATATACCTGCCCGACGGTTTGATTGCCGAATGGATGTAGAGGGGGATATTGATGGTGCTGCCATTCCTACTAGTGATGTCGTACCATGTGAGGTTGTCATTTCATATGATAAGAACAATCCATCAATGGAGGTAGGAACACTGTACCCAACAATGGATGAGTTCAAGCTGGCTGTGCGGCAATTTGCCATCAACAATGAGTTCATTTTAGGAGTAGAGAAATCATGTAAGACGATATACAGGGCTTATTGCAAGTCTGGTGATGAAGATCGCCCTTGCCCTTGGAGGATAAATGGGAGGAAGCATAATACTCAAGCCACTACAGAGGTGAATATTTTATACTGTATTAGTTGTACATGTACCATGTTATATAAATTAGTATTAACCTCATTGATTTTTTTATTTTGCAGGTAACAGTCTTAGTCGATGAGCACTCATGTATGTCCAGAATGAGGCAGACAAATACAACTCCAAGTTGCAAATGGGTGGCTAGCAAGGCTGAAAGTATCCTCAGAGAAGATCCACATATTGGTGCTAGAGAACTACAAAAGCGGCTGGAGAGAGAGCACCGGTGTGAAATTGCATATGACACGTATGGCGGGGGTAAAGAAAGGGCTCTTGATGAGGTTTATGGAAAATGGTCGGAAAGTTTTGAGCTATTATATAGGTGGAAGGTCGAGGTAGAGAAGCGAAGCCCGGGAGTGTTGTTAAGGTTGACACATTTGAGGAGGAAGGTCAAGTATATTTTCGTCGTTTCTTTTGTGCACCGAAACCATGCATTGATGGTTTCTTGGAAGGTTGTAGGCCTCATTTGAGCATAGATGCAACAGCACTTAATGGAAGGTGGAATGGTCGGTTGGCGCCGTAGCGATCGATGGTCACAATTGGATGTACCCGGTCGCTTATGGATTCATACCTTCGAAACAAAACAAAATTGGACTTGGTTCATGGAACAACTAAAGAAGGCTATAGGTGATCCTCCACCGCTTGCTATTTGTTCGATGCTTGCAAGGGTTTGGAGATTGGAGTGAAGATTGCATTCCCAAATGCGGAGCAAAGAGAATGCTTTTATCATATGGTAAAAAATTTTCGAAGCATTATAAAGGGTTTGGCCAAATATATCCTGACAAGGGCTTACAGAGAGGACATATTCTATGAGCATATTGCAAAAATGGTAAGTGAGTCACCGGCCGCGAGTGGAATGGTTAAAGACCAATCACAAGCTACTATATGGTATAGGTGTGGTTTCAATCCGAAATTAAATGTGACTACATAACTAGTAATATTCTTTGAGTCATTTAATAACTGGATTAGAGACCATAAAGACTTACTGTTCTTGACCTGGTCGATAAGATCGGAGAAAAGATCATGGTACCGTGGAACAAGAGAAGAAATATGGCATACGGGCTACCGAAGGGAGGATACTTCCGGCTATTATGGTTCGGCTACGGGCAAATACTAGAGGGTTGGGACACTTGAGAATTGTACCGTGATCTAATTGGAGTGCGAGAGGTGTGGGATCATAGCCACGAGTCGAGCGACATATTGTCAAGTTACACCAAAGGACTTGTTCTTGTCTTGAATGGCAGCACACGGGTAAACCATGCCAACATGTGTTGGCTTATGCAACCCGCCAACGGGGAGTTGATCTAGAACAGTTTGTGCATGACTACTACTCAGTGAATAGGTTCAGGGCTGCTTATGGAAGAGAGATTGAGCCGATGTTAGATAAAACACAATGGCCACAAGTTGACCTGCCATTTTCAGTTGGTGCACCTCTTTGTAAATTACCTGTTGGAAGACGTAGGAAACTTAGAATGAAGGCATGGAATGAAGGCGGACACAAGAAGAAAGGTTTGAAAAATGATGAAATTAGCAATGCTGGTGATAATAATACTCCTCCAACAAATGAAAAGGGAAAGAAGAAGGTTAGAGGACCTATGACTTGCAAAAGGTGTGGACAACAAGGTCACAGGCAAGCTAGTGCCAAGTGCCCACTAAATGGGACCAAGAAAAAGAGGTAGGAACTGATTTTATTTATCATGAATCTTGTATGCAAATTCTAATATTAATTTATTTGACTACTTGTAGGAAGCGTAGACAACCTAGAAAGAATGGTGCAGAACAAACATTAGCAGAACCTAACACCCCACAAAGGCTTACTAGAGAAGAAATACTACGGGATAGCCCAGGAAGAATCACTAGAAGGTAAGGAATATTAACACAGTTACTGTTATCTAAGTATCTAAGTTGTGTTTCGTTTTTTCTAAGCACAATTACTTTACATAATTTTTTAAGCATCTAAGATGTGTATCATTTTTGTGTGCAGCAAGCTTGCGATGTTATTAGGAGAGGGCACGTCTTCACAAACCGACAACACTAGTCCTGTGAGGATGTCACCTGCCGCACCACCAAAAAAGATGACTCCAAAAAGAAAGCTACAAGTTGGATGATTGAATTATTTTACTTGTGATGAGATGTACACTCATATTTTATTTTTTATGTCTTGGATCTATTTTGGAACCGCATTATTGGGTTTTAACATGAACTTGCTTATGCTACAATCATGGTTTGATGAGATGAACTCGCTTGTGCGGCGGTCGATGGTTTTATATATGTATCATTTACAATTATATATATTAATATATAAATTTATATTACATGCACCGGCCATACAGCGGCTAAATTCATGGGCTGCTGCATGCATGCGGCCGGCGGCCGGCGCTCGGGGCGCCGGGCCGGCCGGCGGCATGCGGCCCGGCGGCCGGCGCCGGCATGCGGCCGGCGGCCGGGCGCGGCCGGCGGCTTGCGGCCCGGCGTCCGGGGCGTGCGCCGGCGGCCGGCGCTCGGGCGCGCGCGGGCCGGCCGGCGGCATGCGGCCCGGCGGCCGGGCGCCGGCCGGGGCATGCGCCGGACGGTGTGGAAAAACGAGGCGGGGGGCAAAAACGTCAAAACATGTCACAAATACATGTATTTCTCCAAGAAAAGCGATTAAAGGGAGTCCAAATCCTATTATAGCAATGTATCGGCGTTTGGAGTCCTATTATAGCAAAGTCGATGTTTGGAATCCTATAATAACAAAGCGCGACGTTTGGAGTCGTATTATAGCAAATTTCTCACCGGGAACACACGAACTCTCACA
This sequence comes from Cenchrus americanus, assembly GCA_947561735.1. Classification (NCBI taxonomy): domain Eukaryota; kingdom Viridiplantae; phylum Streptophyta; class Magnoliopsida; order Poales; family Poaceae; genus Cenchrus; species Cenchrus americanus. The sequence continues at coordinate 41,503,722 of OX387242.1, read as the reverse complement.
GCTCACGGACACAACACCGGTGAGGGAGACGAAGCACACAAGAGTTTTTCCGGTGACGAACGCCGTGGAGCCAATAGCTCCTGTATCTTGGCTGGTGTTTATTCTCTGGACTCGGCAGCTGCTACAAAGGAGTACAGGGGCTTCTTATACGCCGGGGACACACCAGGAGCAAGCCTCCATACCGACCATATCGCACGATCTCCTGGAACTGCTCAACGTCGCCATGAAGTCCGGACGACGCGACCTCCTCTCCGCAGGATCGACGCCACGCACACCACTCCTCCTAACTGCCTAACAAACTCAAACGTGATCCCGCAGCTATTCTGCACACACGTACACGTACCAGACTCAACCGACCTACACGTGACACACACATACTCCTTAAACTCACGTACGTGACACACACATGCATGTACACGAACTGCACACACACGCTCGCCCAGCGCGATACACACGCGGACGCGTTTATTTCTAACACCAATGTATCCATTTGGGACAACTGCCTTGTCCTTGTCCACTTACAAGTCATGAATAACCTTCTAAACTTCTTCTGTAAAAGGTGCTTCCAGTTCACTGAGGTCGTGTTGCTGAATTCCCACAGCTTCTCAATCCAGAGTGTGCTCCCTCTGAGTGACCTGACTGAACTGATTTGTAAAGTGTTGGTAGATGCAATCCTCCTTTTCCTCATGCTTATGAATAGTTCTTCCGTTGGCCCTTAATTCTTACTTCGCCTTCCTGCCATTCTCGAAAAAAACAGCTTCTCAGAAGCTTATGTTGCCCTGATCATGTTGAGTCTGGACTGTTCCTTTAATCTCAGCTTTTCCTACCGCAGACATTCCCAAGTATCTTGCCTTCAAATCGCACTTGAAACTGATCTCTATCTGGGTAAGCTGTCTATATTCAGCTACCACATCAAGGATCCATATCAACTGCTTTGTAGTTGTCATCGACAGCTTGTTATCGCCCAGCTTATATCTTGCCCACTTCCTCAGTTTCACTATTGTTCTCTATAGTTTTATGTGCAACCTCAAGTACGGATTAGTGACAGAAAGAGATCTATCCCATTCCTCCTTGACCACTTCTTGAAAGCCTGGGTCCTGTGTTAGAAACACTCAAAGCGAAAACCTCTGTACCGGGGTATTATATCCTGTCCGATAAGAAGCAGTGGGCAGTGATCTGACACCAGTGAAGACATAGCATTGAGTGCTGAGTTGGGTTGCATGCTTCCCATGTCGCGGTGCAAAAGGCCTTGTCTATTCTTGTTTGGGTGTTATCATTAGACCAGGTGATTTTTCTTCCTTTGAGACAGATCTCGCTCAATCCCTTGTCCTGCACAAAATTTCTGAACTCCCACATAAATCTTCGGTTGAGAATGGAATTACTCTTATCACTTACCCTTAAGATCATGTTAAAATTCCCAATCACCAGCCAGTTGTCTGAAACTGTGAGTCTCACATTATGCATCTCTTGAATGAATAAGATATTTTTGTTGTCCAGTTGTGGCTATAGATGTCCATTCGGGCCGCCCGATCCGACCCTGGCACGGGCCCGGGGTGGCCCGCTCATCTACGGGTCGGGCCAGACTGACACTACCTTCCATCATGTTGTGTCGTGCACGCCCACGGGTTGTGTCGACAGCCCAAGCACGGGCTCGTCGTGCCGTTTCGTGCTGGGGTAGCCTACATTGGCCCGGCCCTATGCGCGTGCCCGGGCGGCCCAAGGCCCGTGCCCCTGTATCTTGTAGCTTCGACGCCGCCGCGGTGTGCACCTTCGGTCGCCTCCGCGGTGATGCCGGGCGGGACAGGGGTCAGGGGGAGAGGAGGGTTCGAGGGTGTCGTCCATCGGCCTCCGTCGAGGGGTTGGACGGCTGGCTAGGCATGCAATCGGCGGTGGAAGAGGAAGGGGGTGCTGGGCTCCCGGGAGAAGGTGGGGAGGGGCGACGACAAAAGGGTGAGCAGGCGGGGTCGCGACCTCGCGCGGATGAGGGTGTGCCGCATGCGGCTCTCGGTCGCGGTCTCGGCGCCTCGCACAGAATAGGGCACTGGTGTGCCGCACTCGCGTGGATGCGAGGTGAGTCGCGACGGGTGACGAGGAGAACGGGGGAAGGCGAGGCACGCAGATCGGTGGATGCGGGTGGAAGCCGAAGGGGATGGCGTGTGGGAGGGGGATTGAGAGGGAGTTAGGGTTTCAGAAGATTTTATATGGAGGTAGGGATTTGTGGGCCAATAACGGGTCGGGCTAGCCGGGCTATTTTTTTAGTACCGTGTCGTGTCGGGTTTAAGCCGGGCTAAAAAACCGTGCTTTCGTGCGGGCTGTCGAACTGTGGGCTTTCTGGACATCTATAACCCCAGCGATTTTGCATTTGGCTTCTTCTGGTTGGCTTCTTCAAGCTGCAGGTCTGCCTCTTGGTCTATCTCTTGCTCGCTAACAAGCTGATCTAGATAGTCTGAAATCTGTCCCCCCATGGACTTGTGTGACCACTTGAATTACTGGGTCAAAAGATGTCTTCCTCCATCATCGGGTCGACCGTCACACTGCTAGGGGCTGGGATTTCATCAAAACGGCAAAAGAGTTCTGATTCCAGGAAAGGCTCCTGATCGCGAGCCAACTTCATGCTTGCCGCTGTGACCGCCTCTGGGCTCTCCACATTCTCTGAAGATGCCTTTGGGATCTCCTTACCATCGGGTGTGTTACCGCCACCTAGCTCATGCCCTCTAAACTGTTGACCCAGTCTCCCCTATCTTCCACCTCTAGCACCCTAGCCGGAATGTTGCCCCGTACGAGTCAAATCCGCCCAGCTTGCCTGCAGCATCTACATCTAGCCCTGGTCATGCCCCTTCCGAGGTGAGAGAGCGCAACGCCAACCACTCCATGTTCAACATTCTGATGTGGTAGTCCTCACTTGGCTAGAATGGGTCTTCAACCTGAATGGTGCCAGCAATGGCAAAAACATCCGGATCCTTGCACCACAGCAAATGGACAAATCATCCCAACTCACCCCTTCTCCCTCTAATCATCAACCGCATCCAAAAAAGACTGCTTAGGCAGCAGGTGCAAGACTGACTCAATCTGATGTGCATGGTCTGACACTCCCTCAATGCACACACCAACCTGGAGATTCCACGACATGAGATGGAGAGTCGTGCGGCTGACCTGAAGTGCTGGCGTGCCCATGTAGCATCTCGCAGTTGAGACAAGCCGAACTTCAAGAGGAAGGAGGAGGTGGATGACTTGGTGACCACCAGCTTGTGTCCCTGGATACGAAGTTGACGTAGAGCATCTTGCAGTACGTCCGCACACTTGAGCCTGGCAAGCGCATCCCACTGAACCGCAACAAGGTCTCTTTGGGTGAGGTCACCATCCGCATCCCTCAGCTCTGGAATGCAGCCTGCACAGGCAATGACATGTGTCAGCCGCCGCTCAGCATCACCCGGGATGAACTCCATCTTGTTGATGGCCTCCGACGCAGCTTGAGGCGTCCCACGAGCAGGTGGCTCGCGCGCAGGAGCAGTAGATCTGCCGCTCAGAGAGGCACGGTAGAAGCGCGCCTTGTGCCCTGAGCGTGAGCACAAGATGCACCGTAGAGGATCATGACACTTAGCAATGCGGTGGTATCTGGCGAAGTAGTTGAAACAGCGATTGGTCGCCTTTGTGCGGAGGAGCTCAAGCCAGCCGCTAGAAGTAGGTGGAGAATGAGAGGCGCGAGGGGAAGTGGCAACTCTCTCTCTCTCCCCAAGGCGGCTGTGTACATTTCCTACCTTGGATCATAACCTTCTCGGGACGGAAATATGGTAATGGAATCTGAATCATCCGATATATGTATCTGCTAAAATATAAATATGGATATCTGTATCCGTATTTGAATTCAAATATGGTAGTAAATTGGATACATCTGAATTCGTTTTTGTGATTTTCTCTATCTGATTCCACATCAGTATTTGGCAATATCTGACACTATCTATATTCAACTATATAAAACTATCGGTTATCTGTGTAACTAATGGTATATTATGTTCAATAGGATACTATTAATTATAGTGCATAATTGAAAAAATATGTCCATAAATAATGATTATGACATTAATTTTAATATTAAAAATAGTGCACCCATAAAATTATTTAAAAGTTATATTTAAATTTAATGACCAATATCATTTATTTAATAATAAAATATATTAATGTAAAAGTTAATTATAATGACTCTAGTTTGTGTGTGTATTGATGAAATATTTTTCAAGTAAGTTTTATTATTTGTTAGATAAATGTATATATATTTAAAATATGTATTTATTAATACTTTTATTTATTATATGATTAATTGTGAAAATAAATATGTATGAACGTGATATTCTTAATGATCGATCTCTGTCTAGATTTGTTATGTACTAATACTTTAGTCTAAATTATCAATAAAAAATGTAAATGTTGTCTTCCAAATCGAGTAAACATCCAAATGTGTATCTGAATCCGAGACATCCGTTTTGTATTCATATTCGACAGCATTTGAATCTGTATTCATATTCAAGTAAAAATGTAGTAAAAAGTGTTATCCGAATCTGATTTCATGCGAATCTGATCTGTTTCCATCCGTACTTCTCCATACAAGATGAGTGGTCTTGTCATGTTTTTTCTGTACACGCTCCACGCCCCGGCATCCTGGCCAGTGGCCTGGCCCTTGGCTAATCTTGACTGAAAGTCTTCACTCCCTGCAGCGCGTCCTTGTAGGAAACCCGGTGCGGTGCGTTGTCGGCTGACAACCACCGAGCGGCGAGCGCAGTCTCGGCGCAGGCTCCATCGCCTCCGGTGGTGTAGTCACTTCACTCCTGGAATGCATATTGGACATAATTACCTTTGCCTTCAAAAGCTTTCTCCGTAGGGGTGCAGGACGGGCTAGCGCTAGAGCATGGAGGTCCAACGCCTCCACCTCCTTGGGGGCGGCATGTACAGCGCGGCGCTTGAGCGCGTCTGTACAAAGGTGATTTTGCAAAAACGTCCTCCGGTGTCCCTACCGACGGCCCCGCGTCGCTAGATCGGCGACGGGGTCATCCCGTTCCCCGATGACGGGCGACGTGCGACACCGCGCGCGTGGAAGGCGTCTCCACCCAAGCGACGCCGGTTTGGATCCCACGCTTCACCTGCAAGAAGATCCCGCCGCGGGGAAATTACCCGCCAAGAGAAAAGCGCGGGAGAGGGAGGCGGTGGAGAAGGACGAGCTCGAGGCGGCTGCGCAGAGAGAGAACACCGGCTGCGCAGCTCGTTGCCGAGGGAGCTCCTTACCGCACGCCGTCGGTGGCCCGCCGGAGCTCGCTCGCTATCCGCGGCCGCCGGAGTAAGTACGCCTCGCCGCGGATCCGGGCCGGGCCGCGCCCGCCTTCGTGCCGCTGCTCCACGGCCGCGCCGCCCTCGCGCTCGGAGATGGTGTGGGCCCGACGGTGAGCGCGAGCGGCGGAGCGAGAGAGGGAGATGGGGGGAACGGTTGGAGGCGGGCACGAGCGCGAGAGAGGAGCCGGCGGCGGGGAGACGCCGCATCGGTCGTCCTCGGTGAGCCGCCCCGTCGCCCCTACCCCGGGCGTGGCCGCCCGCCGGAAGCGGTGTTGCGTCCGGATTTTGCGAGTATGCAAACGTGCGTCGGTCGTGAAGGATTCCGCACGGGAAAAGATAATAATATAGCAAGGGCAGTGTTGTCTTGTCCCGTTGCTACCAATTAAACCGAGTAAACTAATTTGGGATAAGATAAGAATATAGCAGGAGTGTGAAGAGATGAAAAAAAGAAAGAAGACCGACATGTGGGTCCCGTGTGTCATATGAATAGCAAAAATTGTAGAATAAGTGTCAAATATATCCTACCAAATAGCCACACAATGGTATACACAAATGTATTTGTAGTTGATCTTAAGCTACATGTAAAGTATTAAATAGCTTACGGACGACATTTACGTACGTAGGCCGTATGACTGTCTGTACATTTGTCCGTACACACGGTTCGAAGTTCTACGGACGACCACCGTCTAAGGGCCGTACATGCCCCGATGGTCGGTGCTTGGTTTGTTCCGTGAGAAAATCTTGTTGGCTGGTTCTTGATGGCTGATTTGTTGTGAGAGAAAAATCTTGTTGGCTGGTGGGCCGATAAGCTAAACGAACAGGGCGCTTGAGCCTATGCGTTTGGCTTGCGACTGATGCTGATTTGTTGAAGAGAAAAGCACTGCCGGTTGGTTGCTGGTGGCTGGTTTATTCTGAGAGAAAAGTATTGTTGGCTAGTGACTGATAAGCCAAACGAACAGAGCTCACTCCAGCGGATTCGGCCCGTGACGTCGAGCCCTCAGAGAAGAGGACTCGCCGGCACGAATCCGGTGAAACAGGTTGTCCCGACGCACCGCCTCCACCGTTCTCTGACAGGAGGCCATCCGCCGTCGGGGTAAGCTGCGAGGGTGCCGCCGGTGCGTTGCCGGCCGGCGTGGGTTGTTGAGTGGGTGTCGCCGGTGACAGTGGGGGCGGTGGTGAGTCGCTCGAGCAAGGAGAGCTCATGCTTTCTTTCCTCTGTAGTCCCCGTGTTAGAAGTCCTTTACAACGCACAAGACTACCCAACGGTAGTACGGTGTTATTATCAGTTTTTTATAGTTAAAATGGTAATTTGGACAAATGGAGTATTCAGCATTCACCACTGCGCTTTAGAATCAACAATGGAGCATTCTTTTCAGGCACAGGCTGCATTTACAGTTCGTCTGTAGAAGTAGAATAATGCAATTAAAAGCGATGGAGCATACCGACAACATCAGCTCTATGCATGGATGGCCAAGCAAGCAAGTCTGTCTGGGGCTCTGCCGCTCTGGGCATGGTGTTCACAAGACAAGAGAGAGCTACCACTGAAAGGGAGAGAGCACCAATGCAAGAATTAAGTTGCATCAACAATATATAAATGCTAAACACTCATAAAACCGGGGATGAGCTGACAGTTTCTCCTTCAAGATTCAAGATGCAGCTTGCATTGCAGGCACAAATACACAAGCTGCAATATCTGAGGGAGGTAAAGACTGGATATGTATATGTATGTTTTTTTCATCGACCGCCGTGCGTGAGCGATGACGAGAGTGGTTCCAAGGAAGATGAATTCACGGCTGACGGCGACGAGCGAGCCTCCGACGGCGGCGGCAGATCGGCGGCGACCCGGCCTTCGAGCATATCCACTACGGTTAACATGGTGGGCCTCATGTACCGTGCGCGCTGGATGCAGCAGAGCGCCACCTTGACGATCGTCTCCACCTCCGTCTCGTCCACAGCAGCGGTATCCATGCCGGCGTCCACCGCGTCCATGAGCTGTCCTCGCGCCATCTTCTCCCGCACGATGCACGGGAAGAAGTCCCGGGCAAGGTCCGGCGTCGCCGTGGAGGAGGCGCCCGTGGACGAAGGCTCGAAGTTCCGGCGCCCGCCGACGAGCTCGAGGAGAGTCATGCCGTAGCTGAAGACGTCTGACTTGGCGGACACCGCGTTGACCAGCATCTCCGGCGCCATGTAACCCATGGTGCCCCTCCCTCGCGTGTCGACGACGCTCGCCAGGTCCTCGGTTATGGACACGGAGATGCCGAAGTCCGACAGGTGCGCCCGGAGGTCGCCGTCGAGGAGGATGTTGCCCGGCTTGACGTCGAGGTGCAGGATCCGGCGGCAGCACTCGTGGTGGAGGTACGCGAGCGCCCTGGCCACGTCAACGGCGATCCGGCGGCGCACCGGCCACGGCAGGAGGCGCCTCCGCTCCTCGCCGCCGCGGAAGAGCCACGCGTCCAGCGAGCCGTTCTTGAAGAAGGGGTAGACGAGGAAGCGGTGGCCGCCGCCGTTGTCCCCACCACGCGGGAGGCCGTAGCCGAGGAGGCGCACCAGGCTGCGGTGGTGCACGCTGGCGACGATGGTGACCTCTCGAAGGAACTCCGCGTCGCCGAGCGCGCCGGCGGTTGTCGTCGTCATCGTGATCCGTTTGACGGCGACCGGCGTGCCGTCGCCGAGGAGGCCTCGGAAGACCTTGGCGGAGCAGCCTTGCCCCACCATTGTTCCAAAGTCCTGCGTCATGGATGTGATCTCAGCGAGCGAGAACTCCCGCGGCAGCTCCTGGATGGTCTGCAGCAGGAGACGACGCCCTGCGTCTTCTTGTTCTTGCTGTTGCCACGCCGGCGTAGGTGCAGGGACGAACAAGTATCGGAAGAGCAAGGCGACAGTGTAGGAGGATAAACCCACAACATTGGCTGCGAAAAGGAAGCCAATTTCGAATTCGGACAAAGTTTTACCCGAGATAAGCGAGGGAAGTAGGCATGATGCATTCATCAAAATTGCTAAAACATGTCCAACACAGCTAATGTACACAGCGACCAGGCTAATCTGCTTCTTCCTTCCGCGACAACAGATGCATCTGTTGTTGCAGTAGTAGAGGCACAGATAGCCACCGTGGACTACAAGCTGAATTAACACTGATACCTTGTAATTGTGCTGCACCTTATACACATAAAAGTGGGCGAACACGGTCATAGACCAAAGGAAAACTATAGCTGCAGAGTTTAAGATGGTGCACGCCTTCTTGCACCATGGAGATGAGCATCCCCTTCCACAAGGATCATCGGCCGCTTCTACATCACCATCTGCCATGTTTTAGTGTACGCATGCAGATCAGAAGATTGATGTGTAAATGGAAGATGGAGCAATTGTTGGACAGATATGTGTTCCACGGGAATCGCGTCTTCGGGGGGTCAACTGGTGGTAGTCAAGTCAAGGAGAAGGAAGACGCGTGAGCTGGAGTGGCATACTGGCATGGCACATGGCAGGGCCAGCGACCTGGCTGCGGCCTCCCTTGTCCTAGTCCTGGACCAGAGCGAGAATGCAGTGTAAAATGTTACCTGCCGAGGCTATCTGCACTCGTCGTACTCCATTTTCCGCACTCTTTTCATCCTTTATATGTCATACTTCATACCAACTAACAGCTGCGGGCTCCACCTATCGCATTTTTAATCCCCCGCCTCTCTCACCTTCCCTCTTCCTCGCGCACTCCTCCCGAGAGCTCCGGCGCTGCGACGGATGATGCTCCGAGCTCCGGTGGCAGCCGAGCTCCCCGCCCTTCTCTTCGGCGCTGCGAGGAAGCCGCCCGTTCGGTCGCCGAGGACGTCAAGCATGGGCGCGCCTCCCTCCCCTCCAACGGCACACCTCTCCTCCCCCACGTTGTCGGTCGTGCTGCTCTTCCCTGACACCGGCGGTGCTGCTCCCCCTCCTCTGCACTGTTGGCCCCTTCACCTCCCTCCCTCCCTCCCTCCCCTACTCCGCAATCCCAGATCCGGCCAACCGTGGTGCTCCGGACTCCGGCGCTGCGGGGCAGGAGCAGGGCTAGCGTAGTGGTGCTGGGCGGGAGGCGGCGGCTGGATTCGGTGCTGCGGAGGGAGCTCGATGTGAGGCCGAGTTGCTCCACCATCGCTCTCCGCTGGCGCCCCAAGTCGATTCGACGGCGGCCTTCGGCAATGCGCGGAGCAGGGCGTGGCTCCCTTCAGGCCTCGCGACCGGCAGGAGCAAGGCGGCATTAAGCAAGGAGTGGAGCATGCGTGGAGATCTCGCGGCGGCGGCAGCTCCTCGCTCCGCCCGCCCTCCTCCCAACGGCGAGTGGCCGACGACCTTACCTCCTTCCCCATGCCAGCTCCCTACTCCCTCTGTCGTCCAGTCACAGGGCGGACGACGACGATGGCTTGGCCTCGGTGACGCGATCTCTCCTTTCCTTGTGCAATGGCGCGGAGCACCAACAACATGACGCAAGGTGGGGCCAACGCGAGCGTAGTGGGCGTCGTTGATTGTGCTGTATTTGGCGCAAAAGGAGTCAGAACAGGATGTCTCGTAAGCTTTGTTGTCCCCCAATGCGGGGATTTTTACCCTAAAAACGAACGAGATGTAGGATACTGTTTCGGTAGCATCCCTGGGTGCAGACAACCTAAGACCGTCTGGAGCAAGGATGTGCATCTGCATCCTCTATGCAGATAGGAGTGAGAAGGAAACAATGCTGCAAAAGGCCGAGCACTCCAGCAGCTTGCGCATCTCCTCATGCTGCTTGGTCCTGTAGTTTTTTTGACAACTTCATATATATTAAAAGTTAAGCAGCGCTTTTACAACTAGGTCCTCGAAGATGACCCAAATTACAGCATGGTCCACAGACCAGATAAGAACAAGAAGCAGAAACTCTAGGTCGTTGGAGACGGCGAGATCGTCGGTGAGGGTAGCAGAGGCGTTGAAGAAGCTTGCACCCGGATGGAATACTGCACGATGCGTCGGTTGACAGCGGATTGACGAAGTTGTAGAAGAGCACACCAAGCGACCGAAGGGTAGAGGTAGAACCGTCACCGGAGCTTGAAGAAGCTCCCGGTCGAATCCATGGTGGAGGTGAGGTCGACGGGCCAACACCAGATGATCTGCTACTTGATTTTTGTGGATCCGCCGAAGATGCAGGGGCAGCTGTAAAACTTTGGGGGAAGCGGAGGTGGAGGCGGGATGGGGTGATGGAAGATTTGGGGGGGAAAGTGCTTAGATCTGGCGAGGTGGTGCGGAGATGGTAGATCCGAGCAGGGGAGGAGGGTGGAGGAAGAGGAAAGGCAGATTTATTTTATTTAGGAGTCGAAGACGGTAGCAGCGCCAACGAGGACGATGGCGGCGACGATGTCAACCAAGGAGGAAAAGCCACATAGGGCACTAGCCATTCGACGACTAGCTATTACTACTACTAATTAAGGAGATCTACACGCTACTATGAGTTGGGGGTCCCGACCCCTCTCGCCGCCGGCGAGGACGCCGGTGAGGAGGAAGGGAGGGGCCTAAGGGAGAGAAAAGATGGAATACGGGAGGGAGGAGACTTCCAAGCAAAGCGACCCACTAGAGGAAACTCTGGTTCGCCTGCTCCGGCAGTTGGCACCCGCGTGCAAGGGGAGCTACCACTCCAAGGAGTCGTTGCCGTGCCGAGGAGCCATCGTCGCGTCACCCTGAGGAGTTGTGTTGCGCTGCACCGAGGAGCCATATCGCATTGCGCTGTCTGTCATGGAGTGGAGGAGGAAGGGCCCGTCATCTCCACGTCGTGGAGCTCCTCGGCGCCGGTTGTTGTCTCGCTTCCTCCACGTCCGGGAGGAGCACCCTCGCCAGCCCTGTAGCCACAAGCTCGTCCTCGAGGTCTGCACCACCATCTGCAACCTCCTCATGATGCGCTCCTCCGTGCCCTAGGGCTCGAGCAGCTCACTTGTGGAGTTCCTCCGCGTCGTGGGGCTCCCGCCGCCGCTCCTCCTCCACGTAGTGGGGCTCCCGCCGCCGCTATTGCTCCGCTTGCTTCAGTGGAGTCCCACCGCCACCGGATCCAGTCTAGGGAGCGGAGAGGAGGGGAGGAGAAGGCGGAGGCGCACACACATGCGGTGGTGTACGACCCACACAACAGTCTCCATGGCGTGCACCGGTGAATCGGGGCAGCGGCGACCTTCTGATCCGCCCTCGTCGGCGAATCGGGGCAGCGGTGACCTCCAAGCGGCGCGTGAGTCCCGAATCGGGGCAAAGCCGACCACCCGGTGGCGCGTGCGTCCCGAATAGGGGTCGGCGACATTGGAGCAGGAAGACGTGGTTGCTGCGCGGGGTTAGTCAGCCAGGGTGAGGAAGAAGAGAGGCGTGCGCGGTGTTGCGCTCCTCAACCGGACCTGCGTCACCGCTGGCCGAATCAAGCCCGGAGAGGGAGGACCCCACGCCACTGTTTCGACACGATCCAACCACGGAGGTGTGTGGAGGAGCCGTCCGCAGCCGCAGCTGCTCCAGCTCGTTGGTGGGGCGCGCTCCAGCGCCGCCTTCGTTCGCAGCGGAGGAGTCGAGGGGAGGGGGAGAGAAAATGGGACATGGATGTTGGTGTTTTAGTTCGGCAACCTACTAAGGGGAGTACCCGAGGTAGATGAATGTGGCCTCACCGAGATCAGTAACTTGAAGGAGAGACACGTGGCACACAATTTAGACAGGTTCGTGCCGCGAGGTGCGTAAAACCCTACATCTTGTATGTTGTGTAGCTCTGGATTGATGGGGTGTGTTTACAAGATGATGTGGATGATGAGAGATGGGTCTCTACCTCGCCTTATGTACTCCGAGAGGAAGGATTACAAGTCGGTCTGAGGGAAGAGTACTAGTCGTGTACGATTCGGAGTACTTTACATGGATCCGGACATGTGTAGCTTCCTAACCGAGTACTATCCCTCTGTAGTCCTTGCGCTCCACGCCAGTAGGTGCCGTACAGCCCAAGTTGAGTAGTCCCAGGGGCCCACCGAGTAGTCGGTCCTGGTACCCACCTGAGTAGTGGGCCTAGGGATGTCCATACGACAACGGATCCAGTGTCGTAGCTCTTGCAAGGCACGACGTACCTTCTCCACCCAAATCCACCGTCAATGATCGATCCAATGGCCAAAATAAACCCGGGGCAAAACTTCCAGCGTTTTCACCTGGTCCAGGGGAGTGCGTCCGCCCGAGGCTGGCGGGGGTGCGTGCTTCCTTCCCGCGCGTTGCGCCGCCCGTCTCCCAAGCGTCGTGCCCCCATCCGGCGAGCACGCCGTCCTCTCCTCCTCGCGGGTTGGCATGGTGTCCCGCGAGGCTCGTGCGCTGCGCCGCCCTCTACTCCAAGTCATCGTGGAGGAGAGGGACGCGGCCGCCAACGTCGCCTGTCTCCCCCGCGCTCCACCCGTGTTCGGTGTCGGCGTCCTGCCCGCCCCCAAAGGCCGCCACGATACCCTAGAGGCTCATGCGCTGCGCCGCCCTCTGCTTCAGGTCGTCGTGGAGGAGAGGGACGCGACCTTCGACAGACAACATCGCTAGGTATCTCTTTTCCTTCTCGTGACCTAAGCATCTGCACAAAGACAACTAATTCTGAATCCGACATCCTGTGAACATAGAAGGTTAATTTGCTGCTCAATTTTAGTGTAGGAAAATTATATGCTCTAGTTGATTTGGAATATATTTCTGCAAGTGTGAGTGCTCTGTTGAAAGGCAATGGCAGAATCTGAGAAGGGGAAACCTCAAGTTGGTTTAAGATTCAGCAATACAAATGAGGCTTGGAAGTTTTTGGGTTGCATATGGGGGTTGCACAGGCTTTGATGTAAGGAAAAGATATGCAAATAAAAGCAGTTATGATGGCAAAGTGACTTCATGCAGATTTGTTTGTTCCAATGAGGGTCATCGAAGAAAAGGGCAAACTAATCATGTGACCAAGTGTTTTAGGGCTGAACAAGGACTGATTGTAAAGTTCGGATGTCTCTTATGTTGGACCGAGGTTCAGATGACTATGAGGTTATTGATGTTGTGATTGAACACAATCACCTACTTTTTTTGAAAATTAACAATCACCTACTTCACTTACCAGAAACTCGTCATTTGATGGCAACACAAAGGAAAATTTCAGAAGTACAAGCTTTTGAAATTGAGGCTGTTGATGATTCTGAAATTAGGCCAAAAGATGCACATGAGATGGCTGCTTGTCAAGTTGGTGGCCCACTTAACCTTGGCTGCACTTGTCGTGACCGCAAAAATTATTTGTGTACCAAAAGACAAAAAGAGTTGGCTTTTGGACAAGCTGGAAGTATGTTGAAGTATTTTATGACAAAATTGCTGAGAATCCATCATTTCAATATGCTTTGCAGCTAGATATTGAGGAACATATAACCAACATTTTTTGGGTTGATGCCAAAATGCTCCTTGACTATGCACACTTTGGTGATGTGATCACATTTGATACTACTTTTAGCACAAACACAGAATATAGACCATTTGGTGTATTTCTTGGGCTCAATCAGTTCAGAGAGACTACTATTTTTGGTGCTGCAATCTTGTTTGATGAAACAGAGGATTCATTTCTATGGCTCTTTGGGACTTTTCTAGCTGCACTTGTGGGAAGCAACCTAGAACTATTTATACAGACCAAGATGCTGCTATGGGAAAAGCTATACCTAAAATTTTCACAGATTCATATCATGGATTGTGCATCTTTCACGTAATGCAAAATGGTGTCAAACATTTGTCTACAGTGAAGGGCGAAGATGAAGTTGAATCTAAAAATGAAGATAAATCTAAAAAGGAAGATGAAGAATCTCATATTCTCTCAGATTTTAGTGCTTGCATGTATGGCTATGAGGACAAGGCAGTATTTCAAGAAGCTTTTGACATTACGAGAACTAAAGTGCATAAGCAAACTTGGTTAGACAATATATACAAGGTTAAAGAAAAATGGGCTGAATGTTATATGAGAGATGTCTTCAGTTTGGGAGTGAGAAGTACACAACTAAGTGAGAGCTTCAACAATGCATTGAAGAATTATTTAAAATCAGGTTTTGATATAGTTCGATTTTTGAAGCATTTTGGGAGAGCAGTGCAAGAAAAAAGAGCAAAGGAATTGCAATCTGAATTTGAGGCAAGGAAGAACATCCCAAGAAGACAAATGCGTACACCTATGTTGGTGCAAGCAAGTGAGATTTACACTCTAATTATTTTTGAAGCTTTCCAAGGTGAATATGAAAGGTCTATGGCTGCATGCAGTAGATTACTGGATGAAAATCGATATGCTATTGTTCTTGGGAGTTTCTATGGTGCTTCAAGTTTTGAGGAGCGCATAGTGATAAGTGATCCTTTGAACAAAACAGCAACATGTAGTTGTCAAATGTTCAATAGGACAGGAATATTATGTGCTCATGGTTTGAAAGTTCTTAATTTGATGAATATAAAGACATTACCATCACACTATATATTGAAGAGATGGACTAGAGAAGCTCGCAATGGACGTGTGCAAGATAAGGAAGGAAGGAATGTGGTAGCAAATCCAAAGCTAGAAGCTCAACTTCGAACCAGAAAGTTGTTTCATAGATTTCTCAATTTGGCATATAAAGCATCTGATTATCTAGATTGTTTTTTGCTGCTAGAAGATGGACTTGATTGCTTGAGTACACAGCTGGAGGATAAACTGAATTTATCTACTAATGTCTTGAGTGAATCATGTAATGACCAAGAAAATGTTGAGCCAAACAAACAACAAAAAGATACAGAAAATGTTGAGCTAAATAAACAGCAAAAAGATGATTTTCTTGCTGCACAACTCAAGAAAAAGGAGACGAAGCCAAAAAAATTAAGAAGAAAGAAAAATTGGCTTGATAAATTACCCAAGGGTAATCCAAAGATGCCAACTAAATCTGCTGAAACCAAAAAGCCAACTAAATCTGCTGGAAGCAAAAAAGAATCAGCCAAAGGTATGTTCTCAACTTGAGATCTAGACTTTCTACATGCTGCCATTCATAGCTAATTAGTGACACTTTCAACCTTTTATGGCGTAAACGAAAGCAAGATGATGGTGTACAACCCCCAAAGGAAGTGGTGAATGATGACATCAACAAAGAAGCAATCATGGAGATTGAAGACGCGGGAGGGGAGACGAAAGATGACACTACGGGGATGATTGCGTCGCAAGAGGCGAGGGCGATTGATCAAAGCTCTCAATCGTCCAACCAAGTTCTAGTGCACATGGGAGGGGGATGACACCGGTTTGTGGACAAGAACAAGTGGCGTGTCCGGTGGTCAAAGAAACGAGAGGGGTGTAGGACCATTGAAGGGTCGCGGGGAGTATATGGGCTTGGGTGAAGTGGTAGCAGATGTCGGGGGAGGGGGAGCAGAACAAGGAACGAGCACCGATATCGCCGGGAGCGAAGCGGATGGAGAGCGAGCAAGAAGGCGGGAGATGGCAAACGGATCTCAACGCAAACGGAGGTTCGCCCCAATAGTGGCAAGCAAGGAAAAGCTCTCGTCATCAACCTACTCCGCAAGAACCAGGTACGTCTCAAAATAATACTAACCCCTTTGATATCCTACATTCCGAGTATGAGATTTTAGGTGGATCCCAAGATGAGAGGGAGGGTGAAATATGGGGAGAGACGAGATAACCCGTACACCGATGGTACCGTCATAAACTCATGTGACTCGATATGCCGATCAACTTAGCCGAACAATGTGGTATTGTGATGGGGGGGGAATGCAGAGAGAAGGCCGAGAACATCACGGCAATGAAATTAGAAGAGTTGGCCAGGGTGCTTTAGCAAATGCAAACTATAAGCTTCACAATAATAGGAAGATAGAGGGGCAACACTTGCCGGAGGGGGAAAATGTCCAATTGACCAAGGTTGACAACTCTCATCGGGGGTTCCTACGGGGGGCAAAAACCGAAAAATGGGGGAGAAAACAAAAAGGGGACAGGGTTGAGTAGGGAGTTAAAAAGAATCGGTTATAAATAGCCTTGCGAGCGGGGCGGGTCCTTATACGAGCCCGCGAACCCGCCCCGCAAAATCGGTTAGACCATCCACACCGGTCTTCCTTCATTTCCTCCTTCAAAACGGAATATTCCACCCCACTTATCAAGATTCTCTCCTTCATATTCACTTCTACCGCATCCATCTTCCTCCATAATCCCTCCTCCATCTCAACTCCCACTGTGGGACCCACAGTACAGATATTTTGACCCTACCACCTACCCTGTCTCCTCTGCCTCCCCCACCATTTCACCGTCGGTTCCCATCCCCAATCTCTCCTCTCTCTCCTCGGCCTCGCCCATCGCCGGCGCCAGCGGCGCCGCGCGGCCCTCCCCGGCCGCCGCGCGGAGGGCCGGCCGCGCCGCCCTCCCTAACCGGCCGCGACGGCCCTCCTCGCGGCGGCCCTCCTCTACTCCGGCGCATGGTGTCCGCGCCGGGCGGCGACCGGTGGACAAGCTCGACGACGCGTCTTGGCCGGCGGTATGGCCGGCGGTAGGGCGCAAGCGGCGGGCGGGGATGGGACGTTCACGACGCCGACGTCGTCGACCGTTCCTCCTCCGCGACGGGAGCGCGATGCCGACGGAGGCCTCGCCCCTCCCCTCGCTCCGCGGCGGTGGACGACATCGTCGAGGTGAGCGACGGAGGGAGAGGGAGCGGCGGGCGGGCCGGAGGTCCGAGCTCCATCCCGGCGGCTCCTCCCCGCCGGCGGCGCGTGGGCGGCCCCATCCGCGGGCACGGAGGTAGAGGGAGCCGCCGCCCGCTCTCCCTCGCGTGCGTCGATTCGATGCGGGTGCCCGAGCTCCACGCCGGCGGAGGAGCGGACCGGCTTCATCCGAGGAGGCGATGACGAGCTCCACGACGACGGAGGGCACGGAGATCTCGCGGCGGCGGCCAACCCGGCGGCGGCCACATCTCACCTTCTTTTCTCCCCTTCCTCGCGTTGCCGCGCGCACAAAATGACCCCCCCCGTGGGGCCCGCGAGTTGTCCTTTCCCGTGAGTTGTTGCCTCCGCGGGATCTGAAGGAGAATGGGGGGGTGACGGCATTTCCCCGTCTCCTGCAGGAGACCGCTGCGGCGACAAATCCTTTATCCGTCTCCTGCAGGAGACGGATAAAGGACCCAGTGCGGGTGGTCTTATTGCGACTCATGCGACGCAGCGGCAAAATTATTGCGGTGTACTGTCGTCCACGTCGTCATGTCCACTGGACAAGAGTAGAAACCCGCAAAAGCCCACAAAGACTCGCCAACCCCCGCCTCCGTGTCGCGCCGCCGCATCGCTTGCGTCGCCGCACTCCTTCGCATCCCCGGCCTCCCGCAGCGCATCCCCCGGTCGAGGTGCCGCCGCTCTCACGCCGGAGCTCGCTCACTCGACGGCGACGCCCTTGCGAGGCAAGCCTCGTCGTGGTCGGCGCCGCGCCAACAAGTCGCAAACGGTAGGTCACCTTCCTCGTTGCATTCATGGCGTCCTCGGCTTTCGCCCCCGTGTCCACCATCAAGGCCGCCGCCGTCCCCGCTCGTCCCGCCGCCGTCCACGGCCGCGGCAAAGCTCGGGGATGTCATGTCGCACCCCATGCGGGTGGCCACGTCGGGGCGGCGGCTCGCGGAGGTCGACGTCTTCTTCACCGGCTTGCCGCGGCAGTTCTCTAGCCCGTCCTCTCGCTCGCCGCTCACCGGCACATCCTCTTCCCGAAGCCGGTGCATGGCGCTTGTGTGCAATGCGGACTTTTGCGGGTTGACCACCACGTCCACGAAGACAAGCGCGGCAGTAAGGTTAAATTAGTGACCGGCCACAAACCCGCCGTATTTATATAGTGGCAAGCTTTGTGGGTTTGCGAGCACCGCAACCCGCCCCACCCGCAAGCTTAGTTATAAATGAAGATACGGATATGGAATATAAGAGGGATTGGAAAACCGGCTAGGGTGAGACAATTAAGGGAGATGATTTTACGGAGGAGCAAGTGGAGGTTGTGGGTATTCGGGAAACCATCAAGCGAGAGTTTCAATGAGAACAAACCGTTGAAAATAAACCCGAGAGGGGATTTCGTTGGGAATGGCTGCCGGCAAGAGGTCACTCGGGGGGATTTTGCTAGGAGTGAAGGAAGATAACTTCCAAGTTGAGAATTGGGAGCACGATACATACTACACCGGGGGTGACTATCGGGGACGGAAGTCTAATTTCATATGGGTTCGATTATAGTCTACGGGCTAGCACAACATAATTACTCAAGGGAGTTCCTTGAGGAACTAGACAACGGATGTGACAGGGGCCACCCTACCGCTTGTAATTGGGGGGATTACAATGCGGTAAGAGAGACCTCGGACAAAAGTACGAGAGGTAGTCGATAACGGTCTTATGGATGCTTTCAACTCCTTCATTGAGACAAGGTGTTTAAAGGAGATCCATAGGGGGGGGGGCGGGTTTACCGGTCAAATAACCAAGAAGTTCCGGTCCTCGGTAACATTGACAGGGTGCTTACATCTACGGAGTGGGAAGCAAAGTACCCCCTATGTACTCTATCCGCTCTAACCGAATAGGCTCGGACCAAAGCCCTTTGTTGCTAAACACGGGTGAAAACCATATAGTGGAGGGGAAACACTTCTTCTTTGAAAAACAATGGTGTAACATGGAGGGGTTCCTTGAGAAGGTTGAGGCGAAATGGGTGGAATCCGAGAGACAAATGCCCCGAAGAGGCATACTCGCCGGACGGTGGCATGGATGCTTGACGGATCTAAGACGATGGTTGAAAGGATGGGGAATAAATATTAGGGGGGAGTACGAGAAGAGGGAGGGGGGAGCTGTTGTAAAAAATTCAAAAACTAGACGAGGAGGGTTACGAGGAAAAAGGGGGATGGGACAAGTCTAAATGGAACCTTAGAGCGAGTTTGGAGAAGAAACTAGAAAGCCTCATGAGAGCGGAAGAACTTTACCGGCAACAAAGAGCCGGAGAGAAGGAGATGTTAGAGGGGGATAATAACACGGCGTATTTCCACCTAAAAGCCAACGGGAGGAGAAGGAAAAAATGATCTTAAACTTGGACCTTGATGGACGTGCGGTGACGGATGCTAAACGGATCGGAGAGATAATTTATAGCTACTACAAAAAACTGTTTGGGAAACAACCAAGAAGAACGGTGAAGCGGGGGAGGAAGCTTGGTCGGACGGGAGGAGATTATCCACCTCGGATAACGAGGAATTGCTAAAGCCAATCATGGAGACAGAACTCAAGAAAACTGTTTTCGAGATGAAAGAAAACACAGGCGTCGGGACCGAACGGTTTTGGAGTGTCATTCTATAAGAACTCGTTGGGGTACGATCAAGGGGGAGTTGATGAACTTGATGAATGACTTCTACCCGAACAACCTAGACATAGAGAGACTAAATTATGGGGTGATCACCTTAGTACCTAAAGTGGTGGATGCTAACAAAGTGTAAAACAGTTCAAACCTATATGCTTGCCGAACGTGAGCTTCAAAATTTTTACGAAACTCCTAATGGATAGATTGACGAATTTTGCAACCAAACTTATTGACCCCGGCCAAACGGCATTTATAAAGGGGAGATATATAGTGGATTGTGCGGTCACCTTGCATGAGATTGTGCACGAACCGAAGAGGAAGAAGTGAAGGGGGGTGATCTTAAAATCAACTTTGAAAAGGCGTATGACAAGATAAGATGGGACTTTGTGGAAGAGGTGCTAGAAAAGAAGGGTTTCGATAACAAACCGAAAAAGTGGATCATGAGTTCGGTAAGGAGTGTGCATTAATATTAATGGGGAGAATGGACCCTACTTTAGAACCCGCCGAGGGCCGCGACGGGGGGATCCTCTTTCGCCGCTCCTTTTAACCTAGCGACGGATGCTTTATCCTTCATCATGAACAAAGCCAAGGAAAAAGGGTTCATTAGAGGGGTGATACCGCATCCGGTTAAGGGGGGTTTGACTCACCTTCAATATGCGGACGACACAATATTAATGTGTGGGGGTGACAAGCAATCGATTAGAAATATGAAGTTCTTGCCGTATTGCTTTGAATGGCTTTCGTGGTTGAAAATTAATTATCATAAGAGTGAAGTGGTGGTGTTTGGGGTAGAAACCGAAACTGAAACTAAGATTGCTAGGATGCTGAACTGTCAGATAGGATGGCTGCCGATGAAGTATCTTGGCTTTCCAATTAGTGACAAGAGATTGGGGTGTGCAGCCTTCAGAGACATAGTGGGCAAAATGAGGAAAAAACTGCAACCATGGAAAGGGAAAAATCTGAATTCTGGTGGGAGACTAATTCTAACCAATTCATCACTAAGCAGTATGCTGATCTATATGATGAGCATGTTTGACCTATACGGGGAGGTGCACCAACAGATGGACACAATCAGAGCCAAATTTTTCTGGGGGAGTGATGGCGATAACTTCAGATATCACATGATCAGGTGGGAACACACGTGTCTCCCTAGAGACTTTGGGGGGGGCATCATAAATACCAGATTACTCAATGAGGCGTTGCTCCTAAAGTGGGGCTGGAGGATCTATAGCTATAATGAGGAGGATACGTGCTGTAGGCTGCTGGAGAGCAAGTACCTCAGCAAGAGACCTTTTGCAATATGTAATGGTAAAGGGGGGTCGCAATTTTGGCAAGGGTTGAACAAAATAAAACACAAGCTGAAAAGGGGGTTGTCTTTCAGGGTGAACAATGGAGAGAGGGTGCTTTTTTGGGAGGACGTTTGGTTAGGTAGAACTCCTCTGAAATTAACTTTCCCCAAACTTTACGAGTACTGTAGAAATAAAGACTGCCTGATCAACGAGTGTTACAAAGATGGGGAGTGGGTAATAGATTTCAAAAGACCTCTGCTGCAAGCAGAAGTGGGGTGTTGGGAAGCACTATTAGATCAGCTGAAGGTAGTTAGATTAAATGACCGACAAGATAAAGCTGTGTGGGAGCTGGAAAAAACGGGGAATTATTCAACTAGATCAATGTATAGATGCCTCTCCCACCGGGGGATAGTTAACCAACATATGAGGCGAGTGTGGAAAAGCAAACTACCCATGAAACTAAAAGTTTTCATGTGGTTAGCATGCCAAGACAGAATTCAATCTGGGGAGACCCTGAAGAAGATGAATTGGAAAGGTGACCCAAGTTGCGTTGTCTGTGGGAGACTAGAAAGCACTGATCACATTCTCTTTGAATGTGTGCTGCCCAAATTTGTTTGGACATGCCTGAAATAGGCTATGGGGTGGGAAAGGGTGCCGCTAAATTTTCAAGATTTCTTTGATAACTGGCTACCATTACAAGACAAACATTATAAGCTGAAATTATTTGTGCTGGCAAATGTGGTGTGGGTGTTATGGAATGTCAGAAACAAAATGTCCGTAGAGGGGGTGTTTCCTAATGATCCTGCTGAAACACTTTTTAAAATAAATGCCTCCCTGCAGAAATGGCGAGTGAGTCTGGTGCATGAAGATGGAGGGCAACTAAAGACCTGGACGTTGCAAGCTAACGAATGGATGGAAGCGTTCCTGGAGAAAGAAGGAGAAGACCTCCGGAGTTTCAGTTTATGTGAGGGGGGCTTGGTGTCAGACCATCCTACATGTGTCTTATTTTTCAATAAGCTAGGCTTTGGCTGATATCTGTAGCCGTGTTGCTCTGCTGTTGCCATTTCAGACTTTCTTATTTCTTGTCTTACTTGGTGGTGGTTAGTTCTTCTAGGTTTGTTTGCCTGATGGCTGTGCTTATTGTAAAGCTGGTGTCCCCAGCCGGTTACGGAAGTCTGTATCAAACTCTTATAGCTTTCTATAAAAGCAGGGTTAATCCTTTGTCAAAAAAAACAAAGAAGCAATCATACAAGTTAAAGAGTACAATTATATTGGCAATTTTTCCCAACTTGTGACAACTCCAATCTTTGATGATGATCTTCTTCATGTTGACGACATGTTCTAGTATGTGCAAGGTGGTTAGGTAGTGTTTTGGGCTAACCATAGTATTTTGTGGGCTAACTATAGCATTTTGTGGCTGAATTGTACAAGTGAATGGCCAAGTATGCAAGTACTAGAATATCAATTTGAGTGACTCAAAGTGCCAAGTATGGGTAATGTACTGTGAACACTTATAATGAATTAAAATGAAGCTTTGTTTTATGTTGTGCGGATGTTAGTGTTTGGGGCTTAATTTTCTCTTCGTATGCTAAATAAATCTGTGATGAAAAATGCTAAGGCATATAATCCCTTTTTGCCTTGTGTTGGGAAGATGGTCCTGGGAAGACAAGTTTGTGAAGCAAAGGTACGTTGTGCCTTAGAGAAGCAAAGGCACCGAATCCTGGTCCGAGAAAATGGGGCGGGTGGGTCTGCGGCTGGGCAGCAGGGCAGTTGGGCTATGGCGAAGAGAGAGGGATCCCAAGAATGCACGACGGGGAAATGGTGTCTTCATTTTGCAGCAAGGAATGCAGAAGTGTTGGAGCCCTACGGTAGCTATTGCTTCTTCATTTTAGGAATGCAACATGTGATGCACAACTTGCTGGAGACAGTGTAACTGGTGTAGAATATGCACATCCAAGGCCACGAAATGAGAAATTCATCCAGATACTCTACTATTCACAAGCCAAGTGATGCTTGGTGGGGTAGTTTTTTCACAGCGTACAATACAACCTTGTACAACCAATTTAAAAGGACTCGTATGTAATCCGACGGTTGCGATTAAATATGTACTACTAGTTTTTGTAGTTGTAGTATATGTATTATTCGTAAGTAGTATTGGTAGTGTAGGAAGGGATGTGTGTCCCGGCAGCGGTGCGGAATGGAGGGGAGGTGTGTCGCGGGTGAATGGAGGGATCTGCGCACGGGTGAAAGTCAGAAAGATTTTTTCAAATAATATATATAGAACGAATTACCATTTTACTAATAAAAGAACCAATAATACTACCGTTGCGTTGTAAAAGACTTCTTGTCGATTTCCAGTTCCATGATTTTTTTCTCGTTATTTTTTCTTGAAAAGCTTAGGCTCAGGACGATGTTGATCCTCCTATGTAACTATGTTCACTGTAAGACCGGCCGGTGCGTCCCGCGTGTGCCAGTAAGAACTTCCTAGACAATCAAATGATATTGATGCTGAAGAGTGACACTGCTAGGCTGAGTAAAAGACTGTTTTTTGCTGCGAGTAAAAGGAGTAAACTTGTCCTATTACGGTAAGTTTGGAAACATCGTGACACCAGACTCGCAACACATCAGAGAACGGCAGCAGCCTGATGGCAGAGCATTTCCGGCACATAAACGGCAGCAGGCTGCAAATGCCCAGTAATGTACATTGCATAATACCCTGTACAATTGATCTCTCTCTTTCTCTTCTTTTCTTTCCTTCCGAATGCAACTTTAAAAAAACCAACAATTCGAATCCGTAAGAACGAACAAAATCGTCCCAAGTTTAGTGTAGACCACTGCGTGCTTGCATGCACCTCCTCTCAAGATCAGTTCCACTAGCTACCACCAGCCTACCAACCAGAGTCGCGCTGCTACGAACGATGTCATGCATCCAGGTTACCCTGAATGACATGATCAGATCGACTCATCGACACCATCACCAGAGATTCAGGTTACTCACTCCCTCTGCTTGAGATCGATGATGACGACGCTGACGTTATCCCAGGTTGTCCTGCCGAGCGCGAGCCTGACGAGGAGCGACGCCGCCCTGGAGCACCGCGCCTCCGGCTCCGGCTCCAGCTCCGGCCCAGCGGCGGCGCCACCACCGCCTGCCGCGGGCGCCGAGTCGTCGACGGGAGCGGGGTTGCCGTCTTCCAGGCACTGCCGCGCCACAGAGCAGGCGATCTCGTTGGAGATCACATCCCACATCCCGTCGCTCGCCAGGATCAGGCACTGGTCCTCCGGTGTCCGGTCCGTCACGGTGATCTCAGGCTCAGCGATCACTTCAGGACGCAGCATCCTGTCGCCTGCACCAACAGCCTACCATTTTCAGTATGTTGCAAATCATGCATCAGGGTTAAGATACGGCAATATCACTGTCATCATAATGGATTATTGATCCCCACTTGTGGCTTGTTTACACGCTTTATTTAGGTTGGGTTGGCATCTGATCGAGGAGTCTGAGAAGGTAACTAGGTAAGTGGCAGTTCCACGATTGATAATTGGAGATGAACTTGCACTGTGGCTCAGCTCCATGTTTCCTCTTTGACATGCACAATGTCATAACTGAATCGCCGGCACCATCAAGGGCCGGCTGAAAAAAGTTGAACCTTTAAGCCAATTAACATGAATGTGGACGGTGATGTCACTGTGTATCTAGTCAACAATTACCAAGTGGTCATCAAAAGCTGAAGTTTTTATAATCTGTTTGTGCATAATATTGTGTCTGGGCCAATGATGAATAATACTAGTGGACTTTTATTGAAAAAAAAAAGAATACTAGTGCACATGCAGAACTTCCATGTATGTTGCAATTTACAAAACCAACAAAACACCTTAATTTCCTGGAACAAAAGCTAAGGACTCTCATACTCTTCTAATTAGTCTTACCTTGCTAACACGAAACTTATGAGCCATACTTTTTTTCAGTATGGAGCTTAAAGGGACAGCTTTAGTAGGTAGTTGAATTTACTTGATTATGTTTACTAGTTTGATAATTTATTTGATTCCAGAACACCCGGCAGTTCTTAACTGCTAGAGCGATGGCAAGATACAGAGGAATAGTCTCTTTTGATCTGTTCAAAGATGCAAAGCTAAAAACGGAATCGCCCTTTCAGATATAGTATTTGCCTTCAAACCTTGCTTAGTGCGCAAAACATGTGCTCAACATTGGAGGAACATAATAATATAGCACCAACTGAAATCCAACAACAGAAAAGTCAAGTGACACGTGTATGTATCGACAAAAATTTTCTATAATCTCCGTTTCTACGAAAATTCCATCAAACACATCGATGATTTTTTTGGAGAAAGACCACATGGATGATTCCCTGAACAAGAAAATTCAGTTATAGATAAGGCTCATCCAGATTAAAGTGACATAGACCTCAGATCAAATCTAAACGTGAGAAGCACAACGGTGTCACTGTCTCTTTCTAAATGGCGAAGCCTACTCAGATTCAGATAGCACAACGACCCACACAGATGGTCCTAGAATTTGCCGACAATACGCCAAGCAGCTCTAGCCTCTAGTTTCCGATTAGAAGGGCGACCTAGTCGATACTCAAGGAACATGAAGGGAGCCATGGGTCATCGTCAGTGGAAGCAGCACTAGAGGCAACACTGAATTTGTGTGGAGTAGAGAAAATTTAGCACGCAGCAAAGTAGAAGTCCATGGGCTCCCCTGCTGTCTGAACTCTTCATTTGTTTGGATATGGTACCACTAATTTACTAAACAGGCATATGCATACCCAAGAACACAAGATGGGCATCGCCATCTCGTTCAGATGAGAATGAAGACTAGCTCGTCGGATTTCAGGCAGCATGCACAAATTGTCCTAACTAGCATTTGGCAACAACAATATGTTAATTGCCACAATATATATATACGGTGCCTCCAAATTACAACTTTCGACATCTTGTTTTTATAAAAATATTTGTTAAAAACTAACATATGTATACTTTTATGAAAGTATTTTGCAAGACAAATCTATTCATGTAGTTTTCATATTTTCAAATTCAATAACTTAAAAGTTATTAATGATTTATATTCTCAATATTTGACTCAAATCATATCAAAACGACTTCATTTACCAAACTGGAGGGAGTACCGTACCCAGTGCGCGCGACATGGCGAGGATCCCACGCACACGATGGCCGTTGATGTAGAGCACCCGGCCACCCGCCGCCTCGATCCGCGCAAGCTCGTCCGGCCGGTCCGGCTGCCAGAATTCCCGACCAAATAGCAGTTGATCGAGACAAACAACGGCAGTTATCTAGCAGCAGCTAGTAGTCCCAAACACAAACTCTATGGGATGGGAGTAAGTAATAGCAGTGTTAGCTAGTCAGCTACTCAGCTTGAGATTGCCCGAGAGAACTCTCAGATAGACACTTATTAGAACTGCTGATTAGTACTCCTACTAGTAATAAGAACAGTAGTACTAGATCAGAGCACAAAATTAGGAGGTGTGATAGACTGATGGCAGCAATTAACAGTACCCTAGCTAGCTAATTACTACATGGCGTCGTCGTCATCAGCACAAATGTTAGCCTTTTTCCACGCCACTGAAAAGCAGCAGGCCGGATCGCTAGTTTTTGCTGACCACCCACCCACCCATCACTCATCACGTACCACAGGCAGGGACGAGAGAAAGAAAAGAAAAGGAGACCAGCAACTCGCCGGCAGGTGGCGCCTCCGTCGACCACGGCCTCACCGCCGGCGGGACCCGCCTCACCGCCGTCGGCCGGCCCCCACGTGCCCCCGCCGATACCGACACCTGTCCGCCGCGCCGCGGAATCCCCCCCGCTACGTGTGCTCCCGGCGACAGCGACGACGGCCGGCTGCCATGATGGGTGCCCCGAAAGTTGCGAGCTATCCACGGGACTGCCACTGCATGCATGGCCCGATATCCGTGCAAAGCCGCGGCATGGGTCAACCAAAGACTGGCCTGCTGGCCCTGATGGGTGGGTGGTGCGTGTCGCGCGCAGGAGGACTGGAGGAGTACGTACCTTGTGGTCGCGTGAGAGCGGGACGGGCGGCGCTCCGGCGGGGCCCCGGCAGAGCACGGCGCGGGAGTCGCCGCAGTTGGCGACAACGACGCGGCCGCGGACCAGGACGGCCACCACCGCCGTGGACCCGACGATGCCGGAGTTGCCCGACAGCGGGCACCGGCACGGCGGCCGCGCGATGCGCCCGCACGCGCACGCCAGCGACGCCAGCGCGTCCACGCGACGGAACGTCCGGGCCAGCGCCGCGCGCCACGCCCGCTCCTCCTCGTCTTCCACCTGCGGTTGGCCGGCGGCGGCGGCGGCGCAGCTCGTCGTCGTCGTCCCTGCTGCTTCTCCATCCGTTGTCTCCACCGCCGCCGCCTCCTCCTGCTGCCGCCGCTGCTTGAGGACGAAGGTCGCTCCCTCGGCGGCGAGCTCCTCGGCGAGGAACTCGTGCATCCGGTCTCGGCACAGCGTTGACACCTGCATGCAGCATCATCAACTTGGCTAGCTGCTCAACAGATCGATCATGCATGGACCACTGCTGACATGACACGTATACGTACACAAACGTGTGTAGTGGTATTAGTCGTAACAAATTGTGGTATTACACGTGCATGTGCTAACATGACACGTACGTACTCCGGTACAAATCGAATTCGGAAGGTTCTAGCTGTCTGTCTTCTAGAATGTGGCCAGGTGGAGCTTCTCTCCTCCAATTACTGTAGTTTGCTTTGCATTCATCACGGCCTCCTCTTGTTTCTGTCTTCGTCTCGATTCAAAGAGTACTAGTCAAAATCAAAAGTAAATCTTTGTAGATGCTGATCGAGTAATCGATCGAGAGGAATTATATTTTCTGGTGAAAACCAAACTTAACCGTCTATCGGGTGATTATTAGAAGAGGAGAATGAACGAACGAACGAGAGAGAAGAAGTTCATCCGCCGGCGGCGGCGAGGCGAGGCGAGACCGCGAGACGTACGTACATGGGATCCGCCGTGGCCGTCGAAGACGCCGAAGAAGTGCATGGGCGAGCCGTCGACCCAGGTGCAGAACCCCGGGCGGAGCGACACGGCGTCCTCCATCTCCCGCGACCGCCCCGCCACCGACAGCCACCCGAACGCCACGGGCCACGCCCGCGTCGCCGCCGCCGCGCCGGGGGTCGGATCAGCCGACGACACCGGCTGCTGCTGCTGCTGCTGCGTTCCCCCTTCTTCCTCTTCAAGCAGCGCCGCGTCGTCTGTCCCTCCTTCCTGTCCCTCCTCCTCCGAAGCCGACGACGGCCGGACGCGCTTCTCCTCGCTGGCCACGGTGGTGGCGCGCGGCGGGGGCGCGAGGCGGCGGCGCCTGCGCAGGCGGCATTCCGGGGTGGAGGAGGACGACGAAGATGCCGTTGGGTTCCCGTCGCCGCCGGGCATGTTGACGCCGGCGCTAGCCATATCACCGTCGTCACCTGGGCTCTCGGGCCAGCGCCGGCGGCACCACCAGGCTGCCGCCCACCGCCGCCGCCGCCTCCTTCTCCTGCACCCGCGCCAGCTTGAGCTCGCTCGTCCCGATCCGGCCCGGTTGCGAGAACCAGTAGAAATGAAAGCGAACAACAGGGGAATCAATAATTTTTAGCAGCAGCAGTCGTCCGGAACAAACACTCTGACAGGACAGACGGCGGAATCTGCCGCCGTCGCCGCCACGTGTCCTCCCGGCGGGAGCCACGGGGTTGGCTGCGAAGCTTCTGGACGCGCGACACCTCACCCCTGCTGCTGGCCACGCGGGCCCACCGCGCACGAGCCCGCGGTCAACGTCGAGACTAGCGTGGGGGCGCGCGCAGGTCAAAGCCGCCACGTCGGCTACATACCTTGTGGTCGGATCATCGCGACCGCAGGAGATGGAAAGCACCGAAAGGTCAGGGGCCAGGGGTCGCCGGCGGCAGGATGGGAGCGCGGATATCGCCGGCGGCTCCATCTTCTTCCCCGTCCCCAGTACCCACCCACCCCTGCTGCACACCTCACACTTCTACCGCGTAATCGGTGTTTATTTTCTTCTTAAGTGTTGATTCCTAAAAATTTTACCAACTTGGGGTCATATCAATTTTGAGAACTAATGAAGAATATTAAATGTGTGTTAATAACAAAATTCATTCTATAACTTCTTTTTCAAGAGAACTAATGTTTCAAGAGAACTAATGAGTCTAATAACTATGGACCAATCTCTAATGACAGATTAATTAAGATTAAATATATTCATCTTGTAATTTTCGTTCCATTTTTATAATTACTTTTATAACTAGTTTTTTTAAAAAACAGAAGGGCAAAAGATTTGCAGTAGCTTTTATTAGAAAGAAAAAGAGGTAAAAGGAACCCTAAGAAAAGACAACTATAAGCAACTATAAGCAACTATGAACCCAGCTCCAAAGGAACATAAGCAACTAAGCAAAAAAACGATGATGACCACCGCTTGAGGCGAAGTCGTGATTGGAAGCTTTGGGGTGTCGTTTATGATCAAAGATGCCACTTCTGCTATATCTAAAGAGACATGCTGAAAGATTCGACGATTGCGTTCTTTTCAAATATTCCACCAAAAATAAAGAATAAAGGCCATCGACTAGTGGCTTTTGTTTCTTGTTGAAAGGTCGTCGAAGTCGTTTCCACCAGCCACTAATGGTGCGCTGCGGTGTTTGTTGTAGCTCATGCCGTTGTAGCTGAGTGGTGAGGTGCATCCAGACCGCCTTGGTTAATGGGCAATCCATGCATATGTGTGTGGGTGTCTCCGGGGCAGACCGGCACATTTGGCTACCTGGGCGTGAAGCCATCCTCGTGTAGCAAGGTTATTAGCAGTTAGAACTTTTTGTTGAAGAAGGATCCACACGAAAATTTGGCACTTGGGTTCCGTTTTCGCGCTCGCCAAAGTGGATTGGATGCTAACTTTTTGTATCTGCCCATGAATTGTATTTGGTAAGAGCTTTGCATGGTATACTGATCATCTGGGGTCCATCTCCATTTAATATCATCCTCAGAATCCTCCAATCTTACTACTGTTCTAATCTCTCCCTAAAGCTGGATGTACTCATGCAGCTCATCTGATGTAAGAATAGGATAGATGTGGCTAACCCATCTGTTGTTTTTCATATCTTTTCCTTTTTTTGCCTTTTAGAATAGGGAGGGAGCCAAATTTTTGGGGGCTTGTTCGTTGATCCAGTTAGAGTGTCGAAAACTAGCCTTGTCACCTTTACCCACCTAACGACTGTAGAAGCATAAAAAAGTTCTCTGTCTGTGGTGCACACGAGATATCGAGCACCGGTCCAAGGTCGATTAGCCTAGTACCATCGAAACCAGAGCCGATGCAATAATAAAGCTCGCGCAAATCTTTCTAGGTCTAATATGCCAAATCCCCGAGCTCCTCAGGTGTACATATCGTCGGCCAATTGACCAAGTAGTGTTCTCCGGTAACTTTGTCTGGTTCTTCACCGTTTTTTGTTAAAGCTTCTTCTCAATCTATCAATTTGTTTTAGCAACCATTTTTGCATCGGAAAAATCATGAGGTGGTAAATCAGTTGTGAAGATAGTACATTTTTAACCAATGTCTCTTCGCTATCCATTGACAAGAGTTTATTAGCTTTCCAACTCGGAATACACCCTCCAGTCTTGTCGACCACTGGTTGCGCATCAACACGTCGTATCTTGCGTGTACGGAGAGGTAGGCCCAAGTATTTTCCCGGAAATTTCTCAATTTTGCTAGGGAAATCTGTTAAAGCCTAGGTGACTACTGTTTCATTGCATCTTATGGGGAAAATCTATGTCTTGTTGAGGTTATCTGAGATCCGAGCAATTACCAAACATGTTTAGTATTTGTGATATGTAATGCAGTTCGATTCGGTTTGGGTTCGCAAAGATGGCCGCGTCATCTGCATAAAGAGAGCAACGAAGTGAGGCTGCCCTAGGGACAACCGGTTGTAGAAGACCTTGGTTTGCTGCCAATTCGCCGGTGAAGAGGGTCAATGACCAAGGTGAATAGCATAGGTGATAGCGGGTCACCTTGTCGCAAACCTCTAGCATGCTTGAATTGCCTTCCGAGAGTACCATTTAGGAGAATTTTGAATGATGAAGTGGCGAGCAAGGTGGCTATCCAGTCTCACCAGCGCTGTCTGAATCCTAGCGCCTTTAGTGTTTGAAGGAGGAAAACCCAACTAAAAGTCGAATGCCTTCAAAATATCTAATTTGATGAAAAAAGAGGGGCCCTTGGCTTTGTGAAGGGATTTGATCATACTTTGTACATAGATGAAGTTATCATGTATACATCTCTTTTTTTTTAAGATGTATAATCTCTTTTAATGAATGCATTTTAAACTAGTTCTGGAGCCTTGGTGCTAACAGGTCCGCTAAGATTTTAGTGATTATTTTTGCCAAAGTGTTGATAAGGCTGATTTTATAACTAAATACTTCTAATAGATTTTGAAAATGGACCCTAAAAATTTCTCTAAAAAATTCACTTCAAGGTACAAATCCTTCAATTACAAACCAAATCAGGTGCTGCTTTATTTCCCAAATTAAACACACCGAAACAAACGTCAAATTATTAACCAAACATGCATGCATGTTCTTGGCATCACACATCACCTTCACATTCGCCGAATAGGACTGCTAGCTAGCTGCTGCTGCAGCATCAGGATTCAGGATCAGCATGGATAGGGATGTCCTCCGTCCAGATGGCGAGCTCGGTGTGGCCATCCTCGGTGACACACGCCCTGAACATGCCCGTGCAGTTGTACCTCATGCACACCTCCCCCTGGGGCGACACGGCCACCATGCCGACGGTGCCAGGCGGCGCGGCGCCGACGACGCGGTCGACGGCGTCCCGCAGCGGCAGGCCGCGGTGCTCCATGACGGCGGCGACCTCGCGCGCCATGTTGTGCCGGATGATCTCCTCGCCGACGCCGGTGGTGGACACGGCGCAGAGAGCGTTGGCGTAGGTGCCGGCGCCCAGGATCGGGGTGTCGCCGATCCGCCCGGCCATCTTGTTGCAGTAGCCGCCCGTGGACGTGGCCGACGCCATGTTCCCCGCGGCGTCGGCGGCGACGCAGCCCACGGTGCCGGTCCGACTCTTCCAGTCCACCGCCGCCGCGCCATTATCGCCGCTCAGTGCCAGATCATGTGCGCGGCGCTGGGCTTCCTTCTCCTTCCTGAGCCTCTCGACGTTGGCCTCCGTGATGAAGTAGCCGGGATCCTTCTTGGTCTCGACCCCCTGGTCCCTGGCGAAGGCCTCGGCGGCGTCGAAGGCGAGGTAGATGTGCGGCGTGTTCTCCATGACCCGCCTGGCGAGCGAGACGGGGTTGACGACGGTGGAGAGGCCGGCGACGGCGCCGCAGCGCAGGGTGTGTCCCTCCATGACGGAGGCCTCCATCTCCACGGTGCCATCGGCGGTGAGCACGGAGCCCCTGCCGGCGTTGAAGTGCGGGCAGTCCTCCAGCTCCCGCACAACGAGCTCCACCACGTCGAGGGCGGGCCGGCCGGCGCGCAGAGCGGCGCCGCCGAGGTCGAGGCAGCGGCGGAGCGTGGCGAGGCGGGCCTCCCTGACGTCGGGTGGCAGCGAGGGCGGGATGGGGCCACCGCCGCCCTGCACCGCCAGCGCCCACCCCATGGATGGATCGGACAGGGGATAGGCGCTGATTCTCTTCAGATTATCGATCAATGGCAATGCAAGCGAGGCCTATCGATCGATCGAGGAGAATATATGCTACTCCGATCCACCCACCTACTCTCCTCCACCCAACATGCTGATGCTTTCTTGTTTAATTGCCGTGTGATTAGCATCGTTGAATTAACAATGCGCTGATTCTCTGCACCACCGCGCATTATAGCATTTGCGCCCACGAGGATCATTCAAAACTTGATCGATCATTCAAATTCAAAATTGTGGCAGACGATCGAGCTCGGCTAGCAGTAGCCCCACTGCACGTGTCCAGCTGACGGTCCGATCGATTCTCTATTTGGGACCGAATTAAATTGAGCCCCACTGAACCCACCTTATTTTGATTATCTTAGGCCTGTTTGGATGGTGGGGTAAATAGGGCAAATTTGCCCCTAATTTACCCAAAGGTGTCAAATATGTGGGGCAAATGTTTTGCCCCCCTAATTCCATTTACCCTAAAAGGTAGCAAATTGGAGCAAATTTGTGGTGGGTCCCGCTCTCCCTCTCTCATCCACATCCACATTTACCACTCCATCCAAACACCCCAAGGGGTAAATATTAGTAGGGGCAAATGGGAGTGACAAATCATTTTCCTTGGGGTAAATATTTACCCCTACCATCCAAACAGTGCCCTTATTTCAGTCCAACTGATGATGGATACCTTAGGTTTGATGCATGACTCTTCATTCTTCCGATCAGAAAGCATACAAAAGTTTAAATTTTGATAAACTGCTTGTTTAAAAGACCAATTAATAACATGATTAAATGGATGATTGATAGGACTGCTCCCTCTATCATTATACCAGGAGCAAATAATACTATCAGAACAGAATGGAAGGGAGTATATCGTACCAAATCCAAATTGTGAGATTCATAGATTCTTTTGTGATGCATTAGAAAAAATGTATTTTTCATCCTTTACATACTTTTGTGATATTCATCCTCCAAATGAAAGTGCATATCGATCCTTAATTGATTAAATCTACGCATCTATCATCCATCTTTATTAAAAACTCCCATCCGTACCAAATGCTAATCCTGCTCAAACATTTCGATGTACATCTTTAAAAAACTAGGCCTTGTGTTTTCCCATTACCTATTGCACCATTATATTCTGATAAGGATGTATTTTTTAGAAAAAAAACAGATTTCTATTATTTACCATCAGAATGGACCACGATGATAAATTACATCAACAATTCAACATCGATATGGACTAAGATAAATTACGTCAACAAGACATCTCGAGTCAATTAAATATTGGCGGTGTTTGGATGGTAAATGTTAGTGTTAGTGGTAGTTTTTAACACCTCCGAACTAACACATAAAAAACAAACACCTTGGATGTTTGGATGGAGGTGTTAGTTTGCATTTAAAGTAATTTTTCCAACCATTTGAAAAAGGAGAGGGAGAGAGAAGGGGTGGGTCCACCAAAGTAACACCAATTTCCACCTATTAGAGGTGTTAATTTTTTGGAGGGTGTTAGTTTCTACTAACACTAAACTAACACATGTGTTTGGCTTCGTGTTAGTTTTGGTGTTAGTTTGCTACAAACTAATACTAACACCTCCATCCAGACATGGCCATTGGAGGCTAATGACAACAAACATATATTAATTAGATGATAAACAAAGTTGTTTTCCCTAATCATCGAGTGTAATGTGAAAAGAGAAATATCATATCGAAAGCAAAAGGAATGGAAATATGTGTCGAAAGAAAAAAAGAATGGAGGGAGTAGATATGGATAAGACATTGATTCGATTTTATGTGGCTAGATAGGCTGCTAAGTGCTCACTTCACACTAGGAGTTTGGAATGAACGGCTAAATGAAAGCGAGATCACTGCTTGGGCAGATTCGATACGTCAGAGCTAGAACCTAGCAAAAGTATATATTATTTCTATGAAACAAACTAATATATTTAAGCATATCCAAACTAACACATGCGAAAGGGTGTGTAGCATAGTGTTATAAGAGCACGTCTTGAATTCGACTCCTCGTGATTCGACTCCCCATGAGAGCGAATTTATCAGGATTTAATGGTGTTTGTGGATAGCAGTTACAAAAGCATGTCATGAGTTCAACTCCTCATGAGAGTAAATTTATCATGATTTAACGGTGTTTGTGCTTTCAGTGGTAGACGGCTTTCCGGTCGACACCGAGGCGCCTATGGCGACCTAATCAATCTCGAGGATTACCGATTCAGTCTTCGAAGATGCTGATAGGGTTTGCACGCGCATACTCAGAAGCTGATAGGGTAGGGTTTGCACGCGCACACTCAGGGATGATATACGTGGGTTGTGAGTGTCTCTGTATACTGTGTAATTCAGAAATTGTGAGTGTGTTCGATCAACGTGTAATTGTAATTCGAAAAAAACACGTATGCGAGAGGATAATAATAAGATCGTACTGAAGTTTTTTTTCCCGACTGATCGTACTGAAAAGTTGAAACAGCTAGCTCAACAAAAGGTGATTATTCTAAATTACAAGACACACACAGTGCTGGTGACATGCTGCTTCAGTGGCGACGAACGACAACAGCCGGCGGCCTTATTTCCTTCGTAACACAACACAACTGCATGCTTAGCTATATATTGAAGAAGCTAAGACCGATAACTACTCAAGCCTGGCGTCCAAGGCGACGCCCACCGGCGACGTGCGCGACCATCCCCTGCCGCCCCTGCACCGTCGCCGGAGCCGGAGCAGGGTTGTTGTTGTTGTTGTTGGCCTCCGCCACGCCGCGGGCGCTCGCGTCCAGGTCCACGGGCTCCGACTCCGCGATGACCCTGCTGCTCCCATCATGGCCGCCTGCAGCTGCAGCATCGTCGTCTTCCTGCTGCTGATGGGAGGAGGGGGCGGCGGGCGCGGGGGCGAAGAGGTCGACGGACTGGGAGTCGGCGATCTTGCCGGCCTCCAGCGCGGTGCCGTTGTGGAAGCCCGTCCGCAGCATCTCGTTGTCGCCGGCCACCTTGGTCCGCACCCTGCCGTGCTTCCGCAGCATGTCGTCACGCTCCATCTGCTGATGCGCCGCCATCGCAGTGTATGACACAGGTAGCAGATCGTCGATGCACTCGGCCTGATTGATCGATGGATCGATGTTGACGACGACGACTAGACTGGTCATTATCCACACGTATTTATAAAGTTAGAACGGCCGGCGACGAAGGCTCGCGTCGTCGGGACACCTCAGTAGCCGTGTCCTTGCGGTGGCGACGACGTGGCCTCGCCACCGCACCGCACACCGCACTGCCCTCCTACATACGTGTTGCGCTCTGCACCTGCCATGCCCTTCTTCGTCCTTTGCATGCTGCGCCGGCCGCACTAGATCTGCTTTACTTATTATATTATTATTATCTTTTCCTACTTTCCAGAGCACACAGTACTTGTTGATTCTGTATACTAGTTTAACCATGCATGGTGATTGCCGTCCATTCAGGCTAATCAAATGGTGTCCGATGATGATGAAGAAGAAGATAGGTTGAGATAACCAAAGAGTCCGAGAATCAAAACATTCGAAAGAAGAATCGTTCTTTTTTTTTAAAAAAAAACACAGAAGCAGAAGAATCAACGAGCAACGTTAACACAAAGTCCTACGTTGGCCCATGGTCCGTAACGCTTGAATGTGGGCTTCTGAGAGACTGAGAACACAATATTTGATTCATTTCATTTTATATTATTTTTTACAAATTCAAAATTTTGCAAAACTATACCGATGTCCGCCGACTGCCGTTTCAAATGGGTGTTAGCACCTACCGACAAATGAAACTGCTGTAGAGGGGGCGTGATTCTATAGTGTACTAGAGCGGTTCCTACCGCCACTTCAAATGGCGGTATGGACTGTACGATTTAAAAAAAAATCGTAACTTTTTTTTAAACTTTGATGGAGACAAACTTTATACGAAACTTGTAGTCTCCAACGGGATCTACAACTTTGTAGTTCAAAAAAAATTTCATTTAAAATCATCTTCAGGCTCAAATAATCGACACAAATGTTTCTTTTGTGACATCATATTTAAAAAAAAAACTCATTTATTTCATATGACCTTAGATGGAGATAAAAGTTATACAAAAACTGTAGCTTTCGTTGAGACCTACAACTTTGTAATTCATACTTTTGTCATTTGAAGTAATTTTGATGCTTAAATAATCGATATTATATTCAAATCTAAAACTTAATGAAATTGTTCTCTCGACAGCATATCTCAAGAAATTAGAATGTTTTCATATAAATTCGGTTGTCGGTAAACTCCACATCGAATTTGTATATCTCAACGAGACTTACAACTTTGTAGTTCAAACCATGTCCCTTTGAATTCATTTTGGTGCTCAAATGATTAACACGATATTTATATTTAAAATTCAAATTTTAGATGATAGTATATCAATTATTTTTGTCTGAAGATGATTTTAAATAAAAAATTAAACTAAAAAGTTGTAGAACTCGCCGAAAGTTACAATTTTCATATAAAGTTTATCTTCATCCAAATTTACACAAAAATCACAAATTTTGAAAACATGCTCTCCCTACCACCGTTTGAAATGGCAGTAAGAACCGCTACAATGTGCCAACCAACATTTGAAATGGCGGTAGCTAGGGTACCACCCTTTCAAATGGCGGCATCAGTATAGTTTTGTAAAACACTGTGAGAGACATATATTTTTGTATATTCATAAAAAAAATATAAAAATAAAAAGTTCACAATATGTTCTAGTCCTTGTTTGCGAGTTTGCATACAAGACCACCAACCCTCGATCACTATGGGGATGCTAAGCATTTGAAGCAGCGTCGTTTGGATTATGGAACTCAGAGCTAAGGGTCTGTTACAATACCCTCTACTAACCAAACGTCTGTTAAAGGTATCTACGATCTATTGCCCTATACTAATCGCCGGCTCACCCTTTCCGTACCACAATGTCTTATTTAGAAGAAAAAAAACACCGACATCTATGATCTATTGATTAACTTCACAAATGCCTTGTGGCGGTGATAAAAGCTAGATCTGTCTACCTATTTCAAAATAGAAAAGTCCATTTTTAACCATCTGTCGGTGCGGAATATGGTCCCAACACTAACCAAGTAGTAAGCGCCGAGGTCTCTCCCCCAATGGTCGATGCTAATCAACTAATGACACGAGTTTTATCATGGTTCCGGCGTGGGGCCGTACGTCCAGCGGTGGTGTGCTCGCGGCACTGTATTGCTCAGCACCGGGGTGCTTGTAGTGGGGCGGGTACAAGCAAGGCGGGAGAGGAGGAGTAGCCTCCAAGTCCCTGTGAAGTGGCTGAAGATGTTGTGGGAGAATTGGAGAACAAGTGTGTGGTGTCAGGCGTGGTTCTGCCTTGTGTTGTGTTCTCTGTCCGTCCGTCCGTCCCCTGCAGCAGGGGAGTTCGTCTTCCTTTTATAGGCCAAGGAGAGAGCGAATCACATGTATGCCGCGCTATCTAGCTACGTGGGGAAGCGTGGTGCGCCGTGCCGTAGAGTAGGCGGTCGCCTTGACGGTCCTTGCAGCGATCTTGGCCATCATGGCGTATCTTGTACCCGAACAAGATGGCGGCTTCGAGGGTAGGAGTGCAGCGGACGGCCGTGATGTCTTCAGGCGGGCTCGAGGGAGTTGCTGACGTCGGTCCGTACGGGGCACAGTGGCAGGTAAGGCAGCATCCCGTTCCCGCACGCTCCACGGCGCGGGGCCGCTGCCACGGTGCCGGCGTGGGTTTGTGCGCGCGGGGGCGGCCGCCACGCCGTTAACAGTGGCAGGGATGGCTTCCCACCGGCCTAGCGCCGCAACCTATCCCTGCAAGGCCACGGGAGAGCAAATCGAGGGTGCGGCCGGTCCCCCTTCGAGGGCTCGGCGCGTTAGCCGTACCAGAGTGGGCGGCGCGGCGTCACGGGACTGGCACCGGCCACGTCGCACAGTCCCCCCACGGGGGCGGGGATGGGTTCCCTCCTAGGGAGTTGGTGCAACGGAATCGGGGCGTGTGCCCCAGGCGTATGATGGCGCCGCCCCGCCGTGGTCAGAGCATTAAATGCCCGTGTACGGGGAACGGGCGTGCGCGTGCGGGCGCCCTCGAGCGAGGGCGGAGCCCGCTCGAGGGCGGGGCGGACCCTCGAGCGAGGCGGAGCCTGC
Organism: Cenchrus americanus; assembly: GCA_947561735.1. Classification (NCBI taxonomy): domain Eukaryota; kingdom Viridiplantae; phylum Streptophyta; class Magnoliopsida; order Poales; family Poaceae; genus Cenchrus; species Cenchrus americanus. The sequence goes on along the minus strand of OX387242.1, from coordinate 41,465,009 downwards.
TCGAGATAAGCGCACCCCCTCGAACGGGGCGGAGCCCGCCCGAGGAAGGCGTGTGCCCTCAAGCGAGGTGGAGCCTGCTCGAGGGGATCTTGAGTGGGCCGCCTTGGTGGGCCGTCGGGGCCATCACCGCGTGGGCCGTGCCCTGTGTACTTAAGCGCGGCGCGTTTGGCTTAGGTTTGTTGTGGGTTTTAAGAAGGGATTCCCCAGTTGTTTAAGGGGACCCCTAGGGCTGTCCCCGACACCATCAAACTGAAGTTTGGTTTTGACCATCGAACTCGAAAACAGGTAATCTTCGAACTCGAAAACCGGTAATCGTGGACCACTAAACTTTACAAACCGAGTATAATTGGCCACATACCCCTGTTTTGACTGGTTTAGGGTGGTCTGGACCGCCACGTAGGATCCCGCCTCCATATCACCTTGCTGACTCAGCTGGGGCCCACCCGTCAGGGTCATGTCCTTGTCTCACTCGGCGGCCAGCGCTCTTCCCACCGCTGCCACTGCCCCATTCTTACCGCCGCCGCTCCTATTTCTCCTCCATTGGCCCGCATCGTTCCCTCCTCTAGCGGCGGCGGGATGCGCTGGTGGCTGGGAGCAGCAAGCAAGCTTCGGCACAGGGGCATTGCTGAGCTCTGCGATAGCCCAGAGCGCGCCCAAGCAGAGGCCACAGTACGAGAAATCTAGCTCTCTTCGCAAGGCGTCGACACCGACGGCGGGTGCGGCAGCGCAGAGGTCGGCGGCCTTGCTACACGCCAAGTTCACCAACAAGGCGTACCAGGCCTCCTCAACTAGCCACGCCCCCTCCTCCTCTACTAGCTCGCGCTGCTCCCTCCGCTCCCGACGGTGGTGCCCCTCCTCCTCCGCTGGCTACCGGCGCCTAATCGGTCATGCGACAGCCAATCAGTCGAACTCCGGCCACCTCCCTCCAATTCCTACCGTGCGAACCTCCACCATCCCTTCTTGTACCCATGGAACCTCATCTCGTCGCCGACAAGGGCCACCGTGGCTGGTGATTGAAGATCCCCTGAGCCGCCATTGCAGGTCGACCTCGCTTTGCCTTCGGAGAGGGGCGCCAACCGTCCAGGAGTTACAGAGAGGAATGTCATCCATCCAAGAGCCACAGAGAGGGGCATCGGCCGTGGTGGGGTGCACCCACTGCTCTTTCTCTGCGGTGGTCGGGGCCCGCAATCCGGGCGTTGCGGCCCTATGCGTGGCCGGGCGGAGTCGACGACGGCGGTTGACGCGGGGGTGGACGGCATTGGCGGCTCCACACAAAGCACGACATGCGGCACATGGGAGGCGCGAAGGCCTGCGCATGTGGTGTCGGCCTGGGGGTCGGTGGCTGCAAGCGGTAGAGGGAGGAGAGCGAGAGGAGAAAAGAGAGACAAGAGAGAAGACTGATGACAAAGGGGGCCCCACCGCCAGCGTCCACGTCAGCAAAACCAGCCACGAAAACCACCCGATGGTCAAAACGGGCGGTTTTGAGAGTCAAATGGTTAAATATTTCTGGTTTTTCGATTTGATGGTCAAAACCAAACTCAGACAAGAGTTGGATGGTCAAAAATGAACTTTATCCTTCAAAATAAATGGAATTTCTAGCTAGAAAATGAGCATAAAAGTTGGAGGTTCTTCCTTCATGAAAGAAAATAGTGGATTCCAGAGCCCCATCCCTTGTCTAAATTTCCTGAGTGAAGTGGCTATAACGACCCCTATCATTGCTTCTGATGTTTCTCAGGACATTGACATTATCACAAGCCAGGCATACCTTTCGCAACAATAAGTCGCTAGCAAGGCGAGCCCTTCTCTACATGTCATTGTGCTTCCATCGTCTCAGGATTTGTGATTCCCTCAACAATAGCACTGGTGCGCCGATGAACACGCCAGAGAGATCTCTTGCTATCATCGTAGCTGCCGCTTTACCAGTGTTTTTTGACAAGACAACATCCACATTAGTCTTTACCACTCCCTCTCATGGAGGAATCCACTCGGGCTTCTGCCCACCATGCTCTAGCACCTGTCACTTGGATATTGCATAAGTTTTGTCACCTCCTCTCTCTCTCTCCCTCTGTCTCTCCTAGACACACCTCACCAAAATACAATTGAGATACCACATGTCTTTGATGTGTCAATGTTCCTATGGTGGAGGACATCCCCTGAAGGTAAGGAGTGACATACAAACCTGTAGGAAAACACGGATCTTTGCTGAGATTTTTAGGCCTTATAATGGGGACAACCATTCTTTCTCCTCAACTTTGATATCTGACCTGCCTACATTACTCTCACAGAAACTACAGAATGTGAAGTGTGGCTGTCCTCACAGCAATCAACACTCGAGCGTGCGAGTGTGGTGCGTACAGCTCTAGCGGCGCCTTTAGAAAAGGTGTTGCCTTCGATTCAAAAGAAGGTACGTGAGAAGGAGATAGATCCTAAAGTTCTTAGGCCGAGCTCTTGGTCACAAACCAAGAATGATGATCAGACTTTGGAGAAAACTGCAAGACTGACGGCTAAAACGAATTTAGAAGATCTAGCTAAATCTTTTACTACCTTCTAAATTCCTGCATTTTTTCAAACCCGAATATGGTAGATATCAACCTAGGTAGCGACAATTCCTCTGTTCACGATATTCTCTACCTTATTTAGTTGGAAAAGATTTCAATATAATGCGACATCCACAGGACAAGAGTTCTGGAATGTTTGATTTCAAACGGCCCAATCTGTTTAACTCTGTAATTGAATCTCTAGACCTTAAGGAGATTGTCATGTCCGAACGTAGTTATACTTGGACCGCTCCAGGTGACGATCTATTACTGGAAAAGCTTGATTGAGTTCTAGTTGGTACAGACTGGGAAGATAAGTTCCCATTGTAAAACGACTACTAAATTATAAGTCGCATGAGGTAGAAGAAAGATTTGAAAAAAAAACTCTTTTGTTGGAAAGATAAACACCTGTCTTATGAGGAAGATTAGTTCTTCTAAATTCAGTGTTTAGTAGTATACCCATATTCATGATGTCTTTTTTTGAAATTTCGAAAGGAGTCATTAAAAAATCTAGATCATTTCCGTTCTAGGTTTTTTTGGCACGGGTCTTCAAATAAACAAAAGTATAGACTAGACAAATGGGACATCCTCAGTCAACCCAAAGATCAAGGTGGATTGGGTATTCTGGATCTTGAGTTACAAAATAAATTCACGTTAGCTAAATGGATAGTTAACTTACTAAATACTGATGGCATGTGGCAAGATTTTCTTAAAAATAAGTATCTCAAGACTAAATCGCTAACACAGGTTAAGACTAAACCATATGACTCTCATTTCTGGAGAGGAATTGTGAGAATTAAAGGTGAAGTCTTAACAAATGGCTCCTTTATAATTAGAGATGGGAGTACAACACATTTCTTGGAGGACAAGTGGTGTGTAGGCAATGTGTCTCTCAGGGAAAGATATCCTTCAATTTTCAATATTGTAAGGGACTGTCATTCATCGGTGGCAAAAATTTTGGCTACTCATCCGTTAAATATCTCTTTTTAGAGGACTTTGCAGGGGTCTAAACTGAGAGACCGGTCGAATCTCATAGCTTAGATACCACCCTTTAATCTGGTGGATGGTTCAGATACTTTTCGATGGAACTAACCAATTCTGATTTATTTACCGTTCGATCTATGTATCTATTTTTTACTTGACTCACATCCCCTTTCGAACATAAAAAAATCTGAAAGATTAAAGTTCCTGTAAAAATTTAAATCTTCCTTGGTGTACCATGCACCACTATCAATCAACCATGCACTTCCACCGGAGGAGTATGCCTACAAAACAAGTTTAAGGTTTTGGTTTAGGTACCCAAAAGGATTTGGGTCCTTGGAGGTTAGATGCAAAAACTTTTGGAACCCACACACTCTTTCTCATGGCCTTCATGGCATAGGCCCCAACATACTTGACAACCATTTTACCATTATGGTCCAAGGTTACAATGTAATCACAAGTGTAGTTGGGTGTGGATTTGTGCTCAACCACATTCTTCGATGCCTTAGGTGGGGTGTTACTCCCACCAATTCCCTTTGTGGTTTGCACCATCTTTGGAGCTTCCTTGGTTGTGGTAGATGTGGTGACTCCATGGGCAATATCCATTATTGTGTTGAGGTAGCCTCCCTTGTTCCATAAGGGGATCTCATGCCCTTTCACCGTCACCCTACCATTTGCCTTGTTGTTCTTGCGGTGTCCAAGTCCTTGCTTGTCCACCACCTTGGGTATTGACTTGGCACTAATGTTGCCTTGTGTAAACAACATGTTCAATCGGGCAATTTCCTTGTCCTTGCTCTTAATTTTCTCTTCAAGTCTTGCAAGGTTAGTCTTGGTAGCATTCATATCAATGTTAGCGCAAGAAGAGCAAGTTTTGCTAGTGGATGCACTAGAGTCCAAGTTTGCCGATGGAGTTGCTTTGGTGCTTTCCCAAAGACTACTAAAGTTAGCTTCAAGAGATTTGTATTTCTCCGTCAAGCATGAGAAGCTTGATTGAAGCTCACTATGAGTAGTTTTTAGGGAAGCTAAAGATTCATTTGCCAAGATGAGATCATTTGACATCTTCTTATTAGAATCGCCGACCAAGGACAAGTCCATGGTCAACTTTTCCACCTTAGCCTTCTCTTCGGCAAGAGATTTTTCTAAAGCAAGGTTTGTTTCCTTTTCAAGGATAAGCAAGTCTTCTTGCTCATGAAGGATCTCTTTCTTTTTCTCTAGTTTGTCCAATAGCCTTTTAATTTCCTTGTGGCCCTTTTTACCAAATTTCTTTATCATGTTGTTTTCTAGTTCCTTTTCCTCATCTAGGTTTTCTATGTCGCTACTAGAGGTGGATGAAGAGGATGTTAGAGATGATGAGACGGTTGATTCTTGTACCTTGCTCCCCCTTGCCATGAGGCAAAAATGAGAGTGGTCTTCATCATCGGAGAGGTTGTTGAAGAGACGTGTTGAGGATGAACCTTGTGCCATGGCAATTGTTGCCATCCCTTGCTTCTTTGGTTCTTCATCTTCATCACTTGAGTCCCATTGTTGACCCACGTGCGCACGCCCTTGATACTTGTTCTTGTACTCTTTGCTTCTCTCCTTGAGCCTCTTTTCCTCCTCATTCTTGTTCTTGTTCTTGGGGCACTCGGCGATGAAATGTCCATACTCTCCACACTCATAACACTTTCTTTGTGATTTCTTCCTTCTATCATCTCCACCTTTTCTTGGATTTCTTGACTTCAAGAATTTCTTGTACTTCCTTATAGCAAAGGCGGTTTCTTCATCCGTGCTTTCTTCATCGCTTGTGTCTTCCTTTTTGCTCTTGGAGGGCTTGGGCTTCTCTTCAACAACTTCATTAGAGCTTGCTTTGAGAGCTAGACTCTTGCCCATCTTCAAGGTCAAAGACTTCTCCACATCTTGATCAACTAGTTCTTGATGCAAAATTTCTCCAAGAAGTTGAGTGGGTGTCATTGTTGGGTATCTTGGATCCCTTCTTATCATTGCCGTCAAGTTCTTGTCCTTGGGGGCAAAAGCTCTTAGCAACTTCTTTGTGACCTTTGAGTCATCCCAATCTTTGCTCCCAAGAACTCTAATGTCCGAGACAAGCACCATGAGTCTATCATACATTTCTTGAACGGTCTCTCCATCCTTCATGAAGAAAAGCTCAAGTTCTCCATTGATTAGGTCCATCTTGCCTTGTCTCACATGCTCGGTTCCCTCATGTGCTTCCTTGAGTGTGTCCCAAATTACCTTGGCAATTTGGATGTTCCTAACCTTGTTGAATTCTTGTGCACACAAGGATCCCGTGATGACTCTCGTGGCTTGTACGTTGCGGTGAAGATCTTGCTCATGCTCAATGGTGAGGGCTTCTCCTTCGGCGGGAATTGTTACACCTACAACCACAATCTTCCAAAGAGAAGGGTGAAGCCCGTAAAGGTGCATTTGCATATCATAAGCCCATTTGGGATAATCCTTCCCATCGAAATGAGGAGGCTTTCCCAAATGCACGCAATAAAATTTGTCGTTAGAGTTGTTGCCCGGAATTTGCCCGTAGTGATGGGGCACTTCGTAGAAGCCGGAGTGAGAGTACTTGACTTGCTCCTTCTTGATCATCTTCTTGAGGAGCTTCTTTGCCATCTTCTTGGCCTTCTTCTTCTTCTTAGCCTTTCTTCTCTTCTTGGCCGTCTTCTTTGCCGCACGATCATCGTCCTTGGTGTCCTCATCACTTGAGTCGGAATCCGAGTCGGAGTCGGAATCCGATGAGGAGTCGTCGGAGCTGTCCACGTTAGATGGAGTACGGCTTGGAGCCCTGCCGACGAGGTCGCCGACTTGAGCTGCCGTGAGCTCTCTCTCTTGAGCTTCTCTTGCGGCAATTTCTTCGGCGGTTGGGTTGCTTCCAATCCCCGACATCTTGATCCCTTAGCGGTTAAGCCTAAATCAAGGGATTAGGCTCTGATACCACTTGAAAGGACCTTGTGATGCCTAGAGGGGGGGTGAATAGGATCACTTCAAATTTCTGAAACAAAAGCAGCGGATTAAAACCCCTATCGGTACTACCGACGTGGTGCCGGTTCTACCGAGGGGGTCGGTACTACCGGTACCAGGTCGGTACTATCGACAGGCAGAAATACCTTAAAACGAAATTTGAATTCTGTGCAGTTTCTAGCAATTCTACTTGAATCAAAGTTTAAGTTTAGATGCTAAGAACCACCTGCAACCACATAAACAAGTTGGATAGCAACCAAATGGTAGATCAGGCTAAAACAAGTTCTAGGGTTAGTTGGAAACGGAGAAATTCAAGCAAGCAACAGAGACACAGAATTTAATCCGAAGTTCACACCCACAAAGGATGCTACGTCTCCGTTGAGGATCCCACAAAGGGAGGGCTATCACCAAGAGCCACTTTTCCTCTTCCAACCCCCACAAAGGAAGATTGGTGCTCACTAAGATTTCTCCACGAAGGAGAGGGCAATACAAACGATTCCGGGTGCACCACACCAAGAGGGCACTCGCGGGAGACGCCTAACCGTCTAGAAGCAAGCGTCAAGAGTAACAAATGCAAAACAATAACCCGGAGATGCTTCAAGTGCTCTTGAGAAGGGGAAGAACGAAGGGGCTCTCAAAGCTTGGTCACACTTCACTAGAAATCACCTCTCTTCTCAAAGCCTAGCTCAAGGGAACCAAGGGTTAGCTCTAGAGGAGAGGGGAGAGGTGGAGTGAATGCTCAAGGAAGTGTTTGTCCCGTGGTTGGTCAGCAATGAGTGAGGAGGGAGAAGAGGGGTTAACTACTAGGTGCTGAAAACTAGCTGTTACTGTGCAAAGTCGTGTAACCCCGGTACTACCGACACGGTGTCGGTACTACCGAGGGGGGGCTTTTTCTAAATTAAAACAGTACGGACACCGGTAGTACCGACACAGGGTCGGTAGTACCGGCCCCCTGGCTAAAACACGCCAGTGAACGCATATCGGTATACCGGCCCTGCGCCGGTACTACCGAAGGGCGGTGGTCGGTAGTACCGACCTGGTGTCGGTACAACCGGCCCAGCCTGAGATTTTGAGAAAAGAAAAGCATATGTGCACGTGTCGAATCTCAACTCTTCTCACTCACTTAGAATACCTTCTAGAGCACTTTTAGCATCTCTTGGCTATCGAATTGCATCCCCTTTATAGTACGGTGTTTCCTATACTCAAATTCAAAAGAAAAAGTAAATTAAGCCTTGATTCGAGTAGAAAGCATCGACTTGAAATTGGGGGCCTTCCTTTGATCAACTATAAGAGTTTTACTCATTTAAGACCTGCACACATCTTGTCAAAGCGTTAAATACCACAAATCGTGCTTGTCATTATCACCAAAATAATTAGGGGCCAAGATGCACTTTCAGGCGCAGAAGCTCTCCCTCGGTGGGATCCCCGGCTAGCTGCCCTCGCTGGCTCTCGAACACGACATGTGGGGCACCCTCGAGCCGACGGGCTCGAGGAACGGCTCGAATGCGCGTGCCCTCGTCGTCCCTGACTCTGGCGATCTAGGGCGCCTGTTTGAACCCGTCGAGGGTCAGGCTTCGAACCTCTGATCAGTAGGGCCGTGCGGGGTGGTGCCTAGGCGGCCCCGTCTTTGCATCTGCGCATCCTCGAGGGGCCTGGGCGAGCCAGCCCTCGAGGCGCTGATCAGTAATGTGGTGCGGGGTGGCGGCTAAGCGCTCCCGTCCTGGCATCTGCGGATCCTCGAGGGGCCTGGGCGAGCCAGCCCTCGAGACGCTGATCAGTAAAACAGCGTGGCATCGGTGCTTGCGGTGCCCGTTTCGCTTCAAACGTGCCCCGAGGCGACCGTCTCACGCCTGCACCCTTTCGAGGGTCGAAATTTCCCGAGCCAGGAGCTCGTGCCGCTCGAGGGTCCTCCTTACTTGGTAAGGGTCCGGGCCATTTAATGCTCCACAGTCGAGGCTGCGGTTTCGCGTTGCGGGCGCGCCTTTTTAGGCGTTGCAGCCGCGCGCGCGAGTAGTGGGCGGCGTGGGCAGGCTGACGTGACCGCCTGCCACGGTCCTCCCGGTTCTACGCCGTGATGATGGCCCGTTTGCGGTGGCGTGGCCGTCGCGGTTGTGGTGGGGCCCGCCCGTCAGCGAGAAAAAGATTCCCTGCAGTTAATGCACGCGGGACGTGCGCTCCGGAGAGCACGCCCGCGTCTTATAAATCGGAGGGGAGGGGAAAACGGCGGTTTTTACCTTAGCGCTTCGCCATTCTCGCCCCCCTGCGCTCCTGCCTCTGTTTCGCTCTCGCCACCGCGCACTTTCGCCGTCGGAGTTTCTTCTTCTCCTTCTCGTCTTTCATTCCCAGATCCCTTGCTTTTCCTCATGGCGCCGCTTCCGCCCATCACGATCGTGGACCCGTACGCGTGGGAGCGCTCATCGGTGACGCGGCTGGCCCTAGGCGACCTGGTGTCCGCCGGCCAGCTGGCGGAGAACGAGGATGGCCGGCCGGCGGAATGGATCGTGCCGCCGGTAGGGGACCGCGCGCCCAACCCGCCGAACGGCTATGTGGTGAGCTTCATCCTCTTCCACGAGCGCGGCTTCGCAGCGCCGGCAAGCCGCTTCATGCGGGCGCTCTGCCACCGCTACGGTGTGGAGTTGCATAACTTCGCGCCGAACGCGATTTCGCAGGCGGCTACGTTCGTGGGCGTCTGCGAAGGGTATCTAGGGATCCCGGTGAATTGGGATCTCTGGGTACACCTCTTCCGCGCGGAGCTGTTCACGCAGCCGACGACGAAGCAGAGGACCCGCCGCGCGGTGCGCGCCGGCGGCATGTCGCTTGCGTTGCGGGCGCAGTACAAGGACGACTACATCCCTTGTACCATGACGTCCAACAACGCCGGCTGGGAGCGGGGGTGGTTCTACCTTCGCAACGCCGAGCCCGGCCTCCCCCCTTACACCGGCCTGGTGCTCCGGGAGAGGCCCGACTCCTGGAGCTACGGCGTGTCCCCGCCTTCGCGTCGGAGGCGGTTGGACTCGCTCCTGGCCGCGCTAAGGAACCTGGCGGCGCGCGGGCTAACCGCGGCGACCATCCTCGCCTTCCTCCACCACCGGCGGATCGTGCCCCTGATGGAGAGGCCGCTCTGTATCTTTGAGATGACGGAGGCGGCGAACCCCGTTGCGTTGGCGAGGTCGCGGATGCTTCCGAGCCCCCTTCAGCGGGAGTATGCGCTCACACGGGCACAGAGCGCCGTCGACACCCGGTTGCTGCGCAGTGACCGATCCCCGTGGGACCTCGAGATGCTCCCCACCGGTCCGCTGGTAAGTAGGACTCTTGGCTCCGTCTTTGATCTTGATGGTGCTCCGGGTTTATGATGCACCTCTGACGTTTTCGCTCGCAGATGGTGAGCCTGAGCGCCGCGAAATCTGTTTCGCCCACTCCTGACTCCCGCGCGCTCGGTCGGGCGTCGCAGCAACGGGAGCGGGAGCGGGCGGCGCGCAAGAAGGAGCGTGCAAAGCGGCACCGCGAGCGTCGCGAGCGGCGAAGCGAGGAGCACGCGGGCCGCGCGGCGGCGAGGGGCTCTCCCTCTCCGGGGACCGAGGAGTACTCGTCCTCGGAGGAGGATGAGGAGGAAGAAACCGGGGGGGGCGGGGTCCCCCCCGATAGGTGGGAGCTCGCGCCCCCGTCGCCGAGCCGGCTCGGCGTCGGGAGGCACGAAGCACCTAGGGCGGGCGCGGGCGCCGGCCGCCGGCTGTCGACAACGGGGGCGGCGCGGGCCGCGGAGGCGCCGGCGCGCGCGCGGCGGGCGCGTGCGACGAGCGTGCCGCGCGCGGGCGGGGCCGCGCGCGCGCGCGCGAGATGGCGGGGGGCGCAACGGCGGCCGCGCCGGCCGTGCCGGCGTCATCCGCTGAGGCCTCGAGGAAGAGGAAGCGCGCCTTTTCCTCTTCGAGGTAAAGGGCTTGTTCTTATGCGGGGTTGGGTTTTTGACAACCAGGTGTTCTGATTATTTATTTGTGGTTATGCAGGGTGGTGCCGACCGTGCCTCCCCTCGCACCTGCCAAGGTGTTGAGGGCTGACGCGTCTGTTCCCACCCGGCGGCGCTCGTCGGGCGGGCGCCGCGGGCGGGGGCGAGCACGGCGGCCGCGGCGAGCGAGAGCTCGCATGGCGCGGCCGAGGCCTCGAGGTCTCGGCCGGTGGATCCGCCCCGCGCGCGCGGCCGGCGGCCGTCGTGGAGTGGCGGGCGCGGTCGTGGCGGAGGCGCGGTCCGCGGCGCCGGCCGTGGTAGAGGCGTAGCCCGCGGCGGCGGGCGTGGTGGAGGCGCGGCCGCGGCGCGGTGGTGGCGGAGGCGCGGTCGCGGCGGCCGGCCGTGGCGGAGGCGCGGCCGCGGCGGCGGCCGTGGAGGGCGGTCGGGCGCCCGTGGTGGCGCGGACGGAGGCGTCGACGGAGGCGGCGCGAGGGCCGGCACCCGCCCGGCGGCTCCCGGGCGGTGGTGGTGGAGATCCGGACGACCGACTCCCCGCCGCCGGGTGGGACCGGTGGGTGAGTTTCTCCATGCCGTCCCCCCGAGTCCCAGGAGGGGGCCCTCGTGAGGCGGCGGAAGGGCCACATGGTGGCGGGAGGCCGAGGGCACGGTGTCGAGGCCTCGTCTTCCCGCGCTAGCCGCTCCGCCCCGGTAGAGGGGTTCGCTGGCGACCCGCCCGCGTTCGCCGACGCTCAGGGAGAGCAGGAGCTATGGGGGGAGCTCCGCAACCACGGCGCCACGCTCGACCGAGCGTTGAACGAGGCGCTGAGGATCCACAGCGGCCCCGCGTGGCGCGTCTTCCAGGTGGGGCATCGTTGCTTGTTGTTTTTCTTTTTCTCGTCTCTGCGCGCAATCCTTGCGTCATGATGCTTACAAGTTCTGACTTGTTGGTGACAGGAGCTTGAGCACCGCGCCCGTGACAAGTACGGCGCCTTTGACCAGGTGAGCGCCGAGCTCCGCCAGCTCCAGGAGTGGTGCGACGCCTTCGACGCACTCGCCGACGCCCTGAGGACCCCGGACGGCTGGCTGTCGTACCGGGCCATGGCCCTGCGCGATCAACTCCATGAGAGCGCAAGGCAGGACCCGGCGCACCCCTCCACCCTCGAGAGGGTCTGCATAGCCCTCATCGACCGGGATGAGGCGCGCGGCGGCGGCGCGGGCGGACCTGGAGAAGACGCGCACCCTGGCGGCCAACTGGGAGGCGGAGGTGGCCGGCGTCCGTAACGACAACCTGGAGCTCCACTCGTTGCTCGGGGGTGCAGGGCTCGGCGAGCCGAGGGCCGAGGAGCCGGGGGCGCGTGCTCGAGCAGAAGGCCAAGGAGGCCGACGATCTGAAGGCCGCCCTCGACGCCAAGGTCGCGGCGCTCGCCGTCGCGGAGGACCGGCTCTCGCGGGAGCGCACCGCCCGCCAAGGGGCCGAGGGGCGGCTCCGGCGCCAGAGCGGGCCGCCCTTGCCGACGCCCGGTCGGCGCCGGGAGCGAGGAGCGCGTCGCCCGCGAGGAGGGCGCAGAAATCGGCCGGAGGGCCGAAACGCGGAGCTCTCGAAGCTCGAGGGCGAGGCCGGTGGTGCTCGGCATCACGAGCGCGAGCCGAGAGCAAGCCCTCCGAGAGCAAGGCGAGACCCTCAAGGGCCTTGAGCAGGCGGTCGAGGCCGAGCGCCGCGCCCTTGAGGTGGAGAGGAAGCAAGTCGAAGGTGAGTCGCTGTTTGACTCCTGTTTTGCTGGGTTTCTCCTAGGGGGTTTACACCCTTTTCTGACTTCTTTCTTGCCGGCCAACTTCAGGCTTGCGTACCGCGCTAGGGCACGCGGCTGAACGGGCCGAGGCGCTGCAGACCTCCTACAACTCCTCTGAGCAGGAGCTGCTGGAGTTGCGCACTGCGGCCCTCAAGACCTGCCAGGCCGTGGAGGAGGGCGAGGTGCAAGCGGGAGCTCGGCGGCCGCCGCCCGCGCGCCCTTGGCGGCCACGTCACCTGGCGCGTGCGCCGGGCGCTGCATCTCGGCGTCCAGAAGGCCCTCGGGGTGGTGCGATCTCACTACGAGGTCAACTTCGAGGCGCTGGCGGAGGGTTACGTCGTCCCCGAGGGTGTCGAGGACGAGGTGGAGATGGAGCGCATGGACGTGCTCGCCGCCGGGATGCTTGCCGAGGCCTTCGAGGAGTTCCTCTTCCCAGACGCCGCTGATGCCGCCGCTCCTCCAGCCTGAAGACAGTCGGGCGCTAGGCCCTTTTTTGTTCATGTATCAGTATGCTGGCCGTGTGGCCTTGTAAATAAACAGGTTAATTTGATATGAACATTTTTCTAAGTGAAATGACGTCTTTTGATCATTGCGCTTTTTTGTTTCTCCTTCTTCCTGAGTAAATTCTAGTTAGGGGAGTTCGATTTTCGCTGGTGGCCTGCTGGGTTGGGGGCAAGAGAGAAGGGCCGTATCCTCGCGGAGGCGTAGGCTATCTCTGGCTCGCGCGTCCCTTCCGCTAGGCTGCCTGCGCCCTGTTCGAATTTCTGCTCGGGGACGAAGTAGAAACATACTTAGCGCGTGTGAGCTGTTTTCTTTTTTGCGAAAAAATGGGACCATTTTTTGGGGGGGATGCCCCCCGCAGTAGCCCCCGAGGGTAACTTGGGTTTCAGGGGAAAGCCGAGTTGCCCTTTTTATTAAAATGATGATATTTACACGGTTGTCACCAACTGGGGTGCTGGTTACGTGATTTTACAGCAAAATACTTGGAAATCCTAGCTAGGGATAGAAGCGACGTAGCTGTTGGATGTTCCAAGCGTTGGTGAGTTCTTCGCCGTCCTCGTTGGCCAGCTTGTACGTGCCCGGCTTGAGCACTTTCACCACGAAGTAGGGTCCCTCCCACGGAGGTGAGAGCTTGTGGCGTCCTCGGTTGTCTTGGCGTAGCCTTAGGACTAGATCCCCTTCGCTGAAGTCCCGCCGACGTATTTTCCGTGCCTGGTAGCGCCTGAGGGATTGTTGATACCTTGCGGAGTGCATCAAGGCCACGAGGCGTGCTTCGTCCAGCTGGTCCAGTGAGTCCTCGTGGGCTCGCTGGTTGGCGTCCTCGTCGTAGCCTCGAACCCTGGGTGACCCATATTCTAAGTCCGTGGGGAGGACGGCCTCTGCGCCATGGACTAGAAAAAATGGGGTGAACCCGGTGGCTCTGCTTGGGGTGGTCCTTAGGTTCCACACGACTGCTGGTAACTCCTGGAGCCATTTCCGACCAGACTTGTTCAACTGGTCGAAAATTCGGGGCTTTAGGCCTTGTAGGATCATGCCGTTGGCACGCTCTACTTGGCCATTGGTCTGTGGGTGCGCCACAGCTGCCCAATCCACAAGGATGTGGAATTTGTCGCAGAACTCCAGGAATTTCCTGCCCGTGAACTGGGACCCGTTGTCGGTGATGATGGAGTTCGGTACTCCAAAACGGTGGACGATGTCGGTGAAGAACGTCACTGCTTGCTCAGCCCTGAGGTTCGTAATGGGGCGCACCTCTACCCACTTGGAAAACTTGTCGATCGCAACCAGCAGGTGAGTGAAGCCCCCGGGCGCCTTCCGCAGGGGCCCGACGATATCCAGCCCCCACACGGCGAACGACCATGTTATGGGGATGGTCTGCAGGACATGAGCGGGAAGGTTGGACTTGCGGGCGTAGAACTGGCACCCTTCGCGGTGCGCACGATCTCGCTGGCATCCTCGACCGCGAGAGGCCGCAAAAGACTTGGCGGAAAGCGTTGCCAACGAGGGTGCGGGGCGCGGCGTGATGGCCACAGATCCCTGCGTGGATGTCCCGCAGGAGCTCGCGCCCTTCGGGGATGGCGATGCACCGCTGCAGGATGCCGGAGGCGGCGCGCTTGTACAGCTCGCCGTCGACGAGGGCAAAGGACTTGGCCATCCACGGCGGGGAAGCCGCCTGCGTCGCCATCTCCTCCATCCTTCTTGGCCTCCGCGTCTTTCGCAGCGGCGCGGCCGTAGAACTTCTTGAGCATGTCGCACTGCTCAAGGGTGTGATTTACTGGGGCCTTGTGGTACGGACATGGCTTTTTCAGCATGTCATCAAACACCCCGGGACCTCGAGGGGCCGGTCGAGGGCCCCGTCGAGTCGGGTCAACAGCAAGGGCCTCGGCGTCATCGCCGTCGCGCCTCTGCTCGCGCGCCTCGCGGCGCGGCTTCTTCCCTTTCTTGCCCCGCTTGTCCTTCCGGTGGGGCTCCCTGGACTTGCTGCCCTCCGCGGGCGCGTCGTCCGAGCGTTTGCCCCTCTTGCCTTCAAAGATCGCCCCCACGGCCTCTTCTCCTGAGGCGAAGCTGGTGGCGATGTCGAACAGCTCGTTGGAGTCCGCGGGCGGGCTGCGCCCCAGCTCTCGCATGAGGTCCCGGCACGTGGTGCCCTCGAGGAAGGCGTGCACAATCTCGGATTGCGCCACGCTTGGGAGCTCTGTACAGCGCTTGGAGAAGCGCCGTATGAAATCCCGGAGTGACTCGCCGGGCTTCTGGGTGCAGGAGCGCAGATCCCAGGAATTTCCAGGGCGCACATACGTGCCCTGGAAGTTGCCCACGAACGTGCGGACCAGATCGTCCCAGTTGTGGATCTGGCTGGCGGGCAGGTGCTCGAGCCACGTCCGGGCTGAATCGCCGAGGTGCAGGGGCAGGTTGCGGATGATGACCTCGTCGCTGGTGGCTCCGCCCAGCTGGCACGCCAGGCGGTAATCGTTGAGCCATACACGGGGGTCCGTTTCCCCGTTGTACTTGACGATGGTCGTGGGCTGGCGGAAGCGTTGGGGAAGGCCGCCGCGTGGATCTCCCGGCTGAGCACACGGGTCCCCGGGGCTCCGGTGTCGGAGAGCGGTCCTCATCGCTGTCGTAGCGCCCACCCCGTCGAGGGTGGTAGCCTGCCGCCGCCCGCGCGTCCGCCATGCTCGTACGTCGAGCGTTGATGACGTTGCGGGCGTCGCCATCCAGCGACCTGCGTGTGTCAAGGAGCCGCTCCTTAGCCGGCGTGCGTCCGGGTTGGCGGGTCGCCCCGCCGCTTCCCCGCATGGACCGAGGGTTCGCCCCCTCGCGCGGCTCCGTCGCCCCGCGCATCCCCCTGTTGGCAAATGCGTGACGCCGAGCTCTCGGCCTGCTGGACGGCCGCCTGCTCGATGAGAGCCTGCACCTCGCGGTGCAGGTTTCGCGCCTAAGGCGTCGAGGGGGCCGGCATGGCTCGTAGCAGCGTCGCGGCGGCGATAAGCTTCTGGCTCGCCCACGGAGGCGTGTCCGCGTTGTCGACGTTGAAGTCGGCGTTGATGCGGTCGCGGGCTTGTTTGCCCAGCTCGCCGCGCGCGGAGGCTTCCCCGGCCATGGAGGCGCGGAGCGGCCGCACCGTCCGATATTCCTCCGCCGGCCTTGGCCTCGAGCTCGCGGGCCCGGGCCGCCGCGCGCGTCGACGTCGGCCCCGGCGGGGGTGCTCGGCCTGCGGTCGGCGCGGAGCGATTCGGGGCGGGCGTGACCTCCCCCGTCGGCCGGCGCCCTGCGCACCGGTGGCGTTTGCCGGGTCGTTGGCGATGACGACGCGGCATTCCCGCGTGGGGTCGTAGCTCCGGTCTCGGGAATCGTCGGAGCGACCGAACCCGATGTCTGTGGCGTCAAGAAAACGCATGAACATTACTGGGTCCGGTACGCCGGAGAAATCCCATTCCGCGTACCCATGCAGGTTAGCGGGCGGCAACGCGTCAAGGGAGCCCGGGGATGACTCGTCGCCGGCGAGAGGTGTCGGGGGTCCCCGGCGATGAAGACGTGACGGCCAGGGGGAACCCTGCGCATCGTGGTGTTGACGTTGGCGTTGTAGGCCGTCATGGCACCACGCAGGCCGATGGGGAAGCGCGGCCGGAGACCGTGCGGCCGCCCGCCGGGGGCGGTGGTTGCGTGCCGACGGTCGTGCCGTGTTGGGACGCGCGCGCGTTCGGCTTGCCGTCGCTCGGTCCGCGCCCGGCGCGAACGCCGGCCGAGCGGCGGCGGCGCCGTGGCGTCGACGGCCCGCGACGTCCGTGCCTCGCGGGCGTCCGTGTTGTGGCGGCGCGTGCGGCGGGAACCACGAGCCGAACCGGCCCGGCGCCGCGCACGGAGCTCCTCACGGTTGGTGAGGTGCATCCGGTAGCCGTTCCCCGTGGCCCGAAAGTTCGGTGTGGCCCCCGAACCGGATTTCAAACCGGCGGGGGAGGGGGTCCGAGCTGCCCATGGAGTAACGCGTGCCGCGGTACTCGGTGCGAATCACCATGGAGGGAGTTGACGGTGGATTGACCTTAGGTGCTCGCTTGCCCACGGTGGGCGCCAACTGTCGGTGCGGAATATGGTCCCGACACTAACCAGTAGTAAGCGCCGAGGTCTCTCCCCCAATGGTCGATGCTAAGCAACTAATGACACGAGTTTTATCCTGGTTCCGGCGTGGGGCCGTACGTCCAGCAGTGGTGTGCTCGCGGCACTGTATTGCTCAGCACCGGGGTGCTTGTAGTGGGGCGGGTACAAGCAAGGCGGGAGAGGAGGAGTAGCCTCCAAGTCCCTGTGAAGTGGCTGAAGATGTTGTGGGAGAATTGGAGAACAAGTGTGTGGTGTCAGGCGTGGTTCTGCCTTGTGTTGTGTTCTCTGTCCGTCCGTCCGTCCCCTGCAGCAGGGGAGTTCGTCTTCCTTTTATAGGCCAAGGAGAGAGCGAATCACATGTACGCCGCGCTATCTAGCTTCGTGGGGAAGCGTGGTGCGCCGTGCCGTAGAGTAGGCGATCGCCTTGACGGTCCTTGCAGCGATCTTGGCCATCATGGCGTATCTTGTACCCGAACAGTAGCGGCTTCGAGGGTAGGAGTGCAGCGGACGGCCGTGATGTCTTCAGGCGGGCTCGAGGGAGTTGCTGACGTCGGTCCGTACGGGGCACAGTGGCAGGTAAGGCAGCATCCCGTTCCCGCACGCTCCACAGCGCCGGAGCTGTTGCCACAGTGCTCGGCGTGGGTTTGTGCGCGCGGGGGCGGCCGCCACGCCGTTAACAGTGGCAGGGATGGCTTCCCACCGGCCTAGCGCCGCAACCTATCCCTGCAAGGCCACGGGAGAGCAAATCGAGGGTGCGGCCGGTCCCCCTTCGAGGGCTCGCCGCGTTAGCCGTACCAGAGTGGGCGGCGCGGCGTCACAGGACTGGCACCGGCCACGTCGCACAGTCCCCCCACAGTGGCGGGGATGGGTTCCCTCCTAGGGAGTTGGTGCAACGGAACCGGGGCGTGTGCCCCAGGCGCATGATGGCGCCGCCCCGCCGTGGTCAGAGCATTAAATGCCCGTGTACGGGAACGGGCGTGCGCGTGCGGGGCGCCCTCGAGCGAGGCGGAGCCCGCTCGAGGGCGGGGCGGACCCTCGAGCGAGGGCGGAGCCGCTCGAGATAAGCGCACCCCCCCTCGAACGGGCGGAGCCCGCCCGAGGAAGGCGTGTGCCCTCGAGCGAGGTGGAGCCTGCTCGAGGGGATCTTGAGTGGGCCGCCTTGGTGGGCCGTCGGGGCCATCACCGCGTGGGCCGTGCCCTGTGTACTTAAGCGCGGCGCGTTTGGCTTAGGTTTGTTGTGGGTTTTAAGTGGGGATTCCCCAGTTGTTTAAGGGGACCCCTAGGGTCGTCCCCCGACACCATCAAGCGAAGTTTGGTTTTGACCATCGAACTCGAAAACGAGTAATCTTCGAACTCGAAAACCGGTAATCGTGGACCACTAAACTTTACAAACCGAGTATAATTGGCCACATACCCCCGTTTTGGATCGGTTTAGGGTGGTACGGACCGCCACGTAGGATCCCGCCTCCATATCACCTTGCTGACTCAGCTGGGGCCCACCCGTCAGGGTCATGTCCTTGTCTCACTCGGCGGCCAGCGCTCTTCCCACCGCCGCCCGCGCCCCATTCTTACCGCCGCCGCTCCTATTTCTCCTCCATTGGCCCGCATCGTTCCCTCCTCTAGCGGCGGCGGGACGCGCCGGTGCACCGGGAGCGACAAGCAAGCTTCGGCACAGGGGCATTGCTGAGCTCTGCGATAGCCCAGAGCGCGCCCAAGCAGAGGCCACAGTACGAGAAATCTAGCTCTCTTCGCAAGGCGTCGACACCGACGGCGGGTGCAACGAGCGCGAGAGGTCGGCGGCCTTGCTACACGCCAAGTTCACCAACAAGGCGTACCAGGCCTCCTCAACTAGCCACGCCCCCTCCTCCTCTACTAGCTCGCGCTGCTCCCTCCGCTCCCGACGGTGGTGCCCCTCCTCCTCCACTGGCTACCGACGCCTAATCGGTCATGCGACAGCCAATCAGTCGAACTCCGGCCACCTCCCTCCAATTCCTACCGTGCGAACCTCCACCATCCCTTCTTGTACCCATGGAACCTCATCTCGTCGCCGACAAGGGCCACCGTGGCTGGTGATTGAAGATCCCCTGAGCCACCATTGCAGGTCGACCTCGCTTTGCCTCCGGAGAGGGGCGCCAACCGTCCAGGAGTTACAGAGAGGAATGTCGTCCATCCAAGAGCCACAGAGAGGGGCATCGGCCGTGGTGGGGTGCACCCACTGCTCTTTCTCTGCGGTGGTCGGGGCCCGCAATCCGGGCGTTGCGGCCCTATGCGTGGCCGGGCGGAGTCGACGACGGCGGTTGACGCGGGGGTGGACGGCATTGGCGGCTCCACACAAAGCACGACATGCGGCACATGGGAGGCGCGAAGGCCTGCGCATGTGGTGTCGGCCCGGGGGTCGGTGGCTGAAAGCGATAGAGGGAGGAGAGCGAGAGGAGAAAAGAGAGACAAGAGAGAAGACTGATGACAAAGGGGGCCCCACCGCCGGCGTCCACGTCAGCAAAACCAGCCACGAAAACCACCCGATGGTCAAAACGGACGATTTTGAGAGTCAGATGGTTAAATATTTCTGGTTTTTCGATTTGATGGTCAAAACCAAACTCAGAAAAGAGTTGGATGGTCAAAAATGAACTTTATCCTTCAAAATAAATGGAATTTCTAGCTAGAAAATGAGCATAAAAGTTGGAGGTTCTTCCTTCATGAAAGAAAACAGTGGATTCCAAAGCCCCATCCCTTGTCTAAATTTCCTGAGTGAAGTGGCTATAACGACCCCTATCATTGCTTCTGATGTTTCTCAGGACATTGACATTATCACAAGCCAGGCATACCTTTCGCAACAATAAGTCGCTAGCAAGGCGAGCCCTTCTCTACACGTCATTGTGCTTCCATCGTCTCAGGATTTGTGATTCCCTCAACAATAGCACTGGTGCGCCGATGAACACGCCAGAGACATCTCTTGCTATCATCGTAGCTGCCGCTTTACCAGTGTTTTTTGACAGGACAACATCCACATTAGTCTTTACCACTCCCTCTCATGGAGGAATCCACTCGGGCTTCTGCCCACCATGCTCTAGCACCTGTCACTTGGATATTGCATAAGTGTTGTCACCTCCTCTCTCTCTCACCCTCTCTCTCCCTCTGTCTCTCCTAGACACACCTCACCAAAATACAATTGAGATACCACATGTCTTTGATGTGTCAATGTTCCTATGGTGGAGGACATCCCCTGAAGGTAAGGAGTGACATACAAACCTGTAGGAAAACACAGATCTTTGCTGAGATTTTCAGGCCTTATAATGGGGTCAACCATTCTTTCTCCTCAACTTTGATATCTGACCTGCCTACATTACTCTCACAGAAACTACAGAATGTGAAGTGTGGCTGTCCTCACAGCAATCAACACTCGAGCGTGCGAGTGTGGTGCGTACAGCTCTAGCGGCGCCTTTAGAAAAGGTGTTGCCTTCGATTCAAAAGAAGGTACGTGAGAAGGAGATAGATCCTAAAGTTCTTAGGCCGAGCTCTTGGTCACAAACCAAGAATGATGATCAGACTTTGGAGAAAACTGCAAGACTGACGGCTAAAACGAATTTAGAAGATCTAGCTAAATCTTTTACTACCTTCTAAATTCCTGCATTTTTTCAAACCCGAATATGGTAGATATCAACCTAGGTAGCGACAATTCCTCTGTTCACGATATTCTCTACCTTATTTAGTTGGAAAAGATTTCAATATAATGCGACATCCACAGGACAAGAGTTCTGGAATGTTTGATTTCAAACGGCCCAATCTGTTTAACTCTGTAATTGAATCTCTAGACCTTAAGGAGATTGTCATGTCCGAACGTAGTTATACTTGGACCGCTCCAGGTGACGATCTATTACTGGAAAAGCTTGATTGAGTTCTAGTTGGTACAGACTGGGAAGATAAGTTCCCATTGTAAAACGACTACTAAATTATAAGTCGCATAAGGTAGAAGAAAGATTTGAACAAAAACTCTTTTGTTGGAAAGATAAACACCTGTCTTATGAGGAAGATTAGTTCTTCTAAATTCAGTGTTTAGTAGTATACCCATATTCATGATGTCTTTTTTTGAAATTCCGAAAGGAGTCATTAAAAATCTAGATCATTTCCATTCTAGGTTTTTTGGCACGGGTCTTCAAATAAACAAAAGTATAGACTAGACAAATGGGACATCCTCAGTCAACCCAAAGATCAAGGTGGATTGGGTATTCTGGATCTTGAGTTACAAAATAAATGCACGTTAGCTAAATGGATAGTTAACTTACTAAATACTGATGGCATGTGGCAAGATTTGCTTAAAAGTAAGTATCTCAAGACTAAATCGCTAACACAGGTTAAGACTAAACCATATGACTCTCATTTCTGGAGAGGAATTGTGAGAATTAAAGGTGAAGTCTTAACAAATGGCTCCTTTATAATTAGAGATGGGGGTACAACACATTTCTTGGAGGACAAGTGGTGTGTAGGCAATGTGTCTCTCAGGGAAAGATATCCTTCAATTTTCAATATTGTAAGGGACCTTCATTCATCGGTGGCAAAAATTTTGGCTACTCATCCGTTAAATATCTCTTTTTAGAGGACTTTGCAGGGGTCTAAACTGAGAGACCGGTCGAATCTCATAGCTTAGATACCACCCTTTAATCTGGTGGATGGTTCAGATACTTTTCGATGGAACTAACCAATTCTGATTTATTTACCGTTCGATCTATGTATCTATTTTTTTACTTGACTCACATCCCCTTTCGAACATAAAAAAATCTGAAAGATTAAAGTTCCTGTAAAAATTTAAATCTTCCTTGGTTTTTACAAAAGAAAGTGGTTTTAAGTAAAGACAATCTCGCTCCAAAAAATTGGAAAGGTAGCCAAAAAATGCGTTGGTTGTAGTCTTAACAAGACTGACCAACATTTATTTCTGGACTGTTATTATGCGAGAATGGTTTAGAGGATGGTTTATCTAGCTACAGAATTAACTCAACCAAGTCTATACGACATATGTTCAGTTCTTGATTTTCTAATCTAAATAGCAAGATTAGGGCCTTGCTTTGGGTGGTGATTGCTATGTTATGTTGGGCAATTTGGAAAACCCGTAATGATATTATCTTTCACAAAATTAAATATAACTCGATTCTGCATGTTATTTTCAGAGGAATGTATTGACTACGCTTCTGTGCGTAGCTGCAGTCGTTAAGCACAAAACTAGAGATGGTGTCATTAGAGCAGAGCAACAGAGGATGGAAGTATTTATATCATTTGCTAATTATTGTCTATATTTTGAGATGATATACTATTTGATACCAAACATTATAATGGTGAGTTGTATACGTCTCTTGACGTAGAGGTCGTATATTGTATCCATCACGTAAAAAATTACTCTCCAAATGCAAATATGCAGCATGCTCTTCTTTCGGGAAGCGAATTGTTATTTTGTATGGGCTTCTATTTGGGCCGTGTGCTTAGCACTTCTGCAGCCCATCATCTGCACTTCTTTCTGAGCTCAATGCTTTTATTCTATCTGTTTAATTGGTTGGTTTTACTTGGATGCATGAAAACGACAAATTTATGAGAGAAACCATCACACATTAACTCAAAACTTGCAAACCAAATCGGTACTGCATTGCAAGACAAACGAAACGCAGCATACTAGTACACAGCAGCTAGGACGTCTCTCCATGGTTGAACACTCAACAACAAGGCTAGCTTATTGATTAATTAATTGCAAACGGAGTAGAGGAAGCACTAGCACGCACGACGTAAATCGACAGAGACAAAAATAAGCAAAGCATAGCATTAGGAGCGCGTAATAAATCAGATGAGGTCCTCCTCCTTGTGGGTCTCGATGACGACGTCGGAGGTCGGGTAGGCGGCGCAGGTGAGCACCCACCCGGCGGAGACCTGGTCGTCGTCGAGGAAGCTCTGGTCGGACTGGTCGACGCTGCCGGAGACGACCTTGCCGGCGCAGGAGGAGCAGGAGCCGGCGCGGCACGAGTAGGGCAGGTCGATCCCTTCCTCCTCGGCCTGGTCCAGGATGTACACGTCGTCGGGCACCTGCAGCTCCACCTCGCCGTCGGGGGTGATGAGCTTCACGTTGTAGGTGGCCTGCGCGCGCAGCCTGGCGCCGCGGGGAGCCTTGTTGGCGGGCAGCGCGACGGTGGCCGGCGCCGCCGCGGCCGGGGCGGCGCGGAGGGAGAGGAAGCAGGCCGGCGCGCGGAGGCTGCTGACGACGGTGGCCATTATTGCGGCGTCGTCGGAGGTGGCCGGAGGAGTTGGAGCTAGCAGGCGAGATGCAGATGCAGCAGCAACAGCCAGATGATGGTGGCTTATAGGTAGCTAAAAGCAAGATGAGGTGAAATGAAGGGTTGGGGAGGGAGCGACGGAGGCTTATCTTCTTCGCGGGGCTTATCAACTACTCCAATGTCCAAATTCAGCAGGGCCACTCGCTACACTCCAAACGTCTTCGAGAATTCTCTGACAGTCTGACCATGAATTTCACCATGAAATTACTCAAAATAGTGGCAGATCGAGAAACTAGTATTCATTATATTCTCACTACGTACGTACGCAGAAAATAGACTGTGTGTCATCCGCTTTTGAGCGTGTGGAGGCCACGAGCTCGATCTGGCCTCTGGCATACACGCACTGCTTTCGGTGCTAAATACGTCGCGTTCTTTATCATTTTTTTATCTGGTCTCTGAGATCTGAAATCACGATTAACTTTACATATCATGTATAGAACTTTTTTTAAAAAAATTCAATGCCAACAAATTAATTTCCACTTTTTTTCTGGCATTAGTTTCCTCAGCTCTGATCTCTGATCCTAGCTAGGGGTTTCATTGTAACGACTAACGAGTGAGCTAAACAGTTAGTTACATGCAAAACTACGGTCAGTAGCCTCTTTTCAAGTTATCAGGATCCACTGTTTGTCTTGGGGTTAAATGGAAATATGCCATTATAATTTTCACAGTTCGGAAATATCATGCTATTATGATTCTGCTAAATTGGAGATATGCCATCGTGACCCACATGTCAGTGACTGTGGTGGCACCCACCTGTCAGTGAGATACCAATTGCAGTTCAAATTATCCCTTGTCTTGTTTTCTTCATCCCCGTCTTACAACACTCCGACAAGAATGGCACCTCTCACTAGCTATCCTTAGCCGACCGTCTTGGCGGTGACACCATATTGTTTGAGGTTTTTTTACGGTACACAATACGACCCAACGGTCGTACGGTCGGATTATTGATTTTTCTCTATGGGTAAAATGGTAATTTGATAGATATATATTATTGGGAAAAATTCCCCGATGCCCCCTTATACTATCTAAAATATTTCATATATTTCATTTTTCATATACAACAATACCATTTTACATTTTTGATAATACCCTTATACTACTCATACACCATTTGAATACTACCGTACGACAGCTAAAAAATCAGTCGTATAGAATTAATCTCAACCGTGAGATCCTTACATATAGGTCCTTTTCTATTACATATGAGTCCTTTTTCAACCGGTCGTATAGATCGTATTGTGTACCGTAAAAAAACCTCTGTTACTTTCGCCTCCATACCTGCCATTTGTAGGTTTCCTCTTAATATATCATGAGATTACTACCATAAAACCTAATTTCCTCGCATCGTCGTCTTACATTGATGGATCCTTGCTTTATTTTTTAATAAGCAGTTTAGGCTAGGACATATGAGAATTACTATTATCAAATTAGAGCATTTTGAATAGGATCCAATCAACATAGTCTGCGAGGAGAAGGTTGTGTTCATTGTTGGGGGGAAGGAGCAGGATAATGTCAAATATCAAGGGAGTTAATCCTTTCATTCAACAACTTTAGCCATCAGATTTGGATTTAGTGATTTCCTTCTTTTCTTCATTCCTTCCATCTACATCGTCTTTTCTTCCTCATGACCTCCCCAATTTAGTTGTAATTCCTTGTGACACTAGTGGAAAACCCTTCATTAATCCAAGTCCGAAACCCCTTCAATCTTGGTTGTTAGACTTGGGACTACAAATTCAGGACTAAAAGTCCCAGCATTTAGTTATGGTTTACTCATCCAAGACTAAAGACATCTCATAGTCCCAGTTAGTATTACCAGTTGGGTCTAAAGAGTCACAAGCCATTTTTTATAAGTTCTAGAAAGCTTTCACACATAGACACCTTTAGTCCCGGTTGGTATTACCAACACGTACTAAAAGCCTCAAGGGAGTACAAACTTTAGATCCAGGACTAATAATATCATTAGCCCTGGGTCCAATTTGTTATTCCAACATAGGGGGTTAATCGGCCATAAGGGAGCCAAACAGAATAATTTTACTATTTTCACTAATTTTGAACTGATTTTCACTAATCCCTTTGAACCTTTGGGGGGGCACCCCCCCCCCCGATTCCACCCCGACTGTGACTAGCACCTCCCGCTAGCCATCTTCTGCCAACCGGCCTAATGGTACCCCTCACTGTCTTGCCTTTTGCGTCCATGCATCTACAATTGAGCTTTGCTAAGCTACTTGACTGCTTGAGGCTCTCTGCTTTCTTTCACCAAAGGACTATTCTAGAGGAAAGTCACCTGCAATTAACCATTGTCAATTGAATCTTATTACTTCATTTTTAGGAGATTTTGATGTGAGAAGTATTGTCAAATTAATGCATTTTGAATAGGATTCAACAAAACGGTAATATGGATGGGAATGATGGGGTATATTTGGTGGGGTAATATACCGCACAAGCTTTGAGATAGGGTGGGCTAAGACAAGAGGTGGAGAGAGGGTGTGACGGTGCTTGCGATTGTGGGGTGGGAGGAAGGATTGGGGGTTGGCAAAGTAGCATGTCGAGGAGTATTTTGTGTGTTATATAGTTGATTGATTAAGCTCTTAGGTTTTTATCCAACAACAACAAATGAATTTGAATAACTCTCACACATATCTCGATGATCTCTGTGATCAGGATAAACTAGCGAAGCAAGTCCACACACATGCCTGTCTTGAAGCATTTTATAGCACAATAAATAGCAACTTTAGACAGCTAATTAAAATCGTAGGAGTGCTCAAGCTGCTTTTCAATATATAGTACGTTTAGTTAGGTGCACATATAATATAAGTGTATATATATATGTGTGTGTATTATTGATTGTATGCAAAAGTAAAGAGGAAAAACATTATTGATTACTTGAGCGAAGGCTATCGTGCACCCGGAGTAAAAACGAATGATACAGAGACCACCAAATCAATAAGCATATATAGTCGTAATGCTTAAGGTTTCGTGGTGACATTGACATGCATATGCATGATACAAGACGACAAACTCGATCTCTTGCAAGAGCAACTGAGCAAGACGCGACAGACGACACACGATATACGCGTAGCACTAGCAGGTGATGGATCGGCGGAGGGTGATCATCGAGCTTCTTCCTTAGACGAGCTCCTCCTCCTTGTGGGTCTCGATGACGACGTCGGAGGTGGGGTAGGCGTAGCAGGTGAGCACCCACCCGGCGGCGACCTGGTCGTCGTCGAGGAAGCTCTGTTCGGACTGGTCGACGCTGCCGGAGACGACCTTGCCGGCGCAGGAGGAGCAGGAGCCGGCGCGGCAGGAGAAGGGCAGGTCGATCCCTTCCTCCTCGGCCTGGTCCAGGATGTACACGTCGTCGGGCACCTGCAGCTCCACCTCGCCGTCGGGGGTGATGAGCTTCACGTTGTACGTCGCCTGCGCGCGCAGCCTGGCGCCGCGGGGAGCCTGCTGCTTGGCGGGCAGCGCGACGACGGTGGCCGGCGCCACCGGGGCCGTTGGGGCGCCGCCGAGGGAGAAGCGGGCCGGCGCGCGGAGGCTGCTGAGCACGGTGGCCATTATTGCGGCGTCGTCCGAGGTGGAAGAGAGTTGGAGAGCGAGCAGGCGAGAATTAGGAAGAAGTAGCTCCGAGCAAAGCGAGATGATGAACTGAAATATAGAGGAAGGGAGAGGGAGGGAGGCTTATCTTCCTGGCGGGAGCAAGCTAAGCAGGTCCACTCGCTAAACTCCAAGCGTGCTCAAGAATACTCTTACCATAATTATATATTTTTTATATGTATATATACCCTTCCTTTTCAATGCCAAGAAATTCCGCGCAACCTTTTGTTTTTCTGGCATGACTTTCCTCAGCTCTGATCTGAGGCTAGCTTAGCTAGGGTCTGATTGTAACGAGTGAGCTCAACAGTTAATTAGTTAAAGGCAAAATTACGGCCACTAGATTAGAATCTAACAATTGCCTTTCTGTTAGGTAGAAGGATTGGGGATCGGGAAGATAGCAGAGAAGGAAGCACAGAGGAAAGGAGGAACGACGACGAAGGCTTCGTCGGTTCAATTCAGTATTCAGTTCGAGCATGTCCATTACAGCTGCACACCGCAACACTTATACGCACGCAGCACACACGCGCACGCCACCCTTGTCGTTGCTTCGCGTATAACTTCAAGCCCAATCAGCGCCCATGACTCTGGTGTTGGGCCGGCGTGGCCTGGTTCCCTGACGCGGCCCAACAGAAGCATCCTTTGCTTGTGCCGTATCAGCAGCAGTGCTGACACCCCCCTCCAAAAGAAGCAGCTTGTCCCCAAGCTGGAGCACCAGGGAAACGAGACGAAGATTAGCAAGAGATGATGGCCACCCCGACCATTGAACTAGAACTTCCTTCAGGTCACCATCAGCAGAGAGACGCTTCTGCAAGATGGCACTAGGGACTTGTAAACCAGAATTGAGGTTGGGCACGACTGGAGTTACCTGGCAACCAGATGGCACGGCTCTCTTCAACTGAGAGACATGGAAAACAGGGTGTATGGAAGATGTAGGTGGAAGTGCCAGTTTATAAGCCACGGCTCCAATCTTTTCCTCGACCGTGAACGGACCAAAGAACTTAAAAGCCAGCTTCTGGTTAGCACGACGAGCCAAAGACGATTGCACATACGCTGTAGCTTCAAGTAGACTAAATCACCCACATCAAAAGACCTTTCAGTTCGATTCTTGTCAGCCTAGCGTTTCATACGTTCTTGGGCGCGTGCCAGATGTTGCTTGATGAGATCTTGCATCAGGGATCTGTCCAACAGCCAATCCTCCAACAGGGGTACAGGAGGAGGAGGAGCAGCAGCAGGCTCCACACCCATCACCCTTGAAGTATATCCATATAGAACTTCAAAGGGAGAACGACCCAATGCTGAATGTCAATTGGTGTTGTACCAGAATTCACCAAATTGTTGACGGATAAAAGACGTATCCACCTATGATCCGCAAGCGTACGGACCTACACCTTTTTCACCACGGGATTCCCAAGGTTCTTGTCAATCCGCGGAGCAAGGGGATTACTAGCGCTTAACCAAGTACTAATCTAGTTGAATGGAAAACCTTTGAAAGAGAGTATTAATCTAAAAGTAAAGACAATCTACCTAAGTTAATCTAAGTTAAGTTGATCAAACAAACCTAAGGTTAAACTAGATGGTAAAGGGGTGAACACAAGAGAGTGAGCAAGAAAGATAAGCGTTCCCTCCCTAGGATCTAGGATAACATGGTATGCATCTACTACACGAAAGCGGTAAACCAATCTACCGGGGGTTGTGACCACGGTTTCGCCCTTTCCCTCCTCTCGTACTGTCACTACGCGAAGGTATTCATGACTAGACCTATGATGGACACGGTATGTTGATGGAATCTATGGGAGTAGCGGATATCATACGCTCGAAAAACACGGTGGCCTACCTTAATCATCAAAGCATCATCAACATGAAAACAATAGATTGAAACCACGAATCAAGTAGCGATCACATAGCATGTATCCATCTAATCCTAGGGATGAACGGAGACATTACCCCATCATCTTACACGGATTGAAGCACATAGGGGTGATGGAGACTCCGGAGAACGTCGTCGATGAAGATGGCGGCGATGGAGCTTGGGAACACCCCTAGGCCAACGGCTTGGAGTCCTCCTCTTGCTTCCTTCTCTCCGCCGGCATTGATCCTTGCGACGAGCTCATCTAACTCTCTCCCTCATCTTGCGGCGGCGGTTTTCTGGTGATTGGCGTCGGTAGGATGATTTGTTCGATGTGTCGGTCGACGGCGGCGGAGGCAATAAATAGACAAACACCTAGGGCAAAGGAGGGACCGAACCGACCCCGGAGTGGGGCCGGGCCGGTCGGCCCGGGCCGGCCGGCCCGAGCCCACTCCCGGCCGGTTCGGCCCGGTTTCCTCCCCGGTTGCTTCTCGCGTGATCCCTTATTCGTGTGCACTTGCATGTGGGCCTTTGACGTCGTTTCCTTCACGGTTAAGGCTTGAATCCTTGCAATGCAAGCTTCGTTGTTTTCTCGGTTGAGTCCCCGAAGACCCGCACGTTGACGCTTCGGTCCTCGGGTCATTTGGAGTCATGTTCATCGCGTGTCTTGACTCTTGTCGGGCTTCATGATCTTCTTCCAAAGTGCATGGTGAACTTATCCCGAAAGTCTCCTCATTAGCGTAGATTTCCCGCGTAAACAATAAACTCCAAAATCGACATGCAAGTGTGAACTTGTTATATCATTAGTATGCCTAGTGGCGGGTTAGTTGCAAATCATAATCGAAACCAATGTATAACAAGTACTCTAGGTTGACGGAAATTCACCGTCAACATCTCCCCCATGCTTAAACCTTGCTCGTCCTCGAGTAAGTGGTCCTCGCTTAAAAGGGAAATCGGTGTTGCCTTCCAATGTTATCCCCGCACTCGGTCATTCATGACGAGACAAATTGCTCTCTCTTAAGAATTTATTTTTAAAGTTCAAGTTGTGACCGGCTTCTTTTTCATTATGGAAGATAGACTAACAATAAAGAACAAGCCACATTTAATAAACATGATGCTCTCAAACTTAAGTGAACTTCAAACCATTACCTTGTCACATGGAAGATTTTAAAAAAGATGCATATCCAACATAAGTGAAAATCTCTTGCAAAAGCTCATGGAACACTCATCTCATCAAGTCACTCAAGCCTATACTAGATTATTTTCAACCTACTCTACTCATATGTGATAGTGGAAGGCTTATGTGGAGCTTGGAAGGTTAAAAACAATCCTAGCAAAACATACATCCGAAATATTGTCAAATTAAGAGAGAGATCTATTGGAATTACCGAGACTCGTCAAAAAGGCCATGGAAAATAAATGTTGGAAAGAGAGAGGGATGAAACACACACATTTAGATAAGTGGACATGTGCAAGTGGCAAATGGATGATCCCGAGGCACGAGTGAAGTCCTCGTTATCGGATTGCACATGGTTGGAAGATTTGAGTATGGATGTGTCATCAAGGCACTTGAGAACTTATGAAGCAAAAAGAACCGAGGAGCATCTTTATTTTTTTCTTTATTTTATTTCCTTCTCATTTTCACTCTTTCTTTTTTCACTTTATTCTTCCTATTTTTCTTACTTTTCTTTTATTCTTATCATATTTTTTTTTCATTTTTCATTTTTATTATTTTTTTCTTTTGCTCCTCAAAACTTTTTGCAACATAATACTTACATAGCATTTGTGTCAGAGAATGACTCCTCCCCCATGCTTGAACGATGCTCATCCTCGAGTATAAAAGAGAGGGGAAATGACTGCTAAAGTAAGTATAAATTCCATAATATTGCGAATATTTGAATCTCCATCGAGAATTTTACTCCATACTCAAATTGGGTTGTGGGCAAGGGGGTGGCCTTTCTGTAGAAGCACAGCACCAACTCCCAAGTTTGAGGCATCAGTCTCAATGCAAAAGGGTATGGTGAAATTTGGCATAGCCAACACAGGGGAATTAACCAGAGCTTCCTTGAGTAGTGCAAAGGCTTGAGTATGTTCCTGAGTCCAAACAAACATAACTCCATTCTTCAGTAGATTAGTGAGAGGCTTAGTAATTACTGCAAAATGGCGCACAAATTTCCTGTAATAACCAGCCAACCCAAGGAAACTTCGAAGCTCCTTAACAGAAGAAGGTTGAGGCCAAGAGATAACTGCTTCCACTTTGGCAGGATCAGTTGCAATGCCCTGAGAAGATATTATATGCCCCAAATAAGCAATCTGTTGTTGAGCAAACTTGCACTTAGATATTTTAACACTCCACTTATCCTTGGCCAAAAGCTGTAACACCATTCTAATGTGTTGTACATGTTCATCAAAAGAAGCACTATAGATGAGTATATCATCAAAGAAGACTAAAACACACCTCCTCAGTAAAGGAGACAGAGTGGAGTTCATAGCTCCCTGCAAGGTACCAGGAGCTCCACACAAACCAAATGCCATGACCTTGAATTCAAAGTGTCTAAAGTGAGTTTGAAATGCAGTCTTAAACTCTTCACCTGCCTTAGTCTAATCTGAAGATAACCAGAGTTGAGGTCAAGGGTAGAGAACCACTTTGCTTTGGCCAGTTCATCCATTAACTCATTAAAGACAGGAATAGGAAATCTGCTCTTGAGAGTTAAAGCATTGAGATACTTGTAGTCCACACAAAACCTCCAAGAGCCATCCTTCTTTTTGACCAAGAGGATAGGTGAAGAAAACCCACTGGAACTTGGTTGAATAATGCCCTTAGAAAGCATTTCAGCTACCTGTATTTCTATCTCATCTTTCAGTGATGGTGGATACTTATAAGGCCTGATGTGGACAGGTTTGGCACCAGGAACCAGAGGTATAACATCATCACAACTTCTTTGTGGAGGCAACTGGGAAGGAGCTTCAAATACCAGAGCAAATTCATCCAAGACAATTGCAATTTCAGGAGGAAGCTTGGTAGTTTCTGCACTTGTCTTCACGACCTGGACCGAGGATTCAATGGTGGGCTTCCAGGATTCAAATTCCTTCTCCGCTTGCTCCAGGGCATCCATCTGCTCGTCCTGCTTCGTCTCCACTGCTGCGAGACGAGAGTCCCACTTGGTGTTGTGGTCCGCGAACTCCTTGTGGATCTCCCGCGTCTGCTCGGCAAGCTCCCAGTGCATCTCATTGAGGAACAGCTGGGTATCTGGGTTCATGGCGCCCAACTGCTTCTACAGACTAGTATAGTGTGGATGAGTTGAAGAATCCAGACTCAGGACACGAGTTTACCCACGGATCAATCGCGATCAGAGATCAAATTCAGCCATGACGAATCGCACTCACTGAATTCAACAGGGAAGATCACGATAGGCGATGGGTAGACGTAGTGAACTCAATTCGTATCGCCAAATTTAGCCACTGAATCGGAATTGCAGGATCGATTCGAACTCAACGAATTCAATTGAGCGCCCTACCAGATTCGTTTACAGCCAAAATCGATGGAGACGATAGGGAAATTCAGATTCCAAGGAATCATTGTCTCTGATACCAGGTGTTAGGTAGAAGGATTGGGGATCAGGAAGATAGCAGAGAAGGGGATCAATAGAGAAGCACAGAGGAAGGGAGGAACGACAATGAAGGCTTCGTCGGTTCAATTCAGTATTCAGTTCAAGCATGTCCATTACAGCTACACACTGCAGCACTTATACACATGCAGCACACACACACACACACACCACCCTTGTCGTTGCCTCGCGTATAACTTCAAGCCCAATCAGCTCCCATGACTCTGGTGTTGGGCCGGCGTGGCCTAGTTCCCTGATGCGGCCCAACAGCAGCATCCTTTGCTTGTGCCGTATCAGCAGCAGTGCTGGCACTTTCTTCCTCCCAAATCTAACAACACTCCTACAAGCCCTCTAAGACACGTCTAAGAGCATCCCCACTAGAGTTGGTATATTTGGGCACCTAAAATTGATTTTAGGTACAAAAGAGGAAGGTTTTGGCAAAACCAACATGACTTTATCCTCTCCACTCCCTCTTCTTCCCTCACATACTGTCGGGGACGGTCATAGGCGGTCCCCTAAACAAGGGGATAATCACCCTCTCAAAACGCAAATCACTCATAAAACCTCCACAGACTAAAATGGGATAAAACGCGTGCAAGGCCCATGGCCTGCCACGGCCCAACAGTCGCTCGGGCCCATCCATCGAGGGTGCTCGCTCATGCACCCCATCTCCGCCTCACTCGAGGGTCTCAGCGCCCTCGAGCGGGTGTCAGACTCTGCCTCGCTCATCCGTTCCGCCCGATAAAGGCATTAAATGCCCTGATCCGTGCGGGAACCAAAGTTAAAAGGCGAATCGCCTCCCATGCCACGCGGCTGACACCGCTTGGGGCTCTGCACATTTGGCCCCGTCATTGTGCGGCCGAACCACATCACTGTGCGGACATCCAGAGCGTTGTGCGCGAACTGCGCGGCTCTATGCGGACAGGCCGACGTCCTTCCACGACACTGTACCGCCAACTCTGGTCCTCCTCACACGGCGAGCCCCTCGAAGGAGCATGGGGTACCCTCAAAGGGTGTACGGACGACCAATACGCAACCACTGTACATTTCATTATGCGACACACGTGTAACTACCTCCCCTTGGCCTATAGAAGGAGGAGGCAGACACCTAGCTGCGGACATGTTCACACAATCACGCTGAATTCATCCCACACCACTCTCACACCCACACTTCCATCTCACGATATTGGTACTTGCCCCAATCACCCTAGCAGGGACTTGGAGAATTTGCCCCCTCTCCCGCCTTGCTTGTAGTCCCCCTCTACAAGCACCCCGGTGCAAGATAATATAGTGCACACGCACACTCTGCTGGACGTACGACCCTGCGGTCGGAACCAGGATAAACCCGTGTCCCTGTGTTTGCCTTCGCACCAACCATCGAAAGACGGGATCACAACGCAATTCACTAGTTAGTGTCGGGATTAATCGGAACACCGACACATACGGCTAAGTCAACAAATGCTTGCTCTTGGTGCTCAGGATAAACTGGTGCTCAGGATAATCTGGCTAGCTAAGTCAACACACACACTTATATATATATCCCCGTTGATCTTGGTGCTCGGGATAAACCGGCTATCTAAGTCAACAAATGCTTGCTCTTTCTTAGTGTACTCCCTCCATTCCAAATTACTATTCATTTTACCTTTTGTAGATACATAATATCCATATGTATTTCAAACCTTATGTACCTAGAAAAATCTAAAGGACGGAGAAAGTAATAAATAACAACTGAGGAGAGCTAATTAATTAGGCATCCGATTCATCATTTATATATGTGTTGATTGTACAGAAATAAAGAGGAAAACATTATTAATTAATTACTTGAGCGCAGTAAAAATGAATGATACAGAGATCGTCAATCAAAATAAGCACAGTCGAAATGCTTAATTGCAAGGTCGTCTCATGATGACATTGAGATGTATGATGATCGATACAAGTGATTAAGGGAATTTGCCCGGCGTCGTCGTACGTCAAAGTTGAATCTCGGTATCTTACAAGAGCAAAACAACAGATCGATACTAGACGAGATATAGCAAGGTCGTGATGATGGAGGTGCTTAGATGAGCTCCTCCTCCTTGTGCGTCATGATGACGACGTCGGAGGTGGGGTAGGCGTGGCAGGTGAGCACCCACCCGGCGGCGACCTGGTCGTCGTCGAGGAAGCTCTGGTCGGACTGGTCGACGGAGCCGGAGACGATCTTGCCGGCGCAGGAGGAGCAGGAGCCGGCGCGGCAGGAGTAGGGCAGGTCGACCCCTTCCTCCTCGGCGTGGTCCAGGATGTACACGTCGTGGGGCACCTGCAGCTCCACCTCGCCGTCGGGGGTGATGAGCTTCACGTTGTGGACGGCCTGCGCGCGCAACCTGGCGCCGCGGGCGAGCTTGGCCGCCGGCAGGGCCACGGTGGCCGGCGCCGGCGCCGGGGCGGCGCGGACGGAGAAGGCCGGCGCGCGGAGGCTGCTGCTGAGGGCGGTGGCCATGGCTACTGTGCTGATCTGTGGTTTTGCTAGGTAGTAGATGCAGCAGCTAGGTCAAGCAATGGAAGAATCGGCTAGGTAGCTTGCTGAACACACTTAGCAAGGAAGGAATGAAAGGAGCGAGCAATGGCGGGGGCGGGCCAGAGATTTTATCGTCAGGGACGAGGGAGGGGAGGGGTGGGGTGCCACGTGGCGGGCGGCGAGTGGTGGGCAGCTTATCTGCGGCGGGATCGCCGGAGCAAGGAGGATCACACGCTGCTCATCGTCGCGTGGAGCCACCCATCCATCCATCCATCGGCGTGTGGAGGCCACGCATAGCGTAGCTGCTGCCTGCACTGCAGCCTGTCATGCCAACATGCTGCTGCGTGCTCTGACCGAGCTACAACAGTGCAATGTGCTAGTGTCCACACATTTGGGTGTGGTTGGTTTTTGGCCGGATGGAGGTTTTAGGGTCACGGGATCACTGCGATGCAGAGGCCACTAGCTCGCTAATCTCGAAGCCTCTCTCTGGCCTCTCATGGGTGGTTTTTGTGGCCACCATTGTTGGCACAATTCTGGTTGTGAGCACACATCTAATAGTGTTATCAATCATCTTTTAACTTGTTTCTTATTACGCACATAACTCTAACTTCGTTACCATCTGAGAGATTGGCCTGTCAAATCTTGTGATTGAAGAAGCCACGGCATGCGTCACGCAGGGCGTCACATTCCCAAAATAAATTCATTAAAAGTATGCTAAGCTTAGAATTTAGAGTTCAAATTAGCATTTTAGCGTAGCTAGTTCGACTCATTGTGGTGAAACATACCCACCCGGATTCGATTCCTCAACTCTGGCACACGGATGTTAAACGTCACATTCTCAAAATAAGCTCATTAAAGCTATACTATAACTTATTAGAATTCAGAATAAAAATTATCTCAGCTAGTTAGACTCATTGTGGTGGAACCTACCCACCCATATTCGATTTCTAAACTCAGCAAGGATGTTTGTATTTTCTTGGATTTAGTCATAAATCGACACTATACTTTTCATGGTAGGGGACATGTGTGTCAATAGTGAGGCGTCAATAATGACATCATCAATCTCAAGATTTGTTGAACCGTCTTCAGATGTGCTAAGAGTAAGAGTGTATGTGTGTATATGTGCATTTGCAACTATAATGTATGCTTAGTACTCCCTCTGTTGCCAAAAACACGTTGTTTCAAAAATTTTGGGCCATACTTATTATAAGGAGGTAAAAATGGTCTTGATTGTCCCTGTTTATTAGTCATTTGATACTAAATTGGCTATTGTGCGTCCACATGCTCATGCATACAAGCCACTTCAAGTAAAATGACATGTTTTTTAACAAATTTTGAATCATAAACGTTATGTTTTTTATGGACCAAGGGAGTAAAAGGAAAATAATTAGCGAAATAGCCAATTTGGTCCCTAAACTATCATGTAAAGCTCAAATTGGATCCTGAACTATCAAACCATCCGATTTGGCCTTTAATCTTTCAATTACCACTCAATCTCGTCCTCTGTGGCCCGCCGGGCATGTAAATTGGCTAATTTGCCCCTCCTTTACGGCCGACCGCTTACGTTATTTGTTCCTCCCGTTGGCCCTCTAGTCCACATATGATGGTCACCCTCCCTTCCTCATCCTCTCTCTCTCTCCTTCATGGAGGCTAGGGTTCGAGCTTGGGGACGATAGCAGTGGGCACCCTTCTCTAGGTGGAGGCACACCTCTTCTCTAGGTGGAGGTGCGACCCTTGACCGTGGGCAGGCATACTCCGAAGCTAGTCGCGCTCGCGCCGACGGCTGGCCTCCATGGGAGGGGAACTGTTGACCAAGGCTCGGTGGAGGCGAAGAACAGAGAGAAAGGGTGAGGCCGAGAGGATGAGGACGGGAGAGGTGGTGGACACATAAACAGCGTCAGCGTTCAACAACTAAAAAAATTGGGAGGGGCAAATTTGACATTTTGCATGCCCTGCTAGCCAAAGGGGTGATATTGAGTTGTAAACTGAAAGATGAAGGTCAAACCAGATGTTTTGATAGTTCAAGAGTTAATTTGAGTATTGTGTGATAATTTGGGGGGCCCAATGGCTCTTCCACCTAAAGAATTCTGGAAAAACATTGGAGGGCGTGTATGTCCTTCCGTGGTAGTAGGTGACATGGTGTGACAATAGTGAGCGAGGCGTCAGTAACGACATCATCAATCTCAAGATCTGTTGAACCGTCTTCAGATATGCTAAGAGTAAGAATGCATGCGTGCATATGTTCATTTGCACCTATATTGTATGATCAGTACTCCTTTCGTTCCTAAAACACGTCATTTTAGAAATTTTAGGCCACATTATTAAGGAAGTAAAATGATTTTGATTGTCCTATTTATTAGTAGTCATATTTGGTACTAATTGACTATTGGGTGTCCACATTATCAGGCACACAAG
Organism: Cenchrus americanus; assembly: GCA_947561735.1. Lineage (NCBI taxonomy): Eukaryota > Viridiplantae > Streptophyta > Magnoliopsida > Poales > Poaceae > Cenchrus > Cenchrus americanus. Next base: position 41,427,930 of record OX387242.1, on the reverse strand, counting down.
CCAATTCAAGTAAAATGACATGTTGTTGAACAATTTTTGAATCATAAAAGATATGTTTTTTTCCGACCGAGGGAGTACAAAAGGGAAAGAATTCTAAAAAAAACACTGGAGGTCGTGTACGTTGTTGGGCCGGAGAAACTTTCCAATTCCTTTCATGGGTAAGATAGCCCAGCCCAGTACTTGCTGATCCGGCCTAGAATAATGTCAGTTTGAAGCCCACTAGCCCAGCACGTATATGCAGTATGAACGTGGTGGGGTGGAGGCGGCAACTCCTGCCTGCCTGCTGTGCTGGTTGGTTGGTCAATGAAAATGAGGGAGGAGGAAAGGGTCTCTCTCTGTGTCTCACGCGGAGAAGACGAGAAAGCAACAACGCGTTATGAATTACTAGATGGATGCATGTCGTCGTCCATCATCTTTTTATTTCACAATAATAATTAAACTTGTTTAATTCTTATAGCTAGCTGTATCGATCAATTCCATGGGTTTTTTTAGTGCCATGGTAAAAAAAATAAAAAGTGAGACTTTGACATACACAGATACACTCACTACTCTCTCCGTTTCAAGTCATTGGTTGTTTTGATTTTCCTAAATGCATAGATAGACATAGGGTGCATCTAAGTGCATAACAAAACCTATAAAAAAATCGAGATGAAAACCGATGTCACATCCACAAAGTAGCTACTACTAGTAACTATCCAAACATCGGTTGCTTTTGTATGCAGTTAATTAATTACGACGGTTTTCACGGATGCCTAGCTACCTAGTACGTCCATCAATAACTCGATCAAGATGCACTGCAGTTATTATCTGTCAATCCAATGATCGATCGATCGATCGATCGGCCCATGCATCAGACACAGATCAATCATCATGCATGCAGATCATATAGATGGATGGATGGATGGATGGATGGATGCCTTCCTCGTCAGGATACTTCGTTTTCAGCCGTTTGCCACCTGTCGTTCGTTGCTACACGTATATAAGCTGGACAGCAAGCAGTATGTATCTTGTGGTTTGCTACTACGACCTCTCAATGCTACGTGTTATGTTGCTTTTCTACCATCATGTTCCCTCCTTCACAAGCAAAATATGGCGCCCGATCACTGGCTACCTTGTTTGTTTCAAATTTAAAAAGGCGTTAGTTAATTAATTACGACTGTACCATTGAATTAACAAACATCTTTTTAATTAATTGCAGAATTAAGTACTAGAGTGAAAAGCTAGCGTCCACTTATTGTCCGTCCTGCAAAATGGGAGGCTGGGGAAGTGCCAGCCAAATACAAAAAACACAACAACACATATATAGTACTACAGTATATATATATATTTTTAGATATTGGATAATTAAATCCGGCCTCTACATTCGAAGATGTACACAGCCAAAAATTACAGAGTTCAAAAGAAACGTTCACAAAAGGTGTAAAAAAGCAGCAAACGGGCAACAAGCCCCAACTAAGGTAAACGAAAAAATTGTTCCATCCTCTATTAGCAATCTTTAGAGCAACGACTTCTAATTCTCCTGCTCATGGCGATGAGGGTATCCTTAGCATGCGCCTTATGCTGCAACTGGGCCCAGAAGCGTAGCCAGTAAGCTCCCCTGAAAATAACCTGCAAAATCGAATTAAACTTCGTTTTTTTGAAAACTATATCATTCCGGTATTTCCAAATGGCCCAGCAAATGGCCGACAGCGACACCAGTCCAAATCAGGGGCTTATAGTGTTTAAGTTGATTATTAAACCACGTACCAAGCATATGGCTAATAGATCTAGGTTGGGTCAAATTAGTAGCATAGAAAATAATCCTTCAAATCATTTTTGCGGAAGGGCAATCTAGAAACAGGTGTTGAATGGTCTCATTTAAATTACAGCAGACACATTGCTGGCTCCCTTCCCAATTTTTCTTTGCGAGGTTATCTTTTGTCAAAAACGACCCCCTTCTGAAGAAACTAAAGAAAAATCTTGATCTTTAGAGGTATTTTCCACTTCCAAATCTTCCTATGCTGAAAAAGTGGATGAGTATCTATGTCATGTAGATACAAAGACCGAACGGTGAAAACCCACTTTTTGTCAGCCTCCATTTAAAATAGTCTTTATCATCCACCAGAACAACATTAGAGACCCGAGCTACTAGTTGAAGCCAATGGCTCAGGTTGTTATCCACCAAAGACCGCCTGAAAGAAATATTAAGGGGTCTAGAGGACAAAACCCTAGAAACTGTGACATGCTTATCCCTCACTATATGGTATAAAGATGGGTAGGTATCCTTGAGCGGCTTATCCCTTATCCACGTATCATCCCAAAATCTCATGTTTGTTCCATCTTTAATAACGAAAGAACCGTCAGAAAGAACCTCATCTTTAATACGCATGAGTCCTCTCCAAAAGTGAGAGTCATTTGGTTTTGATGATACTTGCGTGAGGGTTTTGGTTCTCAAATATTTGTTCCTTAGCAAAGATTGCCAGGTCCCGTCAGTGTTCAAAAGGTTTACTAACCACTTAGCCAACAATCATTTGTTTTGTAGCTGTAAGTTCAAAATCCCAAGGCCACCCTGATCTCTGGGGCGACACAAGATGTCCAATTTGACAAGTCTATATTTATGTTTAATAGCAGAACCTTGGGAAAAGTCTAGATCTGAAATGATCCAGGTTTTTAAGAACTCCCTTAGGGACTTCAAAGAAGGACATCATGAACATGAGTAGGCTCCTTAACACTGAATTCAGCAAAACCAATCTCCTCCCATAGGAGAGATATTTTGCTTTCCAACAGGAGAGCTTTTTGCTCGAAGCGTTCTTCGACTTTACTACAGTATATATATTGGCCTGCTTTAATTAATTTCTTGGCTAAAATAAGTTTTTTTTCTAAAAAAAATCGAGTTCTCCCCCACGCACATCACCATGCCTCATCGTGCTCTGTACTACGTCCGTCGTTTAATAACGTGTACACATGCAGTATGACTTCCTGTGCAGACATGCCCGTACATATTTTACTATATACAGTACGGCAGCAATAACAATTGCTGGTAGCTCCTGACTTGAGACAGTAGCAGCTGATTACGCATTAAAAAAACGTCTAATCTATTAAAGAAACGCAAAGAGAAAGAGAGCGAGAGAGAGCAAACAACGGAGAACTTTCCCGAGAACAGATTAACAACCTTTTTGTACGTGACGTGAAGATTGCTCCAACAAAGACAAACATACACCAGCAGCCCGTGGAAATGGTCTCAGTCAAACCACGCATGCTCTCTGTTTTCTTTTTTCTTCTTCCGATTACTTATTTTAGTGACATCCATTCATGCTTCAAGTACACATTAATTGTCTCCTCTAATTAATTACCGTTTCAGATTTCTTGAACTACTAGGCTTAGTAACTTTTTAAAAGAAAAATGGGGAAATGATTTAGTACCTTCATTTTAAATGGCGATGTGCCGGTGGTCTTTTTCATGAATATGTATGCACCACGGCAACAGCATATATACATTCCAAGGAATATTCCTGCTCATCTTTTTTTGAGGATACTATTCGTGTTCATCCTAATTAGTGGTCAGACTTGATAAATAAACTAGGAAAAAGTCCAAATTAGGTAACCCTCTAAACTATATTTTGGTTCAATTTACCTCTAAAGTTAGCTACTTGGTTCAACTTGCCCCACCATGCAATTTGTCATTTTTGTTTCTCCATACACAAGTTGAATTTTAATTTGAGGTTTTGCAAGATGGTAGTGGACATCATAATCTATATTAGAAAATATTTTATGATTTTTCAATCGTTAATTTTTATATAATTTTGTGTCTCAATGTTCAATTTGATTATTAAATATTTTACTTGTCAAAATAGTGATGAAAAAGTCGTGATATATTTTTTTAACATGCCTTATGTTGTCTGCTATGATCTTGCAAAATTAAACTTAAAAGTCCACTAGTGCATGGAGAAATAAAAATGACAGATTGTGTTAAGGGTAAATTGAACCAAATGGTATAGTTTAGGGGGTGAACTAAACCAATAATTAAATACTTTAGGGGGTTATCCAAACTTTGGTTATACTTGAGGGTAGTAATTAGGGTTAATTAAGCGCTATTAAGATTGAATTATTAGGCTGCCCAAAAAAAGATCGAATTATTATGTCCATATATATTCTTAGGGCAGTCCCAATGGGGAATTAATTGTGGTTTCTATGTGCAATAATTTGGTAGCCAACTCACCTTTTTGCTGATGTGGCATAGGAATTAAAGAAGAGAGAGAGGAAAAAAAGAGGAAACTATTTCCTCAGCAGGAAACGAAGTCCACACTTGTATCGATGCGGATGGAAACCACCAAAATCGCACTGGGGAGAAACCGGGTGGTTTCCATGGATCCCGTACGCCGCCGCCGCTGCCATCCCTCCCCCGCGCGCGCCATCCTCTTCCAGTTTCCCGCGCGCTCGCTCCCGCCTTCGCTCGCGCTCGCTCCCGCCGCATCGGCGGTCAACGAATCCCGCCAGTGCCCCCAAAACCTAGCTATCTGCCCCCAATCTCAAGACCTAACCATTTCCCCCCAATCCATCCCAAGCCTCTTCACAGATGAATCCACTCCGTCCGCCTTCGTCAACCTCCAGGCGAGGCAGGGCAGGGCCAGAGAAGAAGGGCACTTCCGCCGCCACAACTGGATCTGCTCCGGCTCCCCCTGTCCAGGCTGCAACGACATCATCTCCACCACTTCCAAGCCTTCAATCTGTTGGTTTTCCTGCATGGTGGAATACTTCTTCTCCGGTGGATTCCAATGCAAGGTATGTTTACCTTGTGCTTGGCAGGGTTCTGTGTGCCAAATTTAGCTTGTGTTGTGTTGATCTATTCAAGATTGAATCCATTATTTGAGTAGGTTAAGTTGTGATTGTCATGCTATCGAGACTGCAAAATTTTATTGAGTAAAGTTTGATGTGAAAATACATGGTCTTTCTCAAACTGTGAATGCAAGTAGTGTTCTGCAGCACGTAGTTGAAGTAGAAACTGGTAGTATGGCTCTACTGCTTTAGAATTTAGAGGGCTCGAGGGGGCCATTTTCATCCTTTTTGATATTTTCAGATGTACAAACATAGATAATGTTAAGCATTTTGGCACCCTGTAGGTTATACTCAATAAGTCAATGATTCAATGTTCTTGATACTGATTGTTAGTCGAGATTCAGGAAAAATTGTCACTGTGGCCCTGAACAAAGACAATTGCTCCAGGAGTACAACACTTGATCACACAATCAATCATCAGCCAATAACAATGCTTATTTTCTTCAAAAAAATAACAATGCTTATTGACGTAAGGTGCGCCAAGATGGAACAGAAGACGAACCACGGTTTCGAACAATCTTTGCTCTCTGTTGCTTTGTGAGACTTAAAGAAATGTGGAGCATGACCCCCACACCGTCCATTCTATGCCAAGCATCATGGTGTGTGGTACGGTCGCAAACTTCCGAAATTCTGCCATACTGCAAAACTTCCAGAAATTATCTTTAACAACTATTGAGTGACTTGAGGATTTTACAATTCGGCAACTAGCTACTTAAAACAAATTGGGAATCTTCTTCAAGGACCTTGCACTCCACTAACTTCTGGTGTAGCATTTGGGCCTCTTTAACTCGACCTGATTTGGCAACTCTTGTGATTATAGATAAGTAAAATGCACTCCCGTGGTTAATATTTTTCGATGCCATTACCCTTAGTATTTCAGCAGCAACTTCAACTTTACACTCTCCGCACAATGTTGATTGTTAGTCGAGATTCAGGAAAAATTGTCACTGCGACCCTGATACTTTAATCCATTGTATTCTCACCATGTTTTTTAGCCAATTGTTTATGTTTCAAACATGACTCCTGTTTGCATCAAACTTAACCACTCTTGTCCAAGTAGAGGACTATAAAAGGCTTTGTGTGTCTACCTTTGTTCTGGTGCCAGTTGAGTCAATAGCTACTTGGTTATGTAACCATCAGACAAAGCATTGCGCAGTTTTTAATTCTGCAAGTAACTGTAGTGCGTATATGGCTGTTAGTAAAGATTTTTTATTTAATTGGCAAAACATTCATCATTCAAGCATTGGTCATCTCATATTTTTCAGGATGTACCCACCAGGTGGGTTTACCAACTTACTGCAGTCAAACACTACTCCAGAAAATTTCCATTTAGTTGGCAATACAAGAAGCGACGCTGCAAGTTCGCCAACTACACCAAGTTTGAGAAGAAGCCTACCAGTTGAAAGTGATGCACAAGACAAAGATACAATCAATATTGAAGTGGATGAAACCAACGAAGATGAGAGGACTGAGAAGCGATTAAATTGGACGAAACCTGAAGATGTTAGATTGGTAAGCATCTGTTTCCTACACTCTTTTCTTTTTGGAAGCTGTCCTTGGAAACCATGCATTGGGACTGCCCAGATAGTATTATGCTACCTTTTGTTTTTTAAACGAAGAGTTGATATGCATGATATAATTAATATGAACATTTTATACACTGCCCTGATATATAACATCTGTTTCCTACACTAGTTGATATACATGATGGTTCATGGGCCAGGGCACAATATAATTTATATGAACATTTTGCCATTGATTTTATTTGTTGTTTGTAAGGCACAACACACCCATCCAAACAGGAACAATTAGATGGTGTCAGCTTGATTGAGATACTAGCTATCACTATAGCATATCTTTTGTTACCTTTTGTTTTTTAAACAGGAACAATTAAACCATGCATTGGGATCGCCGAGATAGTATTATGCTACCTTTTGTTTTTTAAACCAGTCAGCGTGTTGCCCAAAAGTAGTTCAGTTCTGTTATCCAGCAGCACAAGGTGCAGGCATGAGTGTGGATAGCTGAGAGCTCAGCATTGGGGACTGCTAGGCAGTTCCATTGCCAACATTAACTAATTTGTGAACTTTTGTGAATGTAGGCTTCTGCTTGGTTGCGTAACTCAAAGGACCCAGTTGATGGAACTGATAGGAAGGCAGATCAATTTTGGGCAGCTGTTACTCAAGAATACAATGAAGGCACCGAGGTTAGTCGTAGGAGGAACCGAAACCAACTGAAGATCCGCTGGGATCGTGTCAAGAAACCTGTAATGGATTTTCATGGTTGCTGGACTAACACAACCAAAGTGTACAAAAGTGGTGTGAGTGATGACCAAGTGATGGAAATTACTGACAAGATGTATGCATCACAACACAATGATAAAGAGTTTATGCTGAAGCACATTTGGAAGGTTGTGAGGTATGAAAGAAAGTGGTCTGCATATGTTAAACAGGAACTTGAAAAAGAGAAGAAGGGTGCACCGAAATCTATTTCGAAGTGGTGAATTTGGTTGATAATCCTAACATTCGTCCAATTGGTCATAAGAAGGCTAAGAATGAGCTATATGGGAAAAGTAAGAAGACATCTGGTGCTTATTCAGCTATTACTGAGAAGATGGATAAGTTCATGGAAGTAACCACGAGTATTAGAAAGGACCGTGAAAAGAAGGCAGAGGTGCAACAAAATTTGGCAAACAGCAAGGTTGAAGCGGCCAAGCTTGCCCATAAGACAGCACAAGAACAAACAAAGGCTAAAATGCTAGACACTTATAAAGAGCTATTGTTAGCATCCACTAGCAATTTGAGTGCACAAGCTTTGGCCGAGAGGGGTAAAGCATTGGAGGGCATGAGGAGGATCTTATTTGCTACTGATAATTAAGGTATTTCCTACTGTGCCTATTTATTTATTATGTCTTATATGTTGGCTACTGTTGTGTGAAAATTGAAAATGTTAGCATCCACTAGCAATTAAGGTATTTCCTACTGTTGGCTACTATATGTTAAGGTATTTCCTACTGTTGAAAATGTTAGCATCCACTAGCAATTTGAGTGCACAAGCTACTGATTTTTATTTCATAATGCTAGTGTTGTGTGAAAATTGAAAATGTGAGCAGCCCCCTCTACAATAATGTATGAATGTGAACAGCCCTCTACATTAAAGAGAATGTGAACAACCATCCACATTAAAGAGAATGTGAACAGCCCCCTCTACATTAATGTATGAATATGAACAGCCCTTCTGGTGTGCATATATAGACCAGACCTTCCCTCTCTCTACTCCCTATAGTTCTCTCTACTTCCCAGCCCCTCTCTACTTCCCATCTCCTCTCTACTTTCCACAATGTCTCAGACACCACCAGAAGATGCCGACCCTCAAGATGAGGACAACAGCATAGACCCAGAGGATTTATACCCAGAAGATTAATTTGATGTTGAGCAAGAATACCTTGAAGAGCTGCAAGATCAATTGATGGCAGAATTGAGGCATGATTTTGAGATGCTAGAAGAAGGCAGCCGTCGGAACAGTGGTCCAAGGAGGTATTTGTCAAGGCCTCGTGAAGAAGCCAATCAACGGCTTATGGATGACTATTTTACGGAGAATCCACTCTATAATTCTACCATCTTTCGCAGAAGGTTTAGGATGAGAAGGCCTCTGTTTCTGCGCATTGTCCATGCCCTTGGTGAGTGGTCACCTTTTTTCACCTTAAGATTCGATGCTCTGAATCGCCCTGGACTAACACCAATTCAAAAGTGCACTGCTGCTATAAGGCAGTTAGCAACCGGAAGCCCTGCAGATGAGTTTGATGAGTATATTAAGATTGGTGAAAGTACTGCAGTTGAGTGTTTGAAGTTATTTGTGGAGGGAGTGGTTGCAGTATTTGGGGCTGAGTATTTGAGGCGACCTACTGTACAAGATATTGAGCGCTTACTGGAGAAAAGTGAGCGTGATGGGTTCCCCGGGAAGATAGGGAGTGTTGATTGTATGCATTGGCGTGGGGAAAAATGTCCTTATGGATGGAAGGGTATGTATACTCGTGGTGATCATGGTGTGCCTACGATCATTCTAGAGGCAGTTGCTTCGCACGACCGTTGGATATGGCACGCCTTCTTTGGTGTTCCTGGATCCAACAACGATATCAATGTGCTTAACCAATCACATTTGTTTATCGATCAGCTGAGAGGAGAAGCCCCTAAGGTCGAGTATTCTATCAATGAAAGACAATATAATCTTCCTTATTACCTAGCTGATGGCATATATCCACAGTGGCCTGTTTTTGTGAAGTCTATACGTGAACCGCAAATTGATAAGCATAAACTATTTGCACAAAAGCAAGAAGGGGCAAGAAAGGAAGTTGAATGTGCCTTTGGCATTTTGCAGTCTCGCTTTGGCATTTTGCAACGACCAACACGTCTCTATGAGCAAGGCGATCTTGAGAGTATCATGTTGGCTTGTATAGTCCTCCACAACATGATAATTGAAGATGAGAGGGATATTGAGGAGGATCAACTTGATTTGAATGAGGAAGCTAGCACCTATAGTGTGCAGGCAGCTACAATATCATCAAATAAAGAAAACCCAGAGATGGAAGAATTGCTTAACAGAGATAAGGAATTACGTGATTCCCAAGCGCATAAACAACTCCAAGAAGATTTTATTGAACATATTTGGCAAAAGTTTGGTCATACATATAATAGCCAAAATAATTAGGTACATATCTTTGTGTGCAAATATTGCAAGTCATCTTTATGTGGAAATAATACTGTTGTTGTTTCATGTTTTCTAATATTCATTTGTTTACTTTATACCTGTTTTTTCCTTGCAAATGGATGCTGATTAATGTTGCTTACTTTGCCCATTCAGATGGATGCTGATGCCTGATGATGGCTGATGGATGTTCATGGATGCTGATTGAAGTTGATCATGGTGTGCAATTGAGTTGATGTCAAGCGACATGTTGATGCCTCCTTATTATTTTAAACTTGCCTAGCTATATGAACTTATATGTGACTGGATGATGCCTATCTATCTTTATGAACTATATGTGCTTCATGTTTATCTTTCTTTCTGGATGGATATTATTTATTAATATGGTTATGGATACAAAGTTATGGGCTGCTATATGAATGCGGGGTATAGTTGTCGAAAAGTGTATTTTCTGCCACATTTTTTGAGTTGATGGATGCTTCCACTTTAATTTTTTGGGCTGCTATATGAATGCGGGTGTGCGGCGGTGTGTGCGAGAGGGGGATGTGGTTGCGTGTGGCAGCAGGATGTGTTGTACAGATTGAATTTCCACAGCTAATCCATCTAGTTTGTGTGCTGCATTTAGGTCATTTGTTTCACAATGATTAGTATAGAAACCAAGCCATTGAGGGGAGTGGTTTCTATTGACATTAACTCTTCTTTTTCTCTCTTGGAAACTCCTCCAAGAAACTTCCCGTTGGGACTGCCCTTATTTGTTGTATTGGTCGTACTTGTTGTATTGGATTTAATCATCGGAACTGCTAGCGCCCGGACATCCGATCCGGGCGCTAGGATCGGACACCTTCTCAGCCACACGATTCGAATTAGGAAACATATCAGCCGTTGGATCATGATGTTGCGAAGCGTGTTGCGAATGTTGCGAACACCTTTTCCCATGTTGCGCCCCCTCCCTTCTCCCCTGACATAGTGTACATGTTGCGAGTGATGTTACGAGTTTGTGGCGAACTTGTTGCGAGCTTGTGGCGAGCATGTTGCGACCAACATCCAAACATCGTGTTGCGAACACTTTTTCCATGTTGCGAACAACTTTTCCTATGTTGCGAACACCTTTTCCCATGTTGCGCCCCCTCCCTCCTCCCCTGACATAGTGTACATATTGCGAGCGATGTTACGAGCTTGTGGCGAGCATGTTGCGAGCTTGCGGCGAGCATGTTGCGATCACCATCCAAACATCAGATGCAAAGTTGGTGGGCGGTTGGGAGGGCGTCCGATTTTTTTTCCCCTCGGACGTCTGATCAGGAGCATTACCGTTTAATCATTTGTTCTTTTTTTAACATAAACCGGCAGAGATCGTCAGATTTGGAGTATTAGTTAAAAGAGGAGAATTTAATCATTTTTTGCTTTGCTTATAAGCAACTCAATTCGTGCTTTGCCTTATCTTTTTCTCCTTGTCCATGACCCGTTGTCAGGGGATCACATATACGCTGAGCATCGGTCAGGAGATGCCAATGTGTCTTGTGTGCTGGCTCAATCCTATCACTCTTCATTAATCCCTGCCCTTTTTATGCATGAAAAGACGTTTGGACACATGTACACTAGATGACCATCCAAGACAATTGTAAGTACCAATTTTTCTAGAGAAAAACCTACACCGTTTCTACATTAATCCCGGTTATATTATTATATAGTATTGTGCTTTGAGGGAACACATGCAGGACAAGTATGTAAGTCCGCTGATAAGCAGAGATCACGTTTGCTGTAGAAGCGATTCAGAGACTTTTGCTTTGCTGCATTATTGTGCTTTGAGTATATGGTTTTGTCACGCAAGACTCGCTGATTGTTCGTGGTGTCTTGATAGTCGATAAATCGCATGTTGACATGCACTACTCCACCATGCATATCAACTCGGGTGTAGTGTGTTTTTTTCTTCTTATCATTTTGTATTATATATGTCACATGATGGTGCCTATCCATAGTAGCATTTCTCATTCCAATCCCAAATATAGAAATTATATGACAATTGTGATTAATTAATTAATTTTAAAATAATAAATTTCTTCTAGTATGTTACATGGTCCTCCTTCAGGGGCGGAGCTAGCGGTGGGGTAGATGGGGCTCAAGCCTCCCCTACCGTCTGGGGATCCATGGAAGCCCCTCTAATAAGAAAGAGAGCAGGAGGAGGAGGAAGAAGAAGGGTGGGTGCATGAGCCCCCTTGACTCCCAAGCTGCCTTCGCCATTGTTCTCCTTGTAGTAGAAATATAAGGTGTAATTGTTTTATTTCAAAAAAGGTGTAGTTGTTTATGTTGGGACGATACTTAACTAACAATTACTTCAAGTAATTGATATGTAATCATAAATTTATTTTAGTTCTAGTAAAGACACACATGAAGGGTGAGGAATGCATGATTGTTTGCTTTTGCTTGCTGGTATGTTCCAAGAGAGCAATTAATGTATCTATGATTGCTACTAAGCATACCTCCTTGTGAGAGACGAGACATTGCAAACTTGACGTCACCAACAAAGGGTTAAAAAAAACAAAGAAGGGTTAATCTATCGAAAACATGGGATAAGACGTCGACACAATCTATTAATTTTCTTACTTTTTGACGGCTGTAGGAAACCTCTGGTCATGCATCCTTGTTGAAAATAAAACGGAGATATATGTAATTACGAGTTAAGTTGTCAACCATAACACACCTACTACGAGCGAATTAGTCGCTGATCCCCCCCCCCCCCCAGCACCCCCAGCATCATTTCATTAAATACATATTCAAAACAGAGAACAAAGGATCCATTTTCGTTTGTAAAGTAGCGCCAGAACCGCTTTGAATATATGACTATGAAATGTCAACTGTCTCGTGGTGTTGAATAAAATGACAATTCCTGTCTTTGGTGAGAATACTGAAAATGCGTATACGTGCGCGCGGAGTATGATTTGATGTATACGAACAAGTTTGTTTGTTTGTGTGAAACGGATTAGTATGTACTACTACTACATCCATCCTTAAATATATAACATTTAAGACAATCAAATAAATTTATTTTTGAACTAATACAATGAATTCAATTGGTGGTTTGATTTGATGTGAGAAAATAGGAAGAGCTGAAGGTGGCTAGCATTAGCAAAAGTGAGACGCGGCACCAACCAACCAAGATGCTATAGTCAGTCGGTGGTGAGGTGAGGATGCAGCCAGCAGGAATTGCTGCAGGGCTTACCTGACCGACCGCGTCGGTGCGCGCTTATACCATTTACTACGAGTATATATATACTCCTATACAGTATTTATTATATTAATATTATTTGCAGAATAAATAAATTACATATTGTGTATTGTACTACGGTCTACGGAGAAGTAGTACGCTCCAGAAAATCAACGAGGAAGAAGGAAAAGAAAAAGGAAAAGTCAAGGAAAAGGGAACCGATAGAAGATAGTTGTGCGTGGGGGCCCACCCCGAGCACCAAGTTAGTGGGCCCACCCGGCGGCGACAATTTCTTCTTTCCTTTTGCTGGGAGGCCAAGCATTCCTCTCCTTCTTCTTCCTCCTCGGGCGACTTGTTGCTTCCCCATTTGCTGCTGCTGCTCCCCCGGGCGGGACGACTCTTCCTCCTCGTCCCCTTTCGCCAGCCGACGGACGACTCCACCGCCGCCGCCGCCAATTGCAAGTTGCAGCGCAACGCAACCAACCAGCCAGGCACCCCAGAGGATTGGATTCCACTCCAATCCCACCGCCGCGCCGCGCCCGCCGGAGCCGGGGAAGGAAGACCGAGACCAACGCAAGGACTCCATCGATTCCGGCGGTGATAATAATACTAATAAGGTAAGAAGAAGAAGCCGACAGCGCACCTCCGCCATGACCGGACCATGCCCACTTCGCTTTTCCGTCATTGGATTCCATTCGCCTCGCCTGGTTTCTCTTGTCGTCTTGCCGCCTCGCCTCGTTAATCCCCCCCAAACAGCTGGGCCACCTACTTCCGCTTTCGATTTCCCCCAATTTTTTTTTTCAAAAAAAAATCTTATTTTGTGCTTCTACTACTCATAAACTACTAGTAGCACTATTTGGATCTTGTTTGCGTTCTTCGATTATTGTCCGCCGGTAGCAGCAAGGCTGGCAGGTTGGCCCTTCTTCTTCTTCTTCTTCTTCCACCTATCTCCTTCAACTTCATTTGGTTGCTTCGATTCATCGACACCACCTTCCTTGCTGCTTTCCATCTCATAATTCTCTACTCATCAGCAAGTCAAGGGCTATCGCCTGCGCCGATTGGCTCTGCTCTGCTTTGCTTTGCTTTGTTTGGGAATCAGGAGAATTCCCCAATCGATTTGGGACCTTTTGGATTCTTATTGCTTGTTGTTGGTGTATGTATGCGCTCCGAATTCCTTGTCCCACCAACTCTTCTTCATTTCTTCTCCAAGTTTAATTGACCGGGTCTGCTGCTGTTGCCGCCAGGTCAATACATAGGCGGCCGGCCGCGGGGATCTCGCCCCATCTCATCCGCTTCCGCTCAGGCTGGCTCTGAGACCCGCGCGGATTCGATTCCACGCGCCCCAACGGAACCCGACAACACCACCAGCTGCAAGGGCATGTGACAGCCGCCGCCGGTACCGCCGCAGGCAATGTGCTCCGACATGGATCAGCACCACCACCACGCAACCAGGTATTGCTACTACTGTCTCTGCCCTTCCTTCCATTCAACTCCTCAGCATCCTCGAGATTGTAACCCATTCAGATTAACTAAGCTAGTCATGTGCCCCAATTGTCTAAATGTTTGACTCTGCTCCTGCTCAGCCAGGTGTAGTTCCTATCCACTAGTATAGTATGTTGCAGCACAAATGCATCCGTCACTTTTTTGTTTCTTTATTTAGTTTTGATGATCCAGCAGATAGCAGCCCCTGAATGATATCTTCTTTATTCTTGTCCCAACAAACAGGGAGGCTGCATCGGAGCTTTTACATGCTAATGGTGACCATCACAGTCTGCATGCACCACACCATCTCGGACAGAATCAGCCTGGGGATACCAAAAATAATAACCATCATCCATCCACAGATGACAATTTTACCTCCAATGCTTCATTCCACAGAAATGGCAGTATGAGCCGCAATCCATCCACGTCTTCCGTTGACAACCACTCGGTTAAGTCCGGGGATGATTCTGATGGGGCTGACAGTACCAAAGGCAGCGATACTGAGATTTCACAACTACTGAACGATACCATCTGGATACCACCTGAGGCCGCAGATAAGGAGGATGAGTCCGAGAACTTCGACGATGATGATGATTATAGCGACGGAATCAAGTGGGGCCAGTCGAGTTTCCCATCCCCTGGCAAGGAACATGACGCCAGCCCGAGCAATCCGAGGGAGGAGCGGGAGAAGGCGATGCTAGAAGCTATGAATGGCCAGCTCAAGATACTTGTAAGCCGCTTCCTGGCATCTGCTGGCATCTCTTCTTCCAAGGATAAGGAAGAGGGTAGTGACGGTTGGCTTGACATCATCACCTCCCTATCATGGGAAGCAGCGCTACTTATTAAACCTGACGGTACCATGGGAAAGGACATGGACCCTGGATCTTACATCAAGGTCAAATGCATAGCATCCGGTACTCGCCGGCAAAGGTGAATACAATTTTTAGCTGGCCCTTTGTTTTCAGACAGATGGAGTTTCTATCTTTTTGTTCAACCTTCAAACTAACTGTATCCCTTCACCTGGCAATGTATTGGTTGCAGCGAGGTGATCAAGGGGTTAGTCTTCAAGAAGAATGCTGCTCATAAGCACATGCCGACCAGCTGCCACAGTCCTAGGCTTCTGCTTCTCAAAGGAGTCCTTGGGCATTCTGATGTCGGTCTGTCATCATTTAATTCCATGGATCAGGTTGGACTTTACATATCCGTATGCACGCAGATAGCAAACCTAATTCTGTCTTGTTGCATTGAGGGATAACACATTTCTATTTTCTATGCCTTCAACAATCAGGAAAAGGACCTTTTGGAGAGAGCTATTGGTAAAATGATGGAGATATGCAGTCCGAATGTTGTTTTGGTTGAGAAAACTGTTTCACGAAACATACAAGAACTCCTTCTGAAACAAGGCGTCACGCTAATTCTTGATATGAAGCTCAACCGGCTCGAGAGAATTGCACGTTGTACAGGTTCTCCCATAATCTCCTTTTCAGAAGTTTTAAACAAACCAAAGCTGAAGCAATGTGACTACTTCCATATCGAGAAATTTACTGAGGAGCATAACACCAGCAGTGAGGGTGGAAAGGTGCCATCTAAAACATTGATGTTCTTGGAAGGCTTTCCATGCCCATTAGGCTGCACGGTATGTATAGTTTTCACTCATCTTATATTCAGTGCAGTAATTTGATGTGCACTGATAGCACCCAATTGATTGAATAGCAAGTTCCAGACTGATTAGTATTTTACACCTTTTGGATTAATGTTTACAGTAACAATTGTTTCTTTCTCGTTCAGATATTGCTCAAAGGAGCAAATAGCGAAGAATTGAAGAAAGTCAAGCAAGTCATGCACTTCACAGTCTTCGCAGCATATCACTTGATCCTGGAAACTTCTTTCTTCGAAGATCAAAGGGTTTTTCTTAATGATAAAAGTATTCCAAAAGAAAACTCTGTTAGTTCTATGGGGGGGCTATCAACAACTGCTTTTGATCTTGCTGCTCTTGGCGGTGCTATCCCCAGCTTTCCTTCACATGATGACTCTCCAGCACTTAGATTGTTCCATCCCACTTCTAATAGCTATGTTGATGTGAACAAAACTTTGGGACCTCCAGGAAATTTAGATGCACCGAGTCCAATAACCAGCAACTCTGATCTTCAAGAAGGTGTGAGCATCCGGTATGACTCAAGTCCATACACTAATTCTGAGAGGGTAGCATCAGGAGTCCCAGGACCGCTGAGGAAATTGTTTGCAGACAAATTGTATCACCAGAATATTTATTTGCCTGTTACATCATTGCAAGAGACAAATGATAAACAGAAAGAAGTCAGGGTTCAATCCAGCCAAGAAACGCATAGTAATGGTTTTCATACTCCAAAGGCGGAAGAGTCTGCAGTTTCCAGTGAAAATGGGGAGTCCACAAATGGTACCCAGGAACAAGAGGTTACTCAAGCAATCGTGCGAACGGGTTCCTCTGCAAGTGATAAAAGTGGAGAATCGCCTGCTGTGGTAGAAAACGGAGCACATAGCGGCACCAGTATTGTTATCAAAGAGAGAGATGATGATGGCAATCAAGCTGATGAAGCACTTGATTCTCACAGCATACTCATTTTAATGTCTAGCCAGTGCACAGAAAAACAGATTATTTGTGAACAGAGTCATTTAACCCGTATAAAATATTATGGGAATTTTGATGTGTCATTGGGGCGGTATTTGCAAGATATTTTGCAGAATCAGGTGACACATTTTCTTTACTTTTCTTTCAGTGTTTGCTCTTACGTGAAAGAGCCATATTTTGCTTTAGTAATACAACATGATTGGTTTAAGATCAAGACTCAGCTTGCTAATGTTTTATCCTAGCAGAAACTGAGCTGCTCCTCATGTGGAGAGCCTCCAGAATCTCACATGTACTCCTACACTCATCGAAATGGAAATTTGACTGTGCTGGTGAAGCGGCTCGAGCCTCAACACCGTTTGCCTGGGGAATCTGATGGAAAAATATGGATGTGGACTAGGTGCTCAAGATGTGATCACGAACATGGAATATCCAAATCAACTCCAAGAGTACTAATATCAGCTGAAGCGCGCAATCTCTCATTTGGGAAGTTCCTCGAACTTAGTTTTTCAAGCCATTCTGCAGCCAGAAGGTTATCGATATGTGGACATTTGGTGAACAGGGATTGCTTGCGCTTTTTTGGGTATGCTACGCAAATATATTTTACACATGCAAATAATTTAAATAGAACTAACTCCTTGCTAGCCTTTAGGCTGTAGCATGGCATAGCCATGGAAACTATCGTTTGTCCAGTTTGGTGATGGATACATCTGGTTTCGATTTCAGGTTGGGCTCTAGAGTTGCTATGTTCCGGTACTCATCAGTTAAAATTTACACTACCTGCAAACCACAACCCACTCTCCAGTTCGTCAACCCCATCAGACAGGATTGGTTTGAAGAACAAAGGAGACATGTATGGCTTATTCTTTTTACCATTTCATCCGTTAATTATCTTTAGTTCGTGTACAGTGGTATCTAACTTTTATATTGTATCTTTCAAGGTGCATGCTAGAGGTGTGACACTTTATTCTAAGGTTGCAACCTTGCTAGAAAAATTGAAGAATGAACACCCCGATGTGATAAGAGTTGCAATCAGTTGTGGCCTCTCACTCCCTATTAAGGACTTTGCTGAACTCGAAGGGTTGTTGATCAAAGAAAAGGCTAGCTTTGAGGTAGGTATCCTTGTATTAATTTCTGTTAAGCATAGCTCCTATTCATTATTGCTTATTATTTTGTCAATATGTGTATCGTTATGCAGGGTTCTCTGGACAAGGCCATTGACCAAAATGGGAGATCATCCTCATCTGTGGATGAACTTTCGAATATAAATTGGTCCTATCAGGATCTTCTACTCAGACTTTACATATGGGACCGTCGTCTACATCAACTGTTCTACTGTAAATCTGTTGGGATAAAAACTGCTGCTAATTGCAAGAACCCTGCTGATATTGTGAATGGGATTGGCAACTTTGAAATTGGTAAGGAAATCAGTCGATTCACATATAATGAAACTATGACAGCCTTTGTGGCAGCAAATGTCACTGAGTCTTCAAGTAACAAACTTTACCTTGACCATCCATCAGGTGAGACTGAAGCACCCTCGCTTGATAAAAGTCTGGAAGCTGGGCATTCTGAACTTTCTTGCAATGGAGGCAGTAAAGATGAAGAATCTTCCATTGGTCCTGGTCAAATAGATGCAGATACCACAACAGAAGCCCCAAAAGTTCCTTGTTTTGAGATATCCAATGAGAAGGGGGTCCAGAGAAATATTACAGTGGCAGACCCAATACCTGTGGAATGGGAGCCGTGTAGCAGTCCCCAACAGTTCAAATATCCTTATTGGGATAGCAGCGAAAAGTGGATTTGGAATCCAATTGATGAATCTCAACTGGCTTACAGAAATTGCATTGAAGATAGATTTTTGGACAAATTTGAAACCGTTAACTATTATAAACCATCTTACTTGCCTCCCTTGTTTGAACAACAAGATGATGCATACCCTCCGCAGTTTACAGTTGGTCCAGGTACTAATATTCTGTGTGTACAGGAGGATGAGATATCAAGCATAATAGCTCGCGCTCTTGCCATGTCTGATGAACATCATCATTTTAAAGATTCCTCTTTCGAGAATGAGATGGAGAACTACAGAGGAGAGCATGCTAGAACGATGGAGAAATCTTTTAGTTTTATGTCTGCAAGTTCGTACAGCTCATCACAGTGGTCATCTACGGGATCTCAAGAATCTGAAGCTAGCTTGTCATCTCTCTCGTCAATTGCATCTGACGATTTCTCTGGTTATGATAGCTCATCCTTATTGTCTCCAGCACATCCAGAAATAACCGTCAACGGGAAAGTAACTTTCAGAGGCAAATACTCAGTCACCAGCATATATGCTAATGAATTCTATGAATTGCGAAAGAAGTGCTGCCCATCTGAGATTGCATATATTACTTCTTTGAGCCGCTGTAAAAAGTGGGATGCTCAAGGTGGAAAGAGCAAAGCATTTTTTGCAAAGACAATGGATGACCGGTTTATCATAAAGCAAATTAAGAAAACAGAGTTTGAATCGTTTATTGAATTTGCTCCTCATTACTTCCAGCATGTTTTTCATTCTCTGGACACTGGAAGCCAAACTTGCCTTGCTAAAATATTAGGAATCTATCAGGTAATTTATATCAACATTTTGATCTTTCCAGTCTTATTTTTATATGTGGCCTTGCTAAAATATTAGGAATCTATCAGGTAATTTATATCAACATTTCGATCTTTCCAGTCTTATTTTATATGTGGTCTCACTTTCCTTTCACAGGTTAAGCATATTAGGCATGGCAAAGAGGTAAAGATCGACCTGATGGTAATGGAGAATCTTCTCTTTGGCCACAATATTTCACGGATTTATGACCTCAAAGGTGCTACTTTTTCACGTCGCGTTGCTGATTCAAATGATCATGACACTGTTTACCTGGACCAAAACTATGTTGAGGACATGGGTGTTTCTCCAATCTATATTGGCGGAAGAACAAAGCATCTTTTGCAGCGTGCTATCTGGAATGACACGGCTTTCCTCACTGTACGTATATCTTTGCCACAAACCACTTGTAAAATGTTTTTTCAGCACAAATATATTCTTCTTTAATATAATCGTTGTGCTTGCAGTCGGTCAACGTCATGGACTATTCTTTGCTTGTTGGAGTGGATAAACAAAAGCACAAACTTGTATTTGGCATCATTGATTACCTGAGACAATATACTTGGGACAAACAACTGGAGACATGGGTAAAGACTTCTCTGGTGGTACCCAAGAATGTTTCACCAACTGTAATTTCCCCAAAGGAGTACAAGAAAAGGTTTAGGAAGTTCATGGCAAAGTACTTCCTCACAGTTCCAGACGCTTGGAGTCCTGATACTCCTAAGCCGTGCAAATCCATTGGTCATAGCAATCACAAGTCGGTAGAAGTCCAGAATGGTGATAGCCTGTTTCAGCATCCAAATGAGGCTGAGGCATGCGCCTGATCCTATGCAGGACCCCCTGGCAGTTTTCTTGAAGCCTATTCAATTATCGTTTGGCTAATTTTCATTTGTGTAAAATGGTGTACATAGGAGGACCTCACTGTTGATCTATCCAAAAGTTTGCAGCTTTTAGGCAAATTGTTGGAGCACATGAGGTCCGCAAGACATGTACCTATACAAATGTTCATTGTTAATTTCACAATTATTATAGTGAAATTAAAAAAATGTATATGATCATTTTTTGGACCCATCACCTATGAGTCTGAAGCAGTCTTCCGTCCAAGATAGAAATTTCCTATCCCTATTGAATTAGGTCGATTTGAGTACCATTTTGTCCTATTTACCTCAATGTGGCTGCTGGCATCTGGAAGGGGAGGAGCCGCATAATGCTCCTGATCTTGTTGTACACGGTACAATGTAGTTTTTCCTGTATGCCCCCTTCACCTTTTTTGCTACTGTACAGTGTACAAGTTTGTCAGAATGCCAGGTATGGACCATACTGCTATGTATTTTCTTTCATAAAACAAATTCTACAGGTGAGATCAAGTTGCTTGTTTGTTCTATATTCTGTTTTTTTTTGGATTATTGAAGTGATATGTACACCCCGAAACTGTTCTTAGATCTTCAGAGATAAAATTTAATTTGTTTTCATCCTGTTCATTTTCAGACTTCTTCCTTGGAAAAAGTAGCTGCCTGGTGATGTGCATGGAGGAGGATGATACAGTTGGGGGTTATATTACCATAATTTACTCCTGATCAAATGGGCTGATGGCAAGTGCTTTTCAAGTGTGCCAAAACCTGCTTGAAGAAGTACCAAAACTGCCTGAAAAAAGTGATAATTGTGTCTGTTTCAGAAAAAACCCACTGGGTTTGCTGGATTGATGAAGGTCAGCTTTTCCCAGCACAGGCGGCGTCCCAACCCCAAAGTGTGGAATATGGATTGCGGAGTTGCTGTTTACCATGATGTATGTTATCTTTTTGGCTCTGGAAGGTACAGGTCAATCAATTTGGCATTTCAGCTGGTCGCAGAAGCTGATTTTGGTTGGCTCACAAGAGGTCCACAAGGTGATCATCCTGTTCCAATTCCAGAAGGATGTTTCTCTCATCATCACAAAAAGCAAATGGTGACAGTCTCAAAAAAAAAACAAATGGTGACTGTCGGCGGAGATCAAAGAGAAGCATCTCAAGACAAGAATCTCACGAAGGGTCACAAAAGGTACCATCTCTTTAGTCCCTTCCCTTGTTGTCTATCTTAGCAACATGAGCAATCTTTATGCTGCCATTCAGCATATTCTTGAACTGGTGGGGCGATATGATCCATGATAATGAAATGAAAGCATAAGCCTACCAGCGCAAACAAAAACGAACAAGTAGAAAGAATGACAACTACAAAGGCTAATTTTCCCTCTCTGTTTTTTTTTCTTTTTTGTTCCTTTTTGTCTCCTATAGTCCTATATGTCTAACAAGTTGGCCAAACCTCTACAGCCCTTTTCCAGTTATAGAAAAGGTACAAAGAGTTAGTTTTCCTTTTTCCGAGGTCTGATTGGTGGTGCTTGCAGATTCTCCTTTTCACCATCAATCAACTTCTAAAAGATATGTTGTATTAAAAAATGGTAGAGATAGATATGGTCTGGTTCTGATTCTGGCAAATAGGGGAAGCATACAAATTAAAGACGACCATGATTCGATTCTGCATGCACGACTTAAGTATGGACAACCTGACCCTACTAGAATATGGTAGCAGCTAGAGATCGAGTAAACACAGCACAGCACAGCACAGCACAGCACAGCAGCTCATCAAATCAAACGAGATGGACAAGGAAAAGAAGAAAATTACAAAAAAGCACCTTCGTTCCCTAGCTAGAATCGTAGTTAGTCTTGTTGTATCTACTGGCCGGTACTAGCATAGAAGAAGTGCTAATAAGCTGAAGTTTTGTTGTTGTTGTTTCAGGTAGCTAGCGATGGCTGCAGAGGTCAGAGAGCATCTTCCTGCCCTCAACAATCTCGTCGAAGAAGTCGTCGAGCTCGACGATGAGGCTCTCGGTTCCCGATCGCAGCATCCCGACCCAGCCATTGATGATCTCGGCTCGTTGGGCGATCTCGTCGCGGTCGCAGTAGCCCCCCATGGCGACGACCCTGTCAAAGTCTTGCTTGAGGCTGTCGATGGCGGCCCGGGCCTGGCGGAACTCGTACATCATGATGCCTGCTGCACCTGCGGTACCAGAGTGGTGGCCGCCGCAACCAAGGACGGAGTCCATCTCCTGGGCGACGCGGTGGCGCAGGCGCGCCATGGAGGCGACGTAGCCCGAGGTGGTGGCGCGGAGGTGCTGGTGGGTGGCGGCAGCGGCGGCAGCAGCAGAAGTAGTAGTGAGGAGGTCGGGGAGGCAGGTGACAGTGCCGGAGATGAGGAGGACGAGGAGGAAAGAGGTGGCGTTGCGGAGGGCGTAGAGGACGCCGCGGAAGCCGTTGAAGGCGTTGAGCTTGAAGTCCCTCGGGGAGCGGGCGTCGAGGAGGAGGGACGCCGGGTCGAGCCTGGCGTCGGCGAGGGCGCGGTTGTCCTGCTGGAGTCCCGCGGCGTGGCGCCTGGGCGCGTTGATGGCGCGCAGGAGGAGGTGGTGGTGGTGGTGGTCGGTGGAGCAGCGCAGCAGCCAGTCGTGGACGGCCGGGGCGACGCGGGCGGCGGAGGCGCAGTAGGCGTCGACGAGCGCGGAGGCCCCCGCGCGGGCGAGCTGGCAGGCGTCCCAGAGGCGGGACGTCTCGTCCATGTACTCGTCGAGCCAGCGCTCGCCTGGGGGCAGGTGGAGGCGCTGCACGACGTGGAGGAGCTGGGAGTGGAGGGAGCGGAGGAGGGAGGCGGCCTGCTGGAGGAATGGAGCCGAGAGGCACGCGTGCGGGCTGCGGTGGAGGGCGTCCAGGCCGTGCGCCATGGCCGAGTAGAACCCGCCGTGCGCCGCCATTGTATTGTATTGGTGCCTGCCTGTCGATCTGGTGGTGGTGCTTGCGCTGCGGCGTTGGTGTGTGCATGGTGCCTGGGTTTTATAGACGATGAGGACGGAGTGGGATGCCAAGGAAGCAGAGGAGGGGGGGGGGGGGGGGGGGGGGGGGCTCTCCTCTCCTCTTGTCGTCTGAATCATCATGCATGCAAAATTGCAAGTATGCAATGCAACGCCGTCTTGTGTTGGCAGTAAAACTCAACTCATTATGAATTGCATTGTACATGTGTAGTTCGAGTTTGTTGAGCGTGTACGTATTTTGTTGTTGAAAAAATATACTAGTACTATGTAAACTCTTTGGAGGATAGTACAGTAGAATACAAACAAACAAAGAGTGTTTCAAAGGCGGGGCAGCAGGGAGTCCAAGAGATTTGTCTTTTGCAGCCAGCCTAGTGGTACTAGAGAGCTAGGAGTAGGAGAAATGAGTGGGAGAGTGGGTATATTCAAGGTAGGTTGGATGAGGAAGCAGAGGAATCCAAGTCCCCATGGTGATGGCTGATGGATGGCATGGCACGGCGGCGGCGGGAGGAGCAGAGCAGCAGCAGCAGCTCAGCTGGAATGATGGGTCTCCTTGTACCCGTACAAATCTCTCTGGCCGCTACAAGCACCACCCGCCTTTTGAGGCACCATCCCTCCCTCCCCTCCTCACCCGGGACGGGGCCGGCCTCCCAGCAACCAAACCCTTCCTCCCCGCAATCATGCCCTGCCTCCCCATATTTCCTGTTTGCAAATGTATCAAATTTACTAGTACATTGTAAAAATAATGTTGGCTACTGGTAAATTATTAGTCAAAGATTGTAAATTTTGAAGTTTGATACACATTGTAAGCAGAAACAAAAGCCTTGTCTGCAGAAATGGATGGAGTATTACTCTTAACGCCAAAGCTTCGAATGCTCATCCCATGCACATATCAAGGGCTCGCATTACCTCGATTATGAGATGACGATGGTTGATTCCTCCAATTTTTCCTGGCTTTTTTTTTTGTGGAAACCAATTTTTTCCTGGCTAGAGTGCTCCAATTTAGTACTAAACTAGCAGAGTAGTAGAATTCCAAGGAGAGGAACTGGTCCAAGTAGGCACAGTTAGTTTAATTATAGAGCCTAGTGCTGCATTATGCATGTGCAGGCGCTCGTGGGGTTTAGGAGGACGAGAGAGGGCCGGGGATTTCGATTTTGACCTCCTTTTGAGAATTGGATTTGCATTGGTTGGGGAAATCGAAGAGCATGTGTGTTTGGTTGTTTGCATTTTCCCGTCCTTTAATTTACCCGGCCCTCCCGGCATCCCAAGCAAAATATGAATAAGTAAGTCAGCTGTAACATCGATGATCATCGATGCATGTTTGAATATTGGGATGCAGATAGTAGATCGAGACGTACTGTGTGACTGGACCAGAATACATGCATGATGCGTTGGAATAGCTTCATGCATGTGGTTGACCGGTAGGGTCCACGCCACTCATAACTCCGCCGGCCTTAGCTAGCTCCGATGACAGTGAAAATATAGGGCTCATTTCGTATTACCGTTGCTAAAACGGTTTCCACTCTGATCTGTTAATTAGAGCGATTGTTACTTTTTACTCCAGCTTGTCTGGTTGAAAAGGGGAATATTAACAAAACGGCACGGGAACCAATTGTACTCCATCCATCTCAAACTGTAGGTCGTCGTTTTTAGATTCGTAACTCTTATTAATAATTATCCCGTCATTAGTGTATGCATATGCAAAGTGTCAAAATTTGTGAACCAAAAATGTTAAAAACAGACCTACAATTTGAAATGGAAGCTAAGTAGCTGGAGGCAGACAAGACAAGAGAGCAACATGCATCATGCCACAATGTGATAATTTGTCAACGACTCAACGTACACTGCCAAAAACAGAGCAACATAAAAGTCTGTTTCTGTTTCCATGCATGCATGCATGCATGCGTGTGAGTAATCGGTTACCGCCGGCCAGAGATCGATCTGGAACGGCCAGCGCAGCATGCATGCATGCGCGCATTCGTACGTGTTAAGTAGTACTGGACTATGATGCCGTCACGGCGCATTGTTCCGTATTCCGCCAACATTTTGCCCCCTTTGCATTGCATTGCATTGCATAGCTTGCGTGTCTGCTCCAAAGCAACTAATAATGCACCCAACATGCATGTTATTTACTCCGAGTTACTACCTCCGTTCTCGTCTCGTATATATACATGACGCTGGCCAGTTCTAAATTGGACGGGTCAGCGTCATCTATCGATGGACGAAGGGAGCAGTATGGTTGGTGGATACAGTACATGGGAGAACCACTGCATTAGGTGTTATAAACGATGGCGAAAACGACGAGAAGTAAAAGAAATAAACCGCAAGGAGACACGAGATTTAACACCCAACACGAGAGGGAAAAACCACTGGCGCCAGCCAGGGTTTTTTTTACCGCTCGGTACCGCGCGGTATACCGCGGTTACCGCCGTTACCGGCGGGGTGCGGTAACGTGCCGAGCGGTAGAACCCCCCCCCCCCCAAATTCAAATTTGAATTTAAATTCAAAAAAATGAAAAAATCAATAAAAATCACCAAAAAATAGTTCATGATTTGTAGAGTCTTATGGTGTCAAATGTTTTCAAATTTGAGCGCATTTGGTATTTATTTGGAGCTTTAGAAGTTGAAACAAAAAAGAAAAAAAAACAGTGGCCGGCCCGTTAAGGCCCATGAAGCCCCCTGCCGGTTTAACCCTACCTAGCGCCAGGACCCGTGCCCCGCAGCCTCCCACTCGCGTCCCCCTCCCCGTCCGCGCCTCTCCCCCTCGCGTCCGCCGCCGCAACGCGCGCCCGCGCGCCGCGCGGCGGCCACGCGCCGCGCGGCCCGCGGTTTACCGCGCGGTAGCGGCGGTGGCCGCGCCGCGGGCGGATCCGCTCCCTACCGCGCGGGAGGCGCGGTCGGCCCGCGCGGTTGGCGCGGTATCCCGCGGCGCCGCCTCGGTATACCGCGGTTAGGTACGTTTTCTTTTCTTTTTTTTGCTTTTGAGTTCATTAAGGCTTTAGGAATTGTGTTAGGAGTTAGGATTTTAGTTAGGATTTAGGTTTTCTCTGTTTTAGGATTTTTGCTAGGGTTAAGGATGTGAGTTAGAGGTAGAAATAGAATTGTTGCTTTAGGTAGAATTAGAAATGGAATTGTTGGTTTAGCTTTTAGGTTTAGGAGTATAATTTGTGGCATGATCATGATGTAGGATCTAATTTTCAGTAGGTATAATTGTAAGGAAGTGTTTTGTAATTTAGTTTGTGTTGGCATTTATGCGGGTAGAAAATGTCGGGGAGACCTAAAGACCCCATATGGGAACATGGTGTAAATCTAGCTCCCGGATGGCGATGCAATCCGTGGTATGCGGAAAAGTGGTGGAGGTTCAACTAGGTTGAAACAACATTTGGTCGCGCGTGGATCATCGGTGCTCCATTGCAACAACGTTCCACCGGACGTGCGGGAGTACTTTCGGCGGGATCTTGATAGGACGAGGAAGGCAACTAATGAACGCGCTCGTCGGAGGTTGGCACGGGAGGAAGCGGCGGCGGCGGGTAACAATCCCGCCTGGAGGATATGATGAGGAGGCTCGGATCCGGGATGCAATTAATTTGTCGAGAGCGAGAGCGAGTTCCGACGGGGGGTTGAAGGGAGAGGAGGTACTTATGAGCGTGGAGGGGGTAGTGGTTCGGCGGGGTTGAATCCCTTCCGAGAGGATGCTTAGAAGAGGCTGGTTCGCGGAGGGAAACTCCGGTGGTGGTGGAAGACTATAACTTGAGTCTTTGGTGGGAGAAGTGGACTGAAGCAAACGAGGATTGATACGGGGTCCTGGACGCGGGAAGGGGAAGAATGCTAGGGGATCTATTGGAAAAGCATGGTCCAAATTCTTCCATCGCTTTGGAGTACCCGGGAGACGGGCGGATAGTCCGTACTTTGTTAGTGCGGTTAGAGAGACACGAAGTGGGGTGAGTTTTCTTTTAGTTTGTGTTCGTAAAAGTTTTACGTCGGCTTGCTTTTGTGTATATGTTCTCATGTTTTGTTGTATGGGCTGCAGGTGAAGGAATTGCATCCCCCAGTGGACGGGATATTGATGGCAAGTATCTTGATTTGAACGAGAAAGATTTGAAAGATCGGTACGCAAAGTTTCGGAATGATTGGCCCATCTTTGGTGTGTCTTTGATGTGTGATTCCCGGGTGGGCCGACGCGGATGAGTGTCATCAATTTTTTGATATATTGCAATGGGGTCACGTGGTTTCACAAGTCTATCGATGCAAGCTGGAAAATCTCAGGATTCAGACTATCTCAAGACGGTAACCCCTAACCTTAGCTTATTTACTATGAGGCATTGAACTTGTGTCATCGGAGGTAACTAAATGTTGTACTTAATTTTTTTCAGGAGATTCGTAAGGTGGTTAGGGAGATTGGTGCGGAGCATATAGTGCATATCGTCACGGATAATGGGTCCAACTACAAGAAAGCATGCAAGGCTCTTGGACGGGAGTTCGCACACATTACTTGGGCACCTTGTCTAGCACACACTGTCAATTTGATGTTGAAGGATATCGGTGAAAGGGTGGAACATGCAGGTCTCATCTCGGTATGCAAGCGAATTTCAGCTTGGTTGCACAACCATGGTCAGTTGAATGCGATGATGAGAAAGGCTATCGGTGGGGAGTTGGTTAAGTGGAATGCCACTCGCTTTGGGACCAACTACATGTTTTTGGAAAGCATGTATCGGAGACGCCAGGGTTTCATGCAGATGATGGCATCTCCTGAATTCCAAAACAGTAAGTGGGCACGTTCAGATGAAGGTCGATTTGCTCATGCTAGGATGTCTAATATGGATTGGTGGGATGGGATGAAGTATATCATTGACACTTTGTGCAACCGGTGTACAAGTTGCTTCGCTTTCTTTGATCGGGACAAGAAGCCAAACTTGTGTGAGGTGGTATACCATTACCGGTTGTGCAAGTACGAAATGGAATCTTTCTTTGGAACCAATGTGTCGACTTGGAATGAGTATCGACGGATTCTTGATAGACGCATTCGTGATGTGTACGTCGAGACATACGTTGGTGCGGGTACTACTTGTGCTTATTTCAATTTCGGTACTAATGCCTTCGAATTTGTGCTTATTTGTACTCGTTCATATTGTGCGGTGGTGTCCTCAATCCCTCTCTTTCATATACGATGGACCCAACCAGGGAGATGTATCGGATGCTGAAGGATTGCTTTGAGCGCATGACAGATGTCGAGTCCGCCGTCCAAGCATTGCAGGAGGCTGAGGTGTTTCGCATGAAGCATGGCGAATATGGCTCGGAAATGGCTCAGCGGATGGCGACGGACCCGAAGACATCACCATGTAAGCGTTCTTCCCAAAGACACCTTCTTCTATCTGCTACTCGAATATATTGCTTACACAATCGGTTGCACATGCAGCGGCTTGGTGGATGATGTTCGGTGGATCTACTCCTCAGTTGCAGCGTCTAGCTTTGCAGCTTGTTTCACAATGTGTTTCCTCAAGTGGATGTGAGCGTAATTGGAGTACTTTTGCGTTGCTGCATACCAAGGTTAGAAATCGGTTGACACATAAGAAACTTAACAAGCTTGTATATGTCAACTACAACCTTCGAGCCGCGACTTGAGGATGCCACTCCTGGTGGTGGTGATGATGGTGATATTATTGAGCATCTTGGCCAGCTTAGCTTCTATGATGAGAAAAATCCGGTCGGGAATGGATGGAATATGGTAGATCAAACCGGGAGCCGGTTCTTGATGAGGAGGATGAGGACAGTGACATTCCTATCCCGTCCCAGCTTGTGAGGGATCAGATAGACCCCAGAGATCTGCAAACCGCTACGGGTGATGATTGCATTAGTGATTGGGCAAGAAGAAATGTGGGTAGCAGTCACATTGGTAAGAGGTTGTTCCGTCTGGGCCTAAGCGGGGTGACCCGAAACGTCAAAAAGGCAAGACAACAAAGCACCAATTGAAGTGACCGGCGACGCCTCCACCGATGATGATGATGGTCGGCGTAGTCCACCCTACCGGGGAGTGCGGGGATAGCGGCTCGGATGAGGATGACGGTGATGATGATGACGATGGTGATGGTGATGGAGATGGTGATGGTGATGGTGACGGTGGTGGTGATGATGATGATGGTGGTGGTGGTGGTGGTGGTGGTGGTGGTGGTGGTGGTGGTGGTGGTGGTGGTGGTGGAATTCGTTTCACGGGTATACATATCTACATTTACACACACGTATGATGTTTCTAACTATATGTGCTAATTATGATCCATGGTTTGGTTGGTTGCGGGGGAGACCGAATTCACCCATGCTACTCGGGATCGCGACCATGGCGCACCGAGTCGCGAGAGGAGAACGGTTGGAGCGTCACAATACGACCCGGCGTACTCTTCTTCCTCCCACACCGATACCTCGCGGTCGCGTTCTTTTTATCCCATTCGGACATCAACGCCCGGCCACGGACGACTTGGGTGTATGAATGGGAAGACCACGATTTCTACAACTTGTTAGTCGGTGAGTGGCAGACGACAGCGGCGTGGACGGGCCTAACTTGGCAACAATACAAGGGTGAGTTGCTTAGGACGAGAGGTTTGAATGTCATGTCCATCGCCGAGTACCACTCCGCGACCCAGCTAGGGATCTTTCCATTCTACCATTGAACTTGTGTTGTATGAACTATTTGTATGAACTTGTGTTGTATGAACTATTTGTGTTTGAACTTGTGTTGTATGAACTAGTTGTATTTGAAGTTTGAACTATTTGTGTTTGAACTATCAACTCACTTATGCACGGCTAGTATTATTGTGTTTGGTGTAGTATTTCTATGTATACCTATAAATCATTGATTGGGGGTGCTATTTAACACTAATTTGTGCCAACACCATGCCAAAATTTTCATTGATTCAAAGCCGGGAGGTGTTTTTTCCCCAGCGGTATAAATAGTTTATACCGCGGTAAAAATAGTTTATACCGCGGTAAAAACTATTTATACCGCGGTATACCGTTCGAAACCGTTTGAACTAGCGGTAGCAATGGATTTTGGTTTGAAATTTGAATTCGCGCGGTATCTAGCGGTATACCGCGGCATACCGCCCTACCGCTGCCCGGCGGTAAAAACGTGGCGGTCGGTAAAAAAACCCAGGCGCCAGCCAACAAGCAACTTCACTATGATCGAAGTCCGGTTAGATCATGACATCATGGTTCTTATATAAATCTATTTAGCTTACTAGGGGTTCATATTTGTATCATGATAGCTCGATCTTCTACGTTGGCTGGTTTAAAACTACCCCTCGGTACTTGTTCGTATGTTGGGTACTTCGCTCTTTCTGATCAGGAAAAATAATTGAAAATAAATTTAATGGTTATTTTTTTACTTAGTTCCACCAATTTGACACTTTACGAAATGTTTTCAGCGTTACGTAGGAGTATTTCGGGATAGAAAGTTCTCATTTTTTCCCAACCATTCAAAAATTTCTGGTGTCATGATAGAGTACAAGGACCTACGCCGTAGTAGTAGGAGTAGATGACATGACCTGCTTATGTATATTTAACGCTTGACGTAATAATATATAGAATTATAGATGAAAGCATCGCAATGCAATTAATTAACTTGGTGCTACCAGGTGTATAACTACTATTCCCTATGAAAAAAAAAGAAGCATTAAGTTGGACCGAGTATGTATATATTCCGGGCCTCTTCCAATTTGGACTCCAATTCACTATTCTCAAAGTCACACATCTTCTTTCATGGCGTATTTTTCACAACTTTATACATCATTACACTATTTCAGCATCATTGATTCGAGCAAATTTTAAGAACTAAACACCACTTGACTACATAACTAAAGTAATGACGCAGTACGAAATAGAAATTTCAGTAGTACGCTTAGGCCTGGCTGCATGGTGTGTAGGTGCATGTCGTAGGGCGGCTGATGGCCAGCTGTTGACCGAAAACTTTGGGATGTGCTTCTGCTTGCACTACAGTAGTAGTCTACAGATATGATAGACGAGGAGAGAGCAGCAGCAGGGGAGCCAAAGTCACGCGCAAGGTAAGCAGCAGCCTTTGCTAGCCGCTGCCTGTTTGTGCACAGCGAGTGACATATAGATATGATACTCACACTCTCAGAGCAGAGAGAAGATCGAGAAGAATCATTTCTTGAAGCAACTAGTAGCAGAGAAGAGAATCATCATGGATTCAACAGAGAGTAGTAGATCGATCAGTACAGTCGTCGTAGCTGCTAGTACCAGCTGGCCATGCATAAGGCTGCAATTTGCAATAATGTAGTACCAGTACTGGTATCATTTTTTGCTGCATCGATCATTATCCATCAGTTCAGTCGTCGACTGCATTTGCATAATTGCATTGCACCACCATGATCGAATCGATGATCCACGTCAATCAGGATCTATCTATATATATCGATCAGCTGCTGCCTTGAAAATTACAAGGCACTAATTGAGTGACTGACACAGCTGGTATATGATGGGGTATGGATGATCATGCATGATGATGCTGTTGATGATACTACTATCACTACTCAACGATCCAGGATGATCATCAGTAGGGCAAGCAAAGGCTGCAAAGAAAAAGACAAGGGGAAAAGCTTGGGCGCCATGGCCTTCATATGCATGGGAAATGGTGGCAATGCCGGCCGGCCGGCCGCAGTCATCTTTATCTTGGAACTGCACAAGCTAGCAGTCAAGCATTTCACGAATTCAGTTCAAATTTGACTTGAATTATACACATATATGTAGTACTATACCAGACTGTAAAGAAGCAAAGAAACAAGGAATCATCAGAAAGATTAAAGAGATGGGAGCTGCAAAGTTGGCGCGCTTTTTGCGGGATCTAGCTAGCCAACACAAGAGGCGAAAGGGCCAATCACTCATCATGCTGTCATATCTGCAGCCGGCTCGTCGCTTTTTTTCCCCCTCCGCGATGATCGATTGCCAACTCGAAATCCAGAAAATGTGTTGCATGGACAGGAGGCAGCATCCATGGATTGCCATGGAGCCCCCGGCCCCCTGCTCCTGCGAAATTAAAGCCATCGAGTGCCATGCGAGTAAGTGTCTTGTCCCGTTTCAAACGTCTTCAACGAATGGAATCGATCCTCCTTCTGCTTTCTCAACATTTTGCCGCCGCAGATCATCGATGAGATGCTAGCTCTCGTACGTCGACCACCACATCATCGTCCTGCTAAGGATAAATAAAATTCACCAGCGGAACAGGAGGAGGTCCAATCAATCTCTCCACGACGTGCAGCTTTTTCTCAATCAGTCCGGACAAGAAAATGACAAAATTAATGTTTACAATAGTAATCCACATATTTAAGGTGTTCAACATGGTTGTAAGTAAATAAATAGCATTGAGCATTTGAGCTACCAGTGCTATATGTATATGTATATGTATATGTATATGTATATGTATATGTATATGTATATGTATATGTATATGTATATGTATATGTATATGTATATGTATATGTATATGTATATGTATATGTATATGTATATGTATATGTATATGTATATGTATATGTATATGTATATGTATATGTATACAAGAAGAGCCAAGATAGAAACAAAAGATAAAAATAATTATTTTAGAACCACTTATATACATCTATGAATTGACAACAGTTAAAGATATTTATATGCATTTTGTGAATACTAGGATGGGATGAGGTGGTAGAATGAATAGTGCTCGGCTGGTAAAATCAATAGTATTACGGGAGAGGAGATAAGCCAGCCGAGCACTGTTCATTGGATAAGCCGAGCAGGCTGTAGGTGTAAGGACTACATGCATGTAAAATTTACTCTTTATATATTCTTTGCCTTGTGATGAGTGAATTGTAGTGGGAGTTTGCAGCCTTACAACCTATTCGTTTGGCTGGTGCTGATTTGTTCCGAGAGAAAAATCTTGCTGGCTGGTTGCTGGTGGTTAATTTGTTCTGAGAGAAAAGTACTACTGGTTGGTGGCTGATAATCCAAGCAAACAGGACGTTAGTTTTCTTATTTTTCAACTCCTCCCTTTTCCTCTGGCTATCTCCTAATCACTCGCTCTATTTTCTCTTACTCTTAGGTAATGTATCTAGAAAAGGAGAGATAATCTTATTTGAAATAAGTTTTATGTTGAGTTTTTTCTTTTTTTCTCGTACTTTTTTATTTCTTATCTTTTTTATTTTGTAATTTGTATCTAGAGTTTTCTCTTGTGTACTGCTCAAAGAAGTTTGTTTATTGTGTGAGCTGTGTGCTTAGGTTGATCCGCTACGTGATGAGTTTGGTTTTCTCCTCTAGTCCTTAGACGATTTGTTCATAAATATTAGGGCGTGTTTGGTTTATCGTTGAGCATAACCTGACTCGCATATGAGAGTCAGGCTTTAGTCAACCATGCCAGCTAATACAATAGCCATTCGGTTGGTTGCTTGCATGCATCCAGCCAGACTGAAGATTGAATATGTTAGATTGCTCGCACGAGAAGGGTTGCATGAGATGAAAAAAATCAAAACAAGTGCTATAGTGATATTTACTTCTGTACAAATATATTTAAAACCTCTTAGTTGCAATATCAAGTTTTAATAAATTTCAAAAAACACTAATATTACTTAATATATACTAATCACGTGCTAATACTACCGTTAGATGTAAACCAACTCGCATGCAGCGAGCCTGGCTCACCGGAAACGGAAATGAAACTCGTTTCCGAGAGCCAGGGCGAGCGTGCTCTTTTGCATGCATTTAGATAGGCCCAGGTTTCGATGCAGGCAACCAATCGGCATGAAGTTGGCTCCCACCAACCTGGTTCAACCTGAAGCAGCTAACCAAACGTGCCCTTAGGGATTGGCTGGCTTCATTATATTTCATTACATGCAACATTTTTTCTCATTGGAGATGGATCCAATATCCTAGTAGCTCCCTAAAATGCCTCGCTAGTTTAGAGAGGAAAGTGTATTACGCGTTAAGAAAAATTTGCTTTGACCGTATACAACACAAGCGCTCGTGGCCTAATGGATAAGGCATTTGACTTCTAATCAAAGGATTGTGGGTTCGAGTCCCACCGAGCGTGTTATTGTGTAACGGGGATTCCGACTTTTTTCGATGCTTTAAAAGGATTCTGCTAACATGTAGTTTTCATAATCCTGACGTAGTTCATTCCAGTAACCTATGATTTGATATCATTTCGTATAAGATGCCATTTCTTAAATTTTAGCTATAAGGACAAAAGATTTCACATCAGAATCTGACCCAGCAAAATGATTTCAGATTTGGAAACCGAAAGACGAAAAACAGTATTGATAATAATGACAGCACTAAAATCAAATTTATCATCGCCATCAAGACAAAAAAGAAAGTCAGAGATGCTAGCATGAGCAACCCAAAAAGAATCAGCAACTTTTTTACCAGGCTCTCTCTACACCAACTGGACTGAAACTTTTGCCATTTCTGTTCTCTACTATCCATGCTGAAAATGGCTGTTAGATCAGATGCTAGTATGCTGGTTTATTCAATTCCTTCCTAGTGAATAGCGAATCGACATCGGCAGCAGCAGCAGCTGCTGCTGGCTGCTGCTGCTAAATCTTGTCGCCTTGCTTCTCGCCGGTGAGCGGCAGCATCTCCATCCGGCCTCTGGGCGTGCGCGGGCCCGGTGTGGTGGCCGCCTGCTGCGAGATGAGGTGCCTCACGTAGCCGTAGAAGGTGCAGCCGACGAGCGTGATGGCGCAGCCAACGGCGTTCATGGCCGAGATGGGGTTCCGGAAGATCATCCACGACACCAGCACAGCCGCAGCCACCTTGAGGTTGCCGGCCACGTTGAAGGTGACGGCCGTCGTCGAGTGGATCACGTAGAAGATGGAAAAGTTGAGGCAGAAGGCCAGCACCCCTGACGTGATGATGATCGCCAGCGCTGGGCCCACCGAGTCGTAGGTGTAGAGCCACCTCACCACGCGGCTGCCTTCAAGCACCATCGCCGGAACCGACAGGATCATCGTCGCAAATGGCGCCATGTAGTACACCGTGTTGATGCTGCGCATAGAGACAGTAGAAATTGTTCATACCAAATGTGAAATGTCAGGTGCTAATCTGGCACAAACAAAGATATGATCCGCTCGTACCTGTCGAACTTGTATCCATGGAGCAGGGACTCTGCCAAGATGGTCTTTGTGGAAGTGGCCAGGCAGCCCACCATGGCGGCACAAAAGCCAAACGTGTTGAAGCTCAGCTCGGTTACGGATGTCAGCAGAATCCCTCCCACTATTGGGACCAAAGAAGCCCAGATGCGCCACTCGAAGTATTTCCTCCAGACCAACCACTGAAGGATCACTGTCACAGCGGAAGAAAGATTGGTCAGAAATTATTGTTCTAGTACATACTGATGTTATGGAAATACTAACACAGAAAACATGGGATGACAAGATCAGAACACTAACAACCTGTTGTTGCAGGAGTGAAAGATTTTATAGTCTGCATGAAGGAGACTGGAATGTAGCGCAGGCTGACATTCCCTAACACGATGTTTATGCAGAATACAAATGACATTGGGAATATCCTTCTCCATCGATCCTCCGAGGCAACCTCGATCAGAGGCTTTGTTTTCAGAACTTTGATTGCGATATAGGCTCCAATAGAAGAGCATATGAAGTGGACACACGACACCGTCAGAGGAAATTTGAACTCCAATTTCTGCCAAATTTAAACTCGAAATCGTCAAGTTGATGCATTTATGCCAAGCAAGTTGAAAGGGTACCTTTTCAACATCCAAGCAATGAAAGTCAATTCGTATAAATGAAAGGGAGAAACGGAAAGCTTCTTCGTTAAGGGTCTCTCTGACAGAAAGCACACACCACATGTCCACATGCCAGCAGATGGTTTCTTAAAGAACACAGCAAGCAGTGCACATATATATATATTGACAGTTGTGCTAGTCACATTTGATAAATAAAAAATCAGTACATTTGGCTACCAAGCTAGCATAAGTGAGAAGCAAAATATTTTTGAAACTCCTGTATAAGAAACAACCTCGGGCAGAAGAAGCCAGAAGGGGTTTCCTCAGGGCATTTGTACTAAAGATGCTGAATGTCAGAGGTGATCCTGGATGGTTACACTCCATCAAACCAAGAGTCAGCGTGACAGGATAGGAACCTTTCTACTCATTCTTACAACTTTTAGTAAACCACAATCTTGAGGAACATGCATGATTGCAGACTTCAGAACCTGGCTGTGGTCTACGAAATTGCATGACTGCACAAAGGTGCAACTTGGATTTGTGCTTTTGCTAACAGCGCACTCTTTTTTTTTCCTTTTGTATTTTGTTTATGAAACAAAAATGTCAGGGATACATTTCATTAAAAAAATCAGGACACATATAGCAAACAGAGGTAGCACTATAGTTGTCATTTATTCATAAGTTTTATTGCACAGATGCTGTTTCTAGGACTACCATAACTACAATTAACTCCAGAGATGCTGTTTCCAGGATCGCTTTTTATCCAGCTGTTCATGGATTTTTTGTAGAGGAATTTATTTTTTAAAGGATTCAGCTGTACTTTATGCTAGCATGATTGTTAAAAAGGAAAAGGGCTCTCCTCCAAGTCATTTCCCCACACAAAATTACACACTATTGTTCTCATGTAACCCCGAAATCCATGAACAGAATCACTTAATTGTCACCAACAGACAAAAGAAGAAGAAACTTACTGTTCTTCATCATAAAAATCCCGAACCTAACTGCAAGTAACCGAGTGAAGCAATTTTCGGGCTTAAGGACGGTATCTTTTCTGTTTCTGTGGAAACACTAGACAATACCAGTATCGGATAATCGTCTGCACCAGTGGAAATAAGCAAAGAAAATGAAAGGACACAGACACTGAATCTTCGGCATCAAAGGTCCTATCTTTTGGTCTTATACTCATGGATGGATCAGCCCCTAAATTCGCTTTTATTGAATACTATTATAGGCACAAAGGGATCATATCCGGGAATCAATTGAGAATTTTTTATAAAAAAATAAACAACAAGGTTGAATGAATGAATCGATCGATCAATATTTACAAGAAAAGGAAAAGGCAGGAGAAGAAGAGGAGTATTGACCGACCTGGAAGATCCACTTGTTGATGATGATGACGGTGACGTTGAAGCCCCACCACTGGAGGATGGCGAGCACCGCCCGGATGGTGGTGGCGTTCCCCATCTTGCCGTCCTCCATCTTGGGATGGGGGGCGCCGGCGCCTCTCTCTTCTGTAGTTCTGTTTATATATATGTATATCTCTCCTCTATCTTGTGGTAGTATTAATTAATTGATGAATCCGACACGAGAAACTCCTCCGCCCGGTGATCTATCATCCATTAAGGAGGGTTCTCGGAGAAGGATCGGGCGTGAAGAAGGTGGCTTTGAATAGACGGAGGTGAGCAGAGGAAGAGAAGAGGCAGGGGGGCAGGGGCAGGGGTAGGGGGCAGGACGGAGGAGGAAGACGATGGGAGGAAGGGATATTCTTTCTGATGGTTCGTTCTAGGTTGGGAATTCAGTTGATGTGATTTCGCAGAGCATCAGCAGGGAATCGAGAGAGTCAGTCAGATGACGGCTGCTTTTGCCACGCGTTACGTGTGCCTTTTCTGCCCTTTTCCTGTAACCCTACGTATTGGAAGGAAATTAAACATGATATCTCCTGCTTCTGCTTTGCTTCCAATCAATCAATGAAATCCTATCTCGCGGTCAGTAACGGCCCAAGGTTTTTAGCCACATATCATGTAAGAAAGTGAAGCAGTTACAGTCTCCAAAGAAAATGAAACAGTTACATAGATAAACAATGAAAAAAAGGGCCAGCTTCTGGATCCTGACCTGAATTCAGATCAGACAAGGATGTTGCGTAAGTACTGGTATCATGCAATGCTTCAGAGTGTAGATGGTTGACGAAGAAAAGGTGTATGTCCCTGCTGTTGTAAGGAAAGCGACATCAAAGTACGCACTTGCTCCATTAGGACGACACCCAGCTTTCCTCAGATTTTCAGGTAATCTTAACCCCCCCTCCACTAGGGACCACCAAGCTTATCAAGAAATGATTCAAACTCCCTCCCTATTGTCCAACAAATTTAGGCACCACATCAGGCACATTGCATTGACACCAGGGGAGTACATACATTTTCCACCCAGCACATAAAAGATCTTCTAACCATTCAGCAGGATAGATAGGAGAAAAGAGAACCCAGCTTCAGCCATCACAATTCACACATACAAGATGAAGGTGTTGGTGTACCAGTACCACTCATGGATTCAGCTAGCGACATGTCATCCACAAACCTCCACAAAGCATCCATCACAGACTCACAGCCTAGGCAAAATCATATAAACACACGTTTTGTCCAACAAAAGAAACGGTGAGCACATGTACAGAACAGAAAGGTCAACAAGGGTGTAGTCATTGGTCAACATTGTTGACAGGCAACATCACAGCACAACAAAACCACCTATTCAGAATAACCACAAGAATTCAATTGCGGAAAAAGAAAGAACAGAACAGGGAATCAACATTTCATCTCCAGCTGCATACGTCACCATCTCATCTTCACCAGCCAACAGTCTTCCTGTGTATACACAACCCATTATTCAAGCTGTCAGAGTAATGTATACCCCTTTAGAGGGACCAAAGAATCCTTTCCTTTCTTTCACCCTAAGCCTGTGAAAGCACCACCTCTCAAGCTGATCCGCGCTGCTGCTGCTGCTGCTGCCCTTCTGTTACTTATTCTCTGGAGCACCACCTGCCACCACCTTCAACCTTTTGGCACTAGGTGCATGCATTACAGTCTCCAGGACCGACTTCTCATACTTCTGCATCGCATCCATCGACTTTCGCGCACTACAAAATGTGCAGTACCACGAACCTTTTGGGATAGCATTCCGCGGTGGATTCATGCAGTATATGTGATAAGCATCATCACAGCCATCACACAAGACTGTCCATTCATCATCCTTGGCCTTGAAGCAGCCTCTGCACAGGCAAGATGGGCAGTACCAGCATGCTCGGTTCTTTTGCTTCTCAATTGCAATCTGGCTCTCTTTCAGGCACAGGACATGATAGAACTTGTAAGCACAGTAAGGATGGCCGCATACCAAGAACTTCTTGTCTTCATCTTCACATGTGCCACAATGCTTGCACAAGTTTGATAGCGCGGTAGTTGAGAGATCTGGTTCGCTATCTCCATCCATGCTTGAGACTGAGCTCTCCTGTGTTTTGACTGCCAAATCAGTTCTATTAACATCCTCGGGATGTTCTTCTGGCACCTTGAACTCAAGCCATTCGCATACATCGCAATCTTCATGTGATCTGCCATTGCTGTTATTCTTTATAGCTGCATCTAATTCATTGCAGGTGGGACAGAACCATTTTGCTGGGACATCATCAATGGCAGGCTTGATACATGAAACATGGAACGCGGCTTCACATCTATCACAGATAATTCTGCCTTCGCTGTCTGCCTTTCTGCCACAATCCTTGCAAATTCCATCCAGTCCAGATGTCCCACTTCGTTTTGGTATGGTAGAATGGCCAGAATCACATGGGGGAGTTGACTCCCTCAGGGTTTTGTGGGCAACACCAACCAAACTTGTTTCCTAATGAAGAATGCATTAATTAGTAACAGGATTTTACAAATACTAACAATAAAACATTGGTTAGCAGACATGCTCATAGAACACCACTCACCTCTATCTTGTGCTCAGTCATATCAATTTCTGAAACGCCAGAAGCCTACAAAGAATATTTCTATTAGCAATGCACAGCATGAAAGGAGTGGTTTCAACAATATGATAATGTCACTCGAGTCAAAATCTATCCATCTTGATGCTAGCACCATCATTTATCACAGACAAAAAACTAACAGCTTACCTGCTTTTGACAAGAAGCTCGTGAAATGACTGAAAGACTACTGGCCAAACCAACCATTTCTTGGCCAACTTGTTCAAACTTCTTCCATATCTGCATAATAACAAATATAAATACATAGTAAAATAAGTGTTGATGATATGTTTCCACCTGAATGTTTAAGGTAACTTCAAAGGATGTTTGGTACATGAATACAACAAACAAACAAAAATACAGTTGAGAAAAATGAAAAAAAAATATATAAAAGAACAGCTTTGGCCTTTGAGATACATAGGAGGTATTAACATGTAAACAAATCCAATCATTCATCATTTTACCCCCAAGACATTAAGGGTGTGATCGATTTCATATCACAGTATCCACCCACACCCAGCCATCATCCAATCCTCTTTTCTCACTGCACGCTTGGACCGCGCGCTTGCGCACCGCATGAGCCAGGCCTGCGGGAAACACCCACTTGCCATGTCTCTGGCGACCTAGGCTCTGCCTCCTTTTTGCAACCATGGAGCCTGGCTCCAGCACGAACACAGGCAACCAACTAGTCCTCCCAGCATCCACAGAGCCTGGCCACATTCCCCCTTTTGCCTTCTTCCATATAAGAAAAGTGAATAAGGTAAAAAAAAACCTTCCTCGCAATACATAGATTTATGTGCATTCATTAATGCCATCCGCTGATGGGTAAAGGTCAAGCTTGCGCTTTGGTGGTCCACTTAAAATGAGGCCCAAGGGAACCAGCAAGGCGAGGTTTCAGGACAGTGGATGATGTGGGTGGAAAGAAACATAGCATGAATTCATGAAGACAGGGCAGCAGATCCCTTCCCACAAAAAATAGATTTAGGTGTCCTTCATATAAAGGAAGCACTAGATCTCAGAGTTTCCTTAAGGCAGTAGAGAAACATGGCTATCTGGTTAGCCAGTCACATATATACTGTTTTGGTTGAGCACACCTCTATTCCGGCTACAATGGCGCAGGAAAAACATGCACCCTTCTTCCCATGATTCTATTGTTTAAAACTTGGATTTTCATAAGAATTTCAAAGGGGCAATCAATGTGCTCGAAAACAGGACCAAACAGGATGCCAACATGGAAAGATTCATTCCATATACTATGACATTTTAAATCTATGTGACCAAACAGACAAGTGACAGGTATGATATTGAAATCTTGAGTGTTCAAAGAACCTAGGCTCCGAAGAATAAGTGAGCTACATCTTTACCTATATCAGAGGAAACAGTACGCAATAAAAATGGAGCGACTGAAGAAAAAAACACAGGTACCTGTTTGATATCATGGTCAAGCAGCGCAGGATTCTGCACATAATCTCCATTTTTCATCTTGGCATCAATTTTTTGCAAGCCAATCACATCTTCATCAGGCTTATTGACATGGAAAGTTGCAGCTAGCAAATCACAGAACAAGGCAAATTTCTCGGAGACTAGAATGTCAAAGAGAGCATTATGGCAGATTGCCTTGGCTTCTAATGATGCTGCAGTTCCATCTTCTGACTTAACCAAGGCACCATTATTTGTGGTTGCATCTTTTGTAACCAAGGCACCATTACTCCTTTTAGCATGTACAGCTCCACTTGGGTCCTCTCTGCCTTGGCCCTCACCTAGGCTCCCCTGGTAGACACCGAAAACAAAAGAGAAGCTTTTGTTAGGGAACAAGGAAACGAAGGTACTCGTTAACCAAGTCTGTTCAATCTGAATGGGATTACTGACATTTTCCTGGCAGCTATTATGCCTGAGCGCATCGCGAATGCAGCTCTGAATCCCTCCAGAGCCCTGCCTCACAGCAGGGGATTGCAGGAGGCCCTCTAGCGTGTCCCTCCAGCTTCTCCAGTGCCTGGCGAGCGTCCGGTTGGGACCTTGCTGACAATTGGTGGCGTGGGGCACCATGGCCGTCTGATTCTGCGCAGGAAGAAAGCCGATAAATCTTGGGAAGCACAAGCCATGGATGCAAGAGGAGGACAGAGAACTGCTTGACAAGCTAAGCCTAGACCAAGAATCGCGACATGAAAAGGGAATCTTGGAAACGAAATCTTGCG
The DNA here is from genome assembly GCA_947561735.1 of Cenchrus americanus. Taxonomy (NCBI): domain Eukaryota; kingdom Viridiplantae; phylum Streptophyta; class Magnoliopsida; order Poales; family Poaceae; genus Cenchrus; species Cenchrus americanus. The sequence continues at coordinate 41,385,741 of OX387242.1, read as the reverse complement.
GCATAGAGCAGAAACGAAATCTTGGCAGGCTGAACTGAAGGCATCCCGCCCGAAGCGGGGCAGCAGAGGTAGCCGAAAAGAGAGAAGAAGTTGGGGAAGGAAAGAAGATCCAGCTAGGGCTAGGAGGGGAATGCGTACCTGGTCGGGGCCGGATGCGACGGGGCTGCCCCCGGTGGGTTTGGTGCTGGTGGCGCGGCGGCGTCGCTTGTAGGTGAGGAGGTCGGTCTGGAGCAGGTCCCCCGCGGCGCGGCGCTTGGGAGGCGGGGCCAGGGGAGGGCGGCGGCTGGCAGCGCCGTCGGAGGCCATACGCGGGGGGGCCAAGCTAGAGCATGCCCCAGGACCAAGAAACGGCGGCGAAATCGGAATGGGAAGCGCGAGGAGGAAGGGAGGTGAGGCGGCGAGAGGGGGAGGCGGGAGAGGGGGCTAGGGTTTGCGGGGAATTTCGGAGATCTCGCGCGGCAAGCCGGGGAAGTGAGGGGGGAGGAAGGCGGGAGAGCGCACGCCGGAGCGCGGGATGGATGAAAGTGGTGCGGGAGAAGCGAGCGTCAGTCAGTCCAAATTGGAGGAGCGGGGGGAAGGGAAAACCGCCTCCTTGGCTTTGCTCCTCTTCGCTTCTCTATACTCTTTCTCTTATTACCACATCTTCGAGAAACTCTTTATATTATTTTTACATGGTACAAATAGGTGAAAAAATATCTCCCCAGTATTTATCTAAATGGTTATCCAAATTTTGTCATCTTCTATTCCGGATTTTCGCTAGTTAAAAATAGAAGACGAGAATGGCTCTCTGAAGTGCGCATAATAAGAAATGAAAAACTGTTGGAAAATGAAAAGATATAGAACATGAAATTCTAACTCCAACTCAAAAGGTAGGGACCGAGAGAAAAAAATCCACTACAACAAGGATACCCAAATCCTCCCCTCCGGCAACGATTCCCACGGGTGGAGAGGGGAGCCCCCTACTCCATGGTTGTTTCCCCCACACACCACGCTGCCACGGAAGCAACGGCCGGTGCCGATGCCGCGTCTGCCCGAAGCTCCCCCGCCGGTGTCGCATCCTCCCGAAGCTCCAGCACGAGAAGATCTGTGGCACCGCTGCGAGCTGGGGGAGCGGCACAGTGCTGAGCCTCGAGCGGCAGTCGGGGAGAAGAGGAGGGGCCACCGACGACCCGAGCTCTTGTCGTCGTCCCTCGAGGTCCACCGCCACTCCTCAAACATAATGCTTCCCCGGTGGCAACGGACGAGCTCCCGCCACCACCCCTCGAGCGTAGGTTGGCCGGGAGACTTGAGTGACTCGCAGATTTCACCCAAAGCTTTGCCGCAGCTACCACCCATCTGAAGCTCTGTTGCGTCGACGCCCAAATCTGTTGTAGCTTGATCTCCTCAATTCGCTGATCGTCGAGCTAGATTCGCACAGCCACGGGAGCACCCATAGCACCGTCGTGAGATCCAGCCGACAGAGGTCGAGCACCCCCCGCACCATCGCCTTTGTGCCTTGTCAGAGCTCGAGCTCCCTCCCGCTGCGTTTGGCCGAAGGTCAATATCCCCCACACTGTCACCTCCACACCCGCCTAGAGCACGAGCTCCCTCGTGCCGCCGCTGACCCACTCGGCCGGAGCTCGAGCCCCTCACGCCATCGCCGTCGCGCTCGACCGGAGCTCTGCCCCCTCACACTGTTGCTACTACCCAGGCACCCGGAGCTCGACCCCTCATGCCGCTGCTTCTGCCCAGGCGCCCAGAGCTCGACCCCCTCCAGCGATGGTGATGGGAGGAGTGGAGAGCCAAGAGAGATAGGAGAGGTTGAGAAGGAGAAAAGAAAACACTATCACCCAATGACAAGTAAATCCCACATGTCAGACGAGAATTCAGAGTTGGGGCTATTGCTGGAGTTGAGCCCAAAAGTAGACCTCCGAAAAGTTGAGGCAAGCCCCTACAAGACTAAGTAGGAGCTATAAATCTATTGCTGAAGTTGCTCTTACCCACCTCACTCCCCTTCTTGGTGCCATACCATACATCTACTCCCTCCAGTTTGGTAAAAGAAGTTGTTTCGGACAAGATTTGAGTCAAACATTGGGAATATAAATCATGAATAACTTTGAAGTCATTGAGTTTGGAAATGTGAAAACTACATGAGTAGATTTGTCTTGTAAAATACTTTCATAAAAGTATACATATGTTAGTTTATAATAATTTTTTTGTAAAAATAGGAAGTTAAAGTTGTACTTTGGAGTCCGTGTCGCTGTCCTAAGCGACTTCCTTTACCAAATCGGAGGGAGTACTAGGCTTCTTCTTATTTAAGTTAAAAAAGGTTCTCAGAAAAGAGTAAAATGGGTTGGAGCTGAAAGACGCGATTCCACAGAGTGTGCAGCGTCTCCAACCCCAGCAACAGTCTCACCCCCTTCTCCACCTCCCTCGAGCTCCCTTCCTCCCCTCCGGCGGCTTTGCCGGCGGCTAGAAGGGCAGGGAGCCCCTTCGCCCCTCTCCCTCGCTCGGAACCCCTGTTCCCCTCCCCTACCTCGCCAGATCTGAGTAGGGTTGCCTTATGTCTTCCACCTCTCCGCCTCACCACCACCCCTGCTGCAGTACACCGGTGGTGTTCCAACGTCCTCACCTTCACCTGATGAGGCAAGTTCGCCGTCGTTGAATGCATTGATGTACTCGAGTCTCCGCCTCAACCCAAGACTTGAAGCGGTCTTATGCTCTAATGCAGATCCATACCGCTCACACAACATTACACTGGTGGTTGTTCTGACGTCCTCGCCTCCACCTAGGACGTGACTTGGTGGCCCATCTTCTATCACCAGCAATGGTGAACCTCCTATCTTTCGGTCGCACGGTGCGGTCTCCTTGACCCTGTCGCCCCTCCTTCAACCGACACATCATGCGGTCCTCCATCCGGGTGCAAGCGCCTTCGACGCCTCTGTGGGCCCACCGGCAAGCTTGCCATCATCAAACGCATCGATGTACTTGTTCTTATCTGATATGTGGACCTTGATGTAATTTCGGTCTTCTTCGAGAACCTTCTTGTAAAATGGCTGCTTAAGTTTTAATATATATGTTTGTTGTAAAAAAAGTTCTTAGTTTGATCTCTTCTTTGATTTAAGTTCCATCGGGTTTCTCTTCTTTCGACTTTTTTCAGTACTTTTCTTTCAGAACAAATCGGCCGTACAATCAGCACACGATTCTACCAAACATACTCAAGATGATGGAAGAGATACCATAATAGACAAATATAAGTGCAACAAGCCAACAACATTTGAAGCTTTGATCATCGGCGTAACGAGACATTATGTAGGGTTCCCATGCAGTGGAGTGCGTAAGAAGAAATCGACGTGTAAGTTATGCCGCTAACCGTTGCCGTTGCAAAATGGTCATGTGACGGGATGTCATCTTTAATTAATGCCTACTAAATGCTCATGTGAAGAATGTTTTCGGACAAAGTTTCCATTTAATAATACAAATGTGTGTTTTGTCATCTTTGTGACATTTTCCCTTGAAAGCTTAGGAAACAAAAAAGTTGTTTCCGTAATGACAACATGAGGTGTGAGAATTAAAACAGTCTGGAACAATAATATAGGGCAATTGCTCTAGCTATTCTTGGAGCAGAGCTCCCTCCACCATAATATGATTTATTTCTAATAAAATGAAAATTAAATCATGGAGTCCTCTTCTTTCAAGCCCCGGTCTCCCCTGGCGTCATTAATCCGTCCACCACACCATAGGCCCTGTTTGGCGGTAGCTTTTGCGACTTCTGCTATTCCAACTAGCTGGAAAAGCTAGAAGCTCCGCCAAACAGACCAGCTTCTTCAAGCGGCGAAAAGCTCCAAAAGCGGCTCGTTACACTACAAGCGAACGAGCCTATTGGGAGGAGCTTCCCGAGCTTCTACTGGGGGCGAACCATTTTCTTCTCTTTCCCAATCTCTCTACCAGCAGACACAAGGCACTCCTCCCCCACCGGACCTATCGCCCCCGCCGACATCAATCCACTGGTCGCGTCCCCCTGGCATCTTCTCCGACGGCCGCACCCAGGTCCCTCACCGGTCGCCATCCCCCGCGTCCCCAACTCCTCTCTCGGGCGGAGCTCCACCGCGCCACCATGCCTGGTACAGCCGCGCTCCTGGGAATCGGCGGGGCGAACGCGGAGACGGTAGGGTCGAGCTCGGCGACTGCGGATCGAGGCCAGCGGGGGTGACCTCCCATGGGCAGCGTGATTGAGCCTCGAGGTTGCAGGGCGAGCTCTCACGGGTGAGATCCCGAGCGGCGCATCCAGCATGAGGCCGGCAAGGCGAGGCCTCCTGACGGCTGCGCCTGCCGAAGCTTACTCCCTTGATGGGCATGCCGCTCGGAGATCTTTGTAAGTGCAATCAAGCCCTGTCGGTGTTTTAGACCGGCAACCTACCAAGGGGAGTACCTGAGGTAGATGAATGTGGCCTCGCCGAGATCGGTAACTCGAAGAAAGAGACAGTGGCACACAATTTAGATAGGTTCGGGCCGCGAGGTGCGTAATACCCTACGTCCTGTATGCTGCGTAGCTCTGGATTGATTGGGTGTGTTTACAAGATGATGCGTATGAGAGAGAGGGGTCCGTGCCTCGCCTTATATAGCCCCAGAGGCAGGGTTACAAGTCGGTTTGAGGAGAGAGTACTAGTCGGATACGACTAGGAGTTCTCTACATAGTACAGGACATGTATAACTTCCTATCCGAGTACTTCTCCACCGTAGTCCTTGCGCCTCACGCCATCAGGTGTCGTGTGGCACAAGCCGAGTAGTCCCAGGGGCCCACCGAGTAGTCGGTCCTGGTACCCACCGAGGCAGTGGGCCCAGGGAGGTCCATACGACAAGCCCTAAGTGGTTTTGGTGAATTAAGTGACAACTTGATTAAAACTCTAACACTCTTGTAAAGCATGTGAGCAGGTTGATTATTGATAAATGATATTTATGTGTAAGACCATGCACTTGGCTCATATTGCTAATAAGACAAGGGTGGATCATGGCTGTAACACCCTAAAATTCTATCACCAAAATAATGTAAGCAACAAGGTGTTTTAGATTTTAATTTTCTAAGGATTAAATAAATTATCAAATAAATTTGGCCTTTAAAATATTTAAATATCATTTAATAATTTAGAAGCAATAAGTGCTTGTGCATCATGAATTGAATGCATGGTTTTATTTGTTTGTGTGATGTTTTAAAAGTTTTTAAAATGTTTTGTAAATTTTGGAAAAGAGTTTAAATCTTGAAAAGTTTGAAAAGGAGTTTAAAGTTTCAAGAGTTTGAAGAAGAGTTCATTTTCAAAAGTTTGAAAAATGAGTTTGAAAAGGTTTGAAAAAAAGAGAAAACTTCCCTAAACCTCTCTCCCTCTTCTCTCGGCCCAGCCCAACTAGCCCTCCCTCTATTTTCTTTCTCCCTTCCTCGCCGGCCCACCTTCTCTTCCAGCCCACCAACCCCGCCGCCGGCCCACTTCCTCCTCCCCACTCTTCTCTCTCGCTGCTAGCCGGGGCCCGCATGTCAGGGTCGCCCCTACCTCCGGCTCCCCTTCTATGCACCGCATCCGATCCCGCCGCCGGTCGTTGCCCGTATCTCTCGCCCCTACCCGCCTTCAAGCCGGCCATCAAGGCACGGTAAAAACCCTCCTTCACTCCCCTCAATCAATCCCCTTCAGTTACCCTCCGCCATCAAGTGCTCCCCCTTAATGCAATCAAGGCCGCCGGCCACCGCCATAGCCATTAATGGCCATAGCCCCGGCCGTCGCCCCTACTTCCCCTCCTTGCCCTATAAAAGCACACCTGAGAGCCCCTGCGGCTGCCCGTTTCACTCACCCGCGCCTCCCACACCCTCTCCCCACCTCCACAGGCGCCGCCACCCGTGAAAGCCCAACCGCCACCACCGCTTTGATCTCCGCCACCACCGCTTCCCCATCTACCAAGCCGTCTCCAACTCGTCGCCGTGGGGTGAGCAAACCTTTCCCCGCCACCTTTCTACTTTACCCCGAGTCGTAGCACTCCCCGCCGCTCGCCGGCCATGCGTCGTCCGCTGCGGCCGCTGTGGTGCTGCCACTGGCACCCGAGCCGCATCGTTGAGCCCTTGGACAACTTCGCCTCGTTCCCCGCTATGCGTAGGGCTCGATCGCGTCCCAAACCGTGGCCGGACGCTCGAGATCAGGTGAACTCCGGCGATGCTCCGGCCAAGCACCACCGTCCGCCGCCGCGCGCCTGCTGACCGCCGTCGCGTGCCGCTCATACATCACCTCAGCCGTTGGATCACGCATCAGTGGCCCAGATCGCGTACCCCTTCGATCGGTCCACCATGGACCAGTGGACTGAGTCCACCGCTGGTCCACGACCGCGCTCAGCTACCCAGAGCCGTCCCCTAGAAGATCAACGGCTGAGATCTCTCGCCCCCTCGAGTCAAATGAAACCATACCGGTCAACCCTAGCCGGCCCCTGTAGTTTTGCAGAAAACCCCCTGACATTTTCTAATATCATAACCACACCCTCCCACCTATAAAGATCATCACAGAGAGGTCCTGTCTTTATCGTTTAAGCCCTTGATCTCTCTGGTAATCCCACTCGAGACCCTAGACTTGATCTTTTGCGCTATAGACCTTTGATTTATACACATAATTACGTTTTAGCCCCTGGTTTCTTGCAGATAAGCCCCTAGAGCCCTGTTTCTCACAAAAAAGCTCCTGAACCTTATTTTAGCCATATCTTTTCCATCTTTTATCCGTTTCAAGCGTTCTTGGTGTCCACGTGACCGTCTTTTCAAGCCTGTCAGTTTTAGAATCTTGTTTAGTCCATAGATCTAGCATTTTAGCTATGTTTATCCTCGTTCTTGTTGCGTTAGGCTCATATAAACTCAAACTACGTCATAGGACCAATGTTGAACATGTTCTTTGTTTTATAATTTATTTAAATATTAAATATGATTAAATCCTATTACACATTCTTTTCTAATTAAAATCTAATTAGAGTTCAACACGGGTTTTCATAAAAAAGTTAATATGGTTAATACTATTTAAATATTTCTTTTAATTAAAAGTTAATTAGATGTATACCTCAGTTTTTATAATCAAACTTAATTTGATTAATGATTATGCAATTTGTTTTCTACTAAAATGTAACATAGGCTATATCCTGAGTTTTCTTAATTTAATGTTAATTTAATTAAAATGAATATAAATGTGTTTTTAAATTATAATTTGATTAGAGTAACTCGAAATATAAAGATAAACACCTAGATGCTTTTACATACTTCTTTTAAAATTAAATGTTTAATTTGCATAAATCATACTTGAATATTTATAAATAAAATTGAACTAGTCTTACATCGTCTTCTAAATACAAATATAAGTTGCTTAATTATAAAGGGTATTTCTCTGAAATAACCTATATATGTGATTTTACTTAATTAAAAGATACCAAGCACATAGCTAGCTCTTGTTTGTGATCATCCAAATCTCCCGATAGTTCCGAGTGTTCCTTGTGTTCGCTTTCCTAGACCCAAACCTTGTTTCCCCTTAAGCTCGGAGTCCGGTAAGATTTCGGTTTGGATTGGTCCGCCGGCTCTCGTGAGAGCAAGCACTACCTCATCTTCTTCTAGTAGCGATGCAAATAGTGGTTCGGATGAGAGTTATGTCGAAATAATGCCTAGCGACACGGATGTTGAAAAACGAGTGCTTGTGGACGTGGAGGAGGGCGAAATAGGAGTGGAAACCGATGCGACTGTAGAAGAATGCGAAGGGAACCGGGCTGGCAAAAGCCCGGACTTGTTATATTGGCCGGTCCTTGACGACTCGAGCCGATTTGGATGCCTTACGGTTAGAGGGATGCTTCGAGCCCGGGTGTGTCGGTTGCTCGGAAACGAAACCACGCCGAAACCCCGAAGAATGAAAGTGTGGTGTTCCGGGATTTTTTCACTTGCGAGCCTTCGGTTGCCGGTATCTAAGAAGTTTGCGGATATTTTGGCGGCTTATAGTGTTCAAATTCATCACCGACGCCCAACTCTATCCCACAAGTACCGAAATTTTTGTGGGCATGTCGGACCTTCGCCGGTGATAACGATGTCGAAACCTTCGTTCGACATTTTGAGATTCATTGGGCTAGGAGACTTGTGAAGGTTGATGATGAGGACAAGGAAGCTCAATATGGCTGCTGTACCTTTCAGACCCGTCGCTTGGCCAAAAATCAGGCTCCGGTGGAGCTGGCTCCGGCGTACAAGAACAAGTGGGCTAACCGATGGACTTCATATTGGTTTTATGTTCCCATTGAAGTAATTGGTCGGAATTCGAAGCAAGAAGAGGTAACAACATACGATTTGGCTAGCCGCATGGTCGATCTGGAGGTTGAGCTGTCGCCAGAGTTGACGAAGGCCAGCCGGTCTTCAGCAAGTACAACGGCGTTTTATCAGGCGACGCGTGTGATCACTACGCGCGATGCCCTGGAAGAGTTTGTAGCTGCTGATGTCTGGCCGTGCCAGCCCCGATGGGGGTCATGGGCATTCAAGGTGCAATGGCTGCCCGGGCTTGAAAATGATGTACGAAGCCCCATCTTCAATGTTAAACGACCGGAGGATATGACCGACGAAGAAATCGTTGCTGAAGTGGAGAGGAAAGTTGTACAAATGATAGGAAACTTTACCCATAAAGAATGGGAATGCGCCCAGAGGATTTTGAAGCATCAGGGCCGTGTTAACCGAGTTTTTGATGAAATGGGCGTGACATATTCCCCTCGCCCGGTGCCTCTGACGGTCGGCAAGAAAATGCAGCCTCCAGGCAATGTTGGATCTGAGGCCGTCGAGGCCTCTCGAAAAGTCAAGTTAGGCAAGACCAGCTCAGTTGTTGAAAGTACCGTGAAGAGCAGTAAAGCCCAAGATGTCTTGGCCAGGCGGAAGGCGGACGCTGCGAAAGCAACCCTGCCACCGCTTGCAGAAAAGTCTACGAAGTTGTCGAAAGTCAGTGAGACCTTGGCCCGTCGCAAGGTTGAAGCGGCGAAGGTGGTCGCGGCCGAGAGGGAGAAGAAAAAGGCGCAGGACCCCGCCGTCCCCGGAGAGGTAGACAAGGGACTGGTTTTGAGGAAGAGACCGTTGGACACCATTGAAAAGGTGAAGCAGCTTGCGGTTAAAGAGAAAGAGCCCGAAGATGCTGAGGCCTCCGCTAAGAGAGCGCGAGTTGATCCGGTTGCTGAAACTGACGAAGATGTCGACATTATGGCGACACCCCAAATTCAACCTTGTACTAAGTATCCTCCGAAAGGATCGGCAAGGAAACTGGCTGAGGGGCTTCCGCCATTGGGTCAAACTGATGCAGAGGAGTTGGAGGCGCGGGAAGCTAGAGGTAGGCGCGTGGCTGAATTAATCCAAAAGGATATTGCCATGGCCGAGGCAGCTCCGAAAGAGCGTGTGGACGGTCTCGTGGATGTTGTGGATGAGTCGGAATCGCTTTGCTATATTGATGACGACGCCACTCGATCGAAAAAAGGACCCGATGCACCGCCGCCGCACCCCAATGCGAAGCCGCACGAATTTGAACGAGGGCTGCGGTGCGAAAGCCCGGAATGTGATTGACCCGGATGCTTCGAGGTTGAAGCTTCGGTGGCACGAGACATCTCGTTCGCCTCCACCGTGTCACGAGATGTTGACCCGTGTCGGGCCGAAACCTATTGCGGCCGCCGCGTCGGGAAAATTAACGGCGTCCGAAAGTCTCCCGGCCGAAGACGCCGGGTACAAGGTGCAAACTTTCGAGCAACATTTTCGTGCTTTTTCTTTTTTATTACGCATTTTGTTTGTTTACGCTTTTTGCTTTCCCATTATTTTTGGCAGCGAACGCTTTGGTCAACTTGAGCGTTAAAGACCGGGATAAAGAGGTGTTCCAGATTGAGGCGGATCCCTCCGCATCAAGGCCAGGTCTCGCGTCAATGTTGGGGGAGCCGGTGTGAAGTTTTGTTTATCGTTTTGCTTTTTGATTTTTGATTTTGCGCCTTCGTCGTGCTGGCGATGCGAAGGGTGTGCGCTAGATGACATTGTTACTAATCATCTCGCAGATTTTGAGCGTACCCTGGAGGGCCTGAGCGCTGATGATCTAATGAAGATTGTGCGCGCTTATCTTTCAAGAGGTATCGTCGCCTGCCAGAAGGGCTTCGAGAGGGCTGCGTCAGAAGCGAAAACCTCAGCTGACAGGAAAAAGATGTTGGAGGATGAGAATCGACGCTTGAGGGAAGAGAATGAAAAGTTAAGACGCGACGCCGATGGTTGGGCGAATCAGCGCGTCAAGCACCAAGAAGCCCTTGACGCCTTGAAAAGAGAGCTTGAGTTGAGCGTTAAATGCTATGAAGAGTGTCGTCAAGAGTTGAAAGATATGGTGACGCAATACGACGCGCAGAACATCTTGTTGGAGGCCAACGCCAATCTTATTGCAGAATTGAAGAAGGTGAAAAGCGAGCTCGAAGATACTCTGGAGAAAAATGAGGCTTACTGCCACCAATGGGGGGCGTATCTAGCGACTGAGTATCGTCGAGCTTTGGAGAGCTTCGGTGCCGAGGCCCAGGATTTCAAGATTACCGACAACATCTCAAGTTTTGTAGAGTGGCTGCATAGCGAGTTGAAGCTTCTTCCCGATACCATGAGCAAGATTGGGGACTATGGCGCCGCTACCTTTCCGAGACGTTGTTGAACCTTCTCGAGCGACAGGGTTGTGAGCACTTCAAAGCTTTTGGAAGCCGAGGCTTCGTGTTTCCTTCACCCGACGACGCTCCAGCCCCAAGCAAGACGGTTGATCTGATAAATAAGATCATCCTTCGGAACTTTTGGGCCAAGAGTGGGCGAGCGCACGCACGAAAGAAGACGGTGGATCGTTTGGCGAAGGTAAGTCTTTCTGGTTTATTTCAGCTTCGGTCACCTTTGCTAATCGATTGCTTATGATGGTTGTTAATGCTTTCTTCCTTCTCATAGCTCCATTTTGGGCAGGCAAAACAAGCTTTGGAGCTTCGAGAGCATCGCACGACGCACGGTCCTGAGGCAACTTTGGGGCCTTACGGACCCCCTAGAGACTGGCCGCCGAAGCCCGCCGACGATGCCCCCGAGCGGGCGATCCCCGGAGCCCCGGTTCGTGAAGCGCCTCAAGGCGAAAGCGATCGGTGGATCCCGTCACGGAGAGGCGTTGGCTCCCCTTCGGCTCCGAATCGGTGTACTAGTGTTTTGAGCGAAAACCGAAAATGGCGTGTTGGCCGGTTGAACATTTAAAGGATGAAATGTAAACTTGTATGTCACCGTAGTGTGTCTTGTAAATGTCGATCGTAATTTTTGTTGTGTTAAGGCTGTTGAACGTTTAGAGCTTAAGTTATCGCTGCTTTCGAGTTACAGGTTTCGAAAGAAAACGTCTTCCCCCCCTTCGGAAGCAGGGATAACTTAAGTTCGACTACTTTGCTTGGGATTGTTATGTCATCAGAGTTTAGAACTTGTCGGTTCACTTAGACGTTTCACGATGCTGAGTGTTGAATTTTCTCGTTTGTTGCTTACGGTTTTTCCTTTTTGGTGAAAAATGAATAAAACTAGCCTTCGACGCGACGCTTAAGCGTGGAACGTGTCGAAGGACTAGGAGCCGCTTTGGGTTTGTCAAATTTTACAGCTTTTGAGTTGTTTTTTGACGAGGCATTTGCTCGCGTTTTTTGGAAATTGTCGTCTTTGAAGCGTGCCTTATCACTTGCGACGTAGTTTCCGCACAAGTTAAGGACTGTAACGTTTCGGCTATGAAATTGTTTCGATTCGAGATTGAATCGCTTTTGAACGTCCTTCCTGGACGGGCTGTCGGGAAGACAGCTCTTTATAACATTGATTCTTGTGAATCGTTTTGACTGCACCACTTGCGGGTGGGCTATTAATGAATAGCACTTTGATGCTCTCACTTTCGGAGAGGGCTATTTTGAGATAGCACTTCAATTCATCCTCTTTTGGGATAGGCTATCTTAAGATAGCACTTTAAGCTATGCGAAAGAAACACAACAAAACTTTAGGGAGGAAGTATTCCATTCATTTGGAAATAAATTTTACATCAAGGTCGCCTCGTTAAAAACCTCACGCTCCGAGTGGAGTCCTCCCTATGTGAGGAAAAGAGTACCCGCCTTGTTATTGAATTGTAAAATGCGAAAGTAAATGCTAGGAAAAGCAAATCTAAGATGAGTCCTCCGCACTTATAGTATCGTGCGAAAGGCTCCTACTGAAAGTAAACTACGGAAAAAACTTACACAAGTTGTCCACATTCCATGAATAAGGCAACTCTACACCTGCCTCGTCTTTGAGACGAAAAGCCCCATCTCGAACCGAGCTTGAGACCACGTAGGGTCCTTCCCAAGCGAACTGGAATTTTCCTACAGCGTCGGCGTTCTTCTTTCTTTTCAGGATGAAGTCTCCCACTTTGATGTTCTTGAGGGACACTTTCTTGTTCCTCCACTTCCTGGTTTCCTCTTGATACTTCAATAGGTTTTGGACTGCATCAAGTCTGTCGATTTCCACCAAATCCTTGTCAGCCTCTTCGCTCTCGCGAGAGCTACCGCCAAAACTGCGGCGCTTTCGTTGGTTAGTTCTTCGGGGCACATCGCTTCGGCCCCATACAACGGTCCGAATGGGGTGAATTTGGTTGTTCTTGATTCCGTAGTGTTGTGCGACCGGACGACTCGCGAGAGCTCATCCGCCCATTTTCCTTTCTTCGCTCAAAGAGGCATTTCTTGATGGCAGAGAAAATTTGCCCATTGGCCCTTTCCACAGCACCATTGGATTGGGGGTGGTATACGGATGCGAAGCATAGCTTCGTCCCGATTGAACGACAAGTATTCCTCGAAATCTTGACAATCGAATTGCTTTCCATTGTCGACGGTGAGCTCTTTGGGTACCCCAAATGCGCAAATGATTTGCCGCCAAAAGAATTTCCCGATTGTGGCCGAGGTGATGGTAGCGAAAGGTCTTGCCTCGATCCATTTTGTGAAGTATTCGACTGCTACCACTGCGAACTTGAAGTTGCCCTGGGCAGTGGGGAGCGGCCCGACGATGTCCATTCCCCAGCGCTGCAACGGCCAGGTTGGTGTGATGAGCTGCGATGGTGCGCCGGGCCTTCGCTGATGCTTTGCCGCGAACTGGCATGCCTTGCAAGTTTTCACGATGTGCTCTGCGTCTTTTATGGCCATTGGCCAATAAAAACCTTGCCTGAAGGCTTTTCCTGCCAATGCTCTCACCGCGATGTGCGAGCCGCACATCCCTCCATGGATTTCTTTCATGAGCTCGATGCCTTGATCTTGGGAAATGCATTTGAGCAGTGGTGCACATACGCCCAGCTTGAACAGGGTATCATCCTTGAGAATGTAACCCTTGGCTCGTGCCTGCATTCTTTTGAGGTCGTGGGTTTCGACAGGTTCATAGTGCCCGCGAAGGAAGGCAATTATGGGGGCTCTCCAGTCCAGGCTTGCGATTGCATTGATGGTACCGAGTGGTTGCTTGTCTGGCTTTGTGGACGGAGCAACTAAAATTTCGAAGAATACATCTGAGGGCATCGCTTCCCCCCTTGCGGCCTTCTTTGCGAGCTCGTCGGCTTCGCCGTTGTATTTCCTGGGCGGGTGTTCGATGGTGAATCCCCGAAAGTGCCTTTCCATTTTGCGCACCTCCGCTAGGTACTTGACTAGCTCGGCTCCTTGGCCTCACTTTCCTTTTCCACATGGTCTTTGATGACCTTGGCATCGCACTTGACTAGGAAGTTGCTTCGGCCCCTAGAGCTCTTACTTTGCGAAGGCCTAGCAGCAAGGCTTCGTACTCAGTGGTGTTGTTAGTGCATCTGTCGGATGGGTCCTTGTAATCTAACCGGGCGGCGTATCTTAGCTTGATGCCTGCTGGGGAGGTGATAATGGCTGCAATGCCAGCACCCTTGCGCCCCCAGGCTCCGTCACATCTGATTTCCCAGATTGGCACTAGCTCTTCGTCAGCATTGACGTTGCTAGGTGAAGTCCGATCTACAATGAAGTCTCGCTAGGACTTGGGATTTGATTGCTGATCTCTTTCCAAAATCGATTGTGTATTCTGACAGCTCGGTTGCCCATTTGGCAATTACGGGACGAAGCCTCCTTGTTAATGAACAGATCGTTGAGAGGTTGATCTGTGAGCACTGTGACTTTGTGAGCCTCGAAGTAATGCCCGAGCTTTCTTGTGGTCATGATTACGGCGTAAGCGATTTTCTCTAACTCCGAGTAGTGCGGTTTTGATCCCGCTAAGGCTTCGGAGACAAAATAGGCGGGGATTGAAGTTTGCCTTTTTCGGTTTCGACCTCTCGGACCGGAGCGGCGGCGATCGCGGCCCTTGAGGCGGCTACGTAGAGGAGTAGCGGCTGCGAGGGCGAAGGTGGGGACAAGATTGCCATCTTTTCTATGTAGTCCTTGAGCTCGGCGAAAGCCTTGCTTTGCTCGGGGCCCCATTCGATTGCGCCCTTGCCTTTTAGTGCCTTGAAGAATGGAAGGCTTCGCTCGCGGACCTTGAGATGAATCTCGTTCAAGGTCGCTACTCGGCCGTTCAATTTATGGACGTCTTTCTTTGTTTTGGGCTCCTCCATTTCCCTGATTGCCTTGATCTTGTCGGGGTTGGCTTCGATTCTTTTTGCGGAGATGAGGCACCCCAGAATCTTTCCTTTTGTGACCCCGAACACACATTTGTCCGGGTTTAGCTTCAAGCCGGCCCTCCTCATATTGGCGAAGGTTTCGGCCAGATCATTTATGTGGCTGGCCCTGTCGGAGCTTTTTACGATGAGGTCATCGACATAGGCCTGAATGTTCTTGCCTATCTGTGGCTTGAATACTGCTCCAGTCATTCTGGTGAACGTTGAGCCGGCATTTTTCAACCCCTCTGGCATGCGGACGAAGCAGAAGGTTCCGAAGGGTGTGACGAAACTAGTCTTCTCCTCGTCCTCCTTCGCCATCCAACACTGATGGTAACCGGAGAAACAATCCAGGCAAAGACATGATCGCGGCGTTGGCCGTAGAATCCACCACTTGATCCATTCGAGGCGGCGGATAGTTATCTTTTGGCGTCGCCTTGTTTAGATCGGTGAAATTGATGCACATGCGCCATTTGCCGTTCTTTTTCTTGACGAGCACCGTGTTTGCCGGCCATTTAGGGTACATGACTTCGCGGATGACGGTGGCGTCAAGCGGCCTTTGGACCTCGACTTGACGGCCACCACCTTGTCGTCGGACATCTTTCTCAACTTCGTTTGCGTGGCTTGACCGATGGGTCGATGTTCAATTTGTGCTCGATGAAACTTCGGTCGACACCGTGAGATCTTTGGCGGACCATGCAAAGACATCTTTGTTTTTCTCGGAGGAAAAGAACTAGACTTGCTTCCTCATCGGCCGATAGATCCGAGCCGATGACGACGGCCCGATCGAGGATCATCGTGTCCAAAGGAACTCGCTTGGTCTCGCGAACCGGCCGGATGTTGACTTTTTCCTTGTCCCGCTTTCGGCCGCTTTTCTACCTCGCCGCGTTCGATCGCCTCGTCGAGGGCATGCACGTTTCGCCGCCCCGGGGTACGGCCTCTTTCTAGGTTGCGGCCATCGTTTTGATGACCCCATATTGTGATGACCCCCGCCGTCGCCGGGATTTTGATGCATAGGAATGCTTGGTGGATGACTGCCTCAAACTTGTTGAGGAACCCTCTGCCTAGGATACCATTGTATGGGTAGTACATTTCCACAACGTCGAAGGATAAATACTCAGTTCTGGCATTTTGTACTGTGCCGAAAGATACAGGGAGGACCACCTTGCCCACTGCGTGGATGACACGCCCCCCGAAGCCATACAAAGGTGTGTCTGGTGGTTGCAGCAAGTCTCTATTGAGCCCCATCTTGTCAAAGGCATCGGCAAAAATGATGTCTGCTGATGACCCGTTGTCCACCAATAGTTTTCCCGCAGTCCGTTTGCTATGTTGGCTTCTATCACAAGAGCATCGTTGTGAGGGAAACCTTGCGGCCTTACGTCCTCCTCCGAGAAGGTAATTGGGATGTGAGACCATCTTGTTTTTTCCACCCTTCCTTCCACACAAATGTTTCGCACCTCGCGAAAGTAGTGCTTCCGCTCCTTCTTGGTTTCGAACTCCGGGGCGGAGCCTCCGAAATAGGCATTATGGTGCCGACGGACGGCAAAGGATCGTTTTGGCCCTCGAGCTTGGTTGGGAGCGGTGGAGCCGAAGGACCTTTGTAGGGAGGGGGGGAGGGGGAGGGATGGGATGTTGCTCGACGGCTCGCGCTCGATATTTTGAGCTTGGAAAGTTTGTGATTGCCAAGGCGGAGGTCGGGGGGTAATTGGGTAGTGGTGGTTGGTATTGAGGTGGTTGGAATGGGTTCGCGAAAGAGTTTCTCCCAAAACTAGGATTTTGCCAAGCCGGGCGGAATGATTTACGCACTCGCTCTCTCTTTTTCCTTCCTCTCTTCTTCAAGGATAGCTTCGAACCTTTTCTTGTCCGGGCGTAGTTTGAGCTATGGTCATCGTTTTCCTTGTGGAAAATGTAATACCATTTCCTTTTCTCGTTATGGCCTCGGCCTCGCCTCGACCTCTACCTCTCGCCCCCACCTCTTCGCCCCTCGCGACCTCCCCCCCCGATTGGGGTGAGGGGGACCGGGTGGGCTTGGGACTAGGCTCGTGGATCGGTCCGCGGGCAAGGATTTTCTTGGGTGTTTTCGCCCTCCAGGCCGAAAACGCCTCGAGGATTAGCGTGAGAAGTGTTTCTGGGATTGGACCACTCCCTCTCGCTGTGTTGGTTGGCTTTCGCAGATTTTTTTCGCCGGGATTGCTCTTCCATGCACATTCGAAGTCATTGTCCGAGCGACAGTACTTCTCGAATTCTTCATAGAGGCGCTGGATAGTTTTGGGCCTTTCGCGCATGAGATGTGAGCGGAATTGGCCGGCTCTTAAACCCACGACGGCAGCGTTGATGGCAACAGCATCCAACACATTTGGTGCTTGTGCTCTTAAGTGCACAAATCTTCTGAAGTAGTTTTGGAGGGGTTCCTTGTCTTTCTGCTTACAGGAGAAAAGGTCACTCTCTGTGAGTTCCGGACGCTGGAAACCTTGGAAGTTTGAGAGGATTCGCTGCTTCAGATCATCCCATCCGTGAATCACGCCTGGGCTTAACAGAGAATACCATTGTGCTGCCGCGTCATCGGCGGCGATGATGAAAGATTTCACTAGGACGGAGTCGTCACCGCCGGCCGAAAGGATGGCGGCTTCGTAGCTCATTAGGAATTGCCTTGGGTCAGACTGGCCCGAGAATCTAGGCAGTGGAACTGGCCTGTAAGTTTGCGGCCACGGAGTGATTTGAATCTCTTGAGACAAGGGAGATTTGGGGTCCCATGGTCTCGTGCGAATGGTGTGAATGTCTTGGTGCGAGGGACCAGATTCAAAAGGGCTCGCGAAGGGGTTGCGGCTGAAGGTGGTGTGCGGAGGGGTGCTTGCCAAAGCGCGACGCCTAGATGGTGGAAATGCAATCTGCTCGCCTCCGGGGTTTTGTCGCGGCATCTTTCGCATAACTCGCTCTCCACTCTTTGGGTATGCGAAGGCTCGATTCCGAATCCCCCCAACGGTATTCTTGTGTGCTCGTAGACATCGTGCCAGTTTCAAGCGAGTAGCAAGTTGAAGTAGATCAAGAGCAAGTTTTTGAAGAAGAAGAACCTCAGTGTTTAAGCAAGGAAGGCAAGTGGTCTTCTCCCCCTGCATATTCTATTTTGTCCTATTTAACTACATGACAACTAAGTTTACCTTTATTCTGTTATTGCATTAAATTGATGGGAACACCCTTTTCAAGGACTTACCTAGACTTTTAGCCACAATCCTTGGATCAACCCATTTTAATAAATGTTTTTGGGTAGAATATGCTAGTTGCTCAAATCGGGTTGGATAAAATGGTTTTCCAAGATAAAGGCTTGTATGTTTAACGATGATGCTTTTGGTAATACAAGATCATATGATTTAATCGGAACATGGAGAACCACCCAAGAAAACATGTGCAACCACAGTGTCATATGGCTCTGACCTTAGCCAATTAATTAGGTGTGTGATTGATCTGATGGCCCTTTTCCGAAAGGAGCAGAGGGGGGGTCCGGGTTGCAGGGGTATAGCTCAGTCCTTTTGGGGTAGCAGCCTTTCCTAAGGTGCTGACCACTAGGGAGGGTTATGGTCCGCCCTGATCCGTAACTATGCGGGGCGTTAGTCTCTTGCGTGCCTTTGTAAAGGCTTTGTAGCGTCCCTATGCAATCACACCTCGAAACTGTGGTATGATGCCTGATCAGCATCGCATGGTTGGGTCTAAAGTTCTTCGGAGCTTTTACGCGAGCTGTGGGTAAAGTGTGCAAACCTCTGCAGAGTGTAAAACTGATCGATCAGCCGTGCTCACGGTTAAGAGCGGCTTGGATCCTCACATGATTAATAAACTTAAAGATGAGAATAAATCGTGATTCAATGAGATTTGGGTTGTTTTGCTTAGAAGTTTCTTAAGTGGGTTGGTATATACTTACATCTAGTAACTAGGCGTTCTTTAATTAAAAATTTGACCAACATTAAAATGCTAACCGCTGCAAAACCTTAGCTTATCCTTGATAGCCTTGCATCTTCCCCCACTTGTTGAGTACCAACCATAAGTGTACTCAGCCTTGCTTACCGCTGTTCAGAAGAGAACAATGGTGAAGAGTTCTATAGCGACTTTGAGGAGTTCTGAGGCTTGCGTCTCCCCCAGTCAAGTGCATGTGGAAGCGGAAGAGGAAGACTTGTCGTGTACTTATCGTTTTCCGATGTTAAAGACCTTCGTGTCTTCTGAATGAGTGTAGTAAGTTGTTTAACCCCTTGTTACTGTCTATGATATTACACTCATTTCGCCTATCATATGTGTGGAACTAGATCCTGGCACACATATGAGATGGATCTGGTTCCCTTCGGAAATCAGGTGTGACAATGGCAATATACATGGAATGTTTGCAAACATACTAAAGATGAATGTCATGATATGGATAGGATGTTCTTCCCATTGGACTTTACATAAGACATACTACAAGTGATCCTAAGCTAAAGAAAATCAAATATAGAGGCATGATTATATATGGTACTTGGTTGGCCTCTCTATGTTGAGCAAAGCATATTGTGAAGAAAGGAGAAGCTTGTGGTATAATAATGGGAGAACTAAGTCAAAGTTGAGTATGGCATCAAGGGATTTCACTGTTGACACAAGATGGAACTTGATGACCAATACTATGAGTTTACCGAGTACAATATCAAGTGTATCTCACTCTTACATCTTATGAAGAATATTGACTCGTACAAAGAAGCTATTTGCAAGACTTCAAGTAGAGCATTGACAAGGTCATGTGGCTATCCCTATTGTGATGGACCGACAATTAGAAGTTTGCAAAGCAAGAATAAATGATATCAATCAAAGGACAAACTATTTGAGTGAAATCTGTCGTATGGACCTCCCTGGGCCCACTACCTCGGTGGGTACCAGGACCGACTACTCGGTGGGCCCCTGGGACTACCTGACTTGCGTTGCACGGTACCCGATGGCGTGAAGCACAAGTACTACAGAGGAGAAGTACTCGGTTAGGAAGCTGTACATGTCCCGCACTGTATAGAGGACTCCTAGACGTACTCGACTAGTACTCTCTCTCTAAACCGACTTGTAACCCTGCCTCTCGGACTATATAAGGTGAGGCAGGGACCCCTCTCTCATCATCTCATCTCACGACATAAGATTGCATCATCTTGTAATCATACCCAATCAATCCAGAGCTACACAGCATACAAGACGTAGGGTATTACGCGCCTCGCGGCCCAAACCTGTCTAAATTGTGTGCCACATGTCTCTTCCTTCGAGTTACCGATCTCGGCGAGGCCACATTCATCTACTTCGGGTACTCCCCTTAGTAGGTTGCCGGTCTAAAACACCGACAGCTGGCACGCCAGGTAGGGGTTCTCGCCCGAGATCACATGGCGATCTCGATGGCTCCTGTCTACATCAAGCCAACCGTCGCCTTCAACCGCGGCGACACCTCCGTCTTCGGCGCCTGGGTCTGCACTGCTGATGGCGCTAGATCCTTCCAATGCCGCCTCACCATGCCGCCCAACCCGGAGACTGGCTTCGTGACGCTTCCCGAAGTAGTCACGGGCGAACTCGCCGGCAAGTTCGGCGAAATTTCGCTTTTCGACCAACACACCGACTTCGAGCTCGGATCCGCTTCCAACTTGAACTCGACGTCCCCGTGGGCTACCGTGTGTGAGCTGGCTGCTCAACCATCGCATGTGGTCTCCCCACCACGCGAGCGCTCCACGTGTGGCCCCTGCAACCTCTGCAGGGCCCGCACAGAGGCTCCCTCCGCGCGCCGGGCCGACAAGGAGCCCGTACCCGAGTACAACTCGGACTCCGACACCGCCCCCGGCCATGCTTCGGACTCTAACCCCCTCTCTGGCTTCTACTCAGACTCCGTGTACGAGTTCGACTTCGGGTCAGACCCTGAGGATCCCGAGTCCGAAGACAACACTACTGAGCAACCCTTATCAGGGCCGGCTTCCGGGCTGGTTATAACATCGACACCGTCCGGGAGATTTGTCTACTGGCCAGACCGTAAGCCCGCCGACCTGATAAGCGGGGACTCACGCTACGTCGCCTACCTCGACTCGCTCCCGTTCTAGGAGGGAGCACCACTCGCTCAAGCTGAGGAGTACACTCCAACTGAGGTGGCGAGCTCCAACTCCAGACTTGGAAACCCCGATCGCCAAGTCTTCATGGCTGCCGGCGACACGCCAGGAACTTCGGGGACGACACCTGACAAGTACCTCGAAGACATCTCCGCAGACGAGCTGTCTGCTGAAGCACCCGCTGACGAGACCGACGCCAACAGGGACGCTCGACGTGAGCGCGACCGAAGACGGAACGAACGACGCCGGCGTCTCCGAGACAGCTTACCCATCCGCAACCTTGCGGAGGCCCTCGAACAAGTCGAGAGCGGGGGTACACACCACCCCGAGCAATGCCTCATGTCGATCACGGCGATCGCACGCCGGGCTCGGGGGATACACGCCGGGAGAAGTCATCGCCAAGCTCGCGAGAAGACGCTTACTTCATGTGGGTCGACAACAGAGTCAACCAGCCCTCCTCCCACCGAGGAACCGCGACAACGAAGCTACAAGTCGTAGCACGGACCTCGCCGCAACCGTACTCGAGCCGAGCCGCCGGCTCGGCCCCAACCGTACTCGCGCAAACACCGGCGGACCCTCGCGGGGTGGCAACAACAATCGTGAGATCATCCCTCACCGCGACCCCCGGCGGCGGCGGCCGTGACCCCGACGGTGGCGGCAGCGACAGCGGAAGCTCCAACCATGGGGCCAACAGGAGGGCGGACGACGAAGGCGGTCACGGCGGTCGAGACATGCGAACAGCCATGCCTCCGGAGCCTCACGGGGCGGCTACGACGCCCGCCAGAAGATTGAAGAGCTGCGGCGGTAGAAGTCCACCACCGGAGGAGACAACGACGGCTTCCCCGCCTTCTCTCCCCGGCTTCTCAACTTGCTCCTCCCGGACAAGTTTAAACCTTTGGGGATCACCAAGTACGACGCGAAGCAGGATCCCATCCAGTGGCTCAGGTGCTACGCCCTCTCCATCGAGAACGCTGGCGGCAACAACGACACCAAATGCCTCTACTTCCCCTTCTGCCTGGACCAAGCCCCGCTCACATGGCTCGAGTCGCTGGACAAGCACTCGATCGACAAGTGGGACCAGCTGAAGGAGCAGTTTACCAGCAACTTCGCGGGCGCCATGGGCCGATAGGGTACTCGCATGGACCTGGCTATGGTGAAGCAGGAACAAGGCGAGACCCTCCGCAAGTACATGCGCCGCTACTTCGACAAGCGCGCCACCGTAGTCGACGTCACCGACAAGGAGGTCATCGACCTCTTCCAAGATGGCCTCTACCACCGTCGCACCTTCGAAGACTTCGGTCGCCGCCGCCCCAAGTCCACCCCCACCTCAAGGACATGATCACGTCCTGAGCGGATGAAGAAGACAAAGCTAATGCCAAGTACGACGCCATCCGTGGCAAGAGCAAGCAGAACGCGGGCGGCGGCAGCGGCAACAACGGGAACCAAGGCGGTCGCAACAACAACAACTACTCGGGTCCCAACCGCAAGCGCAAGCCAGACAACACTGTCACGGCTATCCAGCGCCTTGCGAAAGAGAACTCGAAGAAGACCTCGGGCGGCTTCAAAGACTTGCTGAAGGAGAAGTGCCCGTGGCATCTGGACGGCAACCACACCACCGAGCAGTGCTACCAACTCAGGCGAGCACTCAAGAATACTCCAGAGCCACCGCACCCTCATGACAAGAAAGGCAAGAAGAAGAACGACGGAGGCAACGACGACTTCCAGGAACCCGACAAGACCGTCAACGTCCTCTTCGGCGGACTACCCAGCAGACGGGAACAAAAGCCTTCGCATCGAGAAGTCATGAGCATTGAACCAGCGGTTCCGACGCCTCTCAGGTGGTCGGAGGTACCCATTACCTTCTCCCGCGCGGATCAATGGACCAGCTTCTCCGAACCAAGGCGTTTCCCTCTCATCCTGAAGCCGGTGGTTGCAGGCTCCAGGCTCAACAAGGTCCTCATTGACGGTGGGAGCGAGCTCAACGTCCTTTTCACCAAGACCTTGAAGAAGATGGGGCTCGACATCACCCACATGCTCACCAAGGGCTCCTCGCCCTTCTACGGCATCGTCCCCGGGAACGCGGCTATCCCACTGGGCTCAGTGGTCCTGCCAGTTACCTTTGGGGAATCTCGGGACAACTACCGTACTGAGTACGTCAAGTTCGAAGTCGCGGACTTCGAGACGTCCTACCATGCCATCCTCGGCAGACCGGCTATTGCCAAGTTCATGACGGTACCCCACTACACCTACTTGGTACTCAAGATGCCAAGCCCACTCGGTGTACTCTCACCGCAAGGGGACTTGAAGATCTCACACGACTAGGACACGGAAGGCCGTGGAGATCGCCTCCACAAATCAAGTACCCAACGCAATGATGGAGGTCTACGCTGCGTCGAAGAAGCTTGCCCCAAGTGAACTCGACATCCCAGAGAAGTCAGACAAAGCTAACAAGCCTCAGCCAACTGAGGAGGTTCTGGTCAAAACAATTGACCTTGGGACAGGCGACAACAGCAAGACTACTACCATCGGGGCGGGTCTCGACCCCAAATAGGAAGACGCGCTCATCAACTTCCTTCGGGCTAACCGCGACATCTTCGCGTGGAAGCCAGCGGACATGCCAGGGGTGCCCAGGGAGTTGATCGAGCATTCCCTCAACGTCGATCCTAAAGCTACCCCAAAGCGACAACACCTCTGCCGTTTCGCCGACGATAGACAGGACGCCATCAAGAAGGAACTTGCCAAACTACTCGCGGCCGGCTTCATCAAAGAAGTCTTCCATCCTGAGTGGCTCACCAACCCTGTCCTCGTCCGCAAGAAGAACTCGAACGAGTGGAGGATGTGCGTCGACTACACCGACCTCAACAAGCACTGCCCCAAGGACCCCTTCGGGTTGCCGCGGATTGACCAAGTCATCGACTCCACGGCGGGCTGCGACTCGCTCTGCTTCCTCGATCGCTACTCCGGTATCACCGATTGCGATCAAGGAAGAAGACCAAGAGAAGACCGCGTTCATCACCCCGTTTGGCGCGTACTGCTACACGACCATGTCCTTCGGGTTGAAGAACGCCGGCGCCACATATCAACGAGCTATCCGGGCTCGCTTCAAGAGGAAACTCAACAAGAACGTCGAAGCCTACGTGGATGATGTGGTTGTCAAGACCAAAAACTCCAGTACCCTCATCGACGATCTTGAAGAGACTTTCGCATCCTTGCGCGAGTACCGTTGGAAGCTCAACCCGAATAAGTGCGTCTTCGGCGTACCTTCGGGCAAACTACTCGGCTTCATCATCGCCCACCGCAAAGCATCGAAGCCAACCCCGAGAAGATCTCCGCCATCACCAGCATGAAAGCTCCCACGTCCATCAAAGACGTCTAGAAGCTGTCCGGATGCATGGCGGTTCCGACCGTATTTATCTCGAAGCTTGGAGAACGGGGGCTCCCCTTCTTCAAACTACTCAAGCACCAAGAGAAGTTCGTGTGGACTCTAGAGGCGGACCAAGCCCTTGCCCAGCTCAAGGACTTCCTATCGAAGCCACCAGTCCTCACGGCTCCTCGCAAAGGTGAGCGGCTCTTGCTCTACCTCGCTGCGACTACTCACGTGGTCAGTACTGCCATCATCGTCGAGCGGAAGGAAGACGGCCACGCCTACCCAGTCCAGCGACCAGTCTACTTCGTCAGCGAGGTCCTGTCGGAATCTAAGACACGCTACCAGCCCGTACAGAAGCTTCTGTACGCAGTGCTCATCACCTCGCGGAAGCTACGACACTACTTCCAGGAGTACTCCATCTCCGTCATCACCGACTACCCGCTCGGTGACATCCTACGGAACCAAGATGCTACTGGAAGAATCTCCAAGTGGGCAGTCGAACTTGGCACCCTCACCATCGACTTCAAGCCACGTCGGCCCATCAAGTCGTAGGCACTAGTCAACTTCATGGCGAGTGGCGGGAGAATCGGCTACCTACTCCGGCCGTGCGACCGAGCACCGGGTGATGTACTTCGACGGCTCACTCAACCTCGAGGGCGTAGGTGCGGGGAGTACTCTTGATCCGTCCAATGGGCGAACAACTCAAGTACGTCCCGCAGATCTTCGGAAGGTCTCAAACAACAAAGCCGAGTACGAAGCTCTCCTACATGGGCTTCGCCTTGCGGCTTCACTAGGCATCAAGCGGCTACTAGTTTACGGCGACTCCGCGGTGGTCATCAACCAAGTCAACAAGTCCCGGGACCGCAACAAGGAGAACATGGACGCCATACGCCTAGAAGTCCGCAAGCTCGAGAACAAGTTCTACGGTCTCGAGTTCCACCACATCGTCCGCGACAACAACGTTGCGGCGAACGTCTGTCGAAGCTTGGTTCTACTCGCGCTCAAGTACCGGCGGGCGTCTTCGTCCACGAGCTTCACGCGCCATCCATCCCGGAGCGGCGCCACCGACCACTTGTCTCATCGCATCCCCGGGCCGGCCGAGAGGTCATGATGATCGACGTGGACCGGAGGCAACCCTTCATCGACTACCTCACCGAGCGAAGGTTCCCTCGGACAAAAACTTGGCCGAGCAAAGTCATCCGCCGCGCCAAGTCCTACGTCCTCGTCGGAGACAAGCTCTACGGATGGGGCGCATCTTCCGGAGTACTCATGAAGTGCGTCCCCGGACAAGAAGGCAAGGACATCTTGGAGGAGATCCACAATGGCGTCGCGGCAACCACGCGTCCTCACGCACGCCGGTCGGTGTTGAGCGGTTAATAGTTGTATCAAAGTTCGTTTATGACTTGCAAGCGGACAAGTCTCCCGTCGTAGTCAAGGGACCCTTCTTCCCTCGAGTGGTGAACCCAAGGTATCGAATCCGTGGAACAATGTGCAACGCAAGGATTCAATCTAGTAAAGCAAGGTAAAGCTATCTATTGGAGAATCAAATTGCATCTAATCTAAGATATCATAAGGAAAACGAATCTAATCTAATATACTAAAGAGGTAACAAGAGAAAGCAAGAGATAACCAATCTAGAGAGTCTAGATCATGCTTATGTTGTAGCTCCAAACAAGATAGATGAAGATAGAAAAGCGAATCTCATTAAAAGCATCTTTAAATCGTGGCCTTCCCATCCGACTCCGAAAATGCCCGCCTTTCGGAACCCCCGTTCGTCACAACGTATCCCTATTCATGCGGGTAGTCTAGGGCGAGTTCGATAGAACAAGTTGAAATCACTTGGCCGGTCCGGTATGCACCTCTAGCCACCGCGGCTACAAGAGCACCCTATGTAATCTAGCTATAGACTAGATCGTAGAAGAAGCAAAACCAAGAAGAAAACAAAATCATCGAGAAGACACTTAATCGCTAGAAATCGGATTCACTTACAAACTTCACCATGAATGATTACATGAACAAGTTCACCACCGGGGCCCTCCCTCGATCTTGATCCTCGCTCCGAGCTCCGACGTGGTCTTCCATGCAAGGTTCCCACGTCGGCTAGGGAAACCCTAGGCAACTAGCACGACCCTCATCTCCGAGATGGTGTCCCTCAAGCTTCTCTCGCTCCTCGGCGGCGGATTACGACTTGATTGATGCGTGGCTCTTGGTCGGGGGGGCTATTTATAGCCCGAGAAGCAATTAGGTCAAAGGGGAGGCCGATTGGGCCCCGAAAAGGGCTGGGCCGGCCGGCCGGGCCGGCCGACCCGGGCCCAATTCGACCCATCTCGTGGCTCGCTTCGCCGGTGTTGCTTCCCGCATCTTCTAGATGCTCTCCCCTTTTGCATGTGGGCCCTTGACGTCGGTTTCTCTCCGAATTGGACTCAACTCCTTGTCTTGCAAGATTCAAGACTTTTCGGTTCGGTCCTCGGAGTTTATCATCTTCTCGGGCTTGGTCCTTGGGCTCTTGAAGTCATGTTCACTTCATTGCTTGACTTGTATCGGGCTTCAAGGTCTTGTCATGAGGTGCTTAATGAACTTATCCCGAAGTCTTGCTTTCAACGTTAAAACCCCGCGTAAACACTTAACTCCAAAACCGACATGCACAAGTGAACTTGTTATACCACGGGGGTTAGTACCAATGAATAAGATACAAAAGTCATGCCAACACCGAAGGTAAACTCATGGCTAGGTTGACGGATTTTCACCGTCAACGGTCGGCAAGGCCTTCCGACGAGCTTTCTACCGGCCCACGGCTCCGGGCGACGCCGAAGAACTCGTCGAAGGTGCCAAGGGTGCCGGTACTTTGCCAAGCAACAACACGTCCCGGCCTACAAGCTAGTCACCATACCGCCAACTTGGCCCTTCGCCCGCCGGGGGGCTCGACATGATTGGGCCACTACCAACTGCGCCAGGTGGATTCAACAGAGTATTGGTGGCTATCGATAAGTTCACCAAGTGGATCGAGGTCAAGCCGGTCACATGTCCCAAGGCTGACAGAGTACTCGACTTCCTGGATGAACTCGTGCATCGCTACGGACTACCCCATCGCATCATCACAGACCTGGGCTCCAACTTCAACAACCACCAGTTCTGGGAGTACTGTGAGAACAGCGGGATCGACGTCCGATACGTCTCAGTTGCCCATCCTCGGGCCAACGGACAAGTCGAGCGCGCCAACGGGATGGTGCTCGACGCTCTCATGAAGCGGCTACACGACGTCGCTAACTCTAAAGGAGGCAAGTGGATCAAGGAACTACCCAATGCACTGCGGGGGCTACGTACTCGGCCCTCGAAGCCAACGGGGCAATCCCCTTACTTCTCGGTCTACGGCTCCGAAGCAATCCTCCCTCGCTAATGTCATATGGGATTCACTAGCGGTGGAGCACTACGACGAAGGCGTCTCCGAAGACGACGGACGAGTTGACATCGACGGACTCGAAGAAGCTTGCCGCACCGCCCTCGTCCAATCGGCAATGTACCCGGAGGGCATCCGACGCTACCACGATCGCAACGTCAAGGAGCGCTCCTTCAACGTTGGTGATCTCGTCCTCCGCCGCATCCCGAACACGGAAGGACTACACAAGCTCGGCTCGCCACGGGAAGGTCCCTTCACGGTCGCAAAGGTGACCGGGACCGGGCTCCTACCGCCTCCGCACACTTGAAGGCGAAGACGTCAACAACTCGTGGAACGTCGACCGGCTCCGTCGGTTCTACGCCTAGTCTACACAACTACCCCGGGGCTCAAGTCTACACGACTACACCAAGACCCCCTCCGCCGTAGCGACCTCCGGGTCCGGGCACTAGTCTCGGACTACCCCTCCGCCGTAAGCGGCCTCCGGTCCGGGCACTAGTCTCGGACTACCCCTTTCCGTAAGCGGCCTCCGGTCCGAGGCACCGGTCTCCGGACTACTCCTCTCCGGGAATCCGGCCCATGCGGCTACCTACGGATCGCGGCTGCGCGACGAGCGACAAAGGACTCTAGCAGCGGTCTACCGAGAGACCATGTACTTCTAGATCTAGCCTATACGGCTACTTACGGATCTACTGCTGTAAGCGGCTTCACGCCCTAGCACTACTTAGCCGTAGGCGGCCTCCATGTCCTGGCGACTACTCTGTAATTACGGCCCTGGCCATCTAGGTGTACTTCTTCAGTAATAAAGTTTGATTATTCATCAACTACTTTACTGCCTTCCTTCCCTCAGTGGGACTACTGCCGAGTATGACTACTCGCAACAACTCCACGATGGGACTCCGCACTCCAAGATCGCGATAATGAGTACTCATTGACGAGAGTTTTTCTTCATTCATACTTAAGCAATTTCGTTACAATTGTTTTTGTACAACTACTGCTACGAGCTAACTATTACAGGACTACTGGAGATTAAGTTTCTCGGCTACTTGATCTGCAATAGGCGCCATCTGCTCCATCAGCTCCGCATACTGCTCGTCAGTACAGTTGGCGGCTAGCCCGCCGGCGACTACATCTACGGGAGCCTTCGGGAAGTACGACTTCATGAAGGCCAACACTTGGTTCGGGATCGACTTCGCCAAATGCTTCACGTAGGTTGCCAGCCGGCTGGGGGCTTCCTTCAACCAGTCCACCAGCGGCGCTATCTTGGGACCGCCAGGATGAGGCGCTAGCAGCCTCGCGATGGGGAGCGCGGCTTCTTCAAGTTCCTTGAGCTGGGCCCGCAGCTTCTCGCAATCCTCGTTCAGCTTTTGCAATGATTTGTAGCAGTTGACGTGGTCACGGTCTGATGCAATGCGGAGCTCCATGTGCTTGTCGCACTCGTAAGCAAGCTCCTTATAATCGAACTCCGACACGGCGGGCCTCTTGCTCCCGGTAGAAAAGGTTCTTCAGATCAGTTTCCGAAGCCTTCAGCTGATCAACTCGAGTCTCAAGCTCTGCAACCAACAAGGCACACCGGGTTAGACTACCTCTCGACCTCCAACAAGTACTCAACAAGACAAATGCTATACCTTTGTTCTTGTTGTGGAGAGATTTGTTCTTCCGCACCAAGTCATCGCTCTTCGCCTGCATCTCTTGGACGTCATTATAATACTTGGCGAAGGCGGCGTCCAGCTTTGACTGCATGGTGGCGGCGTGCTTCCGGGACTTCACGAGTTGACCCTCCAATGTCTCGGCCCGAAGCACCACGTCGCCATACCCTTGAAGCATCTCCAACCTCAAGCGGGACCTCTCAGCGACGTCCTGCCCAAACAACACACATCAGATGAGTACTCAACGCTAAAAGGATTGACTACTCAAAGGGTTATGACTACTCACCTTCATCCATTGTTCGGCTTGGCGCACCACTTCAAGATGCCGAGCCACCGTTGCCGGGTCGACCAGATCGTCCGCCAACAACTCGATCCCGCCACGACTACTCGTAGCGGCTTCGGTCATCGGCGCCGAGCGGATTGGCTCCGCGTCTTGGATCTCCGTTGAGCGGACGACCACCTGCAGAGCGGGTTCCGCGTGCGTCGTCCCCTCCTCCCCGTCGTCGCGGCGGCTTCTCCGCCGCCACCTCCATCGGCTCGGGGGCTTCTACGGCGGCCTCCGAGTTTCGGTGCCACGTCTTCTACGGGCACCGCCGACGGGATCTCGCTTCCTTCGGCCTCAGCACCTGTCGACAAGAAGACAAGTGTATCAGTCAACATGGCGACTACGACTACTCTACGAGGGCACTTCGACTTCAGCAGAGTACTCACCTTCAACCACACTGGCCTCGGGCAACGTAGCCTCAGCGGCCGATGCCTCGGGCTCCGCCTGAGGGGTGGGAGCGGACTCCTCAGCGGGCAGCGCGGCTTCTTCTTCTGTCACCGCTGAGGTGGGTTCATCCCCCTCCCAGGACAAGTCCGTCGATTTCCTGCAGGGTACACAAGCCGGTTGTCAATCAAGCACGACTACCACATCAAGTACTACTCGGGAAGAATCAACACTTACAAGCTTGACCGAACCACCGTCACGGTTGGGGCGCCGAGGATACTGGCGATGTCGACCAGTCCCGCCTCGGTAGGCGCCTCCTCCCGCGCCTGCGCGGCGCGCGCCTCTTCCGCGGCGGCGGCGCCGGGTTCCGTGCTCCCCCGAGCGACGAGGGGGGCTGACGCTCCATCTGCGCCAAGAGCTCTTCGACAGTGGGGGCTAGGCTACGACTTCCAGCGGCCTCCCCCATCGTGTCCCACTCGCCTTCGTCGCCCTGCTCAACGGGCTCGGTAGGCGGCATCTCCTGCAAGCAAGGAAACTTCATCATCAACACATGAACTCGACACATCAGTACTCGACTACACTACTCAAGATGGCTTACCTCTTGAGACGTGGTCTCTGTGACCTTTAACTTCTTGGCCACGCGCTTGCGGGCCACATTGCGCAGCCTCCTCGGTGGCGCGGGCAGACTAGCCTCCAGGCTAGCCGGCTGATCCTGAACGAGAGGGATGTGAGGTAAGCCAGGACGGCTAAACCTCGGTCGCAGCTGGAAGCGGTCCTGCAACATCTCCTCGTCGTCGTCCTCTTCGGACGTGTCTTCCACGACAACTGTGTCATCTCCCTCGCAAACTTCGCGCTGCTCTTTGGCCTTGGCTTTCCCCTCCTCTGGGACATCGACTAGCGGAGGAGGTGACGGCAGCTCGGAGACGAACTTCTTCAAGTCATCTTGCAAGAACAACTCATCAGTGCGACTACTCTTGCGTAATGAGTACTCGACTATGGATGCGGCTACTAACCTCCTTTGGTGGGCGCGCGGCGGAGTACTCCGGTACGGGGCACAGTGTGTACGCCGGCATATCTTTGAAGATCCGGGCCAGCCTGTCTACAATGTCGTCGTCGTCGACTTCGTCTCCAGGCATCCGCGACATGTCGTCGTCGCCAGTGTACTCGTACCCTAGGGTGTCGCGAGCCATCAACAGCTGCACCCTGCGCTTCATGAAGCTGAAGGCCACGTGCTCGGCCCTCAGTCCGGCTTCCCTCAGCGCCTTGATCCGCGCCAACAACTCGGGCAGCTGGATCCCTTCTTGCATCGTCGGCTCCGAGTTCCACCACGGACGATGCTTGGGCCGCTTCCCACCGGGCTTCGGCGGCTCGGGTGGTGGTTCGTGACGTAGAACCACTTGGCCTTCCGATCCCCGATTGGAGTTTATCAACTTGTAGGAGAGGTGCGCTCGGCGGTGTCCTCCCTCATCCGGATCCCCGCTCCTCCGACTACTCGCGGGTTGCGGCACCGGGTTGCGGCTTCACCGGAAGAACTTCGGAACAAGATCCAATGGTGCTTGATCCCCGAAAGGCTTCGCAAAAATGTACGAAGATAGCGGTGTGGAAGATACCATTGGGGTTGAGGTTGAGGTACTCGATGCCGTAGTACCCCATGAGCCCCTTGAAGAAGTCGCTCGCCGGGAGAGACAGTCCGCGCTCCGCGAACCGCGCGAACATCGGGATCTCGTCTGGATTCTTCTCCATGGGCTACGGATCCCCGGCGGCGGCCCTCCACATGTCCACCTCCTTCTCCCACAGGAATCCACTGTTGAGAAGGGCCAGCAAGTCTTCAGTCTTCGCCTTGGACTTATTCCATTCGCGGTTTGGATCTGGCCACGGCGAGGACACCGGCGGAGATGTCCCTACGGTAGATCCGGCGGCCTCTTCACGGCCCCTCTTCTTTCCGCCGGCGGCCTTCGTGGTCTTCGACGGAGACGGCTTCATCCTCCAGGTGCACGGTGTCTTCACGCGCATTCGCTCGGGGGCTGCAGTGGTGGCTCCCTACGGCGGCGCACCTGGATCTAAGCTCTACTCAGCGGCGGCGGTGCGCACCAGTGGCGATTCTTGGCTAGATCTGCTGGAAATAGCTACAACTGTGTAGGGTGAAAACCCCTAAGGGGTTTGGCTTCTATTTATAAGGCAACGCGGCCCCTCAACGGCCGGATGGATAAGTCTGTGCTCGGCTGACTCAGCGGTCGCGCGTGACTTTTCGAATTCTACTAGTCGACGCGCCTCACCTCGGGGGCTCGGCTACTCCAACTCGACTTCCTGGGAAGCGGCAAGACTCAAGAGCATCTCAGGACACATTCTACAAGATGACCCTTCAATTCGAGAGGAAGTACTCGACTTAATGCTCGGGGGCTCCGTGCCACGTGTCCTTCGGTTTTTTCTCCGGATGTTTCGGGATATTCTTGCCAAAACTTCAGATGGACTCTCGGCCCGAGTCTACAACTCAACCTAAGGCTCGGGGGCTACTCCATATGGAGTGCGATTTTGCAATCGCACTTCCATATCGATTTCGGCTTCAAAACAACATGGGCATTGTTGAAGACCTTCAAGGGCGCACTCGAGAAGACTTCGAGATTGCTCAAACATCGGTTGGAGTACATTCCGGCCTCGGGATGCTTCGACTACTCTTGAGGACTTTTGACTTGTAGTACTCGGGGACGCTTGAGGACTACTCGTTAAGGTCGTCAAGACTACTTGAAGCTATCCTTCTCGACTACAAAGTACTCGGGGGCTTGTCGTATGGACCTCCCTGGGCCCACTACCTCGGTGGGTACCAGGACAAACTACTCGGTGGGCCCCTGGGACTACCTGACTTTCGCTGCACGGTACCCGATGGCGTGAAGCACAAGTACTACAGGGGAGAAGTACTCTGTTAGGAAGCTGTACATGTCCCGCACTGTATAGAGGACTCCTAGACGTACTCGACTAGTACTCTCTCTCTCTAAACCGACTTGTAACCCTGCCTCCCGGACTATATAAGGCGAGGCAGGGACCCCTCTCTCATCATCTCATCTCACGGCGTAAGATTGCATCATCTTGTAATCATACCCAATCAATCCAGAGCTACGCGGCATACGGGACGTAGGGTATTACGCGCCTCGCGGCCCGAACCTATCTAAATTGTGTGCCACGTGTCTCTTCCTTCGAGTTAGGCCACATTCATCTACTTCGGGTACTCCCCTTAGTAGGTTGCCGGTCTAAAACACCGACAAAATCTCAAATGGAATTCTCTCTATGGTGCAAGGCTTGACTCAATTATGGCAAGGATAAGTGATGAAGAGATCGAGATGGCTAAAAAGAGGAACTAAGCAAAGGCTATGGATAGCGATCATAAGCAAAGTGGCTAGAGTGAAGTTGAGAGCGTCAAGGATTTCGAAGTATCATATCTGTTGATGCAAAATCTGCACCCTGCGTCAAGCACACAGCAAGCCGAACAAGCTAGCTTCACACACGAGTAGATTCCAAAAGCGTGCCAGTCAAATTTCCTTGAAAATTAACAAAAGACAAAGTAATTAAATACCAAAGCTTGGAACTTGCCGGGTGGTACCAGACAGTTCCAAATTTACGGCTAGAAAGCCATGTAAGATGACATATAGCTACGAGAAGCTATCTGCCAGCAAATTAGAAACCATTCGGGAGCTTTAAAGCGTGAAACAAAACATAGCCGAACGGATGACGTAAGCATGACGATAGATCGGTCTTTATTTGGATAAAATTGCATGCACATGAGACCGTAACCGATCCTCGAGAAAAGATGATAATAAACAATAAATGAAGCAAAGCGTGATTACAAACATGTAATAAACAAGCATGCATAGGCTCAAAGCACTAGTCTACCGCATGTCTAAGTACTCCAAAACCCGTCAAGCATGAAACTAAACAAGTTTATCCACCGCATGATACAACTTGTTTGAGAAGATCACACTACTAACCACAATTAGATCTATCCACCGCATGATATAATCTAAATATGGAAAGCTAAAAGCACACGTTGTTTAAAACATAACTTATAAACACGTTTTACTCGTGAAAGCATAACCGAATACAGCTAGACAGCCGAATCGGGGTCCATGAAGAAGGAACAAACATTGTCAAAGATGGCAAACCTATCAGATTGATTAAAAATCTAATCCACCTGATGATTAGCTTTAAGACAACCCAAAAACCTACATCTACCGCATGATACCCAGTTCTGTCAAGATTTACGCAAGATTAACGAGATTGAACCTGCAACATGTAACAACCTAGATTGGTTCGGTTTCGGCTATTTGGCAAACACGTGATCCACATGCCTTTTGAAGCAAGATATGAACGTGCGATGTGAAAATCACTAAACAAGATGAAGCCGATCCAAGTCAATCTAAATTGGGCAAAAGAATGTTACATGAATTTAAACATAAAGTAAAAACTCAAAGCAACACAAGGTAACTTAATGAATCTATTAGATCTTGCCAAAATCCAATAGAGCCGATAACTAGCTTCAAGCTAGACCTTAGCCCACCGCATGGCTCATGACCTAACAAGAAACCCTCTTGAACCAAGCTTAAATCTACTGCATGATATTAAGCATGGTAACAAGACTACTTGCATCACGATCTAAATCCACCGTATGATACTAGACATGATACAAGGTTGCCGGTACTTACGGAGGTCGACGGATCGATGAACCCTCTCGAAGAACTCGACGACACGACTAAAGGACTCGAAAGTTTGGCGTAAAGCTGGTTTGTTATGAGAATGTTTCGATTACAATTACATACATCCAGGGTCCATATTTATACCCTGCCGCGGCATGACTCCTGATGGACTACGAGCACAATATTTGATACCTAATTTATCTCCAAGTGCGAATGCTTATCCATCCATTCGTCCCTTCCGCTCGGGCCACGTCACCACGAAATCCCGCAAAATCAGCGTAAACAGTCCCTTTGCCGAACGGAAGCAAACTGCCGACCGCAAGCTCCTCTGCCGAATCCTTTTGAAGAAACCTTCCTTCTCTGGACGGATTTTTTCACCAAGTCGGGCCCACAAATCAGACTCCTTCCTGTACCAAATTTTGGTGTTAACATATGCCCCTTCAATTTCGGGATAAAAGTAATTTTATTCCGAAATTGACTACAATTGCCAACGTCTTCAGGTTAAATCTGTTCAACACCTATTCTCTCTCCTCACAATCCATCGGAGCCTCCATCCAGATCCAAACCCTAGGTCATCCTTCCCCAAAGCTCGAATCTTCAATGGCAGGTCAAACTCAAGCCGTTCAGGTAAATTTTATCCCTGTAAGCTTTATTCGGCATTACCCTTTTCAATTTTACTTCATATTTATTCCTCCGCCTTTTCTTGGCAGGAACTCTCCACCGAGCTTTTGATTCGTACTGAGACCAATTCGACATCTTATTTCCTTGGACATCTGGGAACTTCCGATCCCCGCGAGTTCATTGCAGCCGAATCCCAAAGAATCCCCTTCAAGGTGGCTTTATCAGGACCTTCCCTGTGGAAAAATGCTTTCAAGAACTGGCCTTTGCCTCCAATTGCCGGCTGGAGAAATTGGTATAAAAGGATACTTGCAGATACCAGTGCCAAGACCAGCAACTGGGACAGTCTTCGCATCGCTCAATGCTTGGAGTTATCTTTGGCCGAGACCCCAAAGAATGAAAATCTTTTGATAGCGGCTTGCCATTTTTGGTCCAACGGCGTCGACGCCTTCCTCTTTGGTCATGGCCCAATGTCCCCAACTCTGGCCGACGTGTACATGATCACCGGCCTCGACATTTCAGGATCTGTGTACCCTTGGGAATTCAAAGGCTCCACAAGGCAGACAGGAGTGAAATCAGGAAGTGGATACAAATCATATATCCAGAATCACATGAAAGATGGCCCTCTAAGTGAAGTCGAATACAGGGCATTCCTGAACATGTGGCTGTGCAGGTTCATTTTCTGTGGTAAAGCCAATGAGCCAACTTTGAATCATATTGCAATGGATACACGCTTGGCTACTGGTAATCGCGTTCCTCTTGGAAAATACCTCCTGGGGAGTGTGTATCATATGCTTCATCAGACTATCTCTCAAATGCACACTGGCCAGAAGATACTATGTGTCAACGGCCCTTGGTGGTTTGTGTAGATATGGCTACAACTGTACATGCATCAGATCGTCAACATTGACCTCAATAACCGGCTTTTCCTTTCATCTAGCTATAAAGAAGGGGGAGCCCAAATCACCAGAGGATGCCAGACCCATGGGGAAGCTGCTTCAACTGTTTCCATTGATCAAAATGTCAGTCAGCTTTTCGAGCTCTTCTTCAGAGGCTTCCCTAATCCCCTTTGGCTCCATTACCTGGACAATGACAATTTAACTTCCCTTGTGAATTCTCCTTTGAAACTGGACGCCGTGATGCAAGGTCTATAGAGATCTTCAATATCTTCATCCATCCATGTCCTTTGCCAGCTGAATTTTGTGGAGGGAGGTTAAATCACAGTACTTATGAATACTATCAGCCAAATATGATGGCCCGACAGCTTGGATGTGGCCAAATGCCCCCAAGATTATTTCTTCATGAATTCCTCAAACCCAGAGAGGAAATCAAGGACAACATACAAGCCAGAAGGGTCTTCAAGTATGAATGCAGCCCAACTCTTTATACCTGGCCTTTCACACCTATAACAATAGCTCATCCCACCTTCATCTCCTGGTGGCAAGAATTTCATGACCATATCTTCAGCGAGCCAGTGCACTCATTCTGCTTGGGGTTGATGCCTGATTTTCGGCCAACCTCAGAGGTAACACACTTGTCCTTTTCCCTTGATCAGACATACCTTTCACCACTAACCATGATCTTGATCATTTCCTGCAGAACACAGTGCCTGCCCCTCGAGCCAGGACAATTACTTATAATATGGTATATCCAATTTCGGCTCTAGGATTTAAATCCCTAACTCTGGCTCAGCTGATGGCCAGGTATGCTACAATGGACTCAATTCTCTTCAGCTCTACTGCTGATAAGAGGAAAGGCCTATCCCTGATTGCACCTCCAGCTGCCAAGAGGATAAGAACCACCAAAAAGGTCCCTGTGGAGGTAAGATTTCCCCTTTCTTGAACACAAGATTACTCTTATTCTGACAAATTTCATCTTGTGCAATTTCAGGCTAGAACCCAGCAGCCATCAGTTTCAAAATCTGCCAATGCTTCATCTATTGGTATGACCTTTATTACTTTACTTTTCCCTCAAAGATCAATACCCACACTGGCATTTACCCTTCATTTGGCATTTGCAGAAGAAATAGTGGGGAATCACCCCGTGGAAGACTCTCCCCCTCAGCATGCAAGTTCACCAAGGGCTGAACCATCTTTTGCTCAAGTGGAGATTTTATCCTCGTCAGGGACCCAGTCACCCCCTTCTCAAACAGAAGTGCCAGCTTCACCAGAGATGAACCCATTAATTCAACCAGAAGCTTCAAGCCCTCTGAGGGTTCAATCCCCCCTTGGCCAAGCAGAAATCCCAGTCTTGACAAAAGTAAATCCACCTTCACCTCAGCCAGAAGCTCCAAGTTTGTCAGAGACAGCACCAGCCTCCCCTCAAGTAGAAGCTTCAACTTCACTAAGAATTCCTCAGACTCCTCTTCCACCAGTGGTCCAAGAAATCCCCTCTGAACCTGAACAAGTCCCTGCCCCAGTTCGGGGAATCAGGCATGAGGTAAGCGCATGCACCCAACTCTGTTACCTCCTTTTAACAAACCATTCCTAACCCGGCAATCTTTCCTTTTCAGGATCAAACTGCATCACCATCAAATTCATCGTGGTGAATGATCCGATTGCCGAAACGGGAGATAGAGGAACTCAAAATCAGGCTCTACCAGAGGAAATTCAGACAAGGCTCAAAGAAATCTTTGCCTGGCTGCAAAAGGATGCTCGAGATCAAATTAGAGATGTTGATCATTTCGAGGAAATGCTTGAACCCATCAACCAAAAGCTCCCTGAATACGTCAAGGCTTCATTGGAACCCATCTCCGGCCTGGATATTCATTATGTGGCAATAAGGCGAGCCTTGAAGAGTCAATCTACCCGACCAGCCGTTGAGCAAAAGAAAGCCAAAGCTGAACAAGCTGCGAAGGGAGCACAAAGCCAGACTGAGATCCACAAGGAAATGTTGATCAATCTGCAATCTGCTCACGAATTGAAAATTGCCAGAAAGATTGCACTGGAAGCAGAGCTGAAGAATTTGTCAGCTGAAATAGAAGCTGACGACAAGAAAATAGCCGAGCTTCCTGGACTGATAGAGAAAACCCAAGAGGAAGCATCATCGGCCATAACTGAAGCAAATCAGTGCGAGGCAGAGCTCACCGTCCTGTCCAACACTCAAAAAGATTATCAGGAACGCACTCTGGCGGTGGAGTAGGAGACTTAGGTGGCCTCGGTTCGCGCCCAGCTTCAACAAGATCGCGCGACCCTCGAGGAAGCGCACGCTTGGCAACGCCAGGCCAAGGAGAAGGCCAAGGAGGCGGAGGAGATGAGGGCGAGCGTGACCGAGAAGGCCGTGTCTCTCGCGTCGGTGGAGGAGCAGCTCCGGCAAGAGCGGGCCGCACGCCAGTAGACAGAGGACCAACTCCAGCTGGAGCGGGCTGCCCTCGTCGAGGCCCGTCTGCCCTCGAGCGGGAACACCTGGCGCGGGAAGAGGCACAGGGTCGGCTCCAACAAGAGCGCACCGCTCTCGAGGGGGCGCAGGCAACCCTTAAGCAGCGGGATGACGATGTCTCGCGGCTTAATAGGGAGCTGGTGCAGCTCAGCATCTCGCACGAGGACTTGCACCAGTCCCTCGAGGAGCAAGAGGCCACGGTCCGTGACTTGCGGCGAGAGGCTGAGGAAGCGCGCAAGGCCCTCAACTCGGATAGGAAGAAGGTCGAAGGTGAGTCGCGTTCTGCCCCCTTTGGTTTGTCGATTTGGTATGCTCGGGATCCGCTCCCGACCTTTGTTTCTTTGTTGTTGGTTTTCAGGTTTGCGGACCGCCCTGGGGAATACGACCACCCAGGCTGAGGCTGTGCAGACGACCTACAACTCCTCGCAACAGGAGTTGGAGGAGCTGTGGGATGCCGTCCTCGAGGTCTGCCAGGAGGTTGAGGAAGGCGAGGCGCAGGTTGGGAGCTCGCTAGCGAGTCGCCTACATGCCCTCGGCAGGCATGTCTCCCAGCGCATGCGCTGCGCCCTTCATCTGGGCGTCAAGAAGGCCCTTGGCGTTGTCGGTGCGGAATATGGTCCCGACACTAACCGGTAGATAGCGCCGTGGTCTATCCCTCAATGGTCGATGCTAAGCAACAAGTGACACGAGAGGTTTATCCTGGTTCCCGCCGAGGGGCCGTACGTCCAGCAGGGGCGTGCTCGGGGCACTATATTACTTAGCACCGGGGGTGCTTGTAGTGGGGCAAATACAAGCAAGGCAGGAGAGGAAGTGTAGCTTCCAAGTCCCTGGTGGAGTGGCTGAAGATATTGTGGGAGAATGGGAATGAGTACGTGTGTGGTGCGAAGTGTTCTCGTCTCCGTTCGTCTGTCTCCCCCCTCCCCCTTTTATAGATCAAGGGGGCAGCGGGTTACATGCACGCCGCGCTACCTAGCTACGTGAGGGAGCACGTCGCGCTACGGTGTAGAGTGGGCGGCCGTCCGGGCGATCCTCGCAGCGATCTGGTCATCATGGCCTGACTTGTACCCGAACAGTGGCGGTTCGAGGGTAGGAGAGTGGCAGATGGTGGTGGCGTCCTCTGATAGGCTTCGAGGGGGGGCGCCGACGATGGGCGGTACGGGGCACGGGGAGTAGGCGAACGGCGTTCCTTCCCAACGCGCTTCACATTGTCGGAGTGGTTGCTTTGCGCGGTCCGGGGCGTGCGCCGCGCGCGTGGGTACGGCGGCCGCGCGCGTTACGGTGGCGGGATGGCGATCCCGCCGGCCTAGCGCCTCCACCCAACCCCGTAGGGTCACGGGAAAGTGAAATCGAGGGTGCGCCGGCCCCCCTTCGAGGGTCGGGCGCGTTAGGCCGTACCGTAGTGGGCGCGCGGTGTCACGGGGCGACTCGGCCGTACGCACGGTCCCTCCCCCACGGGGGTGGGGATGGGCTCCCTCCCCGGGGAGTTGGTGCGACGGCACGGGGCGCGAGCCCCGGGCGCATGATGGCGCGCGTCCGCGGCGTCGGGGCGTTAAATGCCCGTGTACGGGGCCGGCGCACGCGTGCGGGGCGCCCGTGAGCGTGGCGGGCCCCGGCCGAGGGCGGGACGGACCCTCGAGCGAGACGAGACCCGCTCGAGGGGAAGTGAGCCCTCGAGCGGGGGTGGGACCACTCGAGGGAAGAGTTGCCCCTCGAACGGGGCGGAGCTCGCCCGAAGAGGAGTGCGCCCCCGGCGAGGGCGGGCACGCTCGAGGGGACTTACGAGAGGGTCGTCTTGGTGGGCCGTCGGGGTCCGCGGCGTGGGCGTGTCTGCATGGTTAGTCACGCATGGTTAGTCTTAACGTGTTTCGGTACGGGATTTGAGTGAGGATTTCCCCGTTGTTTAAGGGGACCCCTAGGGGCGTCCCCGACGGTAGCCCCCGAGCATCCGCGGGTTTGCCATTGAGGTTCCCGCGGATGCGGAACCTGCCGATAGGACGTTCTTCCCTCCTTGTTTGCGAACGCTTTCCGTGGGGCCGCGTCGGCGGACCCGCGGGTCTAGCCCCGAAGCCTGCGGGGGGTGTGGGCTCTCTGCGAGGGGTTAACCACGAGAATTTTGGACGAGAGGGCGTGGCACATATGCCCAACCGGCATCGGCGGTATTTCGGCCCGGCTTCGGGGGTGCACGCACCGCGTCCTTGTCTCCCGGCGGGTGCAGTTTCAAGGAGGTGTAGCCGTGCGTCAAGCCCCCGAGCCTTGGCCCGTTCGAGGCGATCGGGTCGAGCCTGACGACTTGCTTTTTAACGCGCCCTCGCCGTCCCTCCGCGGGACGGAGGGTGAGGTTTCCGCAACTCCCATCGAGCGGGTCGCGAATTGCGGATTCCTCTTTGAGCTGGTAGCGGGTGGTTCAAGTGGACGCCCATGCCCCGTTCGATAAGGGTAGGCTGCGCGGTCCGGAGACACGTCCATGGAAGCGCTTGCATGGGTTTGCTAGGTGGGGCTCGGTCCCGGTCGCTAGGGACCGGGGGCGCGGAAGCTCTCCCTCGGTGGGATCCCCCGCTGGGCGCCCTCGGCGGCTCTCGAACACGACATGTGGGGCACCCTCGGCCGAGCGGGCTCGAGGAACGGCTCGAACGCGCGTGCCCTCGTCGTCCCTAACTGCGATGCGAGGCGCGCTGTTCGAACCCGTCGAGGGTCGGGGCTTCGAACCTCGATCGGTAGGGCCGTGCGGGGCCGTGCACGGACAGCCCCGCCTTTTCGCGTTTGCGGCCGGGTCGAGGGGGTACGGGGCGAGCCGGCTCTCGGCGGCGGGTTGGCGGCGCGGCGCGGCATGGGTGCTCGCGGTGCCCGCTTTATTTCAAGCAGGCCCTAGGCGACCTTCTCACGCGCGTGCCTTCTTTAGAGGGTTGACATTGTCTCGAGCCGGGGGCTCGCGCCGCTCGAGGGTTTTACGTGGCATGGGTGCCCGCGGTTGCCTGCTCTACATCGAGCAGGTCCCGGGCGACCTTCTCACGCTGATATCCCATCGAGGGTTGACGTCATCTCGAGCCAAGGGCTCGCGCCGCTCGAGGGTTTTACGTGGCATGGGTGCCCGCGGTTGCTCTACATCGAGCGAGTCCGGGCGACCTTCTCACGCTGATATCCCATCGAGGGTCGCTTTTGTTTCGAGCCGGGGGGTTCGCCCGCTCGAGGGTTCTCCTTGCTTGGCAAGGGACCGGGGCATTTAAGTGCCTCGCGGTCGTGGCCGCGGTTTTGCGGCGCGGGCGCGTCTTTTTAGGCGCGCGCCGCGCGCGCGCGCGTAGTGGGCGGCGTGGGCGACGGACGTGACCGTTTCGCCTCGGTCGGCTGCCGGTCTTTGACGTAATGATGGCCCGCACAGCAATGACGTGGCCGGCGCCGCGGCCGTGGTGGGGGCCCGCCCGTCGACGCGATGGAAAGATTCCCTGCGGTTAATTCTAGCGGGGCGTCCGCTCCGGAGAGCTCGCTCGTCGGCCTATAAAGGCGCGGGGAGGAGGGGACGACGGGTTTTTTACCTTGGCATCTCACCATTTTCGGTCCCCGCCCCTTCGTCTTCCTCTAGCTCTTGCCAGCCGCGCGGTGTCGCCATTAGAGCTTTTCTTCGTTCCTCGTTCTCCGTCCTCGCATTCCTTCGTCCTTCCTCATGGCGCGCCTCGGCTTCCCCTCACGATCCGGGAGCCGTACGCACAGGAGAGGTCGACGGTGACCCGGCTCGCCCTTGGCGAGTTGGTCGCCGCCGGCCGGTGGCGGCTAACGAAGACGCGACGCCGGCGGAGTGGATAGTGCCGCCGGCGGCGGACCGCGAGCCCAACCCGTCGGAGGGCTACGTGGTGAGCTTCGTCCGCTACCACGAGCGCGGGTTCAACGCGCGCGGCGAGCACCTTCATGCGGGCGATGTGTCACTACTACGGGGTGGAGGCGCCGCACAACTTCGCCCCCAACGCGATCTCGCGGGCGGCCACGTTCGTGGGCGTCCGCGAAGGGCTCACCGGGGATTCCGGTCAGGCGGGAGCTGCGGGTTCACCTTTTCCGCGGGGAGCTCGTCACGCGGCCCACGTCGGAGCCGAGGGACCCGCCGCACGGTGCGCGCGGTGGGATGTCACTTGCCTGCGGGGGCAATTCAAGGACACCTACATCCCCCGCACCATGAGGCGACGAACAACGCCGGGTGGGAGCGGGGATGGTTCTACCGCGCAATGCCGAGCCCGGCCTTCCTCCCCTACACCGGTCGGGTGTTCAAGAAGAGGGCCGGACTCACGGGGCTATGGAGTGTCCACGACCCGGCACCGGGCGCGGCGGGAGTCGGGTCCTCGCCGCCTTGCGGCGGCGGCGGCGCACGGGGCCG
Source organism: Cenchrus americanus (assembly GCA_947561735.1). Classification (NCBI taxonomy): domain Eukaryota; kingdom Viridiplantae; phylum Streptophyta; class Magnoliopsida; order Poales; family Poaceae; genus Cenchrus; species Cenchrus americanus. The sequence continues at coordinate 41,342,871 of OX387242.1, read as the reverse complement.
AACGCGATGGGCGTTCTCGCCTTCCTCCATCACCGGCGGATCGTGCCCACGATGGAGAGGCCGCTCTGCATCTTCGAGATGACAGGGCGGCCAACCCCGTCGACTTGGCGAGGTCGCGGATGCTCCCGACGCCCCCGAGCGGCCGTATGCGCTCACCGGGGCGCGGAGCGCCGTCGACACCGGGTGCCGCCACCGCGGGGGCGGACCCCATGGGACCTTGAGATGCTCCCCCACGGGCCGGCGGGTGCGTTCGGTTCCTGATTTTGTTTTAGTTCTTGGTCTCGCTTTTGTTTTACGACGTGTCTTTGGCGCTCCTGTGTGCGGTGGTGAACTTCAACATCGCCAAGTCCGGTCGCCCCTCCCCGACTCCGTGCGCTCGGCGGGCGGCGCGGCGGCGGCGGCGGAGCGGGCGGCGCGCAAGAGGGAGCACGCGGCGGCGTCGTCAAGCACGCCGCGGCCAGGCGGGCCGCGGAGTACGGCGGCGCGAGGAGGCGGGGGCTTTCCTCCCGGGAGATTGAGGAGCCCTCATCCTCGGAGGAGGACGAGGAGGAAGAGGGCGAGGGTGAGGGCCCCTCGACGGAGGTGGCGGCCTGCGCCCCCGTCGCGAGAACCGGCGCCGGCGACAAGGGCGGCTTCGCACGGGGGCGGGCGCGCGGCGCCGCCGCCGGAGCAATCGTCATCGGGGGCGGGGGGGGGGGGGGGGGGAGCGTGCCGCGCGCGCGCGCGCATCATCGTCGGGGGGCGCGACGGCGGGCGTGCCCGCACGCGGGGCGAGCGTTCCCCCGCGCGTGGTGGTGCCTTCGGGAGGCACGGCGTCGGGCGCGCGCCGCGCACGGGGCGGGCGTGCTGCGCGCGTGCGGCGGCGCCGTCGCGAGGTGCTACGGCGGGCACGGCGGCTGCGCCGGCCTCGTGCCCGAGGCCTCGAGGAAAAGGAAACGGGCCTTTTCCTCTTCGAGGTAGGGAGCTTTGTCCTTCTTCGTTTGGTTTGGTTCGTTGGTGATCGGAGTGATTCAACCCTTCGTTCGTGCACACGCGCGGTGGTGCCCACCGTTCCTCCGCTTGCACCGGCCAAGGTGCTAAGGACGGACGCCTCGATCCCCACCGGCGGCGCTCGTCGAGGGCGTCGCGCCGAGGGACAAGCACGGCGGCGGGCATGAGCTCGCAAGGCCCGGGCGGGGCCTCGAGGCCCCGGCCGGCGGATCAGCCCGCCGCGGCGCGGCCGGGAGGTCGCCGGGGGCGGCGGCGCCGGTCGTCGCGGAGATACGGGGCTGCGGCGGCGGCGGGTGGTGGAGGTGGAGCGGGTGCAACCTGCGGGGGGCGCCGTGGACGTGGTAGCACGGCCGGAGGCGTCGGCGCGGCGCCGCGCCGGGGCGCCCGCCGGCCGCGGTGGCGCGAGTGGAGGTGCCGGTGGAGACGGCACGGGCGGCGGCGCCCGCCGTCGGTCGCGGGCGGAGGTGGTGGAGGTCTCGGACGACTCCCCGCCGCCTGGATGGAATCAGTGGGCCAGCTGGCCCACGAACTCCCCCGAGCCCCGGGGAGGGGGGCCCTCGTGAGGCGGCACGAGGGTCACATGGTGGTGGGGGGCCGAGGACATGGTGCCGAGGCCTCGTCCTCCCGTGCCGGCCGCCCCGCCCAGGTGGAGGGGGCCGTCGAGGATCCCCCTGCGTTCGCCGCCGCCGGGGGGGGAGCAAGAGCTCGCGGGGCGAGCTCGGAGCCATGGCGCTACGCTCAACCGCGCGTTGAACGAGGGCGGCGCGGGTCCATGGCGGTCCGGCGTGGCTCGTTTTCCGGGTGAGCGCGGTTGCTCGTTCTTTTTCCCCTTTCGTTTTTGTACTGTTGCGTTCAAGTCTTGGTGCTTACGGGTTTCGATTACGTAGTGCCGGGAGCTCGGCGTCGTGCCCACGACAAGTACGACGCGTTCGGCCGGGTGAACGCCGAGGCCCACCGGCTCCGGGGAGCGGTGCGGCGCTTTTGACGCGCTTGCGACGCCCTTGGGACGCGGACGGAGGGGCGGGGCGGCGTGCGGGCCCCGGTCCGGCCGGACGAGCTCCCCGAGAGCTCGAGGCGAGGACGCGGTGCGTCGCTCGAGCCTCGGCGGGTCCGCGCGGCCCTCATCGATCGCGACGAGGCGGCGTGGAACGCACGCGCGGACACGGAGAAGACGCGGACGGCGCGCCAGGCGGGAGGCGGAGGTGGCCACCGCTCGCGCGAAACCGGGGAGCTCGCACGTCGCTCGAGGGGGGCGCGGGCGCGGCCGCGGGGCGAGGAGCGGGCGCGCGGGTTGGAGCGGCGCGCCAAGGAGGCCGGCGACCGAGGGCCGCCCTCGACGCCAAGGCCGCGGCCCTCGTCGCCGCTAAGGGAGCGACTCCGGCAAGAGCGCATCGCTCGCCGGGGGCGAGGGGCGGCTCCGGCGGGGAGCGAGGGCGCCCTCGGCGACGCCGGACGGCGGCCCGGAGCGGGAGCGCGTCGCTCGCGAGGGCGGCGGAGAAGTCCGGCGCGCGGAGGAGCGGAACGCCGCGTTCTCTAAGGTCGAGGACGAGGCGCTCGTGCTCGGCATCGGCAACGCCAACGCGGGAGGCCCGGCTCTCCGCGAGCAAGGCGAAACCGTCCGGCGCCTCGAGTTGGCGATCGAGTCCGCGCGCCGCGACTTCGAATCGGAGAGGAAGCAAGTCGAGGGTGAGCCCCTGTTTGACTCTTGCTTGTTGGTTTTTTCGCTTTAGAGGGTTCGCTTCTCCCTTTCTGATTTCTTTTTGTCTTGTCGATTCCGGGCTTGCGCACCGCCACGGGGCACGCGGTGAGCGGGCCGAGGCTGCGGGCTTCCTACAACCTCCTCGAGCGGCCGGGGCTGCGGGAGCCGCGCGATGCGGCCCTCGAGACCTGCCGCGTCGTCGAGGAGGGCGAGGCCCGGCGGGCGGCGGCTCGGCCGGCCGGCCGCTGCGCGCCCTTGGCGGCCACGTCACGGAGCCGGATGCGCCGGGGGCGTTGCGGCGGGGCGTCCGAAGGCCCTCGGAGTGGTGCGATCCCACTACGAGGGTCAGACTCGAGCGGCGGCGGAAGGCTACATCGTTCCCGAGGGCGTCGAGGACGAGGTGGCCATGGAGCGTGTGGACGCGCTTGCCGCCGCCGCCGCCGGGTTGCTCGCCGAGGCCTTCGAGGAGTTCCTCTTCCGGACGCCGCGACAGCTCGCTGCTCCTCCCGCGAAAGCGGTTTGGGCGCTAGGCCCATTTTTTGATGTGTATCAATATTCGGCCTCGTGGCCTTTTGTAAATGAACAAGTTGTTTCATGAACATGAGCATTTCTTGTAAATGAAGTCGTTTGTTTATCACGCTTTTTTGTTTCTCCTTCTTCCGAGTAGATTCTAGTTAGGGGAGTTCGATTTTTGCGGGGGGCCCGGGTTGGAGGCGAGAGAAAAGGGCCATATCCACGCGGCGTAGGCTATCTCTGGCTCGCACGCTCCTTCCGCTGTGCCGCCTGCGCCCTGTTCGAATCGTGGCTCGAGGTTGAAGTAGGAAACAAACTTAGCGCATGTTGTTTTGTTTTTTGCGCGAAAAAATGGGACCATTTTGGGGGGGGTGCCCCCCTCAGTAGCCCCCGAGGGTAACTTGGGTTTCAGGGGAAAGCCGAGTTACCCTTTTTATTAGACTTGAAGTATTTACATAGTCGGCGCCAAGGGGGGCGTTGGCGATGTGATTTTTACAACAAAGATACTTGGAAAATTCTAGCTAAGGGTAGAAGCGACGTAGGTGTTGGATGTTCCAAGCGTTGGTGAGCTCTTCACCGTCCTCGTTGGCCGGCTTGTATGTGCCGGCTTGAGTATCTTCACCACGACGTAGGGTCCCTCCCATGGGGGCGATAGCTTGTGGCGCCCTCGATTATCTTGGCGCGACCTTAGGACCCATCCCCTTCGGCCGAAATCCCTTCGACGTATCTTGCGTGCTTGGTAGCGTCGTAGGGACCGTGTGATACCTCGCGGAATGCATCAATGCTACGAGGCGTGCCTCGTCCTAGGCCCCGGTCCCGGCGAGTCCTCGCGGGCTCGGCCGGTTAGCATCCTCGTCGTAGCCTCGAACCCTGGGCGATCCGTATTCTAAGTCCGTGGGGAGGACGGCCTCCGCGCCATGGACTAGGAAGAACGGGGGTGAACCCGGTGGCTCTGCAGGGTGGTCCTTAGGCTCCACACAACTGCTGGTAGTTCTTGGAGCCATTTTCGCCGATTTGTTGGCTGGTCGAAAATTCGGGCTTGAGGCCTGTAGGATCATGCCGTTGGCACGCTCCACTTGGCCGTTGGTCCGTGGGTGTGCCACACTGCCCAATCCACGCGGATGTGGAACTTGTCACGAACTCCAAAAACTTCGGCCCGTGAGCGGGACCCATTGTCCGTGATGATGGAGTTTGGCACTCCGAAGCGGTAGACGATGTCGGTGAAGAACGTGACCGCCTGCTCAGCCCTTAGGTTCGTGATGGGGCGCACCTCCACCCACTTGGAGAACTTGTCAATTGCGACCAGCAGGTGGGTGAAGCCCCCGGCGCCTTCGCGCGGGGCCCGACGATGTCCAACCCCCACACGGCGAACGGCCATGTTACGGGGATGGTTTGCAGGGCATGAGCGGGCAAGTTGGATTTGCGGGCATAGAACTGGCACCCCTCGCAGGTGCGTACGATCTCGCTGGCGTCGGTGACCGCGGTAGGCCAATAAAAGCCCTGGCGGAACGCGTTGCCGACGAGGGTGCGTGGCGCGGCGTGGTGGCCACAGATCCCCGCGTGGATGTCCCGTAGGAGCTCGCGCCCCTCGGGAATGGGCACACACCGCTGTAGGATGCCGGAGGCGGCGCGCTTGTACAGCTCGCCGTCGACGAGGGTGAAAGATTTGGCCATCCTGGCGATGCGCCTGGCTGCGGCCCGGTCCGCGGGGAGTTCCCCCTCGAGCCATCCGGGCGATGTATTTTTCCCCGCCAATCCGCTTGGACGGGGAGCCGGCTCTATGTCCATCGCATCGGCCTCGTGGGAGCCGTACCCCTCGAGGAGGGGAGAGTACGTACGCCTCGTTCGAGGGGTCCTCGTCCATGGGTTCCGCACCCGTTGGATTCGAGGGAGCCCCCGAGGGTCCGTCGTGGCTCGGGGGTAGGGCTCGAAGGCGACCGAGGGGTTGCGCGACGTCGCGCGCGAAAACGTTCGGGGGAACGGTGATCCGCCCGGACGCGATCTTTGCCAGTTCGTCTGCTTCTTCGTTGTACCGGCGGGGTACATGATTGAGCTCAATGCCGTAGAATTTGTCTTCGAGGGCCCGCACGGCTTTGCAGTAAGCCTCCATCTTGTCGTCATGGCAGCTCGCGTTCTTCATGACCTGGTCGATCACGAGCTGAGTCCCCCCGCACGTCGAGGCGCTTAACGCCCAACTCAATGGCGATTTTGAGGCCGCAGAGAAGGGCCTCGTATTCGCCATATTGTTGGACGCGGGGAAGTGGAGGCGCCTTTGCGTAGCGCATGTGCTCCCCGAGGGGCGACACGAAGAGCGGGGCCGCGCGCGCTCCGTCTTCATCACTGAGCCGTCGAAGAACAGAGTCCAGCACTCTGCTTGGATTTGTGGGGGCGGCAGCTGCGTGTCCGTCCACTCAGCGACGAAATCAGCTAGGATTTGCGATTTGATGGCCTTGCGCGGGGCGTAGGCGAGCGTCTCGCCCATCAGCTCCACGGACCACTTGGCAATCACACTGCCGGCGTCGGGGTTGCGAATGATCTCTCTAGCGGGAAGGAGGAGACCACCGTGACCGGGTGGGCCTCGAAGTAGTGGCGGAGCTTGCGCCGCGCAAGGACTACCGCGTACGGCGGCTTCTTGACTCTGTGGGTGGCGTGTCTTCGTGTCGAGAGGACTTCGCCGATGTAGTAGGCAGAGCCTCTGTACGGGCAAGGCATGCCCTTCCTCCGTGCGCTCCACGACGATCACGGCGCTCACCACACGGGTGGTTGCGGCCACGTAGAGCTGCGAGGGGTTCGCGCGTCCGCGGCGGCGTGAGGATCGGAGCGTGCGTCAAAGACGCCTTCAGCTTGTCGAGCGCATCCTGGGCCTCGGTGGTCCAAGAGAAGCGCTCGTGCTTCTTGAGCGGCCCGAGAGGGGGCAGGCCCTTCTCACCGAGCCGCGAGATGAAGCGGCTTAAGGCGGCGAGGCACCCCAACACCTTCTGCACCCCTTTGAGGTCTCGGATCGGACCCATTCGCTCGAGGGCCGCGACCTTTCGGGGTTGGCCTCGATTCCCCGGCCGGGAGACGATGTACCCCGAGGACCATGCCACGCGGCACTCCAAAGACACATTTTTCGGGGTTTAGCTTGACCCCGTTGGCCCGTAGGCGGCCGAACGCGCGCCCGAGGTCGCCAACCGGGTCGTCGCCTTCCGGTGCTTGACGACGATGTCGTCCACGTAGGCTTCGGCCGTCCGCCGATGTGGTCCCCAAAAACGTGCTGCATGCGGCGGCGGTAGGTTGCACCCGCGTTTACGAGGCCAAAGGCATCGTGACGTAACGAACGTCCCGAACGGTGTGATGAATGAAGTCGCGAGCTGGTCGGACTCCTTCATTTTTATTTGGTGATATCCCGAATAGGCATCAAGGAAACAGAGCAGTTCGCACCCAGCTGTTGAATCAACAATTTGATCTATGCGTGGCAAAGGAAAAGGAACTTTAGGACATGCTTTATTAAGACTAGTGTAGTCTATACACATCCGCCACTTCCCATTCTTCTTTTTACAAGTACGGGATTAGCTAGCCATGTAGGGTGGAACACTTCCTTGATGAATCCGGCCTCGAGAAGCTTCCGCAGCTCCGCTCCGATCGCCCGTCGCCGCTCCTCGTCGAAGCGGCGCGGCCCGGCGGCGCACGGCGCGGGCGTTTGGCGAGATGTCAAGGGAGTGCTCGGCGACTTCCCCTCGGGATGCACGGCATGTCCGAGGGGCTCCACGCGAAGATGTCGGCATTGGCGCGGAGGAAGTCGACGAGCACTACTTCCTATTTGGGGTCGAGGGTGGGGCGACCCTCAACGCCTTGCCCTCGGGGGCGCGTCGGGTCGAGGGGGACCCCTTTGGTTTGCTCGGCGGCCTCGAAGGTGCCGGCGTGCTTGGCGGCGGAGGCGAGGTCATCGTTGACCATCTTCTCCGAGCGTGTTCACCGGCGCTTCATCCCCGGCGCCGGTGCCTCCGCATGTTCCACGCACTCGACGTCGCGATCGAATGCGTGCTCGATGGACGACCCGACGGTGATGATGCCGTTTGGCCCGGGCATCTTCATCTTCAGGTAGGTGTAGTTGGGGACCGCCATGAATTTGGCGTAGCAGGGTCGCCCAAGGATAGCATGGTAGGCCCCTTTGAACCCCACCACCTCGAAGGTGAGGGTTTCCTTGCGGAAGTTCTTGGGGGTACCAAACCGGACGGGCGGATCGATGCGCCGAGGGGTTGAACTCGCTTGCGGGGGCGCGATGCGCGTGAAACGGCTTTGGCCGGGCCGCGGCGATCCAACCCGATCCCCATCAGGCGCAATGTATGCGCAAAGAGGATGTTGAGGCTACTGCCTCCGTCCATAAGGACCTTCGAAAACCGGGCGTTCCCAATGATGGGATCGACCACCCGGTACTGGCCCGGGTTGGGGATGCGGTTTGGGTGGTCATCCCGGCTAAAGGTGATGGCGTCCTTCGACCAGTTGAGGAAGGTCGGAGGCGCCCTCTCCGCGGCGAGGACTTCGTGCCGCTCCTTCTTGCGCTGCCGGGTCGACATGTCGACAGTAGGTCCCCCAAAGATGAGGAACACATTTTCGACGGCGGGGGAATCCACCCGCATTGCCATCGCCTCCGTCTTTCTTGGCCTCCGCCTCCTTCGCGGCGGCACGGCCGTAGAACTTCTTGAGCATATCGCACTGCTCAAGAGTGTGGTTCACGGGGGTCTTGTGGTAGGGACATGGCTTCTTCAGCATGTCGTCAAATACCCCCGGGCCTTGAGGAGCCGGTCGAGGGCCCCTTCGGGCCAGGTCAACAGCGAGGGCCTCGGCATTGCCGCCGTTGCGCCCTGCTCGCGCGCCTCGCGCGCGGCTTCTTCCCCTTCTTGCCCCGCTTGTCGTTGCGGTGCGGCTCCTTGGACCCGCTGCCCTCCGCGGGCGTGTCCTCGGAGCGCTTGCCCTTTTTGCCGTCGAAGATTGCCCCCACGACCTCCTCTCCCGGAGGCGAAGGCGGTGGCAATGTCGAGCCGACGCTCGTTTGAGTCCGCGGGCGGGCGCGTCCCGGCTCGCGCACGAGGTCCGGCACGTGGTGCCCTCGAGGAACGCGTGCACGATCTCGGACTGTGCCACGCTGGGGAGCTCCGTGCAGCACTTGGAGAAGCGCCGTATGAAGTCCCGCAACGACTCGCGGGGGCTTCACGCGTGCGGAGCGCGGATCCCATGAGTTTCCAGGGCGCACGTATGTGCCTTGGAAGTTGCCCACGAACGTGTGGACTAGATCGTCCCGGTTATGGATGCGGGTGGTGGGCAAGTGCTCGAGCCATGTCGGGCCGCGTCGCCCGGATGCGGGGGCAAGTTGCGGATGATCACTTCGTCGTTAGTGGCCCCGCCCGGTGACAGGCTAGGCGGTAGTCGTTGAGCCAGACGCGGGGGTCCGTCTCCCCGTTGTACTTGACGATCGTCGAGGGGGCGGCGGAAGCGTTGGGGGAACGCCGCCGCGCGGATCTCCCCGGCCGAACACACGGGTGCCGGGGGGGCTCCGGTGTCGGGGAGCGATCCTCACCGCTGTCGTAGCGCCCACCCCTTCGAGGGTGGTAGCCCCTGGCCGCCCGTGCGTCCGCCTTGCCGGTGCGTCGGCATTGATGACGTTGCGAGCGTCGCCATCCAGCGCCCTGCGCGCGTCGAGGAGTCGTTCCTTGGCTGGCGTGCGTCCCTGGTCAGCGGGTTGACCCGCGTGCACCGAGGGTTCGCCTCCTGGTGCGGTTTCATTACCCCGCGCGTCCCCCGTTGGCGGATGCGTGAGGCCGAGCTCTCGGCCCGCCGGACGGCCGCTTGCTCGATGAGAGTCCGCACCTCGCGGTGCATGTCCCGAGCCTCGGGGGTCGAGGGTGCCGGCATGGCACGCGGCAACGTCGCGGCGGCGATGAGCTTTGGCTCGCTCGCGGCGGAGCGTCCGCGTTGTCGACGTTGGGGACGGTGTTGATGCGGTCACGGACCCGTCGGCCCCGGCTCCCGTGCGCGTTCGCCGCGCGCGGAGGCCTCTCCCCGCCATCGAGGCGCGGAGCGGCCGCACGCGTCCGTATTCCTCCGCCGGCTTGGCCTCGAGCTCGCGGGCTTGGGCCACTGTGCGTCGACGTTGGCCCCGGCGGGAGCGCTTGGGCTCGCGGCCGGGGCGCGTAGCGATCCCTGGGGCAGGCGTGACTTCCCCGTCTCCGCACGCCCGCACCGGCGGCGTTGGGCCGGGTCGTTGGTGATGACGGCGTAACACTCCCGCGCGGGGGTCGTAGCTCCCGGGTCTTTGGAGTCGTCGGAGCAGCCAAACCAGTAGTCCGTGGCGTCGAGGAAACGCCTGAACGCGACTGGGTCCGGCACGCCGGAGAAGTCCCACTCCGCGTACCCGTGGCGGTTGGCGGGTGGCAACGCGTCGATGGAGCCTAGGGACGATTCGTCGGCCATTGAGGCGCCGGAATCCCTGGCGACAAAGACATGGCGGCCGGGCGGGACCCGGCGCATCGTGGTGTTGACGTTGTTGTTGTAGGCCGTCGTGGCGCCACGCAGCCCGATGGGGATGCGCGGTCGGAGACCGCACGCGGCCCCGCCCGGGGCGGTGGCGCAGCGGTCGTAACGGTGGGCGCGTCGCGCCGAGTGGCGACGCGCTCGGCTTGCCGCCGCTCGGACCGGGCCCGGCGCGAACGCGGCCCCGGAGCGGCGACGCGCGTCGCGGCGTCGATGGGCCCGCGCATCCGTGCCCGCGGGCGCCCGCGCCGTGTCGTGCGTGCGGCGGAGACCGGAGCGGACCCGGCTCCGGCGCCGCGCACGAAGCTCCTCACGGTTGGTGAGGCGCATCGGATAGCCGTTCCCCGTAGCCCGAAAGTTCGGGTCCCCCGAAGCGGATTTCGAACCCGGCGGGGAGGGGGGTCCGAGCTACCCATGCGTAGCGAGTACCACGGTACTCGGTGCGAATCACCATGGAGGGAGTTGGCGAAATGACCTTAGGCGCTCGTGTGCCCCACGGTGGGCGCCAACTGTCGGTGCGGAATATGGTCCCGACACTAACCAGTAGATAGCGCCGTGGTCTATCCCTCAATGGTCGATGCTAAGCAACAAGTGACACAGAGGTTTATCCTGGTTCCGGCCGAGGGGGCCGTACGTCCAGCAGGGGTGTGCTCGGGGCACTATATTACTTAGCCGGGGGTGCTTGTAGTGGGGCAAATACAAGCAAGGCGGGAGAGGAAGTGTAGCTTCCAAGTCCCCGGTGGAATGGTCGAAGATATTGTGGGAGAATGGGAATGAGTACGCGGTGTGGTGCGAAGTGTTCTTCTCGTCTCCCCTCGTCTGTCTCCCCCCTCCCCCTTTTATAGATCAAGGGGGCAGCGGGTTACATGCACGCCGCGCTACCTAGCTACGTGAGGGAGCACGTCGCGCTACGGTGTAGAGTGGGCGGCCGTCCGGGCGATCCTCGCAGCGATCTGGTCATCATGGCCTGACTTGTACCCGAACAGTGGCGGTTCGAGGGTAGGAGAGTGGCAGATGGTGGTGGCGTCCTCTGATAGGCTTCGAGGGGGGTGCTGACGATGGCTGGTACGGGGCACAGGAGTAGGCAGAACGGCGTTCCTTCCCAACGCGCTTCACAGTGTCGGAGTGGTTGCTGCAGTGCTGGGCGTGCGCCTGCGCGCGTGGGTACGGCGGCCGCGCCGTTACAGTGGCCGGGATGGCGATCCACCGGCCTAGCGCCTCCACCCAACCCCCGTAGGGTCACGGGAAAGTGAAATCGAGGGTGCGCCGGCCCCCTTCGAGGGTCGGGCGCGTTAGCCGTACGCGTAGTGGGCGCGCGGTGTCACGGGACCGACTCGGCCGTACCGCACGGTCCCTCCCCCACGGTGGTGGGGATGGGCTCCTCCCCGGGGAGTTGGTGCGGCGGCACCGGGCGCGAGCCCCGGCGCATGATGGCGCCGTCTGCGGCGTCGGGGCGTTAAATGCCCGTGTACGGGGCCGGCGCACGCGTGCGGGGGCGCCGTGAGCGTGGCGGGCCCCGGCCGAGGGCGGGACGGACCCTCGAGCGAGACGAGACCCGCTCGAGGGGAAGTGAGCCCTCGAGCGGGGCGGGACCACTCGAGGGAAGAGTTGCCCCTCGAATGGGGGGCGGAGCCTCGCCCGAAGAGGGAGGCGCCCCCGAGCGAGGCGGAGCCTGCTCGAGGGGACTTCTGAGAGGGTCGTCTTGGTGGGCCGTCGGGGTCCCGCGGCGTGGGCCGTGTCCTGCATGGTTAGTCACCTGCATGGTTAGTCTTAACGTGTTTCGGTACGGGATTTGAGTGAGGATTTCCCCGTTGTTTAAGGGGACCCCTAGGGCCGTCCCCGAACGGGCGTGGTGGCGTCCCACTACCAGGTCGACTTCGAGGTCGTATCCTCGGGCTACGTTGTCCCGGTCGGCGTTGAGGACGAGGTGGCGATGGACCGTGCAGATGCGCTCGCGGCCACCGCCGCCGATATGCTCGCCGAGGACTTCACCAACTTATTGCTCCCAGACGCTTCCGCGGCACGTGGCCCTCAAGCCTGAAAGTAGTTGGGCGTTCGTGCCCTTATCATTTAAGTATTAGAATTCGGGTCGTGTGGCCATGCAATGAACAATTGCTTGTTTGAAACATCTTGTAAATTGAAGTGATGCCTTTTATTTCGCTTGTCACACTGTTCCGTCGTTCTTTTCCTTTGCCTACGCGAATTTGAGCTAGGGAGGTTCGATTCCACGAGTGGCCCGCTGGTCCAGAGGTGAGGGAGAAGGGTCGTATCCTCGCGGAGGCGTAGGCTATCTTCGGCTCGTGCGTCTTTCCCGCTTGGCCGCTTGCGCACTGCTGAATTCGCCCGAGGCTTAGGTTGAGTCGTACTTAGCATGCTTGCGAATTTTTGCGAAAAAATGGGACCATTTTTTTTTGGGAGGGGGGGATGCCCCCTGTAGTAACCCCCGAGGGTGACTTGGTTTTCTGGGAAAGCCAAGCTGCCCTTTTGACTTTATTAATTCAAAAGAGTTTACATTTGTACAGCTAACTGGGGTGTTGGGTATGTAAATTACAAAAAGAACTTGGAAATTCTTTCTAAGGGTAGAAGCGACGTAGCTGTTGGATGTTCCAAGCGTTGGCGAGTTCTTCACCGTCCTTGTTGGCCAGCTTGTATGTGCCGGGCTTGAGTACTTTCACCACGACGTAGGGTCCCTCCCATGGGGGTGATAGCTTGTGGCGGCCTCGATTATCTTGGCGCAGCCTTAGGACTAGGTCCCCTTCGTTGAAGTCTCGGCACCGTATCTTCCGGGCCTGGTAGTGCCTCAGCGCCTGCTGGTACCTTGCCGAGTGCATCAGGGCCACAGTGCAGGCCTCGTCCAGTTGGTCTAGCGAGTCCTCGCGGGCTCGCTGATTGGTGCCTTCATCATAGGCCCTGACTTTAGGCGACCCATATTCCAAATCCGTGGGGAGAACGGCCTCCGCGTAGACAAGGAAAAACGGGGTGAATCCCGGGGCTTTGCTCGGGGTGGTTCTGAGGAGCCACACAACTATTGGTAGCTTCTGGAGACATTTGCGACCGGACTTATTCAGTTTGTCGAAAAATCCTGGGCTTGAGCCCTTGTAGGATCATGTCGTTGGCGCGCTCCACTTGACCGTTGGTCTGTGGATGCGCCACGACCGCCCAATCGACGCGGATGTGGAACTTGTCACAGAACTCTAGGAACTTTCTGCCCGTGAATTGGGACCCATTGTCGGTGATGATGGAGTTGGGCACTCCAAACCGGTAGATGATGTCGGTGAAGAACGTCATGGCCTGCTCTACCCTGAGGTTCGTGATCGGGCGCACCTCGACCCACTTGGAGAACTTGTCTATGGAAATCAGTATGTGGGTGTAGCCCCTGGGCGCTTTCCGCAAGGGCCCGACGATGTCCAACCCCCACACGGCGAAGGGCCACGTGACAGGGATTGTCTGGAGGGCATGCGCAGGGAGGTTGGTTTTGCGGGCGTAGAACTGGCACCCTTCGCAGGTGCGCATGATCTCGCTGGCATCAGCAACTGCAGTGGGCCAGTAGAACCCTTGACGAAATGCGTTGCCCACGAGGGTGCGCGGCGCCGCGTGGTGGCCGCACACGCCCGCGTGAATATCTCGAAGGAGCTCGCGCCCCTGAGGGATGGGCACGCATCGCTACAGGACGCCTGATGCGGCGCGCTTGTACAGCTCACCGTCGACGAGGGTGAATGACTTGGACATCCTGGCGAAGCGTCTATCCTCGGATCGATTCGAGGGGAGTTCCCCTCGATCCATTCAGGCGATGTATTTGTCTCGCTAGTCCTCCGCGCTGGGGACCGACTCTGTATCCATGGCCTCGGCCTCGTCGGCGCGGTACCCCTCGAGTAGGGAGAGCACGAACGCCTCGTTCGAGGGGTCCTCGTCCATAGGCTCCGCACCTGTTGGATTCGAGGGAGCCCCCGAGGGTTCCTCCTGGCTCGAGGGGTTCGGGTCGAGGTTGACGGACGGCCTGGTGACATCCCGCGCAAAAACGTTCGGGGGGATGGTGATTCGCCCCGACGCGATTTTGGCGAGTTCGTCCGCCTCCTCGTTGTACCGGCGGGGCACGTGGTTGAGCTCTATGCGGTAGAACTTATCCTCGAAGGCACGCACGGTGTTGCAGTACGCCTCCATCTTGTTGTCGCGCCAGCTCGCGTTCTTCATGACCTGGTCGATCACGAGCCGCGAGTCTCCCCTAACGTCGAGGCTCTTGATGCCCGTCTTGATGGCGATCCGGAGGCCGCAGAGAAGGGCCTCGTATTCTGCCATGTTGTTCGACGCGGGGAAGTGCAGGCCCACCGCGTATCTCATGTGTTCCCCGAGGGGGAGATGAAGAGCAGGCCCGCGCCCGCCCCTGTCTTCATCACTGACCCATCGAAGTGGAGGGTCCAGCAATTTGCCTGGATTTGCGGTAGCAGCAGCTACGTGTCCATCCATTCAGCGAAGAAGTCCGCCAAGATCTGGGATTTGATCGCTTTGCGTGGCGCGTAGGCGAGCGTTTCACCCATTAACTCCACCGACCACTTGGCAATCCTGAACGCTGCATCCGGGTTTCGGATAATCTCTCCTAACGGAAAGGAGGAGACCACCGTGATCGGATGAGCCTCGAAGTAGTGGCGAAGCTTGCGCCGTGCGAGCACCACCGCGTAGAGCAGCTTTTGGATCTACTGGCAACGCGCCTTGGTCTCAGACAACACCTCACTGATGCAGTAAACGGGTCGTTGGACCGGTAGGGCATGCCCTTCCTCCGTACGTTCCACCACGATGACGGCGCTGACCACCTGGGTGGTTGCGGCGACGTAGAGGTACAGAGGCTCACCGTCTTGGGGCGGCGTTAAAATCGGCGCACGAGCGAGCGTTGCCTTGAGCTTGTCAAGCGCCTCCTGGACCTCGACGGTCCAGGAGAAGCGCTCGTGCTTCTTCAAGAGTCGGTAGAGGGGCAGCCCCTTCTCGCTGAGCCGCGAAATGAAGCGGCTCAAGGTGGCGAGGCACCCCAGCACCTTCTGGACCCCTTTGAGGTCTCGAATCGGGCCCATCCGCTCGAGGGTCGCGACCTTCTCTAGGTTGGGCTCGATCTCCTGCAGGGAGACGATGTAACCCAACAGCATGCCTTGCGGCACTCCGAAGACGCACTTCTCGGGGTTCAGTTTTACCCCGCTAGCTCGCAGGCAATCAAATGCCATGCGTAGGTCGTTAACCAGGTCATCTGCCTTCCTGGTCTTCATGACTATGTCGTCTACGTAGGCCTCAACAGTTCGCCCAATATGATCCCCGAAAACGTGCTGCATACATCGCTGCTATGTAGCGCCTGTGTTTCAGAGACCAAACGACATTGTCACGTAGAAGTACATCCCGAAGGGAGTGATGAATGAAGTCGTGAGCTGGTCGGACTCCTTCATTTTTATTTGGTGGTACCCGTAATAAGCATCAACAAAGCATAAGAGTTCACACCCTGCAGTCGAGTCAAAGATTTGATCGATTCGTGGCAAAGGAAAAGGAACTTTAGGACATTCTTTATTTAAGCTGGTATAATCTACACACATCCGCCACTTCTCGTTCTTTTTCTTAACTAATACAGGGTTAGCTAGCCACATTGGGTGGAACACCTCCTTGATGAACCCGACCTCGAGGAGCTTCTGCAGCTCTACTCCGATCGCCCGGCACCGCTCTTCTTCAAAGCGGCACGGCCCGTTGCCGCACGAGCGCGGGAGTGAGGTAGGATATCAAGGGAGTGCTTGGCGACCTCCCTCGGGATGCCGGCATATCCGAGGGGCTCCACGCAAAGATGTCGTCGTTTGTTGTATGGACCTCCCTGGGCTCACTACCTCGGTGGGTACCAGGACCGACTACTCGGTGGGCCCCTGGGAATACCCGACTTGCGCTGCACGACACCTGCTGGCGTGAAGCACAAGGACTACAGAGGAGTAGTACTCGGATAGGAAGCTGTACATGTCCCGCACTGTATAGAGGACTCCTAGACGTACTCGACTTGTACTCTCTCCCTGAACCGACTTGTAACCCTGCCTCCCAGACTATATAAGGCGAGGTAGGGACCCCTCTCTCTCACGCTTAAGATTGCATAATCTTGTAATTGCACCCAACCAATCCAGAGCTACACAGCATACAGGACATAGGGTATTACGCACCTCGCGGCCCGAACCTGTCTAAATTGTGTGCCACGTGTCTCTTCCTTCGAGTTACCGATCTCGGCGAGGCCACATTCATCTACTTCGGGTACTCCCCTTAGTAGGTTGCCGGTCTAAAACACCGACAGCTGGCGCGACAGGTAGGGGATCTCGCCCGAGATCACATGGCGAACTCGACGGCTTCCGTCTACATCAAGCTAACCATCGCCTTCAACCGCGGCGACACCTTCGTCTTCGGCGCCTGGGTCTGCACTGCTGATGGTGCCGGATCCTTCCAACGCTGCCTCACCATGCCGCCCAACCTGGAGACCGGCCTCGTGACACTTCCTGAAGTCGTCACGGGTGAACTCGCCGGCAAGTTCGGCGAAATTTCGCTTTTCGATCATCACGCCGACTTCGAGCTTGGATCCGCCTCCAACTCAAGCTTGACGTCCCCGTGGGCTATCGTATGCGAGCCGGCTACTCAGCCATCGCATGTGGACAGCCCACCCCGTGAGCACTTCACACATGGCCCCCGCGACGTCAACAGGGCCCACACGAAGGCTCCCACCACGCGCCAGGCGGGCAAGGAGCCCATACCCGAGTACGACTTGGACTCCGACACCGCTCCCGGCCACGCCTCGGACTCCAACCCCCTCTTCGGCTTCTACTCGGACTCCGCGTACGAGTTCGACTTCGGGTCGGACCCTGAGGAGCCCGAGTCCGAGGACAACTCTACAGAGCAACCCCTGTCAGGACCAGCTGCCGGCTTGGTTATAACATCTACACCCGCCGGAAGATTTGTCTACTGGCCGGACCACAAGCCTGCTGATCTGACGAGCGGGAACTCACGCTACGTCGCCTACCTCGACTCGCTTCCCTTCTAGGAGGGAACACCACTCGCTCGAGCTGAGGAGTACACTCCAACAGAGGTGGCGAGCTCTGACTACAGTCTTGGCAACCCCGATCGTCAAGTCTTCATGGCTGCCGGCGACACGCCAGGACCCTCAGGGACGACAGAGGACCGGTACCTTGAAGACATCTCCGCAGATGAGCTGTCTGCTGAAGCACCCGCAGATGAGACCGACGCCAACAGGGACGCTCGACGTGAGCGTAACAGAAAGCAGAACGAACGGCGTCGGCGTCTTCGAGACAACCTCCCCATCCGCAACCTCGCAGAAGCTCTTGACCAAGTCGAGAGTAGGGTAGACACTACCCCGGAGCAGTGCCTCATGTCGATCACAGCAATCGCCCGCCAAGCTCAGGGGATGCGCACTGGAGAAGACATCGCCAAGCTTGCAGAAGATGCTTACTTCATGCGAGTCGACAACACGGTCGCTCAGCCCCCCCCCCGCCAGGAACGAAGCCACAAGCCGCAGCGCGGATCTCGACCGTAACCATACTCGAGCTGAGCTGCCGGCCAATCCCAACCGTACTCGTGCAACGGCCGGTGGACCCTCCCAAGGTGGCAACAGCGCTGCGGCCGCTGGCGGCGATCGTGAGATCGTCCCTCATCGAGACCCTGGCGGCGGAGGCAGCGACGGCGGAAGTTCCAACCAGGGGGCCAACAGGAGGGCTGGTGGCGGAGGCGACCGAGGCGGCCGAGGCCACGCGAACAGCCACGTCTCCAGAGCCTCACAGGGCGGCTTCGATGCCCGCCAGAAGATCGAAGAACTGCGGCAGAAGAAGTCCGCCACCGTAGGCGACAACGACGGCTTCCCCGCCTTCTCTCCTTGGCTTCGCAACTTGCTCCTCCCGGAAAAATTCAAACCACTGGGAATCACCAAGTACGACGCGAAGCAAGACCCCATCCAGTGGCTCAGATGCTACGCCCTCTCCATCGAGAACGCTGGTGGCAACAACGACACCAAGTGCCTCTACTTCCCCTTCTGTCTGAACCAGGCACCGCTCACATGGCTCGAGTCACTCGAAACGTACTCGATCGACAAGTGGGACCAGCTGAAGGACCAGTTCACCAGCAACTTCGCGGGCGCCATGGGCTGCTCGGGTACTCGCATAGACCTAGCCATGGTAAAGCAGGAACAAGGCGAGACCCTCCGCAAGTACATGTAGCGTTTCTTTGATAAGCGCGCCACAGTAGTCGATGTCTCTGACAAAGAAGTCATCGACCTCTTCCAAGACGGTCTTTACCACCGTCGCACTTTCGAAGACTTCGGCCGTCGTCGCCCAAGCTCCATCACGCACCTCAAGGACATGATCACATCCTGGGCCGATGAAGAAGACAAGGCCAACGCCAAGTATGACGCCATCCGTGGCAAGAGCAAACAGAACACGGGCGGTGGCGGCAGCAACAACGGGAACCAAGGCGGTCGCAACAACAACAACTACTCAGGTCCCAACCGCAAACGCAAGCGGACAACACCGTCGTGGCTATCCAGCGCCCTGCGAAGGAGAACTCAAAGAAGACCTCCGGCGGCTTCAAAGACTTGCTGAAGGAGAAGTGCCCGTGGCATCTGGACGACAATCACACCACCGAGCAGTGCTACCAACTCAGGCGAGCACTCTAGGACACTCTGGAGCCACAGCACCCTCATGGCAAGAAAGGCAAGAAGAAGAATGGCGAAGGCAATGGCGACTTCCAGGAACCCGACAAGACGGTCAACGTCCTCTTCGGCGGACTACCCAGCAGACGGGTCCAAAAGGCTACCCGTCGAGAAGTCATGAGCATTGAACCAGCGGTTCCGACCCCTCTAAGGTGGTCGGAGGTACCCATTACCTTCTCCCGCGCGGATCAATGGACTAGCTTCTTCTAACCAGGACGGTTTCCACTCGTCCTGAAGCCGGTGGTCGCGGGCTCCAAGCTCAACAAGGTCCTCATCGACGGTGGAAGCGGGCTCAACGTCCTTTTCACCAAGACCTTGAAGAAGATGAAGCTCGACATCACCCACATGCTCACCAAGAGCACCTTGCCCTTCTACGGCATCGTCCCCGGCAACGCGGCTATCCCACTGGGCTCAGTGGTCCTGCCAGTTACCTTCGGGGAATCTCGGGACAACTACCGTACCGAGTACGTCAAGTTCGAAGTCACGGACTTCGAGACAATCTACCATGCCATCCTCGGCAGACCGGCTATCGCCAAGTTCATGGCGGTACCCCACTACACCTACTTGGTACTCAAGATGCCAAGTCCAGTGGGTGTACTCTCACTGCAAGGGGACTTGAAGATTTCGCACGACTGCGACACAGTAACTGTGGAGATCGCCTCCACAAATCAAGTACCCAACGCTATGATGGAGATCTACGCTGCGTCGAAGAAGCTTGCCCCCAGTGAACTCGACATCCCAGAGAAGTCGGACAAAGCTAACAAGCCTCAGCCAGCTGAGGAAGTTCTGGTCAAAATAATTGACCTCGGGACAGGTGACAGCAGCAAGACCACCACCATCGGGGTGGGTCTCAACCCCAAATAGGAAGACGCACTCATCAACTTCCTCCGGGCTAACCGCGACATCTTCGCGTGGAAGCCAGCGGACATGCCAGGGGTGCCCAGGGAGTTGATTGAGCATTCCCTCAATGTCGATCCTAAAGCTTCCCCGAAGCGACAACACCTCCGCCGCTTCGCCGACGACAGACGGGACACCATCAAGAAGGAACTCGCCAAACTACTCACAGCTGCCTTCAACAAAGAAGTCTTCCATCCTGAGTGGCTCGCTCGAGGACCGAGGAGCGTCCCGGTGGTCGATGGATGACCGCTCCTCGGTGATGAGTGATTGACAACGGGTGTTGGACCGACTCTTGGCTTAGTGCGCGAGTGTAGGCCGCGGCCTAGTTCGTGTTGTTGCGAGGGTGAAGAACGGGCGCGAAAGGTCTTCAGCCTTGAGGGGCCTCCGGGAGATGGAGAGACAAGTAGGCTCGGTTCGAGGGACCCGGTGGACAGCGGGACTGGGTGCGGGCCACATGGTGGCGAGACAAGCAAGACGAAGTCATGGACAAGCGAGCCGGTGCACGATGGCGGTCAAGTCAAGTGGTTTGGCGGGAGGCCGGACCGGGCACGCGGGGTTTGGTGGTTTGCCCACAAAACCATCGGCGGACGGTTTCTTGGTTTGGGCCTCAAAACCAAGTCCGAGGGCCCAACACGACGGAGACGGGATCCGGGCGTGTCGGGAAGCTTCGAGGCGGAGGACACGCGGCGAGATCGCATGGCTCGCGTCGGGAGGACGCGGGGTGCGGCAAAGGCGTAGCCGTCCGATGGCAAGACCCACAAACATTACCTAAATGCCCTTACGTGGGTTGTATCGCCGTAGTTAAGTTAGGGGTAGCCGAGTCATTTACCACTCCGGCGGGACTCGATATATAAGCCATGAGGGTGTGTGGATGGCTCTCTCTCTCCGGGACTTAGGGTTTCATTTCCTCCCTCCCATTTCTCATTTTCGTAGCTATTTTTTCTCCATTTTCTCTAGGCTAGCATGAGAGCTTCATGAGAGATTTGTTGAGAGGGATGGATGCTAGGGCGGCATGCTAGACCTTGTGAATCTTTCCTGGTTTGTATAGAAGATTCGGAGTTGTGTTTCTCGTGGTCTTTTCGTGCTTGTTTTCGTGCCTTTGTTCCGGTTCGATTCCGCGGATTTGTGTGGGTTTCTCCCCGGATTTCTTTGAGGGAAACATGGATAGATGTCTCGTGCATCTTTGTGATTGATCTTGTGCCCTTAAACGCCGGGAAACCACTTGGATTCGTAGTTTTTCGTTTGGTGCTCTAGCTTTTGGTGGTGCTCAAAGGATTCGCGATTCCCGGTGGATTAGGGAGTTAGGAGGCAAGATTTTTGGGCTATAGCATCCTTGTGTGACGCTTTTCAAGTCCCCAAACCCTTGTCTCCATAGCTTGAACCGTTTGGGAAATCCTATGATGATTTGGGGGAGTTGACTTTCGGGGTCGGGCGTTTTTCGTCTGTCCGCACTCGGCGGACGTCCGCGAGGTCCTGGCGGACGGTCCGCACGGCTAGGGTTCGTCCCGTGTTCTTCGTGTTCTTGCTCGCCTTTCGTTTCGATCCGTCGTGATTTTGGCTTTCGGTTGGACGGAGTTTCGGACGGTCCGCAGCAGAGGGCGGACGGTCCGCAGGTGCCTGGCGGACAGTCCGCGTGCTCCCCGCGGACGGTCCGTGGTGCGGGTGCGTCCCTGTTGGTTCTGTTTGTCTTTAACGGACGGTCCGCGGAGAAGGCTGGACGGTCCGCGGTGTTGGCGCGGACGGTCCGTGGTAGCAAGCCGGACAGCTCCGCGCGGCCCATCGCGGACGGTCCGCCCCCGTCCGGCCGGACGGTCCGCCGTAGGCCGCACGCTTTGCTTCTTGGTTCGATTCCTCTCCTTCTTCTTTCGTGCTTCCGCGTGTGCTTCAAGGAATCGTTCCTAAGGCTAGAGGTTGATCCATAACCTCGTTGTCTTGGCGATTGGTGTGTGATTCGATCCATCGCTTGTGTGTGACCGGGATTTGACTAGGGCATAGGCCGGGTTCTTTGGGAAGAATTTTTACCGGCTCCTATTCACTCCCCCCCCCCTCTCTAGTCGCCATCTGATCCTTCAATTGGTATCAGAGCTTGGTGCCGGATTCTTTGTGACTTTGACAAGTCTCGAATCCTAAGATGGAGTATGTTGAGCGGGGGCGGTCCGCCGCACTTCGATGGCAAGGGTTACCACAAGTGGGCGGCTCGTATGATGATCTTTCTTCGTGGGAAGCCGTTGGATTTCATTGTGCTTGACAAGACCTATGCTATTCCGATAAACATCCATACTCTTATGGTGACCGATGCCGGTGCTAAGGCCAAGTATGAGGCTAATGCAAAAGCCGTTGATCACTTGGTCCGAAGCTTGTGTGATCCGAGTTTGAGCGTGTTCGCCATTTGAATCTTGCTTGGCAAATTTGGGAGAAGTTGTTGGTTGCTCACGGTGGTGATAACCATGTGAAGGCTCGCCTCTTTGTCTCTTGCCGGACGCAATATGAGAATTTCACTCCACTTCCCGGTGAGGACATTGATGCGATGTTTCAGAGGTTCACCGCCATCGTGAACAACATGAAAGCTAATGTTGAGGATTTTCCTTACACCGAGCATGATTAGGCTTTGAAGCTCTTGCATGTCTTGGACCCAAGTGTTTGGGGTGCTAAGGTTGAGGCCATCAAGGAGTCTCGGGCATTATTTGACTATTGAGTTGGATGATCTCTTTTCTAAGCTCAAGTCGGCCGAGGTTGACGGAAGTTGCAATCCAAGCATGAGGGCTCGACCGACCATAGTCTTGCTCTTGTGGGCGGATCAAAGGGCAAATCTAACCCTTCCTGTCGACAGTTTTCCTTGTCTTCTCTTATGTCCATTCCAGATGAGGAGTTTGATGTGCTTGGGCGAGGAGGAGCCGGCGTTGCTCTCAAGGAGGTTTGATCGGCTACACGAGAGTCGGAGGAACGCAAGGCGGAGCTCAGGGACGTGCTACAAGTGTGGCAAGCGTGGCCACTTCATCGCCGAGTGCCCGGAAGCGGAGGAGAACAAGTACAAGGTGAACGAGTACAAGGCGCACCCGAGGCGTGAGCACAAGTACTCCTCCAAGGGCAAGCACTTCAACAAGTCCAAGAGCAAGGACAAGGACAAGCGGCGACCGAGCAAGAGTGGCTACAAGAAGAACAAGGCAAGAGCGATGGTGGCCGGTGCGAGCGACGTTGACTCAAGCTCAAGCGAGGAGCGAGTCAAGCTCAAGCGGTGAAGACGAAGACGCCGGGGGGGCGCAATGGCAAGAAGAGTGCAAGCCGGAACCTCGGCGGGTTGAGCTGTGTGGCGCTTGAGGGCTTTTGTGGCATGGCCCATAGCTCAAGCGAAGCAAGAAGAGCGAGAAGGAAGACAGCGATTCCGACTCGGAGGATGAGGTAAATCGTGACCCCGACTCTTTGCTTGCCGAGATTGCTAGGTTGAATGTCTTGCTTGACAACCGTGATAGTGTGCTAAGAGATGCCAAAAAGATGAGGAAAGATCTTAGGGCTCAACTTGAGAATGCTAGTGAGAATGTAGGCGAACTAGAGTCGAAATTGCTTGAATTGAAACTTGAGAATGACTCTTTGAAACTTGCTCCTACTACTCCTGATGATGTTGAATGTCTTGAGTGTGATGCTTGGTTGAATGAGATCAAGTTGCTTAATGAGAAGAATGCTTCCACTTTGGCTAAACTAGATGCTCTTAGGACTGAATATGATGAGCTTAAGGCTAGACCCACTTTGCTTGGTGCTTGTAAATCATGTCCTACTATGCATGCTAAGCTTGTTGATGCTCGTTCTACTATTAGCTCTTTGGAAGCTTCTTTGAAATCTCCTATTGTCAATGCATGCACTAGCTGTGATGAAGTTACTTTGCGCAATCTTGAACTTACTTCCCGTTTGGATGTCATCTATGAGGAGAATGACTATTTGAGGAAGGTGTTGGGTTGGTTGTCTGGGCAGGAACCTCAATTGAAAATCATGATTGAGGAGTTCAAGAGAGCTGATGGTCGTGGTTTGGGTTTTGAGAAGTTGGGTGAGAAAGTGGGAGAGAACAGTGGGGAGAGTGTGTATGAGAAGTGTGTTGAGTCTAACCCCGAGTTTGAGGTGATTGGAGATATCCAAGTCCCACTTCCAAAAGCACCCAAGAACTCTTTTACACCAAAGCCCAACCACCTTTGCAACAAGCTTGACACAACCCAAGATCCACCCAAATTTCCACCTAAAACAAATGATTTCCAGAAACCAGTGAAGTTTGTGGGTGAGAAGGGTGAGAAACCTAGAGAGAAGCCAGAGCCAAAACCAAAACCCATCCCCTTCGGGGTGTGAGTATTGTGGCAAGGAGAGGCATCTTGCAGAGTTTTGCTACAAGAGGAAGAGGGATGAGAGGCTTGCTAGGGAGCAAGCGAACCAGGACAGATATCGCCAGTCTCATGGTATTCCTGAGCCTAGAGTGCCATTTCCACGGGGTGTGGTAAGTGTGAAGAGTGCTGGTAGAGTTGGAGCTCAGAGTGGTAGGTTTGTGAGGAGAGATGATGGTGTGCGTGCTGGTGAGAGGTTTGGTCGGGCTCGTGGTGGTTTTGCTGGACGTCCTCCTACTCGTCCTCAATACGGGTTTAGGGGAGATGATCGCAGCTTTGGGTTCCAGAGGAACTACGGACCACGTTTTCCCCCTCGTGGTGCTCGTACTCCTCCCATGGGACATGGGAAGTTTGGTGGCAAGGGAATGATGTTTGCTAACCCCTCTTTTGAGCAGATGGCTCGACACTGGTTTAACTTTCTTTGTGCTAACCCCAGTGTCGAGTCGTTAGCTCACTCTCGTTCTTGTTTCGACTACGGGCGGGAGGCTTCGAGAACATTTGGTTGATCGACTCCGGATGTTCTCTCGTAACAACCCGGGAATTTAGGTGTGTAAATTTTGCGAAAATTTAAAACTTTTTGCTTGCATTTGGGTGCTATCAATTTTTGAGCCAAAATTGCTAGCCTCTCTCTAAATTCTCCACTACTTTAGCCCATCTATAAAACATATATTTAAAATATGGTATAATTAGTGAGTTGGTTTTTCTTTGGTTTATTTGGAGTTCAATTGAGTGAAGTTTGAATTTGAAAGGGAATCAAATTCAAACTCTTATTCAAATCCTAAGTCAAACTAATTTGTTTTAATAGGCAAGGGCAGCCAAGTGCTTTGGGCCGTATTCAACTTTCCTTGCGATGCAACCAGCCCAGCCCGCAACACCAACCGGCCCAGCTAACCCGCACCGCAGCTCTCTCTCTTTAGCCGCAGACCAGCGGACCCCACGCGTCAGCCCTCCCTTTTCACCTACCCAGCGAGCCAGCCAGCCAGCCCAACCGCGCCGCCGCCGGTCCCGTCGCACCCCGCTCGCGCGGCGCGGGGCGCGGCCGAGCCGCCGGCGCGCGCGCACGCCGAGGCGCGGGCGCGCGAATCGAGCCGGGCCGGGGAAGGGAAGGTCCCATTTGCCCCCGCGCCGTGACCTCGCCCGTGGCGCGGAGAGAGGGAGGCGAGTGGCGCCGCCACAGCCGCCGGTCGGACCGAGCCGGGGCAGCCTCGGAATTTCGCCATGACCTCGCGGCGCCGCGGATTCAAAAGCGGGTGGAGAGCCAGAGCCAATCGACCACCGCCACCAACCCACATTGGGGTTTTGCCCCCTTGCCAGTGCCGCTCCGCCGGAGGGGGGAAGAAGAAGGGGATAGTTGGGGAAGAGGAGGCGAGGCGGGGGACCGACGCGCGCCGCCGCCGCGCGTGGCCGCGGAGGCGGGACGAGGCCGTGTGGAGCCGGACGGGGAGAAGGAGGCGAGCGCGACCGAGGGGAAGCCGGACCGGAGCGGGGCACCGCCGTGAACCTCGACGCCGACGCCGCACCGCCGCCCACGTCGAGCTCGCAACGACTCCACCGTCGACCCGCCGCGAGCACCGAAGCCACCTTTTCTTCTTCTTGCACCGCGCCTCTTCTTAGCTCGCCCGTGCGCGTGCCTTCGAGCCGCTTGTGTTGGACGCGCCGCGCCGCCGCCTCCCCATGGGCGCCGCCGCGTCGCGTTGTGCCAGCGGGAGCCTGGGGTCGTGGCTACCCCAAGCCGCGTCGTCCCAGTGCTTTCGCCAAAGTTGGGTCCAGGGAAACTTCTGCAGGAAGGGCTGGGGAACAACCCGCGCCGCGCCGTCGTGCATCGCGCCGAACGCGCGTCGCGCCGCCGCCCCGGTGAGCGGGTTCGCCTTTCCGCCGCGTCGCGCCTCGAGGCGAGCCGCCGCGGGGAGCTTGTGATGCGCGCGCCGTGACCCGGCCTTCGTGCCGTGGGGCTTTCTGTTGCGGGCGGAGGTGAGCGCGGGCGCCGGCCGGCCGCACCCCCAGCGCGCCATGGCCGTGGCCCCGCCACCAGTGGAGCTCCGCGTGCGGGCGTTCCACGCCGAGTGCTGTGTTGTGTTGAGCCGGTCTTCGAGTCGAGGGCGAGCTTTGCAGGTGAGCGTGCGCCTGAATCCCTACCGGCCGCACCCCAGCGCGCCCAGGGCTTCGTCCGCACCGTGGAGACGCACGCGCGCGGGCCCCGACGTCGCGCCGCGCGCCGTGGCGGGTGATCCGGTAGCCGGCCTTCGAGCCGCGCGTGCGTGCATGAGTGCCCGGTAGGGGAGTGGGGAAGGCGAGAGGCGCACCCCGCGCCGAGCCCGGGGTTCGCCCCCGTCGCGCCGCCGCCGATACGTGCGCCGGCGATGACGCCGCCAGGCGCGGCGGCCGCCGAGGAAGGGAGCGGGACCCTGTCCTCCCTGGCTGCGGTAGAGAGAAAGGCCGCCGGGCCTTCAGTGTTAGCTGGGCCTTAAGAGCCGTCCGGCCCGTCGGGCCGCTTTAGAAGCCCAGCGCGTTAAGAGAGTGGCTCAGCTAGTGAGTTCAGGGTGGTTCTCTGGACTTCTTCGCTCGGGCCCGATGGACCGAGCCCAATGAGCCGTTTCCAGCCCGAAACCCCCTTTTAGCCCACCTTCGGCCCATGGAACGAGAAAACCCTTTTCTTTTCTGTTTTAAATTCCAGAAAATGTATTTGACCTTTAAAAATTCGTAGTAAATTCTGGGAAGCTCAGAAAAATACAAAACTAATTTCTATAAATCCGTATTTGCGAAACCTTGCTGATTGTAGGTAGTTTGGGTTCATTTGGATCTTCTAAATTGGATCTTATTTGGAGTTATTGCTTAGATGTGCACCGTTATCTTATTTTCGCGTCGAATCTCGTGCCGCAGACCCGAGCTTCGACCAGGAGGACGTGGAGGACCCCGAGTACACTGCTCCGGACAGCGACTGCTTCAACGGCACAGAAGGTGTCATGTCACTCCCAACCATATAGATCCCATGTTGATATTTAGCTGCTAGTGCTTTACTTTAATGCATTGATCTGTTGAATTGCATAACCCGTTTAATAGCCATGCCTTGATGTTTTGATATATCCTGTTCCTTGTTCTACTACCTGCGGGACTAGCTACAGACCCCTAGCTAGTCCCTTACCTCAACTATCCATACTTTTGTTGCTTGATTATGGATGGTGCTCTGGGCTTGGACTGAGATGTGGGAATCTCGGTGTGTGATTCTAGCGTGTGTCCTGGGTTGCGTATCTCCTTGCTGTGTTTTGGCGGGAGCGAGCTGCTTTGTTACTTGTGAACGGCTGCCGAGGGAAGATGCGATCTGGCCTCTTACCCGAGGGTCGTGTCGTGTGGGATGGAGATGTTGAGTGCTCGCTCTCGGCCCCCTTAAGGACCGATCGTCAGTTGACCTTGTTTCGAATGACTATTTTCGTACAGACCGCCCGCCTTGTATTGGGCGGGGGTGCGGGGTGAGACTTGTAGTGGATAGCGCCCCTCCTGTAGGAGGATCGGTGTGATCGTGTCGGGAGTGGTCTTTCCCTCCTTAGTAGACTTTGCCCCGGCGAGGCCGGGGAAGGGTTCCACAGCTTCGAGGGACCTCTCGCGGGTAGTATGAGCTCGCCGCGGAGGGCCGGGCCGGGCTCGGAGATGCGAGAAGGGTACTATCCACTTACTTGGGCTTCGGCGGTATGGTAGGGTCGGACACCGGTGACGGCCGGTTCCGGACCTATTCGGGCGGGTACGGTTGTACAACCTGCGCGAGTGTTAAACCTATAGCTATAGTCCGTGTCCACAGGTTATGGACAGTCTTTCGATCTCTCACCTGACTAGCTACACTTCTCTTGTGCTTCTTCTCTCCCCCGAGTGTGTGAGCCCGGCTTCGGCCGTTGAGATGTGGGGATAGGAGCCGGTGGGCCCCACATCGCAGATGACAGTTGGGTTCTGGATCGTGGTTGAGATCCAGTGTTTTGGCGTGGTATTCCTTGAGCGGGGTGTGGACCCCTGAGGTGTGGACCTCGGAAGCGGAAGCTTCCCCGAGGTGTGGACCTCCTCGCTATACTCTGCTTACCTTGTACGTTGCACTGCTGCTTTGCTTAAGCTTTCTACAGCCATATTAGGAATATCTCATGCATAGTAGAATATACACCGCTTTGGCCTCTTTGTTGGGAAGCTGACATGACCTACCCGCTTATCGGGTAGACCCTGGTGACTCTGACGTAGAGCCGGACTACGACTTCGACAACGACGGCTGGGTGGACTAGAGCTCTTCCTACACTTGAGCCGCGCTGCGGAGATGGAGTTTCCCGCGCTTTCATGGAGCCGCTGCTAGACGTTTTATTTATGTTTGATTCGAGTCTGTTGGACTTGTACCGGCATGTGCCGAAGAGATGTACTCGATTAATGTAATAAAATAAATGTTGTACTCTACTTTATTGTTTTTACCTTTACGTATGGATTTTGGAATCGGCCGAGACGGGGATTGCACATGGTAGCCCTCCCGGGACTACCACCGAGGTGCTAAGATTCGGGGATCCGTTCGCGGAAATCCGGGTCGTTTCGGTTGGTACCCGAGCCATGCTTGATCGTAGGACGAGTCCCGGGAATGGTCGATAGCGTAGGAAGCCGTTTCGAACCTTGAAACTTTATATAAACCCCTTGGCTTCCGTATGTATATAACTATACCTATATATATGCATTACTTTGATTAACTTTCACTAACTACCTTACTAACTACGCTCTAACAACGTTGTGCAGATGGCGGAGACGACGTGGGTTCCTTTGGAGTCGGACGGCAAGAGCTACGGAGGCTTCTGCCACTTGCTGAGAGAGTGCCTGGAGGCGCGGTGGAGTGGAGACCGATGGAGTCGGCTACGTGGGGAGGGCCATGGGGCACTTGGAGCGGACCCCCACTTACCGGCCGTGCCGGCGGACCCACGGGTGCCGAGTTCGAGGAGGTGGAGGTGCACCGTTTCGAGAGTTCGGTCACGGAGGCACACCGGAGCGGCGCACGCGAGCTCTCAAGAAGGTTTGTGTCCGGCTCGGGGGAGAGGCCGAAGGACACTCCGTTCGGCGTGCTTCCGACGAGAGATCTACGACCGGGTCGGCCGGGACTCGAGCGACCAGGGCACGGTACTTGGAGGTGACTTCGGTGGAGGAGGACGGGGTGATGCACGCGGCCCGGACGGTGCATCCCCGGCTCGGGACCGAGGGCGGCGCCGTACCGGGCGGATGGTGAGGTCGCGTACCTTCGGTGGAGGTGTGACGTGCCCTGCGGCGGGTTCGGGACCTGGAGGTGGAGCGAGAGGATATACTCGACGAGTTGGAGGCGTCGCACGTGAGGAACGGAGAGCTGGTACAGCTTGGACTAGCGGCGGCCGCGGCCTAGCACGCGAGAGGGACTCCGGAGGATCGCTACTCTGGAGGCACGGTTGAGGGCAGAGCGGGAGTCACACCGGGCTTCGGTGGAGGTCGCGCGAGAGGACGGTGAGGCGGCGGGAGGCGAGAGACCGAGGTGGAGTCGATCGGAGCCGCGGCCGACTATCGAGGTCAAGGTGTGGGATCTACGGGGAGGCGAGTCGACACAACTACCACCACATGTGTTACCCGGGTGGACCGGTCTACGAGGAGAGAGACCGAGCGAGACGGGACCCGCGCGGCCCGGGAGCGTTCCGACCGGCGAGAGGCCGACGAGCCGGAGGCGCTCTCCGCACGGCCTACCACCCAAGAAGAGGCCCGGACCGAGGACGAGAGACTTTCGAGCTTCCCCCGACGCTCCTACCACGAGTGCGACCGTACCCGAGTGGTTCGCGGGACACGGCGGAGATGGATCGTGCTCTCCGGGACACTCGTGACTACTACGGGGGACCGGCGATCGGTGCGGGTTACCCGGAGTCCACTCACCGCCGTTCTACTCGGTTCCACCGGTACACCGGCTCCGAGGCACCTCGGGGTACTCGGTGATGGGAGTAGAGATCTTGTAGCAGTTCTCGAGTAGATGTAATAAGTTAGATGTAATGCTACCGCTCATGTTGGCATGCTCGTAGTAGCTACCCCATGTTGTACCATGCGTTAGCGTGATGTGTTGCCGTGTACCCTCGAAGGTCGTTGGAGTAAACCTCGAGGTGCACCCCTTTTGTATGGTGGCATTGATTGAGTGACATGGATCTTCATGGATTTTCTCGGAGTTCATGCTTCTTTATGTTTGTATGAAATTCTTTGATTGTTAGCAGGATTACTCCTTTATAGTTAATAACCTTATTAAATACATTCTCCCTACCACTACTAACTATTGCAACTGGAACAGATGTCGGGAGCAAGGAGGTCCGGGCGACTCCTGGCCCGTTTCGAGGAGGTCGGCCGGGGACGACGGAGGGGAGGATGCCCCTAACCTAGCGGGGAGCGAGAGGCCGCCGACGTCGTGGAGGTCACGCACCACGAGGCGGGCTCCGCGGAGGCACCGGCGGCCGCGGAGGCCGAGGGAGGCCGAGTTGGCGGTCGAGGAGCCGCGCGCGACGACGAGGGAGCTCGGGGAGCGAGGAGCTCGAGCACGAGCGGTACCCCGCCCGAGGGAGGAGCAGAGCCGGGCTCGGGGACACGAGGTGCCACCACCGCCACCTCCCCCCGAACTTGGCCGATGTGATGGCGGTGCGGACTCGGGCGATGCGGACGATCACCCGGATGCTAGCTCGAACAACAACAACAACAACCACGGGGGTCGGAACCGCAACGCTCCCGGAGGGTTTCCGGAAGAAGGTTGAGAACTTCAACAAGGCTGCGACCGCCTACCTTCGACCACTCGGCGGACCCGATGGACGCGGACAAGCGGCTACGTGAGATTGAGAAGAAGGCCGGAGGCCGACCGAGCTTACTAAGGAGGAGTGTGTGACCGTGGCCGCGCACCGGTTGGTCGGCACGGCCGGTGCGTGGTGGGGACGGCTACGTGACTCGCACCGGGACCCGTTGCACATCGGGTGGGACGAGTTCGTGGAGGCCTTCGGGGAGCCACCACATCCCAGACGCAGTGATGGACAGAAAGGCTGACGAGTTCAGGCACCTCAAGATGGGAAACATGTCGGTGTGGGAGTACGCCAACCGCTACCGGGAGGCGATGAGGTACGTGCCGGACGACACCGACACGAGAGAAGAAGAAGGTCTGCTTTGGTTCGAAAGGGGCTGCACAAGGGGATGGCACACCACTTGTCCGCGCACGACTGCCCGACACTTCGCTCCATTATCGACAAGGCACTGATCGTGGAGAGGTCAAGGCTTGAGTACATGGAGGTTCGTGGGAGCAAGTCCAAGCGCACGGACCGAGCGCAGACGCTCGGGTCCACCCCGAGAGGCGAGAGGACGAGGCTACGCACCGGGCCACCGGACACGACGAGAGGCACCACGTCACTCGGTCTCGGCCCGCGAGCGAGCCCACCCGAGGGTGGGAGTGGAGGTCGAAGCAGTCGGAAACCGAGGCCACCACCGCGGGCGGCGAGACGGATCCAAGGTGACATGCTTCAGCGCCGTCGAGGTTGGGCATAAGTCGTTTGAGTGTCCCCGGCGAGGCACCACCCGGGGAGTCGAGCCGCGGCTCTCGGTTCCGGACCCCGGCCAAGCCACCGGCACCGGGAGGACGGCCACCCCGTACACGGCGAGAGGAGCGCTCGGCCGCCGCCTACTCGAGGCCGTCCGAACCACCTCACCGGCGAGGATGCGGCGGTCGCACCCGACGCCACACTTGGTGAGTTCCTTGTTGACTCGGTTTTGGCAAGCTCGTTTTGTTCGATGCGGAGCTCGGTTTTCGTATATTTCTACCAAATTTGTGTTGACGGTGAAAATCCGTCAACCTAGCCATGAGTTTACCTTCGGTGTTGGCATGAATTTTATACTTTATCCATTGGTACTAACCCCCGTGGTATAACAAGTTCACGTGTGCATGTCGTTTTTGGAGTTTAATGTTTATGCGGGGATTTAGTGTTGAATGCAAGACTTTCGGGGTAAGTTCATCAAGCACCTCATGACAAGACTTTGAAGCCCCGAACAAGTCATGCAATGAAGCAAAACTAACTCCAAGAAGCGGGGGACTCGATCCGAGAAGACAACAAACTCCGGGGGACCCGACCGAGAAAAGTGTTGAAGCTTGCAAGACAAGGAGTTGAGTCCAATTCGGAGAGAAACCGACGACATGGACCTACATGCGAAGGGGGGAAGCATCCGGGAAGCAAGGGAACCGACCTCGGGCAAAGGAGCCCGCCGGGGCACGGGCCTAAATGGGCCCGGGCCGGCCGGCCCCGATAGGATCGGCCCGGGGCCCATTTAGGGCCCAAATGCGACGTCCTTTGCCCTAGCCGCCGATCGGGCTATTTATAGTCCCCCGCCCGAGAGCCACGGGGAGAAGATTTCGTCTTCGGCCGCCGAGAAGCGAGAGAAGAGAGGGACACCATCTAGGAGAGGAGAGGGTCGAGCTAGTTGACTAGGGTTTCCCTAGCCGACGTGGGAACCTTGCAAGGAAGACCACGTCGGAGTTCCCGGAGCTAGAAGCAAGATCAAGGAAGGATCCCGGTGGTGATCTTGTGTATGTATCATTGTTATAGTTGAATTATCAAGTTGAATCTTTTCTCAGCGATCAAGTGTTTCCTCGAAGATTTCGTTTTTCGATCGGCTTTGCTTATTCCAATTCTATTCTCGAGATAGATTACATAGGGTGTTCTTGTAGCCGCGGTGGCTAGAGGTACACGCCGGATCTTCCGAAAGAATCTCGACTTGTCTTTTGACTCGCCCTAAACTCCCCGCATGAATAGGGATACGTTGTGACAGAACGGGGGTCTCGAAAGGCGGATGTTTTCGGATTTGGACGGGAAACCACGATTTAAAGAGGCTTTTATTAAGATTCGATTTGCTACTTCTTCTTTTGCTTGGAACTTCAACGAAAGGCTTACCCCAATCCCTCTAGATCGGTTTATCTACCCAATCTTACTTTGTTTTCTCCGGTTTTTAGTAGATTAGATTCGTTTTGTGTCTTTTACTTAGATGCATTAGGTCTTTTATCGAATATTGAAGATTACTTGGCTTTAATAGATTAAGTCTTGCGTCACACATTTGTTCCACGGATTCGATACCTTGGGTTCACCACTCGAGGGAAGAAGGGTCCCTTGACTACGACGGGAGACTTGTACGCTTGCGAGTCACGAACGAACTTTGATACGAACATTAACCGTCAACAAGCCCCTTTTTCTGGCGCCGTTGCCGGGGAACAAGTGATCAAGATTTGATTTTTTATTGCTTTTTTTGTAATTTTCAGTACTGATTTTGTTTTATTTTTGCATCTAATAAGCTTCAATCATCCTCAAAATACATCTAATCTAGTTTGTCTAACTCTAGTCTTTATAGATTTGTTTTGTTTTCTAGTTTCTTTTGCATATTTTGTTTATTGCTAACCCTAACGGGAGATGGACGGCTACCTCTCCAACAAACCCAATAATTTTGTGGATGATCCGAGAAAAACTTTACGAGGCTAAGGAGACGCGAAGCACATCAAGCTAAAAAGCTGGATTTTGTAGATTCGGAGTCGGAAGACGAAGGATCGCAGGAATCTCGGAGAATTCACCACCTCAAAGTCCGAGGGAGAACCGACGTCCACCAATGGGTGACCAACCACCGGAAGAACGCAAGATTGGGGAGCTATGCACCCCAGACATCATCGACCTACCAATCTTGAACCTCGACGAGATCGGAAGACCGTTCGAGATCAAGACCTCAACAATCCGCATGGTGCAACATTCACCCTTCACCGGCAAAGAGGATCCGAACCTTCACCTCCAAGCATTCATTCAACTATGTCAGACTTTCAATATGGAGGGGGTGACTCAAGATCAAATGAGGGCAAGGCTTTTTCCGTTTTCACTACTCGGGAAGGCGTTGCAATGGTTCCACTCTCAACCGGCGGAGACGGTGCAAAATTGGAACACGTTGATGAAGGCTTTCATGAAGGAATACTACTCACGGGTAAAACTCAAAGCTTGCGTAATAAGATTGCCACCTTTGTTCAATATCCTACGAAACTATCTCGGAGGCATTCGAGCGCTTCAACGAGTACACCGGGCGGTTCCACATCACAAGTTCCCGAAAGAAGACCTCGTGCAAAAGTTCTATCAAGGACTCACCATGGCGTCAAGGACGATCATCGATGCATCGGCGGGAGGATCTATCATCGAGCTTACACCGACGGAAGCTTTCACGCTATTCAAGAAGGTCGCGGATAATGACACGTGGGCGTCATCCGGGGCGCCTACACCCGGCTCAACCTATGGGGAACGTCAAAGGAGTCTTGCAAGTGGAGAAGGAAGACATACTTGAAGGCAAGATCGACTCGCTCATGAGGAGGTTGGAGAAGATGGAGATAGAAAAGAAAGAGGCTCAAGACTTGAAGGCCGCCGAAGCAAGGTCCACATGCGAAGAATGTGGAGAGTATGGCCATGTCCGCAAAGATTGTCCGGAGGAAGCCAAAGTGCTCGACTACATGAGGAAGGGAGAATTGCCGAACTTCCGCTACGGGCAAGGTAGGCCTCAATTTAATGCAAGTTCATCTATTCCTAACGCGGTTCCACTTCGGATACAATTGAAGGAGTTCATGGATGAGCAAGCTAAGATCAACAAGGACACCGTCACCAAGTTCAAGACCATAGACAAGGTGTTGGAGAACATCGATAGCAAAGTGACGGAGGTCGGAAGTTCCAATCATCAAGTGCTCAACATGATGAAGATGCTCGAGACGCAAGTTGGACAACTTGCGGGGGCGCCTCACTAATGATGAAGGGAAGCTTCGGGACAACCCAAATGTCCCGAATCGGCGAAGGCCATTCAAACACGTTCGGGGAAGGAGACCGAAGATCCGGAATGTACCGCGGGGAGCAAGAAAGCCGAAACCGTCCACCGAGGGTGGAAGGAGCGCTAAAGAGAAGGTTACGGGGATCGTCACCGAGGAACCCGAATTTGAGATGCGGAAGATGACACGAGGATACCGCAACTCAAGCCACGCTACTTCCGAGGTAAACTTGACAACCACTTTGAGAAGTTTGTGGAAGTTGTGCGTAGACTTAGCATCAACATGCCGTTACTAGATGCCCTACAAGTACCTACATATTCTCGTTACTTTAAAGACATACTTGCAAATAAATATGAGATAGCAACACTCGGGGTAGATCATGTCAAGATGTCCGAGGAGTGTAGTGCGGCTATTGCTTATGGGGTGGAGAAGCAAAAAGACCCGGGTGCCCTACAATTCCATGTTCGGTTGGTTCTTTCAACTTCGAGAAGGCGTTATGCGACCTTGGAGCTAGTGTGAGTGTCATGCCGAGGGATGTGTTCGAGAAGTTACGCCTACCGATGGAGCCTACGGGAATATGTACGGAGCTGGGTGACAACTCCATTCGCTATCCCTTGGGCATTGCGAAGATGTACCCGTGAAGATTGGACACCACTTCATCCCCGTCGACTTCGTTGTGCTCGAGATGGGAGAGAGGGAGAAGCCGCCGCTCATCCTAGGGAGGCCGTTCCTCAAGACCGTGGGAGCTACTATTGATGTTGGCAAGGGGGAGATCATGTTCGATATCAACGGAGAAAGGAGTTCCTTCAAGTTCCGTCCAAGGATTGAGGCATGCAACATGATTGGAGTGAAGATAGAACCAAAACAAACGGAGGGGCTGAAAAAAAAAGAAGGAG
The DNA here is from genome assembly GCA_947561735.1 of Cenchrus americanus. Lineage (NCBI taxonomy): Eukaryota > Viridiplantae > Streptophyta > Magnoliopsida > Poales > Poaceae > Cenchrus > Cenchrus americanus. Next base: position 41,307,470 of record OX387242.1, on the reverse strand, counting down.
CCGAAAAAAGTGAACGTAACGAAAATTAAAGAAGGTGTTGCATCCGTCAAGACAAAGGAAGAGAAGCCGCCTGTGAAGACCAAAAAAATGACTAAGCCAGCCAAGCCAAAAGACAAGCCCGCGCCCAAGATGGTGCGGAAGTGGGTACCCAAGATTGCAACGCCCGCAAAGAGCGTTGATCCGGAGTAATCAAGTGAAGAAGTCTAGCTATAGACTATAAACGAAGCGCTAGGCGGGGAGGCAACCCGTTTCGTCAAGTCAAGTCAAGAATAAGCTACGGGAGGACAACCCGATTCCAGGGTTTTCGAGTATTTTTAATAATTTAGTTTTTGAGTTTTACTACGCAAAGACATTAGACTTAGAAGTGGTTGAACAATATTAGAGACATAATTCTTGATTGAATGTTTGCTTTATCATAAACCCTTTGCATGAACCCTCCTATGTGCTTGTTTGATTCTTTTCTTTTCGAGAAACCCCTCAACCAAATAATTTCAGAACCTTAGCTCAACCTTTCACCCTCATTATGGTGCTGAGGTTAGCTTATTTTTCATGCTAAAACCACACGAGTAGAGCCACGATTTATATTCAAGTGTTATAAAAATTCAGCACGTGGTAGGACTCGCGTGAACCTAGAAATCAAAGCTTTTGGTTGATCTTAAAAATCTTTATCCTTGGTTTCTCTAGGATTAGAATTTTTCTAAGCCCATTCTAATTTTGTTTTATTCAAAATCTTTCTTATTTAGCCAAAATTAGAACCTAAACCTATGCCCCCATGATCAAACCGGGAAAACGTTCGCTCTCAACCGATGAAAGCAAACTTTACCGGTAAGACGAAAATCGACGTAGTCGAAAAATATTTTCGACTTACATTTGTTTTTAATGGTTTAAAAACTTCTCTAAAATTATGCTCAAGCTCTTGCATGGCTCTGAAAAATATTTTAAAATTCGAATTAGAGGAGTGCTTAACCTTAAACACACCTAAATGGAGGCAATCAAGTTTGAATTAATCATGCATGCACCATTGGATTCCCTTTTATCAACTTTCACCACCTCCACATGCAAAGGACAAGCATGGTGGGCAGCAAGCATCAACTTTGCAGGATTTCAATGGTGGCATGTGAAGCAAGTGGAGCTAGGGAGCATGGACATGACCCAAAGCATGGAGCATCAAGTGGGAGGACCAATAATTCAAGAAAAGGAGTGGACGAGAGCGTTTGGGCGGTGCAACTCGTGGAGCACGCGGGCGGGGAAAGTTGCGGGAGGCGAAATGATCGTCTTGGGAGAAAGACGCACCGAGGAGGAGCCGTTGGAGCCACGGGCCGGCCGGCCTAGGCCGGCCGGCCCCCTTGCCCTATAAATGGCGCCCCCGGCGCCGTCTTCGACGGGAGCAAGCTTCCCTCTCCTTCCCTTGTTTGTGTGTTCAAGTTTGTGTGCTCAGAACCTCCGTAGACTTAGCCAACCACCCAAGCTTGAGAGCTCAAGAAAAAAAATCCACCTCCCTAATCCACTCAAAGTCCACATCCGAAGCAAAGAGTTTAAGTGCCTAGTTTACCGGTTGCAACCCGGATTTTTAGTTGAAGAGAGAGTGCAGCAAGCATGTGGAAGAAGACCACAAGTCTCTTCTCTAAGAAGAAGAGTTCGTCGTCGTCCAAGCCGTCATCAACCACGTCTTCGAGGAGGCACTCGGTTTCCGAGTCTCCCGGAGCATGGAGACGGACACGGCACCACCGAGGAGGAACGACGCTCTCCTCCTTGGTGGGATGAGGGCTGCGAGAAGCACTTCCATGAGGTTCACCGAACCTCGTGGGCACACGGAGGAGCAACCCGCGCCACCACGACGATCGACTCGCTCGACCGCACCACCTCCTTACACCCCGACACAATCTTCGTACGGCTTCATCATCATGTCGGCGGAGGAGGAGGATAGGCTCGCCAATCTTGAGAAGAGGCTTGTGCCAAACGTCGAGATCGACGACCAAGCACTCCACACCTTGGGTTTTCGCACCGACATAAACTACATGTTGGGGCACCTCGGGTGGACTCAATTCTCCAACGGAATCTCGGTGGACACCCACTTGGGTTACACCTTGGAAATTTTAATGACTATGGCACCCATCGTTGATGATGATGGGGTGCAATGCTTGTCATTCCGTTTGGAGGGAATCCAACAAGTGGTTCCCTACGAGCACGTAAGGGAGCTGCTTGGATTCCACAAGGGCGCTCGGAGAAAGTCGACGTGCCTCCCGGCATGTTGGCGGAATTTTGGGGCATGATCTCCGGAGATGCCCATCAACAACGCAAAAGCATCCGCAACCCCATTATCCGGATATTTCACTCTTGGATGTGCAAGAGGGTATTGGGGAGGATGAGGGAAACAAAGGTGACCGACACGGAGTTAAATTGGCTATACTCGGCTTTAATTGCCGGGCGGCCAATTGACCCCTCGTACCTCATGATCAACCGTTGGTGTTGTGAAGCAACATCGGGGGCTAGTGATATTGGTTCGGGGTGTTACCTCTCCATGTTGGCCTATTCCTTGCGACCGGGGATCGCAAGAAACCCCCGCTCACCTTTTGCGCGGTACCTCTCTCGGTTTTGAGTACTTGCGGCAAGGCAAGTACATTAGTGGAGATGAGAGAAGAGGTTACCGATTGGCCATTGTGAACCTCCCTCTTCGGATGAGAGGCTTAGGCTTTTCACCGAAGGAAGGGAAGATTGGTTGGAAGAGGGAATACTTGTCCCTGCAAGGAAAAACAAAAGAGGAAGGATCGTAGAAGAGGGAACATCCTCCGCACAAGAGGGTGGAGCACAACCCAATGTGCAACCATCCGGCGGGGTTCCTCCTCCGCCAAGTTATTACGGAGGGTCTCAACAACAAGCATGGGGGGGTGGTGCACCGGTACCCCCGCAAAATTATGTTGTGCCCAACGCTAACTTCGCGGAGGCCTACGCTCATCATCCCCAACCACAACAAAGCATGGCTATTATTGGAGGATACGCTGCAAGAAATGCTCAAAATATCGCAGCCATCCAATCCAACGCAGCTCAACTCGGTGAAGGCAACGCAAATATTGCCTTTGAACTTGGTCGCCTTCACCTTGTAGAGCCAAATCAATTCGACGGAGGAAGCGTTCATTCATATTATGAGCAAGGCTATTATTATCAAGACTATCAACATCAACCACCGGCGGAGGATTAGAGGACTTAAGGAACTTTAGTTTTCTCTTCTTTTCTTTTTCTCTGTAATTTTCAGCTTTTTCTTATGTGTGTTTGCGTAGTATTTTTCTGTTTTTATTTAATTTTCAGCAAGCATGTATGTTTATTTTCAGTGTGTATTTCAACTTGATATCACATTTAATAAAGTCACCACCTTGATTATATCATTGGAAAAGTTACAAAATTCGTGCTATGATGATATATGATTAAAATTGCAGCTTTGTTCATCTTTGTAGTTGATTTATGCATGTTTAAGCTAGTGCTCTCTTAAAAATACAGATCTGAATTTATTTAAATGCTAGCTTAATTTTCAGCGGAGGTTATGATTAAAATAAAGACCCATAGTGTTTTATGTGCTCTCAAGTTATGAATGGATTGAAGATGTCTTTTATGCTCAAAAATATTGCTAACCTTGTCACAAATATCACTTGTGTGTTGCTCAACCTATCCAAAGCCTTATATATATTTGAGTGCATAAACCTTAGTGTACAAGATTTATTTTTGAGTGCGTTATTGCAGGCCATGATTTCTCTGGCCCGAGACTAAGAAGCTGGTCATTCCGTTTTTGCGTATCTATCTTTTTGCTAGCCTTTTATCCGTGCATTGTGTACCCCCACATCGGTGGTCTCACAAACTTCGCCGGATATCCACCCTTAAACCAAATATCATTTTTTTTTGTGATTACCTCCTTGACCACAACCTATCATTGAGAATGGATCATCAATTCAAGGAAGATCGCAAGACGGTGCCAACGTTGAAGATTTCAAGTATCTCTCCAAGGAAAATATCTCCGGTACCTACCTTATTTTTCGCCTCTTTGCTCGAGGACGAGCAACGTCTAAGCATGGGGGAGGAGGTAGGTACGGTGCTGCCTTAGAGTTCAAAAGGGAGTATTTTAAAAAAATATATAATGATGAAAGAAAAAAAAAATTCGGCGATGTACATGACTTCCAAGGTGAAAAAAAAAAAATATATATATATATAAGAAAGAAAGAAAGAAAAGAATGAGAAATATAAGAAAGAGAAGAGAAAGAAAAAAAATATATTTGTGCGTAAAATGAACTCCCAGGTTCTCTAAGAGTGCATTCAAGGCTTCAAGATAAAAAGATCCATTCTCATTTTCCAACCATGTGCAATCCGATAACGAGGACTTCTTTTGTGCCTCGGGATCACTCTCTGCCATTTGCACATGTCCACCTATCTAAAAGTGTGTGTATTTTTCTCTTTCCCCTCCTTGATTTAACATTATTTTCCAATGACCTTTTTGACGAGTCTCGGTAAGACCATGAGAAGCTTGTCTTGTTTTGACAACACCTCACTTATAAATTCTTGTTAGGACTAAACTTTCCCAAAGCTCCGTATAAAGCCTACCACATATATATGAGAGGGAAAGGAGTAGAATATATAGGCTTGAGAGACAAGTGAGATGAGAGTTTATGAGCAATACATGAGATGATTTAAATTTGTGAATTTGGTTTAGCTTTTCTCTATCTCGTTCTTTATTTCAAAAATTCTGAGATCCATTTAAAACTTTGTGAGCATGTTAATACTTGTGGGATAAGCTTAATGAGAATCCACCCTCCGTGGAGATGAAGGCTAGTACATTATGGAACTTTAATGAATTAATATTTTGAGAGCATTATGTTTTCTCATGTATGGTCAAATGCAAAGTTTAAACATTGTTTGGCAATGATGATATCCATCGAAGGCTTACTCGAGGACGAGCAAGGTTTAAGCATGGGGGAGATGTTGACGGTGAAAATCCGTCAACCTAGCCATGAGTTTACCTTCGGTGTTGGCATGAATTTTATACTTTATCCATTGGTACTAACCCCCGTGGTATAACAAGTTCACGTGTGCATGTCGTTTTTGGAGTTTAATGTTTATGCGAGGGATTTAGTGTTGAATGCAAGACTTTCGGGGTAAGTTCATCAAGCACCTCATGACAAGACTTTGAAGCCCTGAACAAGTCATGCAATGAAGCAAAACTAACTCCAAGAAGCGGGGACTCGATCCGAGAAGACAACAAACTCCGGGGACCACGACCGAGAAAAGTCTCGAAGCTTGCAAGACAAGGAGTTGAGTCCAATTCGGAGAGAAACCGACGACATGGACCTACATGCGAAGGGGGAAGCATCCGGGAAGCAAGGGAACCGACCTCGGGCAAAGGAGCCCGCGGGGCCGGGCCTAAATGGGCCCGGGCGGGCCGGCCCCAAGATGGGGATCGGCCCGGGCCCATTTAGGGCCCAAATGCGACGTCCTTTGCCCTAGCGCGATCGGGCTATTTATAGTCCCCCGACCGAGAGCCACGGGGGAGAAGATTTCGTCTTCGGCCGCCGAGAAGCGAGAGAAGAGAGGGACACCATCTAGGAGAGGAGAGGGTCGAGCTAGTTGACTAGGGTTTCCCTAGCCGACGTGGGAACCTTGCAAGGAAGACCATGTCGGAGTTCCGGAGCTAGAAGCAAGATCAAGGAAGGATCCCGGTGGTGATCTTGTGTATGTATCATTGTTATAGTTGAATTATCAAGTTGAATCTTTTCTCAGCGATCAAGTGTTTCCTCGAAGATTTCGTTTTTCGATCGGCTTTGCTTATTCCAATTCTATTCTCGAGATAGATTACATAGGGTGTTCTTGTAGCCGCGGTGGCTAGAGGTACACGCCGGATCTTCCGAAAGAATCTCGACTTGTCTTTTGACTCGCCCTAAACTCCCCGCATGAATAGGGATACGTTGTGACGAACGGGGGTCTCGAAAGGCGGATGTTTTCGGATTTGGACGGGAAACCACGATTTAAAGAGGCTTTTATTAAGATTCGATTTGCTACTTCTTCTTTTGCTTGGAACTTCAACGAAAGGCTTACCCCAATCCCTCTAGATCGGTTTATCTACCCAATCTTACTTTGTTTTCTCCGGTTTTTAGTAGATTAGATTCGTTTTGTGTCTTTTACTTAGATGCATTAGGTCTTTTATCGAATATTGAAGATTACTTGGCTTTAATAGATTAAGTCTTGCGTCACACATTTGTTCCACGGATTCGATACCTTGGGTTCACCACTCGAGGGAAGAAGGGTCCCTTGACTACGACGGGAGACTTGTACGCTTGCGAGTCACGAACGAACTTTGATACGAACATTAACCGTCAACAATTTGCTAAAGAAAGGTCTTTACCAACTAAGCCTCGACCAAGGCCTATCTTGACTAGCTCTCCGCTAGGAGAGAAGAGGAGTACGTTAGAGTGCGGGGGAGTGAGGATGGTGTTTGAGGGACTACCGTTCACGGCGGACTTGGATGCGAGTTTTGGAGTCTACCGGGATAGACGTGATCCTAGGGATGGATAGGTTGGCAAAGCACAACGGGATAGTCTCTTGCAACCCCGAGTGATACGGCTAGAACACCCCGGCGGAACTACGGTGCGGATCGAGCCACGAGTCCGAAGGTAGCTACGATGATGTGCAACATGAGTGGGAAAGAGATTGAAGAAATCCCGGTGGTCCGTGAGTTTCCGGACGTGTTCCCGAGAGGAGCTTACGGAGTTACCCCCCGGACCGGGACGTAGAGTTCGTGATTGAGCCGATGCTAGGGGCGGGGCCCGTTGCAAACAGGTCCGTACGGGATGTCGTCCGATGAGCCGGACGAGTTGAAGAAACGGCTCAAGAAGTTGCTCGAGCAAGGGTTTGTTCGGCCGAGTGCCTCACCGTGGGGTTCACCAGTGCTCTTCGTGGAGAAGAAAGACGGCACAAAGAGGATGTGCATTGACTACCGCACGCTCAACTCGATGACAATCAAGAACAAGTACCCACTACCCAGAATCGAGGATTTGCTGGATAGACTCAAAAGGGCAAGGTTCTTCTCCAAAATCGACTTGAGGTCAGGTTACCACCAGATGAAGATCCGAGAGCAGGATATTCCCAAGACAGCCTTCACCACACGCTACGGCTTGTACGAGTTCGTGGTGGTTTCCTTCGGGTTGACCAACGCCCCTGCTTACTTCATGAACTTGATGAACAAGGTCTTCATGGAAGAGTTGGACAGGTTTGTAGTGGTGTTTATCGACGATATCTTGATCTACTCTGAGACCACTGAGGAGCACGAGGAGCACTTGAGAGTCGTGCTAGAGAGGCCGAGGCGGCGAAGCGTACGCTAAGTTCGGCAAGTGCGAGTTCGGATGGAGAAGGTCGCGTTCTTGGGACACGTGTTGTCGGCGAGAGGGGATAGCCGTGGATCCGTCCAAGGTAGAGTCGGTGACCAAGTGGGAGCGGCCGTTAAACGTGACGGATGTCGGGGAGCTTCCTTGGGTTGGCGGGGTTACTACCGGAGGTTCATTGAGAACTTTTCCAAGATCGCAAAGCCAATGACGAGTTGCTCAAGAACAACACAAAGTTCGAGTGGTCGAAGCGTGTGAAAAGAGCTTTCAAGAGGCCGAAAAAGAGACTCACCACGGCCCCGGTGCTTACCTTGCCGGATATCAAGAAAGACTTTGTGGTCTACTCGTGACGCTTCAAGGCGGGGACTCGGATGTGTGCGATGCGGGAAGGGAAAGTTGTGGCTTATGCTTCCGGACATACCGAAGAAACACGAGGAAAACTACCCGACACACGACTTGGAGTTGGCGGTACGTTGTGCATGCGCTCAAGATCCGGAGACACTACCGATAGGGAACAAGTGCGAGCCGTTTTCCGACCACAAGAGCCTGAAGTACTTCTTTACCCAGACAGAGTTGAACATGAGGCAGAGACGATGGCTGGAGCTGATCAAGGACTATGACGTTGAGATCAACTACCACCCAGGCAAAGCTAACGTCGTGGCAGATGCACTGAGCCGGAAAACATACTGCAACAACCTCATGGTAAAAGAGGAGCAACCTGCTTTGCATGAAGAGCTAGAGAAGCTGAGAATCGAGATTGTAGACCAAGGCCAAGTCAACGTGATGCAAGTGACCTATGACCTGGAGGAGCGAATCCGTACGACCCGGAAGGAGTGTGCGAGAAATCAAAGTGCTGCGAGAACTAATGAAGCGGGGCAAAGGCGAGGACTACGGGTTGATGAACAGGGCACCGTGTGGTTGAAAGAACGGATCTGTGTACCACAAGATAGAGCACTCCGGGAGCGAGATCATGAGAGAAGCTCACGACTCGAGGTACTCGATTCACCCGGCAACACCAAGATGTACAGAGATCTGAAGATCAGGTACTGGTGGAAGGACATGAAGAAGGACATAGCACACTACGTGGCTGTTGCGACACCTATAGCGAGTAAAAATTGAACATCGAAACCCTCTTTGGTTTGTTGAAGTTGTTGGCTATTCCGGTTTGGAAGTGGGAGGGCATTTCCATGGACTTTGTGGTGGGACTTCCTAGAACACCAAAAGGAAACGACTCGGTTTGGGTCATAGTGGACGTGGCGACCAAAGTGGCTCACTTTGTGCCGGTGAAGACCGGGTATGCAACCGAGAAGTTGGCGAAGCGTACGTAGAGCACATACTCGAGGCTGCACGGGGCACCCAGAAGTATTGTATCTGATCGAGGGCCACAGTTTGTCTCCAAGTTTTGGCAGAGCTTCCACAAGCTTATGGGCACCACACTCAGCTACAGCACAGCTTTTCACCCACAGACAGATGGTCAGACAGAGAGGGTCAACCAGGTCCTGGAGGACATGCTACGAGCTTGTGCACTCACCTATGGTACTGATTGGGAGAGCAGTTTGCCGTTTGCAGAGTTCTCGTACAACAACAGCTTTCAAGCAAGTCTCCGGATGGCACCCTTTGAGGCACTTTACGGTCGAAAGTGCAGGACCCCGCTAGCTTGGTCAGAGGTTGGAGAGCGAGCTCTGTTTGGGCCAGCAATCATTGAGGAAGCGAGAGGAGAAAGTTGAGAAAGTTCGTGAGAACACGAAAATCGCTCAAAGTCGTCAGAAGAGCTATGCCGACAAGAGAAGGAGAGAGTTGACCTTTGCGGTTGGCGACGAGTGTACTTAAAAGTCTCACCGCTCCGAGGAACTAAGAGGTTCTTGGTGAAGGGAAAGGCGGCACCGAGGTACGTGGGACCGTACCCTATCACCCGTAGGATTGGAAGTTTGGCCTACCGGCTTGCACTACCCGAGACAATGGCGAGGAGTTCACCCGGTGTTTCACGTGTCACGGTGAAGAAGAGTGAGCGAGCGGTGGAGGCAAAGCAAGTGCCCATGGAGTTGCTTGACTTGCAAGACAACATGGAGTATACGGAATATCCTGAGAAAATCTTGGACAGAGTTTGTCAAGGAAACAAGGAGGACTACCATTCCTTTCTGTAGGGTGTTGTGGAGCAACCATACAGAGCGAGAGGCAACATGGGAGAAGGAAGCTGATCTCCGGAAAGAGTACCCACACTTGTTCACGGAGGAGGTCGAGGACTAAATCTCGAGGACGAGATTCTCGGTGGTAGGGGAGAATGTAACAACCCAGGAATTTAGGTGTGTGAATTTTGCAAAAATTTAAAACTTTTTGCTTGCATTTGGGTGCTATCAATTTTTGAGCCAAAATTGCTAGCCTCTCTCTAAATTCTCCACTACTTTAGCCCATCTATAAAACATATATTTAAAATATGGTATAATTAGTGAGTTGGTTTTTCTTTGGTTTATTTGGAGTTCAATTGAGTGAAGTTTGAATTTGAAAGGGAATCAAATTCAAACTCTTATTCAAATCCTAAGTCAAACTAATTTGTTTTAATAGGCAAGGGCAGCCAAGTGCTTTGGGCCGTATTCAACTTTCCTTGCGATGCAACCAGCCCAGCCCGCAACACCAACCGGCCCAGCTAACCCGCACCGCAGCTCTCTCTCTTTAGCCGCAGACCAGCGGACCCCACGCGTCAGCCCTCCCTTTTCACCTACCCGGCGAGCCGGCCCGGCCCCGGCCCAACCGCGCGCCGCGGTCCCGCCGCACCCGCTCGCGCGCGCGCGGGGCGCGGCCGGGCCGCCGGCCGGCGCGCACGCCGCGGGCGCGGGCGCGCGAATCGAGCCGGCCGGGGAAGGGAAGGTCCCATTTGCCCCCGCGCCGTGACCTCGCCGCGTGGCGCGGAGAGAGGGAGGCGAGTGGCGCCGCCACGGCCGCCGGTCGGACCGAGCCGGGGCGCCTCGGAATTTCGCCATGACCTCGCGGCGCCGCGGATTCAAAAGCGGGTGGAGAGCCGAGCCAATCGACCACCGCCACCAACCCACATTGGGGTTTTGCCCCCTTGCCGGGCCGCGCCCCGGCCGGGAGGGGGGGAAGAAGAAGGGGATAGTTGGGGAAGAGGGGAGGGCGAGGCGGGGGGACCGACGCGCGCGCGCGCCGGCGCGTGGGCGCGGAGGCGGGACGAGGCCGTGTGGAGCCGGACGGGGAGAAGGAGGTGAGCGCGACCGAGGGGAAGCCGGACCGGAGCAAGGCACCGCCGTGAACCTCGACGCCGACGCCGCACCGCCGCCCACGTCGAGCACCGCAACGACTCCACCGTCGACCCGGCCGCGAGCACCGAAGCCACCTTTTCTTCTTCTTGCACCGCGCCTCTTCTTAGCTCGCCTGTGCGCGTGCCTTCGAGCCGCTTGTGTTGGACGCGCCGCGCCGCCGCCTCCCCATGGGCGCCGCCGCGTCGCGTTGTGCCGGGCGGGAGCACGGGGGTCGTGGCTACCCCAAGCCGCGTCGTCCCGGTGCTATCGCCAAAGTTGGGTCCGGGGAAACTTGCGCGGGAAGGGCCGGGGAACACCCCGCGCCGCGCCGTCGTGCATCGAGCCGAACGCGCGTCGCGCCGCCCGGCCGGTGAGCGAGTTCGCCTTTCCGCCGCGTCGCGCCTCGAGGCGAGCCACCGCGGGAGCTTGTGATGCGCCGCCGTGACCCGGCCTTCGTGCCGGTGGGGCTTTCTGTTGCGGGTGGAGGTGAGCGCGGGCGCCGGGCCGGCCGCACCCCGGCGCGCCATGGCCGTGGCCCCGCCACCGGTGGAGCTCCGCGTGCGGGCGTTCCACGCCGAGTGCCGTGTTGTGTGGAGCCGGTCTTCGAGTCGAGGGCGAGCTTTGCGGTGAGCGTGCGCCGCGGATCCCCTACCGGCCGCACCCCGCCGCGCCCGGGGCTTCGTCCGCACCGTGGAGACGCACGCGCGCGGGCCCCGACGTCGCGCCGCGCGCCGTGGCGGGTGATCCGTTAGCCGGCCTTCGAGCCGCGCGTGCGTGCATGAGTGCCCGGTAGGGAGTGGGAAGGCGAGAGGCGCACCCCAACGCCGAGCCCGGGGGTTCGCCCCGTCGCGCCGCCGCCGATACGTGCGCCGGCGATGACGCCGCCAGGCGCGGCGGCCGCCGAGGAAGGGAGCGGGACCCTGTCCTCCCTGGCTGCGGTAGAGAGAAAGGCCGCCGGGCCTCCAGTGTTAGCTGGGCCTTAAGAGCCGTCCGGCCCGTCGGGCCGCTTTAGAAGCCCAGCGCGTTAAGAGAGTGGCTCAGCTAGTGAGTTCAGGGTGGTTCTCTGGACTTCTTCTGCCTGGGCCCGATGGACCGAGCCCAATGAGCCGTTTCCAGCCCAGAAACCCCCTTTTAGCCCACCTTCGGCCCATGGAACGAGAAAACCCTTTTCTTTTCTGATTAAAATTCCAGAAAATGTATTTAATCTTTAAAAATTCATAATAAATTCTAGGAAGCTCAGAAAAATACAAAACTAATTTCTAAAAATCCGTATTTGCGAAACCTTGCGATTGTAGGTAGTTTGGGTTCATTTGGATCTTCTAAATTGGATCTTATTTGGAGTTATTGCTTAGATGTGCACCGTTATCTTATTTTCGCGTCGAATCTCGTGCGCGGGACCCGAGCTTCGACCGGGAGGACGTGGAGGACCCCGAGTACACCGCTTGCTCGGATAGCGAGCGCTTCAATGGCACGAGAAGGTGTCATGTCACTCCCAACCATATAGATCCCATGTTGATATTTAGGCTGCTAGTGCTTTACTTTAATGCATTGATCTGTTGAATTGCATAACCCGTTTAATAGCCATGCCTTGATGTTTTGATATATCCTGTTCCTTGTTCTACTACCTGCGGGACTAGCTACAGACCCCTAGCTAGTCCCTTACCTCAACTATCCATACTTTTGTTGCTTGATTATGGATGGTGCTCTGGGCTTGGACTGAGATGTGGGGATCTCGGTGTGTGATTCTAGCGTGTGTCCTGGGTTGCGTACCTCCTTGCTGTGTTTTGGCGGGAGCGAGCCGCTTTGTTACTTGTGAACGGCTGCCGAGGGAAGATGCGATCTGGCCTCTTACCCGAGGGTCGTGTCGTGTGGGATGGAGATGTTGAGTGCTCGCTCTCGGCCCCCTTAAGGACCGATCGTCAGTTGACCTTGTTTCGAATGACTATTTTCGTACAGACCGCCCGCCTTGTATTGGGCGGGGGTGCGGGGTGAGACTTGTAGTGGATAGCACCCCTCCTGTAGGAGGATCGGTGTGATCGTGTCGGGAGTGGTCTTTCCCTCCTTAGTAGACTTTGCCCTGGCGAGGCCAGGGAAGGGTTCCACAGCTTCGAGGGACCTCTCGCGGGTAGTATGAGCTCTGCCGCGGAGGCGGGGCCGGGCTCGGAGATGCGAAGGGTACTATCCACTTACTTGGGCTTCGGCCGTATGGTAGGGTCGGACACGGTGACGGCGGTTCGGACCTATTCGGGCGGGTACGGTTGTACAACCTCTCGCGAGTGTTAAACCTATAGCTATAGTCCGTGTCCACTTGGTTATGGACGGTCTTTCGATCTCTCACCCGACTAGCTACACTTCTCTTGTGCTTCTTCTCTCCCCCGAGTGTGTGAGCCGGCTTCGGCCGTTGAGATGCGGGGATAGGAGCCGGTGGGCCCCACATCGCGGATGAGAGTTGGGTTTCGGATCGTGGTTGAGATCCGGTGTTTTGGCGTGGTATTCCTTGAGCGGGGTGTGGACCCACGAGGTGTGGACCTCGGAAGCGGAAGTTTCCCCGAGGTGTGGACCTCCTCGCTATACTCGCTTACCTTGTACGTTGCCTTCGTTTTGCTTTGCTTAAGCTTTCTACGACCATATTAGGAATATCTCATGCGTAGTAGAATATACACCGCTTTTGCCTCTTTGTTGGGAAGGCGACATGACCTACCCGCTTATCCGGTAGACCCCGGTGACTGCGACGCGAGCGGGACTACGACTTCGACAACGACGGCCGGGTGGACTAGAGCTCTTCCTACACTTGAGCCTCACTGCGGAGATGGAGTTTCCCGCGCTTTCATGGAGCCGCTGCTAGACGTTTTATTTATGTTTGATTCGAGTCTGTTGGACTTGTACCCGCATGTGCCGAAGACATGTACTCGATTAATGTAATAAAATAAATGTTGTACTCTACTTTATTGTTTTTACCTTTCGTATGGATTTTGGAATCGCCGAGACAGGGGATTGCACGTGGTAGCCCTCCCGGGACTACCACCGAGGTGCTAAGATTCGGGGGATCCGTTCGCGGAAATCCGGTCGTTTCATTCTCGACACATGACCGGAGATAAGAAGTGGTTCTCCGGCCTCACCCCGGTGAAGGAAAAGTTGTACATCACATTTGGGGACAATGGACGAGGAAGGGTGCTTTCGGAGGGTGTTGTGCATGTGAGTGTCAAGGTAACGTTGAAGAGAGTGGCTCTGTGAAGTCTTTGGGTTTCAATTTGCTTTTGGTTTCTTAGTTGCTTGATGAGGGTTTTGAGGTGCGTTTCAAGTCTGGCGAGTCTCGTTTGCTTGATTCTCGAGGTGATCTTGTCTGTATGATCATCCCCGAGGGTCGGATTTTCGGGTGATTTCTCTCGTTCTTTGGGTCCGCTTCGCCGTTTGATGGCCGGTCCTTCTTCGATTTGTGGAAATGGCATAGGCGGTTGGGACACTTGAGCTTTGATTTGGTTTCCCGCTTGAGTGGTCTTGACCTTGTCCGAGGATTGCCGAGGTTGAAGCTTGAGAAGGATTTGGTTTGTGCTCCTTGTAGGCATGGCAAGATGGTAGCCACTCCCCATCCACCCCTGACCGATGTCATGACCGAGCGTCCGACAGAGCTGTTGCATATGGACCTTGTTGGGCCAGCTCGAGTTCGCTCGGTGGGTGGGAAGTGGTATGTCCTTGTTGTGGTGGACGATTACTCTCGCTATGCCTGGGTGTTCTTCTTGGAGGACAAGAGTGAGACATTTGGTTTTGTTCGAGATCTGATCGTGAGGTTGAAAAACGAGAGGCATGGGAATGCTATTCGAGCTATCCACGGTGATAATGGCTCGAGTTCAAGAACTCTCGTTTTGATGCCTTTTGTCGTGATCTAGGTCTTGAACATCAGTATTCGACCCCTTATGTGCCCCCTCAAAATGGAGTCGTGGAAAGGAAAAATCGGACTCTTTGTGAGATGGCTAGGACGATGCTCGATGAGCACAGGACTCCTAGGAGGTATTGGGCTGAGGCGGTCAATACGGCTTGTCATGTTTCCAACAGGATTTTATTGCGAGCTTTCAAGAAAAAGACCTGTTATGAGCTGATGCATGGTCGGGCACCCAAGGTGAGTCATTTCCGAGTCTTTGGCTGCAAATGCTTTATTCTTAAGAAGGGAAAACTCGACAAGTTTGAGGCTAGGTCTAGTGATGGTATTTTCTTTGGATATGCTAACCACTCTAGAGCCTATAGGGTGCTTAACCTTGAGACTAACAAAATCATGGAGACTTGCGAGGTAACCTTCGACGAGACAATGCCATGTACCTCTCTTGGCTTTGAATGTGCAGGTGACGAAGAGATGGCCGAGGACCTCTTTGAAGAAGAGAAGGATGAAGCTGGAGATGATGATGGAGAGAACCATGCGCCTGAAGCTGAGTGTGTACCCACTACTTCCCCTACGACCACTACGGAGCGTGGACCGTCCACTTCATGGACAACGACGGTGCAACAAGAGGACCAGGCGAGAGAAGCCGAAGTTGAGGGGGAGGTATTCTCGAGGCGTGAGGCTCCCCGGCGGATTCAAGAAGTGCATCCCCCGTCGAAGATCATTGGAAACATCGATGAACGCACTACACGGTCAAGGTCCGGGAATTCCTCTCATTTTGCTCATGCTCGCTTTTGTTGCCACTTTTGAGCCCAAGGACATTGGACATGCTTTATCTGATGCAAACTGGGTCAATTCTATGCATGAGGAGTTGGAAAACTTTGAGAGGAACCAGGTGTGGGAGTTAGTTGAACCACCTCCAAATTGCCATCCCATAGGAACCAAGTGGGTT
The DNA here is from genome assembly GCA_947561735.1 of Cenchrus americanus. Lineage (NCBI taxonomy): Eukaryota > Viridiplantae > Streptophyta > Magnoliopsida > Poales > Poaceae > Cenchrus > Cenchrus americanus. The sequence continues at coordinate 41,292,032 of OX387242.1, read as the reverse complement.
TGGAAGAACAAAGAGGGAGAGAATGGGATGGTTGTAAGGAACAAGTCCGGACTTGTTGGTCGGGGGTTTAGTCGAAGGAGGGGATCGACTATGAGGAGACCTTTGCTCCCGTGGCCCGTCTTGAGGCAATTCGGATCCTTCTAGCCTTTGCCGTGGCTAAAGGGTTCAAGTTGTTTCGGATGGATGTGAAAAGTGCTTTTCTCGAATGGGGTCATAGAGGAGGAGGTGTATGTGAAGCGACCACCCGGGTTTGAGAGTGAGTTGTACCCACACGGGGTGTACGGGTTGAAAAGGGCTCGTATGGGTTGAAACGGGCGCCCCGTGCTTGGTATGGGAGATTGAGAGGTTTTCTACGTTGAGCGAGAGGGTTTGTGATGGGTACCGTGGATAGGACCTTGTTTCTCCTCAAGCATGGAAATGACTTGTTAATTGTGCGGATATACGTGGATGATATTGTCTTTGGTGGCTCGTCGGATAATCTTGTTGTCAAGTTTGCGGATGAGATGAGCGGGGAGTTCGAGATGATCATGATGGGAGAGTTGCGGTATTTTCTCGGGCTGCGCGGATCAAGCAAGTGAAGAATGGAACGTTCGTGCACCGGACCAAGTACACGAAAGACATGCTCGAGGAAGTTCCGGATGCAAGATGTGAAGCCGATGTCGACTCCCATGGGGAGTACGGCCATTTTGGATGCGGACGAGGACGGAGAACCGGTGGACCGGCGGGAGTACGGGAGCATGATCGGTTCCCTCCTCTACTTGACGGCAACGAGGCCGGACATACGGTTCGGGGGCCGTGTGTCCGTGCGCTCGTTTTCGAGCTTCGCCGAGGACATCACATCGACGGGTCGTCAAGAGGATTTTCGGGTACCTACGATCCGCCCCTCGGTCTTGGCCTTTGGTATTCGTCCTCCTCGACTCTTTCTCTTCATGGTTTTTCCGATGCGGATTTTGCTGGTTGTCGAGTCGAGAGGAAGTCTACTTCTGGTACTTTCTAGTTTCTTGGGTCTTCGTTGGTCTCATGGTCTTCCCGCAAGCAGTCTAGTGTAGCTCAGTCTACCACCGAGGTGGAGTATGTTGCTGTCGCGAGTTGTTGTTCCCAGCTGTTCTGGATTTCATACACTTTGAGAGACTTTGGTGAGGAGTGCACCCAGATCCCACTTTTTTGTGATAGCACCAGTGCCGTAAGCGTAGCCAAAAACCCAGTGCTTCACTCCAGAACCAAACACATAGAAGTGAGGTATCATTTCTTGATGGACAATGTGGAAAAAGGAACCATTGTGTTGAGCCATGTCCCTACCCAAGATCAGCTAGCCGACATTTTTACAAAGTCTCTCGACCAAGATACATTTGTGCGCTTGCGGGGGGGACTTGGGGTTTGTTGCCCTTTCTAGCTGATTCTTGGGGGGTTTCCTTTTGTATCATATGTATCAGACCATGTTTTACTTTGATGTATATACATGCTTTGCTTGATGTACAAACCATGGTAGGATAGCCATCTTGCCATATATCATGTTGCATTTGTATCATATTGCATTTTAGGGTGATGAGATTCTTTCATATGCCATGTTTGAGTTTCTTTGGCTATTTGTGAGATATTGGTTATATGTGTGAAGAAATGGTGATGTGAGGCTATGTTCTTGGAATATTTGAGATACATGTGTGGTGAGATAGCCTCTTTTGAAATAAATGCTAATCTTGACTAATTTTTGATGAAATATGCTCCACTCGTGTGTAGTAGTGTACCCATGTCACGTTTTGGTCTCAACGTGCTTTCTATGCTTAGATTGTGCTTGGATGCCTTTTTCTTGCATTCGGGCCAAAGGCCGAATATCATTGTGAATGTTTAGCCTATGTTGCATTCATGGGGGAGCATAAGCTTCTTTTTGCCGCAAAGGCACTTCATGTACCATGAAATGATTTAATCTTGAAAAGAAGTGTAAAATGCTTGAAAAATGCTCCATCCATCATGTTTGTGCTTAAAATGTTTTATTTTTCACATATGGGTGCAAAACATGTTGCATGATGATCACCAGTGGAGAAGTCTCCCCGAAGTGGACACATGGCTCATGAGCTTTGACATGACATGCTTTGCTTTATGGGTGTTTGCCATGATCTTTTGCTGAGAATTTGATATCCTTGTATGATCTTTGAATGGTATGCATGTTTGTGGCTCAAGTGTGACATGGATAGGCTTTTACATGTGAAGCGAGCCTTCTTTTGGTAAAGCTGCTTAAATCAGAAAATTTTGCTTTGTCACATGCTTGTATTTTCATATATTACTTGTGGCGATGCTTTGACTATGCTATGATTCATATGTGTGATCTTTGTCTCATTTTTAGCCTTTGACACTAGATTTGGCCTATTTGAGAAGCTCACGTAGATGTTTATATACTTTGTTTTGCATTTCGCATTTTCACCTTGATTCATACATTGTCAACAAGGGGGAGAAGAGGTGAGCTAAATTTTGGAAGATTGCATCCACATGTTCGGGGGAGCTTGCATTTGTTCGGGGGGATCTTTCTTGCTGTTTTCGGTGTGGAGTTTGTGCTTTGCTTGGCTTGTGACCTTTCTTCGCCTTTCTTTGTTTTGGTCATGAGCCGAACTTCTTTGTTTTTCCTTCTTCTTCCTTCCTTTCTTTCTCTCGAATTTCATTTCGCGTTGTGTGTTGTCAATGCACTCATCAAGGGGGAGATTGAGGACCGGGAGCGTCCCGGTGGTCGATGGATGACCGCTCCTCGGTGATGAGTGATTGACAACGGGTGTTGGACCGACTCTTGGCTTAGTGCGCAGGTGTAGGCCGCGGCCTAGTTCGTGTTGTTGCGAGGGTGAAGAACGGGCGCAAAAGGTCTTCGGCCTTGAGGGGCCTCCGGGAGATGGAGAGACAAGTAGGCTCGGTTCGAGGGACCGGTGGACGGCGGGGACCGGGGTGCGGGCCACATGGTGGCGAGACAAGCAAGACGAAGTCATGGACAAGCGAGCGGTGCACGGTGGCGGTCAAGTCAAGTGGTTTGGCGGGAGGCCGGACCGGGCACACGGGGTTTGGTGGTTTGCCCACAAAACCATCGGCGGACGGTTTCTTGGTTTTGGCCTCAAAACCAAGTCCGAGGGCCCAACACTACGGAGACACGATCCGGGCGTGTCGGGAAGCTTCGAGGCGGAGGACACGCGGCGGGATCGCATGGCTCGCGTCGGGAGGACGCGGGGGTGCGGCAAAGGCGTGGCCGTCCGATGGCAAGACCCACAAACATTACCTAAATGCCCCTACGTGGGTTGTATCGCCGTAGTTAAGTTAGGGGTAGCCGAGTCATTTACCACTCCGGCGGGACCCGATATATAAGCCATGAGGGTGTGTGGATGGCTCTCTCTCTCGGGACTTAGGGTTTCATTTCCTCCCTCCCATTTCTCATTTTCGTAGCTATTTTTTCTCCATTTTCTCTAGGCTAGCATGAGAGCTTCATGAGAGATTTGTTGAGAGGGATGGATGCGGGGGCGGCATGCTAGACCTTGTGAATCTTTCCTGGTTTGTATAGAAGATTCGGAGTTGTGTTTCTCGTGGTCTTTTCGTGCTTGTTTTCGTGCCTTTGTTCCCGGTTCGATTCCGCGGATTTGAGTGGGTTTCTCCCCGGATTTCTTTGAGGAAAACATGGATAGATGTCTCGTGCATCTTTGTGATTGATCTTGTGCCCTCAAACGCCGGAAACCACTTGGATTCGTAGTTTTTCGTTCGGTGCTCTAGCTTTTGGTGGTGCTCAAAGGATTCGCGATTCCCGGTGGATTAGGGAGTTAGGAGGCAAGATTTTTGGGCTATAGCATCCTTGTGTGACGCTTTTCAAGTCCCCAAACCCTTGTATCCATAGCTTCAACCGTTTGGGAAATCCGATGATGATTTGGGGGAGTTGACTTTCGGGGGGGGCGTTTTTCGCTCTGTCCGCACTTCGCGGACGATCCGCGAGGTGCCGCGGACGGTCCGCGCGGCTAGGGTTCGTCCCGTGTTCTTCGTGTTCTTGCTCGCCTTTCGTTTCGATCCGTCGTGATTTTGGTTTTCGGTTGGACGGAGTTTCGGACGGTCCGCCGGCAGAGAGGGCGGACGGTCCGCGGGTGCTCGGGCGGACGGTCCGCGTGCTCCCCGCGGACGGTCCGTGGTGCGGGTGCGTCCCCGTTGGTTCCGTGTGTCTTTAACGGACGGTCCGCGGGAGAAGGCTGGACGGTCCCGCGGTGTTGGCGCGGACGGTCCGCGGTGACCGGGATTTGACTAGGGCATAGGCGGGTTCTTTGGGAAGAATTTTTACCGGCTCCTATTCACTCCCCCCCTCTCTAGTCGCCATCCGATCCTTCATCGCCAACCCCGTCCTCGTCCGCAAGAAGAACTCGAATGAGTGGAGGATGTGCGTCGACTACACCGATCTCAACAAGCAACGCCCCCAAGGACCCCTTCGGGTTGCCGCGGATTGACCAAGTCATCGACTCCACGGCGGGCCGCAACCTCGCTCGCTCCCTCGATCGCTACTCCGGTACCACCGCATCACGATCAAGTGAAGGACCGATACGGCGAACCAGAGAGGGGGGAGTGAATGGGAGCCGATAAAAATTCTTCTCGAAGGAGATGGAAACTCCAACAAGATGAACACGGCTTCCAACACACGTCTCCGACTCACTACCCAAGTTGGCCAAGCCCACGTAGCCACTGGAGTGCCACTGGACCTAGGAACCAACACACAACCTTCCGACCCGAGAACGCAGCGGAACACCAAACCCCGAGTCTACAGACCAACACCGGTCAGACCGGTGAGCACCACCGGTCAGACCGGTCCCTGCTGGTGAAACTGGGCAACTTTCACTAAGTGGCTCCACACCGGTCAGACCGGTGAGACACACCGGTTAGACCGGTCACAGACACCGAAAGCTCCCAAAGCACCAAACGAGTCAACCGACCACCAAACCGACCCAAACTCGAAACAAGCGGCAACACGGGACAACGGCGAACAACCCGGACGTTCACCCGAGCAAAAACCCACCGAGGGTTGCACCGGTTAGACCGGTCAAGAGCACCGGTCAGACCGGTGTAGCCTGGGCAGCTCGGGATGAACAGCACCCGCGGGTCAACTCCCCCAAATCCAAACCTCGATCTCCCGAATCGCTCCACGGACTTGAACAAGACTTTGGGGATAATAGGAACACCTCATGAGGAGTCCATAGCCAAGTTTAATCCCACCAAAACTTGTCCAAAAAGGAGGAATCGAAGAAATCCCGCCAAGAACACCACAAACCCTAGAACTCGGAAAACCCCAAAATCGAGCCCCTTTACTCACGGATTTGGGAGGGGAATCACAGTCCAAAGAACCACGAAGGGTTCCCACAAATTTCCCCCATCAAATCCCCAAGAGCAAGGTCCCGAAAACAACCCAAAGAAATCACCAAGAGAGGGCTCCGAAAATCACCACCAAGAACAACCGGGAACAACACATCCAAACCTTGAGGAACCACGCCGAATCATCTATACATGCAACAAAGGTTCATATAAGGTCTAGCTTGCCGCCCGATCATCCAACCCTCTCACAAGATCTCACCATGAAGCTCTCAAGCTAGTCCTATGGAAATCCTAAGGAAAAATAGGAAGAGAAAATAGGAAATCAAATGAACTAGGGTTTGAAGGCTTGGATGCCTTCCTCTCACCTCTTGGGTTATATGGAGACAACTGAAAGTCTAAAATACCCTTTTCTAATAGCTAGGGATACAAGCCCCTCAAGGGCGGTTTTGGAAGACTTGAAGCCTTCTTAGCCACCTTAGCCTCGACGCAAGCCTTGCGATCCCGATGCGTGTCCTCCGCTTCGAAGATTCCGGACTGCGTCGTCGCACACTAGTCGACCGGTGCTCCTCATCGGTCGGACCGCACTCCCCACCGGTTAGACCGGTCAGACCCACCGGTCAGACCGGTCCGGCACCTTGCTACAACACCGTCTTCGGTTCTTCGATCTTGGCTTTGTGGATCAACCAAGGAACCCGGTGGTTTTCCGGTGAACCACAGAAACCCCGCGAACTTGATGTAGCCTCCGCCAATCGCCACTCATGACTCGGCTCCCACGTAGTTCCGGCTCGACCTTGGTTTTGAGGCTCAACCAAGAAACCGTCCATGACATCATCTTGCTGTTCATGCCACCATGCGGCCCGCACTTGACCCCGCTGGCCACCGGGTCCCTCGAACGAAGCCTACTTGTCTTTTCCACACCTGGAAGCCTCACCGGCGACGACCTTTCGCGCTTGTTCTTCACCTGCACCAACACCAGTCAAGCCGCAAACTGCACCTGCAATACTTAGCCAAGAATCAGTCCACACAACGTTGTCAATCACTCATCACACAAGGAAGCGACCATCCACCGGTCCTCGAACCACACATGGTCCTCATCAAGGAAGAAGACCTGGAGAAGACCGCATTCATCACCCTGTTTGGCGCGTACTGCTACACGACCATGTCCTTCGGGTTGAAGAACGCCGGCGCCACATACCAACGAGCTATCCAGGCCTGCTTCAAGAGGCAACTCAACAAGAACGTCGAAGCCTACGTGGATGACGTGGTCGTCAAGACCAGAAACTCCAGCACGCTCATCGACGACCTTGAAGAGACTTTCGCATCCCTGCGCGAGTACCGCTGGAAGCTCAACCCGAACAAGTGCGTCTTCGGCGTACCGTCGGGCAAACTACTCGGCTTCATCATCAGCCATCGCGGCATCGAAGCCAATCCCGAGAAGATCTCCGCCATCACCAGCATGAAAGCTCCCACGTGCATCAAAGACGTCCAGAAGCTAACCGGGTGCATGGCGGCCTTGAATAGATTTATCTCGAAGCTTGGAGAACGGGGGCTCCCCTTCTTCAAATTACTCAAGCATCAAGAGAAGTTCGTGTGGACTCCAGAGGCGGACCAAGCCCTTGCCCGACTCAAGGACTTCCTATCGAAGCCACCAATCCTCACGGCTCCTCGCAAAGGCGAGCAACTATCGCTCTACCTCGCCGCGACTACTCAAGTGGTCGATCTGCCATCATCGTTGAGCGGCGGGAAGACGACCACGCCTACCCGATCCGGCGCCCGGCCTACCTTCGGCGGGGGTCCCGTCGTAATCCAAGGCACGCTACCGGCCCAAGACAAAAGCTTCGTACGCAGGTGCTCATCACCTCGCGGAAGCTCGCGACACTACTTCCAGGAGTACTCGATCTCCGTCATCACCGACTACCCGCTCGGCGACATCCTGCGGAACCAAGATGCTACTGGAAGATCTCCAAGTGGGCGGTCGAACTCGGCGCCCTCAACATCGACTTCAAGCCATGCACAGCCATCAAGTCGCACGCACTAGTCGACTTCATGGCAGAGTGGCAGGAGAATCAGCTACCTACTCCAACCGAGCGCCCAGAGCACTGGGTGATGTACTTCGACGGCTCACTCAACCTCGAGGGCGCGGGTGCAGGAGTACTCTTGATCTCTCCAACGGGCGAACAACTCAAGTACGTCCTGCAGATCTTCTGGAAGGTCTCAAACAACGAAGCCGAGTACGAAGCTCTGCTACACGGGCTCCGCCTCGCGGCTTCATTGGGTATCAAGTGGCTACTAGTCTACGGCGACTTTGCAGTGGTCATCAACCAAGTCAACAAGTCCTGGGACCGCAACAAGGAGAACATGGACGCATACTGGCTAGACGTCCGCAAGCTCGAGAACAAGTTCTATGGTCTCGAGCTCCACCATGTCGTCCGCGACAACAACATCGCAGCGGACGTCCTGTCAAAGCTTGGTTCTACTCGCGCTCAAGTACCCGGCGGGTGTCCGTCGGTGTTTTGGACCGGCAACCTACTACGGGGAGTACCCGAAGTAGATGATTGTGACTCGCCGAGATCGGTAACTCGAAGGAAGAGACACGTGGCACACAATTTAGACAGGTTCGGGCCGCGAGGTGCGTAATACCCTACGTCCTGTATGCTGCGTAGCTCTGGATTGATAGGGCACGATTACAAGATGGTGCAATAGTGCGCCGTGAGTTGTAGGGGATTGTATGAGGTGAGGTGATCCTGAGATCGGTCCCTGCCTCGCCTTATATAGTCCGGGGAGGCGGGGTTACAAGTCGGAGTAGGGAAGGAGTACTAGCCGAGTACGTCTAGGGAGACCTCTATACGGTGCGGAACATGTACGAGCCCTAACCGAGTACTACTCCCTGTGTAGTCCTTGTGCTTCACGCTTTCGGGTGCCGTGTAGCGCAAGCCGGTAGTCCCAGGGGCCCACCGAGTAGTCGGTCCTAGTACCCACCGATGTAGTGGGCCCAGGGAGGTCCATACGACAAGCCCCCGAGTACTTTGTAGTCGAGAAGGATAGCTTCCGGAATCTTGACGGCCTTAACGAGTAGTCCTCAAGCGTCCCTGAGTGCTACAAGTCAAAAGTCCTCAAGAGTAGTCGAAGCATCCCGAGGCCGGAATGTACTCCAGTCGATGTTTGAGCAATCTTGAAGTCTTCTCGAGTAGTCTCGCCTTCGAAGGTCTTCAAGAAATGCCGGTCTTGTCTTGAAGCCGGAGCCGTTATGGAGATGCGATTTGCAGAACCGCAATCCACATGGAGTAGCCCCCGAGCCTCGAGCCGCGGGCTCTGGCTGAGGGTCCATCTGAAGTCTTGGCAAGAAAATCCCGAAAAATCCGGAGAGAAAAACCGAAGGACACGTGGCACGGAGCCCCCGAGCCTTGAGTCGAGTACTTCCTCTCGAATTGAAGGGTCTTCTTGGAGAATGTGTCCTGAGATGCTTCTTGAAACTAGCCGCGTCCCAGGTAGTCGAGTAGAAGTAGCCGAGCCCCCGAGGTGAGGCGCGTCGACTAGTAAAATACGAAGAGTCACGCGCAGACGCTGAGTCGGCCGCGCATGGACTTATCCAGCCGCCTGTTGTGGAGGCGATTTGGCTTATAAATAAGAGCCAAAACCCTTAGGGTTTTTCACCCAAGTGAGCCGCAGCCATTTCCATTTGAATCTTGAAGTAGATCCACTCCAGCGCCTGCTGCCGCCGTAGTAGATCCGAGCGCATCGCCACCCGAAGCCTTTAGGGTAGCCCTCGAGCGGATGCGAGTGAAAACTCCTTGCACTTGGAGAATGAAGTCGTCGCCGTCGAAGACGTCCAAGGCCGGCGGGAAGAAGAGGAGCCGTACAGAGGCCGCCGCGGCCGCCACCAGTGCGGCGCCGCCGCCTGTCTCCACCGCGCGCCGATCCAAGCCGCGAGTGGAAGAAATCGAAGGTCAAGACGGAGGACTCGCCGACCCCGTTGAACGGCGGGTTCATCGGGGAGAAGGAAGTCGACATGTGGAGATCCGCGCGCAGAGATCCTTATCCGATGGAGAAGGCGGAAGACGAGATCCCAATGTTCTCCCGCTTCGTGGAGCGCGGTCTTGCGCTCCCGGCAAGCGACTTCTTCAAGGGGCTGCTCGGGTACTACGGCATCGAGTACCTCAACCCGAACCCGAACGGCATCTTCCACACTTCGGTCTTCGTCCACTTCGCGAGGCCTTCCTCGGAATCAAGCCGCACCGGGTGCTCTTCGGAAGTTCTTCCGCGTCAGGCCGCGCCCCGGTGCCTCCAACCCCGGAGTAGCTCGGAGGGGCGGGATCTAGGCGAGGGAAGACGCCGCGGATCGCACGGCGTACAAGCTCGTGGACCCCAACACGGACTAGAAGACGAGGTGGTTCTACATCACGAACCACCACCCCGGCTCGCCGAAGCCGAGCGGACGGCGGCCCGTACATCGTGAGTGGTGGAACACAGAGCCCACCATGCAAGAGGGGATCCGGCTCCCGAGCCGCTAGCACGCATTCGAGTGCTCGGAGAAGCCGGACCGAGGGCCGAGCACGTGGCCTTCGGTTTCATGAAGCGCCGGATCCGCCCGCCGATGGCGCGGGATACGCCGGGGCTTCGAGTACACCGGCGACGACGACTCGTCGCGGATGCCGGGGGGCGAGTTGGACGACAACGACATCATCGAGAGGTTGTCGCGCATCTTCAAGGACATGCCGGAGTACACGGCGTGCCCGGTCGAGGAGTACTCCGCCGCGCGCCCGCCCAACGAGGTGAGTAGCCGTACCCCCCTCGTCGAGTAGTTAGTACTTGCAGTAGAGTTGCTGACGCCTTGTGTCTTTGCGCAGGATGATGTGAGGCGGTTTGTCTCCGAGCCGCAGCCGCCGCCGAGCGGGATCGAAGTCCCGGCGGAGGGGAAGGTGAAGGAGCGCCGTGAAGTCGGTGAAGGTGACGACACCGTCATCGTGGAGGATACCTCCGATGACGAGGAAGACGAAGAGACTCTTCAGGACCGCTTCCAACTGCGGTCGAGGTTTAGCCGTCCAGGCTTGCCTCATGTGCCACTTGTTCAAGACCCTCCGGCTAGCCTGGAGGCTAGCCTTGCTGCGCCGCCAAGGAAGCCGCGCAACCCCGCCAAGAAGCGGGTGGCGAAGAAGATGAAGGTCTCAGAGACCACGCCTCCGGAGGTAAGTCATCTTGAGCAGAGTAGTCGAGTACCCCGCTGTTCGAGTACATTGCTGACGAGTAGTCTTCCTTTTGTGTGCAGGAGGTGCCGCCAGCGGAGCCCATCGAAGAGGGCGACGAGGGCATGTGGGACACGGTGGGGGAACCGGCTGGAAGCCGAGTCCGGCCCCCCCCGCGTCGAAGAACTCCCGGCACGACCGGGGAGCGCCGGCCCCCTCGCTCCGGCGAGAGAGCGAGAGGACCCGTGGCCGCCACCGTTGAAAGGGTGGTGGCCTGCGGAGCGCAGAGACGTGCGCGCCGGCCGCCGCTACCGTGGAGGAGGCGATAGCCGAAGAGGCGGAAGAAGAGACGCCCGCCGAGGGTGGACCGGTTGATATTGCCGGCATCCTCGGTGCTCGCCGTGACCATCGTCCGGTCAAACTTGTAAGTACCACGTCCTTATGAGTAGTACTTGCTGCAGTAGTCGATTTGTCTGACGACCCTCTGTGAATACTTGTGCAGAAAATCCACAGATCTGAGCTGGGACGGGGAAGAGCCCGCGACAGCGGAGGCAGGAGAAGTCGCGCCGCCCGTTGAGGAGTCCGCTCCTGAGGCCCAAGCCGCGACCGAGCCCTCGGCCACCGAAGCACCGTCGCCGCGAGGCGGTCGTAGTCGAAGGTCGTAGAACTCCAGGACGAGTAGTCGTACGCACTGATGCGCGTGTTGTTTGTTGGCAGGCGCTGAAGGAGGTGACATCCCTGCAGGGGTGCCCGTGCAGGAGTTGACACCAAAGGCCCCAGAGGCTGCAGAAGGAGCCCCCGAGCCCGTGGGGGAAGTCGTCGAGAAGTCCACCGGGGGAGAGGCGGTCACCACGTCGCCAGGGGTTGCCCTGGAGGTGGCTATCCGCTCCCCCGAGATCCAAGACGCGGAGCCCATCCGGTCTGCGCCGATGACGGAGGCTACGTCGAGTAGCCGCGGCGGGATTTCGTCCACGAGCTTCACGCGCCATCCATCCCGGAGCTGGCGCCACCGACCACTGACCCAGCGTATCCCCCGGCTGGCCAGGAGGTCATGATGATCGACGTGGACTGGAGGCAGCCCTTCATCGACTACCTCGGCGAGCAGAAGGTTCCTTCGGACAAGAACTTGGCCGAGCAACTCATCCGCCGTGCCAAGTCCTATGTCCTCGTCGGAGACAAGCTCTACAGGCGGGGCGCATCTTCTGGAGTACTCATGAAGTGCGTCCCAAGACAAGAAGGCAAGGACATCTTGGAGGAGATCCATAAAGGCGTCTGCGGCAACCACGCGTCCTCTCGCACGCTAGTCAGCAAGGCCTTCCAACGAGCTTTCTATTGGCCCACAGCTCTGGGCGATGCCGAAGAACTCATCAGAAGGTGCCAAGGGTGCCAATACTTCGCCAAGCAACTACACGTCCCAGCCTACAAGCTAGTCACCATACCGCCAACCTGGCCCTTCGCCTGTTGGGGGCTCGACATGATTGCGCCACTACCAACTACGCCAGGTAGATTCAACAGAGTACTGGTGGCCATCGACAAGTTCACCAAGTGGATCGAGGTCAAGCCGGTTACATGCCCCAAGGCTGACAGAGTACTCGACTTCCTGGATGAACTCGTACATCGCTACTGACTACCCCATCGCATCATCACAGACCTGGGCTCCAACTTCAACAACCACCAGTTCTGGGAGTACTGCGAGAACAGCGGGATCAACGTCCGATATGTCTCAGTTGCCCACCCTCGGGCCAATGGACAAGTCGAGCGCGCCAACGGGATGGTGCTCGACGCTCTCAAGCGGCTACACGACGCTGCTAATACCAAAGGAGGCAAGTGGATCAAGGAACTACCCAACGCTCTCTGGGGGCTACGTACTCAGCCCTCCAAGCCAACGGGGCAATCTCCATACTTCCTGGTCTACGGCTCCGAAGCAATCCTCCCTGCTTGTCATGTGGGATTCACCAGCAGTGGAGCACTATGACGAAGGCATCTCTGAAGACAGCAAACGAGTTGACATCGACGGACTCAAAGAAGCTCGCTGCGCCGCCCTCGTCCAATAAGCAAGGTACCTAGAGGGTATCCGACGCTACCACGACCGCAACGTTAAGGAACGCTCCTTCAACGTTGGCGATCTTGTCCTCCGTCGCATCCAGAACACGGAAGGACTACACAAGCTCAGCTCTCCCTGGAAAGGTCCCTTCACAGTTGCAAAGGTGACCGGACCGGGCTCTTACCGCCTCCAGACACTTGAAGGCGAAGACGTCAACAACTCATGGAACATCGACCAGCTCTGTCGATTCTACGCCTAGTCTATACGACTACTCCGGTGGCTCCAGTCTATACGACTACTCAAAGACCCCTTCGCCGTAAGCGGCCTCCGGGTCCAGGCTCCTGTCTCCGAACTACTCCTCTCCAGGATCCATCCCATGCGGCTACTAACGGATCATGGGCTGCGACGAGTGATAAAGGACTCCAGCAGCGGTCTACTGAGAGACCATGTACCTCTAGATCCAGCCTACACGGCTACTAACGGATCTACTGTTGTAAGCGGTTGTACGCCCTAGCACTACTTAGCCATAGGCGGCCTCCGGGTCCTGGCGACTACTCTGTAACAACAGCCCTGGCCATCCAGGTGTACTTCTTCAGTAATAAAGTTTGATTATCTATCAATTATTTTACTGTCTACTTCCCTCAACGGGACTACTGGCGAGTACGACTACTGGCGACGACTCCATGATGAGACTCCGCACTCACAGATCGCGATAACGAGTACTCATTTTATGGAAGTTTTCTTCATTCATACTTAAACAAGTTCATTACAATTGTTTATGTACAACTACTGCTACGAGCTAACTTGACAGGACTACTGGAGATTCAACTTCTCGGCGACTTGTTCAGCAATGGGCACCATCTGCTCCAGCAGCTCCGCGTATTGCTCGTCGGTGCAGTTGGCGGCTCGCCCGCCGGCGACCACGTCCACAGGAGCCTTCGGGAAGTACGACTTCATAAAGGCCAGAACCTGGTTGGGGATCGACTTCGCCAAGTGCTTGACGTAGGTCGCCAGGCGGCTGGGGGCTTCCTTCAGCCGGTCCACCAGTGGAGCTATCTTTGGACCGCAAGGGTGAGGCACCAACGGCCTCGCAATGGGGAGCGCGGCTTCCTCGAGTTCCTTGAGTTGTGTTGACGGATAAAAGACGTATCCCTCTACGATCCGCAAGCGTACGGACCCCACACCTTTTTCACCACGGGATTCCCAAGGTTCTTGTCAATCCGCGGAGCAAGGGGATTACAAGCGTTCGATCAACAACGACACACTAGCTACTAAAACCCTAACAACTATTATACTAGAAAAACAACTAAACTCACCGAGAGAGAATGATAAACGATCAAGAGAGAAGACACTCGCCCACGGGTCTACGATACTAGAGCATGCAATCGCTTAAAGACATGAAAAACCAATCTAATCTATCGGGGTTGTGACCACGGTTTCGCCCTTTCCCTCCTCTCGTACTCGTCACTACGCGAAGGTATTCATGACTAGACCTTTGATGGCCACGGCGTATTGAATGGATCCAAGGAAGCATTGGAGCTCGTACTCCCTCTACGGCATGGTAGCTAACCTTTAAGCATTAAAGTATATTCAACACAAGATGATAGATAGAAAATCCGACAAAGTGCGATTACATCTCACGATCGATTACAACCCATGGACGAATGAGAAGATTACCCCATCAAGGTGCGATCATGGCACCGTTGATCATGGTTTCCCTTCCGCCGGTGTCTTCCTCCTTCTCCACGAGAGGGTGCTTCCTTCGAGGTGGTTGATCTCCGGCCCGGAGATCCTCCTCCTCTCTCTCTAGCTTGTAGATGGCCTTCTCGGTGCGAATAAACTCCTCCCGTCCGTTGGCGGCGCGTCGGGGGTTTTAGGGTCGAAGATCCTTCTAGGGCAAGGAAAACGGGACCGAACCGGTGCCCGAAGTGGGCCGGGCCGATCCGGCGGGCCGGCCGGCCCGAGCCCGATTTCGGCCGGTTCGGTCGCCCTTTTTGCTCCGTGGGTCCTCGTGCACTTATCTACTTCGCCCCCTCCACTTGGATGATTTTGACGCCGTTATCCTCGCGATCAAGATGGAGACTCTCTTTGCATGAAGTTTGATCTTTTACGCTTCAATCCCGGGGGTGTTCCTCGTAGCACTTCGGTCCTCGCCACCATTGGAAGTAATTTCAGCGAGCTCATGAACACGAACAAGACTCCATGAATGCTCCTTTGAACTTATTGCAAATCCGTCCTTTATGTCCATGATTTCCTACATAAACACAACACTTCCAAATGCATGCACAAAGATGAACTTGTTATATGATTAGTGTGCCTAGTGGCGGGTTAGTTCAATAATCAAATCCAAACCAAAGTGTAATGAACATGCTAGGTGCACCAAAATACACCGTCAACATCTCCCCCACACTTAGCTCTTGCTCGTCCTCGAGCAAGTACTCGTAAAAGAACTTCGTCCAAGGCGTGTAATCGTGTACCACTTATCCTTCTTCACAAGTTAGTCAATCCCTTCATCTTTAATACATAAACACAAAGTAATGATAATCAATCATAAACATGGGCGTTTAGAACTTTTACCACGTCAAGATTTACCCCACAACTCAAACTCTTCACTCGAAGCCTTCAATTTCAGCCATACTTACTTCTTTGCTTCCATCGGAGGGTTTTTATGGTTTTCAAAACAAAAATTCCTGCAACAAGTGTTAGACAAAAACCTTTCTCCAAGCTCTCTCAAGTCACTCATATGAAGTGTCTATCCTAACCAAATTTTATAAAACTCTCACCTCCCATTAATCTCTCATATATCATGTAAAAGTGGAGCTATAGGTAGGGCTAGCGCAATCAACACAAGTATTGTCAAACTAAGAACTTCCTCTAATGGTTGTCTACCTTTCGAGCCAATGATCATGAGAATTAACCATATGTAGGGATATCAAGGACGAGAAGATTTAGAATGGTGGACATGTGCAAGGGCAAAAGAAAATTGTGACTTCAAGGCACCAATGATGTCCTCGTTGTCGGATTGCACATGGTTGGAAATAGAGTAAAAGTTTCGTCTCACAATCAACGTGACATCCTTCCTTACACTTTATTATTTTTCTTTTCTTTCACTTGATCCATCCCTCTCATATCTTCATTGCTAACTCATCTTTCTCTTTTCTTTTTCTTCCTTCATTCACATATGATGATTTTTTTTTTCTTTTTTCTTTTTTTTTCTTTTCCATACACATACTTTTTCTCTTTATTTTTCTCTCTCTTGACATCTTTTCAAAGCTTTCAATTCTCCCTTTTCTCGCATGCACACAATCTGAAATTTTTAAATAAACCATGCTAGAGACGAGACGAAACTTTGAAAATAGGTTGTGTTCAAGGAATACGATGTTCAAAAGAGATGTATAAGGTTAGGTATGGAATTCAGTGATATGCATGACTTTCGTTGCGAAAGTCATGAACTGAATATATGACGAGGCTAGCAACAAAAGATAAGTACAAGGACATGATCATTGCTCGAAATTAAAACTCACCAAGAGAGAAGGGTCCTAGCCTAACTCATCGTGCTAATCACACTTATAGTGGAGCGAAAAAAAACAAACTTGGCTTTGGATAGGAATTTTTTTATACTCTCAACTTGGAAAAAGAGATTTTGCTAACCTTTATTACACGGGTTTTAATATAATTTTCAGAACTGAAATCCTCCAATTTTTAGCATCGAACATAGCACAACTAGCATGTGAAGCTCAAGATCGAAGTGCGGTATGGGTACTTTAAGTAGCAGCGATTCCACTAAGCACCACGGTAAACGATTTTCAAGCCACATACTTGTGTTCATATATCAAGAATCGAAGATTAGACAAACAAGTAAATAAAGATAAACAATACATAAAACACAAAGATATATATAAGACTCTTTTTATTTGGTTTTCTTGACTCAACACTAGTTTAAGACACTTGCAAAAATTTAAAAGCGACTCGAAAACTAAAAACTCATTAAAACGCTAAGACTCTCACACGAAGATTAAACCGAACCTAATCTTGAAGTTCAAAAGCTAAGGCTAGCGAGCTAGCTCTCCCCCACACTTAAAACATACGACGTCCTCGTCGTATCTTACAAAAACCAAAGGGGAAAACTAGATCTAATGGTACTTCGAGCAAGCCTTGCACCACTTGCCTCTCATGTTTCCAACCATGCCGAAAAGCTTGCGCACGTTGCGGTTAAGGAACTTGTAGTCATCTTCGACTACGCGCTCCAAGTCCTCCATACGCTGCTTCATCGCTTCCATGGTTTGAAGACATTCGTCGGCCGACGCGTAGAGAGCTGCGATGGATTGACGGCAAAATCGACAACACACGGATGCAATCCGAAGGGGTCGTCGTCGCCATAATCTCCACCGTTGTCACCACCGTCGTCGCCACCTCCATTGTTGTCGCCTTCGCCATCGCCGTTGCCGTCGCCGTTGGGGCCCTCGGGACTCCTTTCGTAGGGCTGCTCGCCCCAATCATCATCATCTCTCCGGCGGCCGCCCACGAGCTCGGGCTACGATCGTCGGAGTAGTCGCTATCCCCATATTCCTTAGGCTCCGGCGACACCTCCTTGTAATCCTTACGCTTGATGCCTTGGAGACGTGCCGACCTTCGAACGGGTGTAGGGACCTTCTCTCCTTTGACGGGGTTGCGAGATGCAAGAGCTCCGGTCGGGACACGTCCTCCGCAACGGATACGTGCGGTCCTCTTGACGGGTAGCTTGACCTCGCATCGCATCGCCTCCTCCATCGATGGCTTCTTGGCTTCTACCTTTAACTCTAAGCTTTTTGGAGGCTCAATGGCTGCTACAAGGGTGCAACACATTGCTTGAAAGGATTGATTCTCGAGCTCCCAATTCGGCCAAATATATAGTCCCGAGAGAAAAGCCACGGGAACCTTATTTTCCTTTTTTACACTTCCCTTAAAATTTTCTCGACCAAACAAGGAAGTCGAAAAGGAGCAATTCGGGCGAAATTCGGGGACATCGGGCGTCGGGCCCCCCTTGGGCCGATCCGATCGGGCCGGCCGGCCCACCCCGCCTCGGGGGCCGGGCCGGTCCGGTTTTTTGCACACCGCCCTATTTTTTTTCATCCTCGGCCCGTGGAAAAAGTTGGCCCGGTTAATCTTCGCGAAAAACTCCGAAAGCTAAAAGAAAAGTTATTTACGAGAGGTTGGTGCCTTGTTTTTCGTCCTAGGCGGGACGTTCGGGCTCTTCCTCCATGGTAAAGACGTCAACATGATGAACGGGCACGATGTCGGGTTCGTAGTAAACCTTAAGCCGCTGTCCATTCACCACAAATTGATCGCCGTTTATATCCATAATGGTTACCGCTCCGTTGGAGAACACCGAATGCACAACATAAGGTCCGTCCCACTTGCTTTGCAATTTCCCCTTTCCGAAGGTTTTAAACCTCGAATTGTAGAGGAGGACCTTATCTCCTTCTTTGAATTCTTTTTTCTTCAATCTTTTATCATACCACCTTTTGATTCTCTCTTTGTATATGCTTGCGTTTTCATAAGCTTTCAACCTCAACTCCTCTAGCTCGCTTATTTGAATTCTCCGTTTCACCACCGCGGCATCGAGATCAAGGTTCATCTCTTTAATCGCCCAATAGGCTTTATGTTCTAACTCAACCGGAAGGTGGCAGGCTTTTCCATAGACGAATTGATAGGGGGTCATACCTATCGGTGTTTTAAACGCCGTTCGATAAGCCCATAAAGCTCCGTCTAATTTCTTTGACCAATCCTTGCCTCCCTTCTCTATGGTCTTGTTAAGTATGCTTTTTAATTGCCTATTTGACGTCTCCGCTTGTCCGTTGGTTTGTGGGTGATAGGCCGTGGAGACCCTATGCTCAATTCCCAACTTGGACAAGCACTTTTTGAAGTTCTTCCGGTGAAATGAGTTCCTCCATCACTTATCAAGATTCTCGGTGTACCGAAACGGGGAAAAATCACGTTCTTGATCATAGTGATGGACTCCTCCGTGGAAGCTTTACGACATGGTATAGCCTCTACCCACTTGGATACGTAATCGACCATAACAAGTATATACTCGAATCCAAATGAGTTTTTAAAAGGCCCCATGAAGTCTATGCCCCATACATCGAATATGTCGACTTGCGGGTTGTATTTCAAAGGCATAGAATTTCTTTGAGAGATGTTTCGGTTCTTTGGCATTCGGGGCATGACGCAACATATCTTTTAGTATCTTCATGCATCTCCGGCCAATAGAATCCGCTCGACCATACTTTGGCTTCGGTTCGAAAATGGCTATAGTGCCCACCGTACTCCGCCGAGTGGCACTTCCTTAGAATCTCAAGCCTCTCTTCTCTTGGCACACATCTTCTCATCACTCCATCATTGCCAAGCTTGAAGAGGTATGGTGCATCCCAAAAATATTTCTTACTTTCGAAATTATCTTCCTTTGAGTGTTTTTGTCTAAATGATCGAGGGGCATCTTTCGAATCGCTCGAATGATGTCGATCATCCAAGTATCTTTATCAAGCACTCTATAGAGGTGGTCATCTCTCATCTTGTCTTCTATGGGCTCTTTATCATCTTGCCCACGATTCATCCTAGACAAATGATCGGCCACAACATTCTCCACCCCCTTTTTATCACGAATTTCAACATCGAACTCTTGGAGAAGAAGGATCCAACGAATCAAACGAGGTTTAGCTTCCTTCTTAGCCAAGAGATACTTTATAGCTGCGTGATCGGTGTAAACAATGACTTTCGAGTTCACGATGTAGGATCTGAATTTTTCGAAAGCGAATACCACCGCTAGCAACTCTTTTTCCGTAGTAGCGTAATTTAATTGTGCCCCACTAAGAGTTTTGCTAGCGTAGTAAACGGCGTGAACTCGGCCTTCCTTTCTTTGTCCCAAGACCGCGCCTACGGCGTAGTCACTTGCGTCACACATGATCTCGAAAGGTTGGCTCCAATCCGGAGGTTGGATGATGGGAGCACTCACCAACGCATTTTTCAAGGTCCGGAATGCCGCTAGACACTTCTCATCAAAGTCGAAAGCCACATCTTTTTGAAGAAGGTGTGTTAAAGGCTTAGTGATCTTTGAGAAGTCCTTTATAAATCTTCTATAGAATCCGGCATGGCCTAGAAAGCTCCTTAAGGACTTAATATCCGTAGGAGGTGGGAGTTGCTCAACCGTCTCTACCTTAGCCTTGTCCACTTCAATTCCTCTCTCGGATATAACATGTCCGAGCACTATGCCTTGCTTAACCATGAAGTGGCATTTTTCCCAATTTAAAACCAAATCTACCTCCGCACACCTTGTAAGGACCTTTTCTAAGTTTGCTAAGCAATCCACGAACGTCTTCCGTAAACGGAAAAATCATCCATAAACACTTCAACAATCTCTTCGATGAATTCCGAGAACACGGCCATCATGCAACGTTGAAAAGAGGCCGGAGCGTTGCATAGGCCGAAGGGCATCCTCCTATATGCAAACGTTCCGTAAGGACATGTAAACGTTGTCTTATGTTGATCCTCCGGGTGAATGGGGATTTGCATGAACCCCGAGTATCCATCGAGAAAGCAAAAATAAGCGTGGTTTGCTAACCTCTCGAGCATCTCGTCTATGAACGGTAGGGGGAAGTGATCTTTCTTCGTCGCTTTGTTAAGCTTACGGTAATCAATACACATCCGCCACCCGGTCACGGTTCTTTGCGGTATCAATTCGTTCTTCTCATTCTTTACCATGGTTAAACCTCCTTTCTTCGGTACACAATGTACGGGCTCACCCATTCGCTATGTGGAACCGGGTAGATGATTCCGGCATCAAGTAACTTGATAACCTCTTTCTTTACTACCTCTCGCATGGCATGGGTTAGCCTCCTTTGGTGGTCCACTACAGGCTTACATTGGTCTTCCATTGGTATACGATGAGTACAAAAGGTGGGCTAATACCTTTGAGATCGTTAATTGAATATCCAATCACCTTCCTATGTTTTTTTAATAAAATCAGCAACGCTTCATTTTCTTCGGGACTCAACTCGTCGCTCACAATGATTGGATAAGTTTTGTCCGGCCCCAAAAATTCATATTTTAATCCCTTGGGCAAAGGTTTAAGGTCTACTTCGGGCACTTGTGGCTCCTCGGGTTTGATTTCTCCTATGTCTTCGAACTTTTCTTCCTCCACGCTACCATCATGCGGCTCTAAGCCTTTTGTTGCTTCCTCTAGTTCTTCATCTTGTTGATTACTAATTTGATTTTCCATCGCTCTTTGCAGCGGGTCTCTAAGGGTTTCAACAAAACAAAGACTATCTATCTCTTCTATTTCTTCATCTTCGGGAGGAAAAGGAGTAAGGTGCTTAGAAGCACGAAGAAAGTTATATGTGTACTTTGTTCCATTAAGGTTCATTGTTACTTTGCCTTCTCCGGCATCTAACACGGCATCAACCAACTTAAGAAAAGGCCTACCTAAGATTATATGATCGGAATTACCATGGTAAGCATCAATAACAAAGAAATCGGTTGGTATATAGTTTCTAGAAATTTTTACTTTCATGTTGCAAGCAATACCTAGAGGTTTGATAGTTCTACCATCTCCCATAATTAATTTCGTTGATGTTGGAGCTAAGTCTAGGTTGTGGTATTGAACTTTATCGTAAATTTTAGAAGATAGAACACTTACTTGGGCTCCGATGTCGCATAAGGCTTTGCATTGAACTCCGTTGATCTCGCAACTCAAGTGCGGCGTCATCTTCTCTTCTTCTTCGGATCCGATCGAATAAATTTCAGCAAGGCGAGCGTATGGTGATGCTTCGGGCTTGATCCCCATGATCCTCTTCACCTCGGCAATATGTTCCGGATCCACCACATCATCTCCAAAGAGCTTTTCAAAAATCTCACCGGTGGTTTCGAGGTCGTATGAATTTTCGGCTTTCCTCTCCGGTGGGAAATCGACTTCCAATGCTCTTGCCATTCCCTTTTGATTAGGGAACGGTCTTCTCTTGTCGAATACTTCTCCGTAATCAATAGGAACCCAATCCATTGGCTCGAACTCCCTTAGTGGCTTCGCGCTTGACATGCTTCTCTTGTTCGTCTCATTTCGTGCGGCGAAGTCGACGTTTGGTGTAGTTCTTGACTTGGTGTGTTCTTGTTCAAGCTTCTCCATGATCGGCTCCTCTTTTGTGACTTCCGGGGTTGCCTCTTTAGAAAAATCAGCAAGCTTTTTCTTCCTTGAATTAAATTCCGGCTCTTCCGCAAGTCTTGTTTCCCAATCTCTTCGCATGGCGGCCGCTTTGCTAACTTTTTGTAGAAGTTGGGCGGCTTCCGTGAGTGTTTTCTCCATGAGATCCCCACTGCACACATTTCGACGTGTCGCATGCAACTAGGGGTTAGGGAAAAGAAAAATGTATGCAAGAGTACGTCACCGGTGAAGCCGAGTTTTGGTCCTTGTTCGATTAATTCATTAAACCTTTCCCGGGCTTGGTCTATCCCTTCCTCTTCTCCTTGCATAAAATTGATCACTTGCCTCCTTAGATGTTGAACCTTGCTCATTGGAAAGAACTTCTCGCAAAACTTCTTTGTCAACTTGTTCCAATTGCCTTCAACTTCAAAGGACGCAACCGAATACCATGTCTTTGCTTTGCGGCAAGTGAGTAGGGAAAGAGATTCCATTTGAACCATTCATCGGGAACTCCTTCTTGACGCACCGTGTTGCATATTGTCGTGAAATCCCTTATGTGTCTATATGGGTTCTCCTCAACCATCCCTTCAAATGGGTTTTCCGCCACCATCTTCATGATCTTGGATTTAATTTCATACTTGGTCGCTTCGAGCTTCGAATCCGACTCTTGTACCTTTATGTCTTCACATCGAGGGCTAGCGTAATCCCTTAATGATTTCTCCGGTTCTTCCACGGGTTGATTAACGAACTCCATCTAGACAATAAGATAAAAACAAAAACAAAAAAGAAACAAGTGTTTTTCGATAATAAATGTTAGATATAGCGAATAAAAGATAAACTAAAATATAAAACTAAGTTAGATGCAAATCAAACGATGTAAACTAACTTGCTCCCCGGCAACGGCGCCAGAAAAAGGGGCTTGTTGACGGATAAAAGACGTATCCCTCTACGATCCGCAAGCGTACGGACCCCACACCTTTTTCACCACGGGATTCCCAAGGTTCTTGTCAATCCGCGGAGCAAGGGGATTACAAGCGTTCGATCAACAACGACACACTAGCTACTAAAACCCTAACAACTATTATACTAGAAAAACAACTAAACTCACCGAGAGAGAATGATAAACGATCAAGAGAGAAGACACTCGCCCACGGGTCTACGATACTAGAGCATGCAATCGCTTAAAGACATGAAAAACCAATCTAATCTATCGGGGTTGTGACCACGGTTTCGCCCTTTCCCTCCTCTCGTCTTGTCACTACGCGAAGGTATTCATGACTAGACCTTTGATGGCCACGGCGTATTGAATGGATCCAAGGAAGCATTGGAGCTCGTACTCCCTCTACGGCATGGTAGCTAACCTTTAAGCATTAAAGTATATTCAACACAAGATGATAGATAGAAAATCCGACAAAGTGCGATTACATCTCACGATCGATTACAACCCATGGACGAATGAGAAGATTACCCCATCAAGGTGCCGATCATGGCACCGTTGATCATGGTTTCCCCTTCCGCCGGTGTCTTCCTCCTTCTCCACGAGAGGGTGCTTCCTTCGAGGTGGTTGATCTCCGGCCGGAGATCCTCCTCCTCTCTCTCTAGCTTGTAGATGGCCTTCGGTGCGAATAAACTCCTCCCCGTCCGTTGGCGGCGCGTCGGGGGTTTTAGGGTCGAAGATCCTTCTAGGGCAAGGAAAACGGGACCGAACCGGTGCCCGAAGTGGGGCTGGGCCGATCCGGACCGGGCCGGCCGGCCCGGCCCGGTTTCGGCCCGGTTCGGTCGCCCTTTTTGCTCCGTGGGTCCTCGTGCACTTATCTACTTCGCCCCCTCCACTTGGATGATTTTGACGTTGTTATCCTCGCGATCAAGATGGAGACTCTCTTTGCATGAAGTTTGATCTTTTACGCTTCAATCCCGGGGGTGTTCCTCGTAGCACTTCGGTCCTCGCCACCATTGGAAGTAATTTCGGCGAGCTCATGAACACGAACAAGACTCCATGAATGCTCCTTTGAACTTATTGCAAATCCGTCCTTTATGTCCATGATTTCCTACATAAACACAACACTTCCAAATGCATGCACAAAGATGAACTTGTTATATGATTAGTGTGCCTAGTGGCGGGTTAGTTCAATAATCAAATCCAAACCAAAGTGTAATGAACATGCTAGGTGCACCAAAATACACCGTCAACAAGTTGATCCCGCGGCTTCTCGCAGTCCTCGTTCGGCTTCACGCAAGGATTTGTAGCAGTTGACGAGGTCACGATCTGATGCAATACGGAGCTCCATGTGCTTGTCGCACTCATAAGCAAGCTCCTTATAATCGTACTCCAGTACCTAGCGGGCCTCTTGCTCTCAGTAGAAGAGGTTCTTCAGATCGGTCTCTGATGCCTTCAGCTGATCGACGCGGGTCTCAAGCTCTGCAATCAACAAAGGCAAAGTGGGTCAGACTACCTCAAGCTACCATCAACAAGTACCCGACAAGGCGGTCGCGTACCTTTATTCTTGTTGCGGAGAGACTTATTCTTCCGCACCAGATCGTCGCTCTTCGCCTGCATATCTTGGATGTCATTATGATACTGGGCGAAGGCGGTGTCTAGCTTCGACTGCATCACGGCGGTGTGCTTCCGGAACTTCACGAGTTGCTCCTCTAAGGTCTCGGCCCGGAGCACCGCGTCGCCGTACCCCTGAAGCATGCCGGACTTCTGTCGGGACCTCTCCGCGACGTCCTGCAACAGACAACACATGTCAAATGGGTACTCAACATTAAAAGGATTGACTACTCAAAGGTGTCGACTACTCACCTTCATCCATTGCTCGGCCTGGCGCATCGCCTCCAGGTGCCGAGCCACCATCGCCGGGTCGACAAGATTATCCGCCAACAACTCGATCCCGCCACGACTACTCGTCGCGGCTTCGGACATTGGCGCCGAGCGGATTGGCTCCGCGTCCTGGATCTCCGGCGAGCACACGACTACCTCCAGAGCAGGTTCTGGCAGCGCGTCACCGCCCTCTCCTCCAGTCGTCGCGGCGGCTTCTCCGACGGCCACCTCCATCAGCTCGGGGGCTCCTCCGGCCGCTCCCTGAGTTTCCGGTGTCACGTCTTCAATGGGCACCACCAACGGGATATCGCTTCCCTCGGCTTCAGCACCTGTCATCAAACAACAACTGCATCAGTCATACCTGGCGGCTACGACTACTCTTCGGGGCTACTTGCACCTGAGCAGAGTACTCACCTTCAACGACGCTGGCATCAGGCAACGTAGCCTCCGCGGCCGGCGCCTCGGGCTCCGCCTGAGGGGCGGGAGCAGACTCCTCAGCGGGCGGTGCGGCTTCCCCTCCTGCCATCGCTGTGGCGGTTTCATCCCCCTCTCAGGTCAAGTCCGTCGACTTCCTGCAGAGTATACAAGATGGTTGTCAACCTAGTACGACTACCACATCCAATGCACTACTCGGGAAGGATTAACACTTACAAGCTCGATCGGACCACCGTCACGGTTGGGGCGCGGAGGATACTGACAATATCGACCAGTCCTGCCTCGGCAGGCGCCTCCTCCTGCGCCTCAGTAGCCGCTGCCTCTTCAGTGGCAGCAGCGGCCGGTTCTGTCCTCCCCTAAGCAACAGGGGGTTGGCGCTCCAACTGCGCCAAGAGCTCTTCTACAGTGGGGGCTGGGCTGCGACTACCCCCAGCTAGCTCCCCCACTGTGTCCCAATCGCCTTCGTCACCCTGCTCAACGTGGTCGGAAGGCGGCATCTCTTGCAAGCAAGGAAACTTCATCGTCAACACACAACATCGAGACATAAGTACTCGACTACCTATTCAAGACGGCTTACTTCCTGGGACGTGGTCTCCGTGACCTTCAACTTCTTGGCCACGCGCTTGCGGGCCACATTGTGCGGCTTCCTTGGCGGCGCGGGCAAGCTGGCCTCCAGGCTAGTCGGCTGATTTTGAACGAGAGGTATGTGTGGCAATCTAGGGCGGCTGAACCGCGACCGCAGCTGGAAGCGCTCCTGGAGCGTCTCCTCATCGTCGTCCTCCTCGGACGTGTCTTCAACGACAACTGTGTCGTCTCCTTCGCCAACTTCGCGCCGCTCCTTGGCCTTGGCTCCCCCTTCCTCTGGGACCTCGACCAGTTGAGGAGGTGACGCCGGCTCGGAGACGAACTTCACCAAGTCATCCTGCATGAAGGAAAACTCGTCAACACAACTACTCTTCAGTAATGAGTACTCGACAATGGGAACGGCTACTGACCTTATTTGGTGGGCGCGCGGCGGAGTACTCGGGCACAGGGCACGGCGTGTACGCCGGCATATCTTTGAAGATCCTGCCCAGCCTATCAACAATGTCGGCGTCATCGACTTCATCGCCGGGCATCCGCGACGTGTCGTCGTCGCCGGTGTACCGGTACCCTAGGGTATCGCGGGCCATTAGCGGCTGCACCCTACGCTTCATGAAGCTGAAGGCCACATGTTCGGCCCTCAGCCCGGCTTCTCTCAGCGCCTTGATCTTCGCCAGCAGCTCGGGCAACTGGAGACCTTCATGCATCGTTGGCTCTGAGTTCCACCACGGCCGGTGCTTGGGCTGTTTCCCGCTTGGCTTCGGCAGCTCCGGGTGGTGGTTCGTGACGTAGAACCATTTCGCCTTCCAATCCTGGTTGAAATTGATGAGCTTGTACGAGAGGTACTGCTCCGCGGCGTCCTCCCTCATCTGGATCCCAGCTCCTCCCACTACTCGGGGATCGCCGGCGCCGGGCCGAGGGGCTTCACCGGAAGAACTTCGGAACGGGGATCCAATAGGGCTCGATCCCCAAGAACGCTTCGCAGAAATGTACGAAGACTGAGGTGTGGAAGATACCGTTGGGGTTGAGGTTGAGGTACTCGATGCCGTAGTACCCCAGCAGTCCCTTGAAGAAGTCGCTGGCCGGGAGAGACAGTCCGCGCTCCGCGAACCAGGTGAACATTGGGACCTCATCCGAGTTCTTCTCCATGGGGTACGGATCCCCTGCGGCGGCTCTCCACATGTCCACCTCCTTCTCCCGCAAGAATCCAATGTTGAGAACGGCCAGCAGATCTTTGGTCTTGGCTTTGGACTTCTTCCACTCGCGGTTCGGATCTGGTCGCGGCGGAGACACCGGCAGCGATGTCCCCGCAGCAGGTCCGGCGGCCTCCTCACGAGCCCTCTTCTTCCCACCGGCGGCCTTCGCGGTCTTCGACGGTGAGGGCTTCATTCTCCAAGTACAAGGTGTCTTCACGCGCATTCTCTCGGGGGCTATGGCGGTGGCTTCCTACGGCGGCGCGCTTGGATCAACGGCGGCAGTACGCACTAGCGGTGATTCCTGGCTAGATCTGCTAGGAATGGCTGCGAATGCGTGGGTTGAAAAACCCTATGGGTTTTGGATTCTATTTATAAGTCAACTGCGGCCCCTCCAACGGCCGTATGGATAAGTCTGCGCTCGGCTGACTCAGCGGCGGCGCCTGACTCTTCAACTTCCACTAGTCGACTTGCCTCATCTCGGGGGCTCGGCTACTTCTATTCAACTTCCTGGGTAGCGACAAGACTCAAGAGCAACTCAGGACACATTTTACAAGATGACCCTTCAATTCGAGAGGAAGTACTCGACTCAAGGCTCGGGGCTCCGTGCCACGTGTCCTCCGGTTTTTTCTCTGGATTTTTCGGAATATTCTTGCCAAAACTTCAGATGGACCCTCAGCCAGAGTCTACAACTCAACCTAAGGCTCGGGGGCTACTCCATATGGAGTGCGATTTTGCAATCACACTTCCATATCCGTTTCGGCTTCAAAACAACTCGGGCATTGTTGAAGACCTTCAAGGGCAGCACTCGAGGACGCTTGGGACTACTCGAGAAGACTTCAGGATTGCTCAAACATCAGCTGGAGTACATTCCAGCCTCGAGATGCTTCGACTACTCTTGAGGACTTTTGACTTGTAGTACTCGGGGACACTTGAGAACTACTCGTCAAGGCCGTCAAGACTACTTGAAGCTATCCTTCTCGACTACAAAGTACTCGGGGGCTTGTCGTATGGACCTCTCTGGGCCCACTACCTCAGTGGGTACCAGGACCGACTACTCGGTGGGCCCCTGGGACTACCCGACTTGTGCTGCACGGCACCTGCTAGCGTGAACCACAAGGACTACAGAGGAGTAGTACTCGGAAAGGAAGCTGTACATGTCCCGCACTGTATAGAGGACTCCTAGACGTACTCGACTTGTACTCTCTCCCTGAACCGACTTGTAACCCTGCCTCCCGGACTATATAAGGCGAGGCAGGGACCCCTCTCTCTCACGGCTTAAGATTGCATCATCTTGTAATCGCACCCAACCAATCCAGAGCTACGCAGCATACAGGACGTAGGGTATTACGCACCTCGCGGCCCGAACCTGTCTAAATTGTGTGCCATGTGTCTCTTCCTTCGAGTTACCGATCTCAGCGAGGCCACATTCATCTACTTCGGGTACGCCCCTTAGTAGGTTGCCGGTCTAAAACATCGACATCATTGGCGCGGAGGAAGTCGACGAGCACCACTTCCTATTTCGGGTCGAGGGTGGAACTGACCCTCAACACCTTGCCCTCGGGGGCAGCAGGGTCGAGGGGCACTTCTTTGGTTTGCTCAGCAACCTCGAAGCTGCTGGCGAGCTTGGCGGTGGAGTCGAGGTCCTCATTGACTAACTTCTCTAGGTTCGCCACGAGCGCTTCGTCCAGTGCAAGCGCCTCAGCATGCTCCACGCACTCGACGTCGCAGTCGAACACGTGCTCGATCGACGAGCCCACGGTGATGATGCCTTTGGGTCTCGGCATCTTCATCTTGAGGTAGGTGTAGTTCGGGACCGCCATGAACTTGGCGTAGCACGGTCGCCCGAGAATGGCGTGGTACGCACCCCTAAACCCCACCACCTCGAAGGTGAGGGTGTCCTTGCGGAAGTTGTCTGGCGTGCCGAACCAGACAGGCAGTTCGATCTGCCCGAGGGGTTGTACGCGCTTCCTCGGCGCGATGCCATGGAACGGCGTCGTGCTGGGCCGCAGCTGGTCCAACCCGATCCCCAGCAGGCATAGAGTGTGCGCGTAGAGGATGTTGAGGCTGCTGCCTCCGTCCATCAGCACCTTGGAGAACCGGGCGTTCCCGATGACAGGGGCGACCACCAGCGGGTACTGGCCCGGGTTGGGGATGCGGTTCGGGTGATCTTCGCGGCTGAAGGTGATGGCGTCCTCCTACCAGTCGAGGAAGGAGGGAGGGGCCTTCTCCGCGGCGAGGACCTCGTGCCGCTCCCGCTTGCGCTGGCTGTTGGACATGTCCACGGTCGACCCCCCGAAGATGAGGAAGACGTTTTCCACTGCGGGGAAGCCGCCGGCGTCGCCGTCACCCCCATCCTTCTTGGCCTCGCCATCCTTCGCGGCGGCGTGGCTGTAATATCTCTTGAGCAGTTCACACTGCTCGAGGGTGCGGTTGACTGGCATCTTGTGGTACGGACAGGGCTTCTTCAGCATGTCGTCGAACACGCCGGAGCCTCGAGGGGCCGCTCGAGGGCCCCTTCGAGCTGGGTCGACAGCGAGGGCCTCACCCCTGCCGTCGTCGCGCCCGGCGCACGTGCCTCGCGGCGCGGCTTCTTGCCTTTCTTGCCCCGCTTGTGCTTCTGCTAGGGCTCTTTGGACTTGCTGCCCTCCGCGAGCGCGTCGTCCACGCGCTTGCCCTTCTTCCCGTCGAAGATGGCCCCCACCGCTTCCTCGCCAGAGGTGAAGCTGGTGGCGATGTCGAACAGGTCGTTCGAGTCGATCGGCGGGCTGCGCCCGAGCTCGCGCACGAGGTCCCGACAGGTCTTGCCCTCGAGGAAGGCGTGCACGATCTCGGACTAGGCCACGCTCGGGAGCTCCGTGCAGCACTTGGAGAAGCGTCGTATGAAGTTCTGGAGCGATTTGTCGGGCTTCTAGATGCATGCGCACAGGTCCCAGGAGTTTCCAGGGTGCACATAAGTCCCCTGGAAGTTCCCCACGAAAGTGCGGACCAGATCGTCCCAGTTGTGTATCTGGCTGGCTGGCAGATGCTCAAGCCACGTCCTCGCTGAGTCGGCGAGGTGCAACACAGGTTGCGGATGATGACCTCGTCGCTGGTGGCTCCGCCTAGCTGGCATGCCAGACGATAGTCGTTGAGCCATACACGAGGGTCCGTCTCCCCCGTGTACTTGTCGATCGACGTGGGCTGGCGGAAGCGTTGAGGAAAGCTCACCGTGTGGATCTCCCGGCTGAACACACGGGTTCCCGGGGGCTCCGGCGTCGGCAAGCGGTCCTCTCGGCTGTCATAGTGCCCACCTCGTCGTGGGTGGTAGCCTGCCGCTGCCCTCGTCTCCGCGTTGCCCATCCGCCGGGCGTTGATGACGTTGCGAGCGTCACCGTATTGGGCCTGCCCGCGCGTGTCAAGGATCCGCTCCTTGACCGGCGCGCGCCTTTGGTGGGTGGGCTGCCCCGTCGTGCCGCCCACGTGCACTGACGCCTTAGGGCCTTGTGCGCCCCGTCGTCCCGTGTGCTCCCCTGCTGGCCGATGCGGGACGCCGAGCTCTCGACCTACTGCACGGCCGCTTGCTCGATGAGCGCCTGCGCCTCGCGGTGCAGGTTTCGCGCCTCGGGCGTTGAGGGAGCGGGCATGGCCTGCAGCAGTGTCGCGGCAGCTACGAGCTTTTGGCTCACTCGCGGGGGCGTGTTTGGGTTGTCAACATCGAAGTCGAAGTTGATGCGCTCGCGGGCTTGTTTGCCTAGTTCGCGCGCACGCTCGCTGCGCGCGGAGGTTTCCCCGATGATGGAGGCGCGAAGTAGCCGCACCGCGTGGTACTCCTCCGCAAGTTTGGCTTCGAGCTCGCGCGCTTGAGCTAGCTGCACGCTGATGTCGGCTCCCCTCGGCGGTGAGGGGGGAGGCGCGCTTGGTCCCACACCCTGGTGCGGTCCAGCTCCCGGGCCGGGGGGAACCTCTCCGTCGCCGGCTTCCGCCGCGTTCGCGGTGTTTGCTTGGTCGTTGGCGAGCACGACGAAGCACTCCCGCGTGGGGTCGTAGCTTCCGACGCTGGAGTTGTCGGAGTAGCCAAACCAGTAGTTCGCGACGTCGAGGAACCGCTAGAACATCATTGGGTCCGGCACGCCGGGAAGTCCCACTCCGCGTAGCCGTGCGAAGTGGCGGGTGGCAGCTCGCTGGTGGAGCCGTGGTACGACTCGTCGTCGGTGGTGGCGGCGGGGTTCCCAGCCGCTGGGACGCGGCGGCCGGGACGGCCCTCGCGCACTACCACGTCGATGTTGGCGGCGTGCACCACCGTGGTACCGCGCAAGCCGAGTGGGAGCCCGGCCCGGAAACCGCACGCCCCCGTCGGAGCGGTTGTCGTCTCGCTTGTGATCGCGTCGTGCTTTGCGAGGCGACGCGCGCAACCCGTCGGCGCTCCGTCCGCACCTACCGAGAACGGCGACCGGAGCGGCCGACGGCGTCGAGGTCTTTGGAGGGCCCGCAACGTCCGCGTGGGCGGACGCCGGGCGTCACCGGCGGGTGCGGTGGGGACCGGTCCGGCCGGCCGGCCGCCGCGCACGGAGTTCGTCGCGGTTGGTGGTGCACATGAGGTAGCCGTTCCCCGTGGCCTGAAAGTTCAGGCTCCCGAACCGAATTTCGAACCCGGCTGGGAGGGGGTCCGAGCTGCCCATGGAATACCTCTGGCCGCGGTACTCGGTGCGAATCACCATCGAGAGGGCTGGTGGGTGCTGATCTTCAACGCGCCAACTGTTGGTGCGGAATGTAGTTCCGACACTAACTAGTAAGAAGCGCTGAGATCTACCTCTTGATGGTCGGTGCTAAGCAACTAGTGACACTGATTTTTATCCTGGTTCCAGCCGGGGGCCGTACGTCCAGCAGTGGAGTGCTCGGGGCACTATATTGCGTTGCACCGTGGTGCTTGTATAGGGGGGCTACAAGCGAGGTGGGAGAGGAGGTCGGGCCTCCAGGTCCCAGAGGTACTGATTGAGGTAGGTGCCAATATCGTGGTGAAGGCGGAAAGTGTGCGTGTGATTGCTATCTGTCGTCCCCTGCGACTGGGGGACTGTCCCTCCTTTTATAGGCAAAGGAGAGAGCAGTTTACAGGCGTGCCACACTGTTCTCCTACGTGTGAAGGCATAGTGAGCAGTGCCACGGAGTTGGCGACCGTCCTGGCGAATCTCGCTCCTGTTGGGGCGTCGTGGCGAGTCCTGTGCCCATACAGGAGCGGCTTCGAGGGTGGTGGAGCAGAGGTTGGCTGCCCAGCCGCAGTCCGTGGGCCGGCTCGAGGGTGCCGTCGACGGGGGTCCGTACGAGGTATAGTGGCGGGCGTGGCGACGTCCTGCCCCCGTGCGCTTCAACAGCGTTGGGGATGTCATCGCAGTACTCGGCGTGGCGCTGCAGTGGCGGGGATGACCGCACAGGGCTGACAACGACGGAGAAGACCGTTCCGCTGGCCTGACGTCACGGTGTAGTCCTGTGTAGTCATAGAAAAAGCATTCGCCCCGATTCGAGGGTTCTGCCGGCCCCCCTTCAAGGGCTCGACGTGTTAGCCGTACGAAAGTAGGCGGCACAGTGTCACGGGGCTGACACCGGCCTCTCCGCACAATGTTGTATAGTGGCGGGGATGGACTTCCCCATGGAGTGGGTGGAACAGCGCCGGGGCATGATTCCCAGGCGTGTCGGGGTCGTGGCGCAGTCCTGCGGTGTCAGAGCATTACATGCTCGGACGTGCGAGCAGGAACAGGGGCGTCACGTGCGCGGGGGCCCTGGAGCGAGGCGGACCTCGCCCGAGGGGGCGTTCAGCTGTGCCGCTCTGTCGGGTCGTGGGGGCCACCAGGGGTGTGGTCTTTTAGTGCGTGCGTTTTTAGGCTCGTGAATTAGTTCGCGTTTTGCGTTTTACGAGATGACGTGGGTTTTCCCCGGTTGTTTAGGGGACCCTTATGGTTGTCCCCGACAAAACTGCCCATGGAATACCTCTGGCCCTTGTACTCGGTGCGAATCACCATCGAGATGGCTGATGAGAGCTGATCTTCAGCGCCGTACCCCTACCTGGCGCGCCAACTGTCGGTGCGGAAAGTAGTCCCGACACTAACTAGTAAGAAGCGCTGAGATCTGTCTCTCGATGGCCGGTGCTAAGCAACTAGTGACACTAGTTTTTATCCTGGTTTCGGCCGGGGCCGTATGTCCAGCAGTGGTGTGCTCGGGGCACTATATTGCGTTGCACCGTGGTGCTCGTAGAGGGGGGCTACAAGCGAGAGAGGAGGTCGGGCCTACAGGTCCCAGAGGTACTGATTGAGGCGAGTGCCAATATCGTGGTGAAGACGGAAAGCGTGTGTGTGATCGCTGTCCGTCGTCACCCCGTGGCTAGGGGACTGCCCCTCCTTTTATAGGCCAAGGAGGAAGCAGTTTACAAGTGTGCCACATTGTTCTAGCTACGTGTAAGGCATGGCGTACAACGCCATGGAGTAGACGGTTGTCCTGGCGAATCCCGCCTCTGGCAGGGCATCGTGGCGAGTTCCATGCCCGTACAGGGGCGGCTTCGAGGGTGGTGGCGTAGAGGGTGCTCGTCCGGCCGCTGCCCGCGGGCCGGCTCGAGGGTGCCGTTGACGGGAGGCCGTACGAGGCACAGTGGCGGGCGTGGCGATGTCCCGTCCCCGTGCGTCTTAACAGCGTCGGGGATGGCGCTGCAGTGCCCGGAGCGGCGTTGCGGTGGCGTTGCGGTGGCGGGGATGGCCACACAGGGCTGATAGAGACGGAGAAGACCGTTCCCGCCGGCCTGACGTCATGGTGTAGTCCCGTGTAAACATGAGAAAAGTATTTGCCCCCCTTCGAGGGTTCCGCCGTCCCCTTTCGAGGGCTCGATGTGTTAGTCGTACAAAAGTAGGCGGCACAGTGCCACGGAGCTGACACCGGCCTTTCCGCATAGTGTCGTACAGTGGCGGGGATGGTCTTGCCCAGGGAGTCGGTGGAACAGGCGCCGGGGCGTGATTCCCAGGTGCGTCGGGGTCGTGGCGCAGACCTGCGGTGTCAGAGCATTAAATGCTCCTGCCGGAGGAGCAGGTATGGAGGCGGCGGGCCTGTGAACCCCTCGAGCGAGACGGGAACTCGCTCGAGGGGGCGCTTGGTTCTCGATCGTGGCGGGGCCTCGCGCGAGAGGGGGCGTCCAGCCCCCGAGCGAGGCGGAGTCCCGCTCGAGGGTCGTCCGACCCTCGAGCGAGACAGATGCTCACTCGAGGGGGCGACCGACCCACGAGCGAGGCGGATTTGCACCGGGGCGGCGCCGTACCCCTCGAGCGGAGCGAGGTTCCGCCCTGGGGTGGCTGGGCCGATTGTTTGACGGGCTGTGGATCCGCAGGTTCGTTTTGTGCGTGTGTTTAGGTTTGTTTGTGTTTTGTTTTTTACTAGTTTAAGCGGGTTTCCCCTGTTCATTTAGGGGACCCTCATGGCTGTCCCCGACAAGTACGGCATTCCTATGACTCAAATTCAAAATATAAAATAAATAAGCCTTCATAGGAACCCTTTGTAGCATCACTTTCTTTTTGCTTATTCAATGAATCAACACTTTATCCCACATATAATTTTAATTCATGCCCATACACTAGATAGATCATTAGCCACTTAAATGTGTGTCATTAAATCACCAAAACCCACTTAGGGGGCCAAGATACTCTTCATTATCTTTTTTGAAAAGCAGCATCCTAGGGAAGCAAAAGCAGCTTCCTAGGGAAGCAAGTGGATCTTTTCCCAGTTGAGCTTTTGGAGAAGCTCAACCTCCCCCAAACAGGGCCATATACTCGCTCGATTCCATCCAGATCAGGATAAGAATACGGGCCACACAATACAAAGGCCCGGTCTGAGTTCATGACCACTAAAATCTCAGAGGCCCAAAACTGTGACAGAAGACGATGGGCGTCCTTGGGCCAGTTGAACCCATATTCACAGCATAGTAGATGGTAACCGAAAAACTAAATTGTCCAAAAAAATAAGATAACTGAATTCAGTAATAATTGTTTCACATCAATCACCTGCATTTCAATAAAGATATATACAAATCTCAAACAAAATTACACTCCAAATGGATTTCATCTATAGCAATCACGAAAAATAGCTGTAATAAGGAATATGGGGGTGTGGTTGCTATTTCCTTCTCCATCAGTATTGGAATTCCTAAAGTATATTGCTGCTGTTTTGCTGCTCCTCTCTTACAGCATGAGACACATCAGCTGGTGACGCCCAACCTCCGGAGAAGCCAGCAGATGCATCGCTTGGCGAGGAGGAAGCACAGAACTTGATCCAGAGACCATTTCTCCATTGTTCTGCAGCAGGTGATCATTCTATACATCCTCTGCACTCATGGATTATACCTGAAGAAAAGTTGTTCATCTTGTCAGATTTGAGAGCACACAGAGACAGGTAAGATGATTTTGATGTCCAAGGGTAGATCAGACATTGCTTCTTTCACACCGAATCAAGTCATTAGTACTATCTAGTTAGCATTAATGTGCCAGAGCCACAGCAAATGTTTCAAAACAAAAGTAATTAGCCATTAGTACAAGAGTTACATGATAGAAAAAAGCACTACGGTATCTCATTAGCATTAATGTGCCAGAGCCACAGCAAATGTTTCAGAACAAAAGTAATTAGCCATTAGTACAAGAGTTACATGATAGAATAAAGCACTAGGGTATCTCATTAGCATTAATGTGCCAAGGCACAGCAAATGTTTCAGAACAAAAGCTAATTAGCCAGTCACAGATGCATTTTGTAGACCACTATTCAACCTTCCGAAATATTTGTACGGCTGATTTTGTAGACCACTATTCAACCTTCAGAAATAAGAGAAGCCGTACAGACTCACAATTAGTTATTTTAGGTTTTGCAATGAATGTTTGTTCGACAACGAAAAGCAGGCTGGTCAGTCAAGGCACATACTGCAGGCAAGTTGAATACACATCTTACCAGCAAATAGGCACATTTGGCAGTGAGTTGAGTATAGTTGTAGAACAAAAGCAAACTACAATAAAGTGTTATATTTTGCAGGGTATGATGTTCACCATGCACAGCTTATCAAATGGCAACTTCTTCGAATACTCCCACACACAACATATGAAACAATAAAAATTAGGCCTACTCTGTATATATTCATAATAGAATAATGATATGATCAGAAGGTTCAGTGAAAGAATACAAAATGTTCCAACCCAAATGACTTTGCAACAGCATGAGCTTGTTCCTTATGGACTTAAGGTTTTATTGCCACAAACTAGGTGCATCTTGTAATATTTCGTTTTTTTTACACTAGAATTTCAAAGACAATAAACCTGAACAACAGGATAAACACACCAGCAACTGTAGAACAGGACAGAATGAAATGCACAGCATGTATCTCAATATATAACAGGTGGCAATGTGGAACTGGAAATATACCTGGGGGAAGCCGAACTGCCAGGGAAGCCAGTGAAGACGTTGGAGTAAGACTTTGTCAGGTACACAAAATTTGGTACTGGCTGCAATGCAGGCACACGCTCCCCTTTCTTCAGCAACTCTTCCAAATTCAGTCTTTTCAAGGTGAGCACAGCCCCAGTCTCTTTCCATACAAACACAAGCTGACCATCTTGGAGGACAAACAGTGAGCCAGGCTTTGAGCCAGGGTATCTGAAGCCATACCCAGTGGCAATGCCCTCTCCTGCAAAGCCCCTCTCAACATCCACACTTCGGGACTCCCCATCGGTCTGCCATGGAAAAGCCTCTGTTGCAGGCTCACCCATCCTTGCGACAAACATAGATGACCCATTTGGATGCACGACGTAGTGTGTCCCCTCCAACACCTTAGTCGCAATCAGCAGAGGCTTCCCCTCACTGTCCTCCTCATATGAGAGCAGCAAGAAGAAGAGAGCCTTCCTGGGCTTGCACTCATCCTCGGGTCGCCCTGGAGGCCACCCGAATGTGCCTCCCCACAGCCCGGAGTACTCTCTTCCTGGCACGGGTGGTTGCACCGTGAGCTTGTAGAGCGCGAAGCGGTTGTCATGCATGCTCGGCCATGCGCGGTAAGTGGACAGCCGCATCCTAGCGCCGCGGATGCTCAGGCCTACACTCTCACCGGTGTGCAGGAAGTCAGCCAACGGCAGATGTTTGGTGTCGATGTACTGAGTCCTGGAATTCGTCGACACTGATCGTGTCACCATGTGGCGCAGGCTGTTCCTGACGTACCCTGCTACGGCGGAGAGGCTCCTCCGCAAACGAATCCTCTCCCCACCACCGCCGCTCGGTGACGACGGCACTGCCTTCTTCTTGGCCTCCAGGAGGAGTCCCTGGACCTCCTGCGTGCGCACCATGCCCCCGCCGGCCTCCCTGTGCAGCCGCAGCATCGCCTCCCGTCGCGCCGCGAGCACCGGGAGGTCCTCCTCGGAGCGCGCGAAGAGCGGGGCCGCGACGAGGTCGGGCGGGAGCGTGACGCGGCAGGCCTCGACGAGGGAGTAGAGCAGGCGGCGGCGGTCGCCGAAGGCGAGGCGGGGGAACTGGTGCGAGGAGGCGGCGGCGACGGGGTCCTGGTCGGTCTGGGCCTCGAGGAAGAGGACGTTGGCTTGGAGCTGGAGGGAGGAGAGGCGGGCCGGGAAGAGGTCGGCGGGTTGGTGGCCGTGGAGGAAGAGGATGGCGGGGCGGCCGTGGGCGTCGGCGAGGAGCTCGAAGACGGGGGCCCATCGGAGGCGCGGGGAGAGCTCCTGCGGGATGGCGCGGGCGGCGATGATGGAGAGGAAGCCCGGGACGGCGGCGACGAGGTTGCCGAGCTCGGGGTTCTGGTGGGCCCAGAGGGCGCCGAGCAGCGGCGCGGCGGAGTGGAGGAAGCGGCAGACGGCGAGGGAGGATCCGGAGGCGGCGGCGCGCCAGGCGAAGAGGTGGGGCGGCGAGGGGAGGAGGCGGCGGCACTGCGCGAGCCAGGCCTTGTCGGCGCCGCCGGCGCCGTAGAGCGCGTCGCGGAGGCGGCGGGAGGCGGCGGAGAGCGCAAGGAGGTCGCGGGGGCGGAGGTGCGCGGAGATCAGGGCGAGGACGTCCTCGGGGAGGGAGAGGATGAGGGCGGCGCCGTCGAGGTCGCCGGAGGACAAGGTCGGGGGGAATCGGCGGCTCATTTGGAAATTTCTCGGCGATATTTCGTGGACAAGCGAGCGAGCAGTATCTCGTGCTTGAGAAATGAATTCCAGCCACTTAAGCTGCTATCAGTACCTTTATTACTTCCCAAGGCCTCAAAGCTCTAATATTTATGGATCTTAATTATTCGAATTTCTGAATTTTGAAGAGTTCTTAATTTTGCTTCAAATTCGAATTCATTTGATTTTTTATTTTGAATTTTATAGATCGTTTTATTAAAAATTTATAATTACGACCCCACCATAATAACTCTCTTTCCCTCTAAGTCACGAGTAATAATCTTGTATGACACGCACCCACCCGCCACTGGGTGCGGCTATGCATCACTCCGGTGATGGATTGGCAACCATCACTGTCTCACCGAAGGCCTAATAACGGCTCACAAAGTCACGATGCCAACCCACTATCTACTCGTGACACGGTAACCCCTATCTTTCTCCTCGCGTCGTCAGTCATTGGATCGTCTTTCGTCTCCCCTGCTCTCCATCACCCCCCTCCATCACCGACCGTTGCCTTGCCGCCCACCACCCACTCCCGCGGGCGCGGTAGGGTCTCGCCGGAGCTCTTTGGCCGCAGCGGCGAGACCCTACCGCGCCCGCAGCGACCTTCTTCTTCCTCCCTCTGTCCCGTCGCCGCCGCGAACTCCAGCGAGCCTTCCCCGGCCCGACTTGGCCCGGTCGCTTCTACCGCCTTAAGAACCCTAAAGCTGCCCCACGATCATCCCCCGGGCGCCTGTCCTACCTGCCTCCCGGTTGGCCCCTTTCCATGTCCGGAGAAAGGAGAAGGGTTCGTCAGAACCCTAGCTGCCGTCCACCGTCGTCGTCTTCACGAGATCCAGCACGGGATAGGTGGGGAAGAAGATGAAGCTGACAAATGGGTCCCATCTCACTATAGCTGACATGTGGGACCCACACCAGTGTGATGGTTTGTCATCTGTCGCTTCAGCGACATATAGTTGTGGCGTTTGCCACCTGCCCTGCAAGAAAGGGGTGAAAAGAAACACAAACAATGTCGATTGAGGGCTCATTTAGTTTGGCATTTTGCGTGTGAATAGTGTTGAAATATGAAAAAGTTGTCGCACTAGACCACTTGTCGTGAGACAGGATGTGACTTAATGTGACGGGTGAGTAGAGAAATGTTGAGTAAATTTGCTCAAGCCTTGAAGCGTTGTGGGTGACCATACACATGGAATTGATACGGTGGTATACGAGTATTAGAGAAGTGGTGCCCCAAGTAGGATTGCAAGTGTTATCAACATGAGATCTTTTGGAACATACATATACATGGAGGCAACTAAGGACATGCTCGTTTGGCTGGTGACTAGTTATGCGTAATGATTTGTTCTGAGAGAAAAGTACTACGGATTGGTGGTTAATTTGTTCTTAGAGGAAAATACTATTAGCTGGTGGCTGATAAGCAACAAGGCGTATGTAGATTCAAGAAATTAGTTCAATGATAAATATGGCATATAATATGAACACATATCCATGTTGCAAGTATTTATTAGAAACTGCATAATCATAAAGGTTTATAGGTGTTTAAAAATAAATTCAATGATACAAATTAGATGACATGTACACATGTGGGTTGTGCCAACTACAAGTTAAAAATGAACATGACACGACACCGGGCATTGACCGTTCCTTTTTGGGGGTCATCGGGGGCCATGCACCACCGGTCAAAGCATACACGGGCCCACCACCGCCTTGTAGGATCCTGCTTTGCCGTGGAGTCATGGTCGTGGTGGGTCCTACAAGGCCTGCAGAGTGAGGCAAGAGAAGGCCCGTACGGCAATCCCATAGATGATACTGGTTTCTATTTTCATTAAGGGCTTTTCGTCTCCCTTGAGAGATTCCGATCGGAATTGATAAATATAACAAGATAATTATGAAGCTACTATAAGATATTCAGACTTATTCTGGATCAGAAACCAATTTATTCATGATATGGATACCAAGAGACTCCGAATTAATCCTAGTCAAGAGGTGTGGAATCAATCTGGCTCTTTGATTCCTTGTTATACTTATTAAGATGAGTAAATTAGTTCTCGACCCGAAATAAATCTGAGTCTCTATAGTATCTATATTGATTTTTTATAGTATTTGTCATTTCCGTCCGGATTGAATCTCATGGAAACAAACAAGGCCTAAATGACTTGTCATTATATAGGTAAAATGTTGATATGACAACATACTCCTTCCATATTAAAAAACTTGACGTTTATGACCGCAACATGGTGTTAGAACATAATTTTGACTTCTTGTTTTTATAAAAAATATTTTATAAAAAACTGAAATAGCTATACTTTTAAAAAAGTACTCCATTAGTTTGGTAAAAGAAGTCGATTTGGATAAGGTTTGAGTCAAACATTGAGAAAATACATGATAAATAACTTTTAAATTATTGAGTTTAAAAATGTGAAAATCATATCAATAGATTTGTTTTGAAAATCATTTCCATAAAAGTATACATACTCCCTCCATATTGGTATTAGAAGACGTTTAGGACAAGATTTAAGTCAAACATTGGGATTATAAATCATGAATAGTTTTTAAATTATTGAGTCTGAAAATATGAAAATCATATGAATAGAATTTCCTTGAAAAATATTTTCATAAAAGTATAAATATATCATTTTTGAATAAATATCTTTTTATAAAAAACAAGTCAAAGTTATGTTTTGAAGACCGTGTCACAGTAAAAAACGTCTTCTAATACCAATATGGAGGGAGTATATAACTTTTCAATAAATATCTTTATAGAAAAAAGAAGTCAAAATTGTGTTTTGAAGACCGTGTCGCTGTCCTAAACGACTTCTTTTACTAAACTGGAGGGAGTATTTTTCAAGACAAATCTACTCAGATAATATTCATATTTCTAAACTCAAGAATTCATTATTTATGTTCCCAATGTTTGACCAAACTTTGTCCAAAACATAAGTTTTTGTGTATGGAGGGAGTAATTAATGAAGAAAGAGAACATAAATCATAGAAAGGATTGGGAGAGAGAAAAAGAAAATAATTATTATTGAAAGCCATCTTCATTTGAAATAGTTTCTATAGATGGTTTCTTGTGCTATGGAAACTGTGTCAGTTTCTTTCATTAGGACCACCCTAAGAGTGTCTACACTACTAGGGTCGTCTCCAAAAAATTGAGGCCCGTGAGCGAAATGCAAATTGGGGCCGCCACCGACAGAGAGGAGGAGGCGACATATCCACATGAGAGGAGTATGGGCGTATGCTCGTTGGAGAGAGGAGTCATCGAGGGCCCTCGCTCCGCCCTCTGCGCACGGAGATGGAGGCAACACAGGGAAGACTTGCCACCATAATTGCAGTTCCCAGACAAGCTGTGTGGAGCTCTGGTGGCAGCTTGAAGCACATGAAAGGGAGCACGAGGAGGAGTAGGGAGATGAAAGAAGATCGTGCACTGTCGATCTCAGACCGCCAGCATCAGAGCGCCCGTGCCATTGCTCGAGGGTGAAGGGCAAAAAGCTTCCCACCGCTACGCCCCTGCACCGCCTTCTCGAGGACGGTGCCGCCCCCTTGCCTAAGATCTATCACAGACTTCGCAAGGAGCCGGGGACAGGCCTCCGCCGCCACCGCGGGGAGGGAGACCACCGACGTAGGAAGGAAGGAGGATCAGTGGTGAGGGAGAGAGGGGAAGGGATGGGAGGGGACCGATGGAGGGAGGTGTTGACGCAAAATCTGCACCCTACGTCAAGCACACAGCACGCCGAACAAGCTAGCTTCACACGCGAACAGATTCCAAGACGTGCCAGTCAATTTTCCCTGAAAATTAACAAAAGACAAAGTAGTTAAATTCCAAAGCTTGGAACTTGCCGTGTGGTATCAGACAGTTCCATATTTACGGCTAGAAAGCCATGTGAGGTGACATATAGCTATAAAAAGCTATCTTCCAGCAAACTAGAAACCATTCGGGAGCTTCAAAGCGTAAAACAGAACATAGCCGAACGGATGACGCAAGCATGACGAAAGATCGGTCTTTATTTGAACAAAGTTGCACGTGCGCAAAGCTATGACCGATCCTCGAGGATAAATAACAATAAACAATAAATAAAGTAAAGCATGATCATAAATATGTAATAAACAAGCATGCATAGGCCCAAAGCACTAGTCTACCGCATGCCTAGGTACTTTAAAACCCGTCAAGTATGAGGCCAAACAAGTTTATCCACCGCATGATACGACTTATTTGAGAAATCACACCACTAACCACAAATAGATCTATCCACCGCATGATACAATCTAAATATGGAAAGCTAAAAGCACACAGTGATTAAAACATAACTTATAAGCACATTTTACTCATGAAAGCATAACCGAATACGGCTGAACAACCGAATCGGGGTCCATGGAGAAGGAACAAACATTGCCAAAGACGATAAATCTATCAGATTGAATTAAAGATCTAATCCACCGAATGATTAGCTTCAAGACAACCCAAAAACCTGCATCTACCGCATGATACCTGGTTCTGTCAAGATTTACACAAAATTAACAAGCTTGAACCCGCAACATGTAACAATCTAGATTGGTTCGGTTTCGGCTATTTTGGAAACATGTGATCCACGTGCCTTTTTGAGGCAAGATATGAACGTGCGATGCAAAGACCACAGAACAAGATAAAGCCGATCCAAATCAATCTAAATTGGGCAAAAGAGTGTTACATGAATTTAAACATAAAGTAAAAACTCAAACAACACAAGGTAACTTAATGAATCTATTAGATCTTGCCAAAATCTAATAGAGCCGATAACTAGCTCCAAGCTAGATCTTAGCCCACCGCATGGCTCATGACCTAACAAGAAACCCTCTTGAACCAAGCTTAAATCTACCGCATGATACTAAGCCTTGTAACAAGACTACTTGCATCACAATCTAAATCCACCGCGTGATACTAGACATGATACAAGGTTGCCGGTACTTACGGAGGTTGACGGATCGATGAACCCTCTCGAAGAACTCGACGACACGACTAGAGGACTCAAGAGTTTGGCGTAAAGCCGATTTGTTATGAGAATGTTTCGAATACAATTACATACGCCGGGGTTCATATTTATACCCTGTCGTAGCATGACTCCTGGAGGACTACGCGTACAATATTTGATACCTAATTTATCGCCCAAACACGAATGCTTATCCATCCATTCGTCCCTTCTGCTCGGGCCACGTCATCACGCAATCCCCCAAAATCAGCGCAAACAGTCCCTTTGCCAAACGGAAGCAAATTGCTGACCGCAAGCTCCTCTGCCGAATCTTTTAAAGAAACCTTCCTTCTCCCGGACGGATTTTTCCACCAAGCTGGGCCCACAAATCAGACTTCTTCCTGTACCAAATTTTGGTGTTAACATATGCCCCTTCAATTACGGGATAAAAGTGATTTTATTCCGAAATTGACTCCAATTGCCAACGTCTTCAAATTGAATCTGTTCAACACCTATTCTCTCTCTTCGCAATCCATCGGAGCCTCCGTCCAGATCCAAACCCTAGGTCATCTTTCCCCAAAGCTCAAATCCTCAATGGCGGGCCAAAATCAAGCTGCTCAGGTAAATTTCATCCTCATAAGCTTCATTCGGCATTATCTCTTCGATTTTTACCTCAGATTTCTTCCCCCGCCTTTTCGTGACAGGAGCTTTCCACCGAGCTTTTGATTCGCACTGAGACCAATTCGACATCTTATTTCCTCGGCCCTGTGGGAGCTTCCGATCCCCACGAGTTTATTGCAGCCGAATCCCAGAGAATCCCC
Source organism: Cenchrus americanus (assembly GCA_947561735.1). Lineage (NCBI taxonomy): Eukaryota > Viridiplantae > Streptophyta > Magnoliopsida > Poales > Poaceae > Cenchrus > Cenchrus americanus. The sequence goes on along the minus strand of OX387242.1, from coordinate 41,248,390 downwards.
TTCAAAGCGGCTCTATCCAGGCCTCCCTTGTGGCAAGACGCCTTCAAGAACTGGCCTTTGCCCCCAATTGCAGGCTGGAGAAACTGGTATAAAAGAGTACTTGCAGATAACAACGCCAAGAACAAGACTTGGGACAGCCTCCGCATTGCTCAATGTTTGGAGCTATCTTTGTCCGAGACCCCAAAGAACGAAGACCTTTTGATAGCAGCTTGCCATTTTTGGTCAAACGACGTCAACACCTTTCTCTTCGGTCATGGCCCAATGTCCCCAACTCTGGCCGACGTGTACATGATTACCGGCCTTGACATTTCAGGATCTGTGTACCCCTGGGATTTCAAAGGCTCCACAAGGCAGACATGAGTGAAATCAGGAAGTGGATATAAATCATATATCCAAAATCACATGAAAGATGGCCCTCTGAGTGAAGTCGAATACAGGGCATTCCTGAATATGTGGCTGTGCAGGTTCATTTTCTGCGGTAAATCCAATGAGCCCACTCTGAATCATATTGCAATGGCTACGTATTTGGCTGCTGGTAAACGTATTCCTCACTAGTTCAACCAGGAACCTCCCAAAACCGGATGAATTCAAATTCCGAACAAAAATCATTAGTTCACTCGGTTTGGTCCAGGAACCGGTCGTTTAACAAAAAACCGAATTAGTGGAAAAGTTGACGTGTTTTCAAATTTAAATTAAAAATTGGAAAAATAAAAGAATTTTTTCTAAAAATATTTCAAGGTTAATAGAATCTAATGGTGCCAAAAATGTCAAATATTAGTGCATTTAGTATTTCTTGCGGCCATTAGAAGTTCAACCGGCCAATTTTTCTCCTTTTTCTTTTTTAGTTGAACTTCTAATGCCCACAAAGTATACTAAATGAATGAATATTTGAAATTTTTTGACACCATTAGATTCTACACACCTTGAAGTATTTTTGAGAATTTTCAAATTCAAATTTTGAATTTGGACCGGTTGGGAACCGACCGGAACTAGTCCGGACCGGTTCCCAACCGGTTCGGTTAACCCTGGTTGGGATAGAGTAGTAGATATAAGTGATGATGGGTGAGGGAAAACGAGATATAAAAGATAGAATCTCAATGACCAGGAGAAAATAGAATATTCCTTTTAAAGATGGAAATGGAGTATGACAAGTGCACATAGTCTAAGTCCCTGCTGGCCGCAGCGCTCGGACCAGTCGCCAAACTCAGAGAATAGAAAGTAAAAATATATGTTTTTTAAAAAATGTTATTTTTTTAAAAATGTTAAGACATATATTTTTAAAATGTTGATCATCACTTTCTTGAAAAATACTGGACAAACTTTTCCAATAAATAATGTTTTCAACTTTTTTTAAAGAAATGTTGACTCAATGTTTTCTGAATAAAAGTTGATTCATTGTTTTAAAATTGTGTTAACACCAAAAATTGGTACAGGAAAGAGACTGACTTGTGGGCCGAGTTTGGTAAGGAAACACCATTCAGCAAGAAATTTTCTTCAAGGCATTCGGTAAAGATGCCTGCAGTCGGGAGCACGCCATCATTCGGCAGAAGGGTTGTTTGCGCTTGGAAGAGGAAGCATTCGGGAATACGTGACGACGTGGCCTGAATATAAAGAAGGGACGAATTGATGACGGGTGCAAGACGGACATTGGCGCCGGGGCATTAATTTAGGCGATAAAAGTTGTACTCGTGGTCGACTAGGAGTCGTGTTAGGACACGGGTATAAATATAAACCCTTAGTGTTTGTAATAGGGATCGAACAAGTTCACAACAAACCGGCCCCGTGCCAACCTTCGAGTCCTTTAGTCGAGTCGTCATGTTCTTCGAGAGGAGCCATCGATCCATCGACCTCCGTAAGTACCGGTAACCTTGTATCATGTCTAGTATCATGCGGTGGATTTAGACCGTGATGCAAGTAGTCTTGTTACCATGCTTAGTATCATGTGGTGGATTTAAGCTTGGTTCAAGAGGGTTTCTTGTTAGATCATGAGCCATGCGGTAGGCTAAAATCTAGCTTGGAGCTAGTTATCGGCTCTATTAGATTTGGCAAGATCTAATAGAGTCATTAAGTTACCCTTGTGTTGCTTTGGATTTTGCTTCATGTTTAATTCATGTAACACTCTTATTGCCCAATTTAGATTGACTAGATTCGACTCTATCTTGTTTACGATCCATATGATGCGTGCTCAAATTTCCAACTCGATGTGGTGTGCATGGATCACGTGCTTTTAAATAGCCGAACTCGAATCAATCTAGGTTGTCACGTGTTGCGGGTTCAAGCGTGTTATTCTAGCATAGTTTCTTCCTTCTCCACGGAACCCGAATCGGCTGTACAACTATATTCGGCAACTCTGCCACGAGTGAAACATGTTCATAAGTTTGTTTTAAATAATGTATGCTTTTAGCCTTCCATGTTTAGATTGTATCATGCGGTGGATTGATCTACTCTTGGTTGGTGGCATGGTTTCAAACAAGTCGTATCATGCGGTGGATTAACTTGTTTGGTGTCACGCTCGACGGGTTTGAAAGTACCTAGACATGCGGTAGACTAGTGCTTTTGGCCTATGCATGCATGTTTACTGCAAATTTATAATCATGCTTTCACCTTTATTTATTTTATTGTAATTTATCCTTGAAAAATCGGTCATGATCACGTGCTGCAATGTTGTTTAGACAAAGACCGATCTTTCATCATGCTTACGTCATGCATTCGGCTATATCCTGTTTACATGTTTTAGAGCTCCCGAATGATATTCAAATTGCTGACAGATAGCTTGCTGTAGCTATATGTCGTTTTGATTGGCTTTGTAGCCGCAAATACGGAACTGTCTGGTATCACCTGGCAAGTTCCAGGTTTTATCTAACTATTTTCATCCTTTGTCAGTTTCAGGGAAAATTGACTGGCACGCTTCGGATTCGGCAAACGTGTGTTAAGACAGCTTTGTACGGCTTGCTGTGTGCTTGCCGTGAGGTGCTGATTTTACGTCAACAAATTGTTAGTTCAATTTTTTAAATATTGATAGTATATTAAAAAAATATTGTAACATTTTTCACTATACCATCATGAATAGAGAGGGTTAGAAAAAAAAGGATTCTATTACAATGGACCTTGGTGGAATGAAAGTTCGAACTCCTATCTATCTTCTACAAGATTGATAGGAGCCCCCAAACTTGTTTCCTTTATATAGATTAGGGATAGGGTGATAATTTTTACACAAGTGTTACCTCAGAGGCCTATCGAATTAGTCTTAGCTCGAGAGCCCCTCTTGTTTCATACCTAATGCCATACGCCCATACTAGAAGAAAGTACCCACTAGTGTATAATAATCTGCCGCCCGCACACAAGATTAGAGGGATAGTAAAAAAAAAGTTAGATATTGACTATTTGACTTTGAGTATTATTATAAAGCTAAAGTGACGAATATATAGTAATTTAAATTGAGACGGACGGAGAGATGAGTTGTATAATAATAACAGATAATAATTTTGGGATGGACGGAGAGAGATGAATCGTACGTAATCACTCTTGTGGCGGAACAACAGGGACAAGGAGAAGCTCCTTTGACCGGTGCACTACCACCCCAAATGATTCAGTCATGTCGATTCCTTTCTCCTGCAACTCCAGTGGCAGCTCCCAATTGAAGTGGTAGACAAGGTTGGCTAGCATGACCTCGACCGTGGACATGGCAAAGTTCATGCCCGGGCACATCCTCCGCCCAGAACCGAACGGCAAGAAGAGGAAATCATCACCGACCCCTTTGTAGTCCATGGTCGCGGCGCTGCCGCCCTCCATGAACCGCTCGGGCATGAACTCCTCGGCGCTCTCCCAATAGTTGGGATCCCTTGCGAGAGCCCAGCCGTTGACGATGGTGCGAGTCCCTGCTGGTATCGTGTAGCCCTCGACGTCGCAGTCGGCCATGGAGAGGTGGGGCACGAACAGCGGTGCCGGCATGTGGAGTCGGAGTGTCTCCTTGATCACTGCCTTCAGGTAGGCGAGGTTACTGAGCTCGTCTTCGGTGACCATTTGGTCTTTTCCTCCCTGCTTGGGCATTGCAGCGCCTCTCACCTCGGCTTGTAGCTTGTTCATGGCGTGGGGGTGCTGCATGAGCCGAACCATGGCGTATTCCAGCACCACGGATGATGTATCGGTGCCAGCTCCGAATATGGTCTGCACATACATACACATATGCATATATGGTTATTCAAATTTCAAAATCAATACAAACAATATGGAAATTCAAAATCAATAACATGCGGCATACTCACCGATAACTGCGCCTTGATATGGTCTCTGGTGAGGTTGTACTCTTGCTGCACAGACAGCAACACGTCGATGAAGTCGTCGCTCTCCTCGCCGCCGTCGGGCTTGCTGCTGCTTGCGTGGTCGTCGATGATCTTGTCGAGCAAGCCGTCCATTCTATTCCACACCTTGCGGGCCTTGGCGCAGACCATCCGCTTGACGACGCCCATCTTCACCAGCGCCGGGAAGTAGTCCTCGACGTTGAAGCCGCCGATGAGCAACGCGGTCGCCTTGACGAGCTCCCGGAAGAGCTTGTTCCGGCCTTCTCCCCTGAAGAACTTACCGGACACGGCGCGGCACACGATGTCGTTGGTGAAGGAGTTGAGGAGCTCGCTGAGATCCACGGCCGTCGTGCGACGGCTGGCGGCGGTGGCCGCCGCCTCGCGGATCTTGGAGATGACCAGCCTCACCTCTTCCTCGCGGGCGTGGCGGTAGGACCGGACCTTCCGGTTGCTGAGGAGGTGCGTGGTGGCGATCTTCTTGACCTTCCGCCAGTGCTCGCCGTAGGGGGAGAAGCCCACGTCCGTGGAGCCGTAGAAGAGGACGTCGGCGATCGAGGAGTAGCCCCGGGAGGCGAAGACATGGTCGTGCGTGCGGAGGACGGTCCGCGCGGCGCTCGGCGAGGAGACGACGAGCGTCGGGACGGCGCCGAGGCGGAGGAGCATGATGCCGTCGCGGCCGTGCTTGGCGGCGAGGTCGCGGAGGGAGACGTGCGGGAGGGAGCCGACGAGGTGGAGGTGGCCGATGACGGGGAGCTTGCTGGGAGGGGATGGCAGCTTGCTCAGCAGCAGCTTTTCTCTGGCAGCTCTTGCGGCGGCGGCGGCAGTGGACGGCGTCCGGCGGCCGCCATCAATCCCAAAGACGAGGAGGGCGAGAAGAGGACAGACGACGAGCAGGGCCAGGGCAGAGGCAGCTAATGCTGCTGCTTGTGCGTCATGGAGGACATGGCGCAGCTGCAACACCAGTTGAGCCATTCACGACTAAGATTGATCAGCCACCTGCTGCTGCAGCCTGCAGCCGGCCGGGCTTTCTTATATATAGCTCATTCGCTAAAGCCTCTGGAAATATCTATCATACTAGCACTGGTTGACTTGGTAAACTTTTGTTCAGAAAACTGCAGGTTGAGGTAACATATGCATGCATGCAGCAACATGGAACACGGCAACATATGTACTAGCACTGGCCGGTTGACTTAGTATACTTTTATTAAGAACCATTACAAAAGCTCAAATGGTAGCGGAAGCTAAGCAAAACAAAACACTCAAAACTTACACAAGAGACCAAACCACTAGCCAATCTTAGCTGGACTAATCATACGAAGATTGACTTAAAACTTGGCTGATGAGTATATCCAGAGCAAGATGTGTATGCAAGAGAAAGATTTAATTAATTACTACTTGCTCATATAACCAGGCCAACCCACACGACATGCAAGAAAGAGAGCTTCTTGATCATTCAAATAAATAAATATCTACTCTAAACGTTCCAAACTACTATTTGTTCCAAACATCTACAGTCAATGTGAAAAATAAATCTCTTCGTCTGTCCCACGCCAAAGCATAGATCTAAAGTCATCCTCATCTCACGTGTACTACAATGCCGCTGTGTATGGGTGGGATAGGGATTCATGGATTTTCTCAACTTGTGTGACAATGTCTTTTTTCTTCATAATACAATGCCATGAGGGTGGTATCACTAGCTAAATTACTGATTTGGCTAGTATGTAAAATGAAATAGATAGTAAAAAGTTGATGAAATCCAATAGAGTAGCTAAAATCAACTCTCCATATGCTCTACCGCTAGTGGGTCCCGCCTGCCATACTCATGTATAAGGGGATAGCTAGCGGGATTGGCTAGCCAAAGATGGCTAGCGAAGCCCCCAGTTTAGCTAGTGGAGGATAACTAGGGCAAGTTTAGCTAGTCTGTTTGTTTGAGTTTTTGGACAAATTTTCTTTTTTTTTAGCTAGTTAAGCTAAGATAGCTAGTCTCTTAAAGTTGCTCTTACATGTAGAGTTTTTTTATTCATCACTTTTGCTACGTATATATCTAGACATAAGTATATATATTTAGATACATACTAAAAAGTATGCATTTTAAACCAAAATAATTAATAATTTGGAACGGAAGGATAGCTGCAATGCAAAGCACAGGTAATCAAAGTGCATGCATGTAAAATTGACTAGCACATAAGCTGCTTGGCCGAGACAAGCTGAAAAGCTGAACTTAAACAATAAACTAAACATGCAGTGACTGCCTAATCATTATAGATATATGAAAGTTCATATTTTGTTTAATTAAACTCAGGCCTTATTTAGTTGGGGGTAGAAACTTGACGAAAATATCACATCAAGTTTATCAATAATGCTAATTAGAAGAACTATATATAATAATCTAATTATAAAACTAATTACACACATGGATTGAAAATCACAATACAAATATATAAATCTATTAAGCCTAATTAAGTTATCATTAGAAAATGTTTAATATAGCACCACATTTTCTAATCATGGCCTAATTAGGCTCAATAGATTGGCAACATATCAGGTGGAAACCAACCTCTCCGTGAAAACTATGGAAACTTCAATCCGAGCCACATGATGTTGATCCAACGGGGGCGCTTAAGGAAGGTGGGAGGAGTGATTTGCAAAAGCACCTTTGCAAATCATCCCTCCCACCTCCCATGAATTTTGCAAATCACTCCTCCCACCTCTCATGAGTTCTCCCTTTGATCAAGATCGTGTGGTTTAGATTGAAGTTTCTATAGTTTGCACGGAGAGGTTGGTTTCCACTAGATATGTTCCCCAATAGATTCGTCTTGTGAAATTACTAAGAGTTATGAAATGAGTTTTGTCATTAATCACATCTAATACTCAACATGAGAATATCCGATATGACAGGTGAATAGTAGAAACTTGCTAATCTAAAAAGACTTAATAGATTCATCATGCAAATTGGCTTCCATCTATGTAATTAGTTTTATGATTAAGTTAAATTTTGTTCTTTTAATTAGCATATCCAAAGATTCGATATGATAGGGTAAACTTTAGCTCATGTATCCATGCCCCGTTTAGTTCGTGAGGTGAAATTTTTGGGTCCTCTTTCAAGGTTTATTAGAAGTATTTAACGTAGACTAGCTACAAAAATAATTACACGAATGGACCGGAAATTATGAGATGAATCCATTAAGTCATCTAATTAATGCATCATTAGAGATTTGTTACTGTATCACGACGTTGTCTAATCATGACATAATTAGGCTCGCTAGATTCGTCTTGAAAATTAAGGTAGGGATTGTGAAATAAGTGTTGTCATTAATCTACAATTATTACTCATAATTAGTGTGTGGAGACTGATGTGATGGGTGGTTGATGAAATTTTTGAGAACTAAACCGAACAATCTGTTGCTATGTGCACCCTATGTCTCATGAGAAAGGAAAGGAGATCTCGTTGTCGGTGCGGAATATGGTCCCGACACTAACCAGTAGTAAGCGCCGCGGTCTATCCCTCAATGGTCGATGCTAAGTAACAAGTGACACAGAGTTTTTATCCTGGTTCCGGCCGAGGGGGCCGTACGTCCAGCAGTGGCGTGCTCGAGGCACTATATTACTTAGCACCGGGGGTGCCTGTAGTGGGGCTGCTACAAGCAAGGCGGGAGAGGAAGCCTGGCTTCCAAGTCCCTGGTGTGGTAGCTGAAGATGTTGTGGGAGAATTGGGGAACAAGTGCGTGGTGCAGCTTGTTGTCCTCTGTTGTGTTGTGTCTGTGTCCCCCTCGTCCCCCCGCGGCGGGGGGTTCGTCCCCCTTTTATAGATCAAGGGGGAGCGAATTACATGCATGCCGCGCTACCTAGCTACGTGAAGGGGCGTGGCGTGCTATGCTTGTAGAGTGGGTGGCCGTCCGGACGATCCTTGCGGCGATCCGGCCATCATGGCCTATCTTGTACCCGAACAGGTGGCGGTTCGAGGGTAGAGGAGCGGCGGACGGCGGTGATGTCTTCGATAGGCTCGAGGGAGCCGGCCGACGCCGGCCCGTACGGAGCACGGGGAGTAGGTAAAACGGCGTCCCATTCTTATACGCTCCACCGTACCGGAGTTGCTGCCACAGTGCCGGGCGTGCGCCCGCACGCGCGCGGGGCGGGCTGCCATGCCGTAACGGTGGCGGGGATGGTTGTTGACGGTGAAAATCCGTCAACCTAGCCATGAGTTTACCTTCGGTGTTGGCATGAGTTTTATACCTTATCCATTAGTACTAACCCCCGTGGTATAACAAGTTCACGTGTGCATGTCGGTTTTGGAGTTTAATGTTTATACGGGGTTTTAGTGTTGAATGCAAGACTTTCGGGATAAGTTCATCAAGCACCTCATGACAAGACCTTGAAGTCCCGAACAAGTCATGCAATGAAGCAAAATTAACTCCAAGAAGCCGGGGACTTGATCCGAGAAGACGACGGACTCCGGGGGACCCGACCGGAAAAGTGCCGAATCTTGCAAGACAAGGAGTTGAGTCCAATTCGGAGAGAAACCGACGACATGGACCTACATGCGAAGGGGGGAAGCATCCGGGAAGCAAGGGAACCGACCTCGGGCAAAGGAGCCCGCGGGCCGGGCCTAAATGGGCCCGGGCCGGCCGGCCCGATCCGGTCGGCCCCGAGCCCATTTAGGGCCCAAATCCGTCCTCCTTTGCCCTAGCCGCCAATCGAGCTATTTATAGTCCCCCGACCGAGAGCCACGCGAAGGGAAGTCGTATTCCGCCGCCGAGGAGCGAGAGAAGCTTGAGGGACACCAACTTGAAGATGAGGGTCGTGCTAGTTGTCTAGGGTTTCCCCGGCCGACGTGGGAACCTTGCATGGAAGACCACGTCGGAGCTCGGAGCGAGGATCAAGATCGAGGGAGGGCCCGGTGGTGATCTTGTTCATGTAATCATTCATGGTGAAGTTTGTAAGTGAATCCGATTTCTAGCGATTAAGTGCCTTCTCGATGATTTTGTTTTCTTCTTGGTTTTGCTTCTTCTACGATCTATACTTAAGATAGATTACATAGGGTGCTCTTGTAGCCGCGGTGGCTAGAGGTGCATACCGGACCGGCCAAGTGATTTCAACTTGTTCTATCGAACTCGCCCTAAGCTCCCCGCATGAATAGGGATACGTTGTGACAGAACGGGGGTCTCGAAAGGCGGATGTTTTCGGAGTCGGATGGGAAGGCCACGATTTAAAGATGCTTTTAATGAGATTCTCTTTGCTATCTTCATCTATCTTGTTTGGAGCTACAACATAAGCATGATCTAGATTCTCTAGATTGGTTATCTCCTCGCTTTCTCTTGTTACCTCTTTAGTAGATTAGATTAGATTCGTTTTCTTTATGAGTTAGTAGATTAGATGCAACTTACCTTCATAAGATAGCTTACCTTGCTTTACTAGATTGAATCCTTGCGTTGCACATTGTTCCACGGATTCGATACCTTGGGTTCACCACTCGAGGGAAGAAGGGTCCCTTGACTACGACGGGAGACTTGTCCGCTTGCAAGTCACAAACGAACTTTGATACAACTATTAACCGTCAACAATGGTGTTCCTCCGGCCTAGCGCCTCCACCTAACCCCGTAGGGTCACAAGAAAGCAAATCGAGGGTGAAGCCGGCCCCCTTTCGAGGGCTCGGTGCGTTAGCCGCATCGGCGCGAGCGCACGGCGTCACGGGACCGACACCGGCCGCGCCGCACGGTCCCTTCCCACGGTGGTGGGAATGGGCTCCCTCCGGGGAGTTGGTGTGGCGGCACCGGGGCGCGAGCCCCGGCGCATGATGGCGCCGCCACGCCGGTGTCGGGGCGATAAATGCCCGGTGTACGGGGGGGGGGCGCACGCGGGCGGGGGGCGCCCTCGAGCGAAGCGGACTCCGATCGAGGGCGAGGGCGGACCCTCGAGCGAGGCGGAGTCCGCTCGAGGGGGAGTGGACCCTCGAGCGGGGGGCGAGCCCGCTCGAGGGGAGCGCACCCCCCTCGAACGGGACGGAGCCCGCTCGATGGAGGCATGCATCCTCGAGCGGGGCGAGGCTCGCTCGAGGGGATCTTCGAGAGGGTTATCTTGGTGGGTCGTTGAGGTCCTTTGCGGCGTGGGCCGTACCCCCGCATGGTTAGGCAAAGTACGTTTTGGCTTTGTTGCAGGTTTTAAGTGGGGATTCCTCGGTCGTTTAAAGGGGACCCCTAGGGCTGTCCCCGACGGTAGCCCCCGAGCATCCGTGGGTTTGCCATTGAGGCTCCCGCGCATGCCGGAATCTACCGATAGGACGTTCTTCCCTCCTTGTTTTGCGAACGCTTTCCGTGGGGCCGCGTCGGCCGGACCCGCGGGTCTAGCCCGGAGCCCTGCGGGAGCGTGGATGCTTGCGAGGGGTTAACCGTGAGAACCGATCGGAGGGCGTGGCACATGTTTCAACCGGCATCGGCGATGTCTCGCCCGGCCTCGGTGGCGCACGCGGCGCCGGCACCTTGTCTCCCGGCGGGTGCAATTTCAAGGAGGTGTAGCCGTGCGTCAAGCCCCCGAGCCACGGGCCCGTTCGAGGCGATCGAGTAGAGCTTTACGACTTGTTTTTTAACGCGCCCTCGCCGTCCCTCCGCGGGACGGAGGGTGAGGTTTCCGCAACCCCCATCGAGCGGGTCGCGAATTGCGGATTCCTTGTCGAGGCGCTAGCGGGTGGTTCGAGTGGACGCCCATGCCCCGTTCGATAAGGGTAGGCTGCGTGGTCCAGAGACACGTCCATTGAAGCGCTTGCGTGGGTTTGCTAGGTGGGGCTCGGTCCCGTTCGATAGGGACCGAGGGCGCGGAAGCTCTCCCTCGGTGGGATCCCCCGGCTAGGCGCCCTCGGCCGGCTCTCGAACACGACATGTGGGGCACCCTCGAGCCAATGGGCTCGCGGAACGGCTCGAATGCGCGTGCCCTCGTCGTCCCTGACTCTGCGATCTGTGGCGCCTGTTCGAACCCGTCGAGGGTCAGGCTTCGAACCTCTGATCAGTAGGGCCGTGCGGGGCGGCGCCTGGGCAGCCCCGTCTTTGCGTTCGCGGCCGTCGAGGGGTCTGGGCGTGCCAGCCCTCGAGGCGTTGGTCAGTAGCACTACGTGGCATGGGTGCTCGCGATGCCTGCCTTGTTCTAGGCGGCCTCGGGCGACCTTCTCACGCTTGTGCCCCTTTGGAAGGTTGATATTGTCTAGAGCCAGGGGCTCGTACCGCTCGAGGGTTTTGCGTGGCATGGGTACTCGCGATGCCCGCTTTGTTTCAGGCGGGCCTCGTGGCGACCTTCTCACGCCAATGTCCCTTAGAGGGTTGACATCGTTTGGAGCCAGGGGCTCGTACCGCTCGAGGGTTTTGCGTGGCATGGGTGCTCGCGATGCCCGCTTTTTTTCAGGCGGGCCTCGTGGCGACCTTCTCACACCAATGTCCCTTAGAGGGTTGACATCGTTTGGAGCCGAGGGGCTCGTACCGCTCGAGGGTGTTACGTGGCATGGGTGCTCACGAGACCCACTTTGTTTCGGGGCGAGGCCTCGGGGCGACCTTCTCACGCTTACACCGCTCGAGGGCTTAATTTATCCCGAGCCGGGAGTCCGTGCCGCTCGAGGGTTCTCCTTGTTTCACAAGGGACCGGGGCATTAAATGCTCCACGGTAGAGGCCGCGGGTTTCGTATCGCGGGCGCGCCTTTTTAGGCGCGCGCGCCGCGCGCGCGCGTAGTGGGCGGCGTGGGCGGGCGGATGTGACCGCCTGCCACGGCCCCGCCGATCTTCGCCGTGATGATGGCCCGTTTGCGGTAACGTGTCCGCCGCGGTCGTGGTGGGGTCCGTTTGCCGGCGGGAGGAAAAAGATTCCTGCGCGGTTAACGTGCGCGGGACATCCGCTCCGGAGAGCTCGCCCACGGCTTATAAATCCGAGGGGAAGGGGAAACGGCGGTTTTTTACCTTAACGCTCCGCCATTTTAGCCCCCCGTGCTTTCTTCTTCATCTCGCCTTTGCCACCGTGCGGCCCCGCCATTAGAGCTCTTCCTCTCTCTCCCGTCCTTCGCTTTTCGCATCCTTGGTCCTTTTTCATGGCGCCGCCTCGGCCCCTCACGATCCTAGACCCGTACGCACGGGAGAGGTCGTCGGTGACCCGGCCGGCCCTTGGCAAGGCGGGTCACCGCCGGCCGACCGACGGCCAATGAGGATGGACGCCGGCGGAGTGGATAGTGCCGCCGGCGGGGGACCGCGCGCCCAACCCGCCGGAGAGGGCTACGTAGTGAGCTTCGTGCGCTTTCACGAGCGAGGCTTCAACGCGCGCGGTGAGCCGCTTCATGCGGGCGCCGTGCTACTACTACGGCGTGGAGTTGCACAACTTCGCGCCCAATGCGATCTCGCGAGCGGCCACGTTCGTGGGCGTCCGCGAGGGGTACTGGGGATCCCGGTCAGGCGGGAGCTGCGGGTGCACCTCTTCCACGCGGAGCTCTTCACACGGCCCACGACGGAGCCGAGGGACCCGCCGCGCGGTGCGCGCCGGCGGGATGTCACTCGCCCTGCGGGGGCGCAATTCAGGACGTCTACATCCCCCGCACCATGACGACGAACAACGCCGGGCCGGGAGCGGGGGATGGTTTCTCCCCCGCGCAACGCCGAGCCCCGGTCTTCCCCCCTACACCGGTCGGGTGTTCAAGGAGAAGCCCGGCTCCGGGGCTACGGGGTGTCCACGGTCCGGCATCGGAGGCGGCGGGGAGTCGGTTTTGGCCGCCCTGAGGAGCCTGGCGGCGCAGGGGCTGACCGCGATGGGCGTCCTCGCCTTCCTCCATCACCGGCGGGTCGTGCCCCCGATGGAGAGGCCGCTCGCATCTTCGAGATGACGAGAGGAGGCGGATCCGTCGCGCGGCGAGGTCGTGGATTCTCCCCGACCCCCCTCGAGCGGCCATATGCGCTCACCCGGGCGCGGAGCGCCGTCGACACCGGGTGCCGGCGCACCCGGACCGGACCCCGTGGGACCTCGAGATGCTCCCCACCGGCCCGCTGGTGAGTTTGATTCTTGATTCCGTTTTAGTTTTGTGGTGTTGCCTATGCCTTCGACGCGCCATTGATGTTCTCTCATGCAGCTGGTGAGCTTTACCGCCGCGAAGTCCGTCCCGCCCCCACCCCCGACTCCCGCGCGCTCGGCCGGGCGGCGCGGCGGCGGGAGCGAGGAGCGGGCGGCGCGCGGGGAGGGAGCGCGCGAGGCGACATCAGGAGCGCCGCGACCGGCGGAACACGGAGTACCGGCGGTGCGAAGAGCGGGGCTCTCCTCCCCGGGGACCGAGGGAGTACTCGTCCTCGGAGGAGGACGAAGAGGAAGAGGGGCGAGGGGGAGGGCCCCTACGATAGGTGGGAGCCTGCGCCCCCGTCGCCGGAACCGGCGCCGGCGGCAAGGGCGGTATCGCCGCGGGGCGGGCGCGGCGGCGCCCGCCGCCGGTGCAATCGACAACAAGGGCGCGCGCGCGCGGGGGCGCGGGCGCGCGCCGCGGAGGAACGCGTGACAAGCGCGCCCGCCCGCGCGGCAATCGTGCCCGCGCGCGCGGCAAGCGCGCCCGCTCGCGGGGCGGGGCCGCGCGCGCGCGGTGGCGTCGTGCGGGGAGAGCTCCGGAGCCACGGCGCCACGCTCAACCGCGCGCTGAACGAAGCGCTGCGGGTCCATGGCGGCCCTGCATGGCGCGTCTTCCAGGTAGGGCATGGTTGCTTGTTTTTCTTCCATCTCTCGTTTTTGCATGCTGCCTCCGTGTCGTAGCGCTTATGGGTTTTGATTTGTGGGTGCCGGGGAGCTCGAGCGCCGCACCCACGACAAGTACGACGCCTTCGACCGGGTGAACGCCGAAGTCCACCGGCTCCGGGAGCGGTGCGGCGCTTTCGACGCGCTTGCCGACGCCCTCGAGTCACCGGGACACGGGGCGGCGTGCAGGGCCATGGCGTGGCGCGACGAGCTCCCCGAGAGCTCGAGGCGGGGACCCGCCGCGCCGCTCGAGCCTCGAGCGGGTCCGCACGGCCCTCATCGATCGTGATGAGGCTGCGTGCGCGAGCACGCTCGGACTTGGAGAAGATGCGGACGGCCACCAAGCGGGAGGCGGAGGTGGCCAACGTCCGCGGCGAGAACCGGGAGCTCCGAGCGCGGCAGCCGCGGGCCGAGGAGCGGCGCGCGCGGCTGGAGTAGCGGGCCAAGGAGGCCGACGACTTGAAGGCTGCCCTCGACGCCAAGGTTGCGGCGCTCGCCATCGCCGATGAACGGCTTCGGCGGGGAGCACACCGCCCGCCAAGGAGCCGAGGGGCGGCTCCAGCAGGAGCAAGCCGCCCTCGTCGACGCCCGGTCAGCACTGGAGCAGGAGCGCGTCGCGCGTGAGGCGGCGCAGAAGTCGCTGGAGGAGCGGAACACCGCGCTTTCCAAGGCCGAGGGCGAGGTGATTATGCTCAGCATTACAAACGCCAATCGGGGGGCCGGCCCTCCGGGGAGCAAGGTGAGACCGTCAAGTGCCTCGGGGCGACGGTCGAGGCCGTGCGCCGCGACTTCGAGACGGAGAGGAAGCAAGTCGAAGGTGAGGGCTCGCTTGGCTTCTATTTGGTTGGTTTTTCGTTTGGGAATTCGTGCTCCCCTTTCTGATTCCAGTCTTGTCTTGGTGACTCCAGGCTTGCGCACCGCTCTGGGGCACGCAGCTGAGCGGGCCGAGGCGCTGCAGGCTTCTTATAACTCCTCCGAGCGGGGGCTGGGGCGGGGCGCGTGATGCGGCCCTCGAGACCTGCCAAGCCGTGGAGGAGGGCGAGGCTCAGGCTGGCAGCTCGTTGGCCGGCCGCCGCGCGCGCCCTTGGCGGCCACGTCACCGGCGGGTGCGCCGGCGGCCGCGTCTTGGCGTCGAGAAGGCCCTCGGAGTGGTACGATCCCACTACGAGGTCAACTTTGAGGCGCGGCGGAGGGTTACGTCGTCCCGGGGGTGTCGAGGACGAGGTGGCAATGGAGCGCGTGGACGCACTCGGCTGCCGACGCCGCCGGGTCGCTCGGCCGAAGCCTTCGAAGAATTCCTCTTCCGGACGCCGCCGACGCGCCGCTCCCCTGCTCGAAGACAACGGCGGGCACTTGGCCCAGTTTTATGTGTATCAGTACTCTGGCCTCGTGGCCTTTTGTGAATGAACAAGTTGTTTTTTGATGTAAACATTTGCTGAAATGAAGTCATTTGTTTATCACGCTTTTTGTTTCTCCTTCTTCCTGAGTAGATTCTAGTTAGGGGAGTTCGATTTTCGTGGGGGGCTGCTGGGTTGGAGGCGAGAGAGAAGGGCCATATCCACGCGGCGTAGGCTATCTCGGCTCGCACGCTCCTCCCGCCGGGCCGCACGCGCCTGTTCGAATCGTTGCTCGTAGTTGAAGTAGAAAACAAACTTAGCGCGTGTGAGTTGTTTCGTTTATGCGCGAAAAATGGGACCACTTTGGGGGGGGTGCCCCCCGCAGTAGCCCCCGAGGGTAACTTGGGTTTCAGGGGAAAGCCGAGTTGCCCTTTTTATTAGACTTGAAGCGTTTACATAGTTGTTTACCAAGCTGGGGTGTTGGTCGTACGGTTTTTACAACAAAAATACTTGGAAATCCTAGCTAAGGGTAGAAGCGACGTAGGCGTTGGATGTTCCAAGCGTTGGTGAGCTCTTCACCGTCCTCGTTGGCCGCCTTGTATGTGCGGGCTTGAGTACCTTCACCACGACGTAGGGTCCCTCCCATGAGGGCGATAGCTTATGGCGCCCTCGGTTGTCTTGGCGTAGCCTTAGGACCAAATCCCCTTCACCGAAGTCCCGTCGACGTATCTTGCGTGCTTGGTAGCGTCTTAGGGACGTTGATACCTTGCGGAATGCATTAAGGCTACGAGGCGTGCCTCGTCCGGGCGGTCCGGCGAGTCCTCGCGGGCTCGGCGGTTAGCATCCTCGTCATAGCCTCGAACCACGGGCGATCCGTATTCTAAGTCCGTGGGGAGGACGGCCTCCGCGCCATGGACTAGGAAAAACGGGGTGAACCCGGTGGCTCTGCTCGGGGTGGTCCTTAGGCTCCACACAACCGCTGGTAGTTCTTGGAGCCATTTTCGCCCAGATTTGTTGAGCTGGTCGAAAATTCTGGGCTTAAGGCCCTGTAGGATCATGCCGTTGGCACGCTCTACTTGGCCGTTGGTCTGTGGGTGTGCCACAGCCGCCCAATCCACGCGGATGTGGAATTTGTCGCAGAACTCCAAAAACTTCCTGCCCGTGAACTGGGACCCATTGTCTGTGATGATGGAGTTTGGCACTCCAAAGCGGTAGACGATGTCGGTGAAGAATGTTACCACCCGCTTCGCCCCCGAGGTTCGTGATGGGGCGCACCTCGACCCACTTGGAGAACTTGTCGATCGCGACCAACAAGTGGGTGAAGCCCCCGGCGCCTTCGCGAGGGGCCCAACGATGTCCGGCCCCCACACGGCAAATGGCCATGTTACGGGGATGGTACGTAGGGCATGGGCGGGCGAGGTTGGACTTGCGGGTGTAGAACCGGCACCCTTCGCGGTGCGTACGATTTCGGCGGCGTCCGCAACCGCGGTGGGCCGGTAAAAGCCTTGGCGGAACGCATTGCCAACGAGGGCACGAGGCGGCGCGAGATGGCCGCGGATCCGGCGTGGATGTCCCGCGGGGAGTTCGCACCCTTCGGGGATGGGCACGCACCGCCGCGGGATACCCGAGGCGGCGTGCTTGTACGGCTCTCCATCAACGAGGGCGAAGGACTTGGCCATCCCGGCGATGCGCCTAGCCGCGGCCGGTCCGCGAGGGGAGTTCCCCCCCGAGCCATCCGGGCAATGTATTTGTCGCGCCGTCCGTTTTGACGAGAGGCGGCTCGATGTCCATCGCGTCATCCTCGTAGGCGCCATAGCCCTCGAGGAGGGAGAGTACGTACGCCTCGTTCGAGGGGTCCTCGTCCATGGGTTCCGCACCCGTTGGGTTCGAGGGAGCCCCCGAGGGTTCAGCGTGACTCGAGGGGTGGGGCTCAAAGACGACCGAGGGTTGAGCGACGTCGCGCGCGAAAACGTTCGGGGGAACGGTGATCCACCCGGACGCAATCTTGGCCGATTCATCCGCCTCCTCGTTGTAGCGGCGGGGCACATGGTTGAGCTCGATGCCATAGAACTTGTCTTTGAGGGCCCGCACGGCCTTGCGGTAGGCCTCCATCTTGTCGTCATGGCGGCTCGTGTTCTTCATGACTTGATCGATTACGAGCCGCGAGTCTCCCCGCACGTCGAGGCGCTTGACGCCCAACTCAATGGCGATTTTGAGGCCACACGGGAGGGGCCTCGTATTCAGCCATATTGTTGGACGCGGGGAAGTGGAGGCGCCTTGCGTAGCGCATGTGCTCCCCTAGGGGTGACACGAAGAGCGGGCCCGCGCCCGCCCCCGTTTTCATCACCGAGCCATCGAAGAACGCGAGTCCGGCACTCGCTTGGATCCGTGGGGGCGGCGGTCGCGTATCCGTCCACTCGGCGACGAAATCCGCCGAGGATTTGCGACTTGATGGCCTTGCGCGGGGCGTAGGCGAGCGTCTCGCCCATCGGCTCCATGGACCACTTGGCAATCCCGCTGCGGCGTCGGGGTTGCGGATGATCTCTCCTAGCGGAAAAGAGGAGACCATCGTGACGGGGTGGGCCTCGAAGTAGTGGCGGAGCTTGCGCCACGCAAGGATTACCGCGTACGGCAACTTCGGACACTCGGGGGTATCGAGTCTTGGTGTCCGACAGACCTCGCCGACATAGTATACGGGCCGCCGCACGGGTAGGGCATGCCCTTCCTCCGTGCGCTCCACAACGATCACGGCCGGCCGACCACGGGTGGTCGCGGCAACATAGAGCCGCAAGGGCTCGCCGTCCCGTGGCGGCGTGAGAATGGGGGCGCGCGCTAAGGACGCCTTTAGCTTGTCGAGCGCGTCTTGGGCCTCGGCGGTCCGGGGAGAAGCGTTCGTGCTTCTTGAGGAGGCGATAGAAGGGCGGAGGCCCTTCTCGCCGAGCCTCGAGATGAAGCGGGTTAAGGCGGCTAGGCACCCCAGCACCTTTTGCACCCCTTTGAGGTCCCGGATTGGACCCATTCGTTCGAGGGCCGCAACCTTTTCGGGGTTGGCCTCGATCCCCCGTTGGGAGACGATGTATCCCGGGAGCATGCCTCGCGGCACTCCAAAGACACATTTTTCGGGGTTTAATTTGACCCCATTAACCGTAGGCAACCGAACGCGATGCTAAGGTCGCCCACCAGGTCGTCCGCCTTCCTGGTTTTTACGACAATGTCATCCACATACGCCTCGACCGTCCGCCCGATATGGTCTCCGAAGACATGCTGCATGCAGCGCTGGTACGTTGCGCCTGCGTTTCGGAGGCCAAATGGCATCGTGACGTAGCAGAACATCCCGAACGGCGTGATGAACGAAGTCGCGAGCTGGTCGGACTCCTTCATTTTTATTTGATGGTATCCGGAGTAAGCATCAAGGAAGCAAAAGCAATTCACACCCGAGCCGTTGAATCAACGATCCGATCAATGCGTGGCAAAGGAAAAGGAACTTTAGGACATGCTTTATTAAGATCGGGTGTAGTCTATACACATCCGCCATTTCCCATTTTTTTTCTTTACAAGCACGGGGTTTGCTAGCCACGTCGGGTGGAACACCTCCTTGATGAACCCGGCCTCGAGAAGCTTCCGCGGCTCCGCTCCGGTGCCCGTCGCCACTCCTCGTCGAAGCGGCGGAGCCGTTGTTGCACGGCGCGGGCGTGAGGGCGGGGATATCAAGGGAGTGCTCGGCGACCTCCCTCGGGATGCCCGGCATATCCGAGGGGCTCCACGCGAAGATGTCGGCGTTGGCGCGAGAGGAAGTCGACGAGCACCACTTCCTATTTGGGGTCGAGGGTGGAGCCGACCCTCAACGCCTTACCCTCGGGGGCCGAAGGATCGAGGGGGACCTCCTTGGTGCCGCTCCGCGGCCTCGAACGTGCGGTGTGCTTGGCGGCGGAGTCGAGGTCGTCGTTGACCATCTTCTCCAAGGTGGTCACCGGCCGCTTCGTCCGGCGCTAGCGCCTCGCGTGCTCGACGCACTCGACGTCGCGAGTCGAATGCGTGCTCGATGGACGAGCCAACGGTGATGACGCCGCTCGGTCCTAGCATCTTCATCTTCGGGTAGGTATAGTTGGGGACCGCCATGAATTTGGCGTAACGGGGTCGCCCAAGTATGGCGTGGTAGGCTCCCTTGAACCCCACTACCTCGAAGGTGAGGATCTCCTTGCGGAAATTCTTCGCGGTGCCAAACCAAACCGGCGAGTCGATGCCGCCCGAGGGGATGTGCACCGCTGTCGGGCGCGATGCGCGTGGAACGGCTTCGTGCTTCGGGCGCGGCGCCCGGTCTAGCCCGATCCCCATCGGGGCGCAACGTATGCGCGTAGAGGATGTTGAGGCTGCCGCCCCCGTCCATCAAGACCTTCGAGAACCGCGCGTTCCCGATGATGGGGTCGACCACCGGCGGGTGCGGCCGGGTTGGGGACACGGTTCGGATGGCCCTCTGGGCCGAAGGTGATGGCGTCCTCCGACCAATTGAGGAAGGAGGGAGGCGCCTTCTCCGCGGCGAGGACCTCATGCCGCTCCTTCTTGCGGCGGCGGGTCGACATGTCGACGGTTGGCCCCCCAAAGATGAGGAACACGTTTTCCACGGCGGGGAAACCGCCGACGTCGCCATCTCCCCCGTCTTTCTTGGCCTCTGCCTCCTTCGCGGCGGCACGGCCATAGAATTTCTTGAGCATGTCGCACTTTGCTCAAGGGTGTGGTTTTCGGGGTCTTGTGATACGGACATGGCTTCTTCGGCATGTCGTCGAACACCCCCGGACCTCGAGGGGGCCGGTCGAGGGCCTCGTCGAGCCGGGTCAACGGCAAGGGCCTCGGCATTACCGCCGTCGCGCCCCTGCTCGCGCGCCTCGGCGCGGCTTCTTTCCCTTTCTTGCCCCGCTTGTCGTTGCGGTGGGGCTCCCCGGACTTGCCGCCCTCCGCGGGCGCGTCCTCCGGCGCTTGCCCTTCTTGCCGTCGAAGATTGCCCCCACGGCCTCCTCTCCCGAGGCGAGGGCGGTGGCGATGTCGAACAGCTCGTTGGAGTCCGCGGGCGGGCTGCGTCCCAGCTCCCGCACGAGGTCCCGGCACGTGGTACCCTCGAGGAAGGCATGCACGATTTCGGACTGTGCCACGCTGGGGAGCTCCGTGCAGCGCTTGGAGAAGCGCCGTATGAAGTCCCGCAGCGACTCGCCGGGCCACGCGTGCGGGGAGCGCGAGTCCCGGGGAATTCCCAAGGCGCACGTACGTGCCCCCGGAAATTGCTTACGAACGTGCGGACCGGATCATCCCAATTGTGGATTTGGTGGCGGGCGGGTGCTCGAGCCATGTCGGGCCGCGTCGCCGAGGTGCGGGGGCAAGTTGCGGATGATGACTTCATCGCCGGTCGCCCCGCCCAAGGCGGCAAGCCAAGCGGTAGTCGTTGAGCCAAACGCGGGGGTCCGTCTCCCCGTTGTATTTGACAATGGTCGAGGGTTGGCGGAAGCGGCGGGGAAGAGGCGCCGTGCGGATCTCCGGCCGAACACACGGGTTCCGGGGGGTTCCGGCGTCGGGGAGCGGTCCTCACCGCCCCGTCGTAGTGCCCGCTCCGTCGAGGGTGGTAGCCCACCGCCGCTCGCGCGTCCGCCTTGCTTGTGCGGCGGGCGTTGATGACGTTGCGAGCGTCACCATCGAGGGCTGCGCGTGTCAAGGAGCCGTTCCTTGGCCGGTGCGCGACCGAGTTGGCGGGATGCTCGCGCCGCCCCTCTGCGTGGACCGAGGGTTCGCCCCCTTGTGCGGCCCGTCGCCCCGCGCATCCCCTTGTTGGCGGATGCGCGAGGCCGAGCTCTCGGCCTGGCCGGACGGCCGCTTGCTCGATGAGAGTCCGCACCTCGCGGTGCGGGTCTCGTGCCTCGGGAGTCGAGGGTGCGGCATGGCCCGCGGCGGCGTTGCGGGCGCTACGAGCTTCGACTTGCCCGCGGCGGCACGTCGGGGTTGTCGGCGTTGATGCGGTCGCGAGCTGTGCGCCGGCTCCCGCACGCGTTCGCGCGAGCGAGAAGCTTCCCCGGCCATCGAGGCGCGGAGCGGCCGCACCGTCCGTACTCCTCCGCCGGCTTGGCCTCGAGCTCGCGGGCTTGGGCCGGCGTGCGTCGGCGTCGGCCCGGCGGGGAGCGCTTGGCCCCCGCGGCCATGCGCGCGCGCGATCCACGGGGGCGGGGGTGATCTCCCCGTCTCCCGGCGCCCACCGCGCCGGCGGCATTGGCCGGGTCGTTGGTGATGACGGTGTAGCACTCCCGCGCGGGGTCGTAGCTCCCGTCTTCGGAGTCATCGGAGCGACCAAACCGGTAGTCCGCCGGCGTCAAGGAAGCGCCCGAACATGACCGGGGTCCGGCACACGGGAAGAAGTCCCCCGCCCGCGTAGCCGTGGCGGTTGGCGGGCGGCAACGCGTCGAGGGAGCCCGGGGACGACTCGTCGGCCACCGAGGCGCGGGATCCCCGGCGACGAGGATGTGGCGGCCGGGCGGGATCCTCCGCATCGTGGTGCCGACGTTGTTGTTGTAGGCCGACATGGCGCCACGCAACCCAATGGGAATGCGCGGGCGGGCGGAGACCGCGCGCTGTCCCCGCCGGGGCGGTGGCGGTCGTCGTGATGGTGGGCGCGCCGTGCCGAGAGGCGGCGCGCTCGGCTGCCGTCGCTCGACCGCGCACGGCGCGAACGTAGTCCCGAGCGGCGGTGGCGTCGCGGCGTCGACGGGCCCGCGGCGTCCGTGCCGGCGGGCGTCCGCGCCGTGGTGGTGCATGCGGCGGGGACCGGGGCGGACCCTGGCACGGCGCCGCGCGCGGAGTTCCTCACGATTGGTGAGGCGCATAAGGTAGCCATTCCCCGTAGCCTGAAAGTTCAGGCCCCCGAACCGGATTTCGAACCCGGCGGGGGAGGGGGGTCCGAGCTGCCCATGTTGTAGCGTGTACCACGGTACTCAGTGCGGATCACCATGGAGGGAGTTGACGGATTGACCTTAGGCGCTCGGATCGCCCCATGGTGGGCGCCAGCGTCGGTGCGGAATATGGTCCCGACACTAACCGTAGTAAGCGCCGCGGTCTATCCCTCAATGGTCGATGCTAAGTAACAAGTGACACGAGTTTTTATCCCGGTTCCCGCCGAGGGGGCCGTACGTCCCGGCGGTGGCGTGCTCGAGGCACTATATTACTTAGCACCGGGGTGCTCGTAGTGGGGCGCTACAAGCAAGGCGGGGAGAGGAAGCTCGGCTTCCAAGTCCCCGGTGTGGTAGCCGAAGATGTTGTGGGAGAATTGGGGAACAAGTGCGTGGTGCGGCTCGTTGTCCTCTCGTTGTGTTGTGTCCGTGTCCCCCTTCGCCCCCCCCGCGGCAAGGGGGTTCGTCCCCCTTTTATAGATCAAGGGGGAGCGAATTACATGTATGTCGCGCTACCTAGCTACGTGAAGGGGCGTGGCGTGCTATCTTGTAGAATGGGCGGCCGTCCGGACGATCCTTGCGGCGATCCGGCCATCATGGCCTATCTTGTACCCGAACGGTGGCGGTTCGAGGGTAGAGGAGCGGCGGACGGCGGTGATGTCTTCGATAGGCTCGAGGGAGCCGGCGACGCCGGCCCATACGGAGCACGGGGAGTAGGTAAAACGGCGTCCCATTCTTATACGCTCCACCGTACGGAGTTGCGCCACGGTGCGGGCGTGCGCACGCACGCGCGAGGGGCGGCGCCATGCGCGTAACGGTGGCGGGGATGGTGTTCCTCCGGCCCTAGCGCCTCCACCTAACCCTGTAGGGTCACAAGAAAGCAAATCGAGGGTGAAGCCGGCCCCCTTTCGAGGGCTCGGCGCGTTAGCCGTGCGGCGCGGGCGCACGGCGTCACGGGACGACACCGGCCGCGCCGCACAGTCCCTTCCCACAGTGGTGGGAATGGGCTCCCTCCTGGGGAGTTGGTGTGGCGGCACCGGGGCGCGAGCCCCGGGGCGCATGATGGCGGCGCCACGCCGGTGTCGGGGCGATAAATGCCAAGTGTACGGGGGCGGGCGCACGCGGGGCGGGGGCGCCCTCGAGCGAAGCGGACTCCGATCGAGGGCGAGGCGGACCCTCGAGCGAGGCGGAGTCCGCTCGAGGGGGAGCGGACCCTCGAGCGGGGCGGAGCCCGCTCGAGGGGGAGCGCACCCCCCTCGAACGGGACGGAGCCCGCTCGATGGAGGCATGCTTCCTCGAGCGGGGCGAGGCCCTGCTCGAGGGGATCTTCGAGAGGGTTATCTTGGTGGGCCGTTGAGGTCCTTTGCGGCGTGGGCCGTACCCGCATGGTTAGGCAAAGTACGTTTTGGCTTTGTTGCGGGTTTTAAGTGGGGATTCCTCGGTCGTTTAAAGGGGACCCCTAGGGCTGTCCCCGACACTCGTGCAGCACGTCTTCCTAATATGAAATTGTTAAAAATGATTCTCCTATAGTGAGGGAGCATATATAAAGTGAGAAAGGAAAATTGAGAAGAGATCGATCTGCTGAAAATGCTAGGAAAAAAATACTCTGCAGTTGTGTAAAACCGGTGTGCTAGTCAGGCAAGAAGATGTATGCGTGCACTACGTATGAAAACGCACATAGTACAGACAAACACAAGAGGTCTGACCGGTCATGAGACCAGAAATCGAAAGTACGTAAGTTATTAATTATCGAGTATCTTTGCCGCCACGACTTTAGGGAAACGCTTCGACTCGACGTCGGAGGGAGGCGGAAAAATCGGACACTTATCCTACCACCGCATGCCCCCCATGAACGTGGGTCCCACCACGAGAATCTTCGCCTCCCACGAGATGACCTTATCTTTTCGTCTCCACTCTATCGTTGCTCACCATTTTCTATCCCTCTCGCTCCCTCGCTCTCTCTCATGCAAACCATGGAGGGGAGCTCCACCAGTGACGGGCACGGGCGGCCCCGCCCATCCCCATGCTCCTCCGGTGGCGGTGAAGCCGAGCGCTGGGTGTGCGGGCCACCGCCACACCCATCCCCTCCTCCAGCGGATTCGGCGTGGGTGTGTTGGGGGGTTTCGCGTTGACCCGACGGCAGCGGCCGTTCCTGGCCAGCTCCGGCCGGAGGAGCACTCTTCTGGCGCGGATCCGACCACCCCGCGCGTGGATCCGGCCACCCCCGACACGGATCCGATGGCGCACGACGGTGGTTTGTGCCGAGTGGTGGGGAGAAGGCGGCGGGTCTGGCCGCCTTGTCGGTGGCGGCTCTCGCCCTCTCCCGCCCGGGGGCGTGGGCCGGGTCGTTGCTCGCCTCACCGGTCGACGCCCTTACGCCGGTGATGGGTGGTTCCCTACTTTTCGCGTTGTTCATTTGAGATTTGATTTTTTCGATGTTGCAATCCTTGTCTACGGATGTTGCAATTGGTTTTTACGGATGTTGCGCCGTGCCTATCGATGTTGCCTCAATGTTCTTTGAATGTTGGAGTACACGAGGTTCTAATGTTGCGGTTGTTCACTACGGATGTTCGCGAGATGTGTTTCAAAATGTTGCGGATGTTGTTTCAAAATGTTGCGGATGTTGTTTTTGAATGTTGCGTATTTTTTCTTCATGTTACATGCAACATGACTCAATGTTACATAATTTTCTTCATGTTGAACATGTCTCAATGTTGCGACGTGATTTTTTTCATTTACATAAATTTGACGAGTTACAATACCGATCTCAATGTTGCCCCCGATGTTGGATGTTGCAACCATTAATTTTCGATGTTGCGAATCTTTGAATCTTAATGTTGCGGACATGTGTTGTTGGGTGTTGCAAACATTATTTTTCAATGTTGAGGACACCGCGTTTCGATGTTGCGGACACGTGGTGTTGGGTGTTGTGTTGAGGAAAAGGGAGCGAGAGGCTCTCGATGATGGATGTTGCACGCAACACGGGTCGCAACATGGTCGCGACATGGGGGAGGAGAGAAGAAAGACTCTCGATGTTGGATGTTGCAAGCAACCGCGTTCGCAACATTTTCGTAACACATTCGCAACACGCTCGCAACATTTACCTCGGTAGTCTTTAGATCTAACGGCCGACGATTGAGGATCCTAAGATCTAACGGCCACGGACCCGTCGACGCTAGCACCGGATCGGACGTCCGGCGCTAGCGTGCCCCCGACTTTATTAATGGGTTGCTTGAGTGCGTACTTTTTTTTTTGCGAATGCTTGAGTGCGTGCTATTGATGTGATGATCAAATATTGAAATTAATTTGCCGGCCGGATTAAAGAAGTCATTACCATTCATTAAGGTCGTGTTTAGTTGCCTCGTTAAATTCATAGGGCCCGTTTGGTACAGCTTCATGAGCGCTTCACGAGCGACTTCACAACTTCAATAGCCAAACGGCTAACTCTCTCGCCCAACTCTGCGGTCGGCTTCTCCGAAAACTCACTCTCACGAGTTAAGCACATGGTGAAGCTGCAAAAACATGGCTCTCTCCCCCCGCTCATGAAGTTGCTCATGGAGTTGTTTTCTAAAAAAACAGCTCTACGGGTGAATCCGAGCTATGCCAAACGGGCCCATAGCCAATTCAACTTAATGCAGCTTTTACGTATTTTGTTACATGTACAAGAAAAAATTCAGATAACTATCCTAAACTACGAGCAAAATTCACACACCGCGCTAACTAACAAACTGTTTATTTAACCCCTCCAATATCTAAAACCAGTGCAAAATACACCTTTTGCCCAAATCAAAACTGGTTTTGCTTATGTGGTGGAAGTGTAATGCCACGTGGGTCGGTTAATAGTTCCACATCATTCGTTTTGCATCTCCTACGTACCGAAAAACTTATATGAACTACCGGAACAAATTCTACAAACTACCTAAACAAAACATTTGTAGAGTTTGTTCCATAGTATATGTCACACAGAAATTGCTGACATCATCCACATGCAAAATGGATTGAAACTTAAAAAAAACACAAATCATAAACCAGGCATCAATATTCACTGAAGATGAACAAATATTAAATGAAAATGGACAAACATCCACTGAGATAGAACAACCCAAGGTGGAAAAAAATTCACTAAGACGGACCAAATATTCACTTAAAGAAAGGAATGAAGTAATGAAAAAAAAGAGAAAAAAATAAACATTTTAAGTATAGAAGGAAATAACACGAGGAGACAAAAAATTGAAAAGAATATAAGTAAAATTCATAAAAGAAAAAATGGAAGGAAAAAATGAAATAAATAAAATAAAAGACAAAAATGAAAATAAAAATCAGAGGAAAATAACAAATATATAATAGAAAATCAAAAAATAGAAATAGAAAGAAAGAAATAAAAGAGAAACGAAAGAAAATGAAAGAAAAAAGGCACCTGCCTACCCGGGTGGAGGTGGGAGCGTGACCACATGTGACCCTCGTGTCGGGGCGGGGGCGGCGCGGGGGGGGGGACAAATTTTATAAACTACTAGAAAAACTATAAATACAAAACTATAAATACAGGCAAATTATAGGAACCGAAGGAACAAATATGTATACTCGTGTAACAAATTCTATAAACTCACGGAAAAAAATATTTGTACTACAAAATAATTATATGAACTGAAACAAATTATAGAGGAGGAACAAATAGAGTAGTACAAGGTAATACCACTTTGGTGGAGCTGTCACTAGTTACTACTTGGTAGGGTTATTTAGATGGGAGCCATTACAATTCTACCGAATTTGAACCATGCCATTACTATTCGTGTTACTGCGCCACTGCCATTGGAATTGTGCAATGTTTGAACGATGCCATTGTGTACGCCTGACCAACGTTCAGGCCCACTTTCAAGTGTATAGGGCGCCTCTGTATTTTCACAGGGACGATTTTGCCCCCCACGTGAAACGATAAGGCTCGTGCGGCTCTTCTCTATCCATCCCCGCCCAATCCGTAACCCCAGACCAAGAGCTCCCCCCTCCTTCTTCACGGGCGACGGCAAGGCGACGACGACATGCCGACGACGAACCGACGACGGCGTGCCGGCGACGTGTCGAGGGCGTGCCAGACCTCTTCTTCACCTGCGGCCGGCACTGGAGCCTGATGGTGGAGTAGGTGTTGCAGCGGCCATGAAGACAGGGGAGATCCGCCCTGCGGCGGCGTCGCCAGAAGACGACGACGGCTGGAGGTAAGCTCTCTGGAACAAACACGCTACACTATCTACACTATCTCGTGGACGCATCATGTGGATTTCGTTTGGATGGTGATGTGGTAGGGTTGAAATTAGGAAGTAATTAGTCTAATTTGGTGCTAATGTAATCTCTTCTCCTAGGATTTCTATGTTTTCGTTAGAGATCAAAGTTGAAGCTTTTATGATGAAAGACAAAAAAGGAAAAAATCTTACTGTAAGGGAAAGGTTGTTAATTGGGCTGTGGAGGTAGGCACGATTACATTCGATATGCTGATTGCTAACCTTTCTGAAGTGGTCAGTTGGAGCTATAACCAGAAAGGCACAGTTTGGTTCTTTGACAAGAATGTTGGTGAGGATGTAATGATCTTAGATGATAATCAATTCCAAAATATGTTTGAAATGTATGCTTCAGAAATGCATTGCAAAGTCCTCCTTATTGTGGTGGATAATACCTTGTTTCAGAACCATATCCTACCTCAATAGGCTCGTGCTCCATTGGATGTCGATCCACTTGAAATAGAATTTCCTACACTACAATCTGATCAACCTCCAATAGCAACAGAGCCTGATCCTACCATACCAACAGAGCCTGATCCTACAATACCAACTGAGCTTGAGCCTACAAAAGCAACCCAATCATCTAACCCCAATGATGAACCTGACATCTTTGATAACTTGGAAAAGTATGTTGGTGTGAATGATGAGCATATGTACATTGCAGTTCCACCTGCACAGCCATCTATTGCTACTAATGAACCAAATGAATGTGCTTCTGATGAAGGAGCTATACCTCCTGAGGCAGAGGTGAATGATGCAGATCCTGAGGAGATAAGGGTCCTTCATGATCCAGACAACCCAATAATAAAGGAGGGTGCCTTGTTTCCTGACATAGTAGCATTCAGGAAAGCTATTAGGCACTTTGCAGTGACCACTGGATTTGAGTTTGCAAAGGGAGTGAAGTCCGATCCCACCAGATTTATTGGGAAGTGCAAACACCCTGGGTGCCCTTGACGTATTCATGCTTCAAGGATTCATGATCAGAAAACTACCTCATCTTATATCAATTCAGTTTTCACTTGCATACTACTTACTGCTATTTTTCTGTGCAGATTAAGGTTCCACCGGATGAGGACCATGTGTGGTTCGAGGACCGGTGGATGGTCGCTTCCGGTGTGATGAGTGATTGACAACGTTGTGTGGACCGATTCTTGGCTAAGTATTGCGGGTGCGGGTTGCGGCGTGACTCGTGTTGGTGCGGGTGAAGAACAAGTGCGAAAGGTCATTGTTGGTGAGGCCTCCGGGTGTGGAGAAGACAAGTAGGCTTCGTTTGAGGGACCCGATGGCCGGCGGGGTCAAGTGCGGGCTGCATGGTGGCAAGAACGAAGCAAGATGAAGTCGGCTGGACGGTTTCTTGGTTGAGCCACAAAACCAAGGTCGAGCCGGGACTTCATGGGAGCCAAGTCATGAGTGGTGATTGGCGGAGGCTACCGTTGACGGTTAATAGTTGTATCAAAGTTCGTTTAATGACTTGCAAGCGGACAAGTCTCCCGTCGTAGTCAAGGGACCCTTCTTCCCTCGAGTGGTGAACCCAAGGTATCGAATCCGTGGAACAAATGTGTGACGCAAAAGTTGATCTAGTAAAGCCAAGTAACTCCAATCTCCGATAAAACCCTAATGCATCTAGGTAAAAGACACGAAACTAATCTAATCTACTAAAGACCGGAGATAACAAAGTAAGATTGGGTAGATAAACCGATCTAGAGGGATCGGGGTAAGCCTTTTGTTGAAGTTCCAAGCAAGAGAAGAAGTAGCAAATCGAATCTTATAAGAAGCCTCTTTAAATCGTGGTTTCCCGTCCAAATCCGAAAACATCCGCCTTTCGGAACCCCCGTTCGTCACAACGTATCCCTACTCATGCGGGGAGCTTAGGGCGAGTCAAAAGACAAGTCGAGATTCTTTCGGAAGATCCGGCGTGTACCTCTAGCCACCGCGGCTACAAGAACACCCTATGTAATCTATCGCGCGAATAGAATTGGAATAAGCAAACCGATCGAAAAACGAAATCTTCGAGGAAACACTTGATCGCTAAGAATAGATTCAACTTGATAATTCAACTATGACAATGATACATACACAAGATCACCACCGGGATCCTTCCTTGATCTTGCTTCTAGCTCCGGGAACTCCGACGTGGTCTTCCATGCAAGGTTCCCACGTCGGCTAGGGAAACCCTAGTCAACTAGCTCGACCCTCTCCTCTCCGAGATGGTGTCCCTCTCTTCTCTGCTCCTCGGCGGCCGATGACGAATTAGATTCTCCGTGGCTCTCGGTCAGGGGGCTATAAATAGCCCGATTGGCGGCTAGGGCAAAGGGGAGCCTTGCGGGCCCCGGACGGCCGGGCCGACCGGCCCGGGGCCGGCCGGGGCCCATCCGGTGCCCGGCCCGAGGCCTCCTTTGCTCTACGTCGGTTCCCTTGCTTCCCGGATGTTTCCCCCTTCGCATGTAGGTCCATGTCGTCGGTTTCTTTTTTTCTCGAATACGCGGGAGAGCCGCGCATCTTTGTATTAAGAAGAAGAAATATGGTCCCTTACAAACACCGCCTCCTCACTCCGACCGAGTCGTGAGGGGTCGTTAAAACAAGAAAAAAGAAGAAACTTAAAGAAAAACAAATAAAGGTGAGACTCGACCAACTACACCTAGCTAAAAATTAGCCCGGCGCTTCCTCTTGACCCAAACGTTGCGGCGAGTGAGCTCCGGGAAGGAACCGCAGCTGCTGCTCGTTAGTGAATTCCGGATAATAGCACGGATGCTCGGTGGACTCCTTCAAATACACAAGCGTTCCTATGTTTCCAAAGTATCCATGCACCGAGTATGATCGAGTGTTGAGGCCTTTTCTTCTCTCTTTGGTGGTCTTCTTCCTTGCTTTTCTCCACCATTCGACAAAGGCATCATCTTCCTCTCTGGGTGTGCGGGTTGCTAGACCCAAAGGCATCATCTTCGTCGGTTTCTCTCCGAATTGGGCACAACTCCTTGTCTTGCAAGATTCAGCACTTTTCTGGTCAGGTCCTCGGAGTTTGTCGTCTTCTTGGATCAAGTCCCTGGCTTCTTGGAGTTAAGTTTGCTTCATTGCATGACTTGTACGGGGCTTCAAGGTCTTGTCATAAGGTGCTTGATGAACTTATCCCGAAAGTCTTGCTTTCAACGCTAAAACCCTGCATAAACACTAAACTCCAAAACCGACATGCACATGTGAACTTGTTATACCACGGGGGTTAGTACCAATGGATAAGGTATAAAACTTATGCCAACACCGAAGGTAAATTCATGGCTAGGTTGACGGATTTTCACCGTCAACATCTTCCCCATGCTTAAACCTTGCTCGTCCTCGAGTAAGCCTTTGATGGATATCATTGTTGCCGGACAATGTTTAAACCTTGCACTTGATCATACATGAGAAAACATAATGCTCTCAAAATTTTAATTCATTAAAGTTCCATAATGTACTAGCCTTCATCTCTACGGAGGGTAGATTCTTATTAAGCTTATCCCACAAGTATTAACATGCTCACAAAGTTTAAATAGACCTCAGAGTTTTTGAAATAAAGAACGAGATGAAGAAAATCTAAACCAAGTTCACAAATTTAAATCATCTTGTATATTGCTCATCAACTCTCAACTCGCTTGTCTCTCAAGCCTATATATTCTACTCCTTTCCCTCTCATCACATATATGTGTGGTAGGCTTTATATGGAGCTTTTTGGGAAAGTTTAGTCCTAACAAGATTTTATAAATGAGGTGTCGTCAAAACAAGACAAGCTTCTCATGGTCTTATCGAGACTCGTCAAAAAGGTCATTGGAAAATAATGTCATATCAAGGAGGGGAAAGAGAAAAATACACACACTTTAGATGAGTGGACATGTGCAAATGGCAAAGAGTGATCCCGAGACACAAAGGAAGTCCTCGTTATCGGATTGCACATGGTTGGAAAATGAGAATGGATCTTTTAAACTTGAAGCCTTGAATGCACTTTAGAGAACCGGGGAGTTCACTTTACGCATACTCATATTTTTTCTTTTTCTCATATTTCTCCTTCTTTTCTTTCTTTCTTTCTTTCTTTCTTTCATTCATTTCATTTTTTTCTTGTCATTCATTCGGTCATTTTTTGTGAGACTTTCACCTTGGAAATCACGTACATCGCCTTTGAATTTTCTTTCATTCATCATTTTTTTAAAATTGCTCCCCTTTGAACTCTAAAACTGCACCGTACCTACCTCCTCCCCCATGCTTAGACGTTGCTCGTCCTCGAGCAAAGAGGCGATAAATAAGGTAGGTACCGGAGATATTTTTCCTTTGGAGAGATACTTGGAATCTTCAATGTTGGCACCGTTTTGCGATCTTCCTTGAATTGATGATCCATTCTCAACGATAGGTTGTGGTCAAGGAGGTAACACACAAAAGATGATATTTGGTTTTAAGGGTGGATATCGGGCGAGGTTTGTGAGATCTCCGATGCGGGGATACACAATGGACGGATAAAAGGCTAGCAAAAAGATAGATACGCAAAAATGGAATGACCGGCTTCTTATTCTCGGGCCGGAGAAATCATGGGCTGCAATAACTCACTCAAAAATAAATCTTGTACACTAAGGTTTATGCACTCAAATATATATAAGGCTCTGGATAGGTTGAGCAACACACAAGTGATATTCATGACAAGGTTAGCGATATTTTTTTAGCAAAAAAACCATCTTTAATCTATTCATAACTGTAGAGCACATAAAACACTATGGGTCTTTATTTTAATCATAACCTCCGCTAAAGATTAAGCTAGCATTTAAATAAATTCAGATTCATATTTTTAAGAGAGCACTAGCTTTAACATGCATAAATCAATTACAAAGATAAACAAAGCTGCAATTATAATCATATATCATCATGGCACAAATTTTTGTAACTTTTCTAATGATATAATCAAGGTGGTGTCTTTATTAATGATGATATCAAGTTGAAATACAAACTGAAAATAAACAAACACACTTGCTAAAATTTAAATAAAAACAGAAAATATTACGCAAACACACATAAACAAAAGCTGAAAATTACAGTGAAAAAGAAAAGAAAAGAAAACTAAAGTTCCTAAATCTTCTAGTCCTCCGGCGGTGGTTGGTGTTGATGATCTTGATAGTAATACCCTTGCTCATAATATGATTGGACATTCCCTCCGACGAATTTATTTGGCTCCACAAGGTGAAGGCGTCCAAGCTCAAAGGCAATATTTGCATTGCCCTCACCAAGTTGAGCCGCGTTGGCTTGGATGGCTGCGATGTTTTAGGCATTCCTTGCAGCATACCCTCCAATTATGGCCATGCTTTGTTGTGGTTGGGGATGATGTGCGTAGGACTCCGCGAAGTTAGCGTTGGGCACCACATAATTTGGTGGGGGTACCGGTGCACCACCCCTCATGCTTGCTCTTGTGGCCCTCCGTAATAACTTGGCGGAGGAGGGATCCCACCGAAAGGTGGCACAACATTGGGTTGTGCACTACTCGCTTGAGCGGATGTGGATCCTTCCTCTATGATTCTTCCTCGTTTATTTTTCCTTGCCGGGACAAGGAGTCCCTCTTCCAACCAATCTAACTTCCCTTGGATGAAAAGCCTAAGCCTTGCATCCGGAAGTGGTAGGTTCACCGTGGCTAAATCTTCTCCTTCTCCGACAATATGATGAATCCATACGAGGAATATATCGGAGTGTATGGAGGTGGCGCGGTTGAATGGGTTGATTGTCGAGGTGGAACGGGCGGCTCCTCCGTGTGCCCTTGAGGTTCGGTAAACCTCATGGACGTGCTCCTTGTTGCCCTCATGCCACCGAGGAAGAGAGCGTCGTTCCTCCTTGGTGGTGCCGTATCCGTCTCCATGCTCCGAGGAGACTCGGAAACCGAGTGCCTCCTTGAAGACGTCGTCGATGATGGCTCGGATGACGATGAACTCTTCTTCTTTTAGAAGAGACTTCTAGTTTTCTTCCTCACAGTTGCTGCACTCTTCTCTCAACTAAACTCCGGGTTGCAACCGGTAACTAGGCACTTAAAATCTTACTTCGGGATGTGGACTTTGAGTGGATTAACGTGGTGGATTTCTTTTGAGCTATCAAGCTTGGGAAGGTTGGCTATGTCTACGGAGGTTCTGGGCACACAAACTTGAACACACAAACTAAGGAAGGAGAGGGAAGCTTGCACTGCGAGAAAACGGGAGTCGGGGGGCTCCTTAAGTAGGGGAGGCCGACCGGCCCGGGTGGCTCGGTGCTCCTCCCCACCTCGGCTTTCTTCTAGCACAATCTTCTCGCCTCCGCAACTTTCCCCGCCCGCGTGCTCCATGAGTTGCACCGCCCAAACGCTCTCGTCCACTCCTTTTATTGGTCCTTCCTCTTGATGTTTCATGCTTTGAGTCTTGTCCATGCTCCCTTGCTCCACTTGCTTCACATGCCACCATGAAATTCCTGCAAAGTTCATGCTTGCTGCCCACCATGCTTGTCCTTTGCATGTGGTCTTGGTGAAAGTTGATGAAAGGGTATCCAATGGTGCATGCATGATTAATTCAAACTAGATTGCCTCCATTTAGGTATGTTTAAGGTTAAGCACTCCTCTAATTCCAAATTTAAAATATTTTTCAGAGCCATGCAAGAGCTCAAACATAATTTTAGAGAAGTTTTTAAACCATTAAAAACAAATGTAAGTCGAAAATATTTTCCGACTACGTTGATCGGCCTCACCGGTATAGTTTGCCTTCATCGGTGAGAGCAAACTTTTCCCGGCTTGATCATGGGGGCATAGGTTTAGGTTCTAATTTTGGCTAAATGAGAAAGATTTTGGATAAAACAAAATTAGATGAGGCTTAGAAAAATTCTAATCCTAGAGAATCCAAGGATATAGATTTTTAAACCAACCAAAATTTTGATTTCTAGGTTCACGCGAGTCCTACCACGTGCTGAATTTTATTAACACCTAGATATAAATCGTGGCTCTACTCGTGTGGTTTTAGCATAAAAAAAATAAGTCAACCTCAGCACCATAATGAGGGTGAAAGGTTGATTTAGGTTCTGAAATTATTTGGTTGAGGTTTCTCGAAAAGAAAAGAACAAACAAGCACATAGGAGGGTTCATGCAAAGGGTTTATGATAAAGCAAAACATTCAATCAAGAATTATGTCTCTAATATTGTTCAACCACTTCTAAGTCTAATGTCTTTGCGTAATAAAACTCAAAACTAAATTATTAAAAAGACTCGAAAAACCTGGAATCGGGTTGTCCTCCCGGTAGCTTATTCTTGACTTGACGAAACGGGTTGCCTCCCGCCTAGCGCTTCGTTTATAGTCCATGGACAGACTTCTTCACTTGATTACCTCCGATCAACGCTCTTTGCGGGCGTTGCAATCTTGGGTACCCACTTCCGCACCATATTGGGCACGGGCTTCTTCTTCGGCTTAGTCGCTTTTTTTTGGTCTTCACAGTCGGCTTTGTCTTTTGGTCTTGACGGATGCAACAACTTCCTTCATGTAGTGGCTCGGCATCTCGAACTCTGGTCCTTCGGTTGTGATTTTCATGGTCTCCTTAGTGTGATCCTCCTTCTCTCCCGAATGAGTTTGAGTAGCCTTCGCCGTCTTGGGACCTTGGAGTTGTCTCGGATATTCTTTTTTGTTACCCGTCGGGCGTCCGACAAGTTGTCCCACTTGCGTCTCTTCATCACGATGAACACTTCAATCCTCGCATGTGGATCTTGCCTTGGCAGCCTTTAGGTGTTGAGTTTCTTTATCTATCTCCATCTTCTCCATCCTCCTCTTAAGTAAACCGATTTGCCATTCAAGGAATCCAGCTCGTATGTATTCATTGAAACGCTCCAAAGCTCCCGCAACTATCATGCGGATAGTTGAGACCTTGATCTTGAACGGCCTTCCAGCGTCTTGAAGGTTTATGATAGGTAGACCAACGATGTCGGTTTAGGTTGATATTCCTTTGGACTTGGAGGTGGTGATTCCCTTGGAGATTCCGTCGGTCCTTCAACTTCGGCTTTTGAATCTAGGGTTTCCAACCCTTTAGCTTGTGTTGCACGTCTCCTTTGCCTGTAAAGTTTTCCTGGATCATCCACAAAAAAGTTTGGGTTTCTTGGAGAGGTAGCCAACCATCTCCGGTTAGGGTTAGCAATAAACAAAGTATGCAAAAACTAGAAAGTAAAAGTAAATCTATGAAAAGTAGGGTTAGACAAACTAGATTAGATGTATTTTGAGGATGATCAAAGTTTAGTAGATGCAAAAAGAAAAACTAAAGAGAAAACTGAAAATTACAAAAAGGCAATAAAAAATCAAATCTTGATCACTGTTCCCCGCAACGGCGCCGGAAAAAGGGGCTTGTTGACGGTTAATAGTTGTATCAAAGTTCGTTTAATGACTTGCAAGCGGACAAGTCTCCCGTCGTAGTCAAGGGACCCTTCTTCCCTCGAGTGGTGAACCCAAGGTATCGAATCCGTGGAACAAATGTGTGACGCAAGAGTTGATCTAGTAAAGACAAGTAACTCCAATCTTCGATAAAACCCTAATGCATCTAGGTAAAAGACACGAAACTAATCTAATCTACTAAAGACCGGAGATAACAAAGTAAGATTGGGTAGATAAACCGATCTAGAGGGATCGGGGTAAGCCTTTTGTTGAAGTTCCAAGCAAGAGAAGAAGTAGCAAATCGAATTTTATAAGAAGCCTCTTTAAATTGTGGTTTCCCGTCCAAATCCGAAAACATCCGCCTTTCGGAACCCCCGTTCGTCACAACGTATCCCTACTCATGCGGGGAGCTTAGCGCGAGTCAAAAGACAAGTCGAGATTCTTTCGGAAGATCCGGTGTGTACCTCTAGCCACCGCGGCTACAAGAACACCCTATGTAATCTATCGCGCGAATAGAATTGGAATAAGCAAACCGATCGAAAAACGAAATCTTCGAGGAAACACTTGATCGCTAAGAATAGATTCAACTTGATAATTCAACTATGACAATGATACATACACAAGATCACCACCGGGATCCTTCCTTGATCTTGCTTCTAGCTCGGGAACTCCGACGTGGTCTACCATGCAAGGTTCCCACGTCGGCTAGGGAAACCCTAGTCAACTAGCTCGACCCTCTCCTCTCCGAGATGGTGTCCCTCTCTTCTCTACTCTTCGGCGGCCGATGACGAATTAGATTCTCGCATGGCTCTCGGTCGGGGGGCTATAAATAGCCTGATTGGCGGCTAGGGCAAAGGGGAGCCTTACTGGGCCCTGGACAGGGCTGGGCCGACCGGCCGGGCCGGCCGGCCGGGCCCATCCGAGGCCCGGCCCCGAGGCCTCCTTTGCTCTATGTCGGTTCCCTTGCTTCCGGATGTTTCCCCCTTCGCATGTAGGTCCATGTCGTCGGTTTCTCTACGAATTGGGCACAACTCCTTGTCTTGCAAGATTCAGCACTTTTCTGGTTAGGTCCTCGGAGTTTTTCGTCTTCTCGGATCAAGTCCCTGGCTTCTTGGAGTTAAGTTTGCTTCATTGCATGACTTGTACGGGGCTTCAAGGTCTTTTCATAAGGTGCTTGATGAACTTATCCCGAAAGTCTTGCTTTCAATGCTAAAACCCTGCATAAACACTAAACTCCGAAACCGACATGCACATGTGAACTTGTTATACCACGGGGTTAGTACCAATGGATAAGGTATAAAACTTATGCCAACACCGAAGGTAAACTCATGGCTAGGTTGACGGATTTTCACCGTCAACGGCCTACATCAAGTTCGCGGGGTTTGCGGTGGTTCACCGAGAAAATCATCGGGTTACTCGGCTAAGCCACAAAGCCGAGGCCGAAGACCGGCGTGGGTTGTCGAGGCCAAAACCGGCCCGACCGGTTTGGGGTCTCGGGGCGCCGAAGCTTCGAGGCGGAGGACATGTGTCGGGATAGCAAGGCTTGCGTCGAGGCTACACGGAGTGCGGTCGCCGGGCATCCGTCCGATGGTGTTATGAAGACAAATTCCCAAAGTGCCCTTGGTGGGTGTGTATCCTAGTTTAGGCTTTAGGGGTATTTTAGTCTTTCGGCTTGCCTCCATATAACCCAAGGGGTGAGAAGATGGCAGCCACAACTTGGAACCCTAGCTCATTTGCTTTCTCATTTTCCCTTTCTATTTTCCTTAGGATTTCCTAGGACTAGTTTGAGAGCTTCATGGTGAGATCTTGAGAGAGGGATGGATGATCGGGTGGCAAGTTAGACCTTGTATGAACCTTCATGGAATGTATAGATGATTCGGCATGGTTCCTCAAGGTTTGATTGTGTCTCTCCCGTTTGTCTTTTTCGGTGATTTTCGGAGCCGTTTCTTGGAATTTTCGTGGGAAGGTTTTGGAGGTGTTTCTTTGCGGGATTTGTTTTGGGAATCACACATGAGGTTGGTGTGCCTCTTTTCTTGGTGATCTTGCCCCTCAAATCCCGTAGGAAGACCTTCGATTTTGGTGGTTTTTGAGTTCTTCGTGTTCTTGAGGTAGAGACTTGAGATTTGCGATTCCGGGAGTTGTAGGGAGTTAGAGGCCGTAATTTTTGGGGCATATCTTCACCTTAGGGTGCTCATCATATCCCCAAAATTTCATCTCAAGACTCCTTGTGGTTTGGGAGATCCATCGATCGCAAGTTGGAGGTTGTTTCTCGGTCTCTCGGCTGTGCTGATTCGCACCTGGTGGACCATCCGCGAGGTCACCTCGGACCGTCCATGAGGTAGCCGTGGACCGTCCACGAGGTCACCGCGGATCGTTCGCGAGGTGCCTGACAGCCAGGCTGTTCTTCGTGTTCGTACGAGTTCTTGAGCGCCTTTCTTTCGATCATTTTTGTAGGTGGATTTTTGGTGCATGAAGTTCGCAGACGGTTCGTACTAGAGTGTCGGACGGTCCATGACAAGGCGGATGGTCTGCAGGTCCATCACGGACAGTATGTTTTTTTCGGTGCACTGCTGGATGTTCGAGTAGCAATTTCGAACGGTCTGTGCCCTCCTCGCGGACGGTCCGCCGGGACTTGCGGACGATCCGCCCTGGTGCTTTCCGGATTGCCTAAGTCCCTTGCTTTTTGAGTTGTGCTTCCACGTTGGATTGGTTTGGGACATGTTCCCGGGGTTGGTAGGTCCGTTGTGACTACGCGACCTTAGCAAGCTCGTGTGAAAATCCTTAGTTGTGGATCTGGGGCATAGACCGAGTTCTCTCTTTGGAGAAGAATTTTTATCGGCTCCCATTCACTCCCCCCCTCTCCGGTCGCCTAATCGGTCCTTCATCAAAGAAGCATAATTGTCCAACTACCAAGCTTGTTGAAGGAAAAATGGCTTCTCAAAGCTGGGTGGCAGGTAGACTGACAGATTGGTTGAAGAAGAATCCAAACAAGGGGCCCAAGGCAGCAAAGGAGAAGGTTGAGGGAGATTTTGGAATAAAGTTGAAGTACTCAAAAGCTTATTCAGGCATGCAGTTGGCACTTCAACAAATCCATGGTAAATATGAGGATTCTTTCAAACTGCTTTTTAATTGGAAAGCACTGATGGAGATCACTTGTCCAGGTAGCATTATATAGATAGATGTGCAGAAAAAAGGCAAGAAAAGAAGGTTTAGGAGGATTTTTGTAGCTCTGAAGCCATGTGTAGATGGGTTTCTTGTTGGCTGTAGGCCATTCATTGGTGTAGATGCATCTAGTCTAACTGGCAAGTACACAGGGCAATTGGCATCTGCAACCGGAGTAGATGGACATAACTGGTTGTACCACATTGCCGATGCAATTTTTGACAAGGAAGATGAGGGAAATTGGAAGTGGTTAGGATCAGAGGAAGTATGGAACAAAGGGCCAACCAGAAAAAGGTGAAATGTAGAAGGTGCAAAGGATTTGGTCATTTTGCCAAGACATGCAAGTTGGCTGAACCAACAGAAGATGATGATGGTGTTGATGAGGCTGCTACACAAGAATCCCTCAAAAGGTACAACTCTCAATCTCTTAATATGTGTACATTACAACTTTTTTTGAAGCTAACCTTGTGTTGTTTGTGTAGGGTGAGAGAAGAAGAAGATGATGATGGAGGCCCTAGCACACCAAAACCAAAAAAGCAAAAGAAGGCTCATGTTAAAAAAGGGTGCAACTAAGAAGACTCCTATAAAGAAGAAGCTAAAGAAGGCTGCATCTGCTCCTGAAGCAAGAGTGGTTAGAAGCTTGAAGGCTTGGCTCGGCATGTAGTGATGGGTCTGAGATTATTTTGGCATGTTTTGGCAACTATGTGAACTGTGCACTGTATTTTGGCCTGCAATGGTGAACTTGTGGTCTGTAATGTTGAACTTGAGGTGAACATGTGGTCTGTAGTGGTGATCTTGTGCTGAACTTATGGTCTTTTATGGCACAAGTGGCCTGTAATGGTGAATTTGTGCTGAACTTATGGTTTGTTATGGCACAAGTGGCCTCTAATGGTGAATTTGTGGTGAACTTATGATCTTTTATGGCACAAGATGCTAAAATTGTTTCTGAAATTGTGATCTTCTTAAATTTGTCATTGCTTTCTGAAATTTATGTGTGCAGTAAATTTGTGTTATGCTACAAGCACTGCAACTGTGATCTTTTATGCTACAAGCACTGAAATTGCATTGAAATCATAACATAGTCTCATAACATGTCATTCTCATCCAGCTACATTCTGACAACAAAAGAACACTACAAACACTGATACATTTCATTTCTAGGACTTCTACTCACTTTACTACAGAACACTACATTCCAGCCCAAATTCTAGTGCCTTCCTTTAGCGATCTCTTCCTTGATCTCTTCCTTCGCTTGCATTAACTTGAGCATCACTTCACCAACCTAGGCCTTCAACTCACACATCTGAAGCTTCATCTCACACATCTGGAGCTTCAACTCAGTTAACTGGAGTTTCAGAGCGTCATTGGCTTCTGGATTGCTTCCTGCCGCTACTGTATCTTCCTCCACAGCATCCGAGTTCAGCAGGTCAGTGTGATTGCATTGCACATACTCCAGATACGATTCCTCAAACCAATAGTATGGACACGACGCCTTGTTATTCTGCTCAAACCAACAAACCAAACTGGCTCAATCAAGTGCAAAAAACACTACAAACCCCAAATCAAGCTAAGGCCAACCAAACTTACAGCGTAATGGTTGGGCATTTGTAGTACACATCATTGTTCTTGCTCCTGCATCTTATCACCTTTATGTTGCACTTGGGGCATTCGATCCTGGGAGGTCACCCATCTGGGTCGAGGCGGACAATGCGCCGCTCATGATGTCAATGCGCGGCTGCGGGTGAAGAAGACCTTGAGCGTCGTTGCCTCGCCGTCACGTCGCCGTCGTCGTTGCCTCGCCGTCGCCGGTGAAGATAGAGGGCAAGCCGGAGTTCTAGGGTTAGGGATTGGGGATTGGGCCTGAGAGGGAGCGAATGAATCAGGGGTCCTTATCGTTTCGTGTGGGGGCAGAATCGTCCTTGTGGAAATATGGAGGCGCCCAATACACCTGAAAGTGGGCCCATACGTTGGTCAGGTGTACACAATGGCATCGTTCAAACATTGCAAGAATTCCAATGGTAGTGGCGCAGTAACGCGAATAGTAATCGCATGGTTCAAATTCGGTAGAATTGTAATGGCTTCCATCTAAATTGAATTAATTGGTGGGAAATATCAATACAAGATACTACCTAATTAACTGATGGAAATATATCAATACAAAGTAGTACTTGTTGCCATCAACAAAGCTAAAAAGAGAAAGATAAAAGTAAGAAAAGGTATATATATCTAAAACACCAAATTACATATCAGGGAAAATATAGACATAAAAAGAGAGATAAATTACTAAAAGTTTAATATGAACAAAAGCAAAAGAAGAAGCATCGAATAAAAAACAAAATAAACCAAAGGTTGAAAAGAAAAATTTAAAAAAGTGTTGCATGTTCAAAAGATTAAAAAAGTAAAAGATCCCGAAATTAATAGAAAGAAATAAAATAAAAATAGCAAGAAAAAGTAACGAATAGAAAAAACCAAAATATCTACTCCTAAAAAGAATGAAGTCGAGACAAAAATTTGGTCGACCTTTCTCCTCTCCGTCCGCGCGTCCGCCCCGCGTTCGCCTTCTACTCGCCCCCCCCCCACGACCATCCCGCGCGTCCGCCTCTCGCGAAAAAAAAAATCCCGTCCACTACGCCCTCCGCACGCCGCCCTCTCTCGCCCCCCGCCGTATACGCCGCATCGAAACCACCCTTCTCGCCTTCGCACGCCTCCCCGCCACGCCATCGCCGCCTCGATCCCCGCACGTCACGATCCCCGGAGTCTTCATCCTCGCCGGAGCCTTAAACCGCGCC
This sequence comes from Cenchrus americanus, assembly GCA_947561735.1. Classification (NCBI taxonomy): domain Eukaryota; kingdom Viridiplantae; phylum Streptophyta; class Magnoliopsida; order Poales; family Poaceae; genus Cenchrus; species Cenchrus americanus. The sequence goes on along the minus strand of OX387242.1, from coordinate 41,206,507 downwards.
GCCGCCGCCGCTCGTCCTCGTCGGAGCCCCTTAACCGTGTTGCCCCCGCCGGGAGGCCCCTCGGGCGGTGCCCCCGATCCGCATGAATGGCTACGCCCCCTCATTTGCGGAAGGGCGGCGCCCCGATCCGTAGGCCTACATGCCGAATCTCCGGACCGGGTATCTCAAACTCCCCACCCTTCCTCCCTCAAATCTCCCAAATCTCATGATGTTGTAGGAGATGCGGTATCAAGGATGCGTCGTGGGAGAGGATGCGGGATCAAAGGCGACTAACTTCTCCGTCGCGATGCCTTCCAACATGGCCTAGGCCTCGCATCTCTCCGGATCCTTATGGACTTATGGTATTACTTCTTCCCCTCCCCTCAATTCCCCCTGCAGATTACATATCCATGGTTGTCTTTAGGTGTTGTCCATCAACAATTTTTGTGCGACAACTGCAGCGCGGCCATTTGATCATGGTCACAACCACGAGTTTGGAACAAGGGGGAAGGTATACCGAATCCTTTTGGCGTGACTCGTGGTTCTATCAAATTAAATAATCATACTCTTTTTAAAAATATATTGAACCTACCAATTGTTTTTGTGTGTATGGATAGGTAACATTTGCCGGTAGCGCATAACCGATAGCACATTGAAGTTTGGATCATAATACTTGAAGCTTTTGTTAGCAAGTACATTATATGCATTAGAGTTACATATGAGCATATGCTAATGATGTAACTCGCCAACATTACTATCATTTGTATTTGTAGTAGCAAAAGATTATTGTCGGTAACATTGTTATGATTTTTTTGCGGAAATCGCAAGGAATATACGTGCTTTTTACTCAAAGGTTTTGACTAAAAAAATATCTTCAATGGAGAATTGATTACTAAAAAATGAACCAATTTGCTTGGCGTAGATGTTATATATTTAAGGATTGATGGAGTAATTATTTTCTTTCATGGTATAGCAGATTAGTGTTGCGCTTACTGTTTCGGTGTGTGTGTCAACTATAAATATTCACACATTATTTGTGCCATTTGAGATAATAGATCGGATGAGAAAATAAATTGACATGGTAATAGGCTCTCGACAGGCATTCAACATCCTTGAGATTTGAATTGCTTCCACAGGCATTTAGAAAGATATGAACCGCTTTTAATTGAACCGAGTGAGGCCTATATTTTTGCTGCCCTTTGTAATAGTTCGAGAGCTAGGGTCCTTAACCCAATCACCAAGAGTTGATGCTTTGCATGATTTGACGGGATCAAAAATGCAGTATCGTATAATCCAAGTCCGTCCAACATACATTGAAAATTATTGAGTGCATCTCCCTATCTACAAGTTGGCAACTTTACCTTTTTATTGCTCAATCTCCTATCGCATTTGCCAATGTGAATATCCCATTGTAAATTTGTAATGCATCATGCCGCTACATTTAGCTAATTCTCGTCAACTGATCAACCAAGCACTTGATTGTCCGGATTTGCCCGACCTTTTGTTTGTATGGATGCTACATTTTTCTTTTTCTTGAGAATGGTAAAAATGTCAAGTTTGGAAATTGTATTACCGATAAGAATTTATATATGACTCCAGTCTCCTCTCAAATCTTCTTGTTAAATAGTAGACGAAATGAATAGGATTCCTTTCGAGTAATGACATTCTATTGATTATTCATATTACATTTTCTCGAATAATATGAATTCTAGATGTACCTCTCATTGGTAATGTTTTGATGGTACAAATGTTTTTTAGCTATATACGGATTTCTAATGATTGGACACGAGCTTTTCGGTATGATGTTTGATTTGGAATTAATTGCGTACATGCTCCGCATTTTTAATGATTGGACACAAGTATATCTTCTCCGGTATAGTCCTAGGTGTATGTAGGCATTCTATCCGGTGAAGTGGTGATTCCGTTGGTTGATTTAACTAAATTTTTTTTTGCCTTTTTCGCAACCGTGCCTTAGCACGTATTTCATTAAGAGGAGATGAGCAATACAATGCAACCGTAAAAGCTCGTCGCATATCACCGCATTGTAGCGACATGGAGATGCGGTGACTCAATTTGCGGGTGTCATTGGAGATGCGGTACTCAATTTGGCATCGAATGATTAATTTGTTTCTCGGGGATGAATTGTTACTTTTATATGATCACTATACTATTCCTTTAGGCCACACATCAAAATTATTTACCCTAGACATTGAGACAAAGTTATACATGTTAGTGCTCGGTTATCTATGTCCTCCTAAGATATGCAAAATGGAAAACTTAAATGTTTATAGTCCTTAGTTTAAGGCTTTTTTTTAATAATTAGTTTATTAAGGCTTTGCCCGGTGTGACATGCGGATGTGTTCCCTTTCGGTCACATTATTTCCATAATTCAAGTATCGATGCGGTTTGAAGCAAAGACTGGAGGATTTTTGCAAGATTGATATGTAGACCCATCAGTGTGCAAGATTACAATTAATTATGTTGTTCAAATATAGTTCAAGACTTATATGCTACACAAAGACTATCACTCATTCATATCATCATATGTGCTTATATAGCCCGGCGAATGCTTTTTCTTTCAGCGAAGTAGCAAATACGTTTTTATCCCTAACCAAGTTGATCCATAGTTTACTATACTTACATTGTTCTCCATTATCTTACACGGTGAAAAAGGTTGATACCAATCAAAATTGGAAATTCAATGTATTACATAGCTCTATGCATTGCGTGTATTGAACTAAGATCAATATCATATTACCCCAAGTTTTTGCGTTGCCCGTAGCAACGCACGGGCACGATCCTAGTATAATAACAAAGGAGGAAAAAAAGAATGAAAAAAATCTATGTATCCGTGGTGGACCGCAGGCCCAAATGAACTCTCAACCTCCTCCCAGCTACGACAGCGACGTGATGACGTGCTATTATGTGTCGCTTCTCGTGACGCAAAAGGTGTATTGTGTGTTGGTTTTAGAAATTGAAGGGGTCAAATAAACATTTTGTTAATTTAGATTAGCAATTTGAACTTTTTTCTACAAGGACCCAGTTTGTTTATACCATTTCTGCTTCTTTTTACCATGTCCATCTTTGAAGTGTAGCGTTGAATTCCACTAGGCCAAAAACGATTTGTGCTGACACATGAAAAATAGATTGCTGGCACATGCAATTATTACCCGTCAGCATAGTGGTGGGGGCACAATGCTGGCGGACGCTTATGTCATTCACCAGCACAAATGCATAATACTGGTGGGCGACATAAGGCATCCGCCAGCACAAATGCTTCCATTTGTGCTGGCGGGTGCCTCATGTCGCCAGCCAGCACTGTGGCTTTGCAAAATCAACAATCTCTTTTAAAGCAGTAAAACATTGTCAACTAAAAAAGTTGTAAACTACAAAGTTCCATACTTCCATAACTTGTCAATATGTACAATTTTTATTTGGGTTTTTGCTTCATTTGACAAAATAGTAGTAATTTTGTTCAAAAAATCTATATCTCTTATGTAGTTTGAAGAAACCATGTGAGAGGTGTATAAGATTTGTGAAGAATGTTGCTACCACTATTTCGGATGAGCAAATGACCAAAATAAAAGTTGTTCATCTTCAAAAGTTATAGAACTTGAACTTTGTAGTTGAACCATTTTTTATTTGAATTACTTTTGTTGAAGTAAAGTACGTCTGAATTTTTGAAATTTGAAAATTTGAATTTTTCAAACGATCTCAATGGAGAAACTCTCAACATGAAAGTTGTAGATCCTGAGAAGTTATGAAACTTCATAGTTTACAATTTTTTTATTTGAAATCATATTGCCAATGAAATCCAAATTTGAATCTCAAATTTTGTAAACGACCTCAAATGGAAAACCGAAACTTTGTAGTTGACAAGTTTTTAATTTAAATCCGTTTAGTGCCTCAAAAAACCGATTTACACTCGGTGTAGTATAATATGAGTAGAATCAAAACTACATATGAACCCATATGAGTGTGTGGTGTAGTGGTAGAGGAGGCTTCGCGTGTGGGGGAGGTCACATGTTTGAACCACGACAGCCGCGGAGCGTCGCAACTTTGTGCGAAAAAATGCGCGACTTGCTGGTGAGTGGTTGGCTGGTGGGGTTCCTCTCCTAAATATTTTTTTGCTATTTATTTCGAGCCGATTTCGAAAATCCACTGTGCTGGCGGGCGCTTATGTGGCCCGCCATTACTGTGGTTCAGGGGTGGCGGGCGGACACCCGCCAACAAAGATAGTCATCCGTGCCGGCACAAGACTGCCTGGCGGGTGTTGCGTCCGCCAAAGACAAATGCGTTTTAGCCGCCAGTTCAAATCGTTTCTGGCCTAGTGTTCTGAGTTTCAGTTTTGATTTAAGCTCTGCTTTATTAATATAAATTCGTGGTTTTACATTTATTTCGATTCTATGTTTCCTTTGTCTACTAGAATTGAGAACTCAATAAGAGATTTTGTTGCCAAAAAATTGAATTTGTTCTTTTATTATTTTTTAAATGTTCATGCTTATTTTCATTCACATGATTATTATCTTTGTTTAGTACTTAGCGTATTGTAATTTTTAAATATTTCTTAGTTCTCTAGGTCCCCACTCTTTCTTAACACAACCTGCATTATATGTCCTTGTAAAGCAATTTCATATATTACATATTGTTCAATTTGTAACATGTCTATTAATGAAACATATCCTATGTGTTATTCTGGGATTCATTGTCTAAAAAGTATGTTTTGCTGTATCAAACTTCGTTCGGATCCTAAGGAAGAAAATTACTGGCGCCCTCTCCGCCACTCCCTTGCAGTGATCACTAATACACAATAATAACAGTTCAGTTCGATGCATGGTGCAAAAGATGCAATAATACTACTTTTATTATTGATGAAAATGGTGAACAAGTCCAAAACCTACATGTATGTCCTGATACTTTTATTTGATATATAATGTGGGCAACATATCAGGTGGAAACCAACCTCTCCATGCAAACTATGGAAACTCAATCCGAGTCACACGATGTTGATCCAACGGGGCGTCAGAGGAGGTGGGAGGAGTGATTTGCAAAATCACCTTTGCAAATCACGCCTCCCACCTCCCATGAATTTTGCAAATCACCCCTTCCACCTCCCATGAGCTCCACCTTGGATCAAGATCGAGTGACTCGGATTGAAGTTTCCATAGTTTGCATGAAGAAATCGGTTTCCACTAGATATATTTAAGAACGGAGCGAGTATACGATAGGTAGTGTGCAGCCAGTCCTCAAGTCTTCTGGGTCGCAATAAACACACAAGACTACTACAGAGGACCAGTTATTTAACCTAATGCACATATTAATCTTGTGGCACTATGGGGACAAGAAGGAGCTTCTCCATGCGATGCACTGTCACCCCGAATGATTCAGTCATATCAATGCCTTTCTCCGTTAATTCTTGTGGTAGCTCCCAGTTGAAGTGGTAGATGAGGTTCGCTAGCATGATCTCAGTTGTGGCAATTGCAAAGTTTATGCCAGGGCACATCCTCCGCCCGGTTCCAAATGGCAGGTAGCAGAAGTCATTCCCCTTGTAGTCGACAGCTGCGGCGCTACCGCCTTCCATGAACCGCTCGGGCATGAACTCCTCCGCGTCCTCCCAATAGCTAGGATCCCTTGCAAGAGCCCAGGCGTTGACGATGGCACGCGTCCCTGCTGGTATCGTGTAGCCCTCGACGTCGCAGTCGGCCATGGAGAGGTGTGGCACGAGGAGAGGTGCCGGCATGTGGAGCCGGAGTGTCTCTTTGATAACTGCCTTCATGTAGGCGAGATTGCTGAGCTCGTCTTCGGTAACCATGTCCTTTCCCTTGGGGATGGCACCTCTCACCTCTGCTTGCAGTTTGTTCATGAGGCGAGGGTTTTGCATGAGCCGAACCATCGCATATTCCAGCACGATGAATGATGTATCTGTGCCAGCTTCGAACATGATCTGCATATACAGGATATAATAAGTATATATGTGAGTTGGTGTCTACTACTGTAAGTACTGTTGGCCATGAGGTGCAGTGATCCAACAACAAGTACCGCTAGCTGGGCCTTGATGTGGTCTCTCGTGAGCTTGTACTCTTGCTGAACAGAGAGCAGCACGTCGATGAAGTCAGCCTCCTCGCCGTCGCGTTCCGACGGTGGCGGTCTGCTCGCATGGTCATCGATGAGCTTGTCGAGCAGGTCGTCCCACATCTTGTTCACCTTTTGGGCCTTGGCGCAGACCATCCTCTTGATAACGCCCAGCTTCACCAGCGCCGGGAAGTAGTCCTCGACGTTGAAGCCGCCGATGAGCGAGGAGTTGGCCTCCACGAGCTCCCGGAAGACCTTGTTCCGGCCTTCCTCCCTGAAGAACTTGCCCGACACGGCGTGGCACACGATGTCGTTGGTGAAGGAGTTGAGCAGGTCGCTGAGATCCATGGCGGCGCCGGCGGCGGCCGCCTCGCGGATCTTGGACACGACCAGCCTGACCTCCTTCTCGCGCGCATGGCGGTAGGACCGGACCTTGCGGTTGGTGAGGAGGTGCGTGGTGGCGATCTTCCTGACCTGCCGCCAGTGCTCGCCGTAGGGGGCGAAGGCGACGTCCGTGGAGCCGTAGAAGAGGATGTCCGTGACCGGGGCGTACGCCCGGGACGCGAAGATGTGGTCGTGCGTGCGGAGGACGGCCTGCGCGGCGCTCGCCGAGGAGACGATGAGCGTCGGGACGGCGCCGAGGTGGAGCAGCATGAGGCCGCCGTCACGGCCGTGCTTGGCGGCGAGGTCGCGGAGGGAGACGTGCGGGAGGGAGCCCATCAGGTGGAGGTGGCCGATGATGGGGAGCCTGCTGGGGGGAGAAGGCAGCTTGCTCAGCAGCTGCTCTGATCTCTCCCTGGCCGACGGTGGCCGACGGTGGCGCAAGATGAGCAGGGCGAAAAGAGGACAGACGACGGTGAGTATGACGGAGACGACGACTGCTGGTGGCGCTTGTTCATGGAGGACATGTCGCGCCGCCTGCAACACTAGTTGAGCCATGGCGCTGGTGCTGTTGTGGCGGTAGCTCTGGTGGTGCAGGTGGCTTTATAGGTGCAAAAGCCTGGACCCTCCTGGAGGCAGCGCATCGAGAAGAAGGCCTCGCCATTTATCCTTTATAATTCGGAAAACTGCAGGCAGAAAAATGTCCTCCATCCGTCCGTTATAGCTTCGCTTGGACTTTTTCAAAGTTAAAATTTTTCAACTTTGATAAAAAATAACTCTTAAAATAATTTATTTTGAATAGAGAAGATAACATATTTTGATAGTTGGTTTCATGATAAATCTACCGATATCATTTTTATGTTATTAGCATTTATGATTATTTCGTTATTCACGGACAACAACGTTGAAAAGTTTGAAAAAGTCTAAACAAAGCTATATTATGAGATAGAGGGAGTAATAACATATCCTACGTTTGAACACGGCAAAGTTTCTTAATAACTGATAAACGATAAATAGAAAATGAGCACTAATCTCCGGCAGTTTGCTAAACTTTACTTGTCAAATCTTTGTGTTTTGCAAACTTCTAAAAAATATGTCAGTAAAAAACTTATTTTCAACAATTTGGCATAATTTACTTGCCAAATTCAGATCTAACTTACACCTGGAACCTGGAAGAGAAACAAAATTATGTGTATTCCTTCCCACATCTTGAAAACTTATATCAGGAACCCTTCCCTGTTATTTATTTCTTTTTCATCCTCCCACATGTCTAGAGACGATGCCAAGCACACATATTTACGCGCTACACTCCGGTTTTTCCTAAGTTGGCAAAAATTGTCAAATCTTTTGCCAAACTGTTGGAGTAGTATTTTTAATGTTTTTGCCAAAAATCAAATATGGCAACTCGATTTAGCAAACTGCTGGAGATGCTTCTCCTCCGGGCCCTTAATTATTGTGTCCTCTTGATGCACAAATATATATATATATATATATATATATATATATATATATCTTACATCTTATTATAAGTAGTCCAATCTATAACAACTATATAGATGGAACCCATTACATATCATCATTACAACAATTCTCTCAAACCTCAAGCATCCACGTCATCACCTAACTTCCTTCTTCAGCTCTATTAATCTCAACAAAGCAACTCGATCAACCAGTTAAGAGACCTTTTAGCTTTCTCTTTCTTCTCCATTTAACGAACCAACCACCAACTGCAGTTATTGAAAGCTCTTCTTGATAACCATCATGGAACCCAAACGATGGTGACTATCGGCTACCATCCACCACAAACAGCCGCATGTAAAACTTGATTGAGGCAGAGGAGATGTTCGTCTGTCCATCGTATGTAGTCACGGCTCCTTCCTCCGTCACGCCTCTTCTCTTTCAATTGTGTGCTCTTTAGTTTCGAGCCCCAAACAGAAGCTGTTGTCGTTAAAAAAAAACAGAAGCTGTTGGCAGCTGCTTTTGTTGACACGACATGAGAATAAAATCGATATTGTGCGGCATGCGTGTCTTGCTTTCTTCTCCAACGCTAATTTGCTCTCCACCTCCACGTCGGCCGTCCACAATCTGGAGCGCAAACTGCAGATCCGCTTTAATTTGATTTGCTTCTGCAATGTTTTCTTATGTTTGTTAATTATGAATCTTAACCCTGTATATCTCTTTCGTCTTTGATCATCGACCCCAACAGATGATATGTATTTTGAAAAATACTATAGTTAATACAACCTTGATTCATAAGTAGCAGGCATTATTTGTGTTCTTGGCGCAACTAAATCAACAGGGATTTGGGTTGTTTTATGTTTATAGGGAGTGTATTTTTATAGAGACATTTTCTCTAAATATATTGACAAATGGCCACTCAAACAGTATCTCTTCATGTGTATCCGTAAGTGGAACTTGCACATTTTTTTCTTGGAAGGTACTGGTATCCTCAACAAAGTTGGGTTGTATAAAAAGGAAACATATCTAGTGGAAACCAACCTCTTCGTGCAAACTATGGAAACTTTAATCGAAGTCACACGATCTTGATCCAAGGGAGAGCTCATGAGAGGTGGGAGAAGTGATCTGCAAAATTCATGGGAGGTGGGAGAGGTGATTTACAAAGGTGCTTTTGCAAATTACTCCTCCCACCTCCTGAACGCTCCGTTGGATCAACATCGTGTGGCTCAGATTGAAGTTTCCATAGTTTACACGGAGAGGTTAGTTTCCACCTGATATGTTGCCTTTTAACATAGGTCTATGGTGTGGTCAACTCCAACTTTACCAAGTTGTTAATTCCAACTCCTTAATAAACTCGAGCCATCAGCGTGTCATCGAAAAGTTCTTTTAAATCCGAATCACCTAGTATATATAGATATTGGTAGGAATGTGACATAAAAAATGCTATCGTTGCTATATATCCCTCCCACCAACCATATCGTTACAATTTATCGTGTCTTTTCTTCTGACAACTCAATATATAAAAACTAACAAAATAATGACAGCAAGAAGGAACAAACCTTGTGTTTTTTTTTAAAAAATTCGGCCAAAATTAAAGACAGCCAATGCTCACACTCGGTCAAAAAGATATTTTGAAATTTTTCAGACAGATTAAATTTAAAGGTGAAGTTAAAATATGCATGTACCCTTAGTTCAGTTACAATTTCCAACTCACATGTACAGATTAGCTGTGCTTTGCATTCATATAAAATGTTCTCTAGCAGTGTTTTTTTATCAAACAAGCTATATAAAGCCAGGCGATAAAATCAGTGTTATCCTAAACGGCCTAAACGGGTAGTTTAAACGCTAAACGAGATAACACCGTCTACGTCGTTTAGCCTGTTTAAACACCGTTTAGTCCGCTTAAATGCCATTTAGCCCCGTTTAAACAACCGTTTAAACAGATTAAGCACTAAACGATGGTCGACCGAGTTGTCTACCGTTTCCGTCTAGGAAAACATTGGATAAAATGCATATATGCATTTACGTCTGAGAACAGGTAGACAGGTTGAGTAGATGTAATAAATTAATAACTTGGGAGGAGGTTTTCCTTTGCTAGCTACCAACATATATAAAAAAACAAAGTGAGCGATCCTGAGAATCAAAACTGAAAAGATACGCTAGCTACATAGCTATCGATGGACCCAACCCGTGGAATTGAATTATGATGCCGCCCTGACTTTACGAAGAGTAACCTGTGATGGTGATATACTGATATTGATGGATAAAATTACTCTCTTTGTTTTAAATTACTTATTATCATTTGCTTTTTAGATATATTCCATTCATTATATATCTAAACATAAATATATATACTTCAGCATTAAAAAACATGTACGTAGGTACATAATAAAAGAAATGTATTTAGAAAAGTCAAAAAACGATAAGTAATATGAAACAGACAGAGCTGTATCGCAAGGCATCATGCCATTAGCTCCCCTCGAAGGATGACAGTGACATGCAATGCAATGCGCGCACGGCCGGCGGCTATGGGGGGTCAATCATGCATCCAAACTCGGTTTCTTTCGTTCTCAGGCCAGCTGGGCGACAACAATATGATCTGCACAAAATTAAAGCAAATGCAATCAGATCTCCGCACGCATCGTTCGACGACCAAGCTGCCAGCTAGCAACTAAGTACGACGAATCGACGATGAAGCAGCCGGCCTCATCGAATATTATTTATTTTATGCATGTTCTCACCACTGCAGTGACCTGACAGTGATGAGTGAGTGTGCCAACTGATGAACGTAGAAACGCAACGAATTAAACGTAGGGTTGTGGTAATGGATTATAGCCCTAAAACACAGTCCTCGCCCAATCCTTAATTTAATTTGCTAGATTAAATTGGAGGACCCATTACCATGTAAGTGATGACGACGGCCTCCACCGAGTTAAAGCTAGCTAGCTGCACTTCCTACTCAACAACAAGTAAACAACAGCAACAACAACAACAACACACACCCTGCTATGTATACATGAGTATGCATATAATGCTGGTAGAGCGTGTGTAAGCACGTGCATCTACGTAAAATTGACCTTCAACAAAAAATTATATCAGGAGAGATTTCTCTATTTTGTAATTTCTTCATAGTTCTTATAGTACTTAATTTCTCTTTTCTATTTCAATCTTCAAGCACAAGATAAATTAAAACTTTACGCACATGCACTCTGTCCATTTACTTTTGTTGGAAGTTTTGGTTGGGCACCGTACCTAACATGGCGGTACCACCGAGACTTCTCCCGGCTATACATTTGTCATGCCGGTCCATCATCTATTTTCGTGCCAGCAGGATGTATATATTTTACTAATCATAGAAAACTATGTTTTTATACCCACTAAAAGTCTCATACCTATTTCTCTCCATCCTCAGTGTTGTGGCGATAGCCGAAGCTACCGAGCACAAACAATGAGAGGAAACAAAAGCTCAAGAACCAAAACCAGAATACTAAACAGAGGACAACCAAAAACTCTTTACTCAACAATAGATTTCTCAAAAGTCGATCCCCTTTACAAGTGCCGATCCGTCTCCTTTTATAGGGAGGCGAACGGACTTTTTACATTCCAAGAATACCCTCATGTGAAACGGATCAAAACAGAATGTGCTAGGCTATTTTTGGGAAATCTCCAATTAGGTCTCCACGTATCGGCGCTTCATGATGTCACGCCGCAAATCGCGGCGCCTTTCTTGTTGTCATCACGTACGCCTGTCGGGAGAAGACCTTCAATCTTTTGGAGACTCCCCTTTCGCCTGGCACCTTTCGTTACCTGAAATACGGGTCACATTCAAACTTGAAATCGTTAGATGTTAGAGGCGACGAAACCCCCCAAGCGAATCCTAGGCTAAGACTAACTGGGTGAGTAAGATTCATCTCTGGGGTTTCGTTGTGGGGAAAACCAAACAGCCTGACCGAGACCCTAACACCCTGGGTTATTCTGAGTCTATTTGGCGGCTCCGCAGGCGACGAAGGGTATTGGTCAAAAGACGGATTCTAAGAGATGAAAGTGGATTCAAGAACTCCTGGGGTTTCGCCGCTGAGCCTTTCGCATAAAACCTCAGGCAATTGAAAACACTCTTTTATTTTTGGTATACGAAAGGCTTGATACCGAATCCCCCAACAGAAGCCCCTCGATGGCGAAGCGCTTGCCTCGATGCAAACCTGAGCCAGCGAAATCCGGGGATCGAGAATCGAGGCGGAAGAAAACGCCTTCCCAGGCGTCGGTTCCCGAGGGCCTCACTTGAATTACCCAAATGCCCTCGAGCTGCTGCGTTTTACCGTTAGGTTCAAAAAATTTTGACCGTTGCATTTCACCCCCTATAAATAGATGGGGTCGATGCCGCTGTGAACCTGCTGCCACTTTCATCCCCTCTTCTCTCGTTTGATTGTTTCAGCTATCCCTCTTGCCTTCGCCTCCTGCGAGTCGCTCCAGCGGAAGCCCCGGTCGACTCGAGAGGTTAGTTTTCTCCCTGGCCTGAGTACATGTTTTCATTTTTTAGTTTCCGGAGCTACGCGCACGAGTCCGGTTTTTTAAGAGATTTATACAGCTCGCGTCAGGCACCCTGATATGGTCATGGAGGACGAAGGGTATCATCAAACCGTGGGGAGCAGGCGGCACCGCCGGAAGCTACGAAGGCCATCACGACGTCTTCCACTTCGTCATCCAGCTCGGAGTCTGGTAAGATCTCTGGCCTGGATTGGTCTGCTAGCTCTCGCGAGAGTGGCAGTACTTCATCCACCTCTAGTAGCGATGAAAGTAAAAGTTCGGGTGGTGGGAGTTATGTCGAAATAATGCTGAGCGACACAGATGCTGGAAAACGTGATGCCGACGTGGAGGAGGGCGAAATAGGAGAGGATGCTGATGCAGCCATTGAAGAAGCTGCGGAAGGGTCCGGAGAGAACTTAACTGGGGTGAAAGCTGACCTCCATGACTAAGTGAAGGCTCGGACCTGTTTTATTGGCCGGTCTTTGATGACACAAGGGGACCTGGATGCTCTGCAGCTAGAAGGTTGCTTCGAGCCCGAAATTTGTCGGTTACCTGGGAAAGAGACCACGCCGAAACCTCGAAAGAATGAGAGCGTGGTCTTTCGGGATTTCTTTACTACGGGGCTTCGACTTCCAGTCTCCAAGAAGTTTGCTGATATCTTGGCAGCTTACAATGTTCAGATCCATTAGCTGATGCCCAATTCCATTCCACAAGTGCTGAAATTTCTATGGGCCTCTCGGACCTTTGCTGGTTATAACGACGTGGAGACTTTCGTTCGCCATTTCGAGACCACTGGGCGAGGAAGGTTATAACAGTCGATGACGAAGAAAAATAAGCTCAGTATGGTTGTTGCACCTTTCAGACACGACGTCCTGGCAAAAATCAAGCTCTGGTGGAATTAGCCCCAGCATACAAAAACAAGTGGGCTAACCGATGGACCTCCTACTGGTTTTATGCCCCTATTGCAGTTGTGGGGCGAAACTCGAAGCAGGAGGAAGTGACATCATTTGACTTGGCAAGTTGTATGGTTGATTTGGAGGTCGAGCTGTCGCCGGAACTGACGAAGGCAAGTCGCTCATCAGCCAGCACATGTGCATTTTACCAGGCAACTCGCGTGATTACTACGCGGGACGCCCTCGAGGAGTTTGTGGCTGCCGATATTTGGCCGTGCCAGCCCCGATGGGGATCATGGGCATTTAAAGTGCAATGGCTGCCCGGGTTGGATCAAGATGTGCGAAGCCCCATATTCAATGTTAAACGACCTGCGGATAAATCCGACGAAGAGGTCGTAGCTGAGGCTGAAAGGAGAGTTGTCCAGATGATTGGAAATCTCACCCACAAAGAGTGGGAATGCGCCCAAAGGATTTTGAAACATCAGGGCTGGGTTAACCGTGTTTTTGATGAGATGGGTGTCACCTATTCCCCTCGCCCGATGTCCCCGACAGCCAACTAGAAGATGCAGCCGCCGGGTAACATTGGATCGGAGCCTGTCGAAACCTCGCGGAAGAGTAAGTCGAGTAGAATTGTTGTAACTGCGGAAAATGTTGCGAAGAACACCAAAGCCCAAGATGTCTTGGCCAAGCGAAAAGCGGATGCTGCTAAAGCTACCCTGCCTCCGCTTGCAGAAAAATCTACCAAGTTGTTGAAGGTTAACGAAACCTTGGCTCGTCGCAAGGCTGAGGCAGCGAAAGTGGCCGCGGCTGAAAGAGAGAAGAAAAAGGTTCACGACCCCTCCCCTGCTGCTGATGCGGAGAAGAGGGTGACTTCGAAGAAGAGGTCTTCGGAAGCCTCAGAGAGGGGAAAACGCGTTACAATTAAAGAGAAAGGTCCCGATGATGATGAGCCCTCTGGGAAAAGGGCACGGGCTGACCCGGTCGCGGAGACGGATGAAGACGTTGACATTCTGTCGACGCCTCAGATTCAACCTTGTACAACTTATCCACCGAAGGGGACTGCGCGGAATATGACGGAGGAGCCATCGACGGCAGGTCTGGCCGATCCTGAAGAACTAGAGGTGCGCGAAGTCAGGGGCAAGCGTGTGGCTGAAATGATTCAGAAGTAGATTGCCATGGCCGGCGCAGCCCCGAAGGAGCGCGTGGCCGGCCTTGTAGATGTTGTGGACGAGTCTGAGGACCTGTGCTACATCAATGACAATAGTACTTTGGTAATCAGGGATTCAGAAGTTCCCACTTTGCAGCCCCAAAGCAATCTAGAAGATACTGCGATGAATCCGGGTGAAAGCTCGGGTCTGAAGGCCCAGGACCCAATCGACTTGGATGCTCCGGGAATTGGGGAGTCCGCAGCACACGCGTCTCGTTCGCCGCCGCCGGTGTCAGATGATCTTAACGAGGCTATTGCGAAAGCTGCCGAGGAAATCACACCAGTGTCGGCGATGACATCCAACATTTTCCAGCTTGAAGACGCTGGTATGATACTTTTACTTAAAGATAATTTTTCGTGTCTTTACTAGAGAACATGTGTTCCGATCGCTAACGTCTTTCGTTTCTGTGTTGATTTTAGCGGCCAAGACTTTGGTCACTTTGAGCAACAAGGACAAAGAGAAAGAGGCTCTGCAGCTTGAAGCAGGCCCTTCGTCATTCAGAACAGGCCTTGACTCTATGTTGGTAGAACCCAGTACGATATAGCACTGACTGTTTTACTTATAGCATTTTTACTTGGTGCTTCCGCTATCGGGACTGCACGAAGGTGTCTGGGTGAATAATGTAACTGTTAATAATTTTTTGCAGATTTTGAGCGTTCCCTGGAGGGTTTAAACGCGGATGATTTGATGAAGACTGTGCGTGCTTATCTTTCAAAAGGTGTCGTCGCTTGTCAGAAAGGGTTTGAGAGAGCGGCTGCGGAGGCCAAGACTTCCCTTGAAAAGCAAAAACTTCTGGAGGACGAGAACCGACGCTTGAGGGAAGAAAATGAGAAATTGAAACAAGAGTCTCGTCAGCTGGCGGACCAACGCACTAAGCAGCAAGATGCCGTGGATGCTTTGAAGAAGGAGCTGGAATTGAGCTTGAAATGCTATGAAGAGCGTCGCACCAAATTGAAAGATATGGTTACTCAGTACGATGCGCAGAATATCCTTTTGGAGGCTAATGCCAACCTCATTGTGGAATGAGTAAATTGCGTTCACCATACAACAACTTGTAAAGTGGGTGCAAATTAGTCCAATAACTTGTAATATGCTTAATTTAATACAATAACTTGTCGGTGGGTGCGGATTAGTCCAAGAACTTATAAAATGATCGATCTCATACAATAACTTGATAGGTGGGTGCAAATTGGTCCATGAACTTGTAAAATGCTTAACTTAGTGTACACTTGATGTATCCGTAGTCTAAATGTTATCACAAATAACATATTTTCCAATACCAGACTAGAGTATACTTGCCTCAGAACAAGTTATTGTGCATTATTTGACAATTGATATTTGTGTTGTGATGGTAAAAAAATATTAGGGACCAGAACCTTCGATGTTATGTCTTTATTATCAAATTTTATACATATATTAAATTTTATTAGAAATATTTTTAATTTCATATTCAATAATAATTTCAAATTTGATTATATTATTTTTGTTCAGCTAGTAATAGGATATGGTAACTCGTACTAACAATTAATAAATTTTAGAAGTTTGACATAAATATTTTTGAAGTCTCATGTACTAGTTGAAAGACAAAATGAACTAAAATATTGAACAAAAGTCTCATGTACTAGTTGAAAGACAAAATGAACTAAAATAATGAAAATGAGTATGCATCTTTGAAGTTGTTGAATACACGAGTAAAGGTGTAGAAGAAACAAAAGGTCACATGGTGTCTTATGAACTTTAGTCTCTCGTAATCTAATGGCGTAGTTCGAAAACTTGATTCAATTTAACTAATAGAAAATAAGTAATGTATATACATTTGATTCAAAATTGACAACTTTAATTGACAAAAAATACTATTAGTTGGAAGAAAATTTGAATGCTACCTTATTTGTCTAATACATTATCATTTGTAAATTTGGACTATAGGTGCACCAATTTGCCAAGATATTACATTGAACCAAGTATTTTACACAAGTTCTTGGATCAATATGCACATATTTATAAAATTGTTATACTAATTTGATTATTTTACATGGTTTTGGACCAATATGCACCAACTCGATAAGTTATTGTACTAAATTAAGCATTTTACAACTTGTCGACTAATCCGCACCCACACGACAAGTTATTGTAGTAAATCGAGCATTTTACAACTTGTTGGACTAATCCGCACCCACCGACAAGTTGTTGTATGATGGGCGTAATTTACTCTTGTGGAATTGAAAAAGGTGAAGGGCGAGCTTGAAGACACTTTAGAGAAAAACGAAGCCTATTGCCATCAATGGGGGGCATATTTGGCGACAGCGTATCGTCATGCGCTAGAGGGCTTTGGTGCCAAGCCCAGGACTTTAAAATTACTGACAATATCTCGAGCTTTGTGGAGTGGTTGCACAGCGAGCTGAAGCTTCTACCGGAGACTATGAGCAAGATTGGGGATTATGGGGCAGCGACCTGCTCTGAAATGCTGTTGCATCTTCTCGGGCAACAGGGCAGCGACCATTTTAGAGCTTTTGGAAGTCGGGGCTCGTATTCCCTTCCCCCGACGATGTGCCAGCCCCAAGAAAGACAGTTGAACTGATTAACAAGATCATTCTTCACAACTTTTGGGCTAAAAGTGGGCGGGCGCACTCTCGGAAGAAAGTTGTGGACTGCTTGGCGAAAGTAAGACCTTTCAGTTTGCTTTGACTACGATCATATTTATTGAGCAATCTTTGCGCTAATGCTTAATGTTTTCTTCCTTCTCATAGTTCTATTTTGGGCAGGCGAAACAAGCTCTGTAGCTTCGTGAGCATCGAGCAACACACGGACCCGACGCAACCCTTGGGCCCTATGGACCCTACAGAGACTGGCCACCGAAGACGAACGATGACGCCGTCGACCAAGGAATCCCCGGAGCCCCTGACCGTGAAGCGTCTAATGCCGAAGGTGGCTTGGTGGATCCTGTGACTGGAGAAGCTCTGGCTCCTCTTCGTCACGAGGGATTGCCCTGGGACTCCGCCCCTGATCCAACCGTGTAGTTCTAAGCTGAACCCGAACTCTTTGGGGAATTGGCATATCGGCCACTTAGATTTTCGATGATCGAAATGTAAGTTTGTACATGTCGTGTTGACAGACTGGGTGCGAGGGCGTGGCGTTAGAGGTGTTGCCTGAAACTCTTTACCGCACTAGCACTTTTGAATGTTTCATGCTAAAGTTCTCGCCGCTTTCGACTCACTGTTTTCGGAAGAAAACGTCTCCCCCCTTCGGAAGCGGGGAGAACTAGAGCCCATTCGTTTTTACTTGTACCCGTCGAATTCATGCAGTTTCGGCTATGCTAGCCTATAAGTCTTTGTGCGATATGGTGAGATGAATTCATTTGCTTTTCGATTGTAATCTTTCGTTAAAAACGAGCTAGCCTGCGATGCGACGCCTAGGCATGAAACGCATTGCAGGACTAGAAGCTGTCTACCCCTATCAAATTTTACAGCTTTTGGGCTGTTTTTTGACAACGCACACTCTTTTCTGGCTTAGAATAGGTTTCTCTTTGTGACGCTAAGTGTCGCTTGCAACGACGTTTTCGCAAAAAATCGACGATTGCGGTGCCTTGTTCAGGATTCTTCGATTCGAGACTGAATCGCTTTTGCACGCCCTTTTTGGACGGGCTGCCGTGAAGGCAGCTCTTTGATGGATTGATTCTTGTGAATTATTTTGACTGCACCACTTGTGGGTGGGCTACCCTTGGGTAGCACTTTGATGCTCTCGCTTTCGGAGAGGGCTATTCGAAGATAGCACTTCAATTCATCCTCTTTTGGGATGGGCTATCTTAAGATAGCACTTGAAATTATGCGAAAGAAAACAACAAATCGTAGGGAGGAAGTATTTCATTCATTGGGAAATAAATTTTACATCAAGGTTGCCTCGTTAAAAACCTCACGCTCCAGGGTGGATTCCTCCCTATGTGAGGAAAAGAGTACCCACCTTGTTATTGAATTTAAAATGCGCGAAAGTAAAGACTGAAAAATGTAAAACTAGCTGAGTCCTCCGCACTTATAGTTCCGTGTGACGGACTTCTACTGAAACAAATTACGGGAAAAACTTGCACAAGTTGTCCACATTCCACGAATGTGGCAACTCCACACCTGTCTCATCCTTGAGACGCAAGGCGATTATCTCGAACAGAGCTTGAGACCACATATGGTCCTTCCCAAGCAAATTGGAACTTGCCTATTGCATCGGCATTCTTCTTTCTCTTCAGGACGAAGTCTCTCACCTTAATGTTTTTGAGGGATACCTTCTTGTCTCTCCACCTCCTGGTTTCTTCTTGATATTTCAACAGGTTCTGAACTGCGTCCAGCCTGTCGATTTCCACCAGGTCCTTGTCAACTTCTTCATTCTCGCGAGAGCTTCCTACCAAAACTCTAGCACTTTCGTTGGCGAGCTCTTTAGGGCACATTGCTTCGGCCCCATACAACAGTCTGAATGGAGTGAACTTGGTGGTTCTTGACTCTGTGGTGTTATGCGACCAAATGACCCTCGATAACTCATCCGCCCACTTTCCTTTCTTCTGCTCGAAAAGGCATTTCTTTATGGCTGAGAAGATTTGCCCATTGGCTCTTTCTACTGCGCCGTTGGACTGAGGGTGGTACACAGATGCGAAGCAGAGCTTTGTTCTGATTGAACGACAATACTGCATGAAATCCTGGCAATCGAATTGCTTCCAATTGTCAATGGTGAGC
This sequence comes from Cenchrus americanus, assembly GCA_947561735.1. Classification (NCBI taxonomy): domain Eukaryota; kingdom Viridiplantae; phylum Streptophyta; class Magnoliopsida; order Poales; family Poaceae; genus Cenchrus; species Cenchrus americanus. The sequence continues at coordinate 41,187,277 of OX387242.1, read as the reverse complement.
TCTCTGGGCACTCCTAATCTACAGATGATTTGCTGTCAAAAGAATTTTCTGATGGTGGTTGAGGTGATGGTAGCGAGGGGTCTCGCCTCAATCCACTTGGTGAAATACTCGATTGCAACCACCGCAAACTTGAAGTTGCCCTGGGCTGTTGGTAGCGGCCTAACGATATCCATTCCCCAGCGTTGTAACGGCCAGGTGGGCGTGATGAGCTGCGATGGAGCACCAGGCCTTCGCTGATGCTTTGCTACGAACTGGCAAGCTTTGCAAGTCCTGACGATGTGCTCAGCATCCTTTATCGCCATTGGCCAATAGAAACCCTACCTAAAAGCTTTTTCGGCCAGGGCTCTCGCTGCTATGTGTGATCCACACATTCCTCCATGAATTTCCTTCATGAGCTCGATGCCTTGGTCCTGAGAAATGCACTTTAGCAATGGTGCACATACTCCCAACTTGAACAAGATGTCATCCTTAAGGATGTAGCCCTTGGCCCGCGCCTGCATCCTTTTGAGGTCGTGGGTTTCGACCGGCTCATAGTGTCCGTAAAGAAAAGCGATTATGGGAGCTCTCCAGTCCAGGCTAGCAATTGCGTTGACTGTGCTGAGCGGCTGTTTGTCCCGCCTTGTAGACGGGGCGGTCAGGATCTCAAAGAATACATCTGGAGGCATCGCCTCCCCCTTGCAGCTTTCTTTGCGAGCTCGTCGGCTTCACCATTGTTTTTTCTGGGCAAGTGCTCGATGGGTAAACCCCCGGAAATGCCTTTCTAATTTGCGCACGTCTACGAGATACTTGACTAGCTCCGACTCCCTGGCCTCGCTTTCTTTATCCACGTGGTCCTTGATGACCTTGGCGTCACACTTGACCAGGAAATTGCTGGCCCCTAGGGCTCTCACCTTGTGAAGGCTCAGCAGTAAAGCTTCGTACTCGGTGGTGTTGTTGGTGCACCTGTCGGATGGGTCTTTGTAGTCTAGTCTTGCGGTGTATCTTAGCTTGATACCCGTCGGTGAGGTGATGATGGCTGCGATGGCAGCACCTTTGCGCGCCCAGGCTCCGTCGCATATGATCTCCCAAACCGGCACCAACTCTTCATCAGTAGTAACACTGCTTGGTGAAGTCCAATCTACGATGAATTCCGCTAAGACCTACGACTTGATTGCCGACCTCTTTGCAAAATCTATTGTATGCTCGGACAACTCAGTTGCCCACTTGGCAATTCTGGACGAGGCCTCCTTGTTGATGAACAAATCATTTAAGGGTTGATCCGTGAGCACGGTGACCTTGTGTGCCTCGAAATAGTGCCTGAGCTTTCGCGTGGACATAATCACCGCGTAAGCGATTTTCTCCAGCTCAGAATACAGCAGCTTGGAGCCTGACAGGGCTTCGGAGACAAAATAGACGGGACATTGAAGCTTTCCTTTTTCGGCCTCCACCTCTCGGTCCAGAGAGGCGCTAACCGCAGCTTTTGAAGCGGCCATGTACAAGAGAAGTGGCTCCGATGGCGAGGGTGAGAGAGTATTGCCATTTTCTCGATGTACTCCTTGAGCTCGGCAAAGGCTTTGCTTTGCTCGGGGACCCCACTCAATCATGCCCTTGCCCTTTAGTGCTTTGAAAAACGGGAGGCTCCGCTCAGCAGATCTTGAAATGAATCTGTTTAAAGCTGCTACCCGGTCGTTCAGTTTCTGAATGTCCTTCTTTGTCTTAGGCTCTTCCATCTCTCTGATTGCTCTTATCTTGTCAGGATTGGCTTCAATTCTTTTGGCGGAGATGAGGCATCCCAAATTTTTTCCTTTCGTGACCCCGAACACGCACTTCTCTGGGTTTAATTTCAAACCAGCCCGTCTCATGTTGGCGAAAGTCTCAGCCAAGTCACTTACGTGGCTGGCCCGGTTGGCGCTCTTGACGATGAGGTCGTCGACGTAGGCCTGAATGTTCCTGCCAATCTGCGGCTTAAACACTATCCCAGTCATTCTGGTGAAAGTCGAGCCAGCATTTTTCAAACCCTCTAGCATTCAGATGAAACAGAAGGTTCCAAAGGGTGTGATGAAACTGGTTTTTTCCTCATCCTCCTTTGTCATTCAACACTGGTGATACCCAGAGAAGCAATCTAACAGAGACATGACCGTGGCGTTGGCCGCATAGTCCACAACCTGATCCATTCGTGGCAATGGATAGTTGTCTTTTGGCGTAGCCTTGTTGAGATCAGTGAAATCGATACACATTCGCCATTTGCCATTCTTTTTCTTGACCGGCACCGTGTTGGCCAGCCACTTGGGGTACATGACCTCGCGGATGACGGTGGCGTCAAGGAGCCTTTGAACCTCCGACTTGACAACTATTACTTTGTCGTCGGACATCTTCCTTAGTTTCTGCTTTTGCGGCTTGACCGAGGGGTCGATGTTCAATTTGTGTTCGATGAAGTTTCGGTCCACACCTGTGAGATCCTTGGCGGACTAGGCGAACACATCTTTGTTCTTCTGGAGGAATTGAACTAGGTTTGCTTCCTCATCTGCCGAAAGGTCAGAGCTAATGACGACGGTCTGATCCAGGACCATTGCGTCTAATAGGACCCTTTTAGTGTCACAGTCCGACTGCATGCTAACTTTCTCTCTGTCTGCTTTCGGCTGCTTTTCCGCCTCATTGCTCTCGACCGCTTCGTCGAGGGCGTGCACATTTCGTTGTCCTGGGGTGCGGCCTCTCTCTAGATTGCGGCCGTCGTTTTGGTGACCACAGATTGTGATGACCCCTAGCGTCGCCGGGATTTTCATGCACAAATAAGCCTGGTGAAATTGCCTCAAACTTGTTGAGGAACCCTCTGCCCAAGATGCCATTGTAGGGATAATACATCTCCACGACGTCGAAAGGATAGATATTTTGTTCTGGCGTTCTGGACTGTTCCGAAGGACACCGGGAGAACCACTTTGCCCAGCGCATGGATGACGCGCCCTCCAAATCCATACAGAGGTGTGTCTGGGGGTTGCAGCTGATCTCTATTGAGCCCCATCTTGTCGAAAGCATCGGCGAAGATAATGTCGGCTGACGAACCATTGTCCACCAGAAGCTTCCCCAGAGTCTAACTCGCTATGTTCGCTTCTATCACTAGAGCGTCATTGTGGGGGAAGCCTTGTAGCCTTACATCTTCCTTTGAGAAGGTGATTGGTATGTGAGACCATCATGTTTTCTCGACTCTTCCCTCCACACAAATGTTCTGCACCTCGCGGAAGTAGTGCTTCCGTTCCTTTTTGGTTTCAAACTCCAAAGCGGAGCCTCCTGAAATTGGCATTATGGTTCCGACGGATGGCAGGGGATCGCTCTGACCCTCAAGCTTGGCTGGCAACGGTGGAGCTGAGGTGCCTTTGTAAGGAGGAGGCGGCGGAGCAATGGGGTGTTGCTCGATGGGTCTGCGCTCAATATTCTGAGCTTGGAAAGTTTGTGATTGCCAGGGTGGGGTTGAGGGTAGGTGGAAAGAGGTGGTTGGAATTGAGGTGGCTGGAAAGGATTAGCGAAAGAGGTTCGCCCAAAGTTAGAGTTTTGCCACGCCGGAGCAGAGTGGTTTACGGCGCTCGCTCTCTCCTTTTCCTTCCCCTCCTCCTCGAGGATGGCCTCAAATCTTTTCTTGTCTGGGCAATAATTCGAACTATGGCCATTGTTTTCCTTATGGAAAATGCAATACCACTTTCTTTTCTCATGTTGGCCTCGGCCCCTGCCGTGACCCCTGCCTCTGCCGCCGCCTCTCCCGCCTCTGCGGCCTCCCCCTTGACTGTAGTGTGGTGGACTAGGTGGGTTGGGGACCAAACTCTGTGTATCGGCCTGTGGATTGGGGTTTTCCTGGGCGTTTTCGCCGTCCAGGCCGAATACGCCCCGAGGGTTGGCGTGCGAGGCCTTTCTGGGATTGGGCCATTCCTTCTCGCTGGGTTGGTTTGCTTTTGCGGACTTTTCTGCTGAGATTGCTCTTCCATGCACATCCTGAAGTCATTGTCCGAGCGACAGTACTTCTCGAACTCTTCGTATAGGCGTTGGATCGTCCTGGGCCTTTCGCGCATGAGGTGCGAGCGAAAGTGGCCGGCTCTCAAACCCACGATTGCAGCGTTAATAGCGACAGCGTCCAAAACATTTGGCGCCTAGGCTCTGAGATGAACGAATCTCCTGAAATAGTTTTGGATAGGCTCCTTGTCCTTCTGCTTGCACGAGAAAAGGTCGCTCTCTGTAAGTTCTGAACGTTGGAAACCCTGAAAGTTTGAGAGAATCCGCTGCTTCAGGTCATCCCATCCGTGAATTACACCTGGGCTTAGCAGAGAATACCACTGCGCTGCCGCCTCGTCAGCAGCGATGATGAAGGATTTCACCAGTACAGAGTCGTCACCACCGGCTGATAGGATAGCAGCTTCGTAGCTCATTACGAATTGCCTTGGGTCGGACTGGCCCGAGTATTTGGGTAGTGGGACTGGCCTGTACGTTTGTGGCCATGGAGTGATCTGAATTTCTTGAGACAAGGGGGATTTGGGATCCCAAGATCTCGTGCGGATGGTATGAACCTCCTGATGCGAAGGACCCGACTCGAAAGGGCTCACGAAAGGGTTGCGGCTGAAAGTGGTGTGCGGAGGGGGCTGGGTGAAAAACTCAGTGCGCTCATTGGAATTGGACTGGTTGGGAATAGTGTACTTGGGTGAGGGTTGATTGAAACTTAAGGATTGCTTTGCTTTTAAGACACGCAACTCCTCCTTCAAGCTGGCAATCTCTGCTTTTTGCTTTTGGATCTCAGCTTCGTGCTGTATTGCTAGCAACCTCTTCTTGGTTCTAGCTAGTTCTTCAGCCTCCCTACGCAGCTTGGCCAACTCCGCCTCGTGTGCGGCGCCGGACTCTGGGAGCGCCTCTCCCTAGGTGAGCAAGGTAGAGGGGTTCAGCTCTTCGTCGAGGGACGATGAAACCCCTTTTGTAGAATTGGCGGTAGTTCTCTTCTTCCTTGTGGACATTCTGGGTTTGTTACCCTTGAAAGTCATGAATATCGCCGGATTTTTTTTTTCTTTCATCATCATTTTTTTAAAATATTCCCCTTTGAACTCTAAAACTGCACCGTACCTACCTCCTCCCCCATGCTTAGACATTGCTCGTCCTCGAGCAAAGAGGCGAAAAATAAGGTAGGTACCGGAGATATTTTTCCTTGGAGAGATACTTGAAATCTTCAACGTTGGCACCGTCTTGCGATCTTCCTTGAATTGATGATCCATTCTCAACGATAGGTTGTGGTCAAGGAGGTAATCACAAAAGATGATATTTGGTTTAAGGGTGGATATCCGGCGAAGTTTGTGAGATCACCGATGCGGGGATACACAATGCACGGATAAAAGGCTAGCAAAAAGATAGATACGCAAAAATGGAATGACCAACTTCTTAGTCTCGGGCCAGAGAAATGATGGCTTGCAATAACTCACTCAAAAATAAATCTTGTACACTAAGGTTTATGCACTCAAATATACATAAGGCTCTGGATAGGTTGAGCAACACACAAGTGATATTTGTGACAAGGTTAGCAATATTTTTGAGCATAAAAGACATCTTTAATCTATTCATAACTTGAGAGCACATAAAACACTATGGGTCTTTATTTTAATCATAACCTCCGCTGAAAATTAAGCTAGTATTTAAATAAATTCAGATCTGTATTTTTAAGAGAGCACTAGCTTAAACATGCATAAATCAATTACAAAGATGAACAAAGCTGCAATTTTAATCATATATCATCATAGCACGAATTTTGTAACTTTTCCAATGATATAATCAAGGTGGTGTCTTTATTAATGGTGACATCAAGTTGAAATACAAACTGAAAATAAACAAACATGCTTGCTGAAATTTAAATAAAAACAGAAAATACTACGCAAACACACATAAGCAAAAGCTGAAAATTACGAGAGAAAAAGAAAAGAAAAGAAAACTAAAGTTCCTAAATCTTCTAGTCCTCCGCCGGTGGTTGATGTTGATAATCTTGATAATAATACCCTTGCTCATAATACGATTGGACGCTTCCTCCGATGAATTGATTTGGCTCCACAAGGTGAAGGCGTCCAAGTTCGAAGGCGATATTTGCGTTGCCTTCGCCGAGTTGAGCTGCGTTAGCTTGGATGATCGCGATGTTTTGAGCATTTCTTGCAGCATACCCTACAATAATGTCCATGCTTTGTTGTGGTTGGGGATGATGAGCGTAGGACTCCGCGAAGTTAGCGTTGGGCACAACATAATTTTGTGGGGGTACCGGTGCACCACCCCCCATGCTTGTCCTTGTGACCCTCCGTAATAACTTGGCGGAGGAGGGACCCCGCCGAATGGTTGCACATTGGGTTGTGCTCCACTCGCTTGTGCGGAGGATGTTCCCTCCTCTACGATTCTTCCTCTTTTGTTCTTCCTTGCGGGGACAAGTAATCCCTCTTCCAACCAATCTTCCCTTCCTTCGGTGAAAAGCCTAAGCCTCTCATTCGGAAGGGGTAGGTTCACTATGGCCAACCGATAACCTCCTCTCTCATCTCCACTAATGTATTTGCCTTGCCGCAAATACTCAAAACCGAGAGAGGTACCACGCAAAAGGTGAGCGGGGTTTCTTGCGATCCCCGACCGCAAGGAAAAGGCCAACATGGAGAGGTAACACCCCGAACCAATATTACCCGCCCCCGATGTTGCTTCACAACACCAACGGTTGATCATGAGGTAAGAGGGGTCTATTGGCTGCCTGGCAATTAAAGCCGAGTATAGCCAATTCAACTCCGTGTCGGTCACCTTTGTTTCCTTCATCCTCCCCAATACCCTCTTGCACATCCAAGAGTGAAATATCCGGATAATGGGGTTGCGGATGCAATTGCGTTGTTGATGGGCTTCTCACGGAGATCATGTTCCAAAATCCCGCCAACATGCCGGGTGGCACGTCAACTTTCTCGGAGCTCCCTTGTGGAATCCAAGCAGCTCCCTAACGTGCTCGTAGGGAACCACTTGTTGGATTCCCTCCAAACGGAATGACAAGCTTTGCACCCCATCATCATCAACGATGGGTGCAATAGTCATCAAAATTTCCAAGGCGTAACCCAAATGGGTGTCCACCGATATTCCGTTGGAGAACCGCACCCATCCGAGGTGCCCCAACATATAGTATATGTCGGTGCAAAAACCCAAGGTGTAGAGTGCTTGGTCGTCGAACTCGACGTTCGGCACAAGCCTCTTCTCAAGATTGGCGAGCCTCTCCTCCTCCTCCGCCGACAAGATGATGAAGCCGTACGAGGAGTGTGTCGGGGTGTAAGGAGGTGGTGCGGTTGAGCGAGTCGATCGTCATGGTGGCGCGGGCTGCTCCTCCGTGTACCCACGAGGTTCGGTGAACCTCATGGAAGTGCTTCTTGCAGCCCTCATACCACCAAGGAGGAGAGCATCGTTCCTCCTCGGTGGTGCCGTATCCGTCTCCATGCTCCGGGGAGACTCGGAAACCGAGTGCCTCCTCGAAGACGTGGTTGATGACGGCTTGGATGACGACGAACTCTTCTTCTTGGAGAAGAGACTTGTGGTCTTCTTCCACATGGTTGCTGCACTCTTTCTTCAACTAAAATTCCGGGTTGCAACCGGTAAACTAGGCACTTAAACTCTTTGCTTCGGATGTGGACTTTGAGTGGATTAAGGATGTGGATTTTTTCTTGAGCTATCAAGCTTGGGATGGTTGGCTATGTCTACGGAGGTTACGAGCACACAAACTTGAACACACAAACAAGGGAAGGAGAGGGAAGCTTGCTCGCAGAAAACGGGAGCCGGGGGGCTCCTTAAGTAGGTCGGGCGGCCGGCACGGGCCGGCCGGCCCGGGGGTCTCCTGGCTCCTCCCCGCCGCGTCTTTCTCCCAGCACGATCATTTCGCCTCTGCAACTTTCCTGCCCGCGTGCTCCACGAGTTGCACCGCCCAAACGCTCTCGTCCACTCCTTTTCTTGAATTATTGGTCCTCCCACTTGATGCTCCATGCTTTGGGTCATGTCCATGCTCCCTAGCTCCACTTGCTTCACATGCCACCATGAAAATCCTGCAAAGTTGATGCTTGCTGCCCACCATGCTTGTCCTTTGCATGTGGAATTGGTGAAAGTTGATAAAAGGGAATCCAATGGTGCATGCATGATTAATTCAAACTAGATTGCCTCCATTTAGGTGTGTTTAAGGTTAAGCACTCCTCTAATTCGAAATTTAAAATATTTTTCAGAGCCATGCAAGAGCTCAAGCATAATTTTAGAGAAGTTTTTAAACCATTAAAAACAAATGTAAGTCGAAAATATTTTTCGACTACGTCGATTTCGGTCTCACCGGTATAGTTTGCTTTCATCGGTTGAGAGCGAACATTTTCCCGCTTGATCATGGGGGCATAGGTTTAGGTTCTAATTTTGGCTAAATAAGAAAGATTTTGAATAAAACAAAATTAGAATAGGCTTAGAAAAATTCTAATCCTAGAGAAACCAAGGATAAAGATTTTTAAAACCAACCAAAAGCTTTGATTTCTAGGTTTACGCGAGTCCTACCACGTGCTGAATTTTATTAACACTTAAACATAAATCGTGGCTCTACTCGTGTGGTTTTAGCATGAAAAATAAGTCAACCTCAGCACCATAATGAGGGTGAAAGGTTGAGTTAAGGTTCTGAAATTATTTGGTTGAGGTTTCTCGAAAAGAAAAGAATCAAACAAGCACATAGGAGGGTTCATGCAAAGGGTTTATGATAAAGCAAACATTCAATCAAGAATTATGTCTCTAATATTGTTCAACCACTTCTAAGTCTAATGTCTTTGCGTAATAAAACTCAAAAACTAAATTATTAAAAAATACTCGAAAAACCTGGAATCGGGTTGTCCTCCCGGTAGCTTATTCTTGACTCGACGAAACGGGTTGCCTCCTGCCTAGCGCTTCGTTTATAGTCTATAGCTAGACTTCTTCACTTGATTACTCCGGATCAACGCTCTTTGCGGGCGTTGCAATCTTGGGTACCCACTTCCGCACCATCTTGGGCGCGGGCTTGTTTTCCGGCTTAGTTGGCTTAGTCATTTTTTTGGTCTTCACAGGCGGCTTCTCTTCCTTTGTCTTGACGGATGCAACACCTTCTTTGATTTTCGTTACGTTCATTTTTTTCGGCCCCTTCTTCTTTTTCAGCCGCTTCGTTTGTTTTGGTTTGTTGACGGTGTATTTTGGTGCACCTAGCATGTTCATTACACTTTGGTTTGGATTTGATTATGGAACTAACCCGCCACTAGGCACACTAATCATATAACAAGTTCATCTTTGTGCATGCATTTGGAAGTGTTATGTTTATGTAGGAAATCATGGACATAAAGGACGGATTCGCAATAAGTTCAAAGGAGCATTCATGGAGTCTTGTTCGTCTTCATGAGCTCGCTGAAATTACTTCCAATGGTGGTGAGGACCGAAGTGCTACGAGGAACACCCCGGGGATTGAAGCGTAAAAGATCAAACTTCATGCAAAGAAAGCCTCCATCTTGATCGCGAGGATAACGGCGTCAAAATCATCCAAGTGGAGGGGGCAAAGTAGATAAGTGCACGAGGACCCACGGAGCAAAAAGGGCGACCGAACCGGGCCGAAGGCGGGCACTGGGCCGGCCGGCCCCTGTGCGGGCCGGCCCAGCCCACTTCGGGCACCGGTTCGGTCCCGTCTTCCTTGCCCTCGAAGGATCTTCGATCCTAAAACCCCCGACACGCCGCCAACACCGGGGGGAGGAGTCATTCGCACCAGAAGGCCATCCACAAGCTAGAGAGAGAGGAGGAGGATCTCCGGCGGGGGATCAACCACCTCGAAGGAAGCACCCTCTCGTGGAGAAGGAGGAAGACACCGGCGGAAGGGAAACCATGATCAACGGTGCCATGATCAGCACCTTGATGGGGTAATCTTCTCATTCGTCCATGGGTTGTAATCGATCGTGAGATGTAATCGCACTTTGTTGGATTATCTATCTATCATCTTGTGTTGAATTTACTTTAATGCTTAAGGCTTGCAACCGTGCCGTAGAGGGAGTACGAGCTCCAATGCTTCCTTGGATCCATTCAATACGCCGTGGCCATCAAAGGTCTAGTCATGAATACCTTCGCGTAGTGACGGTACGAGAGGAGGGAAAGGGCGAAACCGTGGTCACATCCCCGATAGATTAGATTGGTTTTCATGTCTTTAAGCGATTGCATGCTCTAGTATCGTAGACCCGTGGGCGAGTGTCTTCTATCTTGATCGTTTATCATTCTCTCTAGTGTAGTTTAGTGTTTTCTAGTATAATAGTAGTTAGGGTTTTAGTAGCTAGTGTGTCGTTGTTGATCGAACGCTTGTAATCCCCTTGCTCCGCGGATTGACAAGAACCTTGGGAATCCCGTGGTGAAAAAGGTGTGGGGTCCGTACGCTTGCGGATCGTAGAGGGATACGTCTTTTATCCGTCAACATGGTTCTCCCTTCACTCCAATCATGTTGCATGCCTCAATCCTTGGACGGAACTTGAAGGAACTCTTTTCTCCGTTGATATCGAACATGATCTCCCCCCTTGCCAACATCAATAGTAGCTCCCACGGTCTTGAGGAACGGCCTCCCTAGGATGAGCGGCGGCTTCTCCCTCTCTCCCATCTCGAGCACAACGAAGTCGACGGGGATGAAGTGGTGTCCAATCTTCACGGGTACATCTTCAGCAATGCCCAAGGGATAGCGAATGGAGTTGTCTCCCAACTCCAAACATATTCCCGTAGGCTCCATCGGTAGGCGTAGCTTCTCGAACACATCCCTCGGCATGACGCTCACACTAGCTCCAAGGTCGCATAACGCCTTCTCGAAGTTGAAAGAACCAACTGAACATGGAATTGTAGGGCACCGGGGTCTTTTTGCTTCTCTAGCCCATTAGCAATAGCCGCACTACACTCCTCGGACATCTTGACATGATCTACCCCGAGTGTTGCTATCTCATATTTATTTGCAAGTATGTCTTTAAAGTAACGAGAATATGTAGGTACTTGTAGGGCATCTAGTAATGGCATGTTGATGCTAAGTCTACGCACAACTTCCACAAACTTCTCAAAGTGGTTGTCAAGTTTACCTCGGAAGTAGTGTGGCTTGAGTTGCGGTATCCTCGTGTCTTCCTCCGGCATCTCGAATTCGGGTTCCTCGGTGACGATCCCCGTAACCTTCTCTTTAGCAATTCCTTCCACCTCAGTGGATGGTTTAAGCTTCCTTGCTCCCGCGGAACGTTCGGATCTTCGGTCTCCTTCCCCGAACGCGTTTGAATGGCCTTCGCTGATTCGGGACATTTGGGTTGTCCGGAAGCTTCCCTTCATCATTAGTGAGGGCGCCCCGCAAGTTGTCCAACTTGCGTCTCGAGCATCTTCATCATGTTGAGCACTTGATGATTGGAACTTCCGACCTCCGTCACTTTGCTATCGATGTTCTCCAACACCTTGTCTATGGTCTTGAACTTGGTGATGGTGTCCTTGTTGATCTTAGCTTGCTCATCCATGAACTCCTTCAATTGTATACGAAGCGGAACCGCATTAGGAATAGATGAGCTTGCATTAAATTGAGGCCTACCTTGCCCGTAGCGGAAGTTCGGCAATTCTCCCTTCCTCATGTAGTCGAGCACTTTGGCTTCCTCCGGACAATCTTTGCGGACATGGCCATACTCTCCACATTCTCGCATGTGGACCTTGCTTCAGCGGCCTTCAAGTCTTGAGCCTCTTTCTTTTCCATCTCCATCTTCTCCAACCTCCTCATGAGCGAGTCGATCTTGCCCTCAAGTATGTCTTCCTTCTCCACTTGCAAGACTCCTTTGACGTTCCCCATGGGTTGAGCCGGATGTAGGCGCCCGGATGACGCCCACGTGTCATTATCCGCGACCTTCTTGAATAGCGTGAAAGCTTCCGTCGGTGTAAGCTCGATGATAGATCCTCCCGCTGATGCATCGATGATCGTCCTTGACGCCATGGTGAGCCCTTGATAGAACTTTTGCACGAGGTCTTCTTTCGGGAACTTGTGATGTGGAACCGCCCGGTGTACTCGTTGAAGCGCTCGAATGCCTCCGAGATAGTTTCGTAGGATATTGAACAAAGGTGGCAATCTTATTACGCAAGCTTTGAGTTTTACCCGGTGAGTAGTATTCCTTCATGAAAGCCTTCATCAACGTGTTCCAATTTTGCACCGTCTCCGCCGGTTGAGAGTGGAACCATTGCAAAGCCTTCCCGAGTAGTGAAAACGGAAAAAGCCTTGCCCTCATTTGATCTTGAGTCACCCCATCCATGTTGAAAGTCGACATAGTTGAATGAATGCTTGGAGGTGAAGGTTCGGATCCTCTTTGCCGGTGAAGGGTGAATGTTGCACCATGCGGATTGTTGAGGTCTTGATCTCGAACGGTCTTCCGATCTCCTCGAGGTTCAAGATTGGTAGGTCTATGATGTACGGGGTGCATAGCTCCCCGATCTTGCGTTCTTCCGGTGGTTGGTCACCCATTGGTGGAGGTCGATTCTCCCGCGGACTTTGAGGTGGTGAATTCTTCGGAGATTCCTGCGATCCTTTGTCTTCCGACTCCGAATCTACAAAATCCGGCTTTTTAGCTTGATGTGCTTCGCGTCTCCTTAGCTCGTAAAGTTTTTTCGGATCATCCACAAAATTATTGGGTTTGTTGGAGAGGTAGCCGTCCATCTCCGTTAGGGTTAGCAATAAACAAAGTATGCAAAAAACTAGAAAACAAAAACAAATCTAAAAAGACTAGAGTTAGACAAACTAGATGAGATGTAATTTGAGGATGATCAAAATTTAGTAGATGCAAAAATAAAAAAAAAGAAAACTGAAAATTACAAAAAGGCAATAAAAAAAATCAAATCTTGATCACTTGTTCCCCGGCAACGGCGCCAGAAAAAGGGGCTTGTTGACGGTTGATAATTGTATCAAAGTTCGTTCGTGACTCGCAAGCGTACAAGTCTCCCGTCGTAGTCAAGGGACCCTTCTTCCCTCGAGTGGTGAACCCAAGGTATCGAATCCGTGGAACAAATGTGTGACGCAAGACTTAATCTATTAAAGCCAAGTAACTTCAATCTTCGATACAACCCTAATGCATCTAAGTAAAAGACACAAAATGAATCTAATCTACTAAAGACCGGAGAGAACAAAGTAAGATTGGGTAGATAAACCGATCTAGAAGGATCGGGGTAAGCCTTTTGTTGAAGTTCCAAGCAAGAGAAGAAGTAACAAATCGAATCTTAATAGAAGCCTCTTTAAATCGTGGTTTCCCGTCCAAATCCGAAAACATCCGCCTTTCGAGACCCCCGTTCTGTCACAACGTATCCCTATTCATGCGGGGAGCTTAGGGCGAGTCAAAAGACAAGTCGAGATTCTTTCGGAAGATCCGCGTGTACCTCTAGCCACCGCGGCTACAAGAACACCCTATGTAATCTATCTCGAGAATAGAATTGGAATAAGCAAAGCCGATCGAAAAACGAAATCTTCGAGGAAACACTTGATCGCTGGGAAAAGATTCAACTTGATAATTCAACTATAACAATGATACATACACAAGATCACCACCGGGATCCTTCCTTGATCTTGCTTCTAGCTCCGGGAACTCCGACGTGGTCTTCCGTGCAAGGTTCCCACGTCGGCTAGGGAAACCCTAGTCAACTAGCTCGACCCTCTCCTCTCCGAGATGGTGTCCCTCTCTTCTCTACTTCTCGGCGGCCGAAGACGAAATCTTCTCGCGTGGCTCTCGGTCGGGGGACTATAAATAGCCCGATTGGCGGCTAGGGCAAAGGAGAGCGTGTTTGGGCCCAAAATGGGCCCGGGGCCGACCGGATCGGGGCCGGCCGGCCGGCACGGGCCCATTTAGGCCCGGCCCCGTGGGCTCCTTTGCCCCACGTCGGTTCCCTTGCTTCCGGATGTTTCCCCCTTCGCATGTAGGTCCATGTCGTCGGTTTCTCTCCGAATTGGACTCAACTCCTTGTCTTGCAAGATTCGAAGCACTTTTCTGGTCAGGTCCCTGGAGTCTGTCGTCTTCTCGGATCAAGTCCCCGGCTTCTTGGAGTTAAGTTTGCTTCATTGCATGACTTGTACGGGGCTTCAAGGTCTTGTCATGAGGTGCTTGATGAACTTATCCCGAAAGTCTTGCATTTAACACTAAAACCCTGCATAAACATTAAACTCCAAAACCGACATGCACATGTGAACTTGTTATACCACGGGGGTTAGTACCAATGGATAAGGTATAAAACTCATGCCAACACCGAAGGTAAACTCATGGCTAGGTTGACGGATTTTCACCGTCAACACCGGCCGCACCCTAGCTACACCAAAGATAGAAGGCTTGTCATTGCTGCCATTGTTGGATTTGCTCTGAAACGCCTCCTCAGTCCCAGTGCGCAGATCTACTCTACCCACCCCCACGAGGTGCACCTACTTGGAACGTGAGGTCAGTAATGGAGGAGCACATAGGGCCACTAGGCCCATGGGCCTAGGTGTTGGGCTGTTTCTTACATACTATATAGTATATAATACTGTAGCAATGAAGGTCCAATCTAGCTTTTAATCTTCCACATAGTGGCCCTAGGTATGAATTAGGCCCAGCTCTGCCCCTACGTGCGGTAGCAGCCGCTACCGCTCCCCATTGCCGCCATGAGCTATGAGGGGCCGCTACCGCTCCCCATTGCCGCCATGAGCTATGAGGGGCACGTGGAGGGGAAGGAGAGAGGGGTAGTGAGACCTTGAGGAAAGGGGCTCACCGGGGAGGGAGAAGGTCGAGCTCTCGTCGTGGAGGGAGTGGAGACAAGGAAGATAAAGGGAGAGGAGTGGGCGTGGGGATGAAGGAGGTGTACTGATAAGATGGGGTGTGCACAGACGTAAAGTTCATTCCGGATGCGTGACGGGTCAAAATTGGAGTGGATGATAATTTTGGATCCGCCAACTTTATCACTAACTGCTCGTAATACAAACCGATGGCGGGTCATGTCACCTCCAGATTTTCAAACACGCCGACGGTGTGATAGGGTGGTGGTGATGATATTTCTCTCTAGCAGCGCGTGTTTTCAAACTAGCTAGCTATAAGCAGGCAATCAAATCAAATGCGCAAGCATGTGCATGTACGTCTGCAAACACGCAGACAATCCGTAGAGTTACCTGTAGGCTGTAACTTACGTACCAACATATATAAAAACAAAGCGATCCTGAGAATCAAAACTGAAAAGACAGGACCCGTGGATTTATACATACAGCCACGCTGTCATGAAATATCTCTATATACAAGGTAAATTCCCCGCGCGTTGCTGCGGAATATGTTGCTTAATTTTCCATGATTGTTTCATGCACTTGAAAGAAAGTGATTTTTTTCATTTTTTTAATGATTTGAGCTCTTTTTTACATGAGGGTAAATTACATTTGATAGATAACTGAGGATGATAGAATATTGTTTGATAAACAAAGAATATCAAGAGAAATTAGGATCCTTTGATCCAAGTGCTAAACTCTATCACTTTGATCCGGATACATATTGCGGTAAGAATGAGCTGACCACCTCCTTCCTGTGGGCTGTGTTGGATGACTAAAACAGGCCTGTAAAGGAGTTAGGCCCATATAGCAGTATATTTTTTTCGTTCGCTAACAAAATCATCGTCGCACACCTGCAATCTTGGATAAAAGTCAACAACCTCCGTACCTGCACCTACCTCATCCACGTGACCGCGTGCGAGATCCAACCGCCGGCATCCGCGGCTTCTCTCGCCGCCGCCGGGAACGACCCGATGGCGACGCAGGCGGCGCAGCGACACCTCCCCCCACTCCCTTGTTGCTCCTCCTTTCCCCTGCAGACAGCGCATGACGACGGGGTCAAGGCCAGATGAGGAGGCGCGGCACGGACTGGTGGCAGCCTCCTCCCGGTGATCTTCCTCGGCGGCGGTGCCCTCCTCCTCTAGGCCGGATCTGATGATGGTGTTGAGGCCGGGCGAGTAGGCGCAACGCAGGTAGTGGCAACCTCCTCCCGGCCGGATCCGGTGGCGGGGTTGAGGCCACGCGAGGAGGTGCCCCCTCCCTCCAGCGTGGCAGGCCAGCTTCATCATATCCAGGTGGTCGTCGATTGCTCTCTCTCTCTGTGGTGCGGGCATTTTATGGATGCAGCGGTGGGGAGGCGGGGCGGCGCTGGCATTGGTGGGGAAGCGAGGCGACGGGGAGGCGGCGCATTTGAAGGCGTAACAGGTGGAGGAGGTGAGGGGGCGACTGCGGAGTTCGAGTTGGAGGCGACAGGACGGTTCAGTGCAGGGGTCGCGGGTTGAGTAAATGACGATGCCATAAGGGGATGATGTGGAGAGCTAAGGAGTGAGAGAAATAGAGAAAGGACTTGCAGTGGGTCTCACCGTTATAAGTTTTATAGATTGAAAGTGCAACCAAACTCTGCCACAACATCGCGCCACATCGCTTGAAAATCCTCGACCGTCGGATCACGCCATGCACGACTTAGGTTGACAGGAGGTCCAATGATAACCTCACGTGGGACCCACACGTATTCGAGTGGCCCCACATGGGACCCACTATAGAGTGGGACCCATGTATGTCAAAGTGGGTGGGACCCACAGATGTTTAGGTGGGCCCCATGTGGGACCCACCTATTTGTCAAAGTGGGTTCCATAGGACCCACACGATCAAGTGGTACGTACACTTGTTTAGAGGACCCCGTGGGGACCCACTATTAAAGTGGGAGCCGCTCACCCATATATATATTGTTTGGTGGGACCATGTTTCGCTTGAATGGTGGAACCTACACATAGGTGGCCCCATGTGGGACTCACAATTAAAGCGGGGGCAACACATGTCAAGTAACCCCGTAGGACCCACACATTCAAGGAGAACAACATATAATTTCGTGGGTCGTTATATTTCTTTATTTATAAAATTATCAATGATGATTAATTCATCACGGGACCAGCTCAATTGGTGCGCCAATGGCGCACCCCTGATTTCTAGTTGATATTGATGGATTAAACTAGTAGAAGAAACATTAAGAAGGCATCGTTGAGAGCCATGTGTGGTTCGAGGACCGGTGGATGGTCGCTTCCTGGTGTGATGAGTGATTGATAACGTGGTGTGGACTGATTCTTGGCTAAGTAATGCAGGTGCAGGTTGCGGCTTGACTAGTGTTGGTGCAGGTGAAGAACAAGCGCGAAAGGTCGTTGTCGGTGAGGCCTCCAGGTGTGGAGAAGAAAAGTAGGCTTGGTTTGATGGACCTGATGGCCACCGGGTCAAGTGCGGGCCGCATGGTGGCAAGAACGACAAGATGAAGTCATGGACGGTTTCTTGGATGAGCCTCAAAACCAAGGTCGAGCCGGGACTACGTGGGAGCCGAGTCATGAGTGGTGATTGGCGGAGGCTACACCGAGTTCGCAGGGGTTCCGGTGGTTCACCAGAAAACCACTAGGTTCCTTGGTTGATCCACAAAGCCAAGATCGAAGAAGAAGACGGAGGTACAGAAGCATCAGACCGATTTGACTGGTGAGGAGCACCGGTTTGACCGGTGTGCAACAACGCAGTCTGGAGACTTCAAAGTGGAGGACACGTGTCGGTATCGCAAAGCTTGCGTCGAGGCTAAGCAAGTTTGCGGTCGCTGGGCATCCGTCCGATGGAGCAAAGACAAAGACTTACAAATTCGCCCTTGAGGGGCATGTATCCCTAGTTGTCGGTGTTTTAGATCGGCAACCTACTAAGGGGAGTACCCGAAGTAGATGAATGTGGCCTCGCCGAGATCGGTAACTCGAAGGAAGAGACACGTGGCACACAATTTAGACAGGTTCGGGCCGCGAGGTGCATAATACCCTACGTCTTGTATGTTGCGTAGCTCTGAATTGATAGGGTACGATTACAAGATGATGCAATCTTACGCCGTGAGATGAGATGATGGAGAGAGGGGTCCCTGCCTCACCTTATATAGTCCAGGAGGGAGGGTTACAAGTCGGTTCAGGGAGAGAGTACTAGTCGAGTACGTCTAGGAGTCCTCCGTACAGTGCGGGACATGTACAGCTTCCTAACCAAGTACTTCTCCTCTGTAGTCCTTGTGCTCCATGCCATCAGGTGCCGTGCAGCGCAAGTCGGGTAGTCCCAGGGGCCCACCGAGTAGTCAGTCCTGGTACCCACCGAGGTGGTGGGCCCAGGGAGGCCCATACGACAAGCCCCCAAGTACTTTGTAGTCGAGAAGGATAGCTCCGAGTAGTCTTGACGGCCTTAACGAGTAGTCGTCAAGCGTCCCCGAGTGCTACAAGTCAAAAGTCCTCAAGAGTAGTCGAAGCATCCCGAGGCTGGAATGTACTCCGGCTGATGTTTGAGCAATCCTGAAGTCTTCTCGAGTAGTCCCAAGCGTCCTTGAGTGCTGCCCTTGAAGGTCTTTAACAATGCCCGTGTTGTCTTGAAGCCGAAACTGATGTGGAAGTGCGATTGCAAAATCGCACTCCATATGGAGTAGCCCCCGAGCCTTAGGTTGAGTTGTAGACTCTAGCTGAGGGTCCATCTGAAGTTTTGGCAAGAATATCCCGAAAAATCCGGAGAAAAAACCGAAGGACACGTGGCACGGAGCCCCCGAGCCTTGAGTCGAGTACTTCCTCTCGAATTGAAGGGTCATCTTGTAGAATGTGTCCTGAGATGCTCTTGAGTCTTGTCGCTCCCCAGGAAGTTGAGTAGAAGTAGCCGAGCCCCAGAGATGAGGCGCGTCGACTAGTAGAAGTTGAAGGGTCACGCGCCGCTGCTGAGTCAGCCGAGCGCAGACTTATCCATTCGGCCATTGAAGGAGCCGCTGTTGACTTATAAATAGAAGCCAAAACCCTTAGGGATTGTTTGGGAAATGAAGGATTCAAGTGGATGGAAGAGGATTGAGGGGATTTTGGGAAATTTTGACTTATAATGGAAATTCCTCCACCCCAATGCCCTTCATTCCCCTTCATTCCACTAATTCCCAAACAAGCCCTTAGGGTTTTTCACCCCACGCATTCACAGCCATTCTCAGCAGATCGGGCTAGAAATCGCCACCAGTACACACTGCCGCCATTGAGAAAATTGTAGATCCAAGCGCGCCGCCGTAGGAAGCCACCACTGTAGCCCCTAGCGAATGCGAGTGAAGACACCTTGCACCTAGAGAATGAAGCCCTCGCTATCGAAGGCCATGAAGACCGCCGGCGGGAAAAAGAGGGCTCGCGAGGAGGCCGCCGGATCTGCTGCGGGGACATCACCGCCGGTGTCTCCGCCGCGGCCAGATCCAAATCACGAGTGGAAGAAGTCCAAGGCCAAGACCGAAGACCTGCTGGCCCTTCTCAACAGTGGGTTCCTGCGGGAGAAGGAGGTGGACATGTGGAGAGCCACTGCAGGGGATCCGTACCCCATGGAACTAAACCCGGACGAGATCCCGATGTTCACCCGGTTCGCGGAGCGCAGACTGTCTCTCCCGACCAGCGACTTCTTCAAGGGGCTGCTGGGGTACTACGACATCGAGTACCTCAACCTCAACCCCAACGGTATCTTCCACACCTCGGTCTTCGTACATTTCTGTGAAGCCTTCTTGGGGATCAAGCCCCATTGGATCTTGTTCCGGAAGTTCTTCCGGGTGAAGCCTCAGCCCAGCACCAGCAATCCCCGAGTAGTCGGAGGAGCGGGGATCCAGATGAGGGAAGACGCCGTGGAGCAGTACCTCTCGTACAAGCTCATTGATTCCAATCAGGATTGGAAGGAGAAGTGGTTCTATGTGACCAACCACCACCCGGAGCTGCCGAAGCGAAGCGGGAAGCAGCCCAAGCACTGGCCGTGGTGGAACTCGGAGCCAACAATGCAGGAAGGTCTCCAGTTGCCCGATCTGTTGGCGAAGATCAAGGTGCTGAGAGAGGCCGGGCTGAGGGCCGAACATGTGGCCTTCAGCTTCATGAAGCGAAGGGTGCAGCCGCTGATGGCCCGTGACACCCTAGGGTACGAGTACACCGGCGACGACGACACGTCGCGGATGCCTGGAGATTAAGTCGACGATGACGACATTGTTGATAGGCTGGCCAGAATCTTCAAAGATATGCCGGCGTACACACCGTGCCCAGTACCAGAGTACTCCGCTGCGCGCCCACCAAATCAGGTTAGTAGTCGTGCCCATTGCCGAGTACTCATTACGTAGGAGTAGTCGTACTGATGTATTGTGCTTCTTGCAGGATGACTTGGCGAAGTTCGTCTCCGAGCCAGTGTCGCCTCCTCAGCTTGTCGAGGTCCCAAAGGAAGGAAAGGCCAAGGCCAAAGAGCGACGCAAAGTTGGTGAAGAAGACGACATGGTTGTCATCGAAGACACGTTCGAGGAGGACGATGATGAGGAGATGCTGCAGGAGCGCTTCCAGCTGCGGTCGAGATTCAGCCGCCCTGGGTTGCCTCATATCCCTCTCGTTCAGGATCCACCGGCTAGCCTGGAGGCTAGTCTGCCCGTGCCGCCAAGAAAGCCGCGCAATGTGGCCCGCAAGAGCGTGGCCAAGAATTTGAAGGTCTCAGAGACCACGTCCCAAGAGGTAAGCCGTCTTGAGTAGGGTAGTTGAGTACTTATGTCTCGGTGTGGTGTGTTGATGACGAAGTTTCCTTGCTTGCTGGAGATGCCGCCTTCCGACCCCGTTGAGCAGGGTGACGGAGGCGATTGGGACACAGTAGGGGAGGTAGCTGGGGGTAGTCGTAGCCCAGCCCCCACTGTAGAAGAGCTCTTGGCGCAGTTGGAGCGCCATCCCCCTGTTGCTCAGGGGAGCACAGAACCGGCCGTTGCTGCCGCTGAAGAGGTAGCGGCTGCTGAGGCGCATGAGGAGGCACCTGTCGAGGCGGGACTGGTCGACATCGCCAGTATCCTCGGAGCCGCAACCGTGACGGTGGTCTGGTCGAGCCTGTAAGTGTTGAGCCTTCCCGAGTAGTACATTAGATGTGGTAGTCGTACTAGGTTGACAACTAGCTTGTACACTGCAGGAAATCGACAGACTTGTCCTGGGAGGGGGATGAACCCGCTGCAGAGGTGGCGGAAGAGGAAATCGTGCCGCCCGCTGAGGAGTCCGCTCCCGCCCCTCAGGCAGAGACCGAAGCGTCAGCCACTGAGGCTACGTTGCCTGAGGCCAGCGTCATTGAAGGTGAGTACTCTGCTCAGGTGCGAGTAACTCCCGAAGAGTAGTCGTAGCCGCCAGGTATGACTGATCCAGTTGTCATTTGTCGACAGGTGCTGAGGCCGAGGGAAGCGATATCCCGTCGGTGGTGCCCGTTGAAGATGTGGCATCGGGGACTCAGGAGGCTGCCGAGGAGCCCCCGAGCCGATGGAGGTGACCGTCGGAGAAGCCGCCGCGAAGACTGGAGGGGAGGGCGACGACGCGGCCGCGGAACCTCGCTCGGAGGTGGTCGTCCGCTCGCCAGAGATCCAGGACGCGGAGCCAATCCGCTCGGCGCCAATGTTCGGAGCCGCGACGAGTAGTCATGGCGGGCTCGAGTTGTTAGCGGATGATCTTGTCGACCCGGCGACGGTGGCTCGGCAAGAATCGGAGGCGGTGCGCCAGGCCGAGCAATGGATGAAGGTGAGTAGTCGACACCCTTGAGTAGTCAATCCTTTAGTGTTGAGTACCCATTTGACATGTGTTGTCTGTGCAGGACGTCGCGGAGAGGTCCCGCCAGAAGTCCGAGATGCTTCAAGGATACGGCGACGCGGTGCTCCGGGCTGAGACTTTGGAGGAGCAACTCGTGAAGTCCCGGAAGCACACTGCCGCGATGCAGTCGAAGCTGGACACCGCCTTCGCCAAGTATCACAATGACGTCCAAGAGATGCAGGTGAAGAGCGACGATCTGGTGCGGAAGAACAAGTCTCTCCGCAACAAAAATAAAGGTATGTGACCGCCTTGTCGGGTACTTGTTGATGGTAGCTTGAGGTAGTCTGACCCACTTTGCCTTGTTGATTGCAGAGCTTGAGACTCATGTCGATCAGCTGAAGGCTTCAGAGACCGACTTGAAGAACCTCTTCTACCGAGAGCAGGAGGCCCGCCAGGTACTGGAGTACAATTATAAGGAGCTTGCTTACGAGTGCGACAAGCACATGGACCTCCGTATTGCATCAGACCGTGACCTCGTCAACTGCTACAAATCCTTGCAGAAGCTGAACGAGGACTTCGAGAAGCTGCAGGCTCAGCTCAAGGAACTCAAGGAAGCCGCGCTCCCCATCGCGAGGCTGCTGGTGCCCCACCCTGGCGGTCCGAAGATAGCTCCACTGGTGGACCGGCTGAAGGAAGCCCCCAGCCGCCTGGCGACCTACGTGAAGCACTTGGCCAAGTCGATCCCCAACCAAGTTCTTGCCTTCATGAAGTCGTACTTCCCGAAGGCTCCTGTGGACGTAGTCGCCGGCGGGCTAGCCGCCAACTGCACCGACGAGCAATACGCGGAGCTGCTGGAGCAGATGGCACCCATTACTGAACAGGTCGCCGAGAAGCTCAACCTCCAGTAGTCCTGTAATGTTAGCTCGTAGCAGTAGTTGTGCATAAACAATTGTAATGAAATTGTTTAAGTATGAATGAAGAAAACTTCCATGAATGAGTACTCGTTATCGCGATCTGTGAGTGTGGAGTCCCATCGTGGAGTCGTTGCGAGTAGTCATACTCGCCAGTAGTCCCGCTAAGGGAGGAAGACAGTAAAGTAGTTGATGGATAATCAAACTTTATTACTGAAGAAGTACACCTGGATGGCCAGGGCCGTTGTTACAGAGTAGTCGCCAGGACCCGGAGGCCGCCTACGGCTAAGTAGTGCTAGGGCGTGTAGGCGCTTACGAGCAAGTAGATCCGTTAGTAGCCGTGTAGGCCGGATATAGGAGTACATGGTCTCTTAGTAGACCGGTCGCTAGAGTCCTTTGTCGCTAGTCGCGGCCCGGGATCCGTAGGTAGCCGCATGGGCCGGATCCTGGAGAGTAGTCCGAGAGGCCGGTGCCCGGACCGGAGGCCACTTACAGCGAAGGGGTCTTGATGTAGTCGTGTAGACTTGAGCCCCCAGGGTAGTCGTGTAGACTAGGCGTAGAACCGACAGAGTTGGTCGATGTTCCACGAGTTGTTGATGTCTTCGCCTTCAAGCGTCTGGAGGCGGTAGGAGCCTGGTCCGGTCACCTTTGCAACTGTGAAGGGACCTTCCCAGGGCGAGCTGAGCCTGTGTAGTCCGTCCGTGTTCTGGATGCGATGGAGGACAAGATCACCAACGTTGAAGGAGCGTTCCTTGACGTTGCGATCATGGTAGCATCGGATACCCTCCAGGTACCTTGCTGATTGGACAAGGGCGGCACAGCGGGCTTCTTCGAGTCCGTCGATGTCAACTCGTCTGCTGTCTTCGGAGACACCTTCGTCATAGTGCTCCACTGCCGGTGAATCCCACATGACATCAGCATGGAGGATTGCTTCGGAGCCGTAGACCAGGAAGTATGGAGATTGCCCCGTTGGCTTGGAGGGTTGAGTACGTAGCCCCCAGAGTGCATTGGGTAGTTGAGGACCATGTGTGGTTCGAAGACCGGTGGATGGTCGCTTCCTTGTGTGATGAGTGATTGACAACGTTGTGTGGAGTCGATTCTTGGCTAAGTATTGCGGGTGCGGGTTGCGGCTTGACTCGTGTTGGTGCGGGTGAAGAACAAGCGCGAAAGGTCGTCGCGGTGAGGCCTCCATGTGTGGAGAAGACAAGTAGGCTTTGTTCGAGGGACCCGGTGGCCGGCGGGGGTCAAGTGCGGGCCGCATGGTGGCATGAACGAGCAAGATGAAGTCGTGGACGGTTTCTTGGTTGAGCCTCAAAACCAAGGTCGAGCCGGGACTACGTGGGAGCCAAGTCATGAGTGGAGATTGGCGGAGGCTACACCGAGTTCGCGGGGTTTCCGGTGGTTCACCGAAAACCACCGGGTTCCTTGGTTGATCCACAAAGCCAAGACCGGAGAACCGAAGACGGAGGTGCAGCGGCACCGGACCGTCCCCGACCGGTGGGTCGACCGGTCGGCCCGGTGGGGACCGGTCGGCCGGTGAGGAGCACCGGTCGACCGTGTGCGGACGACGCGGTCCGGAATCTTCGAAGCGGAGGACACGCGTCGGGATCGCATAGCTTGCGTCGAGGCTACGCGGGGTGCGGTCGCGGGCATCCGTCCGATGGTGAAGGCATCAAGAATTCCAAATCCGCCCTTGAGGGGCTTGTATCCCTAGTTAGTAGAGAGGGGCATTTTAGACATTCGGTTGCCGCCTATATAACCCAAGAGGTGAGAGGATGGCAGCCAACTCTTGGAACCCTAGCTCATTAGTTTTCCTATTTTCCACCTTTTTTTCTCTAGGTTTTCCTTAGGACTAGCAAGAGAGCTTCACGGAGAGATCTTGTAGAGAGGGATGGATGATCGGGCGGCTTGCTAGACCTTGTACGAACCTTTGTTTCATGTATAGATGATTCGGCGTGGTTCCTCAAGGTTTGGATGTGTTTTCCTCGGTTGTTCTTGGTGGTGATTTTCGGAGCCCTCTCTTCGTGATTTCTTTGGGGTGTTTTCGGGGCTTTTCTCTTGGGGATTTGATGGGGAAATTTGTGGGAACCCTTCGTGGTTCTTTGGGCTGTGATTCCCCTCCCAAATCCGTGAGTAAAAGTGCTCGATTTTGGGGGTTTCTTGAGTTCTTGGGTTGAAGGTGCTTTCGGCGGGATTTCTTCGATTTCTCCTTTTTGGACGAGATTTGGTGGGATTAAACTTGGCTATGGACTCCTCATGAGGTGTTCCTGATATCCCCAAAGTCTTGTTCAAGTCCGTGGAGCGATTCGGGAGATCGAGATTTGGATTTGGGGGAGTTGACCGCGGGTCGTTGTTCATCCCGAGGCTGCCCGAGCTACACGGTCGACCGGTGCTCTTGACCGGTCCGGCCGGGTGCAAGCCCTTGTGGGTATTTGCTCGGGTGAACGTCTTGGTGTGTTCGTTGTTGTCCCGTGGTGCTTTCGTTGTTTCGAGTTTGGGTCCGTTTGGTGGTCGGTTGGCTCTGTTTGGTGTTTTGGGGGCTTTCGGTCGCCATCGGTCCGACCGGTGTGTCTCACCGGCTCGGCGGTGTAGAGCCACTTAGTGGAAGTTGCTCGGGTTCACTGCGGGGACCGGTCTGACCGGTGGTGCTCACCGGTCTGACCGGTGTGGGTCTGTAGACTCGAGGCTTGGTTTTTCCGCTGCGTTCTCGAGTCGGAAGGCTGTGTGTGTTGGTTCCTAGGTCCAGTGGCACTCCAGTGGCTACGTGGGCTTGGCCAACTTGGGTAGTAAGTCGGAGACGTGTGTTGGAAGCCGTGTTCGTCTTGTTGGAGTTTTCATCTCCATCGAGAAGAATTTTTATCGGCTCCCATTCACTCCCCCCCCCCTCTCGGTTCGCCGTATCGGTCCTTCGGTAGTTCCTTGATCCACCCGCCTCCTTTGGAGTTGGTGGCGTTGTGTAGCCGCTTTTGAGGGCGTCGAGCACCATCCCATTGGCGCGCTCGACTTGTCCATTGGCCGAGGATGGGCAACCGAGACATATCGGACGTCGATCCCGTTGTTCTCGCGGTACTCCCGAACCGGTGGTTGTTGAAGTTGGAGCCCGGGTGTCCGTGATGATGCGGTGGGGTAGTCTGTAGCGATGTACCAGCTCATCCAGGAAGTCGAGTACTCTGTCAGCCTTGGGGCATGTGACCGGCTTGACCTCAATCCACTTGGTGAACTTGTCGATGGCCACCAATACTCTGTTGAATCCACCTGGCGCAGTTGGTAGTGGCCCAATCATGTCGAGCCCCCAGCAAGCGAAAGGCCAGGTTGGCAGTATGGTGACTAGCTTGTAGGCTGGGACGTGTTGCTGCTTGGCGAAGTATTGGCACCCTTGGCACCTTCTGACGAGTTCTTCGGTGTCGCCCAGAGCTATGGGCCAATAGAAAGCTCGTCGGAAGGCCTTGCTGACCAGCGTGCGGGAGGACGCGTGGTTGCCGCAGACGCCTTTGTGGATCTCCTCCAAGATGTCCTTGCCTTCTTGTCTGGGAACACACTTCATGAGTACTCCGGAAGATGCGCCCCTCCTGTAAAGCTTGTCTCCGACGAGGACGTAGGACTTGGCACGGCAGATGAGCTACTCGGCCAAGTTCTTGTCCGAGGGAACCTTCTGCTCGCTGAGGTAGTCGACGAAGGGCTGCCTCCAGTCCACGTCGATCATCATGACCTCCTGGCCAACCGGGGGATGCGCTGGGACAGTGGTCGGTGGCGCTGGCTCCGGGATGGATGGCGCGTGAAGCTTGTGCACGAAGACACCCGCTGGTAATTGAGCGCGAGTAGAAACAAGCTTCGACAGGACGTCCGCTGCAACGTTGTTGTCGTTGACGACGTGGTGGAACTCGAGACCATAGAACTTGTTCTCGAGCTTGCGGACTTCTAGGCAGTAGGCGTCCATGTTCTCCTTGTTGCAGTCCCAAGACTTGTTGACTTGGTTGATGACCACTGCGGAGTCGCCGTAGACTAGTAGCCGCTTGATGCCCAGTGAAGCCGCAAGGCGGAGCCCATGTAGCAGAGCTTCGTACTCGGCTTCGTTGTTTGAGACCTTCCAGAAGATCTGCAGGACGTACTGTAACGCCCGCGTTTTTAGCTCCAAATAAATCACCTAATAAATCATGCGTATTTTCAAAACTGTCCAGCCGAGCTCAATTACCCCCTTCAAACCCTAGTCACTGTCCCTCCCTCTCACCCCGGCGCGCGTGCCGCGAATCCCGCCGGCACCGCTCGCACCGGGCCAGCACCCATGCGCGCCTTCCCAACGCCGCGGTCGGCCACCGTGCGGGAATCCCGCGCACGCCGCGGTCCCGCCGGCCGGTCCGCCTCGCCATCACCGCCGTCCCGAAAAACGTGCCGACGCCGGAAATTGGAAAAATCCCGCAAAACCCTTCCTCTAATTTCCCTAACATTTTCCCCTAATTTTCTAAATTTTTCCCAAATTCTTTTTCTCCCTTTTCTATTTTTGTTCCCCCTTTTCTTCCTTTCTTTTTCTTCCTTCCCTTCCTTTTTCCTTTTCTCCTTTTCTTTTTCCTTTTTCCTCTTTTCTTTTTCCCTTCCCTTTCCTCCTTCTCTCTCCCTCCCTTCCTCCTCCTCCCTCCCGCACGGCCAGGATCCAGCGCCCCCGACCGGCGCCCTGGCGCCGTTGACCTCGGGCCCGCGCCCGGCCGCGCCACCCTCCTCGCACGCCACCGCGCCCGGCCTCCCCCTCCTCCACCGCTCGAGCACGGGCCCGCGACGGGACCTCTCCCCGGCGCCCGACGGCTCGCCCGAGCCGTCGCCTCCGCCCAACGACACCGGCGCGACCGTCGCCCCCGCCCCGCGCCGCCGACAACGGCTGCCTAACTCTGCTGCACAAGTTGACCCGTAGCAGCTCGAGCCGTCGCGTCGCCGGTCGCCGTGGAGTCCGGCCGGACTTCGAGAAGAAGCCCGAGCTCGCCGGCGGCCTCGCCGGAAATATCTCCCCCCAAACCGACCTACGGCGCCTATTTAAGGCCAGCACCACCACCCCCTCGCCTCACCACACCGCAATCGAGCGACCACAAGCCTTCCCAAGCTCCACCACGCCGCCGCCCCTAGCGCCGCCGCCTCCCTCTATCCGCCGCGCCGATCCGCCTCCTCGAGCCGCCTCGGTCCAAGGTGAGCGCGGGGAAAGGACCCCCTCGCCCCCCCTCCCCATTTTGCCTCATTCCCCGGCGCGGCCGTGGACGGGACCGCCGGCGGGCACCCCCGCCGGCCGGCCACCGCTCGCCCCCCCTGTTCGGATGCGAGCCAGGGGGAAGAAGATGGCATTTTTGCCAAAACCCCCCTGCTCCTCCCTTTTTCCTCTAACCCCGAGCCCTATTCCCTCTCTCTCTTTATTCTTTTCAAATAGCCCCTGAGTTAATAACTAATTATAGATTAAATACTGCTATACCCTAAATAACTTACAACCTGGCCCTAACCAAGTTTATATTCGCATAATCACCCCTTTTACCATTAGTAGAAATTACTAATAGGTCCTTAATCCCTATAACCCCTCCTTAACCTAGCATTTCATGCACGTTTTTATTCCCGATTAAGTCCAAGTTTCACCACACCTTTTCCAGTAGTACCCCCGCCGAACCAACCCCCTCCTAGGACTTATATATACCCCCCCCCTCTCCGCTTATTGCCCCTCCGGGAGCTCGGCCGGAAATATGTGTGCTAATATTGCTTGCTTACCTGTGTGTGCGCTATAGCCGACGGAGTAGATGGAGGAAGGTACCCCGAGCCGGGAGATCGAAGCCGACTACGCGAGCGGGGAGCCCGAAGCCCCGAACACCGAGCCGGCACTCCCCGAAGACTTCGAAGACGGCAAGTTCACCCTCATCCTTTGATGCATGCTTCGTCCTAGTTTTATAAATATACCCTATACCCGTTTTATAAATTGCATATTGTTTTACCGCAAAACATGGTAGGATAGCCACCCTTGATTGCTATGATTGAAACTTGTTTTGGCCTAAATGTTTGCTTTACAAATGTGTGTGTGCTTTCAAAATGTGTGAGTGCTTTAAAAACGAAAAGGGGGATATGTTTGGAAAATGAGTAAAGAAGCTGGGTAGACGGGATGGACGCGTGTGTCAGGAGTATGGGTGAGCTCGTACCTGTGTGGTTGAGCATGTTGGGAGTTGTCCATCTTGTCGGTTAAGGACCGGGTTGCGTGACATCTCACTGACCCAAATCATCGTACAACTACTCGACCGTTGTATGTGGCAACGGCTTAGCATAAACCCCACTAGTTAATCTACTTGCCATCTGGTGTGCGGGTGAGCGGCGGGAGACCAAGGAGTAGGGGTACGCTCGTGTGAGGTACGCCCTGGTTATGTGGTATAACCCCTTGGGTGCTTCCGTGGTGGCTCGTAGTGTTAGCTAACGTGGGTAATGGCTTTGATAGGATCCGTACCGCACCGAGGTGTCCGTGTGACGGTACCCTACTTGTGGGTAAAGATGTACAACCTCTGCGAGTGTCAAACCTATTCGAATAGCCGTGTCCACGGTATTGGACGAGTCACGGTGTGGTCACAAAAACTAGTGTTTGGGTTTGGGATGTTTTACGGCGTGAGTTGTTTTCGGGTGAAGTGTGTGGTTGTGTGCACGGGCTACTGCGGACGGGGAGTCGGTAGTTTCACGGTGGTTTCCTTAAAAACAATTGAGTCACCTTGGTTATGAAAAATGATTTGCGAAAACCTTTTTGAAATGAACCCCCGCATGTGTAAGTTTGCAAAAATGAACCTTACACCGATCCTTGTTATACTCTATGCATGATTCTCGCTTATAAGCCCCTCCGTGGGTGGGGTTGGATTTCTTGAGTACGTATGTGCTCACCCTTGTTTTACTAACTATTTTACGAGAGGAGGATCCCGATTACATTCCCGAAGACGTTGAGTAGGTCGTGCCCTACACCCAACCGTGCTGTGTACCGGTGGCCCCTACCGAAAGCTTCCATGGTGTGGTACTGCGAGGAGGCTATGGAAGCCTTTGCTATTGTAGTGTGGTCGTTAGCGTTGGTGTTGTTCCTTGTAGCATTGGCACTACCGTGCCCTCTCGTGTCGCCGTGATGTAAAAGGCGATTCCACCTGTTGTAATGAATGTGTTAGTCACCTCCGATGAGGGGACGCTTCGGGTGGTATCGAGCCGTAGGTTGGCCGTAGGATGCGACCCTTAGGATACGAGACCTTCTGCGGCCTTCTCTAACCTTTCCTTTGCTAAGCTCACCTTTTCCCAAATCCTTACCTTGATTCTTGCTGTTTCCGGATGGCTAACCCCGGATGGAACGGAGGAATGCCGCCCGTCCCGGCTCGGCCTCCCTAACTTTGTTGCTACTCGGCCTAGAGCGCGTCGTAGTAAGGGATCCGCCGGAGTTCGTCTACCGGGAGTACGAACGCTATGGCACCCTTCGGTGTAAGCTGGCGATCTTTGTGGGAAGAAGCACGCTTTACCCCGACATAGAACCATGGTTCGTCTCCGCCCGGTTTTCGCTTCGCCGACACCTACCCCAAGGTGCTCGGAAGGCCTGCCGCGACGGCTACGAGTGGTTTATAGACGGCACCTCCGAAGGACTCCAATGGGATTCTTTCCACCCTCCGGAGGAAGAGGACGCTCGTGGATTGATCGCATGAGAGGACTAGAACGAGAAGAAGAAGACTTATAAGAGGCGAGTTTCCCACCTATCCATATACCTCGGAGGCCTAGACCACCTTTATCGGGAGCAAGCCCGGCAAGCGAGAGCGACGGATTGACGGAGCGAGAAAGAGCGAGAGCGAGAGGATAGAACCGGAGAGGGTAAAGACAACCATAGCGAGAAGTTGAACGACACAACATGGAGCAAGACTACCTCGGGGAAAAAGTGCGTTCGGAGATGTTTCACAAACGGCTATGGGATGAGCTCCACGGGGAACGTAGAAGGCGAAGAGGAGAAGCCGACTTGGATGAAGAAGAACTCGAAGAAACTCACCGGGACAA
The DNA here is from genome assembly GCA_947561735.1 of Cenchrus americanus. Taxonomy (NCBI): domain Eukaryota; kingdom Viridiplantae; phylum Streptophyta; class Magnoliopsida; order Poales; family Poaceae; genus Cenchrus; species Cenchrus americanus. The sequence goes on along the minus strand of OX387242.1, from coordinate 41,156,783 downwards.
AGGGACCCAAAGGCGAAGATGAGATACTGGAGCAAGATCTTCCACCGAAGAAGCGCCGTATCCAGTGGAGGAAGAATCACCATGAGGATGAGACTAGGGTGTTTAGGCTAGAAACCGAGTCCTAGCAATAATAAGCGTACCCCGAGGGATGTACCCCAACCTTGCTACTAAATAAAGTTATTCATCTCTTGTACCCCACCACCACTTGTTCAACTCTACCTTTGTTTTCAGATGGCGGAAGATGGATGGACCCAAGGCGTGTGCCAGGAGGAGCCTGGTTTTGCTCGCCTGCTCATCAACTCCCTGGAGCGCCTCGGTATTACTGAGCGCCCTAGGTACTACAGCAGAGAGTACGAGCAACTCGGCACTCTTCGCTGTAGAGTGGTCCTCTCCGTCGCTAGAAGCAACCGCCACACCAACATCGAGCCGTGGCGCGTGACCGCCACAGGGTTTTGACACCGAGACACCTATCCTTTGGCCCTCAGAAAAGCCCTCCGCTACCTGTGCCGCATCTACGAAGAACACCTCATCCCCACACCGATGAGGTACTTCCCTCCCGCCATCAGAACCCCAGTTTGGCAGGCCCGCATGAGAAACCTGGAACGACGCCGCCACCAAGAAGACCTGTTGTACCACGTAGTCGCCTACCTTGTCTCCTTGGACAAGCTCTTTGATGACCGAGCCGGGCACTTGAGGGAACAAATCGGTTGGGCCGAACAAGGCGAAGTCACGGTGAGGATGCACCAAGTCCGAGTGGCTCAAGGCTGAAGCAAGGGCTGCCGGCGGCCATAGCGGTGAAGCCGTTGCCCGGGGAAAGCCTCGGGAGAATCCCGGGACCAACGCATGCAAGAATGGACCCACGGCGGGAACACCCGCCCCGGCCATTGGAGAAGCTCAAGTCCTGCCGGGAACACCCCTTGTAGGATGGGGAGGAACTATCGAAGTCCCCCCGGCACCACCGGCGGTCACCGAACCCCCCGGCGGCCGACCGGCGAAGCCGCGGCACGGCCTCGGGGAAAACGGGAGACCCCGAAGGCGGAAACGATGATGAGTTGCTCATTCCGCCGGAAGAACACTCGACCCCGAGAAGACGGCTCCCCTCGCGAGTAGTGTGCCCCAAGACCCGGGGAATGAAGCCGTGCTTGGTCCAAGTCGCGCCCTTAGTCCTTAGTCGGGTAGTGTGTCCGCGTAGTCGGGATGTATCCTCCTCGCCGGTTTGTAATAAAAACTTGTTTGTGCTTGCTTGTTTGCTATGTGCTTGTTGTGTGCTTACCGGCGAGAGTAGACCCTGCCTTTTCAAAAAGAAATCCGATATAATCCACTTGAACATCACATAAAACTAGATCTCTTAGAAAACCCGTTTCTTTACGGATGGTTTCCGGGCGCCTGTCGGGGACCCACCGATCGGACGGCGAGGGATCGCAAGCCGATCGGAGGGAGCGTCTCCACGACCGGGGGAGGTTAACCAAAATGAAGATGGAGGAGAGAACGTGGTCCCGCCACCGCCACCCCCTCCCGTTGACTTGGCACAAGTCTTAGCCAACCGGAGCGTCCCGATGGAGGCTATCTTCAACGCCGTCAACCGCCCAAGACCCCGAGTTTTGGGCATGAACGAGAAGCTGATCGAGTTCCTCAGGACTAAGCCGCCCACCTTTGGCGGGTCGGTGAATCCTTTGGATGCTGACGATTGGCTGAGGGCCATTCTGAGAGAGCTAGAGCCCTTCAACTGTGAGGACCGCGACAAGGTTCTCCTGGCAGCTCACCAGCTCACCGGGACAGCCCTGGCCTGGTGGGAGAATTGCTGCGCGGCGACCAAGGATCCCTCCGCCATCACATGGGATGAATTCGTGGAGGAGTTCCGTCGCTACCACATCCGGAGGCCACACCGAAGCGGAAGGCGAGATGAGTTCCACGAACTCCGCCAAGGCAACATGTACGTGGAGGAATACACGTACCGGTTCATAGAGCCGGCACGCTATGCCCCCGAGGAAGTGGATAAGGATTCCAAAAAAGAAAGAGATGTTCAAGAAGGGGCGACTCGGAACTGAGGACACTGCTGACTCCTCAGATCTACCCGGACTTTAACACCCTCATGAACATGGAAATACTCACGGAGAGAGCAAGGGCCGAAGAGAAGAAGGAAAACAAGCGCAAGTTCATGGAACACAAAGCCAAGCAGCAAGAGCGATCCCAGAGGCCAAGAAACTTTGGACACCCCATGTCCAGGTTCCAAGCTCCCATGCAGTACAGAACCCAATCCCAAGCCACGAGCTCGCAAGCCCCCAGAGCCCAGTTCAAGCCCTCCTACAACCAGAGTGCCATGAAGCCCCCACGAGAACAACACCGACGGATCACTACCAACAACAACAACGGCTCCCGAGTGTGTTTCAAGCTGCCGAGAAACCGGGCACTTCATCGCCAAGCGCCCCTATGCTAAAAAGCCAACCACCATCACCTACTCCAACTCGGTGAACGGGCCAAGGCCGCTTGTGTCGGGAGCCAACCGCATGCCGGTACGCGGCAACAATAACTTCGGCAACAACAACAGCAACCAGCAGATGAGGCAGCCCCAGCAGTCGTATGGACGCGCCGGGTCAATCACATCAATGCGCAAGAGGCACAGGAAGCACAAGGCGTAGTACTCGGTGAGTTCCTGGTCAGCTCAGTTTTGGCTACCATACTGTTCGATTCGGGAGCATCACACTCATTCATATCCTCAAGCTTTGTGGAAAAGCATAGCATACCCACAGTACTACTAAAAGCACCCCTAATAACTCGAACGCCCGGAGGTGACATTAAGTGTCAACTGGGATGCCCCCGGGTAAGGATTATTTTAAGTGGGGTAGAGTTCCTAGCAGACCTAGTGGTACTGAAATCCAAAGGGATAGATGTGATCCTTGGGATGGACTGGTTAAGCCAGCACCATGGCCTCATAAGTTGCGCCGATAAAGTAGTGCACCTGACCAACCCAGACGGGATACAAGTGACCTGCCACACCCGAGGACACAGGCCAGACATAATGGTTTTCAACATAGAAGCTAAGTCCATAGAAGATGTCCCGGTAGTGCGAGAATACTCGGATGTGTTCCCCGAAGAACTCCCTGGAATGCCACCGGACGGGGATATAGAGTTCGTAATCGACCTTATCCCGGGAACCTCTCCCATAGCCAAGAGACCCTATAGGATGGCGGCCCCCGAGTTGGCGAATTGAAGAAGCGGTTAGCGGGAACTCCCGGCGAAGTGGGTTCATCGGACCAAGCTCATCACCATGGGGAGCCCCGGTGCTTTTCGTGGAGAAGAAGGATAAGAGCATGAGGATGTGCGTGGACTATCGCTCGGCGAACGAGGTCACTATTAAAAACAAGTACCCTCTTCCCGGAATAGATGACTGTTTGACCAATTGAAGGGAGCCAAGTATTTCTCGAAGGTGGATCTAAGATCAGGGTACCACCAGCTCAAGATTAGGGAAAGTGACATCCCCAAGACTGCCTTTGTCACTCGCTACGGGCGGTATGAGTTCACGGTGATGTCCTTTGGACTAACCAATGCACCAGCATACTTCATGAACCTCATGAATAAGGTGTTCATGGAAGAGGCTGGACGGAGTTTGTCGTAGTCTTCATTGACGACATACTTGTTTACTCCAAGAGCGTGGAGGAGCACGAGCGGTATCTTCGAGTAGTGCGGGAAAATTGAGGGCACACAAGTTGTACGCCAAGTTCAGCAAGTGTGAATTTTGGCTGGAGAAAATATCCTTCCTTGGGCATATTCGGCGATTGCGAAGGAGTAGGCGTAGACCCGGGAAAGTTGAGACGGTCTCAGCGGCGAGAACCGACCAACGTGAGCGAGATCGGGGAGTTTCCTAGGTTTAGCGGGGTACTACGGAGATTTATCGAGGGATTCTCCAAGATTGCACGGCCCATGACGAGTTGCTCAAGAAGGAGAAGAAGTTCAATTGGACCGAGGCGCTGCGAGAGAAGTTTCCAAGAGTTGAAGAAGAGGTTGACCACGGCCCCGCTGCGACCACCGCCGGACATTCAACGGGACTTTGTCGTGTATTGCGACACCTCCCGACAAGGGTTGGGATGTGTTCTCATGCAAGATCGGAAGGTAGTGGCATATGCCTCCCGTCGGCTCAAACCCCATGAGCGAGAATTATCCCACCCATGATGCGGAGTTTGCAAGCGTAGTGCATGCCCACGAAGATCCGGAGACACTACACGATCGGGAACAAGTGTGAAATCTACACGGACCACAAGAGTCTAAAGTACATCTTCACCCGGCCCGACCCGAACCTAAGGCAAAGAAGGTGGCTAGAGCTAGTCAAGGACTATAACCTAGAGATTCACTACCACCCGGGAAGGCCAATGTAGTAGCAGATGCCCTAAGCGGAAAACCTACGAGAAGGCGGCACCCAAGAGTGCCCGGTTGCAAGAGGAGATGGCACGGCTCAACATACACATCGTCCCCCAAGGCTACGTCCGCCGGTGAGTGTTCGGCCTACCCTAGAGGAAAAGATCCGGAAGGCCCAAGAGACGAGATGAAAATATGATGAAGATCCGCAAGCATACGGAGAAAACAAGGTCCCGGACTTGAGTAGATGACCAAGGCACCCCGTGGTACAAAAACGGGATATGCATGCCTCAAGGTAGAGATTTTCGACGAGACCATCATGGATGAGGCACACAACTCAAGCATACTCCATTCACCGGGATCCACCAAGATGTACATGGATTTGAAGCGAAGTATTGGTGGAATGGGATGAAAGCGAGATATTGCACGGTTCGTCGCCCACCGTGACACTTGTCGGAGGATCAAAGCCGAACATCGAAGCCCGCGGGGCTCGTTGCAACCTTTACCAATCCCGGTATGGAAGTGGGACGAGATAGGTATGGACTTCGTAGTAGGGTTGCCAAGGACTCGGAAGGGACATCACTCCATATGGGTGATCGTGGACCAACTCACTAAAGTCGCTCACTTTCTACCCGTACGGACCACTTACGGTGGAGAGAAGTTGGCAAAACTCTACATAGAAAATATAGTAAAGCTGCATGGAGTGCCTAGCGAGAATAGTCTCAGATAGAGGGACCCGAGTTCACCTCTAGGTTACGGGAAAAGCTCGCACAAAGCCATGGGTACCAAGCTAGACTTCGACTCGGCATACCACCCACAGACAGACGGACAGACCGAAAGGGTGAATCAAATCTTAGAAGATATGTTGAGAGCATGCGTCCTCACCTATGGCAAAGATTGGGAGCAGAGCATGCCATATGCAGAATTTTCCTACAACAACGGCTACCAAGCAAGTCTGGGAATGTCGCCATTCGAAGCACTATACGGGAGAAAATGTAGGACACCCCTGATGTGGTCAGAAGTAGGAGAGCGTGCCCTGGTTGGGCCCGCACTTATAAAGGAAGCCGAGGAGTGAGTAGCCGATATCCGAGACAAATTGAGAGCCGCCCGGTCCCGACGGAAGAGCTACGCGAGACAACAAAAGGCGTGAAGCGAGCTTCAATCCGGGAGACTTCGTCTACCTCAAGGTTTCACCCATCGGGGGGACTCGGAGATTTCAAGTACACGGGAAGTTGGCCCCTCGGTACATCGGACCGTATAAAGTGCTAAAGAGAGTCGAGCGGTAGCATACGGTTGGAGCTACCCGAAGAAATGTCGGACATACACCCGGTGCTCCACATCTCCCGGCCTACGCCGATGTTTGAAGGTTCTGGAAGAGAAGCGAGTACCGGTGGAGACCATCGATCTACGGCCCGGACCTTAGGTACCGGGAAGTGCCCGTCAAGATCTTAGACAACGTGGTCAAGCGAACAAGAACGTCGAAGTACGGGTGTGCGAGAGTCCAATGGAGTAGACACGGGGTGGAAGAAGCTACGTGGGAACGAGAGGACGCACCGAAGAAGGAGTTTCCCCACCTATTCGAAGCCTAGCCGAATCTTGAGGACGAGATTCATTTTAAGTGGGGTAGGTTTGTAACGCCCACGTTTTTAGCTCCAAATAAATCACCTAATAAATCATGCGTATTTTCAAAAGCTGTCCGGCCCGAGCTCAATTACCCCATTCAAACCCTAGTCATTGTCCCTCCCTCTCACCCGGCGCGCGTGCCGCGAATCCCGCCGGCACCGCTCGCACCGGTCCGGCACCCATGCGCGCCTTCCCAACGCCGCGGTCGGCCACCGTGCGGGAATCCCGCGCACGCCGCGGTCCCGCCGGCCGGTCCGCCTCGCCATCACCGCCGTCCCGAAAAACGTGCCGACGCCCGGAAATCGGAAAAATCCCGCAAAACCCTTCCTCTAATTTCCCTAACATTTTCCCCTAATTTTCTAAATTTTTCCCAAATTCTTTTTCTCCCTTTTCTATTTTTGTTCCCCCTTTTCTTCCTTTCTTTTTCTTCCTTCCCTTCCTTTTTCCTTTTCTCCTTTTCTTTTTCCTTTTTCCTCTTTTCTTTTTCCCTTCCCTTTCCTCCTCTCTCTCCCTCCCTTCCTCCTCCTCCCTCCCCGCGCGGCCGGGATCCGGCGCCCCGGCCCGGCGCCCCGGCGCGGTTGACCTCGGGCCCGCGCCCCGACCGCGCCACCCTCCTTAGCACGCCACCGCGCCCGGCCTCCCCCTCCTCCCTTGCTCGAGCACGGGCCCGCGACGGGACCTCTCCCCGGCGCCCGACGGCTCGCCCGAGCCGTCGCCTCCGCCCAACGACGCGCGCGCGACCGCCGCCTTCCCCGCGCCGGCCGACAACGGCCGCCTAACTCTCTCCCGCACAAGTTGACCCGTAGCGGCTCGAGCCGTCGCGTCGCCGGTCGCCGCGGAGTCCGTGGGACTTCGAGAAGAAGCCCGAGCTCGCCGGCGGCCTCACCGAAATATCTCCCCCCCAAACCGACCTACGGCGCCTATTTAAGGCCCGGCACCACCACCCCCTCGCCTCACCACACCGCAATCGAGCGACCACAAGCCTTTCCAAGCTCCCACCGCGCCGCCGCCCCTAGCACCGCCGCCTCCTCTCGTCCGCCGCCGCCAATCCGCCTCCTCGAGCCGCCTTGGTCCAAGGTGAGCGCGGGGAAAGGACCCCCTCGTCCCCCTCCCCATTTTGCCTCATTCCCCGGCCCGCGGCCGTGGAAAAGACCGCCGGCGAGCACCCCCCTGCCGGCCGGCCACCGCTCGCCCCCCCTGTTCGGATGCGAGCCAGGGGGAAGAAGATGGCATTTTTGCCAAAACCCCCCTGCTCCTCCCTTTTTCCTCTAACCCCGAGCCCTATTCCCTCTCTCTCTTTATTCTTTTCAAATAGCCCCTGAGTTAATAACTAATTATAGATTAAATACTGCTATACCCTAAATAACTTACAACCTGGCCCTAACCAAGTTTATATTCGCATAATCACCCCTTTTACCATTAGTAGAAATTACTAATAGGTCCTTAATCCCTATAACCCCTCCTTAACCTAGCATTTCATGCACGTTTTTATTCCCGATTAAGTCCAAGTTTCACCACACCTTTTCCAGTAGTACCCCCGCCGAACCAACCCCCTCCTAGGACTTATATATACCCCCCCCCTCTCCGCTTATTGCCCCTCCGGGAGCTCGGCCGGAAATATGTGTGCTAATATTGCTTGCTTACCTGTGTGTGCGCTATAGCCGACGGAGTAGACGGAGGAAGGTACCCCGAGCCGGAGATCGAAGCCGACTACTGCGAGCAGGAGCCCGAAGCCCCGAACGCCGAGCCGGCACTCCCCGAAGACTTCGAAGACGGCAAGTTCACCCTCATCCTTTGATGCATGCTTCTGTCCTAGTTTTATAAATATACCCTATACCCGTTTTATAAATTGCATATTGTTTTACTGCAAAACATGGTAGGATAGCCACCCTTGATTGCTATGATTGAAACTTGTTTTGGCCTAAATGTTTGCTTTACAAATGTGTGCGTGCTTTCAAAATGTGTGAGTGCTTTAAAAACGAAAAGGGGGATATGTTTGGAAAATGAGTAAAGAACTGGGTAGACGGGATGGACGTGTGTGTCAGGAGTATGGGTGAGCTCGTACCTGTGTGGTTGAGCATGTTGGGAGTTGTCCATCTTGTCGGTTAAGGACCGGGTTGCGTGACATCTCACCTGACCCAAATCATCGTACAACCACTCGACCGTTGTATGTGGCAACGGCTTAGCATAAACCCCACTAGTTAATCTACTTGCCATCTGGTGTGCGGGTGAGCGGCGGGAGACCAAGGAGTAGGGGTACGCTCGTGTGAGGTACGCCCGGTTATGTGGTATAACCCCTTGGGTGCTTCCGTGGTGGTTCGTAGTGTTAGCTAAGGTGGGTAATGGCTTTGATAGGATCCGTACCGGCACTGAGGTGTCCGTGAGACGGTACCCTACTTGTGGGTAAAGATGTACAACCTCTGCAAAGTGTCAAACCTATTCGAATAGCCGTGTCCATGGTATTGGATGAGTCACGGTGTGGTCACAAAAACTAGTGTTTGGGTTTGGGATGTTTTCTGGCGTGAGTTGTTTTCCGGGTGAAGTGTGTGGCTGTGTGCCTGGGCTACTGCGGACGGGGAGTCCGGTAGTTCCACAGTGGTTTCCTTAAAAACAATTGAGTCACCTTGGTTATGAAAAATGATTTGCGAAAACCTTTTTGAAATGAACCCCTGCATGTGTAAGTTTGCAAAAATGAACCTTAACCTGATCCTTGTTATACTCTATGCATGATTCTGCTTATAAGCCCCTCCGTGGGTGGGGTTGGATTTGCTGAGTACGTATGTGCTCACCCTTGTTTTACTAACTATTTTACGAGAGGAGGATTTCGATTACATTCCCGAAGACGTTGAGTAGGTCGTGCCCTACACCCAACCGTGCCTGTGTACCAGTGGCCCTACCGAAAGCTTCCATGGTGTGGTACTCTGAGGAGGCTATGGAAGCCTTTGCTATTGTAGTGTGGTCGTTAGCGTTGGTGTTGTTCCTTGTAGCGTTGGCACTACCGTGCCCTCTGTGTCGCCGTGATGTAAAAGACTGATTCCACCTGTTGTAATGAAAGTGTTACCAGCCTCCTGGGACTGGTATTTGTGTCACATTTAGTCACCTCTGATGAGGGGACGCTTCACGTACTTGAGTTGTTTTCCCGTTGGAGAGATCAAGAGTACTCCTGCACCTGTGCCCTCAAGGTTGAGTGAGCCGCCGAAGTACATCACCCAGTGCTCTGGGCGCTCGGTTGGAGTAGGTAGCTGATTCTCCCGCCACTCCGCCATGAAGTCGACTAGTGCCTGCGACTTGATGGCTGTGCGTGGCTTGAAGTCGATGTTGAGGGCGCCGAGTTCGACTGCCCACTTGGAGATTCTTCCAGTAGCATCTTGGTTCCGGAGGATGTCGCCGAGCGGGTAGTCGGTGACAATGGAGATCGAGTACTCCTGGAAGTAGTGTCGTAGCTTCCGCGAGGTGATGAGCACTGCATACAGAAGCTTCCGTACATGCTGGTAGCGTGCCTTGGATTCTGACAAGACCTCGCTGACGAAGTAGACTGGACGCTGGACTGGGTAGGCGTGGCCGTCTTCCTGCCGCTCGACGATGATGGCGATGCGACCACGTGAGTAGTCGCGGCGAGGTAGAGCGAGGCTGCTCGCCTTTGCGAGGAGCCGTGAGGACTGGTGGCTTCGATAGGAAGTCCTTGAGCTAGGCAAGGGCTTGGTTCGCCTCTGGTGTCCACACGAACTTCTCTTGGTGCTTGAGTAGTTTGAAGAAGGGGAGCCCCCGTTCTCCAAGCTTCGAGATAAATCTGTTCAAGGCCGCCATGCACCCGGTCAGCTTCTGGACGTCTTTGATGCACGTGGGAGCTTTCATGCTGGTGATGGCGGAGATCTTCTCGGGATTGGCTTCGATGCCACGATGGCTGATGATGAAGACGAGTAGTTTGCCCGAAGGTACGCCGAAGACGCACTTGTTCGGGTTGAGCTTCTAGCGGTACTCGCGCAGGGATGTGAAAGTCTCTTCGAGATCGTCGATGAGGGTGCTGGAGTTTCTGGTCTTGACGACCACGTCATCCACGTAGGCTTCGACATTCTTGTTGAGTTGCCTCTTGAAGCAGGCCTGGATAGCTCGTTGGTATGTGGCGCCGGCGTTCTTCAACCCGAAGGACATGGTCGTGTAGCAGTACGCGCCAAACGGGGTGATGAATGCAGTCTTCTCCTGGTTTTTTTCCTTGATCGCGATCCGGTGGTACCCGGAGTAGCGGTCAAGGAAGCAGAGCGGGTCGCGACTCGCCGTGGAGTCGATGACTTGGTCAATCCGCGACAACCCGAAGGGGTCCTTGGGGCGAGTGCTTGTTGAGGTCGGTGTAGTCGACGCACATCCTCCACTCGTTCGAGTTCTTCTTGCGGACGAGGATGGGGTTGGCGATCCACTCGAGATGGAAGACTTCTTTGATGAAGCCGGCCGCGAGTAGTTTGGTGAGTTCCTTCTTGATGGCGTCCCGTCTGTCGTCGGCGAAGCCGCGGAGGTGTTGTCGCTTCGGGGTAGCTTTAGGATCGACGTTGAGGGAATGCTCAATCAACTCCATGGGCACCCCTGGCATGTCCGCTGGCTTCCATGCGAAGATGTCGCGGTTAGCCCGGAGGAAGTTGACGAGCGCGTCTTCCTATTTGGGGTCGAGACCCGTCCCGATGGTAGTAGTCTTGCTGCTGTTGCCTGTCCCGAGGTCAATTGTTTTGAGAAGAACCTCCTCAGCTGGCTGAGGCTTGTTAGCTTTGTCCGACTTCTCTGGGATGTCGAGTTCACTTGGGGCAAGCTTCTTCGACGCAGTGTAGATCTCCATCATTGCGTTGGGTACTTGATTTGTGGAGGCGATCTCCACAGCTTCCGTGTCGCAGTCGTGCGAAATCTTCAAGTTCCCTTGCAGTGAGAGTACACCTGCTGGACTTGGCATCTTGAGTACCAAGTAGGTGTAGTGGGGTACTGCCATGAACTTGGCGATAGCCGGTCTGCCGAGGATGGCATGGTAGGAGGTCTCGAAGTCCGCGACTTCGAACTTGATGTACTCGGTACGATAGTTGTCCCGAGATTCCCCAAAGGTAATTGGCAGGACCACTAAGCCCAGTGGGATAGCCGCGTTCCCGGAGACGATGCCGTAGAAGGGCGAGGTGCTCTTGGTGAGCATGTGGGTGATGTCGAGCTTCATCTTCTTCAAGGTCTTGGTGAAAAGGACGTTGAGCCCGCTTCCACCGTCAATGAGGACCTTGTTGAGCCTGGAGCCCCGCGACCACCGGCTTCAGGACGAGAGGGAACCGCCCTGGTTCAGAGAAGCTAGTCCATTGATTCACGCGGGAGAAGGTGATGGGCACCTCCGACCACCTGAGAGGGGTCGGGACCACTGGTTCAATGCTCATGACTTCTCGACGGGTAGCCTTTTGTTCCCGTCTGCTGGGTAGTCCACCGAAGAGGACGTTGACCGTCTTGTCGGGTTCCTGAAAGTCGCCATTACCGTCGTCATTCTTCTTCTTACCTTTCTTTTCATGATGGTGCGGTGGCTCTGGAGTACCCTTGAGTGCTCGCCTGAGTTGGTAGCACTGCTCGGTGGTGTGGTTGTCGTCCAGATGCCACGGGCACTTCTCTTTCAGTAAGTCTTTGAAGCCGCCAGAGGTCTTCTTCGAGTTCTCCTTCGCAGGGCGCTGGATAGCCGCGACAGTGTTGTCGGGCTTGCGCTTGCGATTGGGACTTGAGTAGTAGTTGTTGTTGCGACCGCCTTGGTTCCCGTTGTTGTTGCTGCCAGCGCCCGTCTTCTGTTTGCTCTTGCCACGAATGGCATCGTACTTGGCGTTGGCTTTGTCTTCTTCGTCGGCCCAGGACGTGATCATATCCTTGAGATGGGGGATGAACCTGGGGCGGCATCGACCGAAGTCTTCGAAGGTGCGACGGTGGTAGAGATCGTCTTGGAAGAGGTCGATGACCTCCTTGTCGGTGACGTCGACTACGGTGGCGCGCTTGTCGAAGAAGCGCCGCATGTACTTGCGGAGGGTCTCGCCTTGTTCCTGCTTCACCATAGCTAGGTCCATGCGAGTACCCGAGCGGCCCATAGTGCCCGCGAAGTTGCTGGTGAACTGCTCCTTCAGCTGGTCCCACTTGTCGATTAAGTGCTTGTCCAATGACTCGAGCCATGTGAGCGGGGCTTGGTCCAGGCAGAAGGGGAAGTAGAGGCACTTGGTGTCGTTGTTGCCGCCAACGTTCTCGATGGAGAGGGTGTAGCACCTGAGCCACTGGATGGGGTCTTGCTTCGCGTCGTACTTGGTGATTCCCAGAGGTTTGAACTTGTCCGGGAGGAGTAAGTTGTGAAGCCGAGGAGAGAAGGCGGGGAAGCCGTCGTTGTCGCCTACTGTGGCGGACTTCTTCCGCCGGGCGTCGAAGCCGCCCTGTGAGGCTCCGGAGGCGTGGCTGTTTGCGTGGCCTCGGCCGCCGTGATCGCCTCCGCCACCGGCCCTCCCGTTGGCCCCATGGTTGGAGCTTCCGCCGTTGTCGCCTCCGCCGCCAGGGTCGCGGTGGGGGATGATCTCACGATCGCCGCCGGCGGGCCGCGGCGCTGTTGCCAGCTTGAGAGGGTCCGCCGGCGTTTGCACGAGTACGGTTGGGCTGGGCTGGCAGCTCGCCTCGAGTACGGTTACGGCCGAGGTCCGCGCTGTGACTTGTGGCTTCGTTGTCGCGGTTCCTAGCGGGGGCGGCTGAGCGACCCTGTTATCGACTCGCATGAAGTAAGCATCTTCCGCGAGTTTGGCGATGACTTGTCCCGCGCGCATCCCCTGGGCCTGACGTGCTATCGTGGTGATAGACATGAGGCATTGCTCTGGGGTGGTGTGTACCTGGCTCTCGACTTGGTCGAGTGCTTCCGCAAGGTTGCAGATGGGGAGGGAGTCTTGAAGATGCCGGCGTCGTTCGTTCCGCTTTCTGTTACGCTCGCGTCGAGCGTCCCTGTTGGCGTCAGTCTCATCCGCGGGTGCTTCAGCAGACAGCTCGTCTGCGGAGATGTCCTCAAGGTATCGGTCGTCTGCCGTCCCTGAGGGTCCTGGCGTGTCGCCGGCAGCCATGAAGACTTGGCGGTCGGGGTTGCCAAGACTGGAGTCAGAGCTCGCCACCTCAGTTGGAGTGTACTCCTCAGCCCGAGCGAGTGGTGTTCCCTCCTGGAAGGGAAGCGAGTCGAGGTAGGCGATGTAGTGTGAGTCCCCACTTATCAGGTCGGCGGGCTTGCGATCTGGCCAGTAGATGAATCTCCCGGTGGGTGTGGAAGTTATAACCAGCCCGGAAGCCGGTCCTGATAAGGGTTGCTCGGTAGAGTTGTCCTCGGACTCGGGATCCTCAGGGTCCGACCCGATGTCGAACTCGTACGCGGAGTCCGAGTAGAAGCCGAAGAGGGGGTTGGAGTCCGAGGCGTGGCCGGGGGTGGTGTCGGAGTCCGAGTTGTACTCGGGTACGGGCTCCTTGCCGGCCCGGCGTGTAGAGGGAGCCTCCGTGCAGGCCCTGCTGAGGTTGCGGGGGCCACGCGTGAAGCACTCGCGGGGTGGGGAAACCACATGCGATGGCTGAGTAGCCGGCTCGCATACGATAGCCCACGGGGACGTCGAGTTCGAGTTGGAGGCCGATCCGAGCTCGAAGTCGGCGTGTTGGTCGAAAAGCGAAATTTCGTCGAACTTGCCGGCGAGTTCGCCCGTGACTACTTCGGGAAGCGTCACGAGGCCGGCCACCGGGTTGGGCGGCATGGTGAGGCGGCGTTGGAAAGATCCAACGCCATCAGCAGTGCAGACCCAGGCGCCGAAGACGAAGGTGTCGCGGCGGTTGAAGGCGACGGTTGGCTTGATGTAGACGGGAGCCGTCGAGTTCGCCATGTGATCTCGGGCGAGATCCCCTACCCGGCGCGCCAGCTGTCAGTATTTTAGACCGACAACCTACTAAGGGGAGTACCCGAAGTAGATGAATGTGGCCTCGCCAAGATCGGTAACTCGAAGGAAGAGACGCGTAGCACATAATTTAGACAGGTTCGGGCCGCGAGGTGCGTAATACCCTACGTCCTGTATGCTGTGTAGCTCTGAATTGATTGGGTACGATTACAAGATGATGCAATCTTACGCCGTGAGATGAGATGATGGAGAGAGGGGTCCCTGCCTCGCCTTATATAGTCCGTGAGGCAGGGTTACAAGTCGGTTCAGGAAGAGAGTACTAGTCGAGTACATCTAGGAGTCCTCCGTACAGTGCGGGACATGTACAGCTTCCTAACAGAGTACTTCTCCTCTGTAGTCCTTGTGCTCCACGCCATCAGGTGCCGTGCAGCGCAAGTCGGGTAGTCCCAGGGGCCCACCGAGTAGTCGGTCCTGGTACCCACCGAGGCAGTGGGCCCAGGGAGGCCCATACGACACTAGTTAGTTAGTAAGGTATTTTAGTCTTTAGATTGCCTCCATATAACCCAAGTGGTGAGAGGATGGCAGCCATCTCATGGAATCCTAGCTCATTTTGTTTTCCTATTTTCCCTTCCTATTTTCCTTAGGATTTCTATAGGACTAGCTTGAGAGCTTCATGGTGACATCTTGTGAGAGGGAAGGATGATCGGGCGGCAAGCTACATCTTGTATGAACCTTTTTGGTATGTATAGATGATTCGACGTGGTTCCTCAAGGCTTGGATGTGTCTTTCCCGTTTCTCCTTTTTGGTGATTTTCAGAACCCTTTCTTGGCGATTTTCTTGGAGCGATTTCGCGGCCTTTCTCTTTGGGATTTGGTGGGGGATGTATGCTTGAACCGTTCGTGGTTCTTTTCCCTTTGTTTCCCCTCCCAAATCCGCGAGCAAAGGGGCTCGATTTTGGGGTTTTCTTGGCTCTAGGGTTAGAGGCGTTCTTGGTGTCGGTGTGAAATGTAGTCCCAACACTAACTAGTAATGAGCGCTGAGATCTGCCTCTTGATGGGCCGGTGCTAAGCAACTAATGACACTGGTTTTTATCCTGGTTCCGGCCGGGGCCGTACGTTCAACAATGGCATGCTCGGGGCACTATATTGCATTGCACCGTGGTGCTCGTAGAGGGGGGCTACAAGCGTGGCGGGAGAGGAGGCCGGGCCTCCAAGTCCCAGAGGTATTGTTTGAGGCAAGTGCCAATATCGTGGTGAAGGCGGAACGCGTGCGCGTGATCGCTATCCGTTGTCCCGTCCCCTGCGGCTGGGGGACTGCCCCTCCTATTATAGGCCAAGGAGGGAGCAGTTTACAGGCGTGCCACACTGTTCTCCTACGTGTGGAGGCATGGCGAGCAGTGCCATGGAGTTGACGACCGTCCTGGCGAATCTCGCTCCTGTTGGTGCATCTTGGCGTGTACTGTGCCCGTACAGGAGTGACTTCGAGGGTAGTGGCGCGTAGGAGGGGTCGGTCCCGGCCGCCGCCCGCGGGCCGGTTTGAGGGTGCCGTCAACGGGGGTCCGTACGAGGTACAGTGGCGGGCGTGGTGACGTCTTGTCCCCGTGCGCTCCAACAGCATCGGGGATGTCGTCGCAGTACTCGGCGTGGAGCTGCAGTGGCGGGGATGGCCGCACAGGGCTGACAGCGACAGAGAAGACCATTCCCACTGGCCTGACGTCACGGTGTAGTCCTGTGTAGTCATAGAAAAAGCATTTGCCCCTATTCGAGGGTTCCGCCGTCCCCCCCCTTCAAGGGCTCGGCGTGTTAGCCGTACGAAAGCAGTAGGCACAGTGCCACGGGGCTGACACTAGCCTCTTCGCACAGTGTTGTATAGTGGCGGGGATGGTCTCCCCCAAGGAATGGGCGGAACAGCGCCGGGGCGTGATTCCCAGGCGTGTCAAGGTTGTGGCGCAGTCCTACGCTGTCAGAGCATTAAATGCTCGAACGTCCGAGCAGGAGCGCGGGCATCGCGTGCGTGGAGGCCCTCGAGCGAGGCGGACCTCGCCCGAGGGGGCGTTCAGCCCTCGAGCGAGGCGGACCTCGCCCGAGGGGGCGCTCAGCCGTGCCGCTCTGGCGGGCCGCGGGGGCCACCAGGGGTGTAGTCTTTTAGTGCGTACGTTTTTAGGCTCGTGAGTTAGTTCGCATTTGCATTTTTTATGAGTTTTAAGCGGGTTTCCCCCGGTTATTCAGGGGACCCTTATGGTTGTCCACGACAGTAGCCCCCGAGCATATGTGGGTGTATCCGTTAGGATCCCGCAGATGCTGACGCTTGCTGATGAGACGTTCTTCCCTCCTGGTTGCTAATGCTGTTCCGTGGGGCCGCGTCAGCGGACCCGCGGGTCTAGCCCCCGAAGCCCTGCAGGAGCGTGAGTGCTCCTGCAGGGGTTTTTCGCGAGATCTACAAGCGTGCGGGGTGTTAGTTTCAACCGGCATCGGCTATGTTCCAGCCGGCCTCGGCGGTGCCACGCACACATAACTGGCACTGCCTGCGTTCGGTGCACCCTAGGAGGTGTAGCCGTGCGTCGAGCCCCCGAGCCTTGGCCCGTTCGAGACGATCGGGGCGAGCTCTCCAACTTGGTTTGAACGCTCCCTCGCCGTCCCTCCACGGGACGGAGGGTGAGGTTTCCGCAACCCCCATCGGTCGGGTCGCGGATTGCGGATACCTCGTTGAGCTGTTATCGGGTGATTCAAGTGGACGCCCATGCCCCGTTCGATAAGGTTGGCTCGTGGTCTGGAGACTCGTCCATGAAAGCGCTCGAGCAGGTTTGCTAGGTGGGGCTCGGTCCCGTTCGCTAGGGACCGAGGGCGCGGAAGCTCTCCCTCGATAGGATCCCCCTAACTAGCTGCCCTCGCTGGCTCTTGAACACGATATGTGGGGCGCCCTCGAGCCGGTGGGCTCGAGGATAGGCTCGAATGCGTGCGCCCTCGTCGTCCCTGACTCTGTCGATCTGGGGCGCCTGTTCGAACCCTTCGAGGGTCAGGCTTCGAACCCCTGATCAGTAGGGCCACTGCGGGGTGGCAGCTGGGTGCCCCCGACTTTTTGCATCTGCAGGACTCGAGGGCTCGCGGTCGGACCGGCCCACGAGTCGCTGATCAGTAATTCTCGTGAATCGAGGGCACCTGTGGCGCCCGCTCTCGCTGAGTGGGCTTCGAGACCACTGGTCGGTAATCGCACCCTTCGAGGGTCGGGTTTTTTGAGCCTCCTGCTCGGGCCGCTCGAGGATCATACTTACTTGGTAACGGACCGGGCCATTTAATGCCCACAGTCGCGGCCATAGTTATGCGCGGCGGGCAGACCTTTTCAGGCGGCGCGGCCGCGCGTGTAGTGGGCGGGCAGGCGTGACGGCCCGCCGCAGCTCTTCGGTTGCCGCGTCGCAATGATCACGCGCGTGCGTGAAGGACCGAAACGGCGAACCAGAGAGGGGGGGAGTGAATGGGAGCCGATAAAAATTCTTGTCGATGGAGATGGGAACTCCTACAAGATGAACACGGCTTCCAACACACGTCTCCGACTCACTACCCAAGTTGGTCAAGCCCACGTAGCCACTGGAGTGCCACTGGACCTAGGAACCAACACACACACCCTTCCGACCCGAGAACGCAGCGGAACACCAAACCTCGAGTCTACAGACCAACACCGGTCAGAGCGGTGAGCACCACCGGTCAGACCGGTCCCTGCTGGTGAGAGTAGGCAACTTCCACTAAGTTGCTTCACACCGGTCAGGCCGGTGTAACACACCGGTCAGACCGGTCCAAGCCTGCAAGCCCCCAGATCACCAAACAGGCCAACCGACCTCCAAACTGACCCAAACTCGAAACAGCAGCTACATAGGACAACAGCGAACACACCTAGACGTTCACCTGAGATAAAACCCACCGAGGGTTGCACCGGTTAGACCGGTGTAGCCTGGGCAGCTCGGGATGAACAGCACCCGCGGGTCAACTACCCCAAATCCAAACCTCGATCTCCCGAATCGCTCCACAGACTTGAACAAGACTTTGGGGATATTAAGAACACCTCATGAGGAGTTCATAGCCAATTTTAATCCCACCAAAACTCGTCCAAAAAGGAGGAATCGAAGAAATCCCGCCAAGAGCACCACGAACCCTAGAACCTGGAAAACCCCAAAATCGAGCCCCTTTACTCACGGATTTGGGAGGCGAATCACAACCCAAAGAACCACGAAGGGTTCACACAAATTTCCCCCATCAAATCCCCAAGAGAAAGGTCCCAAAAACAACCCAAAGAAATCACCAAGAGAGGGCTCCGAAAATCACCACCAAGAACAACCGAGAACAACACATCCAAACCTTGAGGAACCACGCCGAATCATCTATACATGCAACAAAGATTCATACAAGGTCTAGCTTGCCGCCCGATCATCCAACCCTCTCACAAGATCTCACCATGAAGCTCTCAAGCTAGTCCTATGGAAATCCTAAGGAAAATAGGAAGGAAAATAGGAAAACAAATGAGCTAGGGTTCCAAGAGTTGGCTGCCATCCTCTCACCTCTTGGGTTATATGGAGGCAACCGAAAGTCTAAAATGCCCTTTCCTAATAACTAGGGATACAAGCCCCTCAAGGGCGGATTTGGAAGTCTTCATGTCTTATCCATCGGACGGATGCCCAACGACCGCACCTCGCGTAGCCTCGACGCAAGCCATGCAATCCCGACGCGTGTCCTCTGCTTCGAAGTCTCGGACTGCGTCGTCGCACACCGGTCAGACCGGTGCTCCTCACCGGTCAGACCGGTACCCACCGGTCAGACCGGTCAGACCCACCGGTCAGACCGGTCTGGCACTGCTGCAGCACCGTCTTCGGTTCTTCGGTCTTGGCTTTGTGGATCAACCAAGGAACCCAGTGGTTTTCTGGTGAACCACCGGAAACCCCGCGAACTCGGTGTAGCCTCCGCCAATCTCCACTCATGACTCGGCTCCCACGTAGTCCCGGCTCGACCTTGGTCTTGAGGCTCAACCAAGAACTCGTCCATGACTTCATCTTCTCGTTCATGCCACCATGCGGCCCGCACTTGACCCCGCTGGCCACCGGGTCCCTCGAACCAAGCCTACTTGTCTTCTCCACACCTGGTGGCCTCACCGGCGACGACCTTTCGCGCTTGTTCTTCACCTGCACCAACACCAGTCAAGCCGCAACCTGCACCTGCAATACTTAGCCAAGAATCAGTCCACACAACGTTGTCAATCACTCATCACACAAGAAAGCGACCATCCACCGATCCTCGAACCACACATGGTCCTCAATCTCCCCCTTGATGAGTGCATTGACAACACCCACACGAAAGTAACAAGAGAGAAAAGAAAATGAAAAGAAACGAACAAAAATAAACTCCAACAAGCGATCGAAAGCCAAACAAAGGCAAAAGAGCAAGATCACTTGAAGAAGACAAGTCTCGGACCCCTTAGGCAAGGGCAACGACTCGACACATACGAGACAAAAACTAAGCTCAAGCAAAGAGCGCAAACCACCGAACCAAAGCTCAAACACCACAAAGAGCTCCCCCTGCATACATGCAAGCTCCCCCTAAACCAATGCACCTCCCCCTGGACGGATGCATGCAAACCAGCTGAAAACAGGGTAGCTGCAGCAACTTCAGCTCACACCGGTCAGACCGGTCATCACCACCGGTCCGACCAGTGCCTAACATGTGCACAGGGCCAACACTCACACCGGTCAGACCGTTGACCCCGATCGGTCAGACCGGTGCACAACAGAGCCCAGAAATGGCTCGAAACCACCTGAAAACCTTCTAAATGCGTCCATAAAGCCATTTCAAGCTCAAACTTCTCCCCTTATTGGCAATGCAAGAATCAAGCTAAAAATGCAAAAATTTCAACCTAGAGCTTCTCAAATAGACAAAATTCAACATAGGATGCTACACATGTCCAAATGAGCATGTTAGATACTCTACAACTTCGTATCGATCTCAACTACATGATCACCAAGTTTCACAACCATTGGACGAAGCTAAGATGGATTTGGGCAATTTTGCGAAAAACTTGCCTCTCATGAGCAAAGTCCTAAACATGATCAATACATATCAAAAATGGCAAAGCCACACAAACTTCATGCTAGGACAGCCATTCTAATCATAAGACCATCATAAACACCCACAAGCACCTCATGTCATGTCAAAGCCACCGAGCCATGTGCCTACTTCTATGTATGAGACTTCTCATTGGTAGGCATCATGCAACGGTTTAGCACCCAAAGCAAATTAAATTCAGCACATATGACATGGGAGCACATTTTCCAAGCATTTTTCATTTCATTTTCAGATTTATAAATGGTACATGAAATGTCTTTGCGACAAAAAGGAACTTATGCCCCTCCACAAGATAAATCAAGAGGGCTAAACATTCATGATGGCAAATGAGCCTTTGGCCCCATATGATCAATAAACTAGCTATCCAACCACAAATTAAGCATAACCAAGCCACTAAAACATGTCAAGATCATATAAAGGCATTTACACATGAGAGAGCATACATGTGACAATTTTTCAAAAAACATAGCCATCAACCATGGATTATTCATCAAGATCATCAAGAGCTAAGCCAAACTAACCATAGCATACCAAACAAGCTCACAAAGACATAAATAGCATTTCATGGTGAACAATGTATATGAGAGAAGCTTTTCCTAACCAATGCATATGATACAAAATGCATGCAATCTAAGATACAAGGATGCCTATACATCATGTTACATATGCCATGCCAAATGCAAGAAATGCGCAAAAGAAACTATACATATGCTACAAAGGAGCTCCCACACACCCAACTCAAGAAATCAAACACACACCAAGTCCCCCCCCCCCCCCCGCAAACGAGTGAAAGTTGCTTGATCTAGGGGTTTGGTGAAAATATCGGCTAGTTGGTCATGTGTGGGTACATGGATCAAAGCTATCTTTCCTTTCTCTACGTTATCTCTCAGAAAATGATACCTCACTTCTATGTGCTTGGTTTTGGAATGGAGCACTGGGTTCTTTGCAACACTTATGGCACTGGTGCTATCACATTGAAGTGGGACATGGGTATACTCCTCACCAAAGTCACTCATGGTGTATGAAATCCAAAGGAGCTGAGAGCAACAACTAGCAGCGGCAACATACTCGGCCTCGTTAGTGGATTGAGCAACACTTGATTGTTTGCGGGAAGACCAAAACACCAAAGAAGAACCCAAAAACTGGCAAGTCCTAGAAGTGGACTTCCTATCCAACCGACACCCGGCAAAATCCGCGTCTCAAAAACCATGAAGCGCCAAAGAAGAGGACGCGGAGTACCAAAGGCCGAAGTCGGGAGTGTGACGCAAGTACCTGAAAATTCGCTTCACCGCTTGCCGATGCGAAGTCCTCGGAGACACTTGAAAGCGAGCGCACGGACACACCAAGAGCCCGTATGTCCGGCCTCGTCGCCGTCAAGTAGAGGAGTGACCCGATCATACTTCGGTACTCCTTCTGGTCCACATGTTCACCTTCCTCGTCCGCATCAAGAGCTGTAGTCATCCTCATCGGCATCGTCATAGCCTTGGAGTCCTCCATCTTGAATTTCCGCACAATGTCCTTGGTGTACTTAGCCTGGTGCACAAATGTTCCTTCCTTTGATTGTTTGATTTGTGGCCCAAGGAAGAACTGCAACTCGCCCATCATGCTCATCTCAAATTCCCTGCTCATATCCTCTGCAAACCTTGCAACAAGAGAGTTAGACGAGCCACCAAAGACAATATCATCAACGTACACCTGTACAATCAGGATATCTCTGCCCTGCCTCAGCAAAAACAAGGTCTGATCGACCTTCCCCATCTCAAAACCTCTCTCAAACAAGAACCCCCTCAACCTACCATACCAAGCTCTAGGCGCCTGCTTCAACCCATACAGCGCCTTCCTCAACTTGTACACCCGGTGGGGGTACTTCTTGCTCTCAAACCCTGGAGGTTGCCTCACATACACTTCTTCCTCCAACACACCATTCAGGAAAGCACTCTTCACATCCATTTGGTGCAACTTGAACCCTTTAGCCACGGAAAAGGCTAGAAGGATCCTAATCGCCTCCAAACGGGCTACGGGAGCAAAGGTCTCCTCGTAGTCGATCCCCTCCTTCGATCGAACCCTTGAGCAACAAGCCTCGACTTGTTCCTCACAACCTCACCTTTCTCTCCCTCTTTGTTCTTCCACACCCACTTTGTACCAATCGGCTTACACCCTGGGGGAGGGTCAACCAATTCCCAAACTCCGATTCCTCTCAAAGTTCTCCAACTCCTCATGCATCGAATTAACCCAATTGTGATCAGATAGCGCGTGTCCAATGTCTTTGGGCTCAAAAGTAGCAACAAACGCAGCATGAGCGAAATGAGAATTGTTCCGAACCCTCGACCGTGTAGTGCGTTCATTCATGTCGTCGATGATCCTCGAAGCTGGGTGATCCACTTGTACTCGCCGGGGAGGTTCTCGCCTCGATGCTACCTCCCCCTCAACATCAGCTTCTCCTCGTTCTTGATTTGTCGTTGTAGGTGTAGTAGAGGGTCCATCCATCACCGTAGTCGAAGTAGTGGGTACATGTTCAGCCAGGGGCACCGCACCACCATCCTCATCGTCTCCATGTTCATGCTCCTCCTCCTGAAAGATCTCCTCACCAAGCTCATCATCACCTGCACACTCAAAGACAAGCCGACTACATGCCTCTCGTCTCGTCGAAGGTTGCCTCGCAAGTCTCCACGATTTGGTTAGTTTCAAGATTGAGCACACGATATGCTCTAGAATGAGATGCATAACCAAAGAAAATATCGTCGATAGACCTAGCCTCAAACTTATCCAACTTCCCGCCTTTCTTCGAATGAAACACTTGCAACCAAAGACATGGAAGTGACTCACCTTGGGTGTGCGACCATGCATCAACTCATAGCATGTTTTCTTCTTGTGCACTCGAGGTAGATCCTATTTGACACATAGCACGCGGTATTCACCGCCTCGCCCCAATACCTCCTCGGAGTCCTATGCTCATCAAGCATCGTCCGAGCCATCTCGCACAAGGTCATGTTCTTCCTTTCCACAACACCATTCCCGGGGAGGCGTATACGGACTCGAAAACGCGGTGCTCAAGACCCAAGCCATGGCTAAAGGTTTCAAAATGAGAGTTTCGAATTCCGAGCCATTATCACCGTGGATAGCTCGTATGGCATCTCCGTGCCTCTCGTTCCTCAACCTCAAGACTAGATCTCGAACAAAACCAAACGTCTCCCCCTTATCCTCAAGAAAGAACACCCACACATACCGAGAATAGTTGTCCACCACAACAAGGACATACCACTTCCCACCCGCAGATCGCACATGATCTGGGCCAACAAGGTCCATATGGAGCAGCTCGCATGGACGCTCAGTCATCACATCGGTGAGAGGCGGGTGAGAAGAGGCTACCATCTTGGCATGCCTACACGGCGCACAAACCAACTCTTTCTCAAGCCTCAACCGTGGTAATCCTCAGACCAAATTGAGTTTACTCAAGCGAGACAAAAGGTCAATGCTCAAGTGACCCAACTTCCTATGCCACTTCCACAACGCACTCGAAGAACCAGCCAAGAAACAACGCTCCACACCCGAAGACTGAGAAAAATCAGCACGAAACACCTGACCCTCGGGAATGACCATACAGACAAGGTCCCCTCGAGAGTCCAAAATCCGAGAACCACCTGGCCGAAAGAACACCTCAAAGCCCTCATCCAACAACCGGGACACGAAAGCGATTGTACCCCGGCGATTGAACAAGAGCAACACGCCTCGAGTGATCTTGTCACTCACCTTAATCTCACCTTCGAAAGCACACGCCCACGCCATTGTCCTCAAAAGTGATGTACCTTTTTGTCACCACCGGACGAGACTTGAGAACCACCCCCCGTCTCCGGTCATATGCCTCGAGCAATCGGAGTCAATCAACCAAATGTTCTTCAAGTCTCCCACCTGAAATTCAAAAACGAGCATGTGAGCGAACAAACGACTCAAAGATCGGGGTTAGTACCAAAAGAGTAAAACCAGTGCCGAGCCATTTGCTTGAAAGTGGGGTTAGCACCAACCAAAGCATCTCTCCTACCAAAGCTACCTCCACGAACACCACCACGGTAACCACCCTGAGGGAACCACCCCTCTCTGTCTGGAGGAGGACCAAAACCACGAAAGAGAACCCATGGACCGTCCCTCCTCTCCTTCTCAAAGCTACGACTCCTATTCCCGTAGTGAACTCGAGGAGGAGAACGCCTAGCAACCTGACCACCTGCAAACTCTCCAACCCAACCACCAGAACCACGACCTCCAGAGACAACCCTCGCACCTGTACGAGCACGAAATCCAAAATGCTGCCTGTCCAGACCTGCACCGGTCTGACTGGTGCTCCACACCGGTCTGACCGGTGTGACCTGGGCATCAACACCTCCAATAGCCTTCCGCTCTCCCCAAGCCCGAACTGTCCTCACACTCGCCTTAGCCATGGGCATCTGCACACGAGGCTCAAGTACACCATCGGAAGGGTGGTACTTGTCCTTGTTAGACCACTCCTTCGCCATTCTCTCCTCTCGCTTCCTCTTGAAGCAAAACTCATCCTTATGGCCATCTCTCCCACAATAGTCACAATGGAACCTCACAAGCTTAGGCTTAGGCTTGGGATGTGGCTGCTCACTAGGTTTCTCTCCACTCAATTCCTCCACCGGTTTCCCCTCATTAGCCTTCTCACTTTCTTTCCCAAAGAACATTTTCCCGGAAGTGCTCACAAACTTGATAGGCTTTTGTAGATCATTTGTGGGTGTAGGAAATACGGGTGGAGCTGGGGTTGTGTCTAGTCGGTTCCTAAGATGGTTAGGTTTTGGAAGAAAATCATTTTTGTGGTGGGTTTTTGGTGGCTCTGGGATATTCTCTCCACTTCCCTCACCAACCTTGTTTGCCCCAAGTCCCTCACCATCCTGCCTCTTAAATGCCTCGATCATCATCCTCAACTGAGGCTCATGACTAGACAACCAACCCATCAACTTCCTCAACTCATCATTCTCATCCTGCAAACGATCAACATAATGTGCAAGTTCCAGATTTTTCAAAGCATGCATTTCACAGGTAGAGCATGATGTAGGCATGGGTTCTTTCAGTTTAGCCTCAAGAGAACTAGTGTAAGCATGCATCTCATTAATCTTAGCATGCAAAATAGGGCAAGAAGTGCAAGCACCTAGCAAAGCAAGTCTAGACTTAAGCTCAGCCACTTCAACCCTAAGCACATCTAGTTCCTCACACTTGGAGGCATGCTTCTCCTTAAACAAAGCAAGATTAGCAAGAAAGATGCAGCAATCAGCACAATCAACCTCATCCGAAACAACAGGGCTAGCCTTAAGGGAATCAATCTCAAGCTTGCTATCAAGCACCGTGTCTCTAGCTCAGCCACTCTAGTCCTAGCATCCTCGAGTGAAGCCCTAAGCTCTTTTCTCATTTTCTTGGCCTCTCTAAGCATGTCATCACGGTTATCAAGCAAAGAGCCAAGCCTCTCATTCTCCTAGCGCAAGAAGGGAAGTTCATCACGCACCTCATTGTCGGAGTCGGAGTCCGAGTCGCTCTGTGTGCTCTTCTTGCTGCCGGAGCTCAGCGCCATGGTGCAGAAGCCGTCTCTCGCGAAGGAGCTCAGCCCGCTCAGGTTCTTGGACGACTTCTTGTTCTTGCGACGATCACCTTCATCTTCACTGCAGCTCAAGCTCGAGGTGGAGTACGCGGAACTGGAGTCGACGTCGCTCGCTCCAACCATCGCTCGGGCCTTGCCACGACTCTCCTTCTTCCTCGATCGTCGCTCGTCCTTGTACTTGTTCTTGTGCTTGCTCTTGTGGTTGCGCCTCGACCGGTACTTGCCATCCATCCTCGACTTGTGCTTGCAGCCGTCCTTTTTCTCGACCTTCTCTGGGCAGTCGGTGACGAAGTGTCCCGGCTTGCCGCACTGGAAGCATGTCCTTGTGTTCCTCCTCATGTTCACTCGGTTCTCGTGCAGCCTCTCGAACCGTCTCGTCAGGAGCGCCAGCTCATCCTCTCCAAGCACATCGAACTCCTCATCTGGCATAGACATCAAAGAGGAAAAAGAGAACATCCTGGTGGATGGGTTAGTGTTAGCCTTTCCTTTCGAACCACCAACGAGGGCAAGACTATGGGAATCAGTCGGTCCCTCGAGCTTGGCGGTCATGCCCCTATCCGCCTCAGCTGACTTGAGCTTCGAGAACAACTCGTTCACCGTCAGAGTATCATACTTCTCCGACTCCACAATGGCCTCGAACTTTCCGCCCCAAATCGTACGATCCAAACAGTGTAAGAGCGTGACCGCTCTATCACGATCATCGTACGGGAGCACGTCCACATTGGCCCTCATGTTGTTCACAACCACCGTGAACCTCTGAAACAAGGCATCGATGGACTCACCGGGGAGATGAGTGAAGTTCTCGTACTCTCTCTGGTAGGTCGCATACATCCGTGCTCGAACTCGGGCATTCCCAACATGAGCCTCCTTCAAAGACCGACCAAATTCTACAAGCCAAGTGCTCGGTGTGCACCCGATCGAACTCGGCCGACACAAAGCACGAAACAAGTAGTCGACCGCCTTATTGTTGGCGTCGAATCCGTCCCTAGATCCCGGAGCGAGGAAGTCCACCGGCCGGACATACCCCGTGTCCACCGTGACATCCCAAAGGATCCGACCCTTTCCGTAGAGGAACACACCCATCCGCTTACTCCACATCTGGTCGTTCTTGCCATCGAAGTGTGGAGGACCCGAACCCCATTCCTGGTACGCCATTCTTGGATCTTAGACTGGTTAGAGTCAACAAAGACCCAAACCGGCTCTGGTACCACTTGAAGGACCGAAACGGCGAACCAGAGAGGGGGGGAGTGTTGACGGTGAAAATCCGTCAACCTAACCATGAGTTTGCCTTCGGTGTTGGCATGAGTTTTATACCTTATCCATTGGTACTAACCCCCGTGGTATAACAAGTTCACGTGTGCATGTCGGTTTTGGAGTTTAGTGTTTATGCAGGGTTTTAGCGTTGAAAGCAAGACTTTCGGGATAAGTTCATCAAGCACCTTATGATAAGACCTTGAAGCCCCATACAAGTCATGCAATGAAGCAAACTTAATTCCAAGAAACCAGGGACTTGATCCGAGAAGACGACAAACTCCGAGGACCTGACCAGAAAAGTGCTAAATCTTGCAAGACAAGGAGTTATGCCCAATTCGGAGAGAAACTGACAACATGGACCTACATGCATAAGGGGGAAACATCCAGGAAGCAAGGGAACCGACGTAGAGCAAAGGAGGCCTCGGGCTGGGCCTGGATGGGCCCAGACCGGCCGGCCCAGGCCGGTCGGCCCAGCCCTGTCCAGGGCCCAGTGAGGCTCCACTTTGCCCTAGCCGCCGTTCAGGCTATTTATATCCCCCTGACCGAGAGCCACGGATCGTCTAATTCGTCATCAGCCGCCGAGGAGCAGAGAAGAGAGGGACACCATCTCGGATAGGAGAGGGTCGAGCTAGTTGACTAGGGTTTCCCTAGCCGACGTGGGAACCTTGCATGGAAGACCACGTCGGAGTTCCCGGAGCTAGAAGCAAGATCAAGGAAGGATCCGGTGGTGATCTTGTGTATGTATCATTGTCATAGTTGAATTATCAAGTTGAATCTATTCTTAGCGATCAAGTGTTTCCTCGAAGATTTCGTTTTTCGATCGGTTTGCTTATTCTAAGATCTATTCGCGCGATAGATCACATAGGGTGTTCTTGTAGCCGCGGTGGCTAGAGGTACACGCCGGATCTTCCGAAAGAATCTCGACTTGTCTTTTGACTCGCCCTAAGCTCCCCGCATGAGTAGGGATACATTGTGACAGAACGGGGGTTCCGAAAGGCGGATGTTTTCGGATTTGGACGGGAAACCACGGTTTAAAGAGGCTTCTAATAAGATTCGATTTGCTACTTCTTCTCTTGCTTGGAACTTCAACAAAAGGCTTAACCCGATCTCTCTAGATCGGTTTATCTACCCAATCTTACTTTGTTTTCTCCGGTCTTAGTATATTAGATTAGCTTCGTGTCTTTTACCTAGATGCATTAGGGTTTCTCTTTTGCCGAAGATTGAAGTTACTTGGCTTTACTAGATCATCTTTTGCGTCACACATTTGTTCCACAGATTCGATACCTTGGGTTCACCACTCGAGGGAAGAAGGGTCCCTTAACTACGGCGGGAGACTTGTCTGCTTGCAAGTCATAAACGAACTTTGATATAACTATTAACCGTCAAGAAGCCCCTTTTTCTGGCGCCGTTGCCGGGGAACAAGTGATCAAGATTTGATTTTTTTATTGCCTTTTTGTAATTTTCAGTTTTCTTTTTGTTTTTCTTTTTGCATCTACTAAACTTTGATCATCCTCAAAATACATCTAATCTAGTTTGTCTAACCCTAGTTTTTATAGATTTATTTTTACTTTCTAGTTTTTGCATACTTTGTTTATTGCTAACCCTAACCGGAGATGGTTGGCTACCTCTCCAAGAAACCCAAACCTTTTTTGTGGATGATCCAGGAAAACTTTACAGACAAAGGAGACGTGCAACACAAGCTAAAGGGTTGGCAACCCTAGATTCAAAAGCCGAAGTTGAAGGACCGCCGGAATCTCCAAGGGAATCACCACCTCCAAGTCCAAAGGAAGATCAACCTAAACCGACATCGTTGATCTACCTATCATAAACCTTCAAGACGCCGGAAGGCCGTTATAGATCAAGGTCTCAACTATCCGCATGACGATTGCCGGAGCTTTGGAGCGTTTCAATGAATACATACGAGTTAGATTCCTTGAGTGGAAAATCGGTTTACTTAAGAGGAGGATGGAGAAGATGGAGATAGAGAAAGAACCTCAACACCTAAAGGCTGCCAAGGCAAGATCCACATGCGAGGATTGAAGTGTTCATCGTGATGAAGATGCTAGAGACGCAAGTGGGACAACTTGCCGGGCGCCCGATCGGTAACAAAGAAGAATCTCCGAGACAACTCCAAGGTCCCAAGGCGGCGAAGGCTACTCAAACTCATTCGGGAGAGAAGGAGGATCACACTAAGGAGACCATGAAGATCACAACTGAAGGACCGGAGTTCGAGATGCTGAGCCACTACATGAAGGAAGTTGTTGCATCCGTCAAGACCAAAAGACAAAGCCTGCCTGTGAAGACCAAAAAAAAATGACTAAGCCAAAGAAGAAGCCCGTGCCCAAGATGGTGCGGAAGTGGGTAACCAAGATTGCAACGCCCGCAAAGAGCGTTGATCCGAGGTAATCAAGTGAAGAAGTCTAGCCATGGACTATAAACGAAGCGCTAGGCGGGAGGCAACCCGTTTCGTCGAGTCAAGAATAAGCTACCGGGAGGACAACCCGATTCCAGGTTTTTTCGAGTTAGTTTTGAGTTTTATTACGCAAAGACATTAGACTTAGAAATGGTTGAACAATATTAGAGACATAATTCTTGATTGAATGTTTTGCTTTATGATAAACCCTTTGCTTGAACCCTCCTATGTGCTTGTTTGTTCTTTTCTTTTTGAGAAACCACAACCAAATAATTTCAGAACCTAAATCAACCTTTCACCCTCATTATGGTGCTGAGGTTGACTTATTTTTCATGCTAAAACCACACGAGTAGAGCCACAACTTATATCTAGGTGTTAATAAAATTCAGCACGTGGTAGGACTCGCGTGAACCTAGAAATCAAAACTTTTGGTTGGTTTAAAAATCTATATCCTTGGTTTCTCTAAGATTAGAATTTTTCTAAGACTCATCTAATTTTGGTTTATTCCAAATCTTCCTTATTTAGCCAAAAATTAGAACCTAAACCTATGCCCCCATGATCAAGCCGGGAAAAGTTTGCTCTCAACCGATGAAGGCAAACTATACCGGTGAGACCGATATCAACGTAGTCGGAAAATATTTTCGACTTACATTTGTTTTTAATGGTTTAAAAACTTCTCTAAATTTATGCTTGAGCTCTTGCATGGCTCTGAAAAATATTTTAAATTTCGAATTAGAGGAGTGCTTAACCTTAAACATACCTAAATGGAGGCAATCTAGTTTGAATTAATCATGCATGCACCATTGGATACCCTTTCATCAACTTTCATCAAGACCACATGCAAAGGACAAGCATGGTGGGCAGCAAGCATCAACTTTGCAGGAATTTCATGGTGGCATGTGAAGCAAGTGGAGCTAGGGAGCATGGACATGACCCAAAGCATGAAGCATCAAGTGGAAGGACCAATAATGCAAGAAAAGGAGTGGACGAGAGCGTTTGGGCGGTGCAACTCGTGGAGCACGCGGGCAAGAAAGTTGCAGAGGAGAAATGATCGTGCTGGAAGAAAGACGAGGCGGGGAGGAGCACCGGGCACCCCAGGCCGGTCGGCCCAGGCCGGCCGGCCTACCTTATTTAAGGAGCCCCCCGGCTCCCGTTTTCGGCAGGCAAGCTTCCCTCTCCTTCCTTTGTTTGTGTGTTCAAGTTTGTGTGCCCAAAACCTCCTTAGACATAGCCAACCTTCCCAAGCTTGATAGCTCAAAAAATCCACCACCTTAATCCACTCAAAGTCCATATCCCGAAGTAAGAGTTTAAGTGCCTAGTTACCGGTTGCAACCCCGGAGTTTTAGTAGAGAAAAGAGTGCAGCAACCATGTGGAAGAAAACCACAAGTCTCTTCTCCAAGAAGAAGGGTTCGTCGTCATCCAAGCCGTCGTCGAAGACGTCTTCGAGGAGGCACTCGGTTTCCGAGTCTCCCCGGAGCATGGAGACGGATACGGCACCACCAAGGAGGAACGATGCTCTCCTCCTTGGTGGTATGAGAGCTGCAAGGAGCACGTCCATGAGGTTTACCGAACCTCAAGGGCACACGGAGGAGCAGCCCGCGCCACCACGACGATCGACCCGTTCGACCACGCCACCTCCTTACACTGCGATATATTCTTCGTACGGCTTCATCATCTTGTCGTCGTCGGAGGAGGAGAGGCTCTCTCGTCTTGAGAAGAGGCTTGTGCCCAACGTCGAGTTCGACGATCAAGCACTCTACATCTTGGGTTTTGGCACCGACATATACTACATGTTGGGGCACCTTGGATGGGTGCAATTCTCCAACGGAGTATAGGCGGACACCCACAAGGGGTTCGCCTTAGAAATCTTGATGACCATTGCACCTATCCTTGATGATGGGGTGCAAAGCTTATCATTCCGTTTGGAGGGAGTCCAACAAGTGGTTCCCTACGAGCATGTTAGGGAACTACTTGGATTCCATAAGGGAGCTCCGGAGAAAGTTGACGTGCCACCCGGCATGTTAGATGGATTTTGGAATTTAATCTCCGGAGAAGCCCACCAACAACGCAATTGCATCTGCAACCCCATTATCCGGATATTTCACTCTTGGATGAGCAAGAATGTATTGGGGAGGATGAAGGAGACGAAGGTGACCGACACGGAGTTGAATTGGCTCTACTCGGCTTTAATTGCCAAGCAGCCAATAGACCCCTCTTACCTTATGATCAACCGTTGGTGTTGCGAGGCAACATCGGGGGCGGGACATATTGGTTCGGGGTGCTACCTCTCCATGTTGGCCTTCTCCTTACGGCCGGGGATTGCAAGAAACCCCGGCCATCTTTTGCGTGGTACCTCTCTCGGCATTGAATATTTGTGACAAGGCAAATACATTAGTGGAGATGAGAGAGGAGTTTTTTGTTTGGCCATGGTGAACCTACCCCTTCCGGATGAAAGGCTTAGGCTTTTCAGCGAAGGGAGGGAAGATTGGTTGGAAGAGGGACTCCTTGTCCCGGCAAGGAAAAACAAAAGAGGAAGAATCGTAGAGGAGGGAACATCCTCCGCACAAGCGAGTGGTGCACAACCCAATGTGCCACCATTCGGCGGGATCCCTCCTCCGCCAAGTTATTACGGAGGGCCACAAGAGCAAGCATGGGGGGGTGGTGCACCGGTACCCCCACCAAATTATGTGATGCCCAACACTAACTTCGCGGAGCCCTACGCACAATATCCCCAACCACAAGAAAGCATGGCCATAATTGGAGGGTATGTTGCAAGAAATGCCCAAAACGTCGCAGCCATCCAAGCCAACGCGGCTCGACTTGGTGAGGGCAATGCAAATATTGCCTATGAGCTTGGACGCCTTCACCTAGTGGAGCCGAATCAATTCGTCGGAGGGAATGTCCGACCGTATTATGAGCAAGGTTATTACTATCAAGATCATCAACATCAACCACCGGCGGAGGACTAGGAAGATTAAGGAACTTTAGTTTTCTTTTCTTTTCTCTTTCTCTGTAATTTTCAGCTTTTGTTTATGTGTGTTTGCGTAATATTTTCTGTTTTTATTTAAATTTAAGCAAGTGTATTTGTTTATTTTCAGTTTGTATTTCAACTTGATTTCATCATTAATAAAGACACCACCATGATTATATCATTGGAAAAGTTACAAAAATTTGTGCCATAATGATATATGATTATAATTGCCGCCTTCTTTATCTTTGTAATTGATTTATGCATGTTAAAGCTAGTGCTCTCTTAAAATACGAATCTGAATTTATTTAAATACTAGCTTAATCTTTAGCGGAGGTTATGATTAAAATAAAGACCCATAGTGTTTTATGTGCTCTCAAGTTATGAATAGATTAAAGATGTCTTTTATGCTCAAAAATATCGCTAACCTTGTCACAAATATCACTTGTGTGTTGCTCAACCTATCCAAAGCCTAATATATATTTGAGTGCATAAACCTTAGTGTACAAGATTTATTTTTGAGTGAGTTATTGCAGGCCATGATTTCTCTGGCCCGAGACTAAGAAGCTGGTCATTCCGTTTTTGCGTATCTATCTTTTTGCTAGCCTTTTATCCGTGCATTGTGTATCCCCGCATCGGAGATCTCACAAACCTCGTCGGATATCCACCCTTAAACCAAATATCATCTTTTGTGATTACCTCCTTGACCACAACCTATCATTGAGAATGGATCATCAATTCAAGGAAGATCGCAAGACGGTGCCAACATTGAAGAATTCAATTATCTCTCCAAGGAAAAATATTTCAGGTACCTACCTTATTTATCGCCTCTTTGCTCGAGGACGAGCAATGTCTAAGCATGGGGGAGGAGGTAGGTACGATGCAATTTTAGAGTTCAAAGGGGAGTATTTTTAAAAAAATGAATGAAAAAAAAATCAAAGGCGATGTACGGGATTTCCAAGGTGAAAGTCTCACAAGAAAAAAATGATGATGAATGAATGAAAGAAAGAAAGAAAGAAAAGAAGGAGAAATATGAGAAAAAGAGAAAAATATGAGTGTGCGTAAAGTGAACTCCCCGGTTCTCTAAAGTGCATGAGGAAATTCAAAGCTTCAAGATTTAAAGATCCATTCTTATTTTCCAACCATGTGCAATCCGATAACGAGGATTTCCTATGTGCCTCGGGATCACTCTTTGCCATTTGCACATGTCCACTCATCTAAAGTGTGTGTATTTTTCTCTTTCCCCTCCTTGATTTAACATTATTTTCCAATAACCTTTTTGACGAGTCTCGGTAAGACCATGAGAAGCTTGTCTTGTTTTGACAACACCTCATTTATAAAATCTTGTTAGGACTAAACTTTCCCAAAAAAAGCTCCATATAAAGCCTACCACACATATATGTTATGAGAGGGAAAGGAGTAGAATTATAGGCTTGAGAGACAAGCGAGTTGAGAGTTCATGAGCAGCATACAAGATGATTTAAATTTGTGAACTTGGTTTAGCTTTTCTCTATCTCGTTCTTTATTTCAAAAGATTCGAGATCTATTTAAACTTTGTGAGCATGTTAATAGTTGTGGGATAAGCTTAATAAGAATCTACCCTCCGTAGAGATGAAGGCTAGTACATTATGGAACTTTAACGAATTAAAACTTTGAGAGCATTATGTTTTCTCATGTATGATCAAGTGCAAGGTTTAAACATTTTTTGGCAATGATGATATCCATCGAAGGCTTACTCGAGGACGAGCAAGGTTTAAGCATGGGGGAGATGTTGACGGTGAAAATCCGTCAACCTAGCCATGAGTTTACCTTCGGTGTTGGCATGAGTTTTATACCTTATCCATTGGTACTAACCCCCGTGGTATAACAAGTTCACATGTGCATGTCGGTTTTGGAGTTTAGTGTTTATGCAGGGTTTTAGCGTTGAAAGCAAGACTTTCGGGATAAGTTCATCAAGCACCTTATGATAAGACTTTAAAGCCCCGTACGAGTCATGCAATGAAGCAAACTTAACTCCAAGAAGCCAGGGACTTGATCCGAGAAGACGACAAACTCCGAGGACCTGACCAGAAAAGTGCTGAATCTTGCAAGACAAGGAGTTATGCCCAATTCAGAGAGAAACTGACGACATGGACCTACATGCGAAGGGGGAAACATCCGAGAAGCAAGGGAACCGACGTAGAGCAAAGGAGGCCTCGGGGGCCGGGCCCGGATGGGCCCGAGCCGGCCAGCCCGGGCCGGTCGGCCCGGCCCCCGTCCGAGGGCCCGGTGAGGCTCCCCTTTGCCGTAGCCGCCGTTCGTGCTATTTATAGCCCCCACGACCGAGAGCCACGGATCGTCTAATTCGTCATCGCCCGCCGAGGAGCGAGAGAAGAGAGGTACACCATCTCGGAGAGGAGAGGGTCGAGCTAGTTGACTAGGGTTTCCCTAGCCGACGTGGGAACCTTGCATGGAAGACCACGTCGGAGTTCCCGGAGCTAGAAGCAAGATCAAGGAAGGATCCCGGTGGTGATCTTGTGTATGTATCTTTGTCATAGTTGAATTATCAAGTTGAATCTATTCTTAGAGATCAAGTGTTTCCTCGAAGATTTCGTTTTTCGATCGGTTTGCTTATTCTAAGATCTATTCGCGCGATAGATCACATAGGGTGTTCTTGTAGCCGCGGTGGCTAGAGGTACACGCTGGATCTTCCGAAAGAATCTCGACTTGTCTTTTGACTCGCCCTAAGCTCCCCGCATGAGTAGGGATACGTTGTGACAGAACGGGGGTTCCGAAAGGCGGATGTTTTCGGATTTGGACGGGAAACCACGGTTAAAGAGGCTTCTAATAAGATTCGATTTGCTACTTCTTCTCTTGCTTGGAACTTCAACAAAAGGCTTAACCCGATCTCTCTAGATCGGTTTATCTACCCAATCTTACTTTGTTTTCTCGGGTCTTAGTAGATTAGGTTAGCTTCGTGTCTTTTACCTAGATGCATTAGGGTTTCTCTTTTACCGAAGATTGAAGTTACTTGGCTTTACTAGATCATCTTTTGCGTCACACATTTGTTCCACGGATTCGATACCTTGGGTTCACCACTCGAGGGAAGAAGGGTCCCTTGACTACGACGGGAGACTTGTCCGCTTGCAAGTCATAAACGAACTTTGATATAACTATTAACCGACATCGTTGATCTACCTATCATAAACCTTCAAGACGCCGGAAGGCCATTATAGATCAAGGTCTCAACTATCCGCATGACGATTGCCAGAGCTTTGGAGCGTTTCAATGAATACATACGAGCCGGATTCCTTGAGTGGCAAATCGGTTTACTTAAGAGGAGGATGGAGATAGAGAAAGAAGCTCAACACCTAAAGGCTGCCAAGGCAAGATCCACATGCGAGTATTGAAGTGTTCATCACGATGAAGATGCTAGAGACGCAAGTGGGACAACTTGCCGGGCGCCCGATGGGTAACAAAGAAGAATATCCGAGACAACTCCAAGGTCCTAAGACGGCGAAGGCTACTCAAACTCATTCGGGAGAGAAGGAGGATCACACTAAGGAGACCATGAAGATCACAACCGAAGGACCGGAGTTCGAGATGCCGAGCCACTACATGAAGGAAGTTGTTGCATCCGTCAAGACCAAAAGACAAAGCCAGCCTGTGAAGACCAAAAAAATGACTAAGCCGAAGAAGAAGCCCGTGCCCAAGATGGTGCGGAAGTGGGTACCCAAGATTGCAACGCCCGCAAAGAGCGTTGATCCGAGGTAATCAAGTGAAGAAGTCTAGCCATGGACTATAAACGAAGCGCTAGGCGGGAGGCAACCCGTTTCGTCGAGTCAAGAATAAGCTACCGGGAGGACAACCCGATTCCAGGTTTTTCGAGTCTTTTTAATAATTTAGTTTTGAGTTTTATTACGCAAAAACATTAGACTTAGAAATGGTTGAACAATATTAGAGACATAATTCTTGATTGAATGTTCACCCGAGTGGCTTCCACTAAGCGGCTTCACACCGGTCAGGCCGGTGTAACACACCGGTCAGACCGGTCCAAGCCTGAAAGCCCCCAAATAACCAAACAGGCCAACCGACCTCCAAACTGACCCAAACTCGAAACAGCAGCAACACAGGACAATAGCGAACACACCTAGACGTTCACCCGAGCAAAAACCCACCGAGGCTTGTACCGGTCAGACCGGTCAAGAGCACCGGTAAGACCGGTGTAGCCTGGGCAGCTCGGGATGAACAGCACCCGCGGGTCAACTCCCCCAAATCCAAACCTCGATCTCCCGAATCGCTCCACGGACTTGAACAAGACTTTGGGGATATTAGGAACACCTCATGAGGAGTTCATAGCCAATTTTAATCCCACCAAAACTCGTCCAAAAAGGAGGAATCGAAGAAATCCCGCCAAGAGCACCACGAACCCTAGAACCCGGAAAACCCCAAAATCGAGCCCCTTTACTCACGGATTTGGGAGGGGAATCACAGCCCAAAGAACCACGAAGGGTTCCCACAAATTTCCCCCATCAAATCCCCAAGAGAAAAGTCCCAAAAACAACCCAAAGAAATCACGAAGAGAGGGCTCCAAAAATCACCACCAAGAACAACCGGGAACAACACATCCAAACCTTGAGGAACCATGCCGAATCATCTATACATGCAACAAAGATTCATACAAGGTCTAGCTTGCCGCCCGATCATCCAACCCTCTCACAAGATCTCACCATGAAGCTCTCAAGCTAGTCCTATGGAAATCCTAAGTAAAATAGGAAGGAAAATAGGAAAAGAAATGAGCTAGGGTTCCAAGAGTTGGCTGCCATCCTCTCACCTCTCGGGTTATATGGGGGCAACCGAAAGTCTAAAATGCCCTTTCTTAATAACTAGGGATACAAGCCCCTCAAGGGCGGATTTGGAAGTCTTCATGTCTTCTCCATCGGACAGATTTGGAAGTCTTCATGTCTTCTCCATCAGACGGATGCCCGGCGACCGCACCCTGCGTAGCCTCGACGCAAGCCATGCAATCCCGACGCATGTCCTCCGCTTCGAAGTCTCGATCGCGTCGTCGCACACGGTCGGACCGGTGCTCCTCACCGGTCGGACCGGTACCCACCGGTCGGATTGGTCGGACCCACCGGTCGGACGGTGCAGCGCTTCTTTGCAAAGCACCGTCTTCGGTTCTTCGGTCTTGGCTTTGTGGATCAACCAAGGAACCCGGTGGTTTTTCGGTGAACCATCGGAAACCCCGCGAACTCGGTGTAGCCTCCGCCAATCTCCACTCATGACTCGGCTCCCACGTAGTCCCGGCTCGACCTTGGTTTTGAGGCTCAACCAAGAAATCGTCCATGACTTCATCTTCTTGTTCATGCCACCATGCGGCCCGCACTTGACCCCCGCTGGCCACTGGGTCCCTCGAACGAAGCCTACTTGTCTTCTCCACACCTGGAGGCCTCACCGGCGATGACCTTTCGCGCTTGTTCTTCACCTGCACCAACACCAGTCAAGACGCAACCTGCACCTGCAATACTTAGCCAAGAATCAGTCCACAAAACGTTGTCAATCACTCATCACACAAGGAAGCGACCATCCACCGGTCCTCGAACCACACATGATCCTCAGTGCGTGCGTCTGGCTGTTTCGGTCGTGGTGGGCCCTGCTTGTCAATGACGGGCGCCGTTCTCCTGCAGTTAATGCGCGTAGAGTGCGTGATTCGTGGAGTGTGGCTCCGCGGATCTATAAATCCGAGAGGAGGGTGAGCCAAGTCCTTTGCTTCTGCCTTAGAGCACTGCGCGCCCCTTCGTCTTGTGTAGCGTTTGCTTCGTCTCCACGCTCCTTCGTCGACCGACATGGCTCCCCCGCAGTCCATCACCGTGATCGACCCGCTGCCATGGCCTCGCTCGACAGTGACGGCGTTCGCGTTGCACGAGCTTGAGAACGGCAGCCAGCTGGTGCCGAACGTGGACGGGTAGCCCCCGACGTGGATCGTCCCGCCGGCGGCGGACCGAGAGCCCAACCCGCCGTTTGGCTACGTCGTCAGCTTCGTCTGCTTCCACGAGCGTGGCTTCGCGGCGCCGGCAAGACGCTTCATGCACGGGCTGTGCTACCACTACGGCGTGGAGCTGCACAACTTCACGCCAAACGTGATCTCGCAGGCGGCCACCTTTGTCGGCATGTGCGAGGGATTCCTTGGGATCCCAGCGTACTGGGATCTCTGGGTCCACCTTTTCCGCGTGGAGCTGCACACGCTCACCACGCCGGAGCCGAAGGTGCGCTGCGCGGTGCGCGCCGGAGGCGTGTCGATCTCGCTGCGGGAGACGCGCAGGGAACTCTACATTCCCTACACGATGACCTCCAACAACACCGAGTGGGAACAGGGGTGGTTCTACCTCCGCAACGACGAGCCCGGCCTTCCGCCCTACACCGGCAAGGTTGTGAAGTAGAAGGCCGACTCTTGGTGGCACGGCGTGTCGCCGTCTTCACGCCAGGAGCGGCTGGAGTCGGCCTTGCTCGCGCTGAAGGACCTGGCGGACGCCGGGCTAGGCGCGGCTTCGGTCCTCACGAACCTCCACCACCAGCGGATCACCCCCCTCATGGAGAGGCGACTCCGCTTTTTCGAGATGAGCGACGCGGCTGATCCCGTGGTGCTGGCGCAATCGCGTCTGTTGCCCGATCCCCTTACGTAGGAGTATGCGACCACGAGGGCGAGGCGCACCATCAACCTCAAGGCCGTCAGGCACGGCAACAACGACCTCTGGTCATTCGTTATGCTCCCCCACGGCCCGCTGGTGAGTGGAACTTCTGTCTTCTCTCCCGCCATTTACTTGCAACGCACCGGCGAGGTCTGACCTTTCGCTCATTCCCTGCAGCTGGTGACCGTGAACACCGCGCGGTCCGACCCGTCCACGCCCCAAGCCTGAGCACGCGCACGCATGGCGCAACGGCGGGAATAGGAGCGAGCGGTGCGCAAGAAGGAAAAGTGGATCCGGCGACAGGAGCACCGGGAACAGAAGAGTGTGGAGTTCCGGCTGCACGAGCAGCAGGGACTCTCTTCCCCGGCGACCTTGGAGTACTCGACGTCGGACGAGGAAGAGGGGGAGGAGAGTGATGGGGGACGAGCCCTCCCCGAGAGGTGGGAGCCCAGGCCCCCCTCGCCAAGAGCCGCGGAGGCGGCAGAGGAGCCAGTGCCTGGGGCGGGCGCGGGAGCGCTCGTCGCCGGGCGGCCCATGAGAGAGGCGGCGCGCGGCGCGGGGGCGCCGGCGCGCGCCGCGGAGGTGACTGGGGGTGTGGTGGTGGTAATGTCGGCCGCAGCCACAACGTCCGTCGAGCCCCAAAGGAAGAGGAAGCGGGGCTTCTCCACCCTGAGGTAAGCAAACACTCCCCCAGACGCCATATCTTCGAGGGGCGGGAGTTTGATTTTCTCATCTTCGCGTTCGCAGGGTGGCGCCTACCATGCCCCCCTCGCGCCATCCAAGGTGTTGAGGTCGGACGCGGCCGTCCCCACGAGGCGGAGCTCATCGAGGACGCCGCGGGCGGCCGAGAGCGCGGCGATGGCGGTGAGCGAGGGCCTGCGCGGTGCGACCGCAGCGGTGGAGCCGCGGTAGGTGGTGGCGGCCCTGTCGGCGGCCATGACCACGGCGGTCACCGCGCCATCAACTCCGCCGGCGCCGCCCGGTCGACGACGGTCGGGCGGCGGTGGTGGATATCCGGACGAGGACGTCCCGCCGCTCGGATGGGACCGGTGGGTGAACTCCGCCGCGCCGGCCCCCGAGCCCCCGTCGGGGGTACTTGCGGTAAGGGATGACGGCGGCATGGCGGCCGGAGCGCCCCGGCCGGCGGCGGCGAAGCCTCGTCGTCACGCGGGGTTCTCCCCGCCGGACGGCACCGCGGCCCGTCCGGAGCGGGGGGGAGCGGGAATGCGCCGACGCGCCGCCAGCACACTTCGCCAGTTTCCAGGCCGAGCAGGCACTGTGGCAGGAGTTCCGCGACCACGGCGCCTCGCTCAACCGGGCGTTGAACGAAGCGCCGCGGATCCATGGAGGTCCCACGTGGCGCGTCTTCCGGATTAGTGATTTTTCGCCGGGTTTCATGTTTTTTCCCTTTGTTTCTTCCGCATTTGAGCTCCTCCTGACCCTTGTCTTCCCTCGCATTATCGGTCGATGGAAGGATTTGGAGCGTCGGGCTCGGGAGCGGTACGACACCCTCGACTGCCTGGACACTGAGCTCAACTGGTACCGGGGGCAGTACAACACCCTCGACGCCCTCGTCGAGGCCCTGAGGACCCCTGACCGGTGGCTGGTGTACCGGGCGGAGGCCCTGCGGACCAGCCTCTGGAGTTGGACACCCAGGCTGCGGAGGACGTCCCCGCGGTCGAGAGGTTGAAGACGGCGCTCGTGGACCGGGACGAGGCGCTGCAAAAGGCACGGGAAGACCTGGAGGGGGCGTGCACTGTAGTGGCGGTGTGGGAGGCTGAAGTCATGTCTGCTCGTGCCCAGCTCCAGCAAGACCGCGCGGCCCTCGAGGGCACGTAAGCCTAACAGAGTCAGGCTGAGGAGAAGGCCGAGGGGCTGAGGACAACCCTGGCGGACAAGGCCGCCGCGCTCGCCTCGACGGAGGAGCAGCTCCGTCAGGAGCAAGCCGCGCACCAACAGGTGGAGGCCCAGCTTCAGCAGGAGCGGGCTACCCTCGCCGAAGCCCGGGCTGTGCTCGAGCGGGAACGCTTGGCGCAGGAGGAGGCTCTAGGTCGGCTTCAGCAGGAGCGCACCGCGCTCGAGGGGCGCAAGAGACCCTCAAGTAGCGGGAGGACGAGGCCTTGAAGCTCAACGGGGAGCTAGTCCAGCTCAGCATCTCGCACAAGGATTTGCGCCAGTCCCTCGAGGAGCAAGAAACCACGGTCCGTGACCTGCGGCGGGAGGCCGAGGAGGCGCGCAAGGCCCTCGAGGTGGAGAAGAAGCAAGTTGAAGGTGGGTTATTTTCCGTTTGTTTCTCACTTTGTCGATTTGCCTTTTGGGGGTCCGCTCCCAACTTTCCTTTTCTTGTTCGTGGCTTTCAGGCCTGCGGGTCACCTTGGGAATTCGACAACCTAGGCCCAAGCCGTGTAGACGATCTACAACTCCTCACAATAGGAGTTGGACGAGTTGCGGGCCGCCGCACTCGAGGTCTGCCAGGAGGTTGAAGAAGGCATGGCACAGTCCGGGAGCTCGCTGGCAAGTCGCCTGCGCGCCCTCGGTGGGCATGTCTCCCAGCGCATGTGCCGCGCCCTTCACCTGGGCGTCAAGAAGGCCCTTAGCATGGTGGCGTCCCATTACCAGGTCGACTTCGAGGCTGTGTTCTCGGGCTACGTCATCCCAGTCGGTGTTGAAGACGAGGTGGCAATGAACCGCGCGGACGCGCTTTCCGCCACTGCTGCTGACATGCTCGCCGAGGACTTCACCGACTTCTTGTTCCTAGACGCTCCCGGCGCCGGCGACCCTCGAGCCTGAAGACCATCAGGCGTTCAAGCCCTTTTTTGTTCAAACATTAGTATTCGGGCCATGTGGCCATGAAATGAACAGCTGCTTGTTTGAAACATTTTGTAAATCGCAGTAATGCTTTTTGTTTCGCTTGGCACGCTGTCCCGTCGTTCTTTTCCTTTGCCCAAGCGAATTTGAGCTAGAGAGGTTCGATTTCACAAGTGTCCCGCTGGTCCAGAGGCAAGGGAGAAGGGCCGTATCCTGCTGGAGGCGTAGGCTATCTCTGGCTCGCGCGTCTTTCCCGCTTGGTTGCTTGCGCTCTGCCTGAATTCGCTCGAGGCTTAGTTCGAGACGTACTTGGCGTGCTTGCGAATTTTTGCGAAAAAATGGGACCATTTTTTGGGAGGGGGGACGCCCCCCGTAGTAGCCTCTGAGGGTGACTTGGTTTTCTGGGGAAAGCCAAGTTGCCCTTTGACTTTATTAATTCGACAGGATTTACATATGTACAACCAACTGGGGTGTTGGGTATGTAATTTACAAAAAGAACTTGGAAATCCTTTCTAAGGGTAGAAGTGTGACAACCCGCCCAGGAAAATACCGTACTACCGCCTAAACCAATCCACTTTGGTCATTAAGCGATAATAAAGAATCATCCTGCCGTTAGTTGCCGGGTTAACGCCCGGTAAATCACTTGAATAGCAACAAGGATCGAAATATATGCATTAAAACTCACTCGAAGGCGAGTCCAGAGATACAACATCATTAACATCCAAATTCGTACCCCGAAGGGTTTAATTATTACAAACCGAAGTTTTTGCATAACGAAATAGTTCAGAGTTTTGGAAACAGCGAAATTAAACTAACGGAAGCAGAAACACCACGGGAGGCCATCCATGATGCCTTCAGTCGTCGTCCTCCACCCACTCCAGCTCCCAGCCGGGCGGGATCTCTCCGGGCCACACATCACCGAAAGCATTACCTGGATCAACATATTATAGCAAGGCTGAGTATACTAATACTCAGCAAGACTTACCCGTCGTTGATAAC
Source organism: Cenchrus americanus (assembly GCA_947561735.1). NCBI lineage: Eukaryota > Viridiplantae > Streptophyta > Magnoliopsida > Poales > Poaceae > Cenchrus > Cenchrus americanus. The sequence continues at coordinate 41,114,095 of OX387242.1, read as the reverse complement.
TACTTCACCAGCTCTAGACATGAAAGGCTTTCTGGCCACTGGGTTGCTTTCTGCTAAAAAGTAACAAAGAGTAGATCCTTACTTTCGAGATTTTAGCACAAGTTCTAGGGGGTTTAAGCTTTACTAAATTAGCCAACTAGTACAAGCAAAGTTGTACAATACAATTAATCAAGAATAATATTCATCAACTTCCATCATTAGGGATCTCATGGCTAGTGGAGTAAGTAGTCTCAGATAACGGTGAGAGGCCGACAATCGATTGATTCAAACCTTGCAAGGTAGACCTAAACACACAGTAGGTTGCCCCCGCAAGGACAACTTCCCAAGCAGTTCCCAAAAATCCTCGGGTCGGGATGAAAGGCCACAGTCTTTGGTGCAGGCTATCCGAAATACCCCGCGAGATACCCGGAATCACCATACACCACCGGTAGCTAGCCGTGAGACAAACCCCAAGAGTAGTGACAGTTCCATCCCTAGCCGTCTCATTAAGGTACTAGGCTTACCGGTCCCATTCCCGACATGTGCTTAGTACGTTCAAACACTTAACCCACAATAGCCATTGGACCGGAGCCCAAATCCCATGCTCTTACCACATGAGAAATCCAATTAAGGATATATTGTGATTCCTATCTAGGAACCTATTCTCGCGAGTGAGGTCATCACCTGACTTATAACGGTCCTATAGCTTAGCAGCTATTGACCTATCATGGTAGTAAGGATGAAGGTACCTAGGGATCATGCATCTAGGGTTCCATTCAACTCCTGAACTTAAATGCACAATCACCCATAGATAATTGAATAAAGAATTTGAAAATTGGGTTAGATGCACCGGAGATTGCCTTCGTCAGCTAAGTTAGCCTGGGCACCCTGGGTGTCGTCGAGCACTTCCAAGTACTGCAGCGAAGCTTCTGCTCCTCCTTCCTCGGTTTGCGGGACAAGGGAGTAGTCACCGTCCGGAAGATCTACACGGAATGCAATGCAAGGTTCAGGTGATGTGACCGTATGTTATCTCATCCAACTCTTGTTGGTCATATTCACCTTAACAAGTATCTAGATGGTACATTCCTTTTAGGAATGTTATTAGTTATATGTGATTTATTCTTTTATTGCACATTTGAATTAATGTTTCCTTGTACTTATTATTTTATGTGAAGGTTTAATCCTTTTCCTCTCACTAGCAAGGGGATGATCAATATTTTTATTCATGAATCAATTCCTTATCAGCAAGAGTGTTTTATTAATCTTAATTAAGTTAGGTAATCCTTTCCCAAAAGGAAAAAGAATTAAATAGGGATTTTCCTTATTAAATTGCTCTTTAATATTTAAAAGGGCTTTTAAGCTTTTTATTAAGCAATAAATTACCAAAAATTTAAAGAAGTGTTCCTTAAGCATATCAGCACCTATACTGGCCCACTGGACCCACATGTAAGGCTTGGAAGCTAGGAAATTAAATGTTATGGAAAATAACAAAGACTAGCTAGTGATTCAAATTAAATGCATACAAAAAGATTTAAGCACCGAAATGATCCAAACTTTCTCATGCATGCTCTCTGGTCCTAAACAAGCCTAAAGAACCAGCATGCACACCTAAAAACTCTACTGATCTTGCTTCAATAATTTACAAAGGAAAAATATGCACAACTTAAGAATAAATATTTCTGTTAAGCCAAAAATCATGATTAATTCACAAGAGGTGTGTTTTGACATAACAAGACAGTGTGCATAAGTTGGGCACAAAAACATAAATTTTTTTTATCTACAAAAATCATCTAGCCAGTGTCTGCAGAAATGGAAAACAATTTATAGAGCAATATTCACTTCATAACTTTGCGCAATTTTTGGCACAGTATCTAGTCATGGCAAGACATACAACATATCCAAAATTTAGATATAGAGGAGTTGTAGATTTTGAGTTATGGCAGATCTAGATATTTCACAATCCTATTTTTCATGTTAAAAATATTTAGAATCAGACCATGTGAAAATAACAAAAGTTGTGGGATTTCTCTCCATGAATCCAACAAAACTGGTTTTGCAATTTTTTGAATTTTCTACAATTTTCTAGGGATTTTCTACTGCACTGGACCAACTAGCAAGAAAACCTAGATAGGATTCATTACAAACAGGTCCTAAACTTTACACAAGGCACCCTGCTAAGAAGTCAATCCTTGCAATTCCGGCGAGCCGGCGGCGCTCCCGGCCAGGCAAGCGGTGGGGCTCGACGGGGTGCTCACCTAGGGTCTACGAGTGGCGGAGTTGGGGGCGCGAGGCGGCCGGTGTGGGGGGTCGACGGCGGCCGGCGGCGGTTGCCGCGGTGGCTCGAAGGAACGGCGAGGAAGGCGCGGGCTTGGACAACAAGCGACCCCGGGAGATGCTCTAGGGTCTAGGGAAGCTAGGGGAGTGGTCGGCCGGCGGCGAGCGCGAGCGGGGACGCGAGCTCAAGGCGGCGACGGCAATGGCGGGGGGGGGATCTCGGTGGCACGCGGAGGGGAGGAGGAAGGCGCTTATATAGGCCGGCTTGGAGTTCGTGGGTGACGGCGGCGTGACGGCGAAGATGCCGCCGTGGTCATCTGATGAGGACATGACACTCATGCATACGACCATGATTGGTGCATGGAATGGAGTAGAAGAAGTCCAACAAGGGTTTCCAAGTCAACAAGGAGGTCCAAGGTTGATCCGGTTCGAGTCCCCGAGGTGGAGGCCAAAAGCAATTCAAGTTCGAGTCCAGTTCGGAGTACAGGAGCAGTGCGCAATAAAACGGACGCCCAGGTCGCATACGGAGTCGGTTCTAGACGTCAACTTGTTTCGACGATTCCCGTTGACTCGGAACGAATTTTTGCATGAGACCGGTGCACTTAATGGGGACGTGGGTTCCCGATCTTCCGTCAGGTGGAGATAGCTATCGATTTGGTGGAGATGTCACACAAACGATCCGGCTTCCAATCAACACGACTAGAATCCCGCAATCGCAGCACCACTTCTCCTCTGGTTATCAACCATGCACTGCACGATTGACCTCGCCACGAGGGCTAATCCTTGCCTGAGAATCGAAAGACACAAGCAAGAACAAGAAAGAAACACAATCTGGAAAATTGCAGATGAATGATTAAGCTCACAAGTTGGGGTCTCACAAACCGATCGAGCGGCGAACTGTTCTTGACAGAATGACTTAAGCAAAACCCGAGTTTCTAAGGTGGTGGCTACTGAGTATAAGAGGAGGGGGGCTTCCTAGGGTTTGGGGCGACCTAGGAGGGGCGCCCTCAACTTGGGCCTAAAGCCCAACCAAACTGTCGACGCAGCACTTTGGCAGATTCTGGACGTCAACTTGTTTCGACGATTCCCGTTGACTTGGAACGAATTTTGGCATGAGACCGGTGCCATTGGAAGCTATATGAAATTCTGCTTACAACCATATATAGAACGTCCAAAACCGACTCCGTATGCGACCTGGGCGTCCGTTTTATTGCGCACTGCTCCTGGACTCCGAACTGGACTCGAACTTGAATTGCTTTTGGCCTCCACCTTGGGGACTCGAACCGGATCAACCTTGGACCTCCTTGTTGACTTGGAAACCCTTGTTGGACTTCTTCTGCTCCATTCCATGCACCAATCATGGTCGTATGCATGAGTGTCATGTCCTCATCATTCTCCCCTTCTTGATGAAAAGCCGTCCTCGGCGTCGATTGTACTTGGAACCGATCCTGCACAACACAAGAACGAACGGGATTTCGAAAACCAAAGAAATCAAAATTATTGTGAGGAGGAATGTCACCATGTCTCCAATTGGTGAATATGTCATCTTGCATATAAAATTTAGCGAGCATGTAAGCATCTGGGTCGGATGACACATAATATTTGGCAACACCACCCTGCAAAAGATTAGTACCAACAAAAGACAAAGTAGGCATAGGTAGCAACCAGCAATGCTCCCCTTCTTGGAAGTAAACTTGTTTCACGAAACTGAACTAGAGAAAGGTGAATGAATATGTGTAGTGTGGCTGCCCTCTAGTGGATCAAAATTGAGCACAACAAAAGGATAATTCAAATTTTCACAAATGTACACTCGATGTATCATATATTGTCCTTTGTTGTTATATTTGCCAATAACATGATATGAATGTCTAGACAACCATGGAAAATCAGCATGTGCAAAAATTCTCTCTTCTAAACAATCTAGATTACACAAATCATTGAATTCAATGTAACCCAAAGTATGTAAAGAAGACAATAATTTTTGCTCATCATGTGCACTAGCAATAGGACTAACATGTTTATATCCAGCAGAAGTGTTTGGTTTCAAAACATGTAAAACTAAAGCATTTTCAAACAATTCATCTTTATCACAAGGAATATCAAGCGAATCATCATGTGACATAGATAAATCTAGAGAGGGTTCCACTAACAATTGCTCTTGGATAGCATGGTGTGTGGAAAAATTCAGCATATTATGACAATTCTCACCTTCTATAATTATAGCACCATGGTCATTACCTGTGTCCTCGGTAGAAATATCGGGTGCACTTGTGAAGTGGTGGTTCTGAATTTTCACATGAGGATGTGAGCTCCTCATTTTCTTCTATGTCATCCTTGTCCTCTTGCTTTTGTTCGAGAATCCCGCAAAAGGTTAGGTGGAGCAAGAGATACAACAATGGACTGATCCTCTAAACTAATCACCTCATCATATGAATTTAATGTAGGAGGTGGATGAACAAAAGTTTCTCTCATAAGAATTTTCATAGCATTCCAAGTTTGAGGTTTATCAGAATTATTTAAAGACTCCCACCAAGATAAAGCTGAGTGTCGCAAAACACTAGCTGCATTTTTTACCTTCCTCCTTGGACACATAAAACGAGTAGCAAATATTTCTTCAATGGCAATTTCCCACTCCATGTATGCATCAGCACCCACACCATTGTATGTTGGTGGATATGAAGAATCTGTCATGGCTAGAAGACAGAAAAAAACAACACAAACGGTGAAGTTTATCCCTAATAATCTCACTACACACTCCTCTCAGGTGGAACACCGGAACACACTCTATTGTGTCTTACCAATGATGAGGACATGACACTCATGCATACGACCATGATTGGTGCATGGAATGGAGTAGAAGAAGTCCCACAAGGGTTTCCAAGTCAACAAGGAGGTCCAAGGTTGATCCGGTTCGAGTCCCCGAGGTGAAGGCCAAAAGCAATTCAAGTTCGAGTCCAGTTCGGAGTCCAGGAGCAGTGCGCAATAAAACGGACGCCCAGGTTGCATACGGAGTCGGTTTTGGACGTTCTATATATGGTTGTAAGCAGAATTTCATATAGCTTCCAATGGCACCGGTCTCATGCCAAAATTCGTTCCGAGTCAACGGGAATCGTCGAAACAAGTTGACGTCCAGAATCTGCCAAAGTGCTGCGTCGACAGTTTGGTTGGGCTTTAGGCCCAAGTTGAGGGCGCCCCTCCTAGGTCGCCCCAAACCCTAGGAAGCCCCCCTCCTCTTATACTCAGTAGCCGCCACCTTAGAAACTCGGGTTTTGCTTAAGTCATTCTGTCAAGAACAGTTCGCCGCTCGATCGGTTTGTGAGACCCCAACTTGTGAGCTTAATCATTCATCTGCAATTTTCCAGATTGTGTTTCTTTCTTGTTCTTGTTTGTGTCTTTCGATTCTCAAGCAAGGATTAGCCCTCGTGGCGAGATCAATCGTGCAGTGCATGGTTGATAACCAGAGGAGAAGTGGTGCTGCGATTGCGGGGTTCTAGTCGTGTTGATTGGAAGCCGGATCGTTTGTGTGACATCTCCACCAAATCGATAGCTATCTCCACCTGACGGAAGATCGGGAACCCACGTCCCCATTATCATCTCCCTCTGTGGCCGCGCGTACGGCGGCGACACCGCCGTCGGACCGGTGGTCCGTGGCGCGCTTGCGCGTACGGCGGTGACACGACGGCGCACGGCTTCTAGGGGGGCTCCCGGGCCCGGGGGGCGCGCGCTCACATGGGGAAGGGGCGTCTCGGGCGGAGGGCCTTGGGCGGCGCGCGGGGCGCGGACGCCGAGGTGCGGCCGGCGACATGCGGGCCGAGCGCGCGACGTCGCGGCGCGCGGCGCGCGCGCCCGGTTTCAATTCGGCCGGGCGTGTTTAAATTAAATTTTCTCTAAATTTTTTAATAAAAGTCGACTAAACTGTGAATACGAAAGTTGTAGATCTAGTCACCCTCTACGACTTCTAAAAAGGCTATATGGGGTTTTTCTTCACAGATTTTGAAATACACAAATGCCAACTTTGAATGTCAGCCTGTCCTTTTGAACAGTGAACTCTGCATTTGCAACTAATTTGTCAAGCTTTTCCACTCAAAATTTGAAATGCCAATCTACATGAAAGTTGTGTCCCTCATCAAGATGGACAACTTTCATAAAGGTAGAATTTTAAGTGTTTAGGTGAATTTTGGAGAACGCGGCAAAAGTTCCGGCAGACATCCAAGGACACTAGGGGAACAAAGGGGTTTGACCAAGCCTTTGACCATGGGTTGGCCCCACAAGTGTGTCTACTAGTCAAAATGGTTCACTAGGGTAGGTTAGTGAGGTTTTCGAGGTGAGGGCCCAGGTTGACCATGATTTGACCACTGTTAGCTGCTTTGACCGGCTGTTAGGGTTAATTAAAAAAAACCTGGGGCGTCACAAGAAGCAACGTAGCTGCTGGATGTTCCAAGCGTTGGTGGGTTCTTTGCTATCCTCATTGGCCAGCTTGTATGTGCCGGGCTTGAGCACTTTCATCATGACGTAGGATCCCTCCCATGGGGGTGACAGCTTGTGGCGGCCTCGATTGTCTTGGCGCAGCCTTAGGACCAGGTCCCCTTCGTTGAAGTCTCAACACCGTACCTTCCGGGCTTGGTAGCGCCTCAAAGCCTGCTGGTATCTCGCGGAGTGCATCAGGGCCACGGTGCGGGCTTCGTCCAGTTGGTCCAGCGAGTCCTCGCGGGCTCACTGGTTGGCGCCCTCATCGTAGCCCCGGACTCTGGGCGACCCGTACTCCAAGTCCATGGGGAGGATGGCCTCCGCGCCATAGACCAGAAAGAACGGGTGAACCCCGTGGCCCTGCTCGGGGTGGTCCTAAGGCTCCACACGACCGCTGGTAGCTCCTGGAGCCATTTTCGACCAGACTTATTCAGTCTGTCGAAGATTATGGGCTTCAGACCTTGCAGGATCACGCCGTTGGCTCGCTCCACCTGACCATTATTCTATGGGTGTGCCACGGCCGCCCAATCGACACGGATCTGGAACTTGTCGCAGAACTCCAGGAACTTTCTGCCCGTGAATTAGGACCCGTTATCGGTGATGATGTAGTTGGGCAATCCAAACCGGTAAATTATGTCGGTGAAGAACGTTACGGCTAGCTCTGCCTTGAGATTCGTGATTGGGCGCACCTCGACCCATTTGGAGAATTTGACGATGGCAACCAGTAGGTGGGTGAAGCCCCGGGGCGCCTTTCGCAAGGGCCCGACGATGTCCAGCCCCCACACGGCAAAGGGCCATGTGCTGGGATGGTCTGCAGGACGTGTGCGGGAAGGTTGGACTTGCGGGCGTAGAACTGGCACCCTTCGCAGGTGCGCACAATCTCGCTGGCATCTGCCACCGTAGTAGGCCAGTAAAAGCCCTGACGGAACGCGTTTCCCACGAGGGTGCGTGGTGCCGCGTGGTGACCGTACACACCCGCGTGAATGTCTCGAAGGAGCTCGCGCCCCTAAGGGATAGGTACGCATCGCTGCAGGACGCCTGACGCGGCGCGCTTGTACAGCTCACCGTCGACGAGGGTGAACGACTTGGCCATCCTGGTAATGCGTCTGGCTTCGGATCGGTCCGAGGGGAGCTCTCCTCAATCCATCTAGGCGATGTACTTGTCTCGGCAGTCCCCCGCGATGAGGACCGGCTCCGTATCCATGGCCTCGGCCTCGTCGGCGCCATATCCCTCGAGCGGGGAGAGTACATATGCCTCGTTCGAGGGGTCCTCGTCCATAGGCTCCATGCCTGTCGAACTTGAGGGAGCCCTCGAGGGTTCCTCATGGCTCGAGGGGTTTGCTCGAGGTTGACAAATGGCTTGGTGACGTCCTGCGCAAAAACATTCGGAGGAACAGTGATTAACCCCGATGCGATTTTGGCGAGCTCTTCCGCTTCCTCGTTGTGCCGGTGGGGCACGTGGTTGAGCTCTATGCCATAGAACTTGTCTTCGAGGGCCCGCATGGCTTTGCAGTACGCCTCCATCTTGTCGTCGTGACAACTCGCGTTCTTCATGACCTGGTCGATCACGAGCTGCGAGTCTCCCCTCACGTCGAGTCGCTTGATTCCCATCTCGATGGCGATTCTGAGGCTGCAGAGGAGGGCCTCTTACTCTGCCATGTTGTTCGACGTGGGGAAGTGTAGGCGAACCGCATACCTCATGTGCTCCCCGAGGGGTGAGATGAAAAGCAGGCATGTGCCCGCCCCTGTCTTCATCACCGACCCATCGACGTAGACGGTCCAGCACTCGGCCTGGACTTGCGGCGGCGGCAGCTGCGTGTCTGTCCATTCGACAACGAAATCCGCTAGGATCTGGGATTTGATCGCTTTGCACGGCGCATAGGCGAGCATTTCACCCATCAACTCCACCGACCACTTGGCAATCCTGCCCGCTACATCCGGGTTTCAGATGATCTCTCCCAACGGAAAGGAGGAGACCACCATGACCGGGTGAGCCTCGAAGTAGTGGCGAAGCTTGCACCGCACGAGGACCACTGCGTAGAGCAGCTTCTGGATCTGCGGATAGCACGCCTTGGTCTCGAACAGCACCTCGCTGATGTAGTAGACTGGCCGTTGGACTGGTAGGGCGTGCCCTTCGTCCTTACGTTCCACCACGATGACGGCGCTGACCACCTGAGTGGTCGCGGCGATGTAGAGGTACAGAGGCTCGCCGCCCTGAGGCAGTGTTAGAATCGGGGCGTGGGCGAGCGTCGCCTTTAGCTTGTCAAGCACCTCCTGGGCCACGACAGTCCAGGAGAAGCGCTCGTGTTTCTTTAGGAGCTGGTAGAGGGGTAAACCCTTCTTCCCGAGCCGCGAAATGAAGCGGCTCAAGGCGGCAAGGCACCCCAACACCTTCTGGACGCCCTTCAGGTCTCGAATCGGACCCATTCGTTCGAGGGCTGCAACCTTCTCGGGGTTGGCCTCGATACCTCGCTGGGAGACAATGTATCCTAACAGCATGCCTCGTGGCACGCCGAAGACACATTTTTCAGGGTTCAATTTCACCCCGTTGGCCCGTAGGCAGCCGAACGCGATGTGGAGGTCGTCAACCAGGTCGTCCACCTTCCTGGTTTTTACGACTATATCGTCTACGTACGCCTCAACGGTTCGCCCGATGTGGTCCCCGAAAACATGCTGCATACATCGCTGATAAGTAGCACCCGCATTTCGGAGGCCAAATGGCACCATCACGTAGCAATACATCCCGAACGGCATGATGAACGAAGTTGCGAGCTGGTCGGACTCCTTAATTTTTAAGGTACCTGGAATAGGCATCAAGGAAGCATAAGAGCTCACACCCCGCAGTCGAGTCAATGATCTGGTCGATTCGTGGCAAAGGAAAAGGAACTTTAGGACATGCTTTATTCAAACTAGTGTAATCTACACACATCTGCCACTTCCCATTCTTTTTCTTAACTAATACAGGGTTAGCTAGCCACGTGGGGTGGAACACTTCCTTGATGAACCCGGCCTCGAGGAGCTTTCGCAGCTCCACTCTGATCGCCCGGCGCCGCTCTTCGTCAAAGCGGCGCAGCCGTTGCTGCACGGCGCGGGAGTGAGGTAGGATATCAAGGGAGTGCTTAGCGACCTCCCTTAGGATGCCTGGCATATCCGAGGGGCTCCACGCAAAGATGTCGGCGTTGGCGCACAGAAAGTCGATGAGCACCACTTCTTATTTCGGGTCAAGGGTGGAACTGACCCTCAACGCCTTGCCCTCGGGGGCAGTAGGGTCGAGGGGCACCTCTTTGGTCTGCTCAGCAGCCTCGATGCTGCCGGCATGCTTGGCTGTGAAGTCGAGGTCCTAGTTGACCAGCTTCTCCAGATTCACCACAAGTGCTTCATCCAGCGCTAGCGCCTCAGTGTGTTCCACGCACTCGACGTCGCAGTCGAATGCGTGCTCGATCGACGAGCCCACGGTGATGACGCCCTTGGGTCCTAGCATCTTCATCTTGAGGTAAGTGTAGTTCGGGACCGCCATGAACTTGGCGTAGCACGGCCACCCAAGGATGGCGTGATATGCGCCCCTAAACCCGACCACCTCAAAGGTGAGGGTTTCCTTGCGGAAATTGTCTGGCGTGCCAAACTAGACGGGCAGGTCGATCTGCCGAGGGACTGGACGCGCTTGCCCGGCGCGACGCCATGGAACGGGGTCGTGCTGGGCCGCAGCTGGTCCAACCCGATCCCCAGCAAGCGCAGAGTGTGCGCGTAGAGGATGTTGAGGCTGCTGCCTCCGTCCATTAGCACCTTGGAGAACCAGGCGTTCCCGATGACCAAGTCGACCACAAGTGGGTACTGGCCCGGATTGGGGATGCGGTTCGGGTGATCCACGCGGCTGAAGGTGATGGCGTCCTCCGACCAGTCGAGGAAAGAGGGAGGCGCCTTCTCCGCGGTGAGGACCTCGTGCTGCTCTCGCTTGCGTTGGCTGTTGGACATGTCGACGGTTGCCCCCCCCCCCCCCGAAGATGAGGAAGACGTTCTCCACCGCGGGGAAGCCGCCGACGTCACCGTCACCCCCATCCTTCTTGGCCTCGCCATCCTTCGCGGCGGTGTGGCTGTAGTATCTCTTGAGTAGGTCGCACTGCTCGAGGGTGTGGTTGACTGGCGTTTTGTGGTACGGGCAGAGTTTTTTCAACATGTCGTCGAACACCCCAGGGCCTCGAGGGGCCGCTCGAGGACCCCGTCGAGCTGGGTCAATAGCAAGGGCTTCGTCCCCGTCGTCGTCGCGCCCCTTCTTGTGCGCCTTGCGGCGCGGCTTCTTTCCTTTCTTGCCCTGCGTGTGCTTCTACTGGGGCTCCTTGGACTTGCTGCCCTCCTATTGATGGTGAAATTCCGTCAACATAGCCGTGAGTTTACCTTCGGTGTTGGCATGAGTTTTATACCTTATCCATTGGTACTAACCCCCGTGGTATAACAAGTTCACTTGTGCATGTCGGTTTTGGAGTTTAGTGTTTATGCAGGGTTTTAGCGTTGAAAGCAAGACTTCCGGGATAAGTTCATTAAGCACCTCATGACAAGACCTTGAAGCCCGGTAGAAGTCAAGCAATAAAGTGAACACGACTCCAAGAAGCCCAAGGACCCAACCCGAGAAGATGGAAAACTCCGAGGACCTAGCCAGAAAAGAGCTGAATCTTGCGAGACAAGGAGCTTCATCCAATTCGGAGAGAAACTGACGACAAGGGCCCACATGCAAAAGGGGAGAGGATCTAGAAGACTCGGGAAGCAACACTAGACGAAGGAGGCCACGAACTGGGCCGAAGTGGGCCCAGGCCGGTTGGCCCAGGCCGGCCGGCCCAGCCCATTTCGAGGCCCAGTCGCCCCTCCCCATTGACCTATATGCATCTCGGGCTATTTATAGCCCCCTGACCAAGAGCCACGCATGAATTAATTCGTCATCCGCCGCTGAGGAGCAGAGAAGCTTGAGGGACACCTTCTCAGAGATGAGGGTCGTGCTAGTTGTCTAGGGTCTCCCTAGCCGACGTGGGAACCTTGCATGGAAGACCACGTTGGAGCTCCAGAGCAAGGATCAAGATCGAGGTAGGATCCCGGTGGTGATCTTGTTCATGTAATCATTCATGGTGAAGTTTTTATAGTGAATCCGATTTCTAGCGATCAAGTGCCTTCTCGATGATTTTGTTTTCTTCTTGGTTTTGCTTATTCCCCAATCTAGTCTATAGCTAGATTGCATAGGGTGCTCTTGTAGCCACGGTGGCTAGAGGTGCATACCGGACCGACCAAGTGATTTCAACTTGTTCTTATCGAACTCGCCCTAGACTACCCGCATGAATAGGAATACGTTGTGACAGAACGGGGGTTCCGAAAGGCGGTCGTTTTCGGAATCGGACCGGAGGCCACGGTTTAAAGATGCTCTTAATGAGATTCACTTTCCTATCTTCATCTATCTTGTTTGGAGCTACAACATAAGCATGATCTAGATTCTCTAGATCGGTTATCTCTTGCTTTCTTTTGCTACCTCTTTAGTAGATTAGATTATATGTGTTTTCTTGATGATATCTTAGATTAGATGCAACTTAGTTCTTCATAAGATAGATTTCCTTGCTTTACTAGATTGAATCCTTGCGTTGCACATTGTTCCACGGATTCGATACCTTGGGTTCACCACTCGAGGGAAGAAGGGTCCCTCGACTACGACGGGAGACTTGTCCGCTTGCAAGTCTAAACGACTTTGATACAACTATTAACCGTCAACACCTCCGCGGGCGTGTCGCCCACGCGCTTGCCCTTCTTCCCGTCGAAGATGGCCCCCCACCACCTCCTCGCCAGAGGCGAAGCTGGTGGCGATGTCGAACAGCTCGTTCGAGTCGACCGGCGGACTGCGTCCGAGCTCGCGCACGAGGTCCCGGCAGGTGGTGCCCTCGAGGAAGGCGTGCACAATTTCGGACTGGGCCACGCTCGGGAGCTCCGCGCAGCGCTTGGAGAAGCCTCGTATGAAGTCTCGAAGCGACTCGCCGGGCTTCTGGGTGCACGCGCGCAGATCCCAAGCGTTTTCAGGGCACATGTACGTGCCCTGGAAGTTCCCCACGAAGGTGCGGAGCAGTTCGTCCCAGTTATGAATCTGGCTGGCCGGCAGGTGCTCGAGCCACGTTCACGCCAAGTCGCCGAGGTGCAACGGTAGGTTGCGGATGATGACCTCGTCGGTGGTGGCTCCGCCCAACTGGCATGCCAGACGATAGTCGTTGAGCCATACACGGGGGTCCGTCTCCCCCGTGTACTTGTCGATCGACGTGGGCTGGCGGAAGCGTTGAGGAAAGCTCGCCGTGCGGATCTCCCGGCTGAACACACGGGTTCCCGGGGGCTCCGGCGTCGGCGAGCGGTCCTCTCGGCTGTCATAGCGCCCACCCCGTCGGGGGTGGTAGCCTGCCGCTACCCTCGTCTCCGTGTTGCCCATTTGTTGGGCGTTGATGACGTTGCGAGCGTAGCCGTCTTGGGCTTGCGAGCGCGTGTCAAGAATCTGCTCCTTAACCGGCGTGCGCCTTTGGTTGGCGGGTTGCCCCGCAGTGCCGCCCACGTGTACTAACACCTTGGGGCCTTGCGCGCCCCCGTCGTCCCGCGCGCTCCCCTGTTGGCGAATGCGGGACGCCGAGCTCTCGGCCTGCTGCACGGCCGCTTGCTCGATGAGCGCTTGCGCCTCGCGGTGCAGGTTCCGCGCGTCGGGCGTTGAGGGAGCAGGCATGGCCTGCAACAGTGTCGCGGCGGCTATGAGCTTTTGGCTCGCTCACGGGGGCGTGTTTGGGTTGTCGATGTCGAAGTCGACGTTGATGAACTCGCGGGCTTGTTTGCCTAGTTCGCGCGCGCGCTCACCACGCGCGGAAGCTTCCCCGACGATGGAGGCGCGAAGTAGCCGCACCGCACGGTGTTCCTCCGCAAGCTTGGCTTCGAGCTCGCGCGCTTGAGCTAGCTGCGCGTTGATGTCGGCCCTCCTCGGTGGTGAGGGGGGTAGCGCGCTTGGCCCCGCGCCCTGGTGCGGTCCAGTTCCCGGGCCGGGGGAACCTCTCCGTCGCCGCTTCTGCGGCGTTCGCGGCGTTCGCTTGGTCGTTGGTGAGCACAACGAAGCACTCCCGCGCGGGGTTGTAGCTCCCAGCGCTTAAGTTGTCGTAGTAGCCGAACCAGTAGTTCGTGGCGTCAAGGAACCGTCGGAACATCACTGGGTCTGGTACGCCGGAGATGTCCCACTCCACATACCCGTGTGAGGTGGCGGGTGGCAACTCGCTGGCAGAGCCGTGGGGCGACTCGTCGTTGGCGGTGGCGCTGGGGTTCCTGACCGCCGGAACATGGCGGCTAGGACGTGCCCTGCGCGCCGCTGCGTCGGTGTTGGCAGAGGCGACGTACACCGTCGTGGCGCCGCGCAGACCGAGGTGAAACCGCGGTCCCGAAACCGCGCGCTCCCCCGTCGGTGCGACCGTCGTCTCGCCGGTGATCGCGTCGCGCCGCGAAGTGATGCGCGCGGCCCCCGTCGGCACTCCGTTCGCGCCCGTCGAGAGTGCCGGCCGGCGTCGACGGCGTCGGCGGCTCGGAGGGCACGCGGCATCCGTGCCGGCGGACGCCGGGCGTCGGCGGCCGGGCGCGACGGGGACCGGTCCTGGGCCGGTCGGCCGCCGCACTCGGAGTTCGTCGTGGTTGGTGATGCGCATGAGGTAGCCGTTCCCCGTGGCTTGAAAGTTCAAGCTCCCGAGCCGGATTTCGAACCCGGCTGGGAGGGGGTCTGAGCTGCCCATGGAATACATACCTCTGGTCGCGGTACTCGGTGCGAATTACCATCGAGAGGGCTGGTGGGAGCTGATCTTCAGCGCGCGTTCCCCTACCTGGCGCGCCAACTATCGGTGCGGAATGTAGTCCCGACACTAACTAGTAATGAGCGCTGAGATCTGCCACTCGATGGGCCGGTGCAAAGCAACTAATGACACTGGTTTTATCCTGGTTCTGGCCGGGGCCGTACGTCCACCAGTGGCGTGCTCGGGGCACTATATTACGTTGCACCGTGGTGCTCGTGGAGGGGGGCTACAAGCGTGGCGGAGAGGAGGCCGGGCCCCCAAGTCCCAGAGGTATTGATTGAGGCAAGTGCCAATATCGTGGTGAAGGCGGAAAGCGTGCGCGTATCCGTTGTCCCGTCCCCTGCGGCCGGGGGACTGCCCCTCCTTTTATAGTCCAAGGAGGGAGCAGTTTACAGGCGTGCCGCACTGTTCTCCTACGTGTGGAGGCATGGCGAGCAGTGCCACGGAGTTGACGACTGTCCTGGCGAATCTCGCTCCTGTTGGTGCGTCGTGGCGTGTCCTGTGCCCGTACAGGAGTGACTTCGAGGGTAGTGGCGCAGAGGCTGGTTGTCCAGCCGCCGCTCGCGGGGCGGTTTGAGGATGCCGTCAATGGGGGTCCGTACGAGGTACAGTGGCGGGCGTGGCGACGTCCTGTCCCCGTGCGCTCCAACAACATCGGGGATGTCGTTGCAGTACCCGGCGTGGCGCTGCAGTGGCGGGGATGGCCGCACAGGGCTGACAACAACGAAGAAGATCGTTCCCGTTGGCCTGACGTCACGGCATAGTCCTATGTAGTCATAGAAAAAGCATTTGCCCCTATTCGAGGGTTACGCCGTCCCCCCCTTCGAGGGCTCGGCGTGTTAGCCGTATGCAAGTAGGCGGCACAGTGCCACGGGGCTGACACTGGCCTCTCCGCACAGTGTTGTATAGTGGCGGGGATGGTCTCCCCCAAGCAATGGGCGAAACAGCGTCGGGGCGTGATTCTCAGGCGTGTCAGGGTTGTGGCGCAGCCCAGCGCTGTCAGAGCATTAAATGCTCGAACGTGCGAGCAGGAATGCAGGCGTCGCGTGCGTGGGAGCCCTCGAGCGAGGTGGACCTCGCCCGAGGGGGCGTTCAGCCCTCGAGCGAGGCGGACCTCGCCCGAGGGGGCGCTCAGCCGTGCCGCTCTGGCGGGCCGCGGGGGCCACCAGGGGTGTGGTCTTTTAGTGCGTACGTTTTTAGGCTCGTGAGTTAGTTCGCGTTTGCGTTTTTTATGAGTTTTAAGCGGGTTTCCCCCGGTTATTCAGGGGACCCATATGTCTGTCCCCGACACTTGGTGGGATTTCTTCGAGTCGTCTCGTTTTGTCAAGTTTTGGTGGACCAAATCTTGGCTATGGAGTGCCGATGAGGTGTTCCTACTATCCCCAAAATCTTGTGCAAAACCGTAGAGCGATTCAGGAGATCGGGAGTTGGATTTGGAGGAGTTGACCCATGGGCGCTGTTCATCCCGAGAGCTCAGGTCACACCGGCCTGACCGGTGCCTCACACCGGTCTGATCGGTGCAGACTCTTGGTTGAGTTTTGCTCAGGTGAACGTCTTAGTGAGTTCATTGTTATTTTGTGTTGTTGTTGTTTCAGGTTTGGTTTGTTTTGGAGCTCGGTAGGTCTGTTTGGTGGATTTGGGATTTCCTGGCTTGGACCGGTCTGACCGGCGAGCTACACCAGCCTGACCAGTGTAGGGGCCTTTTGTGGAAGTTCTCATATTTTGCTAGAAGAGACCGGTCTGACCGGTGCTGCTCACTGGCCTGACCGGTGTAGCCTAGTGGTGCTCGAGTTGCTAGTCCTATTGGGTTCTCGAGTAGGTGTAGGTGGTTGTTGGTTCCTAGGACTAGTAGCACTTCAGTGGCTGCGTGGTCTTGACCAACTTGGGTAGTTGAGTCGGAGACGTGTTTTGGAAGCCGTGTTCGTCTTGTTGGAGTTCCCATCTCCTTCGAGAAGAATTTTTATCAGCTCCCATTCACTCCCCCCTCTCTGGTTCGTCTAATCGGTTCTTCAATCGTGCCATTACCTCTGCTCAAAGGTGGATGACACCGACATTCATCAGCCAGTAGTGTGACCCTCTACTGATTTGGGAAGCAAATTTATTATGATAGAAAATATCGTTACTGATTGGTATGGTAAATTTGTTGTGAGAGAACAATACTGCAAAAGAAGTCGAAGTAAGACAAGCCAAATAATACTTGTGCATGTTCTCCATCTGTTTCATATTACTTGTCATTCCGACTTCTCTAAATACGTTCTTTTTGTTATGCACATAGATATATATTATGTTTAGATACATAACAAAAGTGGTGTATCTAGAAAAGCTATAATGACAAGTAATATTAAACGGGGCTACATCATATGACATACGCAATGCGTGCGCACGGCAGCTAAAAATTTGATCTGCTATCGCCAGGGATGATAGGCACAAAAGCAAATGCAATGCGTGCATCGTTCGAGGGCCAAACTGCTAGCTAAGCCTTCTAAGGGCACTCCCAACCCAGACTCTATGCTAGATCTATAGTCATTAATTATGTTGCCATGTAGGTAAATTGCTAATGTGGCAAGACATTTATTGAACAAAGAGAGAGTAAAACAAAGACTTCATTTCTAATATGGATTCTGAGTCTTCCTCAGCATCGAGGCTGTGGACTCCATGGAAACTCGTGTTGGGGAGGGGCAACGTCGTTTCTATCGATCTGCTACTCCCGTCGCCTGTCGCCGCCGATATCTTCCCTTTTGCTCGCACTCACCTTTCCCGCAAGTGCCTTCTCCTTAGAGATGGCAACGGGTAGAAATCCGTCGGGAAGTGCCATTCCATACCCGCACCTGCCAACTCTAACTCTACCAATAAAAAACCCATACCCGCATGCGGGTACAAGTTCTTACCCATACACGCACCCGCGCGGGGTTTTTTACCGTCGGTTAACCCATACTTGATAGCATAGCCATTGTAAACTGATATAATTGAGAACATAACGCATGTTAAAGTGCATACATCAACGAATTTGAATAAATAAAATGGATAAATGATAATTCTTAACCAATTTATAGTCTAATAAAGCATGAACTTCCTTGTTAGTTATATATATTAAGTTATCATTCACTAACAATGTGCAATTTTGCTTTTACCCGCGGTTATGCGGGTATGGGTAGTATGTACCCACACCCGCACATGCTTACCCAATGGGTACATGATGCTACCCATTTGTGTACCGTGGGTAGAACTATGATTCCATACCCACCTCTTTATCAGGTAAAACCCGTTGGGCACTCGGGTTTTGGGTACCCATTGCCATCTCTACTTCTACCCTCTACACGCGCCATTTTGTCCTTTCTGCATCGCCTCTCAATAGGTCACATGTGCTCCAGTTGTTGTCGTTGCCGCCACCAGGAATAGCTCGATGCCACCCCATCCCCTTTGGCATTAGGTAAACGCCGCCGCTCCTACCACGCGCGCTCGTGGATCTGAGACGTCGTCGTCCGAGCATGGGAGTTGGTTGCCACCGGGTGCTCGCCTAGCCTCGGGCCTTTACCAAATGAGGAGGGGACGGTCTCCGCGCGCATCGCTATAGTGCCGGTGCCGCGGCAGGGCCTGATTCGTCTGCGGTGTCGAGCTCGATTTGGCAGTGCCGGGGCTCAATTTGGTGGCATTGAGCTTCGATTCGACAACAACAAGGCCTAATTCGGCGGCGGCGAGATTCGATTCTGCTGTGGCGAGGTTCTGAGTTAGTGGTGGTGGTTGGATTTGGCTCCAGCTCCTCTTTTGCTGCCTGGTGGTTTTGAGCAGCATCTTGTCGTCTAAGCCGCTAGGCGTCGCAAAATTCGGCAGCGTGGTGCGGTCACTAGTGCTATTGCACTACGAGCTCAGCAAGGTGGAGAGCATGGCGTTCATGTCCGAGGCGTCGGGTGGGGGGTGGTCGGCGAAATATGAGCAGCGGAAGCGGCCGACGCAGTGAAGTCAACGATGCTGCTGCTCAGGAAGATTGTGTCGCAGCCGTCGGCCGGCGAATGTGTCGATGTCGGTGCAGGAGATGACACCGGGTGTAACGCACCTGGTTTTTAATTAACCCTAATCGTCGGTCAACTCTGCTGACAGTGGTCATATCACGGTCAACCTGGGTCCTCACCTCGAAAACCTCACCAATCAACTCTAATGACACCATTGGTCAAGTGGACACACATGTGGGGTCCACCCATGGTCAAAGTCTTGGTCAAACCCCACTCAAACCTTAGTGACCCTAGATGTCTTCCGGAACTTTTGCCGCGTTCTCCAAAATTCACCTAAACACTTACAAATCTACCTTTATGAAAGTTGTCCAGTTTGTTGAGGGACACAACTTTCATGTAGATTGGCATTTCCAATTTTGAGAGGAAAAATGTGAAAACTTGCCTAAAGGACAGTACCTACTATTCACTGCAATTGAGTGGCATTCAGAGTTGACAAACTTGCCGAGCAAAATCCAATGAGAAAAACACCATATAGCCTTTGTGAAAGTTGTAGATGGGTTTGAGATCTACAACTTTCGTATTCAACGTTTGGTGCACTTTTATACAAGATTTTGGAGTTTTTCAATTTTGAACATAGGGTCAGCAACACGTTTGAGGCTCGGACGCCGCCGCGCCGCGACGTCGCGCGCACTCACACGGCCGCGCGCCGCGCGCGCGCGCGCCGGCCGGCATCGGCGTCCGCGCCGCACGCGCCCCAAGGCCGCCCGGCGGCCGAGGCTCGCTCTTCGTCATGTGCCGCGCCCCGAGGCCATTGGAATCCTCCCGCCGCGAGCACGCCACGGACGCGCGCCGTCCCGGCTCGGTGCGCGCGCGGACCGCCGGTCCGTCGGCGGCGCCCCGCCGTACGCGCGCCGGCCGAGGCCGGGTACCACCGCCGCATCTCTACGGTCACGCGCTCGTCACCCCGGGCCGAGCCGCCCCTATAAATGTCGTGCGTTCCCCCTCCTCACGCCGGCATTGCTGCTCCACCGCGCCATCCGCGCCGCCGCCGTCGAGCTCCGCCCCCCTGCTTCCCACGGTCGAGGAACCGCCCATGCCCCTTTCCTAGACCCTATAGGACCTTCACGTGCCACTTGTTGTCCATGCCGGGCCCTTGTCGTCGCCAGAGCCGAACCGTCGCGGCCGCCGCCGCCGGTCTTCGCGTGCGCCCACGCCGGCGCATTCCCCGCCCCAACTCCGGCCACCCCCAAGGCCTAGGTGAGCGCATGGTCGTGCCCTACCGCTTCCCCGGCCGGGAGCACGGCCGGCTCGCCGGAATTCGGTCGGCGCCGCCGCCTCCCCATGACCAGGGTCCTGATTGCAAAGGGCCGAATCTTTCCAGGGTGTTTTCCGTAAACCAGTGGCTTGGTTGTGAGGTTTCAGTTCTTTGTAGGGTCCTCAGTGCAAAAGGGTAACTTCAATAGTAAAAGGATTTTGCTGAAAACTATAAAATCCCTAGAAAATCGTAGAAAATTCGAAAAATTGCAAACTCAATTTTGCTAGATTCCTGGTGATGATCAATACAACTTTTGTTATATTTACCTAGGCTGTTTCTTGATATTTTTGGCATGAAAAATAGAATTGTGAAAAACCTAGATTTGAGATATCTCAAAACCCATAGATTCTCTGTATCCAATTTGTGGATATGTTGTGTGTGAGGTTACGACTAGCTCCTGTGCCAAAAATTGCACAAAGTTATGATGTAAATATTTTTATATAAATTGTTTTCCTTTTTTGCAGATTCTGTCTAAATGATTTTTGTAGCTAAAAATAATCATATTTTGTGCCCAACTTTTGCATGCTTTCTTGTTATGTCAAGTTACACTTCTGGTGAATTAATCACAATTTTTGGATGGTCAGAAGTATTTATGCTTAATATATGCATGTTTTCCTTTGTAATTATTTAATGCAAGATCAGTAGTAGATCTAGGTGTGCTTGCTGCTTTTCTAGGATGGTTTAGTACCAAAGAACATGTGTGAGGAAGTTGGGGCATTTGGATGCTTATTTATTTTTGGTATGCTTTTAACTTGAATTTCTAGCTAACTTTTGTTATTTTCAAAATAATTAATTTTCTAGCCTTCCAAGCATTGCAAGTGTGTTCAGTGACTTAGTATAGATGTGTTGATACTTAAGAAACCCTCCACTGAATTTTTAATGATTTATTGTTAAATAAAAGCTTGGGGGCCTTTTATAGATTAATGTTTTGATTAAATTAGGAAAATGCCTTTTAATTCTTTTACCTTTTTGTGAAGTGTTGCCAAACTTACTTAAGAACTAAGAATACACCCTTGCTGTTTAAAGAATTAAATTGTAATTAATTATCTTTGTACACACCTTTACTAGTAAAAGGTGAAGTATTGTTGACGGTGAATTTCCGTCAACCTAGAGTACTTGTTATACATTTGGACAGAGGGGGAAATCCATGAAAAAGAGACGACAAGGAGATGATGAGAACAAGAAAGAGGAGATGGTGATGACAACATTGAAGAGAAGGGTGACCAATGACTCCATTAAGCATACAAGATTAAATTCAGAAGTTTAGGAGCATTGATAAATCAAGACAAAAGTAAAAGCCACATCCATACATGGAGATGTTGGAAGAAGGTAACGAAGAATTGCAAAGGATGGTAACATCTCCATGGACCTTCTCTTTTCCAAACACAAATGCTTGTAAGTATGCCTTCAACCTCAACTAGGTGCAACCTTTTGTTTTTCTCTTCAAACAATAAAATGGCTACTAGGAGGACAACCTAGGTTTCTTTTTACTTTCAATAGATAAGCATGACCATGTGTTCACCTCGATGTTCTACATTGCCTATGCTTACGGAAAGATGATGAAAGTTGCCGCTTTGTTTTACCTACATGAAGTTATACATGTCTTGGCTAATTGCTCTCTATAATATGATCTGAAATTAATTTAAATACCGGCTCTTTTATTTGTGGAGGTTAAATGACTATGCTCTAGACCCACATACATATCTTTGCTCTTTGATTTAAGTTTATGGATAGCCGGATAACTTGTTGTTTTTATGAAAACTTAACTTTTATGCTATCTACATATTTGTGATGCTCTTGCAAAGTTCTACCTACCAAAGCCATATACATATATGTTTTATGATAACAAAACCCGTAGATTGCAAACATATGTTTTGATGAGTTGGATTAGGATTGATTTCTATGGTTCGAGACTAAGAAGTTGGTCATTCCTTTGTGTAACTTTTTCATGCTAGCCTTTTTGTCCATGCATTGTGGGTTTTCACATCGAAAATTTCACAAACTTCGTTGGGCATCCACCCTAAACCAAAAACATCTTTTTGTGATCACCTCCTTGTCCACAACCCAATTTGAGTATGGAGTAAAATTCTCGATTGAGATTCAAATATTCCGCAAGATTATGGAATTTATACTTACTTTAGCAGTCATTTTCCCTCTCTTTTATGCTCGAGGACGAGCATCGTTCAAGCATGGGGGAGGAGTCATTCTCTGACACAAATGCTATGTAAGTATTATGTTGCAAAAAGTTTTGAGGAGCAAAAGAAAAAAAAGAGAAAAAATGAAAAAAAATTATGATGAAAGAAAAGAAAAGTAAGAAAAATAGGAAGAATAAAGTGAAAAAAAAGAAAGAGAGAAAAATGAGAAGGAAATAAAATAAAGCAAAAAAAAATAAAGATGCTCCTCGGTTCTTTTTGCTTCATAAGTTCTCAAGTGCCTTGATGACACATCCATACTCAAATATTCCAACCATGTGCAATCCGATAACGAGGACTTCACTCGTGCCTCGGGATCATCCATTTGTCACTTGCACATGTCCACTTATCTAAATGTGTGTGTTTCATTCCTCTCTCTTTCCAACATTTATTTTCCATGGCCTTTTTGACGAGTCTCGGTAAATCCAATAGACCTCTCTCTTAATTTGACAATATTTCGGATGTATGTTTTGCTAGGATTGTTTTTAACCTTCCAAGCTCCACATAAGCCTTTCACTATCACATATGAGTAGGTAGGTTGAAAATAATCTAGTATAGGCTTGAGTGACTTGATGAGATGAGTGTTTCCATGAGCTTTTGCAAGAGATTTTCACTTATGTTGGATATGCATCTTTTTGAAAATCTTCCATGTGACAAGGTAATGGTTTGAAGTTCACTTAAGTTTGAGAGCATCGTGTTAAATGTGGCTTGTTCTTTATTGATAGTCTATCTTCCATAATGAAAAAGAAGTCGGTCCCAACTTGAACTTTAAAAATAAATTCTTAAGAGAGAGCAATTTTTCTCGTCATGAATGACTAAGTGCAGGGATAACATTGGAAGGCAACGCTGATTTCCCTTTTAAGCAAGGATTACTTACTCGAGGACGAGCAAGGTTTAAGCATGGGGGAGATGTTGACGGTGAATTTCCGTCAACCTAGAGTACTTGTTATACATTGGTTTCGATTATGATTTGCAACTAACCGGCCACTAGGCATACTAATGATATAACAAGTTCACACTTGCATGTCGATTTTGGAGTTTGTTGTTTACGCAGGAAATCTACGCTAAAGAGGAGACTTTCGGGATAAGTTCACCAAGCACTTTGGAAGAAGATCATGAAGCCCGACAAGAGTCAAGACACGCGATGAACATGACTCCAAATGACCCAAGGACCGAAGCGTCAACGTGCAAGTCTTCGGGGACTCAACCGTAAAACGGCGAAGCTTGCATAGCAAGGATTCAAGCCTTAACCGTGAAGGAAACGACGTCAAAGGCCCACATGCAAGTGCACACGAATAAGGGATCACGCGAGAAGCAACCGGGGAGCAAACCGGGGCCGAACCGGGCCGAAGTGGGCTCGGGCCGGCCGGCTGGGCCGACCGGCCCGGCCCACTCCGGGGTCGGTTCGGTCCCCCCTTTGCCTTAGGTGTTCGTCTATTTATTCCCTCCGCCGCCGTCGACCGCCACATCGAACAAATCATCCTACCGACGCCAATCACCGAAAACCGCCGCCGCAAGATGAGGGAGAGAGTTAGATGAGCTCGTCGCAAGGATCAACGCCGGCGGAGAGAAGGAAGCAAGAGGAGGACTCCAAGCCGCCGGCCTAGGGGTGTTCCCAAGCTCCATCGCCGCCATCTTCATCGACGACGTTCTCCGGAGTCTCCATCACCCCTATGTGCTTCAATCCGTGTAAGATGATGGGGTAATGTCTCCGTTCATCCCTAGGATTAGATGGATACATGCTATGTGATCGCTACTCGATTTGTGGTTTCAATCTATTGTTTTCATGTTGATGATGCTTTGATGATTAAGGTTAGCTACCATGTTTTTCGGGCGTATGATATCCGCTACTCCCATAGATTCCATCAACATACCGTGTCCATCATAGGTCTAGTCACGAATACCTTCGCGTAGTGACGATACGAGAGGAGGGAAAGGGCGAAACCGTGGTCACAACCCCCCGGAGATTGGTTTACCGCTTTCGTGTAGTAAGACATACCATGTTATCCTAGATCCTAGGGAGGGAACGCTTATCTTTCTTGCTCACTCTCTTGTGTTCACCCCTTTATCATCTAGTTTAACCCTAGATTTGTTTGATCAACTTAACTTAGATTAACTTAGGTTAGATTGTTTTACCTTTAGATTAGTACTCTCTTTCAAAGGTTTTCCATTCAACTAGATTAGTACTTGGTTAAGCGCTAGTAATCCCCTTGCTCCGCGGATTGACAAGAACCTTGGGGATCCCGTGGTGAAAAAGGTGTGGGGTCCGTACGCTTGCGAATCGTAGAGGGATACGTCTTTTATCCGTCAACAAGCCCCTTTTTCCGGCGCCGTTGCCGGGGAGCAAGCCGCTTTGCTACGTTTAATCTAGTATTAATTTTGTTGATTACTAACACCTAACCCTTATTTTCTAAAAAAAAAAAAAAAAATATATTTTTTGTTTTTCTTTCTACTTTTCTTGTGCCTAGATGGATTTGTTCACCTCACCATTGGAAGACGAAGAGATGTCGCTAAGGGAGCTAGCAATGCCGTCAATGGAAGACATTGCGATGCAAAAATCAGATTTGACGTTTGCTACAACCCACTATGAAGTGAAGCCTGGAATCATCGAGTTAGTGGCAACAAAACCATTTAGAGGATTGGAGGATGACAACCCATATAGAGACATTAAGGAATTCACGATGTTATGCAACACGGTGCAACAAAATGGAGTTCCGGCCGCTTGGTTCAAGTGGAATCTTTTTCCGTTCTCTCTCGAAGATGAAGCGCGAAGATGGTACACACTTGCGTCCGTTGAAGCAAAAGGAAATTGGGATGAGCTAGTGAAGAAGTTTCTTTTGAAGTTCTTTCCCATAAGCAAGGTCCAAGACTTAAGGAGGCAAGTGCTCACTTTCAAGCAAGGAGAGGATGAAGGAATTGATGAAGCATGGGACCGTTTTAATGAACTACTTGAGCGAGGCCCGAACTTGGGATTTTCCGGTGACTTGATGTTGCATACCTTTTATTTTTCACTAACCCCTAACTCGTCTCGTTTTGTAAGCATGTGTGCGGGCGGTGATATAATGGATAAAACAATTAGTGAAGCCGCACAAATCTTACAAAGGATAAGCAATGGACAAAGAACAATACGAGATTGGCAGAGATGTTGTCGAGAGGAGCAAAATGACAAAAGCAAGCCCAAGGTGCTTGCTGAAATTTCGAAAAAGATGAACCGGAGGTCAAGGAAGATGAACCGACCATTCAAGAAATTGAAGATCCACTTCCCAAGGTAAGAGAAGTCATTTCGGATGTTAAAAATGTTGAAACTAACATGAATGTAGGCCGAAGTATGTGGAATGCTAGACCATTGGCGGAGTTCAAGCAATCCGGTTGGGTTCAAGTTGATTTCGCCCCACTAATCAACTACCGAAGGAAGGAGGAACGCCGACACGTTGCCAAACTAGTTGAAGATATATTTGATCAAGAGATGAGTGGAGAGTCGATCCAAAAGATGTTTGAAGAAGAAAGAGAAGAAGGAGATGAAGGAGGGATCGACCGGTTTGACAACTTAAAGATTTATGATGAAGGAAGAGAAGAGTATAACCGTGATGAGCCTAGTGACTCAAAGGATAAATGGGAGAAGATAGGACTCAAGTTAGAAGATGAATGGGAAGGGTTTGACATAGATCAAGTACTCCAAGAAGGCCCCTCCCCACAAGGTGATAGCTTGTGTGCTATTGAAGCCTACACACTAGCAAATCAAGACATGGAAGTACTCAAGGATGAAGGAAAGAGTGAATCACCAATGAGCGATCTTGACGACATGTGGTACATGGAAGATAAAGAAAGCAACATACAAGTCTTTGAAGATGAAGATCTGGTTGATAAAGAAGACTTCAAAGAAGAGATGAATGCGTACATAGCTGAAGGATTACATGTTCCACATGATGAGTTGAAGAAATTGCAAGATGGTGATGAAGAGGCAACTACACTTGTTGAGATAGATTCGCCTTCAACACCGCTTGATGAACCAAATATCACTCTTGTTGAAAAATCTCTAAGGCCAAGGTACGCGCTGAAATCTCAAGATATTATTGGTATTGATGTTGATAAATTCAAATACTCATGCTCAACCAATAGTATGAATGATAGTTTAATGTCTATGCCTTGTTTCAATAGTGATCATGTTGATAGGATAGATTTTCTTGAGAATGAAAAAGAGGAAACATTTATTTTTGATCCAATTAATCTCACACCTAAAAAACCTTTGCCTAATGATGAGCTAAGTGCTATGCATGAAACATATGCTTCTTTTATTTACACCTTGACTTGTTGCTACAATTCACATGTGGTGTTAATTATGGACGCGTATGTTTACAATAAGTTTTGTAAATCTCGATCATGCTTTGCGCTTGATCAAGCTAATGACCTTAAAGAATCATATATCGGGAAAGGCCCGATTGTCACTAACCATGTAGACAAGGCTTGAATAATGAAAAAAAGAAGTCATGCCTAAAAGAGTTGCAAGATAAATCATCAACCTCTCCGAATCCCGCGATGGATGCTGCTGTCTTCATCAATTTGAGAGCTTGTTCAGAGGTGTACAAATGAAGAAAATGAGATATTCAGAAGCTCCATCAAATTACCATTCCAACGCATCAAGAACCAACAAGTTTGAAGACCCGTGCAAGGAGTTATGGAGGAAACATTGAGCGTTGCGCGTTCTGAAATTTCAGGACAGATTTCATCGCCGAAGTAAAACGGACGTAACTCTCTTGTCCGGAGTCCGATTTGAGCAAATAAAGACTCGTTGGAAAGGAAATTTTGTGCACTGTGCAATGGAGTAGAGCTTGAGTATACTCTCTGTTCTGGACATCAAAAAAAAAATTCATAGAGCGAAGGCAGCACTGAAGGATGATAAAGAAGGAGATAACGATGAAACAAAAGGATGCTTTGGGCAAGTCTTCTATAAGTGATCAAGCACAACATGGGAAGTAAATTAAAGCTGCATTGGTACCTTTTCTTCTTGCATGAAGGGCCATGGCTATGCAACGAAAAGAAGGTATGTGAGAAAGTCGAGCTCTATGACTTTAAATGAAGCGCTTTTCGGGAGGCAACCCGTTTCTTTATGTTTTTACTACTGTCTTAGAGAAAATAAAAAAATGGCACCATCTTATGATGATCAACTTGTGGTTATTAATATAAGTTTAGTTTTATTTTTAGAACCACCATCATGTTCATGATCAT
The DNA here is from genome assembly GCA_947561735.1 of Cenchrus americanus. Taxonomy (NCBI): domain Eukaryota; kingdom Viridiplantae; phylum Streptophyta; class Magnoliopsida; order Poales; family Poaceae; genus Cenchrus; species Cenchrus americanus. The sequence continues at coordinate 41,086,863 of OX387242.1, read as the reverse complement.
ATTTTTTGCATGCATTGCATTTTGTTATCAACATGATGTTTCTTTGCGTATACATGTTTTGCACATAGTTGGCTTGGTTGTTTTGTATACTTAATGATGTATGCTTCATTTTCCATGTTAATACTTCATAAGGCATTATGAGTATTTTCCTTTTGTGATCTTGTGTAAACGTGGTGTTTAAACATGATTGCGGACTATCATCGTTAAGTTCGATAAACCTAGCTAGCTTTTCATATGTTTTCATGTTACTTTGGTCGGTTTATAAGCTTTGCAATGCGCTTAATTTTTCTTGTGCTATAAGAGTTATTGATTTAAGGATAGACATGGTGTTTTAACCTTTGATAAATAAACCTTTATGGCTATGGAGAAATTCGGCAACCTAGTTGTAAACATGGTGTTTAGAACTAGGTGAAAACATTGTCTTTGTTTATATGCTTTCCTATCATGTGCATACACACCTTGCACCACGTACACTCATTAGGTTTTTATTCCTTATTAAACTAATTATGCCACAAGTTAAGAATCTTAGGAAACGTTGTCGGATTATTGGCAATTCTATCCACTCCCAACCGTCACCTTGGGGGTAGAATGTGCGTTTAAAACGTCTTACGGTGCAAGATAAAGACTCTCACTACAAGGAAATTGAAGGATGGCTAAGAAGTGCTTTGTCTTCTTCTTCCATGACTAGCAAAATGCTAAGCATGGGGGAGACCCTGAATCTTCAAAACGGAAGTGCAACATGACACTCTAGAAGATAGAATGATAAAGATCGTTAACATCTCCGGATCATTGCGCAAGAAGCCACCAATCTCATCAAAATTCTGCATGGTCTCGAAGGGAAAACACTGGATATTTTTGGATATTTAGAAGCCCCATGAAGTTACGATTCCAACAAATCAAGAATCAAGACAATCGGAGGTTCCTACGAGCGGTTATGCCCGAATCACCGAGTGCAACACGTCCTGAAATCAGTTTTGGACAGCACGCAGCGCTGAAGTAAAACGGACATAGCTACCTTGTTTGAACTCCGAGGTAATTTCATAAACTTTTCAATAGAGCTATATTTCGATATATGTTCTGTTCTGGACAGAGGGGGAAATCCATGAAAAAGAGACAGCAAGGAGATGATGAGAACAAGAAAGAGGAGATGGTGATGACAACATTGAAGAGAAGGGTGACCAATGACTCCATTAAGCATACAAGATTAAATTCAGAAGTTTAGGAGCATTGATAAATCAAGACAAAAGTAAAAGCCACATCCATACATGGAGATGTTGGAAGAAGGTAACGAAGAATTGCAAAGGATGGTAACATCTCCATGGACCTTCTCTTTTCCAAACACAAATGCTTGTAAGTATGCCTTCAACCTCAACTAGGTGCAACCTTTTGTTTTTCTCTTCAAACAATAAAATGGCTACTAGGAGGACAACCTAGGTTTCTTTTTACTTTCAATAGATAAGCATGACCATGTGTTCACCTCGATGTTCTACATTGCCTATGCTTACGGAAAGATGATGAAAGTTGCCGCTTTGTTTTACCTACATGAAGTTATACATGTCTTGGCTAATTGCTCTCTATAATATGATCTGAAATTAATTTAAATACCGGCTCTTTTATTTGTGGAGGTTAAATGACTATGCTCTAGACCCACATACATATCTTTGCTCTTTGATTTAAGTTTATGGATAGCCGGATAACTTGTTGTTTTTATGAAAACTTAACTTTTATGCTATCTACATATTTGTGATGCTCTTGCAAAGTTCTACCTACCAAAGCCATATACATATATGTTTTATGATAACAAAACCCGTAGATTGCAAACATATGTTTTGATGAGTTGGATTAGGATTGATTTCTATGGTTCGAGACTAAGAAGCTGGTCATTCCTTTGTGTAACTTTTTCATGCTAGCCTTTTTGTCCATGCATTGTGGGTTTTCACATCGAAAATTTCACAAACTTCGTTGGGCATCCACCCTAAACCAAAAACATCTTTTTGTGATCACCTCCTTGTCCACAACCCAATTTGAGTATGGAGTAAAATTCTCGATGGAGATTCAAATATTCGCAAGATTATGGAATTTATACTTACTTTAGCAGTCATTTCCCCTCTCTTTTATGCTCGAGGACGAGCATCATTCAAGCATGGGGGAGGAGTCATTCTCTCGACACAAATGCTATGTAAGTATTATGTTGCAAAAAGTTTTGAGGAGCTAAAGAAAAAAAAGAGAAAAAATGAAAAAAAAATTATGATGAGAAGAAAATAAAAGTAAGAAAAATAGGAAGAATAAAGTGAAAAAAAAGAAAGAGAGAAAAATGAGAAGGAAATAAAATAAAGCAAAAAAAATAAAGATGCTCCTCGGTTCTTTTTGCTTCATAAGTTCTCAAGTGCCTTGATGACACATCCATACTCAAATCTTCCAACCATGTGCAATCCGATAACGAGGACTTCACTCGTGCCTCGGGATCATCCATTTGCCACTTGCACATGTCCACTTATCTAAATGTGTGTGTTTCGTCCCTCTCTCTTTCCAACATTTATTTTCCATGGCCTTTTTGACGAGTCTCGGTAATTCCAATAGACCTCTCTCTTAATTGGACAATATTTCGGATGTATGTTTTGCTAGGATTGTTTTTAACCTTCCAAGCTCCACATAAGCGTTTCACTATCACATATGAGTAGGTAGGTTGAAAATAATCTAGTATAGGCTTGAGTGACTTGATGAGATGAGTGTTTCCATGAGCTTTTGCAAGAGATTTTCACTTATGTTGGATATGCATCTTTTTGAAAATCTTCCATGTGACAAGGTAATGGTTTGAAGTTCACTTAAGTTTGAGAGCATTGTGTTAAATGTGGCTTGTTCTTTATTGTTAGTCTATCTTCCATAATGAAAAAGAAGTCGGTCCCAACTTGAACTTTAAAAATAAATTCTTAAGAGAGAGCAATTTTTCTCGTCATGAATGACTAAGTGCAGGGATAACATTGGAAGGCAACGCTGATTTCCCTTTTAAGCAAGGATTACTTACTCGAGGACGAGCAAGGTTTAAGCATGGGGGAGATGTTGACGGTGAATTTCCGTCAACCTAGAGTACTTGTTATACATTGGTTTCGATTATGATTTGCAACTAACCGGCCACTAGGCATACTAATGATATAACAAGTTCACACTTGCATGTCGATTTTGGAGTTTGTTGTTTACGCAGAAATCTACGCTAAAGAGGAGACTTTCGGGATAAGTTCACCAAGCACTTTGGAAGAAGATCATGAAGCCCGACAAGAGTCAAGACACGCGATGAACATGACTCCAAATGACCCAAGGACCGAAGCGTCAACGTGCAAGTCTTCGGGGACTCAACCGTAAAACGGCGAAGCTTGCATAGCAAGGATTCAAGCCTTAACCGTGAAGGAAACGACGTCAAAGGCCCACATGCAAGTGCACACGAATAAGGGATCACGCGAGAAGCAACCGGGGAGCAAACCGGGGCCGAACCGGGCCGAAGTGGGCCTGGGCCGGCCGGCCGGGCCGACCGGCCCCCCCCACTCCGGGGTCGGTTCGGTCCCCCCTTTGCCCTAGGTGTTCGTCTATTTATTCCCTCCGCCGCCGTCGACCGCCACATCGAACAAATCATCCTACCGACGCCAATCACCGAGAAAACCGCCGCCGCAAGATGAGGGAGAGAGTTAGATGAGCTCGTCGCAAGGATCAACGCCGGCGGAGAGAAGGAAGCAAGAGGAGGACTCCAAGCCGCCGGCCTAGGGGTGTTCCCAAGCTCCATCGCCGCCATCTTCATCGACGACGTTCTCCGAGTCTCCATCACCCCTATGTGCTTCAATCCGTGTAAGATGATGGGGTAATGTCTCCGTTCATCCCTAGGATTAGATGGATACATGCTATGTGATCGCTACTCGATTTGTGGTTTCAATCTATTGTTTTCATGTTGATGATGCTTTGATGATTAAGGTTAGCTACCATGTTTTTCGGGCGTATGATATCCGCTACTCCCATAGATTCCATCAACATACCGTGTCCATCATAGGTCTAGTCACGAATACCTTCGCGTAGTGACAGTACGAGAGGAGGGAAAGGGCGAAACCGTGGTCACAACCCCCGGTAGATTGGTTTACTGCTTTCGTGTAGTAAGACATACCATGTTATCCTAGATCCTAGGGAGGGAACGCTTATCTTTCTTGCTCACTCTCTTGTGTTCACCCCTTTATCATCTAGTTTAACCCTATATTTGTTTGATCAACTTAACTTAGATTAACTTAGGTTAGATTGTTTTACCTTTAGATTAGTACTCTCTTTCAAAGGTTTTCCATTCAACTAGATTAGTACTTGGTTAAGCGCTAGTAATCCCCTTGCTCCGCGGATTGACAAGAACCTTGGGGATCCCGTGGTGAAAAAGGTGTGGGGTCCGTACGCTTGCGGATCGTAGAGGGATACGTCTTTTATCCGTCAACAAGTATTAAATCTTCACATGAAATAACAATTATAAAAAGAGAGACATTAATTAAAGTGTTAAATAAAAAGAAAAAAACACATATCAATAATAACCTTCATAAAAAAGGAAATTAATAATTAATTATTTCTTAAGGTGAATATGGCCAACAAGATTTGGATAAGATAAATAATCTATCACATCACCTGAACCCTGCATTGCATTCCGTGTAGATCTTCCTGATGGTGACTACTCGCTCGTCCCAGAAGCCGAGGAAGGAGAAGCGGAGGCTGCACTGCAGTACGTGAAAGTACTCGACGACACCGAGGGTGCTCAGGCTAATCTTGCTGACGAAGGCAAGCCTCGGTGCATACGACCCAGTTTTTCAAATTTGTTATACATTTATCTATGGATGCTTGTGCATTTAAGTTCAGGAGTTGTATGGAACCTTAGATGCATGATCCCTAGGTACCATGTTCTTACTAGTATGATAGGTCGATAGCTGCTAAGCTATAGGACTGTTACAAGTTGGGTGATGATGTCACTCGCGAGAATAGGTTCCTAGGTAGGAATCATAGGATCTCCTTAAATGGATTGCTCATGTGGTAAGAGCATGGGATGTGGGCTACGGTCCAATGGCTATCGTGGGTTAAGTGTTTGAACATACTAAGCACTTGTCGGGAATGGGACCGGTAAGCCTAGTACTTTAATGTGACGGCTAGGGATTTAACTGTCACTACTCTTGGGATGCGTTTCACAGCTAGCTATCGGTGGTGTATGGTGAGTCCGGGTGCCTCGCGGTGTATGCCGGATAGCCTACACCAAAGACTGTGGCCTTTTATCCCGACCCGAGGATTTTTGGGAACCGTTTGGTGGTTGTCCTCGCGGGGGAATCCCACCGTGTGTTTAGGTCTACCTTGCAAGGTTTTGAATCAATCGATTGTCGGTCTCTCACCATTATCTGAGACTACTTCACTAGCCATGAGATCCCTAATGATGGAAGTTGATGAATATTATGCTTGATTAATTGTATTGTACAACCTTGTTTATACTAGATTGGCTAATTTAGAAAAGAATAAACCCACTAGAACTTGTGCTAAAATCTTGAAAGTAAGGACATACTCTTTGTTACTTTTCAGCAAAAGAAACCCAGTGGCCAAAAGCCTTTCATGTCTAGAGTTGGTGAAGTAGTTATCACCAACGGGTAAGTCTTTCTGAGTATTAGTATACTCAGCCTTGCTATAATCTGTTGCTCAAGGTAATGCCTTTGGTGATGTGTGGCCCGGAGAGATCCCACCCGGCTGAGAGCTGGAGTGGTTGGAGGACGGCGAATGAAGGCATCATGGCTGGCCTCCCGTGGTGTTCTCGCTTTCCGCTTAGTTTAATTCCGCTGTTTCGAAAACTCTGAACTACATTGTTATGTCAAAAACTTCGGTTTGTAATAATTAAACCCTTCGGGGTGAATTTCTGTTGTTAATTATGTGGTATGTCTGGACTCACCTTCTTGTGAGTTTTAATGCATATATGTCGATCCTTGTTGCTATATAAGTGATTCACCAGGTGTTGACCCGGCAACTAACGATAGGATGATACTTTATTACTGCTTAATGACCAAAGTAGATTGGTTTAGGCTGTAGTAAGGTATTTTCCTGGGCAGGTTGTCACACCGGGGCAGGCGTCCTTGAGGGTCGCCTTCACCGCGTCAATGACCTTGAAGTCGCGCAGGCTCAGGTTGGGCGCGCTGGCCCTCTCCTCTGTTCCTCTGTTTTGGTTTACTTTAGTTGTTGAATCTGATGGTGATGGTGATGTTGTGTAGTGGATCACATTGTTTAAGCCACAACTGATCACTTGTTTTATGTATAGAATCTCCTCTTATGAATTCTGCGTTGGAGGTCATAGTTTCTTGTGTTAGAGTCTTAAACTTATAGACTCTATGGGTAGAGTCTGGGTTGAGAGTGCCATAACGAGAAAATTACCCGCTCCAAACCCACCCCTTATTATTAAATCAATTCTATCAACCCAATCGGCCATGCCTCATTAACTTGTCTACGAGCCACCATGCTCTGCCCTATTTGTGTGCAGGTGTAAACAGATTGCAGTTATTTACTCTTGATGCTTGCAACACCTATGTTAGAGTCGAGCCCTAAAATTAAAACATCACGTTCATACCTTAAAGTTTTGTAGAAATTAGCTGAAATTTATGCATATGACTCAATTTGAGAGCCCTCTACTTTGTGCAAAGTAGTGAGACTGGACCTATACGTGGATCCCACGTGAAGAGCCAAACCCCAAAACTAAAACTTCGCAGTCACACCTTAAAATTTTAGGAAAATTAGCTGAAATTTGTGCAGATGACTCAATGTGACTACCCTCTACTTTGTGCAAATAGTGCGGCTAGACCTATACGTGGGCCCCACGTCAAGAGCCGGACCTTAAAACCTATACCTCGCGTTCAAACCGTAAAATTTTTGAGAAATTAGCTGAAATTTGTGCGGATGACTCTATTTGATAACCCGCTACTTTATGCAAAGTGGTGCAACTGAACTTATATGTGGGCCCCACGTCAAGAGTCGGACCTTAAAAACCCACTTCCAACCCGCCTCAACTCGCATTTGCCTTGTACCCAACCCACCCTAATCTATTATATATTAAAACCCATTTCAACCCGCACCATTAGCGCAGTCCTAATGGAGGAAACTGACACGATTTCCATAGCATAACAAATCATCTATAGAAACTAAACTTCACAATGGTGGTTTTTTGAAATAATAATTATTTTCTCTTTCTCTCTCCCAATTTGACCAATGGAGAGTGTTGCATTAATCCTATAGAAACTAGTGGTTTCTTCCTGATGGTGAATTCAAGGTTTCTTGTACATGGGTCAATAATAGACATGGTTCTCCATGAGGAAACCATTTCTATAATTTGTACTCTCTTTCCTCATTAATTAGGTCGCTATATCACTATTTTACTTTTAGTTGGCAAGATAATTCATAGACATAGAAACCACCATAAATGTACCATTGGGACTGCCCTTAGCAGGCCTACTGCTACCTCGGCCGGCGGCCTCAAAGATCATTAATTTTATGCCTGTTCATACCACGTACTGCAGTGATGAGTGAGTGTGGCTGGGCTTCACCAAGTGATGAATATAGTGTAGACATGCATGCAACAAATTAAACGACGTAACTGATTACGGCCTTCACCAAGTTAAGCTGCCTGCACTTTAATTTCTAGGTACAGATTATTCCTGCTCAACACACATGCTGCATATGCATATATATATATATAAGACTATCTCCAACAACAGGACTCAAACAAAAAAAAAGGTTACCCACGGTGTTTTTCCTGCCCAAACCAACCTCCAACAAGAGATGCAAACCAGCGATGCAAAATGCATTGGAGCCGACGCGCAACACACGAATGCGTCCTCCCACCATCCTACTGCGTCTCCGCATCACGTGTGATGGATCCACTGCGAGACGGGCAAACGAAGGGGCCACGACACGTGTGGCAGCAGGGGAGGGGGAAGGGAGCGTGTACTGCACAACAACAGGTTCTGCGTTCGGTTGTTGGAGAATTGTTGTTTTGGGTGCCTGACCTTGTTGCTGTACACCACCCAAACCAGCAGATACATCATGTATATAGGTTTTGTCTGTTGAGTCAGTCTAAGCACCGGCATCCACGTAAAATTGACCTTCAACAAAAGCCTTTATCACGAGAGCAAAATAGCCTTACCCTTTCCTCTGATCTGTTTAAGTCTGTTTGGTTGGTTAGGATTGGACCTATATATGAACCAATAACCCAATTTATCAAGATTATACAAATTAGTTAACCATTCCAACCCACTGCAGAGTAACCGAACGAGCCCTAACTTGCTTGCCCTTTCATTTCGCTTCACACAAAAGGTTGCAACTAACTAATTTGGGGCTGGGATTTTCAGCCCCCGTGAGCCACGCAGGCAGGAAAATTAAGGTCGTCGGATCGCGTGTGGACGGCTCAAATCCAAAAATTATGCTTGGCAGTTTTATAAAAAATCCTTGGATTTTATCGAAATTCATACATGATTGGCAGTTTTACAGAAAAGCCCTCACATTTATCGAAATTAATATGCAATTCAACTTACACTCAGGTCATTTTATGTAAACCCCCTAAACTTTTCAGGAATAACATTTGCTCAAGCCACGTCCAAGGCACTTTTATGGAAACCCCCTTGAGTTTTGAGGGAATGCCAAAAGGACTATCAATTTTACAAAATCTCTCTCAAACATATTATCAAAATTTAACTTTACTCCGACCACTCTCTGATAATTTACCGACCTCCTCAAGCTTTACATAACTACCATTTCTTTAAGTCACCGCTCAGACAATTTGACGATGCCTCCCGCGATCAAGCACCTCTTAGGTAATTTAATGATAATCAACCCGCGATCCATGCATCTCCAACAAATCTGAGCTTTACAAAAATTAACACATGGTCCACAAACTTTATGAAAAAGGCTCTAAACTTTTTGCAAATCTACCCACAGTCCGAAATTTTATGGAAAAGTACCCTAGATCTGACATAATCAACCTAAGATCCCTGCAGTTTACCTAAAAAAACCTACATTTTTAGGAAATTGATCCACATACTCAAATCTTGCAAAAACATCTCCAGTCTTCCAATTGATGACTAGGCTACATGTCATGGACAACGTCTCCCTCGATCAAGCTAGCCTAGGTCATGGACAACGTCTCCCTCGATCAAGCCACCCCTCAGGTACTTATATGATAAAAATGCCCTACATTTGTCACAATCAATCAAGATCCCGGCAGTTTAACTAAAAAATTACCCTACAGTTTTAGAAAACAAATCCACAACCTCAAATCCTGGAAAAACATCCCCAACAACCTTCCTACCAATCACTGGGCTACAAGCCATGGCGCGGCAACGTCGCGCCGGTCTTTCTAGTGATGATATAGAAGTGGGAAATCAACGTCCGAGTTCCTCTCCATAATTTCAATTTCACACAACTTATTACTTATTTCTATTATTACATCAAGATGGAATCAATATTGATACCACATACACATACACAAATATTGAGCACAAGCTTCATACCACCTATAAATAATATAATTAGTTCACCGTGATTGCATATATATAATATATATGAGGTGAACGTATGCAAAACATGTTTGTGCGATCTACATATGATCGTCGTTTGGGCGCGACAAATCACTTGGGATCAGCTGCTTCAGGTTGTTCGTCCATGGAGTGACTTCCATGCAGCAGTACTATACTACGACTTCCACATACGACATACGTGGTTTGGGAAAAAGCATGAGCTTCTCCTTTGGATGGATTGTCAATCCAAACACCTCCGTCGTATCGACATCCTCGGGCTCCATGCCGTTGGGCAGCTCCCATTCGAAGCAATACAAGAGATTTGCCAGCATGATCTCAACAGTGGCCAACCCAAAATTGAGTCCAGGGCAAATCCTCCGTCCAGCTCCGAATGGCAGGAACTCGAAGTCGTTCCCCTTCAAGTCGACAGCGGCAGCACTCCCACCGTCCATGAACCTCTCCGGCACGAACTCCTCTGGCCTCTCCCATGACTCTGGATCCCTACTGATTGCCCATGCGTTGATGATGACCCGAGTACCGGAGGGGATGGAGTAGCCATCGACGACACAGTCCGCCATGGACAGGTGAGGGAGCAGGAGCGGAACAGGTGGGTGCAGCCTCAGCGTTTCCTTCACGACGGCTCTCAGATAGGGCATGCTTGCCAGGTTCTCTTCCTCAACCATTTCTTGGCCCTCTGGTGTGTGCTCCCTGACCTCAACTTGCAGCTTGCTCATGCGCTGAGGGTGGCGCATGAGCTCGGCCATGGCCAGTTCCAGGACCAGAGATGATGTGTCCGTGCCCGCACTAAACATGTCCTGTGTGTTATATATAGTTTGTTAATGTTCTTATATTCTTTGAGAAAAAAATCAAATCAAATGGTGATACATAGTATTTGGACCACCACTCACCATCAGGATGGCCTTGATATGATCTCTGGTGATACCGTACTCTTGCTGAACTGAGAGCAACACATCAGTGAAGTCACTCATCTCTTGGCCACGAAGACTAGGCATAGTAGAGTTTTTTGTCTCGTGGTCGCTTATGATGGTCTCAAGCAACTCGTCCCACCTCTTGTGTGCCTGCTGGGCCTGCCTATGGCGTGGAAACCATCTGCTGAGAAAACCTAGCGACCTGGCTAGGCCCGGGAAGAACTCTTCCAGGTTGAATCCTCCAAACAGGTCGATGTTGATCCCAACCAGCTCCCGGAAGAGCTTGTTCCGGCCTTCTGCCCGGAAGAACTTGCCCGACACGACCCGGGTCACGACGTCGTTGGCGTACGCGTTCATCGTCTCGCTGACGTCCACGGCCGTGCTCGCCGCCGCCGCCTCCCGCATCCTCTCCATCACCAGGCGCACCTCTTCTTTGCGGGCGTGGCGGTAGGAGCTCACCTTCTTGACGGTGAAAAGGTGCGTGGTGACGACCTTCCTGGCCTGCCGCCAATGCTCGCCGTAGGGTGCGAAGCCTATGTCGGATGACGGGCCGTACATGAGGGTGTCGAGCACGGCGGACGCCGGGCGCGAGGCGAAGGCGTGATCGTGCGTGCGCAAGATGGCCCGCGCGGCGCGCGGGGAGGAGACGACGAGGTTGGGGACGGTGCCGAGGCGGAGGAGCATGAGGCCGTCGCGGCCGTGCCGGGTGGCGAGGTCGCGGAGGGAGACGTGCGGGAGGTCGCCGACGAGGTGCAGGTGGCCGATGATGGGCAGCACTGGAGGGGAAGGCGGGAGCTTGCCGCCACGACGGCGGCGGCTCGCTGCCAATAAGGTCAGAAGAAGCTTCATCAGTGGTGTGACGACGAGCATGAGCATGATGAATAGAGGTGTGGTGGTGTGCATGATGAGTTGGTCTGCCACCTCCAGGCGACTCATCTATCCTAGCTGCTGTGTGTTTTAGCTACTACGAATTGAAACCTCTGGCTTTCCTTTGGCCGATATATATAGCTGTTGTGTCGTCCATGCACTTGCTTGCCATTAATTTGCGCACGCACGCGTACATATACTATATGCATGTAAGATTTTTGGGGACTTTTTATATATATGGTAGTATATCTTATACTACGGTTCGAAAAATACTAGCACAAAAGGATCAGATTTTGAGATTAAATGTATACTAATACTAAAATAGGTAGTATGATGCTAAGAAAATCCAGCTGGTTATCCGTGGATAGGCAATGAAATGTGATTCCAGGTACACCTGTTCCTCTACATCGTTTGATTATCAAAGTCATGTCAAATGTAGTTGAGTATTGCTTCTCAGAAAATGCGTAGAATAGTGAGCTATAAAGTATCCACCAGGGGGTGGACTAAGAAAGAGGCATGCGTAGAATAGTGAGCTATAAAGTAGCCACCCGTTACCTCCCAAGAGGAAGAGTAATTTTGGAATCCATAAAACAAACAAACAAATAATTAAAACAATATAAGGAAAAAAGAAAATACCGGACATCTCGCTGTCCCTAACGGCTGCGCCACCTCGTGCAATTTTTCCCACCTCAACTCACATCGTGTCAAGCGTGTAGTTTCTACCTTAATTTAATTTAGTACACCTTGCGTGGCAGGTGCGTAGTGTTTTCTTCATGTAAATTATGTGCAACTCGGCAAGAGGATTTTGATTTTTTTTTAATTTCGATTGCGTGATGTTGCAGTAGCGTTTTCGTGAGATGTTGCAACCGTCTTTATATTTTTTTAATTAAAATCGAGGAAAATAATATACTGCGATCCATCTATGCAATCTTAGACCACCTCACGTTATGAAAAAGAATTAGGTACAACTCACACACGACACAATATTGAGGTAATAATTAGATACCGGAAGTCACAACCCTCCTCGCACATTACGAAAAAAAGCTGCAACTCATACATTACACAACATTTCATTGTGCAACACATTTATTTCACAAGAAATCGTGTTCCTAGCAAAGTCCATATACCTCGTTTTTCTCCACGTCTTTTTAAAACGAAGTGGCAGATACGTGATATGCTGGCTTAGCACAATATTAAAGAGGGTCCCCTAAAAACAACCGGGGAAACCCTACTTAAAACCTGCAAAAAAACCAAAGCTAAACGCATCTCACTTAAGCGCACACACGGGGCACGGCCCACGCCGCGGTGGTCCCCGCGGCCCACGCTGCGGTGGTCCCCGCGGCCCACCGAGGCGGCCCACTCAAAGGTCCCTTCGAGCAAACTCCGCCTCGCTCGAGGGTACACGCCTCCCTCGAGCGGGTTCCGCCCCGCTTGAGGGTTCCTAGCCCCCCTCGAGCGGGCTCCGCCTCGCTCGAGGCTCCCTCACGCGCACGCCCGTTCCCCGCACGCGGGTACGGGCATTTAATGCTCGGCACGGCGGGGCGGCGCCATCATGCGCCACGGGAATCATGCCCCGGCCCTGTCGCACCAACTCCCTAGGGGAAAACCCATCCCCGCCACCGTGGGGGACCGTGCGACGTGGCGGTGTCGCCCCCCGTGACACCACGCCGCCTACCCCGTACGGCTAACACGCCGCGCCCTCGAAGGGGGGCGGCCACACCCTCGAACCGCTTTCTCGTGAACTTGCGGGGCCGGGTCGTGATGCTAGGCCGGCGGGACGCCATCCCCGCCACCGGTGGCCCCGTACGGCCGCCCCCGTGCTCGCAGCACCACGCCGGGCGCTGTTACAACCACTCCGGCGCCGTAACGCACGCGGGAACGGGACGTCGCCACGCCTGACACTGTATCCCGTACGGATCGTCGTCAGCAACCCCCTCAAGCCCGCCTGGGGACGCCACGGCCAACCACTGCACCCCTACCCTTGAAGCTGCCACTGTTCGGGTACAAGATACGCCATGATGGCCAGATCGTGGCAAGGACCGTCAAGGCGGCCGCCAACTCTACGGCACTGCACACCATACTTCCCCATGTAGCTGAATAGTGCGGCATGCTTGTAATTCGCCCTCTCCTTGGCCTATAAAAGGAAGGCGAACTCCCCCGCCGCGAGGGGACAACGAGAACACAAGACACGACACAACACACGGACATTCCCCAATTCTCGCACAACATCCGAGCCCATTCCAATCATTCCATCGGGGACTTGGAGGCCACGCCTCCTCTCCCGCCTTGCTTGTAGCCTCCCCACTACGGGCACCCGGTGCCGAGCAATACAAAGTGCCCCGAGCACACCACCGCCGGGACGTACGGCCCCTCGGCCGGGAACCGGGATAAATCTTGTGTCTCTAGTTGCTTAGCATCAACCATTGAGGGATAGCCCTTGGCGCTTATTACTAGTTAGTGTCGGGACTACATTCCGCACCGACAGTTGGCACCCACCGTGGGGCACGGGAGCGCTGAAGGTCAAATCCGCCATCAACTCCCTCCATGGCGATTCGCACCGAGTACCGCGGCACGCGCTACTCCATGGGCGAGCTTGGACCCCCTCCCCGCCGGGTTTGAAATCCGGTTCGGGGGCCTGAACTTTCAGGCTACGGGGAACGGCTACTCGATGCGCCTCACCAACCGTGAGGAGCTCCGTGCGCGACGCCAAGCCGGGTCCGCCCCGGTCGCCGCCGCACGCGTCGCCGCGATGCAAACGCCCTCCGGCACGGACGCCGCGGGTCCGTCGGCGTCTCGACGCCGCCGCCGCTCCGGCCGGCGCTCGCGCCAAGCGCGGTCGAGCGACGGCAAGCCGAGCGCGTCGCCTCACAACGCGGCGCACCCGTCGGCACGACGACCGCCGCCCGGTGGGGGGAGCGCACGGTCTCGGGCCGCGCTTCCCCATCGGTCTGCGCGGCGCCACGGCGGCTTACACCGCCAACGCCATTGCCAACGCCACGATGCGCAGGGTTCCCCCTGGCTGTCACGTCTACGTCGCCAGGGATCCTAGCGCCTCCGCCGGTGACGAGTCGTCCCTAGGCTCTCTTGACGCGTTGCCACCCGCTATCTCACATGGGTACGCGGTGTGGGACTTCTCGGCGTGCGGGACCCGCAATGTTCGGGCAATTCCTCGACGCCACGGACTGCGGTTCGGGCCGTTCGACGACTCCCGGCGCGGAAGCTACGACCCCGCGCGGGGAGTGCCGCGTCGTCATCGCCAACGACCCGGCAAACGCCACCGCACAACGGGTGCCGGTGATGGGGAGGTTCCGCCCACTCTAGGGACCACTTCGCGCCGCGGCGGGACCAAGCGCCCCTACTCCTTCGCCCCCAACGGGGGCCGACGTCAACACGCGGCTAGCCCAAGCCCGTGAGCTCGAGGCCAAGCTGGCGGAGGAGTATCGGACGGTGAGGTTGCTCCGCGCCTCTATGGCGGGGGAAGCCTCCGCGCGCGGCGAGGCGCGTGCGGGAGCCGGGCATACGGACCCGCGACCGCATTAACGCCGATTTCAACGTCGACAACCCGGATATGCCTCCGCGAGCGAGCCAAAAGCTCATTGCCGCCGCGACGCTGCTACGGGCAATGCCCGCCCCCTCGACACCCGAAGCGTGAAACCCGCACCGTGAGGCGCGAGCGCTCATCGAGCAAGCGGCCGTCCGGCGGGCCGAGAGCTCGGCGTCCCGCATCCGCCGGCGGGGGGGGACGCGCGGGACAATGGGGGCGCACGGGGGCCCGAACCCTCGGTGCATGCGGGTAGAGCAACGGAGCACCCCGCCAACCGGGGCGCACGCCGGCCAAGGAGAGACTCCTCGACACACGCGGGCAAGCACGGGATGGCGACGCCCGCAATGTCATCAACGCTCGGCGGACGAGCAAAGCGGAGGCGCGGGCGGCCGCGGGCTACCACCCCCGACGGGGTGGACGCTACGACAGCGACGAAGACCGCTCGCCAACGCCAGAGCCCCTGGGGACCCGCGTGTTCAGCCGGGAGATCCGCGCGGCGGCCTTCCCCCAACGCTTCCGCCAGCCTACGACCATCGTCAAGTACAACGGGGAGACGGATCCCTGTGTGTGGCTCAACGACTACCGCCTAGCGTGCCAGCTGGGCGGAGGCACCAGTGACGAGGTCATCATCCGCAATCTCCCCCTGCACCTCGCCGACTCGGCCCGGATGTGGCTCGAGCACCTGCCGGCCAGTCAGATCCACAACTGGGATGACTTGGTCCGCATGTTCGTTGGCAACTTCCGGGCATGTACGTGCGCCCTGGGAACTCCCGGGACTTGCGCTCCGCACCCGGAGGCCCGGCGAGTCACTCCGGGACTTCATACGCGCGCTTCTCCAAGCGGCGCGCGGAGCTCCCAAGCGTGGCGCAATACGAGATTGTGCACGCCTTCCTCGAGGGTACCACGTGCCGGGACCTTGTGCGCGAGTTGGAGCGCAGCCCGCCGGTTGACTCGAACGAGCCGTTCGATATCGCCACCCGGTTTTGCCTCGGGCGAAGAGGCGGTGGGGGCGATCTTCGACGGCAAGAAAGGTGCGCACGGACGACGCGCCCGCGGAGGGCAGCAAGTCCAAGGAGCTCCACCGGAAGGACAAGCGAGGCAAGAAGGGGAAGAAGCCGCGCCGTGAGGCGTGTGAGCGAGGGACGCGACGGCAACGACGCCGAGGCCCTTGCTGTTGACCCGGCTCGACGGGGCCCTCGACCGGCCCCTCGAGGTCGGGGGTGTTCGACGACATGCCGAAGAAGCCATGTCCCTACCACAAGACACCGGTGAACCACACCCTCGAGCAATGCGACTTGCTCAAGCGGTTCTATGGCCGCGCCGCCGCGAAGGACGCCGAAGCCAAGAAGGACGGGGAGTGATGGCGACGCCGGTGGCTTCCCCGTCATGGAGAACTTGTTCCTCATCTTCGGGGGGCCAACCATCGACATGTAGAGCCACCGGCGTAAGCGGGACCGGCACGAGGTTCTCGCCGCAGAAGGCACCTCCCTCCTTCCTTGACCGGTCGGAGGATGCTATCACCTTCGCCCGCGAAGATCACCCGAACCGCATCCCTAACCCGTGCCGGTACCCGCCGGTGGTCGACCCGGTCATTGGGAACGCACGGTTCTCGAAGGTCCTAATGGACGGAGGGCGGCCTCAATATCCTCTACGCGCACACACCGCGCCCGCCGGGGATCGGGTTGGACCCGGCTGCGGCCCAAAGACGACGCCGTTCCATGGCGTCGCGCCGGTGCAAGCGCGTCCGGCCCCTTGGGCGCATCGATCCGCCGTTTGGTTCGGCACTCCGAGCAACTACCCAAGGAGATGCTCACCTTCGAGGTGGTGGGGTTCGGGGGGCGCGTATCACGCTATACTTGGGCGGCCCCGCTACGCCAAGTTTATGGCTGTCCCTAACTACACCTACCTCAAGATGAAGATGTCGGGACCGAACGGCGTCATCACCGTGAGCTCATCCATCGAGCACGCCTTCGACCGCGACGTCGAATGCGTGGAGCACGCGGAAGCACCGGCGCCGGATGAAGCGCCGGTAACCAACTTGGAGAAGATGGTCAACGAGGACCTCGACTCCACTACCAAGCACGCCGGCGGCTTCGAGGCCGCGGAGCGGGACCAAGGAAGTGCCCCTCGACCCCGCTGCCCCCGAGGGCAAGGCGTTGTGGGTCAGTTCTACCCTCGACCCAAAATAGGAAGTGGTGCTCGTCGACTTCCTCCGCGCCAACGCCGACATCTTCGCGTGGAGTCCCTCGGACATGCCGGTGCATCCCGAGGGAGGTTGCCGAGCACTCCCTTGATATCCTACCTCACTCCCGCGCCGTGCGACGCGCCGCTCCGCCGCTTCGACGAGGAGCGGCGGCGGGCGATTGGAGCGGAGCTGCGGAAGCTTCTTGAGGCCGGGTTCATCAAGGAAGTGTTCCACCGCGTGGCTAGCCAATCCTGTACTAGTAAAGAAAAAGAACGGGAAGTGGCGGATGTGTATAGACTACACCAGTCTTAATAAAGCATGTCCTAAAGTTCCTTTTCCTTTGCCACGTATCGATCAGATTGTTGATTCGACCGCCGGGTGTGAACTACTTTGCTTCCTTGATGCCTATTCCGGGTACCACCAAATCAAGATGAAGGAGTCCGACCAGCTCGCGACTTCATTCATCACGCCGTTCGGGATGTTTTGCTACGTCACGATGCCGTTCGGCCTCCGGAACGCGGGTGCAACATACCAACGGTGCATGCAGCACGTTTTTGGAGACCACATCGGCGGACCATCGAGGCGTACGTGGACGACATAGTCGTGAAAACCAGAAGGCGAGACGACCCGGTTGGCGACCTCGGCATCGCGTTCGGCTACCTACGGGCCAACGGGGGTAAAATTGAACCCCGAAAAATGTGTCTTTGGCGTGCCGCGGGGCATGCTTCTAGGATACATAGTCTCCCAGCGAGGCATCGAGGCCAACCCCGAAAAGGTTGCGGCCCTCGAGCGAATGGGTCCAATTCGGGACCTCAAAGGGGTACAAAAGGTGCTGGGGTGCCTTGCCGCCTTGAGCCGCTTCATCTCGCGGCTCGGCGAGAAAGGCTTGCCCCTCTACCGCCTCCTCAAGAAGCATGAGCGCTTCTCCGGACCGCCAAGGCCCAAGAGGCGCTTGACAAGCCGAAAGCGTCCTTGACCCACGCCCCGATCCTCACGCCACCACGAGACGGCGAACCTCTCGCACCTCTACGTAGCCGCGACTACCCGGGTGGTCGGCGCCGTGATTGTAATAGAGCGTGTGGAGGAGTGGCACGCCTTGCCGCTCGGCGGCCGGTGTACTACATCGCCGAGGTCTTGTCCGACACCAAGGCGCGCTACCCCCAAGTCCAAAAGTCGCTCTACGCAGGTGGTCCTCGCGCGGCGCAAGCTTCGCCACTACTTCGAGGCCCACCCCCGTCACGGTGGTCTCCTCCTTTCCGCCGGGAGAGATTATCCGCAATCCGGACGCGGCGGGCGGGGATCGCCAAGTGGTCGGGAGAGCTAATGGGCGAAACGCTCGCCTACGCCCCGCGCAAGGCCATCAAGTCCCAAATCTTGGCGCATTTCGTCGCCGAGTGGACGGACACGCGGTTGCCACCGCAACGCATCCGGCAGCAGTTCGGACTGCGTACTTCGACGGCTCGGTGATGAAGACCGGGCGGGCGCGGGCCCGCTCTTCGTGTCACCCCTCGGGGAGCACATGCGGTACGCGGTACGCCTCCATCTCCCCGCATCAAACAACATGGCTGAGTACGAGGCCTTGCTCTGCGGCCTCAAGATCGCCATCGAGATAGGCGTCAAGCGCTTCGACGTGCGGGGAGATTCACGGCTCATGATTGACCAAGTCATGAAAAACGCGAGCTGCCATGATGACAAGATGGAAGCATACTGCAAAGCCGTGCAAGCCCTCGAGGACAAGTTCTACGGCCTCGAGCTGAACCACGTGCCCCGCCGGTATAACGAGGAGGCGGATGAGCTCGCGAAGATCGTGTCGGGGCGAATCACCGTCCTCCCGAACGTTTTCGCCCGAGATATCGCCCAACCATCCGTTACCCTCGAGCCGCACCCCTTGAACCACACGGAACCCTCGGGGGCTCCCTCGAGTCCAACAGGCGCAGAGCCCATGGACGAGGACCCCTCGAACGAGGCGTACATGCTCTCCCTCCTCAAGGGGTACGGTGCCAGCGAGGCCGAGGTCATGGACGTCGAGCCGGCCCCCAGTAGGGCGGACTGGCGCGACAAATACATCGCCTGGATGGACCGAGGGGAACTCCGCTCGGACCGATCCGAGGCAAGGCGCATCGCCAGGATGGCCAAATCATTTGCCCTCGTCGACGGCGAGCTGTACAAGCGCGCCGCCTCCGGCATCCTGCAGCGATGTGTGCCCATCCCCGAGGGGCGCGAGCTCCTCCGGGACATACATGCGGGGATCTGCGGCCACCACGCCGTGCCCTGCACCCTCGTAGGCAACGCATTCCGCCGGGGCTTTTCGGGACCACGGCGGTCGCGGATGCCGGGGAGATCGTACGCACCCGCGAGGGGTGCCGTTCTACGCCCGCAAATCCAACCTCTCTCGCGCACGTCCTGCGACCATCCCCATTACATGGCCTTTCGCCGTGTGGGGGGCCGGACATCGTCGGGCCCCTGCGAAAGGCGCCCGGGGGGTTCACCCACCGTTGGTCGCGATTGACAAATTTTCCAAATGGGTGGAGGTACGCCCCATCACGAACCTCAGGGCGGAGCAAGCGGTGACGTTCTTCACCGACATCGTCCATCGCTTTGGAGTGCCCAATTCCATCATCACCGACAACGGGTCCCGGTTCACGGGCGGGGAAATTCCCCGGAGTTTTGCGATAAATTCCACATCCGTGTGGACCGGGGCACCGTGGCACACCCACGGACTAACGGCCAAGTAGAGCGTGCCAACGGCGCATGATCCTACAAGGCCTCAAGCCCGGAATTTTCGACCACCGAACAAGTCCGATCGGAAATGGCTCCAGAACCGCCTGCGGTCGTGTGGAGCCTAAGGACCACCCCAAGCGAGCCACCGGGTTCACCCCGTTCTTTCTAGTCCATGGCGCGGAGGCCGTCCTCCGCACGGACTTAGAGTATGGGTCACCCGGGGGTGCGGGGCTATGACGAGGACACCAACCGGCGGGCCCGCGAGGACTCGCTGGACCCGGCCCGGATGAAGCGCGCCTTGTGGCCCTAATGCATTCAAGAAGATACCGGCAGTCCTTAAGGCACTACCGGCCACGTCACCGTCAAGCGCTCCCACGCCAACAGGTCGATGATGACGAGAGGTGGCCGGGGCGCCATGCGAGCGAGGAGAAGGGGCGAAGGACAAAGAACAAGAAGAGCTCCAAGAGGAGAAAGGTGCGACGGCGAGAGCGGCTTGGGGGCTAGAGTGCACGGGGCAAGAACGGCGAGTGCTAAACGCAAAGGTAAAGACCGCCCGTTCCCCTTCCATTGGATTTATAGGCCACGGTGCGCGCTCCCCGGATCGCACGCCCCGCGCGCATTAATTGCGGGTGGAATATTCCCTCGCCGACCAACGGGCCCCACCACGACCGCGGCAGCCACGCAACCGCTCGCAGGCCATCATCACGGCGCGGTAACCGGGGGGCCGTGGCAGGCGGTCACATCCGCCCGCCCACTCCGCCCACTACGCGCGCGGCCGCGCGGCCCGAAAAGGCGCGCCGCGCGCCGCGGGGAGCTGCGCCGCAACCTCGCGAGCATTTAATGGCCCCCGTCCCTTCACCGAGTAAGGCGGACCCTCGAAGCGGCCCGAGCCTCTGGCTCAAATTAAAACGACCCTCGAAGGGTGCAAACATTGACCAGTGGCCTCGAAGCCCGTTTGAAATAAACGGGCGCCACAGGTGCCCTCAATTCGCGAGTACTACTGATCAGCGGCTCAGGGCTGGCACGGCCATAGACCCTCGAAACCTGCAGATGCGAAAGACCGGAGGCGGCCAGCCGCCACCCCGCACAACCCTACCGATCGCCGGTTCGGGGGCTAACAGGGGCCCTCGAAACCTGCAGATGCGAAAGACGGGGGCGCCCAGCCGCCACCCCGCACGGCCCTACTGATCAGGGGTTCGGAGCCTGACCTTCAACAGGTTCGAACAGGCGCCCCAGATCACCAGAGTCAGGGACGACGAGGGCACGCGCATTCGAGCCTTTCCTCGAGCCCACCGGCTCGAGGGTGCCCCACATGTCGTGTTCGAGAGCCAGCGAGGGCAGCTAGCCGGGGGGATCCCACCGAGGGAGAGCTTCCGCGCCCTCGGTCCCTAGCGAATGGGACCGAGCCCCACCTAGCAAACCCACGCAAGCGCTTTAATGGACGCGTCTCCGGACCGCGCAGCCTACCCTTATCGAACGGGGCATGGGCGTCCACTCGAATCACCCACTAACAGCTCAATGAGGAATCCGCAATCCGCGACCCGATTGATGGGGTTGCAGAAACCTCACCCTCCGTCCCGCGGAGGGACGGCGAGGGCGCGTTAAAAGCAAGTCGGAGAGCTCGCCCCGATCGCATTGAATGGGCCCAAGCTCGGGGGCTCGACGCATGGCTACACCTCCTCGGTTGCACCGGCCGCAAGTAGTGCCAGTTGCGCGTGCGTCACCGAAGCCGGCCGGGAACATCGCCGACGCCGGTTGAGATAAGGCACCACGCCCACCGACCGACTCCGCGGTAAAACCCCTGCCGGGGAGCACTCGTGCCTCCGCAGGCTTCGGGGCTAGACCCGCGGGTCCGCCGACGCGGCCCCACGGAAAGCATTAGCAACCGGGGGGGAAGAACGTCCTATCGCAGGCTTCAACATCCGCGGGAGCACGGCCGGCAAACCCGCGCGAAGCTCGTGGGCTACCGTCGGGGACAGCCCCGAGGGTCCTCTAAAAACAACCGGGGAAAACCCCGCTTAAAACCCGCAAAAAACCAAAGCTAAACGCATCTCACTTAAGCGCACACACGGGGCACGGCCCACGCTGCGGTGGTCCCCGCGGCCCACGCTGCGGTGGTCCCCGCGGCCCACCGAGGCGGCCCACTCAAAGTCCCCTCGAGCAAACTCCGCCTCGCTCGAGGGTACACGCCTCCTTCGAGCGGGTTCCGCCCCGCTCGAGGGTTCCCGCCCCCCCTCGAGCGGGCTCCGCCTCGCTCGAGGCTCCCTCACGCGCACGCCCGTTCCCGCACGCGGGTACGGGCATTTAATGCTGCGGCACGGCGGGGCGGCGCCATCATGCGCCCGGGAATCATTCCCCAGCCCCCTGTCGCACCAACTCCCTAGGGACGTGGGTGATGCGTGAGGCAGTCACGATCATTTGGGAGTACCTAGCAAAGCGCCAGCCTGAAACCTGCCGCACGCGTTCAATAGTATGCGCAGCTGAGCTGCTGGTCTTTCACTTGGAATGGAACATTTATATCTTTTTGGCCCAGGGAATCCCGAACAAAATGTCGTCGACCTATCGCGCACAGTATAAATCCTGAGTTGAATGACCATTAGCAGCCAGCCAGTAGGCCCGGTACCCGTACCAACTATGCCTCACCAGCTAGCTAGCTTAGCGAGCGTGGTAGCGGCTCCAAACCGTGCCTCGTTTTATAGGGAAGCCTAAAGTGGCTAGCTCTATTTCTTTTTATTTCACTTCCTAGCCCTTCCTATCATTTAATATCCACCCCTTTGGTCTTATTGACATATAAGAGATGTGTCATTTATAATCATCTTTTTCTAAATATGGAAAGTCAAGAAATTCTTATCGCAGCATCAAGAAATTGTGCATATAAAAAACTCCAAAGAAAGAAAAAAAAGAGACCCATGCATTTTCAAATCTTTTCTACTTAGTAGTCTTAAGTTTTCGCTCCTACTTGTCTAGTGACACTGACTTGAGATAGTCGTCATAGATACAATATATCAGCATTCTTTTTACCTGGATTCACATGCATGCATTAAATGAAATAAATTAATGACTTGACAAAAGTTAGTACAATCATTTGTTCACTTAGTCAAGTGCGTACTAGCTACTAGGTTTAATCAATAAGGTAACCTGTACCTAAAGTCAATCCAAAAAAAAGTAATGGACTAATGGTGCATTTAAGCTTTTTTTTTAGCAGGAAGGAGGGGGGGGGGGGGGGGGATAAAGTAAATTAACAGGAGAGGAACAGTTTATGGTACAGAGATCCTAAGGCCGTCCACAAAGTTACGAGTGATGCCTTAAAAAAATAGATCCCGCAACACAAAATAAGCATCAAACTAACAGAGCTGCAGTGTGCAAAGAATTGAGATGCGAAGCTATCTATGTTGCTGGGAACCATGGGGAATAAACTATCTATTTGATCTCACCGCAAGGACAGTCTCCACTTCACCTCTTTCCTTCTGTTACCATTAGGCGGCCATGTGATTATTTATTAAACCGCCACAGGCGCTTGTAGTCGCCCCGCTCCAAATTTTCTCGGCATCGCTTGGAGTCAGCGGCAGAGCTACCGGTGGGGTGGGTGGGGCTGCAGCCCCATACCGCCGGCGGCACCATGGAGCACCGCCAGAGCCCCCGCCCCGCCACCCTAGCCTGCAAGTGCAAGAAGAAGAGGAGAAAGGGGGTTTGGAAGAGGACGAAGACGTCAGCAACCCCCTAGGTGTTGCTGCTGGCTTCGCTGCTGCTTGGAGTTGGCATCATCACAGGAAAATTCTGTGCGCACCGTGGACACCCTGCGCACACAATTAGTTTACCTTTTACAATATGGCAAACACACATAAGTTGGATATACATCTTTGTCTCTTAATGATCATTATTATTCGCGTGTCAACATCCTGCAATCTCTTCGTTAATATTGCGCATTTACGACATGTGTATCTACCTGATGTGATATATGTTAGACCATATATGGGTCTAAGATGGAAATCACACAGCCCGTATCAAGAATGGTGTAAAAATGATTCTTCTTGATACTTCCTTTCTTGACTTGACAGGTTCGCAATTCGCTGAAATTAGAAAGCGACACCATATTTGTGGCCTCCCCCATGGCCCCATTAGAGATTATTGGCAAGCCAACATGTGCAAGTGATTAAGCTTCTGGTTGCATATTAGGTGCACATTGGTGGAACTTCAGCAAAAACTATTTACCGTCGCACGCAATGCCGTACTCTTTGCTGTCTGTGGCACACACAACAAACCCTTCGTCATGGGTACCGCGGCCGGGACTCGAGGTGCGATTGTGCAGTAATGTCGTCCAGCGACACGGCAAGGTCGCTAGCTGCGCATGCACGGCCAGCAGCCGGTGGTGGGAGCTCCTGGGAGGCGACAGCGGCCACACCTCCACCACCGGTCCTCCACTCGCTCGTTCCACAGACTGAGTTGCCCCGTCAAGGTGCGGTCTGTTCGTTTGACCGGTGGTGGTCTTTGGTTTGTTCGAGAGAAATGTCTTTGGTGCCTCTTTGGTGGCTGATTTGTTTATGAGAGAAAAGTACTGATGGCTGGTGGCTGATAAGCCAAACGAACAGGGTGGTGAGCTCGTCCAATCCCTTCTCCCTACTGGTGTATAGCATACAACTTAATGTTGTACTGAGTAATTAATGTCGTCTACCTCGACCACTCCAATTCCAAATTGTCTGCTCTAAAGATCCAAAAATAAAATTAATGTTGTAGTAAGTGAGTGATGCTTCAACTAATGCTTACTGTGCTTAGTGATATTACTTCAACTAATGCTTACTGTACTTAGTGGTGCTTCAACTAATGCTAACTGTACATAGCGATGTTTCAACTAAATAATAATGCTGCTGGCATACAACTTGTGAACCATTGACTTGATCACTTTGGATAGAAATACTGAAGGCCACTACTTTCTTGGATGGAAATGCATCCTAGCCTAGGTCAGGTATAAAATTGACTTAGGTCTCATTTAGTTCGGTGAACAAACTTGCCGAATATGTCACATCGAGTTTTTGACTGCTAATTAGGAAGACTAAATATGTAAAACTAATTACACAAATGGACTAAAAATCACGAGATGAATCTATATTAAGCCTAATTAAATCATGATTAGCACATGTTTACTGTAGCACCACATTATCTAATCATGACCTAATTAGGCTCAATAGATTCTTCTCGCGAATTTACCTGGGGTTATGGAATGGATTTTGTTATTAATCTATGTTTAATACTCCAAGTTAACATACATGTGACCGGTGAATACTAGAAAATTGTCGATCTAAACAAGCTTTTATTCGCTTGGTCATGTATAACCATGCAAACAAATTAATTGCTCTAGCTTCTAAGTACATTTAAAATTTTACCTCAAGTGCCATATTGGCGATATGACAACTTGATGCAAAAGGCATAAAAAGCTTAGACGCTTAACACTAGCAATTGTACCATATTTTATTTTGTTTGTTGCTCTAGCTTGGATTTAGGAGGATATGCTGCCGAGATTGAAAAATGGAGGTAGGAGGAAAAATTAAGGAGGGTAGGTGGTTTACCTAATTTGTTTGAAGACTTGGATGAGTGCACCAGGAATTGAGTCCTAGCTTGAATTCCGACGGTAACACCGAAGGCAACGTTACATTCAAGAAACCCATAACCGTACAGATTTATGAGAAGTTGGAATAGCTCACCCAAATGCAAAGGAATGGTCTTTTTAGGCCCGATAGGGGGATAGATATGCTAACCTCCACGATCGGAACCCTTGAGCACTCCGGCTGTGTTCGAGGGATGTCATCTACCTTGACCTGGGGTAAAGCATTATGTGAAGAACAAGCAAGCTACAGGAAGTGCGACCATGATGAGAAAGACCTTGAAACCAAGATGAGAAAAATCGTCAAGCAAGAGTTGATAGAGTTCTTCATAACCCAGCAGGCTTCTTCTGGACCGATTGCAGAGAATGCAATATCTAGTGGTCATGGACAGGGCTTCAAAACATGTTCCTTGCCCAAACTGGAATTCTTGTTCCTAGTAGCGTTGGGTCTATTGTGAATGGCAAGTATCCCGTTGATGACATAATAGAGGATACACCATGCAAGTTGGTTATACCTTATGGATGGAAACAAAAAAGTTTCGAGAGGTTGCAACGGCCATGGCACTAACGGGTCATGTGTTTCTGAATCCACCTCCGCCAGAGTACGCATGGGTGCAAGCTGTTTTGGTGTCTAATGAGTCGTGTGAGATAGATATTCCTACCAATGAGGGGATTAAGGTTCTCGGTGATGCAATAAACCAATACATATTGTGGCATCGCCGAGATATCATTCTAAATGTATCACCAAATACCTCACAGCCTAGCCAAGAATAAGGACCCTATAAGATTCAAATGTTGTAGTCGAGAACATGGTCCAGCCTACGATGTGTGTTGTGTAGAGGGCTAACAATGAGAATGACCAGCCAATGCTATCACTTGTTCGAGAAACTCCCAATGGCGATGATGAAGGGACAACAATACTAGAATCTGTTGAAGAAGTGGACAATTTCAAAGTTAATTTTCCAACATCACTTTCCCCACCATCTCCACCTCCCAAGAGGACAGGGTTACCCCATTTGATAAGCCCATATGATCCAAAGACTCAATCAATATATGTTCACAAGTTCTTAAACGCTCAAGAAGAAACTAGCTTCATCTTCCGATAAAAAATGTGTAACTCGTAGCGCCTCTCTACGAAAGAAAAGGAGAATCTCAATTTCTTTGGGTCAGATGAGGTCCCAGCATATTATGAGCACGACAAACCATTTTGTTAAAGTGGAAACAACTGGAAGGGCCGTCAGAACTGATTAAGTTGCATGGATGGATCATGAATGCCATGAAGCTAGGCATTGGAGCAATCACCACACAAGTCCCAAAATGGGTGTTTTGCGGTGCTATACCATATAAGATTGTGATTGATTTCGTGGATTTGCACGTGATGTATCATATTTGTGTTTTTAATGGGTGATAAAATCTTTCTTTTGATGTCTTGCTAATTCAATGTTTTAACATAAGTGTCTGGTGTAATCTCATTTTATTTGAGGTCTGTAGAAATTTATAGATGAAATTATTAGATTGCTTACCCATGCTCTTTGGCTTTGAATATTGTTGTTGCATGCTTGAGTGATTGTGGATTTTTTGTTCAATATTGCAAGAGATTGTTCCAAGTAAACTTGTTTGAGGTTTATAGAAATTAATAGATGAAATTATTAGATTGCTTACACACGCTCTTTGGCTTTCTATATTTTTGTTACATGCATGCTAGGGTGATTATGAATCTATTGTGATTGTTCATGTATCGTATTGAACTTAATAGATGAAATTTCTTCTCATTGCGAATGATCTCAACTCTTACCTCTTGTTCTAGTACTTGTTTTAGCAGGCTAAAGGGTCAACATTTGTAGTCACCCCTGTTTAGACCTTCTCTAGGGTAACAATTTTAACACCCTCTTTGTTTCCTTAGTTCAAATCAATTACAAGATCTTAATCTGACCTGGGATCCACTATTGTTAGATGGAATATACCAAGTCAATGGTGCTTCTTCCCAAACAAGAACGTGCAGAGGTAGCGGAGTACTCAAGAATGTGTACCAAATCCTTATGCAACAATATTGATGAAGAGTAAATTGATGCTCCCAAACAAGATGGGGTACAACTTCGACAACAGTATGTCGCTCACCAAAAAGAGTTATGTAGCTTGAAGAAGAAGACTAATTAATCAGAATCAACTCTGAAAATGCAATCAGCTGAGATTAAGAGGTTGCAGAAGCTAACTGAAGACAAAGAAGAACTGCTTCGTCTACTGTTTAGCGGTAGAAGATGAAGAGGTTAGGATCAATGCTCCACTATCTCTTGAGAGATTACGAACTGGATGAAGCTTTGTTAATCTATGTTCTTTGTGAGACTGTTCTCCTGTAATAGTTTGTGATATGTGATGAACAATGTAGTAGTCCTTAATGGGAAACAATAGTTTGTTTTATTGTATAAAAAGTTGTGTTGTTTATTATTTTGCCAACATGGTCGGAATAGAAATGAAATCAATTAACATTGAGCCACGATTGGTTAATTTTATGTTAGCCTTCTAGTGGTCTTAGCCCACATATAATTGTGCTAAAAGTCAATTTTTTAAATTAACATTACATAAATTGCCACAAACAATGTACACAACTGATGGACTTGACCCAACAAAACATTGACCCACTACAAACAAATTTGAGCCCGATCCAACAACAAATGCGACTACCGAAATCAATTTTGTGCTATCTAAACAACATCGGCCTGTAGGAACAATTTTGAGCTCAACCCTATAACGAATAGGACAAATTTGTTTCATGAAGAAACTGTTCGTCACAATTGGCTTGCCACATCTGATTTAGTCCAACGTGGCTAAGCTGCAGGAACCAAGTTATGACATTGTGTAATGACGATTTGCACGTGTCATTATATTGGTGAGGCGCCAAAATAAGGGGGTCGTCACTAATCACGGTTTGTGATGATCGATTAATGACAGTGAGCTTTCATAACATCCGGTGTCATAAACCGCGATTTATGATGAGAAATGTGATCTTCCCACTACTGTCGGTCATCTAATTATAAGTTCATTCCATACCGGACTAGACCGTGCACATTTATTATGAGAAGGGGTCATTCGAGCCAATGGAAATAGGATAGTTTGTTTATATAGTCTATGTTGGGGAATCAGGAAAAACCAGTCACCCTCGAAACGTCGGGTTTGACAAAATTCATGAAATAAGTTTTCAGGGTGGTTGATTCTACGAAAATATGGAATCTTGAACCTGCGAAGCCCTGAAGTCGTGAACCTGTGAAGATCTGGAATCTTGAATCTGCTAAGGCCTGAAGTCGCGAACCTGTGAAGATCTGGAATCATGAACTTGCGAAGCCCTGAAGTCACGACACTGTGAAGACATGGAGTCATGAACCTGCAAAGCTCTGAAGTCATGAACCTGCGAAACTCCGGAATCGGGAATCTGTGAAATTCGGGAATCAACTGAAGTCCAAGTTCGAAAGTTATGGCACATGAAGATTTCCATGAATAAGAGACTCATGAATAGGTAAGAAGCCAAGTCAAAGACGTTACCTCAAAAGTCCGGGTTTGATGTGTGAACTAGTGGCAGGCTTGTAAATGTATGAAATTAGCCCCGCAAATCACGGGATGTAAAGGACATTCTTGTACATGTTCACATTAGGAATATTCCTTAGATTCGAGGGTATTTTCGGAATGTAAAAGTCCCTTCGCCTCCCTATAAAAGGGGGCGCGAGGGCACATGTAAAGGGATTCACAACTTTTGAGGCATGAGCAGTCTTAGGAGATTCTTTGTCTCCTCTTTCGTGAATTGTGTTCCATACTTGAACGTTCGCATATTCTCTTCTCCTGTGTTCGGAGACCTTGTCCGGATTTTCGGATGCTCCCCCAATAGTCTATATACCAATGTTAGCCAAGCCAGCCCCAATGATTGGATTTCCATAGAATTTCATTTATCAAATCCAAATATTTTGGAAATGAACCATCCTAAGCGACCTATTTTGCAAGATGCAACTGTTCGATGAAAAAAGGAGGAACGGAAGTTGGAAGCTAGCATACCATGACCCAGCATGAGTAAGAGAGCCAGTGCACAAGCTCAAAATGACGGAAGAAAATAATTGGCAGAAGCAAAGACAAAAAAGGAGCAAGATGTTATCAAAGAGAATTATCATAAAAAGGAAAGGCATGCCATGTCCGTATACACTGCAATAGTAACAAAGAAAAGCAGTAACACGTATTCTATCATGTGTGCTTACAATTTTTGTTAAGCTAGCTGTAATCACTATATCTATATATATTAGGTGTTATATTTAGTACCATCTAGAATATTAAATAAAATGCAGAGACCATTACAATTGCTTGCACTGAAGCACGAAGATGTAGCAGTCTTTCAACTCAACACACTATGTTGAGGATGATTGTAAGGAGTTCACTGGCATTCTAAAAAAAAGTAAGGCAACCACTTGCAATACTTTAATGCAGGTTGACAATCTATGCACCAAATTGAATTGTAAAACTAACTTTTATCTTTGTATCTTCAAAGTGTGTATCGGCTATACCTATTGAATGGTAGGGAGAACCCTAAAAATAAAAAAACATTATCAATGAGACATGCCAAATAAGTAAAGAGCACAACAACTTGGTTTTATTTCATATGTTGTACACTTTTGCTTAATAATTACTCATCATTTTTTATTTGATTGCAGTGCTACAAGCAACCTCCTGACATTGTGTTATGTGGATATTGAGTGTGCGGGTTCTTGAGAAATAATGCGAGGTACCGGACGAATCCTCAATACATAAGCCTCTTATACACTGTCATGTGCTAATTAACATCCTAATGGTAAAACATTAGAATCTTCATTTATTGTATGTACCTACAGATGCCTACCATCGACTCAACGAATACGAACATCGAAGAAAAGCAACTCAACAACATTTATGTGGACATGACGAGGTTCATCCTATGTGATATTTGCCAATGGAGAATTCTTCAATAAAGAAGGAGTGTTGATTTTCGACGAGCACACAAAGCTACGTAGATGGACATAGTAGTTTTAATATTATCATGGCAAATAACTATATTCATCTATTCGAAATGTAGGATTTCAATAATGTGTGTACGATGCTTTTTTGTAATGAGACTTATGTACTATGCTAGTTTGTTGTATGTGGTTGAGATACACATTTGAATTTGGCACACGGCAAAGGAAACAAAACACACGGCTAAACCTTTGTTGTGCATTTTCTGGTAAACGCACGACAAAGGCCGCACGGTAGAAATTTGCACAGTAAACGATGTTTGTCATGTGCTTTTTATCGACACACACGACAAAGCCTTTGCCGTACGTCAAAATTGACGCACGGCAAATATTTTCGTAATGCATGAAAAGTTCGCCGTGCGTCAATTTTGGCGCATGACGAATTTTTCCAAAAAGAATAAAAAACACAAGTCATCTGGCCTTCCCCACCGACGTTGACACCACTACCAACACCACATCCCAGTGATGGGCACCGCGCCACAACTTTAGCCACCACCACCACTTCCCCCACGTCGGGCGCTGCGCCGCAGGAAGAAGCGTGCTACTACCGCTGCCGCCTATCATAGAGGGAGGGAGATATCAGAGAGAGAGAGAGAGAGTGGGGGGAGAAGATCATGAGAGCCCGCAGAGAGAGAGAGAGAGAAAGAGAGTACATGGAGTCGGGTGCCATGGAGATCCTGCGCCTACGCCGCAGTCGCCGACCTCGGGCATCGCTAGTGAAGGAGATCTGGGGCCCTGGACATTGGAACCGGGTCCGCGTTAACCGGATCTGGTAGTGGCGAGGCGGTGTGTGGCTGGAGGCGGTGCGCGGAACCGGACTCTTCCTCCTCGTCCTTGTCGTCGTCCGCGTGGTCTGCCGCTGCTGCTCTTCCTTCGGCGGATCTCGGTGGCGGCGACTGTTGTGGAGAAAGGGAGGAGGGCGCAGGATCCGGCGTCGCTGCCATCATCCGCCGTGGAGACAGGAAGGAGGGCGTCGGATCCCGCACGCGCGCCTGGGGGAGGAGGGCGTTGTCGGTGTTTTAGACCGGCAACCTACTAAGGGGAGTACCCGAAGTAGATGAATGTGGCCTCGCTGAGATCGGTAACTCGAAGGAAGAGACACGTGGCACACAATTTAGACAGGTTCGGGCCGCGAGGTGCGTAATACCCTACGTCCTGTATGCTGCGTAGCTCTGGATTGATTGGGCACGATTACAAGACGGTGCAATAGTGCGCCGTGGGTTGTATGAGATGAGGTGTGTTGAGGTGATCCTAGAGATCGGTCCCTGCCTCGCCTTATATAGTCCGGGAGGCAGGGTTACAAGTCGGAGTAGGGAGAGAGTACTAGTCGAGTACGTCTAGGAGTCTTCCATACAGTGCGGGACATGTACAGCTTCCTAACCGAGTACTTCTCATCCACAGTCCTTGTGCACCACGCCTTCAGGTGCTGTGTAGCGCAAGCCGGGTAGTCCCAGGGGCCCACCGAGTAGTCGGTCCTGGTACCCACCGAGGTACTGGGCCCAGGGAGGTCCATATGACAAGCCCCCGAGTACTTTGTAGTCGAGAAGGATAGCTTCAAGTAGTCTTGACGACCTTAACGAGTAGTCCTCAAGCGTCCCTGAGTGCTACAAGTCAAAAGTCCTCAAGAGTAGTCGAAGCATCGCGAGGCTGGAATGTACTCCAGCTGATGTTTTAGCAATCTTGAAGTCTTCTCGAGTAGTCCCAAGCGTCCTCGAGCACTGCCTTCGAAGGTATTCAAAAAATGCCCGTCTTGTCTTGAAGCCAGAGCTGGTATGGAGGTGCGATTGCAAAATCGCACTCCATATGGAGTAGCCCCCGAGCCTTAGGTTGAGCCGCAGGCTCTGGCTGAGGGTCCATCTGAAGTCTTGGCAAGAAAATCCCGAAAAATCCGGAGAAAAAACCGAAGGACACGTGGCACGGAGCCCTCGAGACTTGAGTCGAGTACTTCCTCTCGAATTGAAGGGTCATCTTGAAGAATGTGTCCTGAGATGCTCCTGAATCTTTTCGCTTCCCAGGTAGTCGAGTAGAAGTAGCCGAGCCCCCGAGGTGAGGCGCGTCGACTTGTAGAATACGAAGGGTCACGCTTAGCCGCTGAGTCAGCTGCGCGTGGACTTAGCCATCCAGCCGTTGCGGAGCCGGTTTGACTTATAAATAGAGGCCAAAAACCCTTAGGGTTTTTCACCCATTCGAGCTGCAATCTTTTTCGATTCCATCTGAGGTAGATCCACTCCCAGCGCACACTGCCGCCGTAGTAGATCTAAGTGCGCCGCCACCCAGAGCTTTTAGGGTAGCCCCCGAGCGGATGCGCGTGAAGACGCTTTGCACTTGGAGAATGAAGGCTTCACCATCCAAGTCTACGAAAGCCGCCGGGACGAAAAGGGGCCGCGAAGAGGCCGCCGCAGCCGCCACCGGAGTAGCGCCGCCAATGTCTCCACCGCGGGCTGATCCAAGCCGCGAGTGGAAGAAGTCCAAGGTGAAGACGGAAGATCTGTTGGCCCTCCTGAACAGCGGGTTCATCCGGGAGAAAGAGGTCGACAAGTGGAGGGCCGCTGCTGGAGATCCATATCCAATGGAGAAGGCCGAAGACGAGATTCCAATGTTCGCGTGGTTCGTGGAGCGCGAGCTTGCGCTCCCGGCCAGCGATTTCTTAAAGGGCCTCCTCGGGTTGAGTACTTGAATCTTAACCCGAACGGTATTTTCCATACTGCGGTCTTTGTGCACTTCTGCGAGGCTTTTCTAGGGATCAAGCCACACTGGATCCTTTTCCGGAAGTTTTTCCGGGTGAAGCCGCAGTTGAGCGCCACCAATCCAAGAGTAGTCGGAGGGGCCGGCATCCAGTTGAGAGAAGACGCCGCGGAGCAGTACCTGGCGTACAAGCTCGTTGACTCCAACACCGATTGGAAGACGAGGTGGTTCTATATCACGAACCACCACCCTGGCCTGCCGAAGCCGAGCGGAAGGCAGCCCAGGCACCGCGAGTGGTGGAACTCAGAGCCCACCATGCAGGAAGGGATCCAGCTTCCCGAGCTGCTGGCACGCATCAAGGTGCTCAGGGAAGCCGGACTGAGGGCCGAGCACGTGGCCTTCAGTTTCATGAAGCGGAGGGTGCAACCACTGATGGCTCGAGACACCTTGGGCTTCGAGTACACCGGCGACGACGACACGTCGCGGATGCCCGGAGGCGAGCTGGACGACGGCGACATCATCAAAAGGCTGATGCGGATCTTCAAGGATATGCCGCCGTATACGACGTGCCCTGTCCAGGAGTACTCTGCCGCGCGTCCGCCGAAGGAGGTGAGTAGTCGTGCTACCCCACTCGAGTAGTCCTCGCTTGGAGTAGACGTGCTGATGTCTTCGTGTCTTGCAGGATGACTTGAAAAAGTTAGTCTCCGAGCCGCAGCCGCCCCCGAGCGGGATCGAGATCCCGAAGGAAGGGAAGGCAAAAGAGCGGCGAGAGGTCGGCGAAGGCGATGACACCGTCATCGTGGAGGACACCACCGACAACGACGACGATGACGAGACGTTGCACTGCTTTCAGTTGCGGTCGAGGTTTAGCCGTCCATGCTTACCTCATGTGCCTCTGGTGCAAGACCCTCCGGCTAGCCTGGAGGCTAGCCTGGCTGCGCCGCCACGGAAGCCGCGCAACCCCGCCCGCAAGCGGGTGGCAAAGAAGCTTAAGGTCTCAGAGACCACGCCTCAGGAGGTAAGATGTCTTGACTAGAGTAGTCGAGTACCCATCGCACGAGTACCCTTGCCGATTAGTAGTCTTCCTTGTATGCAGGAGGTGCCGCCCGCGGAGCTCGTCGAGGAGGGCGACAAAGGCGTATGGGACACAGTGGGGGAGCTGGCCAGAAGTCATAGTCCTGCACCCACTGTTGAGGAGCTCTTGGCACAGTTGGAGCGCCAACCCCCTGCTCCACAGGGGAGCACGGAGCCCGTAGCCGCCGCCGTTGAAGAGGTGGTGGCTTCGGGAGCGCAGGAGAGCGCTGCGCCAGCCGCCGTTGCTGCAGAGGAGGCGGTAGCCGCGAGGGGCGCGAGGAGGAGGCGCCCGCCGAGGGTGGGGCGGTCGATATCGCCGGCATCCTTGGTGCCCCGGCCGTGACAATAGTCCGGTCGAACTTCTAAGTAGCGCATCTTCCCGAGTGGTACTTGTTGTAGTAGTCGAGGTTGACTGACGACCAATTGTGTGTGCTTGCTGGGGGAAATCCACGGATCCGTCGCGGGAGGGGGGATGAACCCTCTTCAGCGGTGGCGGAAGAAGTCGCGCCGCCCGCCGAGGAGTCCGCTCCTGCTTCCCAGGCGGTGCCCGAGCCGCCGGCTACCGAAACGCCGCTGCCGGAGGCCAGCGTGGTCGAAGGTGAGTACTCTTCTGGAGCTGTGGAGCTCCTCGAGGAGTAGTCGTAGTCGCTGATGCACTTGTCTTCTCTTTGACAGGCGCTGAGGCTGAAGGTAGTGACATCCCTGCGGGGGTGCCGATGCAGAAGTCGACACCAGAGGTCCCGGAGGCTGCGGGAGGAGCCCCCGAGCCTATGGAAGAAGTCGTCGAGGAGGCCGCCGTGGCGGCCGGGGGAGAGGGGGTCACCACGTCACCAGAGGTCGCTCTGAAGGTGGCTATCCGCTCCCCGGAGATCCAGGATGCAGAGCCCATCTGTTCTGCGCCGATGACGGAGGCCACCGCGAGTAGTCGCGGCGGAATAGAGCTGCTCGCGGACGATCTTGTCGAGCCGGCGACGGTGGCTAAGCACCTGGAGGCGATCCGCCAGGCCGAGCAGTGGATGAAGGTAAGTAGATGTAGCTTCTGAGTAGCCAATCCTCTATCGTTGAGTACTCGTGAAACCTGAGTTGTCTATGCAGGACGTTGCAGAGAGGTCCCGCGACAAGTCCAACATGCTGCAAGGCTATGGTGACGCGGTGCTCGGGGCCGTGGCGGCGGGAAGCGCAACTTGTGAAGTCGCGGAAGCACGCGGCGCCATGCGGTCGAAGCTCGACGCCGCCTTCGCCAAATACCACAACGATGTCCAAGAGTTGCAGGCGAAGGGCGACGACTTGGTGCGGAAGAATAAGGGCCTCCGCAACAAGAACAAAGGTACGCCGCCGGGACTTGTCGGGTAGTTGTTGGAGGTCGAGAGGTAGTTTGACCCGATGCACTCGTTGCCGTGTTGCGAGCTTGAGGGCCGAGTGGAGCGGTGAAGTCCTCGGAGACGAGCATGAAGAACCTCTTCTACCGGGAGCAAGAAGCCCGCCGGTGTACTCGAGCTCGACTACAAAGAACTTGCCTTCGAGTGCGAGAAGCACATGGAGCTCCGGATTGCATCCGACCGCGATCTCGTCAATTGCTACAAATCCTTGCGATGTTGAATGAAGACCGCGAGGCACCGCGGACCCAACCGAAGGAGCTTGAGGAAGCCGCACCGCCGATCGCAAGGCTCCGGTGCCGCACCGGGCGGCCCCAAGATTGCTCCACTGGTGGATCGCCTCAAGGAAGCTCCAAGCCGGCTGGCGGCCTATGTGAAGCACATGGCGAGATCGATCCCAAGGCAGGTCTTGGCCTTCATGAAGTCGTACTTCCCGAAGGCCCCAGTGGAAGTAGTCGCCGGCGGGGTAGCCGCCAACTGCACTGATGAGCAGTATGTGGAGCTGCCGGGAGCGAGATGGCTCCCCATCGCGGAGCAAGTAGCTGAGAAGCTTAATCTCCAGTAGCCTTGTAATAGATAGCTAGTAGCCAGGGTTGTACAAAAAACAATTGTAATGAATTGCTTATGTATCAATGAAAGAAAATTTCCAGCAATGAGTACTCGTAGTCGCGATCTCGAGTGCGGAGCCCCCCATCGTGGAGTGGATGCGAGTAGTCGTACTCGGCAGTAGTGGTCCCGTTGTAGGGAGTAGACGGTAAAGAAGTTGATGAACGATCAAACTTTATTACCGAAGAAGTACACACGGATGGCCGGGGCCGTAGTTACGAGTAGTCGCTTGGACCGGAGGCCGCTTACGGTACCGAGTAGTGCTAGGGCGGGTAGCCGCTTACGGCGAGTAGATCCGTAGGTAGCAGTGTAGGCCGGATCGTAGATCCGTAGGTAGCCGTGCAGGCTGGATCTTGGAGTGTGGTCTCTCAGTAGACCGCTGCTAGAGTCCTTGACGCTCGTCGCAGCCCAGGGTCCGTAGGTAGCCGCGCGGGGCCGGAGCACTCGGAGAGGAGAAGTCCGGAGACTGGAGCCAGGACCCGGAGGCCGCTTACTGCGGGGGGGTGTTGGTGTAGTCGTGTAGACTTGAACCCCGGAGTAGTCGTGTAGACTAGGCGTAGAATCGACAGAGCTGGTCGACGTTCCACGAGTTGTTGATGTCTTCGCCTTCAAGTGTTTGGAGGCGGTAGGAGCCCGGCCCGGTCACCTTTGCGATGGTGAAGGGGCCTTCCCAGGGGGAACTGAGCTTGTGCAGTCCTTCCGTGTTCTGGATACGGCGGAGGATGAGATCTCCAAAGTTGAAGGAGCGTTCCTTGACGTTGCGATCAGGGTAGCGTCGGATACCCTCTAGGTACCTTGCAGATTGGACGAGGGCAGCGCAGCGAGCTTCTTCGAGGCTATCGATGTCAACTCATCTGCTGTCTTCTGAGACGCCTTCGCCATAGTGCTCCACTGCTGGCGAGTTCCATATGACGTCAGCAGGGAGGATTGCTTCGGAGCCGTAGACCAGGAAGTAGGGGGGATTGCCCCGTTGGCTTGGATGGGCGAGTCCGTAGCCCCCGAGTGCGTTGGGTAGTTCCTTGATCAACTTGCCCCCTTTGGAGTTAGCAGACTTCGTGTAGCCGCTTCTTGAGAGCGTCGAGCACCATCCCATTGGCGCGCTCGACTTGTCCGTTGGCCGTGGATGGGCAAGCCGAGATGTATCGGACGTCGATCCCGCCGTTCTCGCGGTACTCCCCCGGGCGGTGGTTGTTGAAGTTGGAGCCCAGGTCTGTGATGATGCGGTGGGGTAGTCCGTAGCGATGTACGAGTTCATCCAGGAAGTCGAGTACTCTGTCAGCCTTGGGGCATGTGACCGGCTTGACCTCGATCCACTTGGTGAACTTGTCGATAGCCACCAATACCCTGTTGAATCCTCCTGGCGCAGTTGGCAGTGGCCCAATCATGTCGAGCCCCCAGCAAGCGAAGGGCCAAGTTGGCGGTATGGTGACTAGCTTGTAGGCTGGGACGTGTTGTCGCTTGGCGAGCATGCGACATCCTTGGCACCTTCGACGAGTTCTTCGGCATCGCCCGCAGCCGTGGGCCGCAGAAAGCTCGCGGAAGGCCTTGCTGACCAGCGTGCGTGAGGACGCATGGTTGCCGCAGACGCCCTTGTGGATCTCCTCCAAGATGTCCTTGCCTTCTTCACGAGGGACGCACTTCATGAGTACTCCGGAAGATGCGCCCCGCTTGTAAAGCTTGTCTCCGACGAGGACGTAGGACTTGGCGCGGCAGACGAGCTGCCCAGCCAAGTTCTTGTCGGAGGGGACCTTCTGCTCACTGAGGTAGTCGATGAAGGGTTGCCTCCAGTCCACGTCGATCATCATGACCTCATGCCCAGCTGGTGGATGGGCTGGGACAGTGGTCGGTGGTGCCTGCTCCGGGATGGATGGCACGTGAAGCTCGTGAACGAAGACGCTCGCTGGTACTTGAGCGCGGGTGGATCCAAGCTTCGAGAGGACGTCCGCTGCAACGTTGTTGTCGCGGACGATGTGATGGAACTCGAGACTGTAGAACTTGTTCTCGAGCTTGTGGACTTCTAGGCAGTAGGCGTCCATGTTCTCCTTGTTGCGGTCCCAGGACTTGTTGACTTGGTTGATGACCACTGCGGAGTCGCCGTAGACTAGTAGCCGCTTGATGCCCAATGAAGCCGCGAGGCGGAGCCCGTGTAGAAGGGCTTCGTACTCGGCTTCGTTGTTTGAGACCGTTGTTTGAGTTGTTCGCCCGTTGGGGAGATCAGGAGTACCCCTGCACCTGCACCCTCGAGGTTGAGTGAGCCGTCAAAGTACATCACCCAATGCTCTGGTCGCAGGGTGGGAGTAGGTAGCCGGTTCTCCCGCCACTCTGCCATGAAGTCGACTAGTGCCTGCGACTTGATGGCTGTGCGTGGCTTGAAGTCGATAGTGAGGGCGCCGAGCTCGACCGCCCACTTGGAGATTCTTCCAGTAGCATCTTGGTTCCGCAGGATGTCGCCGAGCGGGTAGTCGGTGACGACGGAGATCGAGTACTCCTGGAAGTAGTGTCGTAGCTTCCGCGAGGTGATGAGTAGTGCATACAGGAGCTTCTGCACAGGCTGATAGCGGGCCTTGGACTCTGATAGAACCTCGCTGACGAAGTAGACTGGGCGCTGGACTGGGTAGGCGTGGCCGTCTTCTTGCCGCTCGACAACGATGGCAGTACTGACCACGTGAGTAGTCGCAGCGAGGTAGAGCAAGATGTCGCTCGCCCTTGTGAGGAGCCGTGAGGATCGGTGGCTTCGATAGGAAGTCCTTGAGCTGGGCAAGGGCTTGATCCGCCTCTGGAGTCCACACGAACTTCTCTTGACGCTTGAGTACTTTGAAGAAGAGGAGCCCCCGTTCTCCTAGCCTCGAGATGAATCTGTTCAGCGCCGCCATGCACCCTGTCAGCTTCTGGACATCTTTGATGCTCGTGGGTGCTTGCATGCTGGTGATGGCGGAGATCTTCTCGGGGTTGGCTTCGATGCCGCACTGGCTGATGATGAAGCCGAGTAGTTTGCCTGAAGGTACGCCGAAGACGCACTTGTTCGGGTTGAGCTTCCAGTGGTACTCGCGCAGTGATGCGAAAGTCTCTTCAAGGTCGTCGATGAGGGTACTGGAGTTTCTGGTCTTGACAACCACGTCATCCATGTAGGCCTCGACGTTACGGTTGAGCTACCTCTTGAAGCGGGGCCGGATAGCTCGTTGGTAGGTAGCGCCGGCGTTCTTCAACCCGAAGGACATGGTCGTGTAGCGATGACGCGCCAAACGGGGTGATGAACGCGGTCTTGTCCTGGTCTTCTTCCTTGATCGCGATCCGGTGGTACCCGAGTAGCGGTCGAGGAAGCGGAAGCGAGTCGCGGACCCGCCGTGGAGTCGATGACTTGATCAATCCGCGGCAACCCGAAGGGGTCCTTGGGGCGGTGCTTGTTGAGGTCGGTGTAGTCGACGCACATCCTCCACTCGTTCGAGTTCTTCTTGCGGACGAGGACGGGGGTTGGCGAGCCACTCGGAATGGAAGACTTCTCGATGAAGCCGGCCGCGAGTAGTTTGGCGAGTTCCTTCTTGATGGCGTCTCGTCCGTCGTCGGCAAAGCGTTGGAGGTGTTGTCGTTTGGGGGTGGCCTTAGGATCGACGTTGAGGCGGTGCTCAATCGGCTCCCCCGGGCACTCGGCATGTCCGTCGGCTTCCACGCGAAGATGTCGCGGTTAGCCCGAAGGAAGCTGATGAGCGCGTCTTCCTATTTGGGGTCGAGGCCTGCCCCGATGGTGGTGGTCTTGCTGGGATTGCCTGTTCCAAGATCGATCGTCTTGACGAGTACCTCCTCAGGTGGCTGAGGCTTGTTGGTGCTGTCAGACTTCTCTGGGATGTCGAGTTCGCTTGTGGCAAGCTTCTTCGACGCGGCGTAGACCTCCATCATCGCGTTGGGTACTTGGTTTGTGGAGGCGATCTCCATGGCTTCCGTGTCGCAGTCGTGGGAGATCTTCAGGTCCCCTTGGAGGGAGAGTACACCGGCTGGGCTTGGCATCTTGAGTACCAAGTAGGTGTAGTGGGGCACCGCCATGAACTTGGCGATGGCCGGTCTGCCGAGGATGGCGTGGTAGGAGGTCTCGAAGTCCGCGACCTCGAACTTGATGTACTCGGTACGATAGTTGTCCCGAGATGCCCCGAAGGTGACTGGCAGGACCACTGAGCCCAGTGGAATAGCCGCGTTGCCGGGGACGATGCCGTAGAAGGGCGTGTTGCTCTTAGTGAGCATGTGAGTGATGTCGAGCTTCATTTTCTTCAAGGTCTTGGTGAAGAGGACGTTGAGCCCACTTCCACCGTCGATGAGCACCTTGTTGAGTTTGGAGCCCGCCACCGTTGGCTTCAGGACGAGGGGGAACCGTCCTGGTTCAGAGAAGCTGGTCCATTGATCTGCGCGGGTGAAGGTGATGGGTACCTCCGACCATCTGAGAGGGGTCGGGACCGCTGGCTCAATGGACATCACTTCACGACGGGTAGCCTTGTGCTCCCGCCTGCTGGGCAATCCACTGAAGAGGACGTTGACGGTCTTATCGGGCTCCTGGAAGTCGTTGTTGTCGCCGTCCTTCTTCTTGCCCTTTTGGTCATGAGGGTGCAGTGGCTCTGGCGTATCCTTGAGTGCATGCCTGAGTTGGTAGCACTGTTCGGTGGTGTGGTTGTCATTTGGATGCCACGGGCACTTCTCCTTCAGCAGGTCTTTGAAACCGCCAGAGTTCTTCTTCGAGTTCCCTTTCGCGAGGCGGCGGATAGCCGCGACGGTGTTGTACGGCTTGTGCTTGCGGTTGGGACCCGAGTAGTTGTTGTTGTTGTTGCGGCCGCCTTGGTTTGCGTTGCTGCTGCTGCCACCGCCCTGGTTCTGCTTGGTCTTGCCACGGATGGCGTTGTATTTGGCATTGGTCTTGTCTTCTTCATCCGCCCAGGACGTGATCATGTCCTTGAGGTGGGGGATGGACCTGGGGCGGCGACGACCAAAGTCTTCGAAGGTGCGGCGGTGATAGAGACCGTCTTGGAAGAGGTCGATGACCTCCTTGTCGGTGACGTCGACGACGGTAGCGCGCTTGTCGAAAAAGCGGCGCATGTACTTGCGGAGGGTCTCGCCTTGTTCCTGCTTGATCATGGCCAGGTCCATGCGAGTACCCGATCGGCCCATGACGCCCGCGAAGTTGCTTGTGAACTGCTCCTTCAGCTGGTCCCACTTGTCGATCGAGTGCTTATCCAGCGACTCGAGCCAAGTGAGTGGTGCTTGGTCCAGGCAGAAGGAGAAGTAGAGGCACTTGGTGTCGCTGTTGCCGCCAGCGTTCTCGATGGAGAGGGCGTAGCACCTGAGCCACTGGATGGGATCCTGCTTCGCATCGTACTTGGTGATCCCCAGAGGCTTGAATTTGTCGGGGAGGAGCAA
Organism: Cenchrus americanus; assembly: GCA_947561735.1. Taxonomy (NCBI): domain Eukaryota; kingdom Viridiplantae; phylum Streptophyta; class Magnoliopsida; order Poales; family Poaceae; genus Cenchrus; species Cenchrus americanus. The sequence continues at coordinate 41,045,311 of OX387242.1, read as the reverse complement.
GTTGCGAAGTCGAGGTGAGAAGGCGGGGAAGCCGTCACCCTCAGATGCGGTGGTCGAATTCTTCCGCCGTAGCTCCTCAATCTTCTGACGGGCGTCGTAGCCGCCCTGCGAGGCGCCGGAGGCGTGGCTGTTCGCGTGGCCTCGGCCGCCGCGGCCGCCGCCGCCTCCCGGCCCTCCGTTGGCCTTGTGATTGGAGCTTCCGCCGTCGCCGGCCGACGCCGTCGGGATCGTTGCCGCCCCCGCCGGCCGGAGCGCGGTGAGGGACGACTTCTCGGTTGTCGTGGTCGCGCGCGTGAAGGTCCGCCGGCGTTGGAGCGACGACGGTTTGGCTCGGCTGGGAGGTCAGCTCGAGTACGGTTAGGATCGTTGTTGGCGCTGCGACTCGTGGCTTCGTTGTCGCGGGGTCTGGCTGGAGAAGGTTGGTTGACTCTGTTGTCGACCCGCATGAAGTAGGCATCTTCAGCGAGCTTGGCGATGACCTCTCCAGCGCGTATGCCGTGAGCCTGGCGTGCGATGGCTGTGATCGACATGAGGCATTGCTCAGGGGTAGTGTGTACTCTGCTCTCGACTGCCTCGAGAGCTTCCGCAAGGTTGCGGACGGGGAAGTTGTCGCGGAGGCACCGGCGACGTTTGCTGCGCTTCCGGTTACGCTCACGTCGAGCGTCTCTGTCTACAGGGTTCTCGTTCGGTGGAGCATCAGCAGAGAGCTCGTCGGAGGAGATGTCTTCCAGGTACTTGTCCCGAGCCGTGCACGAAGGCCCCGGGGTGTTGCCGGCAGCCATGAAGACTTGGCGATTGGGTGTGCCAAGGCTGGACTCAGAGGGTGCCACCTCAGTTGGTGTGCTTGAGTCAGCCCGAGCTAGGGGTGTTCCCTCCTGGAACGGTAGCGAGTCGATGTAGGCGACGTAGCGTGAGTCTCCCCTTATCAGGTCAGCGGGCTTGCGGTCTGGCCAGTAGACGTATCTCCCGGCCGGTGTGGATGTTATAACCAGCCCAGAGGCTGGCCCTGACAAGGGAAGCTCAGTGGAGTTGTGCTCGGACTCGGGCTCCTCAGGGTCCGACCCGAAGTCGAACTCGTAATCCGGGTTCGAGTAGAACTCGGAGAGAGGGCTGGAGTCCGGAGCGCGATCGGGGGTGGCGTCGGAGTCCGAGTTGCACTCGGGTACGGGCTCCTTGCCGGCCCCGGCGCGAAGCGGGAGCCCCCGTGCGGGCCCGGCCGAGGATGCGGGGGCCACGCGCGGAGCGCTCGCGAGGTGAGGGGACCGCCGCGATGGCCGAGCGGCCCGGCTCGCATGCGATGGCCCATGGTGACGTCGAGTTCGAGTTGGATGCGGACTCGAGCTCGAAGTCAGCGTGGTGGTTGAAGAGCGAAATTTCGCCGAATTTGCCGGCGAGTTCGCCTGTGACGACTTCTGGAAGCGTCACGAGGCCAGTCTTCGGGTTGGGTGGCATGGTGAGGCGGCGCTGGAAGGAACCCGCGCCGTCAGCGGTGCAGACCCAGGCGCCGAACACGAAGGTGTCGCCGCGGTTGAAGGCGACGGTTGGCTTGAAGTAGACGGGAGCCGTCGAGTTCGCCATGTGATCTCGGGCGAGAGCCCCTACCTGGCGCGCCAGCTGTCGGTGTTTTAGACCGGCAACCTACTAAGGGGAGTACCCGAAGTAGATGAATGTGGCCTCGCCGAGATCGGTAACTCGAAGGAAGAGACACGTGGCACACAATTTAGACAGGTTCGGGCCGCGAGGTGCGTAATACCCTACGTCCTGTATGCTGCGTAGCTCTGGATTGATTGGGCACGATTACAAGATGGTGCAATAGTGCGCCGTGGGTTGTATGAGATGAGGTGTGTTGAGGTGATCCTAGAGATCGGTCCCTGCCTCGCCTTACATAGTCCGGGAGGTAGGCTTACAAGTCGGAGTAGGAAGAGAGTACTAGTCGAGTACGTCTAGGAGTCTTCCATACAATGCGGGACATGTACAGCTTCCTAACCGAGTACTTCTCCTCCACAGTCCTTGTGCTCCACGCCTTCAGGTGCCGTGTAGCGCAAGCCGGGTAGTCCCAGGGGCCCACCGAGTAGTCGGTCCTAGTACCCACCGAGGTAGTGGGCCCAGGGAGGTCCTTACGACAGACGTCGGATCCCGCGAGCACGCCGGGAGAGGATGGAGGAGCACCGGAAGGGGGGGAGGCGAGGGCGGGGCGGCTTGAGTGGGAGAGGCTATGGGGGCGGGGGCTGCGGGACAGGAGGGGGCAGTAGGGTTTCGGGAGGGAAGGAAGGCAGTATTATATAGATTGTTGGGTGATTTTGGGTCGTCGGATCTCAAGATCGACACCCCCTGTTTGTCATGGGTGCGGGGGCGGGGGTGCGTTGGATCGGAGGGGCTGGGCGGTGGGACCATGGGTGCGCGGGGCGGCCTGGTTTCACGTGAGTTTGGCTGGGAGGTGGGGCCGAGGGTGTTTGCCGTGTGTTGCGTATCACTCGCGATAAAGTCATTTTGTTTGTCGTGCGCCGACAAACAATTTTTATGTAATTTTGTAAAATTTATAAAAATTATCAAAGAAATTTGAGAAAAATCTGAAAATTAACACAAATTAAGTTATGTTGTCTATTGCTTATAGAAACAAGTTTTGAAGTCAAAACTCAATTTGAATGTCGTGTCGCTTACAAATGTAACCATATCTTTTGTAACTCTATGAAACTTCATCAGAGATGTTTCGAGAAACGATCATAGTACATGAAAAATGTTCAAAACTCATTCAAATTTTTACTATAACCTTCACATATGATATCATGAGATATTGACAAATCTCATAATTTTCAAACTTTATTTGATTTTTTTAGAATTTTTAAATCATTTGGACACACCATCATGGTTGTGTTTCCTAGTAAAGATGTTCAAAATTTCTTTTGATCTCATGGGAAAGGTCTTAAATTGAGATAAATAATATGAATATCATGTTTCCACTCATTTTATTGTATTATTTGAATCATTTGTAGTTGAAATTTGACTTCCTTCAACAAATTGCTTGAAATGCAATTAATTAATTAAATATAAAAAATGACCACAAGAATCTACCAAATTTTAACATGATGTATCACATGTTGTATGTATAGAGTAGAAAAGCAGTTTAAGGTTAGGAGAATTTTTTTAGGAGCAATGGATTTGGGACTTAGGGGAAAATACTTAAAGGTAAAAAAACTTTGCCGTGCGCATAAAAGAAAGAGCATGACAAACTCATAAGTTTCCCGTGCGTCGAGGAAAAGCGCATGGCAAACACTTGAGTATGTCGTGTTCCAGACATAAAGCGCACGACAACGTATTTTGAAAATAATGTATTTGGTTTATTCGGATTGAGGAAGGGGGGGGGAACTTTGTTGTGCACGTTGGAGAAAAAGCACGACAATCAAGATGTTTGCCTTGTTTGCCGTGCGTTTTTTCTAGCGCACGACAAACAAGACCTTTACCATTGTTGATGGTGAATTTCCGTCAACCTAGCCATGAGTTTACCTTCAATGTTGGTATTGATTTAATATCCAAACTAACGATCCTAACCCTCATCACATATCAAGTTCGCAGTCGCATGTGGTATTTGGAGTTTATTGTTTACGCAGGGATTAAGCACCTAATGAGGACTTCTAGGTAGAGTTCATCGAGCACTTTGTGAGAAGATCATGAAGCCCGGTACAAGTCAAGACACGAGGTGAACATGACTCCAAGAGGCTCAAGGACCAATCTGTGAAGGCAGAAAACTCCGAGGGCCTAGACAGAAAATGTTGAAGCTTGCACAACAAGGAGCCATATCCAAACCGTGGAGAAACTAATGTCAAGGACCCACATGTAGTTGGGAGAAAGTTCCAGAAGACACGAGAAGCAACAGGAAGAAAACCGGGGCCGAACCGGGCCAAAATGGGCCCAGGCCGGTCGGCCCAAGACTGCCAGCCCAGCCCATTCTGGCGTCGGTTCGACGTCCCCTTTGACCTAGATTACCCTCGGGCTATTTATAGTCCCCCTGCCAAGAGCCACGCATCAATTCATTCATCATCCGCCGCCGAGGAACAGAGAAGGGAGGACACCATTCCGGAGAGGAGAGGGTCGAGATGGTTGACTAGGTCTTCCTTAGCTAATGTGGGAACCTTGCATGGAAGACCACGTCGGAGTTCATGGATCTAGGATCAAGATCAAGGTAGGATCCCAGTGGTGATCTTGTCTAAGTATTATACTCTCATGTCGAATTTGCAAGTTTGAATCTGATTTCTAGCGATCAAGTGCTTTCACTACGACTTTGTCTTCGCTTGGGTTTTCTTCTTCCCCAATCTATTCCGTGGATAGATTGCATAGGATGTTCTTGTAGCCATGGTGGCTAGAGGTGCATACCTGACCTACCGAGCGTTTGCAACTTATTCTTCTTGAACTCGCCCTAGGCTAACCCACACGAATAGGAGTGCATTGTCACAGGACAATGGCTCCAAAAGGAGGGCGTCTTCGGAGTTGGAACGGAAGCCACGATTTAAAGAGGCTAGTAATGAGATTTGTTTGCTTTATTCTTCTTGGTTTTGGAACTTCAAGAAAAGACTCGATCCAATCGCTAGATTGATTCTCCCCTCTCTTTCTCTTGCTTCCTCCGGTGTTTAGTAGATTAGATGTGTTTCCATGTGTAGCGATCTAGGCCCTTTCGCACCTTTGGTAAGGGTGTGTTTCGGTGATAAATGACAACCATATGCTTGTGACTAACCTTTGTTTTGAAGCGGATTTCTAATTGGGTTATTGTCACGAGTATTGAATGGAATGAGACCCCTCAATTTGAATTAATGGACTCAATTTGGTCGAAGACTGCAAGGCTAAGGACTTTGTTAGTTCCAAGTGTCGCAAAGGAGATGAAGGACACTTGGATTACTAGTTTGTAGTTTCGACTGTACTATTAAGAGGGGTTCGCACACTAGTAGCTTGACCATGCACTTGAAAGCCATAATTTATGCACACTCATATTCCTTGGATCCTATCTAGCTCAGAGAGTTCATGGAAGCAAGATTGAAGCAAAAGAATCGACGGAAAACTCAAAGGCGCTGAATTGGATGAGTTGAAATCAACTTCATAGCATCGGATGATCCCACGCCAAACATTTAACACGCGTCGGATGAGTTCTGCAGCCAACTGGTTCTAAACGGACCGTCGGATGGACCGACGGTACAGGCATCGGTTCATCCGATGCCTTAGGGTTTGGCTACAGTTCTAGTCAAGGGTCTGGGCTCAAGCATCAAACGATCCGACGCCTTGACCATCGGTTCATCCGACGGTTGCATTTAAATTCAATAGAGACGCGCCAAGACTTCTGCTTCAGCACTGGATGATTCGACGCTTGGATGGTGTTCACAGCGGTTCATCCGACGGTTTGTTTCAAATCATACAGTATCACCCCGAGTGGGGTGCCTTCAGCACCGGATGATCCGACGGTGCGTCGGTGTATAGCGTCGGTGTATTGTCTGGGTTTCAAGGTTCAACAGCTATATTGGGCGCTATGAGTGACCGGATGATCCGACGCTTAGCACGGGGGCACCATCGGTTCATCCGACGGTACAACTTTTTCAGGGGACTTTTCCAACGGCTATCCACCTTTGCTAGGCCTATATATAAGCCCCCTGCCTCTCTAGAGCTGCCTTTGCCACTCTGAAGATCTACTGCAGCCTAGGAGAGAAGGAGAGTGTGTTCTTGCCTATTGGGATTTCTCTTCCTCTTCATTGAGGTGTTCTTTCTTAGTAAGCAAGAGTTTCAAGGTGCATCTATGGCTTAGCTGAGTGCTCAGGTCAAGTGAAGGTTTGCTGGCTTGTTACTCTTGGAGTTTGATGGCTCCTAGACGGTCTAGGTGACTTGGGGGTTCTTGGTGAGCTCTTGGAGATTGTGGGAGCCTCAAGACAAGCTTGGTGTACACGATTCGAGACCCACCGTTCCGGAGATGGAGAACAGGTACTCTTAGTGAGCACTTGTGTCTTAGTGACTCAAGGGGGAGCGATACTCTAAGTGAGTGCTCCAACGTGGACTAGGGGGAAGCGTCAACTTCTCGATACCACGGGAAAAATCCGATCGCCTCTTGTCCATCTTGTTTACTTCTAGCACTTACTTTCAGCATTTCAATTCAGCTCTCAAGTTTCTTTGTCTTTGTTCTAGCTTGTTTCGCTTGTGTGCTTCATATCTTGACTAGGTTGTCATATTGCCTCCTAGTGTGATATTTGCTAAGGAAACATGTATTAGTGTGCTCTAGAAGTAGGGAAGAACCTTTTTAGAATGGGAAACACTAATTGATAGGTTAAGGATTTCGTTTTTTTATTAGAGCTTGAAAACAAGTCCCATATTCAACCCCCCTTCTATGTGACTAGATCCTACAAGTGGTATCAGAGCTAGGCTCCCTTTTGCTTGGCTTAACCGCCTAGAGAGATGGGGAAGGGAAGCGGCAATGGCCCCCCAAGGTTGGCGGGGAAGCGCTTCACCTTTTGGGTGCATAGAATGGCTAGCTATCTTCAAGCTCAACATCATGATGCGTGGCGCACTACCATGTATCCGTTGCCTTCAGTTCCCACTGAGAGTGAGGCTAAGTGGAATGCACGTGCTAGGAATGACATCTTTGAGGCGCTAGATGAGGAGTTGTTTGATCGGGTCTTTGCTAAGCCCACCGCCCATGAGGTGTGGATGGAACTCAAAGAAATTCATGTGGGTAACAAAAAGATACGTGAGGAAAAATATGAGTTGCTCAAGGTGGAACTCGATGAGTTCAAAATGAAAGATGATGAGGGGGTAGAGCAAATGTATTCTAGGATGGGGGTGCTTATTCAAAGTATCAATGCTCTCGATGTTGCTAACCTTTCCGAGCAGGAAATCATCTGGAAAATCCTTCAAACGCTTCCCAAGCCAAAATACAACATCGTCAAGGCACTTCTCTTTGAGAAGGACTTCACCACCCTCACCATCACCGAGGTTGTGAGCAAGATTCGCTCCCACGAGATGTTCATGATGGAAGACATGGAATCATCTACCTCACACTCAAGCGCCAAGAAAGATCTTGCACTCAAAGCTAGTGAAAAGGGGAAGTCCAAGAAGATCAAGGAAAAAGCTCCTTCTTCCTCAAGTGAAAGTGATGATCCAAGTGACTCAAGTGAAGCGGAGAGCGATGATGCTAAGCTTGCTCTTCTCATGAGGAAGACCACAAGAATGCTCTCCAAGATTAGCAAGAAGGGCTACAACTATGATCCTAAGAAGCAAAAGTTCTGGTCATCAAGAAGATGTGGTGAGGGAAGCAATCGGAAGTGCTACAATTGGTAGCTATGATCATCTCTCATATGATTGCCCAAGCCCGACAAGAGAGTGTCAAACTCAAGCAAGAAGAATGATGAAGATGACAAGGATGCCAAGTACTACAAGAAGAACTCATCCAAGAAAAAGTCATCAACCAAGCCCTACCACAAGAAGAAGGGTGAATATCGTTCTCTCTTGGTCAATGAATGGGTGACCGGGGGTGAGACTTCAAGTGAGTCAAGTGAAAGTGAAGAGGACAAGAACGAGAAGATCGCCGGCATTGCTATCATGGATGATGAGCCTCCACTTCCACCTCCACCTATGTGCTTCATGGCAAAGCACTCCAAGGTGAGCGATAGTGATAGTAGTGGATCTTCTAGTGATGATGATCTCTCACCTCTTGCTCTTAAAGATCTTCTTGATGAATACACCTCCATGATAAAGAAACAAAAGAGTAAGCTCAAAGCTCTTGATGAGACTCATGAGAAACTTAAGCTTTCATATGATGAGTTACTTGTAAAGCACGATGACCTTAGCAAAGAGCATGATGCTTTGGTAGTGTCTAACAACTCACTTAGAGATGACCACAACAAGTTACTTGATAAGCACAATGAGCTAATCGTCAAGCATGACGACATAACCGTGCTTAACAAGTCTCTTGAGTCAAGTCATATGAAGCTCAAGAAAGAACATGTGCTCTTAGAGATGAAATATCAAAAGCTTGAGCTTGCTAGTGAGGACATTGATTCTAGTGGGCATGCAAATGCTAGAGAAGTCACTAAAGTCAATGCTCCACCTCATGTGATGATCTAATTGAAAAACCTAAGGTCTTGCTTAATGTTGAAAATATTGCATCTTTCTCCAAGCCTAACCATGATAGGGTGAAAGCTCTTGAAGAGGAAGTGAGAAGCTTAAGGTCTTGTGTAAAGACTTTGGCCAAGGGTGAGGAGTTGCACAAGGAGATCCTCTACTACAATGCAAGAGATTATGGGACAAAGGGGCTTGGTGCTTTCCCTAATCCCATCAAGGAAGCTCCTAAATCAAAGGAGCTATATGGGTGTTTCATCAATGAAGTTGGATCTTATTGTCAACATTGCAAGGTCACCGGTCATCACACAAGGGAGTGCCCAACACCTACTCGCCCCTTGCCCACCTTGCCTAGCAACTACAAGTCCACGTACAATGACAACCACTTCTTGTTGATGAAGAAGAACAATGGCAAAGTGGAAATCAAGTTCATTGGGGCCAAACCAAAAGTCAAGCCACCTAGAAGCTTATGGATTCCTAAAGCTCTTGTCACTCACATCAAAGGGCCCAAACTAGCTTGGGTTCCTAAATCTCAATGCTAATTTCTTGTGTGTAGGTGAACTACAAGGCCGGAGGGAGCTCAACACATGACCGGCCAAGTAAAAATGTTCACCTCACTAGTGGATGATGCGGGAGATCATGAGCAAGTTTCATTTGGTGATAACTCTAAAGGAAGGATCTCCGGATGGGTGAAATCTCTCTAACTAATGACTTATCCCTTTCCAATGTTCTCTTTGTGGATTCTTGTAGTTATAACTTGCTTTCCATTGCACAATTTTGTGACCTTGGTCTTTCATGCACATTTGATGATGAAGGGGTCACAATTACTAACAAGAAAACTAATGAAGTTGTTTTCAAGTGATTCCACTATGGCAATCTTTATATTGTAGATTTTACATCCCGTGAAGCAAACTTGACTACTTGCCTCATCTCCACTACATCCAATGGTTGGCTATGGCATTGTCGCATTGCACACATAGGCATGAGCCAACTCAAGAAAGCTTTCAAGAAAGGCATGGTCCTTGGTGTGAAGGATGTTACATTCGAGAAGTACAAGTTGTGTAGTGCATGTCAAGCCGGCAAGCAAGTTGCAAGTCATCATCCCATGAAGGCTTATGTATCTACCACAAGACCATTGGAGCTCATTCACATGGACCTCTTCGGACCAACTACATACAAGAGTCTTGGTGGTAATCTCTATTGTCTTGTCATTGTTGATGATTTCTCACGCTATACTTGGACTTTCTTTTTGGAGGACAAGGGCAAGACATTTGATATCTTCAAGAAGTTTGCTACTAGAGCCCAAAATGAATTTGGGTCATCCATGGTGAAGATAAGGAGTGACAATGGGTCGGAATTCCGCAACACCAAGGTGGAAGAGTATTGTGATGGTGAAGGCATCAAGCATGAATTCTCCTCAACCTATACACCCCAACAAAATGGTGTGGTTGAGAGGAAGAACAAGACACTCATCACTCTTGCTAGAGCTATGTTGGATGACTATGGAGTCTCGCAAAGGTTTTGGGCGGAAGCTATCAACACGGCATGTCACGCTTCAAATAGTGTATCTCCACCGACTCATGATGAAGACACCATATGAGCTACTCATTGGGAGAATGCCCAACATCTCTTACTTCCGGGTGTTTGGTTGTAAGTGTTTCATTTTCAAGAAGAAGAAGCATCTAGGGAAGTTTGAGAGTAGAGTGGATGAGGGTGTTGACGGTGTATTTTGGTGCACCTAGCATGTTCATTACACTTTGGTTTGGATTTGATTATGGAACTAACCCGCCACTAGGCACACTAATCATATAACAAGTTCATCTTTGTGCATGCATTTGGAAGTGTTGTGTTTATGTAGGAAAACATGGACATAAAGGACGGATTCACAATAAGTTCAAAGGAGCATTCATGGAGTCTTGTTCGTGTTCATGAGCTCGCTGAAATTACTTCCAATGGTGGTGAGGACCGAAGTGCTATGAGGAACACCCCGGGGATTGAAGCGTAAAAGATCAAACTTCATGCAAAGAGAGCCTCCATCTTGATCGTGAGGATAACGGCGTCAAAATCATGCAAGTGGAGGGGGCAAAGTAGATAAGTGCACGAGGACCCACGAGCAAAAAGGGCGACCGAACCGGCCGGCCCGGGCTCAGGGGCCGGCCGGCCCGGGCGGGCCGGCCCGGCCCACTTCGGGCACCGGTTCGGTCCCGTCTTCCTTGCCCTCGAAGGATCTTCGACCCTAAAACCCCCGAAGCGCCGCCAACACGAGAGAGGAGGAGTTATTCGCACCAGAAGGTCATCTACAAGCTAGAGAGAGAGGAGGAGGATCTCCGGCTGGAGATCAACCACCTCGAAGGAAGCACCCTCTTGTGGAGAAGGAGGAAGACACCGGCGGAAGGGAAACCATGATCAACGGTGCTATGATCAGCACCTTGATGGGGTAATCTTCTCATTCGTCCATGGGTTGTAATCGATCTTGAGATGTAATCGCACTTTGTCGGATTATCTATCTATCATCTTGTGTTGAATATACTTTAATGCTTAAGGCTTGCAACCGTGCCGTAGAGGGAGTACGAGCTCCAATGCTTCCTTGGATCCATTCAATACACCGTGGCCATCAAAGGTCTAGTCATGAATACCTTCGCGTAGTGACAGTACGAGAGGAGGGAAAGGGCGAAACCGTGGTCACAACCCCGGTAGATTAGATTGGTTTTCATGTCTTTAAGCGATTGCATGCTCTAGTATCGTAGACCCGTGGGCGAGTGTCTTCTACCTTGATCGTTTATCATTCTCTCTAGTGTAGTTTAGTGTTTTCTAGTATAATAGTAGTTAGGGTTTTAGTAGCTAGTGTGTCGTTGTTGATCGAACGCTTGTAATCCCCTTGCTCCGCGGATTGACAAGAACCTTGGGAATCCCGTGGTGAAAAAGGTGTGGGGTCCGTACGCTTGCGGATCGTAGAGGGATACGTCTTTTATCCGTCAACAAGCCCCTTTTTCGGCGCCGTTGCCGGGGAGCAAGTTAGTTTACATCGTTTGATTTGCATCTAACTTAGTTTTATATTTTAGTTTATCTTTTTTCCGCTATATCTAACGTATATTATCGGAAAAACACTTGTTTCTTTTTTGTTTTTGTTTTTATCTTATTGTCTAGATGGAGTTCGTTAATCAACCCGTGGAAGAACCCGAGAAATCATTAAGGGATTACGCTAGCCCTCGATGTGAAGACATAAAGGTACAAGAGTCGGATTCGAAGCTCGAAGCGACCAAGTATGAAATTAAATCCAAGATCATGAAGATGGTGGCGGAAAACCCATTTGAAGGGATGGTTACGGAGAACCCATATAGACACATAAGGGATTTCACGACAATATGCAACACGGTGCGTCAAGAAGGAGTTCCCGATGAATGGTTCAAATGGAATCTCTTTCCCTACTCACTTGCGGCAAAGCAAAGACATGGTATTCGGTTGCGTCCTTTGAAGTTGAAGGTAATTGGAACAAGTTGACAAAGAAGTTTTGCGAGAAGTTCTTTCCAATGAGCAAGGTTCAACATCTAAGGAGGCAAGTGATCAATTTCATGCAAGGAGAAGAGGAAGGGATAGACCAAGCACTGGGAAAGGTTTAATGAATTAATCGAACAAGGACCAAAACTCGGCTTCACCGGTGACGTACTCTTGCATACATTTTTCTTTTCCCTAACCCCTAGTTGCATGCGACACGTCGAAATGTGTGCAGGTGGGGATCTCATGGAGAAAACACTCACGGAAGCCGCCCAACTTCTACAAAAAGTTAGTAAAGCGGCTGCCATGCGAAGAGATTGGGAAACAAGACTTGCGGAAGAGCCGGAATTCAATTCAAGGAAGAAAAAGCTTGCTGAATTTTCTAAAGAGGCAACCCGGAAGTCACAAAGGAGGAACCAATCATGGAAAAGCTTGAACAAGAACACATCAAGTCAAGAACTACACCAAACGTCGACTTCGCCGCACCAGATGAGACGAACAAGAGAAGCATGTCAAGCGCGAAGCCACTAAGGGAGTTCGAGCCAATGGATTGGGTTCCTATTGATTACGGAGAAGTATTCGACAAGAGAAGACCGTTCCCTAATCAAAAGGGAATGGCAAGAGCATTGGAAGTCGATTTCCCACCGGAGAAGAAAGCTGAAAATTCATACGACCTCGAAACCACCGGTGAGATTTTTGAAAAGCTCTTTGGAGATGACGTGGTGGATCCGGAACATATTGCCGAGGTGAAGAGGATCATGGGGATCAAGCCCGAAGCATCACCATACGCTCGCCTTGCTGAAATTTATTCGATCGGATCCGAAGAAGAAGAGAAGACGACGCCGCACTTGAGTTGCGAGATCAACGGAGTTCAATGCAAAGTTTTATGCCACATCGGAGCCCAAGTAAGTGTTCTATCTTCTAAACTTTACGATAAAGTTCAATACCACAACCTAGACTTAGCTCCAACATCAACGAAATTAATTATGGGAGATGGTAGAACTATCAAACCTCTAGGTATTGCTTGCAACATGAAAGTAAAAATCTCTAGAAACTATATACCAACCGATTTCTTTGTTATTGATGCTTACCATAGTAATCGTGATCATATAATCTTAGGTAGGCCTTTTCTTAAGTTGGTTGATGCCGTGTTAGATGCCGGAGAAGGCAAAGTAACAATGAACCTTAATGGAACAAAGTACACATATAACTTTCTTCGTGCTTCTAAACACCTTACTCCTTTTCCTCCCGAAGATGAAGAAATAGATGAGATAGATAGTCTTTGTTTTGTTGAAACCCTTAGAGACCCGCTGCAAAGAGCAATGGAAAATCAAATTAGTAATCAACAAGATGAAGAACTAGAAGAAGCAACAAAAGGCTTAGAGCCGCATGATGGTAGCGTGGAGGAAGAGAAGTTCGAAGACATAGGAGAAATCAAACCCGAGGAGCCACAAGTGCCCGAAGTAGACCTTAAACCTTTGCCCAAGGGATTAAAATATGAATTTTTGGGCCCAGATAAAACCTATCCAGTCATTGTGAGCGACGAGTTGAGCCCCGAAGAAAATGAAGCGTTGCTGATTTTATTAAAAAAACATAGGAAGGTGATTGGATATTCAATTAATGATCTCAAAGGTATTAGCCCACCTTTTGCACTCATCGTATACCAATGGAAGACCAATGTAAGCCTGTAGTGGACCACCAAAGGAGGCTAACCCATGCCATGCGAGAGGTAGTAAAGAAAGAGGTTATCAAGTTACTTGATGCCGGAATCATCTACCCGGTTCCACATAGCGAATGGGTGAGCCCGGTACATTGTGTACCGAAGAAAGGAGGTTTGACCGTGGTGAAGAATGAGAAGAACGAATTGATACCGCAAAGAACCATGATCGGGTGGCGGATGTGTATTGATTACCGTAAGCTTAACAAAGCGACGAAGAAAGATCACTTCCCCCTACCGTTCATAGACGAGATGCTCGAGAGGTTAGCAAACCACGCTTATTTTTGCTTTCTCGATGGATACTCGGGGTTCATGCAAATTCCTATTCACCCGGAAGATCAACATAAGACAACGTTTACATGTCCTTACGGAACGTTTGCATATAGGAGGATGCCCTTCGGCCTATGCAACGCTCCGGCCTCTTTTCAACGTTGCATGATGGCCGTGTTCTCGGAATTCATCGAAGAAATTGTTGAAGTGTTTATGGATGATTTTTCCGTTTACGGGAAGACGTTCATGGATTGCTTAGCAAACTTAGAAAAGGTCCTTACAAGGTGTGCGGAGGTAGATTTGGTTTTAAATTGGGAAAAGTGCCACTTCATGGTTAAGCAAGGCATAGTGCTCGGACATGTTATATCCGAGAGAGGAATTGAAGTGGACAAGGCTAAGGTAGAGACGGTTGAGCAACTCCCACCTCCTACGGATGTTAAGTCCTTAAGGAGCTTTCTAGGCCATGCCGGATTCTATAGAAGATTTATAAAGGACTTCTCGAAGATCACTAAGCCTTTAACACACCTTCTTCAAAAGGATGTGGCTTTCGACTTTGATGAGAAGTGTCTAGCGGCATTCGGACCTTGAAAAATGCGTTGGTGAGTGCTTCCATCATCCAACCTCCGGATTGGAGCCAACCTTTCGAGATCATGTGTGACGCAAGTGACTACGCCGTAGGCGCGGTCTTGGGACAAAGAAAGGAAGGCCGAGTTCACGCCGTTTACTACGCTAGCAAGACTCTTAGTGGGGCACAATTAAATTACGCTACTACGGAAAAAGAATTGCTAGTGGTGGTATTCGCTTTCGAAAAATTCAGATCTTACATCGTGAACTCAAAAGTCATTGTTTACACCGATCACGCGGCCATAAAGTATCTCTTGGCTAAGAAGGAAGCTAAACCACGTTTGATTCGTTGGATCCTTCTTCTCCAAGAGTTCGATGTTGAAATTCGTGATAAAAAGGGGGTGGAAAATGTTGTGGCCGATCATTTGTCTAGGATGAATCGTGGGCAAGATGATAAAGAGCCCATAGAAGATAAGATGAGAGACGACCACCTCTATAGAGTGCTTGATAAAGATACTTGGATGATCGACATCATTCGAGCAATTCGAAAGATGCCCCTCGATCATCTAGACAAAAACACTCGAAAGGAAGATAATTTCGAAAGTAAGAAATATTTTTGGGATGCACCATACCTCTTCAAGCTTGGCAATGATGGAGTGATGAGAAGATGTGTGCCAAGAGAAGAGAGGCTTGAGATTCTAAGGAAGTGCCACTCGGCGAGTCCGGTGGGCATTATAGCCATTTTCGAACCGAAGCCAAAGTATGGTCGAGCGGATTCTATTGGCGGAGATGCATGAAGATACTAAAAGATATGTTGCGTCATGCCCCGAATGCCAAAGAACCGGAAACATCTCTCAAAGAAATTCTATGCCTTTGAAATACAACTTGCAAATCGACATATTCGATGTATGGGGCATAGACTTCATGGGGCCTTTTAAAAACTCATTTGGATTCGAGTATATACTTGTTATGGTTGATTATGTATCCAAGTGGGTAGAGGCTATACCATGTCGTAAGGCTTCCACGGAGGAGTCCATCACTATGATCAAGAACGTGATTTTTCCCCGTTTCGGTACACCGAGAATCTTGATAAGTGATGGAGGAACTCATTTCACCGGGAAGAACTTCAAAAAGTGCTTGTCCAAGTTGGGAATTGAGCATAGGGTCTCCACGGCCTATCACCCACAAACCAACGGACAAGCGGAGACGTCAAATAGGCAATTAAAAAGCATACTTAACAAAACCATAGAGAAGGGAGGCAAGGATTGGTCAAAGAAATTAGACGGAGCTTTATGGGCTTATCGAACGGCGTTTAAAACACCGATAGGTATGACCCCTTATCAATTCGTCTATGGAAAAGCTTGCCACCTTCCGGTTGAGTTAGAACATAAAGCCTATTGGGCGATTAAAGAGATGAACCTTGATCTCGATGCCGCGGTGGTGAAACGGAGAATTCAAATAAGCGAGCTAGAGGAGTTGAGGTTGAAAGCTTATGAAAACACAAGCATATACAAGGAGAGAATCAAAAGGTGGTATGATAAAAGATTGAAGAAAAAAAGAATTTAAAGAAGGAGATAAGGTCCTCCTCTACAATTCGAGGTTTAAAACCTTCGGAAAGGGGAAATTGCAAAGCAAGTGGGACGGACCTTATGTTGTGCATTCGGTGTTCTCCAACGGAGCGGTAACCATTATGGATATAAACGGCGATCAATTTGTGGTGAATGGTCGGCGTCTTAAGGTTTACTACGAACCCGATGTCATACCCATTCATCATGTTGACGTCTTTACCATGGAGGAAGAGCCCGAACGTCTGCCTAGGACGAAAAACAAGGCACCAACTTCGTAAATAATTTTTCTTTTAGCTTTACGGGAGTTTTTCGCGAAGATTAAGCGGGCCAACTTTTTCCCATGGGCCGATGAGGACCATGTGTGGTTCGAGGACCGGTGGATGGTCGCTTCCTTGTGTGATGAGTGATTGACAACGTTGTGTGGACCGATTCTTGGCTAAGTATTGCGGGTGCGGGTTGCGGCTTGACTCGTGTTGGTGCGGGTGAAGAACAAGCGCGAAAGGTCGTCGCCGGTGAGGCCTCCGGGTGTGGAGAAGACAAGTAGGCTTCGTTCGAGGGACCCGGTGGCCGGCGGGATCAAGTGCGGGCCGCATGGTGGCATGAACGAGCAAGATGAAGTCGTGGACGGTTTCTTGGTTGAGCCTCAAAACCAAGGTCGAGCCGGGACTACGTGGGAGCCGAGTCATGAGTGGAGATTGGCGGAGGCTACACCGAGTTCGCGGGGTTTCCGGTGGTTCACCGAGAAAACCCACCGGGTTCCTTGGTTGATCCACAAAGCCAAGACCGGAGAACCGAAGACGGAGGCTGCACGAGCGGCGCGGCCGGTCGACGCGGTGGGTCCGGCCGGTCGGCCGGTGGGGACCGGTCGGCCGGTGAGGAGCACCGGTCGGCCCGGTGTGCGGCGACGCGGTCCGGAATCTTCGAAGCGGAGGACACGCGTCGGGATCGCATGGCTTGCGTCGAGGCTACGCGAGGGGTGCGGTTGCGGGCATCCGTCCGATGGTGAAGACATCAAGAATTCCAAATCCGCCCTTGAGGGGCTTGTATCCCTAGTTAGTAGAGAGGGGCATTTTAGACATTCGGTTGCCGCCTATATAACCCAAGAGGTGAGAGGATGGCAGCCAACTCTTGGAACCCTAGCTCATTAGTTTTCCTATTTTCCACCTATTTTCTCTAGGTTTTCCTTAGGACTAGCAAGAGAGCTTCACGGAGAGATCTTGTAGAGAGGGATGGATGATCGGGCGGCTTGCTAGACCTTGTACGAATCCTTGTTTCATGTATAGATGATTCGGCGTGATTCCTCAAGGTTTGGATGTGTTTTACCGGTTGTTTTTGGTGGTGATTTTCGGAGCCCTCTTCGGTGATTTCTTTGGAGCGTTTTTGGGGCTTTTCTCTTGGTGATTCGGTGGGGGAAATTTGTGGGAACCCTTCGTGGTTCTTTGGGCTGTGATTCCCCTCCCAAATCCGTGAGAAAAGTTGCTCGAATTTGGGGTTTCTTGAGTTCTTGGGTTGGAAGTGCTTTCGGCGGGATTTCTCCGATTCCTCCTTTTTGGACGAGATTTGGTGGGATTAAACTTGGCTATGGACTCCTCATGAGGTGTTCCTGATATCCCCAAAGTCTTGTTCAAGTCCGTGGAGCGATTCGGGAGATCGAGATTTGGATTTGGGGGAGTTGACCGCGGGTCTTGTTCATCCCGAGTGCCCGGGCCACACCGGTCGGCCGGTGCTCTTGACCGGTCGACCGGTGCAAGCCCTTGTGGGATTTTGCTTGGGTGAACGTCTTGGTGAATTCGTTGTTGTCCCGTGGTACTGCTCGTTTCGAGTTTGGGTCCGTTTGGTGGTCGGTTGGCTCGTTTGGTGTCTTGGGGGCTTTCGGTGCCGCCATCGGTCCGAGCGGTGTGTCTCACCGGTCCGACCGGTGAAGGGCCACTTAGTGGAAGTTGCTCGGGTTCACTTGCGGGGACCGGTCGACCGGTGCTTGCTCACCGTCCGACCGGTGTGGGTCTGTAGACTCGAGGTTTGGTTTTTTTCCGCTGCGTTTCTCGGGTCGGAAGGTTGCGTGTTGGTTCCTAGGTCCAGTGGCACTTCAGTGGCTACGTGGGCTTGACCAACCTTGGTAGTGAGTCGGAGACGTGTGTTGGAAGCCGCGTTCGTCTTGTTGGAGTTTTCATCTCCTTCGAGAAGAATTTTTATCGGCTCCCATTCACTCCCCCCCTCTCTGGTTCGCCGTATCGGTCCTTCAAGTGGTATCAGAGCCGGTTCGGGTCTTTGTTGACTCTAACCAGTCTAAGATCCAAGGATGGCGTACCGGGGAACGGGGTTCGGGTCCTCCACACTTCGATGGCAAGAACTACCAGATGTGGAGCAAGCGGATGGGTGCGTTCCTCCGCGGAAAGGGTCAGCTGCTTTGGGATGTCACGGTGGACACAGGGCTATGTCCGGCCGATGGATTTCCTAGCTCCGGGGTCGAGGGACGGATTCGACGCCAACAATAAGGCGGTCGACTATTTGTTTCGTGCTTTGTGTTAGCCCGAGTTCGATCGGGTGCACACCGAGCACTTGGCTTGTAGGATTTGGGCGGTGTTGAAGGAGGCTCATGTTGGGAACGCCCGAGGTTCGAGGCACGGTTGTATGCGACCTACGGAGAGAGTACGAGAACTTCACTCATCTCCCGGTGAGTCCATCGATGCCTTGTTTCGAGAGGTTCACGGTGGTGGTGAACAACATGAGGGCCAATGTGGACGTGCTCCCGTACGATGATCATGATAGAGCCGTCAAGCTCTTACACTCTTTGGATCGTACGATATGGGGCGGAAAATTCGAGGCCATAGTCGAGTCGGAGAGGTATGATACTACGACGGTGAACGAGCTATTCTCAAAGCTCAAGTCGGGCCGAGGTGGATAGGGGTATGACCGCCAAGCTCGAGGGACCGGGCGATTCCCATAGTCTTGCCCTCGTTGGTGGTTCCAAAGGAAAGACTAACTCTAACCCATCCACCGGGATGTTCTCGTTTTCCTCTTTGATGTCTATGCCGGATGAGGAGTTTGATGACCTTGGAGAGGATGAGCGGCGCCGTTGACGAGGTGGTTCGAGAGGCCGCACGAGAACCGCGTGAACATGAGGAGGAACACGAGGACTTGCTTCCGTGCGGCAAGCCGGGACACTTCGTCGCCGACCGCCGGAGAAGGCCGAGGACAAGGACGGCTACAAGCACAAGCCGAGGAAGAACGATGACAAGTACCGTTCGAGGCGCGACCACAAGAGCAAGCACAAGAACAAGTACAAGGACGAGCGACGATCGAGGAAGAAGGAGGGCCGAGGCAAGGCCCGAGCGATGGTTGGAGCGAGCGACGTCGACTCCGGTTCCGCGTACTCCACCTCGAGCTCGAGCGGCGGCGACGACGAGGGAGATCGCCGCAAGAACAAGAGGTCGTCCAAGAACCCGAGCGGGGTGGGGCGCTTCGCGAGAGACGGCTGCTCGCACCATGGCGTTGAGCTCCGGCGAGCAAGAAGAGCACACGGAGCGACTCGGACTGCGAGTCCGACGACGAGGTGCGTGATGAACTTCCCTTCTTGCGCCGGGAGAATGAGAGTCTTGGCTCTTTGCTTGATAATCGTGATAACATGCTTAGAGAGGCCAAGAAAATGAGGAAAGAGCTTAGGGCTTCACTCGAGGATGCTAGGACTAGAGTGGCCGAGCTAGAGACACGAGGTGCTTGATAGCAAGCTTGAGATTGATTCGCTTAAGGCTAGCCCTGTTGTTTCTGATGAGAATGATTGTGCTGATTGCTCTATATTCCTTGCTGATCTTGCTTTGTTCAAGGAGAAGCATGCCTCCAAGTGTGAGGAACTAGATGTGCTTAGGGTTGAAGTGGCTGAGCTTAAGTCTAGACCTGCTTTGCTAGGTGCTTGCACTTCTTGCCCTGTTTTGCATGCTAAGATTGATGAGATGCATGCTTACACTAGTTCGCTCGAGGCTAAATTGAAGGAACCCATGCCTACATCTTGCTCTACCTGTGAAATGCATGCATTGAAAAATTTGGAGCTTGCACATTATGTTGATCGTTTGCGGGATGAGAATGATGATTTGAGGAAGTTGATGGGTTGGTTGTCGGTCACGAGCCTCGGTTGAGGATGATGATCGAGGCCTTTAAGAGGCAAGATGGTGAGGGGCTTGGGGCAAACAAGGTTGGTGAGGGAAGTGGGGAGAATATCCGGAGCCACCAAAAACCCACCACAAAAATGATTTCCCACCAAAGCCTAACCATCTAAGGAACCGACTAGACACAACCCCAGCTCCACCCGTGTTTCCTACACCCACAAATGACCTACAAAAGCCTATCAAGTTTGTGAGCACTTCGGGGAAAGTGTTCTTTGGGAAGGAGAGTGAGAAGGCTAGTGGTGAGAAACCGGTGGAGGGTTTGAGTGGAGAGAAACCGAGTGAACGACCACATCCCAAGCCAAAGCCTAAGCTTGTGAGGTTCCATTGTGGCTATTGTGGGAGAGATGGCCATAAGGAGGAGTTTTGCTTCAAGAGGAAGCGAGAGGAGAGAATGGAGAAGGAGTGGGCAAACAAGGACAAGTACCACCCTTCCGATGGTGTACTTGAGCCTCGTATGCGGATGCCCGGGGGCAAGGCGATTGTGAGGACGAGTTCGGGCTTGGGGAGAGAAGAAGGCGGCGGGTGGTGCTGTCTGTCCGAGTCACACCGGTCGGACGGTGTGGGGCACCGGTCGGAGCGGGTGCGGGCACGGACAGACAAGTGTTCGGGTTTCGAGCTCGTACGGGGTGTGAGGGGTGTTTACGGTGGTCGTGGTTCGGTGGTTGGGGGTGGAAAGAGTGCGGGTGGTCGGTTGCTAGGCGTTCTCCTTCTCGTGCTCAATACGGGGATTGGAGGAGTCGTGGCGTTGAGTTGGAGAGGAAGGACGTTCCACGGGCTTTCTTGCGTGGATTTGGTCCTCCTCCGGGCGAGAGAGGGGTGGTTCCCTCGGGGGTGGTTACCGTGGTGGTGTTCGTGGAGGTAGCTTTGGTAGGAGAGATTCTTTGGTTGGTGCTAACCCCACTTTTGAGCAAATGGCTCGGCACCGGTTTTCCTCCTTTGGTACTAACCCCGATCTTTGAGTCGTTTGTTCGCTCACGTGCCTATTTTTGATTTTTCGGGTGGGAGACTTGAAGAACATTTGGTTGATTGACTCCGGTTGTTCGAGGCATATGACCGGAGACGGGGGGTGGTTCTCAAGTCTCGTCCGGTGGTGACGAAGAGGTACATCACTTTTGGGGACAATGGGCGTGGGCGTGTGCTTTCGGAAGGTGAGATAAAAGTGAGTGACAAGATCACTCCGAGGCGTGTTGCTCTTGTTCAATCACCGGGGTACAATTTGCTTTACGTGTCCCGGTTGTTGGATGAGGGCTTTGAGGTGTTGTTTCGGCCAGGTGGTTCTCGGATTGTGGACTCTCGAGGGGACCTTGTTTGTATGGTCGTTCCCGAGGGTCAGGTGTTTCGTGCTGATTTTTCTCAGTCTTCGGGTGTTGAGCGTTGTTTCTTGGCTGGTTCTTCGAGTGAGTTGTGGAAGTGGCATAGGAAGTTGGGTCACTTGAGCTTTGATCTTTTGTCTCGCTTGAGTAAACTCAATTTGGTCCGAGGATTGCCACGGTTGAGGCTTGAGAAAGAGTTGGTTTGTGCTCCGTGTAGGCATGCCAAGATGGTGGCCTCTTCTCACCCGCCTCTCACCGATGTGATGAGCGAGCGTCCATGCGAGCTGCTCCATATGGACCTTGTTGGCCCGGCTCGTGTGCGATGCGGGTGGGAAGTGGTATGTCCTTGTTGTGGTGGACGACTATTCTCGGTATGTGTGGGTGTTCTTTCTCGAGGATAAGGGGGAGACGTTTGGTTTTGTTCGAGATCTAGTCTTGAGGTTGAGGAACGAGAGGCACGGAGATGCCATACGAGCTATCCGCAGTGATAATGGCACGGAATTTAGGAACTCTCGTTTTGAAACCTTTTGTCATGACTTGGGTCTTGAGCACCAGTTTTCGAGTCCGTATACGCCTCCCCAGAATGGTGTTTGGAAAGGAAGAACAGGACCTTGTGCGAGATGGCTCGGACGATGCTTGATGAGCATAGGACTCCGAGGAGGTATTGGGCTGAGGCGGTGAATACCGCGTGCTATGTGTCGAACGGGATATACCTCGAGTGCACAAGAAGAAGACATGCTATGAGTTGATGCATGGTCGCACACCCAAGGTGAGTCACTTCCATGTCTTTGGTTGCAAGTGTTTCATTCGAAGAAAGGCGAGGAAGTTGGATAAGTTTGAGGCTAGGTCTCGTCGATGGCATTTTCTTTGGTTATGCATCTCATTCTAGAGCATATCGTGTGCTCAATCTTGAAACTAACCAAATCGTGGAGACTTGCGAGGTAACCTTCGACGAGACGAGCCACGTAGTCGGCTTGTCTTTGAGTGTGCGAGGTGATGACGAGCTTGGCGAGGAGATCTTTCGGGGAGGAGGAGCATGAACATGGTGACGATGAGGATGGTGGTGCGGTGCCCCCGCTGAACATGTACCCACTACTTCGACTACGATGATAGATGGACCCTCTGCTACATTTACGACGACAAATCAAGAACGAGGAGAAGGCGATGCCGAGGGGGGAGGTAGCTTCGAGGCGAGAACCTCCCGGCGAGTTCAAGTGGATCACCCGGCTTCGAGGATCATCGGCGACATGAATGAACGCACTACACGGTCGAGGGTTCGAAATAATTCCCATTTTGCTCATGCTGCGTTTGTTGCTTCTTTCGAGCCCAAAGACATTGGACACGCACTATCTGATCACAATTGGGTTAACTCGATGCATGAGGAGTTGGAGAACTTTGAGAGGAATCAGGTGTGGGAGTTGGTTGACCCTCCTCCAGGGTGTAAGACGATTGGTACCAAGTGGGTGTGGAAAAACAAAGAGGGAGAGAAGGGTGAGGTTGTAAGGAACAAGTCGAGACTTGTTGCCCAGGGGTTCAGTCAGAAGGAGGGGATCGACTACGAGGAGACCTTTGCTCCCGTAGCCCGTTTGGAGGTGATTAGGATCCTTCTAGCCTTTTACGTGGCTAAAGGGTTCAAGTTGCACCAAATGGATGTGAAGAGTGCTTTTACGAATGGAGTGTTGGAGGAAGAAGTGTATGTGAGGCGACCTCCGGGGTTTGAGAGTGAGAAGTACCCCCACGGGTGTACAAGTTGAGGAAGGCGCCGTATGGGTTGAAGCGGGCGCCTAGAGCTTGGTATGGCGAGGTTGAGGGGGTTCTGTTTGAGAGAGGCTTTGAGATGGGGAAGGTCGATCGGACCTTGTTTTTTTGCCGAGGCGGGCGGGAGATATCCGATTGTGCGGGTGTATGTGGATGATATTGTCTTTGGTGGCTCGTCTAACTCTCTTGTTGCGAGGTTTGCGGATGATATGAGCGGGGAGTTTGAGATGAGCATGATGGGTGAGTTGCGGTTCTTCCTCGGGCTACAAATCAAGCAATCAAAGGAAGGAACATTTGTGCACCGAGGCTAAGTACAACAAGGACATTGTGAGGAAGTTCAAGATGGAGGACTCCAAGGCTATGACGACGCCGATGAGTACGACTACGGCTCTTGATGCGGACGAGGAAGGTGAACACGTGGACCGAGAGGAGTGCCGGAGCATGATCGGGTCACTCCTCTACTTGACGGCGACGAGGCCGGACATACAGTTCTCAGTGTGTCTGTGCGCTCGTTTTCAAGCGTCTCCGAGGACTTCGCATCGGCAAGCGGTGAAGAGAATTTTCGGTACTTGCGTCACACTCCCGACTTCGGCCTTTGGTACTCCGCGTTCTCTTCTTTGGCGCTTCATGGCTTTTCAGACGCGGATTTTGCCGGGTGTCGGTTGGATAGGAAGTCCACTTACGGGACTTGCCGGTTTTGGGTTCTTCTTTGGTGTCTTGGTCTTCCCGCAAGCGGTCGAGTGTTGCTCAATCCACGACCGAGGCCGAGTATGTTGCCGCTTGCTAGTTGTTGCTCTCGGCTCCTTTGGATCACCTACACCATGAGTGACTTTGGTGAGGAGTATACCCATG
Organism: Cenchrus americanus; assembly: GCA_947561735.1. Taxonomy (NCBI): domain Eukaryota; kingdom Viridiplantae; phylum Streptophyta; class Magnoliopsida; order Poales; family Poaceae; genus Cenchrus; species Cenchrus americanus. The sequence continues at coordinate 41,021,523 of OX387242.1, read as the reverse complement.
TCCCACTTCAATGTGATAGCACCGGTGCCATAAGCGTTGCATAGAACCTAGTGCTCCATTCCAAAACCAAGCACATAGAAGTGAGGTATCATTTTCGAGAGACAATGTTGAGAAAGGAAAGATAGCTTTGATCCATGTACCCACACACGATCAACTAGCCGATATTTTCACCAAACCCCTAGATCAAGCAACTTTCACTCGTTTGCGGGGGGAACTTGGTGTGTGTTTGATTTCTTGAGTTGGGTGTGTGAGAGCTTTCTTTTGCCGGTGGTGTCGAGCCCGTTTTGCCTCCCCTCGAGGAGCCGGTTTGTAGCATATGTATAGCTTTCCTTTGTGCATTTCTTGCATTTGGCATGGCATATGTAACATGATGTATAGGCATCCTTGTATCTTAGATTGCATGCATTTTGTATCATATGCATTGGTTAGGAAAAGCTTCTCTCATATACATTGTTCACCATGGAATGAGATATATGTCCTTGTGAGCTTGTTTGGTATGCTACGGTTAGTTTGGCTTAGCTCTTGATGATCTTGATGAATAATCCATGGTTGATAGCTATGCTTTTGAAAAGTGTCACATGTATGCTCTCTCATGTGTAAATGCCTTTACATGCTCTTGACATGTTTTTGTGGCCTTGCTATGCTTAATTTGTGGTTGGATGGCTAGTTTATTGATCATATGGGGCCAAAGGCTCATTTGCCATCATGAATGTTTAGCCCTCTAGATCTATCTTGTGGAGGAGCATAAGTTCCTTTTTGTCGCAAAGACATTTCATGTACCATTTACAAATCTGAAAATGAAATGAAAAACGCTTGGAAATGTGCTCCCATGTCATACATGCTGAATTTAATTTGCTTTGGGTGCTAAACCGTTGCATGATGCCTACCAATGAGAAGTCTCATACATAGAAGTAGGCACATGGCTCGGTGGCTTTGACATGACATGAGGTGCTTGTGGGTGTTTGTGATGGTCTTATGGTTAGAATAGCTGTCCTAGCATGAAGTTTGTGTGGCTTTGCCATTTTGATATGCTTTGATCATGTTTAGGACTTTGCTCATGAGAGGCAAGTTTTTCGCAAAATTGCCAAAATCCATCTTAGCTTCGTCCGGTGGTTGTGAAACTTGGTGATCATGTAGTTGAGATCGATACGAAGCCGTAGAGTACCTAACTTGCTCATTTGGACATGTGTAGCATTCTTTGGTGAATTTTGTATATTTGAGAAGCTCTAGGTTGAAAGTTTTGCATTTTTGGCTTGATTCATGCATTGCCAACAAGGGGGAGAAGTTTGAGCTCGAAATGGCTTGTTGGACGCGTTTAGAAGGTTTTCGAGTGGTTTCGAGCCATTTACGGGCTCTCGTTGTACACCGGTCCGACCGGTGATGAGCACCGGTCCGACCGGTGTGAGTGCTCGGTCCTGTACATATGTTGGGCACCGGTCGACCGGTGGTGATGACCGGTCGACCGGTGTGAGCCGAAGTTCTTTGCGGCCGCCCCGTTTCATGTGGTTTCTTGCATGCATTCGTCCGGGGGAGTTGCATTGGTTCGGGGGGAGTTTGCATGTGTGCGGGGGGAGCTCTTTGAGAGTTTTCGAGCTTTGTTTCGGTGGTTTGTGCTCTTTGCTTGAGCTTTTGCTTTGTCTCGGATGTGTCGAGCCGTTGCCCTTGCCTAAGGGGTCCGAGACTTGTCTTCTTCAAGTGATCTTGCTCTTTGCCTTTGTTTGGCTTTCGATCGCTTGTTGGAGTTTCTTTTTGTTCGTTTCTTTTTCTTTTCTTTTCTCTCTTGTTACTTTCGTGTGGGTGTTGTCAATGCACTCATCAAGGGGGAGATTGAGGACCATGTGTGGTTCGAGGACCGGTGGATGGTCGCTTCCTTGTGTGATGAGTGATTGACAACGTTGTGTGGACTGATTCTTGGCTAAGTATTGCGGGTGCGGGTTGCGGCTTGACTCGTGTTGGTGCGAGGGTGAAGAACAAGCGCGAAAGGTCGTCGTCGGTGAGGCCTCCGGGTGTGGAGAAGACAAGTAGGCTTCGTTCGAGGGACCCGGTGGCCGGCGGGGTCAAGTGCGGGCCGCATGGTGGCATGAACAAGCAAGATGAAGTCGTGGACGGTTTCTTGGTTGAGCCTCAAAACCAAGGTCGAGCCGGGACTACGTGGGAGCCGAGTCATGAGTGGAGATTGGCGGAGGCTACACCGAGTTCGCGGGGTTTCCGGTGGTTCACCGAGAAAACCACCGGGTTCCTTGGTTGATCCACAAAGCCAAGACCGGAGAACCGAAGACGGAGGCTGCAGCGAGGCGCGGACCGGTCGACCGGTGGGTCGACCGGTCGGCCGGTGGGGACCGGTCGACCGGTGAGGAGCACCGGTCGACCGGTGTGCGACGACGCGGTCCGGAATCTTCGAAGCGGAGGACACGCGTCGGGATCGCATGGCTTGCGTCGAGGCTACGCAGGGTGCGGTTGCGGGCATCCGTCCGATGGTGAAGACATCAAGAATTCCAAATCCGCCCTTGAGGGGCTTGTATCCCTAGTTAGTAGAGAGGGGCATTTTAGACATTCGGTTGCCGCCTATATAACCCAAGAGGTGAGAGGATGGCAGCCAACTCTTGGAACCCTAGCTCATTAGTTTTCCTATTTTCCACCTATTTTCTCTAGGTTTTCCTTAGGACTAGCAAGAGAGCTTCACGGAGAGATCTTGTAGAGAGGGATGGATGATCGGGCGGCTTGCTAGACCTTGTACGAATCCTTGTTTCATGTATAGATGATTCGGCGTGATTCCTCAAGGTTTGGATGTGTTTTACCCGGTTGTTTTTGGTGGTGATTTTCGGAGCCCTCTTCTGGTGATTTCTTTGGAGCGTTTTTGGGGCTTTTCTCTTGGTGATTCAGTGGGGGAAATTTGTGGGAACCCTTCGTGGTTCTTTGGGCCGTGATTCCCTACCCAAATCCGTGAGAAAAGTTGCTCGAATTTGGGGTTTCTTGAGTTCTTGGGTTGGAAGTGCTTTCGGCGGGATTTCTCCGATTCCTCCTTTTTGGACGAGATTTGGTGGGATTAAACTTGGCTATGGACTCCTCATGAGGTGTTCCTGATATCCCCAAAGTCTTGTTCAAGTCCGTGGAGCGATTCGGGAGATCGAGATTTGGATTTGGGGGGAGTTGACCCGCGGGTCTTGTTCATCCCGAGTCGCCGGTGCCACACCGGTCGACCGGTGCTCTTGACCGGTCCGACCGGTGCAAGCCCTTGTGGGATTTTGCTTGGGTGAACGTCTTGGTGAGTTCGTTGTTGTCCCGTGGTACCGCTTGTTTCGAGTTTGGGTCCGTTTGGTGGTCGGTTGGCTCGTTTGGTGTCTTGGGGGCTTTCGAGGCCGCCATCGGTCCGACCGGTGTGTCTCACCGGTCCGACCGGTGAAGGGCCACTTAGTGGAAGTTGCTCGGAGTTCACTTGCGGGGACCGGTCCGACCGTGTCTTGCTCACCGGTCCGACCGGTGTGGGTCCGTAGACTCGAGGTTTGGTTTTTTCCGCTGCGTTTCTCGGGTCGGAAGGTTGCGTGTTGGTTCCTAGGTCCAGTGGCACTTCAGTGGCTACGTGGGCTTGACCAACCTTGGTAGTGAGTCGGAGACGTGTGTTGGAAGCCGCGTTCGTCTTGTTGGAGTTTTCATCTCCTTCGAGAAGAATTTTTATCGACTCCCATTCACTCCCCCCCTCTCCGGTTCGCCGTATCGGTCCTTCGAGCCGAGGACGAAAAAAATAGGGCGGTGTGCAAAAAACCGGACCGGCCCGACCCCCGAGGGGGGGTGGGCCGGCCGGCCCGGCGGACCGGCCCGGGCATGGCCCGACGCCCGATGACCCCGAATTTCGCACGAATTGCTCCTTTTTGACTTCCTTGTTTGGTCGGAAAATTTTAAGGGAAGTGTAAAAAAGGAAAATAAGGTTCCCGGGGCTTTTCTCTCGGGACTATATAATTGGCCGAATTGGGAGCTCGAGAATCAAACCTTTCAAGCAATGTGTTGCACCCTTGTAGCAGCCATTGAGCCTCCAAAAAGCTTAGAGTTGAAGGTAGAAGCCAAGAAGCCATCGATGGAGGAGGCGATGCGATGCGAGGCCAAGCTACCCGTCAAGAGGACCGCACGTATCCGTTGCGGAGGACGTGTCCCGACCGGAGCTCTTGCATCTCGCAACCCCGTCAAAGGAGAGAAGGTCCCTACACCCGTTCGAAGGTCGGCACGCCTCCAAGGCATCAAGCGCAAAGATTACAAGGAGGTGTCGCCGGAGCCTAAGGATTATGGGGATAGCGACTACTCCGACGATCGTAGCCCGAGCTCGTGGGCGGCCGCCGGTAGAGACGATGACGATTGGGGCGAGCGGCCCTATGAAAGGACTCCCGAGGGCCCCAATGGCGACGGCAACGGCGGTGGCGAAGGCGACAACAATGGAGGTGGCGACGACGGTGGTGACAACGGTGGAGATTATGGCGACGATGACCCCTTCGGATTGCATCCGGTGTCTTTCGTCGAGTTTGCGCGTCAATCCATCGCAGCTCTCTACGCGTCGGCCGACGAATGTCTTCAAACCATGGAAGCGATGAAGCGGCGTATGGAGGACTTGGAGCGCGTAGTTGAAGATGACTACAAGTTCCTTAACCGCAACGTGCGCAAGCTTTTCGGCATGGTTGGAAACATGAGAGGCAAGTGGTGCAAAGCTTGCTCGAAGTACCATTAGATCCGGTTTTCCCCTTAGGATTTTTGTAAGATACGATGAGGACGTCGTATGTTTTAAGTGTGGGGGAGAGCTAGCTCGCTAGCCTTAGCTTTTGAACTTCAAGTTTAGGTTCGGTTTAATCTTCGTGTGAGAGTCTTAGTGTTTTAATGAGTCTTTAGTTTTTGAGTCTCGTTTTTAAAATTTTTGCAAGTGTCTTAAATTAGTGTTGAGTCAAGAAAACCAAATAAAAAGAGTCTTTACATATATCTTTGTGTTTTATGTATTGTTTATTTTTATTTACTTGTTTGTTTAATCTTCGATTCTTGATATATGAACACAAGTATGTGGTTTGAAAGACGTTTACCGTGGTGCTTAGTGGAATCGCTACTACTTAAAGTACCCATACCGCACTTCGATCTTGAGCTTCACATGCTAGTTGTGCTATTTTCGATGCTAAAAATTGGAGGATTTCAGTTCTGAAAATTATTTTAAAACCCTTGTAATAAAGGTTAGCAAAACCTCTTTTTCCAAGTTGAGAGTAAGAAAAAAATTCCTATCCAAAGCCAAGTTTATTTTTTTTCGCTCCACCATAAGCGTAATTAGCACGATGAGTTAGGCTAGGACCCTTCTCTCTTGGTGAGTTTTAATTTCAAGCAATGATCATGTCCTTGTGCTTATCTTTTGTTGCTAGCCTCGTCATATGTTCAGTTCATGACTTTCACAACGAAAGTCATGAATACCCGGATTCCATACCCAACCCTATACATCTCTTTTGTACATCGTATTCCTTGAACACAACCTATTTTCAAAGTTTCGTCTCATCTCTAGCATGATTAATTTAAAAAATTCAGATTGTATGCATGCGAGAAAAGGGAGAATTGAAAGCTTTGAAAAGTTGTCAAGAGAGAGAAAAATAAAGAGAAAAAGTATGTGTATGGAAAAGAAAGAAAGAAAGAAAGAAAGAAAAATCATATGTGAATGAAAGAAGAAAAAGAAAAAAAAAGGGAGAGAAAGATGAGTTAGCAATGAAGATATGAGAGGGATGGATCAAGTGAAAGAAAAGAAAAAAAATAAAGTGTAAGGAAGGATGTCACGTTGATTGTGAGGCGAAACTTTTACTCTATTTCCAACCATGTGCAATCCGACAACGAGGACATCATTGGTGCCTTGAAGTCACAATTTTCTTTTGCCCTTGCACATGTCCACCATTCTAAATCTTCTCATCCTTGATATCCCTACATATGGTTAATTCTCATGATCATTGGCTTTGAAAGGTAGACAACCATTAGAGGAAGTTCTTAGTTTGACAATACTTGTGTTGATTGCGCTAGCCCTACCTATAGCTCCACTTTTACATGATATATGAGAGATTAATGGGAGGTGAGAGTTTTATAAAATTTGGTTAGGATAGACACTTCATATGAGTGACTTGAGAGAGCTTGGAGAAAGGTTTTTGTCTAATACTTGTTGCAGGGATTTTTGTTTTGAAAACCATAAAAACCCTCCGATGGAAGCAAAGGAGTAAGCATGGCTGAAATTGAAGACTTCAAGTGAAAGGTTTGAGTTGTGGGGTAAATCTTGACGTGGTAAAAATTCTAAACGCCCATGTTTATGTTTGATTATCATTACTTTGTGTTTATGTATTAAAGATGAAGGGATTGACTAACTTGTGAAGAAGGATAAGTGGTACACGATTACACTCCTTGGACGAAGTTCTTTTATGAGTACTTGCTCGAGGACGAGCAAGAGCTAAGTGTGGGGGAGATGTTGACGGTGTATTTTGGTGCACCTAGCATGTTCATTACACTTTGGTTTGGATTTGATTATGGAACTAACCCGCCACTAGGCACACTAATCATATAACAAGTTCATCTTTGTGCATGCATTTGGAAGTGTTGTGTTTATGTAGGAAAACATGGACATAAAGGACGGATTCACAATAAGTTCAAAGGAGCATTCATGGAGTCTTGTTCGTGTTCATGAGCTCGCTGAAATTACTTCCAATGGTGGTGAGGACCGAAGTGCTATGAGGAACACCCCGGGATTGAAGCGTAAAAGATCAAACTTCATGCAAAGAGAGCCTCCATCTTGATCGTGAGGATAACGGCGTCAAAATCATGCAAGTGGAGGGGGCAAAGTAGATAAGTGCACGAGGACCCACGGAGCAAAAAGGGCGACCGAACCGGGCCGAAACCGGGCTGGGCCGGCCGGCCCGGGCGGCCGGCCCGGCCCACTTCGGGCACCGGTTCGGTCCCGTCTTCCTTGCCCTCGAAGGATCTTCGACCCTAAAACCCCCGACGAGCCGCCAACACGGAGAGGAGGAGTTATTCGCACCGAAGGCCATCCACAAGCTAGAGAGAGAGGAGGAGGATCTCGGTGGGAGATCAACCACCTCGAAGGAAGCACCCTCTCGTGGAGAAGGAGGAAGACACCGGCGGAAGGGAAACCATGATCAACGGTGCTATGATCGGCACCTTGATGGGGTAATCTTCTCATTCGTCCATGGGTTGTAATCGATCTTGAGATGTAATCGCACTTTGTCGGATTATCTATCTATCATCTTGTGTTGAATATACTTTAATGCTTAAGGCTTGCAACCGTGCCGTAGAGGGAGTACGATCTCCAATGCTTCCTTGGATCCATTCAATACACCGTGGCCATCAAAGGTCTAGTCATGAATACCTTCGCGTAGTGACGGTACGAGAGGAGGGAAGGGGCGAAACCGTGGTCACAACCCGGTAGATTAGATTGGTTTTCATGTCTTTAAGCGATTGCATGCTCTAGTATCATAGACCCGTGGGCGAGTGTCTTCTACCTTGATCGTTTATCATTCTCTCTAGTGTAGTTTAGTGTTTTCTAGTATAATAGTAGTTAAGGTTTTAGTAGCTAGTGTGTCGTTGTTGATCGAACGCTTGTAATCCCCTTGCTCCGCGGATTGACAAGAACCTTGGGAATCCCGTGGTGAAAAAGGTGTGGGGTCCGTACGCTTGCGGATCGTAGAGGGATACGTCTTTTATCCGTCAACGGAGGGCATATTTGTTGGTTATGCATCTAACTCCAAAGCATATAGAGTATTCAATAACTCTACTAGAGTGATTGAAGAAACATGTGATGTTGAGTTTGATGAATCTAATGGCTCCCAAGGAGATGGATTTTGTTGTGATGATGTAGGAAAAGAACCTCTTCGAGAAGCAATGAAGAAGATGGCCATTGGTGACATCAAGCCAAGGGAGGATGATGACCCTCACTCCATTCTTGAAGACTCATCCTCCGATGATGATAATGATAATGATCCACCAAGGCATCCACCTACATCACCCACAAGACAAGATAGTCCATCTTTCTCACAAGAACCACCTCCTATCTCACAAGACACACAAGATCATGTAGAGGACATGGGCGAAGTACAATCTCATGATGATCCCACCTCTATAATGTTTGGAAGACGCACAAGGACTTCAACAAATCATCCAATTGATCTTGTGTTGGGTGATCCCCAAGGGGGTACAAGGACTCGTCGCAAGCAATATGCCTCATTTAGCAAACATCATGCTTTTGTCTCTTTTGTAGAACCCACAACTATAGATGAAGCTCTTGGGGAAGTGGATTGGATCTTGGCTATGCAAGATGAGCTCAACAACTTCACAAGAAATCAAGTGTGGGAGTTGGTCGAGCGCCCCAAGAACAAGAATGTGATTGGCACCAAGTGGGTCTACCGGAACAAGCAAGATGAACATGGCATTGTGGTGAAGAACAAGGCAAGACTTGTCGCCAAAGGGTACTCTCAAGTAGAAGGCTTGGACTATGGAGAGACCTTCGCTCCGGTGGCACGCCTTGAAGCTATTCCTTGCATATGCATCTAGTCATAAAATGAAATTATTTCAAATGGATGTAAAGAGTGCTTTCTTGAATGGCTTCATCAATGAAGAAGTCTATGTGGAGCAACCTCCCGGTTTTGAAGATATTACATATCCTAACCATGTCTATAGGTTGCACAAGGCATTGTATGGACTCAAGCAAGCTCCTAGAGCATGGTATGAGAGGCTCCGGGATTTTCTCATTGAAGCGGGATTCAAGATTGGTAGAGTGGACAACACTCTATTCACAAAGATAATCAACAAAGAACTCTTCATTTGTCAAATTTATGTTGATGATATTATCTTTGGCTCTACTAATCTTAAAGTGTGCAAGGATTTTAGTGAACTCATGACTAAGGAATTCGAGATGTCAATGATCGGAGAGCTTAACTTCTTTCTTGGGTTTCAAATCAAGCAATTGAAGGAAGGGACTTTCATCCAACAAGAAAAGTACACCAATGATATTCTCAAGAAGTTCAAGATGGATGATTGTAAGCCGATCAAGACTCCAATGCCCACTAATGGACATCTCGACCTAGATGAGGGAGGTAAATCGGTTGACCAAAAGCTTTAACGTTCCATGATCAGTTCTCTTCTATATCTTACCGCATCTAGGTCCGATATCATGTTTAGTGTTTGTATGTGTGCTCGGTTTCAAGCCAACCCTAAAGAATCTCACCTAAGTGCTTTAAAAAGGATCCTTAGATATTTAAAATACACACCTAGCATTGGCTTGTGGTACCCCCATGGTGCTTGTTTTGAGCTCTTGGGTTATTCGGATTCGGACTTTGCCGGATGTCGAGTAGACCGTAAGAGTACTTCGGGTGGGTGCCATTTGCTAGGTCGCTCTTTGGTTGCTTGGTCCTCTAAGAAGCAAAACTCCGTGGCCTTGTCCACCGCGGAGGCGGAATACATTTCCGCGGAGGCTTGTTGTGCTCAAATCCTCTATATGAAGCAAAGCCTCTTGGATTATGGTGTGGTTCTAGATAGGGTTCCCCTCCTTTGTGACAATGAGAGTGCCGTAAAAATTGCTAACAACCCGGTTCAACACTCTCGCACCAAGCACATTGATATCCGTCATCACTTCTTGCGAGGCCACGTTGCAAAAGGGATATTGTCCTTTGTGGTGTTCGCTCCGAGGAGCAATTGGCGGATATATTCACCAAGCCTCTTGATGAAAACACCTTTTGTAGGCTTCAGAGTGAATTAAATGTGCTTGATGCGTCCAACATCATGTAATGCTTGTCATATAGTTCGCATTTGCATATGTACATGATTAGGGGCTTGTCTAACATTGATGAGATAGTGATGGGCATGGGTTTTGCTTGAGCCGGTGGTTCTCTTGTTTCGCTCAAGGCATGAAAAATGGCTCATCATGAATAAGCTCATCAAGGGTTCACACTTGGCAAGATAGTTTACCTTCTTGCTTTGCATTTATGCTTGTCATGTAGATGCACTCATGTTTATCTTCATGCATTTGTCCTTGCATAGCATTGCGTGAGAGAAGTCACAAAGGAAACTCACACTATGAGAAAGTTGCTTAGCGTTCAATGCAAATCAACAACTCTTAAGGTGTGATGAGACAAATGTTTGTGCTTAATGCCTATTGAATTAAGTCCTAACGAGCTTATGGTGTCAATCTCTAAGTTCAAAGGCAATTAACTCATGCATTCCCTTTTTGGAGCTCCCTCCCTCCTTTGGTTCTTATTTTGCCTATTTTTACCTATGATTTATCCCTTTTTAGGGAGCTAATTGTGTACTATAAGTATTTTGTAAAGGAGTGCTTGAGGGGCGAGGTTGTCAGGATTGATCCAAAGATGTGCTTGTGTTGGCTTGTGTGTGACATTCGACGGATCAAAAATGAGAAATAGTTCAACAAAATCGAATTTTCACCGTCGGATGAACCGACGCCCTGTAGGTTCCGGCGTCGGAACATCCGGTGATGGGCTCTGGGCGCTCAGTTGCTTACTGTTAGCAAATTTCGCATCGTCGGATGAACCGACGCTTCGCATCTTCTGACCATCGGTTCATTCGGTACTGAAGAAATTTGCCCTTCTTCCCAGACTCGCGCGCAATTGCTCCGACGCTTTATAAAAATAGGCCGTCGGACCATCCGATGCCTTGTTTCACACGGGAGCTCAGTTGCACTGACGGTTCGACCGATGCTCGTATTTTTGCACCGTCGGTTCATCCGACGCTATACAAAAGGGTGGGTCCCACCCGTCATAACGGTTCGGCGCCGTCTTCTTCGTTCTAACCCTAAATCATCCCGCCGCCCGCGCCCGAGCCCAATTCGTCCCGCCGCCGCCGTCTAGTTCACCTCCGGCGACCTCCCCGCATCGCGCGTGCCCCGTGCCTCCTCCACGGCACCTCGGTGCCCGCCGTCGGCCGCCGCGCCTATCCACCGCGCCAAATCTCGCGCGCCGCCGCCGCCGCACCCAGCTAGGGTTTGTGCCGCGCCACCGTTTCCGACCATCTGCCGCCGCGGGATCTCACCGGCGAGCACCTAGGGCGAGCGCTAGGCCCTTTTCCTCTACCACAGCAAGCATCTCATCGTTCCTCTGCGCTGTGGTGAGAATTTCACCATTCCCCTCCTCACCTGCACTGTTCTAGGGCATTTTTGCACCTGTTTGCACTGTTCCATATACAATAAGGGTTGAATTGGTGCTAATTCATGCTCTAGATAGCATTGTGGTCATGAGTAATCATTGAACTAACTTTTTGTGTCCACAATTCATGCAATTCTTCCATATCTTTCATTGTCTAGAGCATCTAGGGCTTAATCTCTCTCAATTATCCACACTCATTTGCACATCCTGTCCACCTAAGGATCAACTAGCCTTTCATCTTTTTTATGGCAGCTAACTTCTCCTAGAATTTTCAGAATTAGGCTCATATCTGCTCATATGCTATACTTCAGGACCCTTACCTCTAGTTACTTATCTCGTTTATTCGTCTCTATCCATTCTATAATCATCTACCATTTTCTCTCACAGATGGCAGGAGATAAGCGGAAGGGTAAGGCGGTTGCTGAGCCGAAGAAGAAGAAGACCAGGCAGCAGAAGGAGTGGGAGAGAGTGCTCGCAGTACCAGACACACAGGGGCATCCTCAGAGGGGCATTCGTATTTCAGAGGGCACACAGAGTCAGGGGGAGCAGCCCCGGGGTGAGCGGCGGCGGCGGCGGGCGAGCGACGGACTCGGCGGCGGCGGCGGCGGCGGCCACGTCGGTCGGGCGGAGGGCACCGGACCACGGAGCGGTCGGGAGACACCACCCTCACTGGCCAGGTCCGGACCTCGGACACGCGGTGGTCACACACAGCCACAGCCGACACCGCGACAGAGGAGAGCTGCAGCAGAGGAGCTCACAGAGAGAAAGCAGCAGGCTCTCGACCCCCAGCTCCCCAGAGATCCACGAGGAGAGGCTTTCGGAGTTTATCTCTGTGACCTCCATCACTTGCCGGCGCCGAAGATCCGGCGGTTGAGGAGCGTGCCAAAGGACCAGTGGTTCCCCAGGGCCAGAGAGGAGTGTGACCCCCGGTTCTGGACGATTCTCCAGGAGAGCTTCTACGCCTCCTACACTCACAGAGGGTCTCGGCTCGGCCCGGCACCGTATGCTACGGTTCACGGCTTTGAGGGCGGCTGCGGCACCGGAGAGGCGATACTCCCCTTCTTCGACTACCGGTGGGGGCGGTGGACTTAGTGACTCGAGAGGTCACGTTACGTCCCCGACCGGGTGAGAGTTTTCTACGCCCTTGTCTACGTTGACGGCGACCGGGTCGCCATCAGGTTTATGTTCATGGGTCAGCAGCAGCGGCTTACTCGAGAGGGGATAGCAGAGCTACTTCAGGTGGATCTCCACGACGAATCTATCCACTACCTGGCGTACCCCGATGTCGAGCCTCCTCGTCGTGCACACTCACCAGTTCTACCCTCCGACGAGGAGATCAGCTTTTTGTTCGCGGCCTTTGTTCCTCCCCGGCACACCCGGGACACCGTTGTCCGATCCGTGAGGCGTACGTCGTTCACTACGCTCTCGGGGAGGTACGTGCTATATAGGATGGGGGAACGCGAGAGTCTTTGACGGGGGGTGCGGCGGTGGCTCATGATGTACGTGATGGCGAAGCGCCCCTTTGACCTCGTGCATATCATGCTAGCTGAGATCGAGGATGCTATTATGGATGGCATGGGGATGACACGACAGCAGCCCTTCGCTCACTGGATCAGTTGGCTGTTGTCCCGGCTCGAGGCTCAGAGGTACGTTGGGATGCTTGAGGCATCGAAGTTCGTGTTCCCGACCTACCGGCCTCCGATGCCAGGTGACAGGAGGAGAGGCCCGAGAGGCATGAGGAGAGCCGAGGAGACACTTCAGGCTCGGGCAGCAGCAGAGGCAGCTATGGACGAGGCAGCACGACAGGATGCCACCCTTGCTGCAGCCGAGGCACCTCTCCGCGATGGTCGCCCGCGACGACGAGTCCTCCAGTGACGACGAGGACTTCACACCTGCTGCAGAGACAGCCAGTTTTCAGAGTCCGTCGGTCCCACAACGATGAGGCAGGAGGCTCCACTTTGCTAGGCCAGAGAGAGGTTGAGTCACCAGTTCCCACAATCACAGCCGCTCAGGTGACCCAGCCAGACCACATCACTTCACTGCTCTCGGCTATGGCTGCTCAGACTCAGGCGACCCTCCGGGTACGGCGGCGGATGCGGGCTCGGTTCCGGCGGTACCGAAGTCGCGAGCGGGTGATCCTCGAGGGGATCCGACAGCAGCAGGAGGCTCAGAGGCAGCAGATGCTACAGCACCAGATGTTGACTCCGCAGATGTTCACGTTCATGTCTGGTTGCCTTGGTTAGCTCTTACAGCAGTCAGGACTTCAGCCACCTCAGCCACCTACCACTGCCGACCTTCAGGCTAACCCGATAGCTCCTCTTCCTCCAGCAGGCGGGTTCGTGAACGTTCCCCTGGCGACTTTCCCACAGTCACCACTACTTCAGACAGGGGCGTTCGCGGTACCTCAGACGACGACACCACAGGCTGCGGTCACTTCCTCCTTCCTGGCTCAGCTACAGATGACCACGCCTACGTCGTCACAGCTGGTGTCTCCGCTTACCACAGGAGCACTCGTCTTCGAGACACCAGCTCGCACCAGTCTGCCCAGCCCACCGGCGTCTACACCACTTCCGACGTTCACTACGCCGAGGACAGAGGGTTTGAGACAAGAGGACCACTACCATCGAGCGATCACGGAGCAGATCTCAGCAGCACTTGCCTCCGACACCGTTCCTCCTACTCCCGAGGCTACTACAGCTCCTGCGTCCACTCCGACTCCGACTTCAGGCATCGGGACGACTACAGCTCCACCAACACGACCTCCTCCGGCTCCAGGCTCTACTTCTCCGGCTTGGTCTCTTCTCAGCGAGGAGGACGACGACGACAACGCTTCCGGCTTCTCTGTGCGACCTTCGGGAGTCGTCTCCACTTCGCCGCCGGATCCTTCCTTTCCACCTCAGGCTTAGTCTCCTTTTTGGTGCTTGTTGCTAAAGGGGGAGATAGATAGGGGGAGTAGAGATAGGGGGAGTTAGGGGAGAGTGCAGGTTTTGGAGTTTTTGTAGCCTCTCTCGCTTTTGTGGAGTTTCACGATGAGACATGTATTTCGATCTTGTGTATGTCGATGGTTTACATGTCTACTCATGCTTGTGTGTTTACTTAATGCATGTGTGTTTACCGCTTATTCTATTTCATGCATTAGAAGTAGAGTTTATATGCTTTAAATTCAAATTTTCGTATATCTCTACTCGTGTTGTCATCTATCACCAAAAAGGGGGAGATTGTGGCGATCTAGGCCCTTTCGCACCTTTGGTAAGGGTGTGTTTCGGTGATAAATGACAACCATATGCTTGTGACTAACCTTTGTTTTGAAGCGGATTTCTAATTGGGTTATTGTCACGAGTATTGAATGGAATGAGACCCCTCAATTTGAATTAATGGGCTCAATTTGGTCGAAGACTGCAAGGCTAAGGACTTTGTTAGTTCCAAGTGTCGCAAAGGAGATGAAGGACACTTGGATTACTAGTTTGTAGTTTCGACCGTACTATTAAGAGGGGTTCGCACACTAGTAGCTTGACCATGCACTCGAAAGCCATAATTTATTGCACACTCATATTCCTTGGATCCTATCTAACTCAGAGGGTTCATGGAAGCAAGGTTGAAGCAAAAGAATCGACGGAAAACTCAAAGGCGCTGAATTGGATGAGTTGAAATCAACTTCATAGCGTCGGATGATCTGACGCCAAACATTTAACACGCGTCGGATGAGTTCTGCAGCCAACTGGTTCTAAACGGACCGTCGGATGGACCGACGGTACAGGCATCGGTTCATCCGACGCCTTAGGGTTTGGCTACAGTTCTGGTCAAGGGTCTGGGCTCAAGCATCGGACGATCCGACGCCTTGACCATCGGTTCATCCGACGGTTGCATTTAAATTCAACAGAGACGCGCCAAGACTTCTGCTTCAGCACCGGATGATCCGACGCTTGGATGGTGTTCACAGCGGTTCATCTGACGGTTTGTTTCAAATCATACAGTATCGCCCCGAGTGGGGTGCCTTCAGTGCTGGATGATCCGACGGTGCGTCGGTGTATAGCGTCGGTGTATTGTCTGGGTTTCAAGGTTCAACGGCTATATTGGGCGCTGTGAGTGACCGGATGATCCGACGCTTAGCAGGGGTGCACCATCGGTTCATCCGACGGTACAACTTTTTCAGGGGACTTTTCCAACGGCTAGCCACCTTTGCTAGGCCTATATATAAGCCCCTGCCTCTCTAGAGCTGCCTTTGCCACTCTGAAGATCTACTGCAGCCTGGGAGAGAAGGAGAGTGTCTTCTTGCCTATTGGGATTTCTCTTCCTCTTCATTGAGGTGTTCTTTCTTAGTGAGCAAGAGTTTCAAGGTGCATCTATGGCTTAGCTGAGTGCTCAGGTCAAGTGAAGGTTTGTTGGCTTGTTACTCTTAGAGTTTGACGGCTCCTAGACGGTCTAGGTGACTTGGGGGTTCTTGGTGAGCTCTTGGAGATTGTGGGAGCCTCAAGACAAGCTTGGTGTACACGGTTCGAGACCCACCGTTCCTGAGATGGAGAACAGGTACTCTTAGTGAGCACTTGTGTCTTAGTGACTCAAGGGGGAGCGATACTCTAAGTGAGTGCTCCAACGTGGACTAGGGGGAAGCCTCAACTTCTCGATACCACGGGAAAAAATCTGATCGCCTCTTGTCCATCTTGTTTACTTCTAGCACTTACTTTCAGCATTTCAATTCAGCTCTCAAGTTTCTTTGTCTTTGTTCTAGCTTGTTTCGCTTGTGTGCTTCATATCTTGCCTAGGTTGTCATATTGCCTCCTAGTGTGATATTTGTTAAGGAAACTTGTATTAGTGTGCTCTAGAAGTAGGGAAGAACCTTTTTAGAATGGGCAACACAAGTTGATAGGTTAAGGATTTCGTTTTTTTATTAGAGCTTGAAAACAAGTCCCATATTCAACCCCCCCCCCTTCTATGTGACTAGATCCTACACCATGGTTCTTCCATAGATTAGATGCAAAAACCCTTTTCAAGATCAAAATGTTTTCCACTTATTAGATTGGATCTTGTGTTACACATTGTTCCACTGATTCGATACCTTGGGTTCACACTTCAGGGAAGAAGGGCCCCTTGACTACGACGGAGGACTTGTCCGCTTGCAAGTCCAAACGAAGTTTGATACACATATAGACCGTCAACAAGCCCCTTTTTCTGGCGCCGTTGCCGGGGAACAAGTAATCATGATTCAATATAGTATTACGTTTGTGAATATTTTCAGTTATTCTCTTCATTTTTCTTTTGCATCTCTTGATTTCGACCATCCTTGAAAAAAAATCAATCTAATCTAGAGTTTTGCTAAACCCTAGTTTTCTTTTAGTTCCTTTTTTTATTTTTTTCTAACCTTAACCGGAGATGGACAACTACATCTCTAACAAAAAAAGATATATTTTGTGGATGATCTGGAAAAAAGATTCAGGAAAAGGTGACGTGCAACACAAGATCTAAAAGCGAAGGCCGAACATCGTCAAAATCTCCAAGAGAAACTCCACCTCCAAAATCGAGAGGAGATCAACCTCATCACCCCTCATCCTAGGGAGATCGTTCCTCAAGACCATCGGAACAATTGACGTCTGCAAGGGGGAGGTCATGTTCGACATCGATGGTGTGAGGAGTGCATTCAAGTCAACCATGATTCGAGGCATGTAACACGATTCATGTTAAATACATTCCACCTCATCGTCGAATCGAAAGGAAGGAGTCAAGGGAGAATGAATCGAAGAAGACACAAAAGTTGTTGCATCCATCAAGACCAAGAATCAACGCCCGCCAGTGGAGACCAAAAAGATTACTAAGCCGAAGAATAAACCTACACCGAAGCCAAGGTTGGTGTAGAAGTGGGGTCCCCAAGATTGCAACACCCACAAAGAGCATTGATCTGAAGTGAAGAAGAGAAGAAGTCTAGCTATAGACTATAAACAAAGCGCTTGCGGGAGGCAACCCGTTCGAGTCAAGAATAAGCTACCGGGAGGACAACCCGATGAAGAGTCAAGCTACCGGGAGGGCAACCCGAAGAATTTTTTTAAAAAAATTAAGTAAGTTGGTCTTAGAATTTGCTATGCATTACATATTGCAAATTCCTATGTGGTTGAATATTTTTTGGAGACATTATAATTGCTTGGTCGTTTTATTTGAATTTATAGATCATAAACCGATGACTTGAGCCATACCAAGTTTTGTTTGCTTATTTTTTAGAAACTAGTATAAAAAATTCAGAACCTACCCCAACCTTTCATCCTCTCCATGGTGTTAAGGTTGTCTTGCTTTACATGATAAAACACACGAGTGGAGCCTCGCTATGTTTCTTAATGTTTTTAATCTTTGACACATGGTCGGACTTGTGTGAGCCCAGAAAACTTGATTTTTGGTTTCATTCAACTTGACATCCATTAGTTTCTCTGTAAAACCCCGGATTTTCATAGAAAACCCGAATCCCTGTACCATCGCGATAGTCCCTGGATCAGTGGCTATCGCGTACAGAACGTCTCACAGATAGATACACAAAGTCATACATCGCATCACATAAAGTTAATAGTACATGAATTTATTACAAGTCCATTATGGAGTACATCAATACAAGCCTCTTGGCTGAATCAGAGTGAAAATTCTACGCAACGGTAGCTATCTTCTCAGAAGGGTCTCTATCTTTATTCTTCCCGCCACAGGCAAACTCGAGCGAAGCGACGTATCCCTCAGTCGTACCATCCGTCAGCGTTGCAGTCGAACTCGGACTCGTACCCTGCACACCCAACGTCTATCCCCAAGGAGTGGGATAGGTCCACGTCACCAACTGTATGCAGCTTTAAGTGGCCTAACATCTAAAGGGAAAAGAGAGTAGACAAGGAAGCAGCTTTGGTTTCCTAAGCAACAGCAGCAGAGTATAAACAAGGTATCTCCATCAACAATCCCAAAACCCAAGTCTCTCAACACAGCTCGGAATCGCCTGGTCACCCAGGGGATCCCGTCTCCATCTCCTACTCCTGTCTAGGGTCGATGCGAGAACTTCCTCTCCTCGCACCTCAATGATTACAACCGGATCGACGAGGTAGATGGAGCCTCTCTCCTCTAGCCGGCTGCAACCACGGCTCACCACACACTCTCCTATAGGGGGAAGGTAGAAATCCCAAAACATGAGGATCAAGTAAGTCTTCTAGGCAGTGTCCATGACCGAGGACGCGGCTATAGCTATAGATCGAACAACTCTGCAAAGTGTGTACACCTGTACCCATCCTGGAATGGTACCCGGCCGGTGTACGGCCGACCGGGCCCATCCTACCGGCGAACTCTCGGTAGTTACGGTCCCATCCTGCATCCGGCCCTCAAAGCTGCCCCCCCCCTCGGAAGGGACGGCACCGGGCTCGTGAAATGCCCCCGTGTGGCCACACGGGGGTCGCTCTGAGAGGGTGGTCTCACCTCCACCGCTCCCCCCACGATACCCCGCTATCCATCCTAAGCAGGTATGGTTCCGCACTTGCCGAGCTCAACACGGCCCTATCCCCACTCTCGGCGGGGTGGTGTGTATGATGTCCTATAAACAAGTTGATCCACTCGGTTTCAGACCGGGGCGAGCTCATGTCCTCCAAGCGCACGTAAAACCCCAACACCTAGGCTCCGAAAACCATAACAGGAGGGATGCACTGAGGAGTGCACCCCTATCCCCGATCCCAGAACGGTTGTTTCGAGCTCACCCCCGCCAAAGTACGCAAAACGCCTTCTCCTGCCGGTTTTTACCCCACACACACCAAGAACCTCTATTCCCATCCCAACACATGCATCGCGAAGCTCGGCGTATATACACGCTCACATAAACATATATATAGTAGTAGTAGGACAATCAAGGACAGGGTAAACAAAGAGGCAGTGCAAAGTTCATCAACATGCATATATAAAGTAAAGCACTAGCAATACTACTCAGCAATGCCTAATGGGTATTTCAGAATCAGTCGGGCGTGAACCTGGGGTCGGGTAGTCCTCCGCTGCGAAGTCGTCGGCGTAGTCGTACTCCTGGCTCAGCTCTCCGGCTCCTGCTGCTCCTAATAGCGCGAAAGGAAAAATAAATAGCGGTCCTAATGCAATTTAAATCCAAATAAGAGCATTTAAGAACCAAAAGAGATCTAACACCAACCCAACCCGGAGTTTAAGATTTTAGAAATTTTCTGGAAAAGGTTTTACAATTTTTGGAGTAAAAATGGATTTTCTAGGATTTTCCAAAGGAAGAAATGATTTTCTGGAAATAAAATACGTTTTCCCCCAAAATACCCTGGCCACACCGGATCCTCCGGATCCGGATCGGCTGCGGCCCCTCGTGCGGCCGGGCGGCCATTGGCCCCCGCACGGGATCCCGCGATGGACGGTGCGGGCGGGTCGGAGTGGGCCGGTGTGTGGCACCGGGAGAAGAGTGGCGGGCCGCACGGATCCGAGCGGATCGGTTGCGGTCACTCCCGCGTGTGGCCACACATGCACGGAGCGACCCCCCTCGCTCGAAGGCGGCCCCAAGGTGTTCGACAGAAAGCTCCTAAGGGTGACGGCGGCGGGTCGCGACCTTGCCGGCAGCGAGGTCCCACTGCGCCGTCTGGTCTCCCCACGATAGTCTCACGGACTCCCCTAGGGTTGCTGGCTCGAAAGGTTAAGCACCAAGGGTGACGGCGGTCGCGGCGTGGTCGGCGCCGGCGCGGGCGCGGCGACGACGACGCGGCGGTGGTGTTGGCGCGGGTACCCCTTTCGGGTGGGGGCGCCGACGTGTGCGCGAGGGCGGCGGGGTGCACGTGCGCGGAAAGGTGATCGACACGGGCTTGGCCGGCACGGGTGGACACGGACGGCGCGGCGGCGTTGGGGCGGCGCCATGGGTGGTGGCGGACACGGCGGCCGCGGGCGGGCTCAAACGCGCGTGGAAACGGCGGCCGGTGACGTAACGCGCACTCGCCGGTCAAGAGGGCGGCGCTTGCTCCTCGCGTCCGCGTGCGCGGGGCAACCCGCCACGGCGAAGCCATGGTGGCGCGGGCGACGGGGGAGTGCGAGCGGAGGTCCGGCGCAAGGGAAGGGGCCAAAGGCCCGGCCCAGCCTCCGGGGTTACGGTGCGCGAGTGCTGGGGTGCACGCCGGCGCGAGGGCGTCGCGGCCCGCACGGGCGTGCGCGAGCGCGAACGCGACGCGAACGCGACGCGAACGCGAGCGCGGCCGTGACGCGAACGCGCCGGCACGGCGCGACGGCGACCAAGACGGGGTGGCTTCCTACGGCTAGAGGGGCTAGGCTAGGCAGACGGTGCGTGCGCGTTGGTGAAGGCGGCGGCACCTGCAAGAAAACACGTCCCAGCCTGGCTCGATGGCCGGCATCACCAGCAGCGGCACGGCAGCGCGGTGGCGTTCCGCCTTGGCTCGAAGGCCGCGGCGTCCACAGGGGAGGTGAGGCGGTGTCCTCACCTGGGTGGCCTCTGGCCGATGTGCAGGCGTCGGAGAAGGGGTGCGCGGCGCTCGACGAGGAGGGGAGGCGATCTTTGGTAGGGGGAAGCGAACGGCGCGGTGGAGAGGAAGCCGAGGAAGTAGAGGTCGCAGGCGTGCGTGGCTCCCGCGGGTCCGGCTCCTCGCGGGCGGCTCCGGCTTCGCGGCGAGGCGGTCTTGCTCGGCGCCTCCGAGCTCCTCCTTCTCCTTCTCCTCCGGCTGCGGGTAGGTAGGCAGGGGATTGGGCTCCCCCAAGGCGGCTAGGGTTGAGAGAGCCATGGGCGGCGGCGGCGGCTACTTATAGCGGCGGGAGCGCGGGGGTACATGGACGGCACGGATGCACGAGAGGCCGCGGGGGCGCGTCGCGACGGCGGCCATGACCGGCGCGGCCCCTCGCTTTGGCGCCGGCGTCATCCAAAGCGGTAAAGAGCGAGGATGACGACGACGATGTCGGCGTGACGCGGGGCGGCCCCACTTGGCGGCGTCTGCGGTGCGGCGGGCGGTAGGTGGCCGGCGCGGGCGGCTGGCTGGGCCGGCCAATGGGCTGAAAGCGGGTCTGGGCTAGAAGTGAGGTTGGCGGCCCGCTGTGCATAGTGAAGCTTACTAATATCCTTTAGGCTATTAAGTTGATTCAAATTTGAATTTCAATTCAAATTTGAATCCACCCAAATAAAACCCAAATAAAATTCAAACGAAGAACCAAA
Organism: Cenchrus americanus; assembly: GCA_947561735.1. Classification (NCBI taxonomy): domain Eukaryota; kingdom Viridiplantae; phylum Streptophyta; class Magnoliopsida; order Poales; family Poaceae; genus Cenchrus; species Cenchrus americanus. The sequence goes on along the minus strand of OX387242.1, from coordinate 41,000,208 downwards.
TTTTCACACTAGCAGGTTATAAGTCCTAAAAGCATCGTCGAAGCCAAAATTAAATCTAGGAATTTGGGGAAAGAAACAGGAAGACACTCTTATTCAAATCACGAGCACTCAACTTCAATTCAAGTTTTTGAAATTTACTATTTCGAATTCAAGTCAAAACTAAGGATGTTACAGAACTCCCCCCCTCACAAGAATCTCGTCCCCGAGATTAAGAAGTTACCTCCGTTTCGAAGAGATGAGGGTATTTCTCCCTCAATGCTGACTCCTTCTCCCACGTAGCTTCGCGCTCGGAGTGATTACTCCATAGCACCTTGCAGAAGCGTGTGGTGGTGTTCCTGGTCGACTTCTCCGCCCAGTCCAGGATCCGAACCGGGTACTCAATGTACTCCGGGGTTTCTGGACGTCGAGTGCTGGCGAGGCACTCTCTTCTCGATGACCACACACTTCCGAAGTTGGGATACATGGAACAACGGGGGCACTCCGATAAGCTCACGGGAGGTAGCTCGAGTCGGTAAGCTACCTTCCCGACCCTACTCACAATAGGGTAGGGACTAACGTACCTAGGGGACGGCTTCCCCACGATGTGGAACCTTTTCGTGCCTCGGAGGGGTGACACCTTCAAGTAGACGTGATCCCCCACTTCAAACGAGACATCTCTTCGTTTCGGGTCGGCGTAGCTCTTACGCACGCTCCGAGCTATCTTCGGGTTTTCCACGACCTTGGCGACATTCTCTTCGGCCTCAACAATGGTGGCGGGACCGAAAAAGGTTCGTTCCCCCACCTCGGACCACATCAACGGTGTCCGACACTTTCTGCCGTACAGGGCTTCGAAAGGAGCCATCTTCAAGCTGGACTGGTAGCCGTTGTTGTAAGAGAACTCGGCATAGGATAGACTCTTTTCCCAATCGAACCCATAGGTCAACACACAAGCTCTCAGCAAGTCTTCTAGGACCTGATTCACTCTCTCCGTCTGACCGTCAGTATGGGGGTGGAAGGCTGTGCTGTAGTTCAGCTTGGTGCCCATGGAAGCATGCAAACTCTTCCAGAACTGAGCGGTGAACTATGGCCCTCTGTCTGACACAATGCTCCTCGGAGCCCCATGAAGCTTTAGGATATTGTCCACATACAGTTCTGCAAGTAGGCTCACGCGGTAGTCCGTCCTAACGGGTAAGAAGTGTGCCACCTTGGTCAGCCGATCAACAATTACCCATATGGAGTCATGCCCTTTCTGTGTGCGTGGCAAACCCACAATGAAGTCCATACTGATGTCGTCCCATTTCCACGTGGGTATCTCGAGTGGCTGTAGCAGTCCGGCAGGTCTCTGGTGTTCGGCCTTCACCCGCTGACACGTGTCGCATCGAGCGACGTACTCTGCAATATCTTCCCTCATCTTCTCCCACCAGAACCGTATCTTCAAGTCTTTGTACATCTTGGTACAGCCAGGGTGGATCGAGTATCGAGAATCGTGGGCCTCTTTAAGGATCGAGTCCCGAATTTCCTTGTCTTGAGGTACGCAAATGCGGTCCTTCAGCCACAGGGTACCCTGTTCATCGAGGCGATAGTCAGCTGCCTTGCCACTCTCCATCAGGCGTTTTACCTCTTGAATCTCTGGGCACTCCTTCTGAGCTCGACGGATTTGGTCTTCGAGTGTGTATTTCACCCGCAACTGGTTCAACTGCCCTTCTTCCACTATCTCCAAACTCAGCTTCTCCAGCTCTTCATGCAAGGCCGGTTGTTCCTCTCGCACCATCAGGTTGATGCAGTAGTGCTTGCGGCTCAGAGCGTCGGCTACGACGTTTGCCTTACCAGGGTGGTAGTGAATGTTCAGGTCGTAGTCCTTGATCAACTCTAGCCATCTCCTTTGCCTCAGGTTTAATTCAGACTGTGTGAAGATATACTTCAGACTCTTGTGATCAGTATAGATGTCGCACTTGTTCCCCATCAGATAGTGCCTCCATATCTTCAAGGCATGAATGACAGCGGCTAGCTCGAGGTCGTGCGTAGGGTAGTTCTCCTCATGCTTCCTTAGCTATCGTGAGGCATAGGCCACCACTTTGCCCCCTTGCATCAACACGCAGTCGAGTCCTTGTCTCGACGCGTCACAGTACACCACGAAGTCCTTGCTCGCATCGGGCAGGGTCAGGACCGGCGTAGTGGTGAGACGAGTCTTGAGCTCCTGGAAGATGGCTTCACACTTGTCCGACCACACATACGGCGTGTTGCTCTTCAACAGTTCTGTCATGGGCTTGGCGATCTTCGAGAAGTTCTCGATGAACCGGCGGTAGTATCCGGCCAAACCGAGAAAACTGCGGATCTCTGTCACGGACTTCGGTGACTGCCACTTGGACACTGCCTCAATCTTGCTCGGATCTACGGCAACCCCTTTGGCTGACAACACATGACCCAGAAACGCGACTTCCTCCATCCAGAACTCGCACTTGCTGAACTTGGCGTACAAGCGATCTTTGCCCGAGCTTCCCCAACACGATCCTCGGGTGCTCCTCGTGCTCTTGGCTGTGCGGGAGTAGACCGGTATATCGTCGATGAAGACGACGACACACTTGTCCAACTCGGCCATGAAGACCTTGTTCATCATGTTCATGAAGTATGCGGGGGCATTGGTCGGGGCCAAACGACACGGCTGTGTACTCGTACGCCCATACGGGTTACGAATGTCGTCTTATGGGTGTCCTGCGGGCAAATCTTCATCGGTGATAACCTTTGACCAGGAGGTCAATCTTCTTGAAGTACTTGGCTTGCCTTAGGCGATTCATCAGATCATCGATCCTGGGCAGGGGGTACTTGTTCTTGATGGTCACCGCGTTCAGGGCGCGGTAGTCGACGCACAGGCGTTGAGTTCCATCCTTCTTCGGAACGAATAGTGCCGGTGAACCCCAGGGTGAAGCACTTGGTCGAATGAACCCTTTCTCGAGTAGTGAGTTTAGCTCTGCCTTCAACAGTTTCAGCTCAACCTCTGCCATACGGTACGGACTCTGGGCTATCGGTGCCGTTCCCAGCACCAAGTTAATCACAAACTCCACATCATGATCAGGGGGCAACCCGGGCAACTCCTCTGGGAACACATCCTCATACTCACAGACTACTGGCACGTCCGATATGGCCTTCGTGTGAAGGCTGTACACTGCCGGTATGTCTCGAGACTTCATCGGCTCGAAGGTAACTCTCGCCCCGTCGGGGTGCACTAGAGTCACAAGTCTCGGCGAAGTGGAGATGACACCTTTGTGGGCAGTGATCCAATCCATTCCCAGTATCACGTCGATACCATGGGAAGGCAGCACGGTCAGGTCTCCATAGAATGTGCGACCTTGGATGACCACTTCCACTCCTTTGCACAGCAGGGTGCACCGGATATCCCCGAGCGGAGAGCTCATGATAATGGGCATCGATCGGGTGGTTGTAGGGAGGGAAAGTTTACTTACGAACCGAGATGTGATATATGACCCGGTTGCACCGGTGTCGAAGAGAACCAGAGCAGAAGTACCACAAACTAAATACTTACAGATCACGATGTCGGGGGCGTCGGCAGCCTCCTCCTCAGTGAGGTGGTTCGGCCTCCCACGGCCGGCGGCCGGGGGTGGCGCGGCCTGAGGAGGTTGGCCTCTGGAGCGAGGTGCCCTCGCGGGGGTGGCAGCAGCCTTCTTGTCGGGGCAGTCGTGGGACTTGTGGCCTGGCTTGCCACATGCGAAGCAGGTGACGGTGAAGCCTCCTGCGGCGGGTCTCGCGGTGCTCGGTGGGGCACGAGTGTAGCCTCCAGTCTGCTAGGGGTAGCCGGGGTTCCTCCCTTTGGGGAACGGGCTACGTCCACTTCCTCCGAAGCCATGCCCAGGCTGGTTGTGCCCCGGGCGGTAGCTCCCCCTCAACATGTTGCTCGGTCCGCTCCTCGGTTTCTGGAAGGATCGGTCAGGCTGGTCCCGATCTCCCATCCTCTTCTTGCCCCTCATGCGTTCCTCGTGGCCCCTCCTCTCATCCTCGACTGCGATGGCGCGGTTGACGAGATGGCGAAGGGACTTGTGCTCACTTGCCTTCAGCGCCTGGCGAAGGCCGTGGTGGAGGCCTCGCGGGAACCGAGGCCCGCTTCTTCGGTCGGTGTTGGTGTCGTCGGGGGCGTACGCATCATCTTCATGAAGTGACGCTCGTACTCCTCGACCCTCATCGCACCCCGAGTCATGGTGCGGAACTCCCGTGCCTTCGGACCAGCGGCTCATCGGGGAGGTACGGCTCGCGGAACGCCTCGCGGAACTCCGGCCCGGATGATGAAAGCCGGGTTCGGGTGGGTGGCGGTGTAGTTGTCCCACCATGCCTTGGCGGGACCCTCCGACCGGTGCGCGGCGATAGCGACGCACTCCTCGTCGAGCGGACGGTGAGGTCGAGCTTGGTCTCGATCACCCTCGGCCCGGTCGTCGGCCTCGAGCGGGTCATCCGAGTAGCTGAAGGTGGGAGCCTTCAGGCGGATGAACCTCTCGATCTTCCTCATGAGGTCCTCATCCCGCGGAGCAACGCGGTTCCCACCGTTGCCACGGTGCTCCATGGCCTCCGCCATCCTCTCGCATCGGCCCGAGTCCGGAGCGCCATCACCTCCACCAAGTTAGGGTGGGGGTGGTGGTGGCGGTCCGGCTCGGGGCGGCCTTGCTCGGCCGCTCCTTGCTCAACCTCGGCCTCGGGGTTCTTGGGCGGTGGTGGCGGTGCTCCGTCACCTCGGGCCCTAGCTCCCAAAGCTCCTCCACGCAGGGGTGGGCGTCCACGGCCACGCCCGCATCCACGCCCCCTGGCCGGGCTTCTTCCTCGGCCAGCCTGCCTCCTCGAGGCGGGCTATCAGCCGGTTGGAGCGGCGGATCGACATCCTTCTGGAAACATAAGGAAAAAGGGAAAAGTTTACACACGTCACTCACCAAATCACACATGAGTCTTTAGCAATCAAGAAAATAGTTCTAATTATAACCTACACTCAAGTGGAAGAAGCATTAAGACACAAATAACACCATTAAGATCCAAGCACACATCAAACATGATTATACACTTGCTCCCCTGAGGCTGACTTAGACCTTGGGGTAGCAGCAACAAGTCAACGATCTAATACATCGATACAATCTCAAAAGGGTAGTGTCTACATGGTGTGGCATGACTCTCTTCATGCACCAGAACATGCTCGCGGCTGCATGGAACAACTCATGGAAACTACTAGCACCCTACTAGGTCATGCCCCTCGCTCATCCCACTACTCAGTGCGTGCCCTCTGGTACGTGACGGGGTAGTGGTCCTCGGTGGGGTAGTCCGGTGGAAAGATCCGGGACACCAAGGCGTGAGCCTCTCGAACCTCCTCGGCCTCGACGGGGGTCGGCACACGGGCCATCGGGCACAGGTGGAGCTTGAGGCGTGACTGGTGTAGCTCGAAGATCTCAGTGCGGATCTCACGCTAAGACTCGGGGGGTAGCTCTCCGTTGAGCTTGAAGAGCTCGTCCACGCGAAGCGAGTCGGCGTCCTCCCAAGTCCTCCTCAATCTCTCGGCCTTGTCTCTTAGGTAGACGGCCGTGCGTGTGAGCCACGCGATGTTGGCGACGTTGTCCGCTCGGCTCTTCTCCAGCTTCTCCACCTTGAGCCGCTCACACCGGCGGGGTGAGCGCGTACCGTGAGCAGGTCGTCCTTGCGCTCGAGCTTGTCCTTCGGCACTGTTCGACTCGGCGTCGACTGCGCGAGTCCTCCTTGGCGTGCAACATCTCTTCCCGGGTGTCCACCCTCTCCCTCTCAGACTGCAGCAGAACAGTGGTCGCGCGGTCGAGGCTCAGCTCGAGCTGGCGAACACGGTGGCGTAGAGCGGTGTTCTCTCTCTCCAGCTCAGCGCAACGGGGCTGGTACTGGAGGGCGTCGATGGTGGCGTCCCTGACCTGGCCGTAGAGGGTACGTGACTCGTCCTCCAGTCGGCGTGCGTACTTGTCGAGGTCGACCAAGTAGCTGGCGGTCTCCACCAGGGTCTCGTCGGACTCGCGGAAGGGAGCAGCGTCGACGTTGTCCTGGATCCCCTCGTACGAAGGAACTCCGTCCACGAGCGGTGCGAGGCGCCAGTAGTCCCGGGGTAGTAGCCGAAAAGTCCCGGTCTCGAAGGAGGCGCGGTACTGCATGAGAAGGCAGCCCAGGGCCTGGCGGCAGGCGACGTCCAGCGCGGTCGCGACGGTGAGTGCAGCGCTGTAGCAGACCTCTCCCTTGAACCCGGGGAGACTCGGGTGAGGGAGCACAGCGACCGTGCAGAGCACCATCCGCCCGGTCACGGCGGGTACGTACTCGGCGCGGTACGTGACGTAGGTCGGAGGGACTCCAAGCCTGAGAAGGGCCCTCTCCATCCAGTGGCAGATCGCCCCGCACGTCTCGGGGGTGATCTCCGCGACCTGGTGCTCCATCTCCTGTGAAACGCAAGAAATTTCTGTCATCGCAGGTGAGTAAGAAGTTTTCAAAAAGGGGAAGAGTTTTATAACACAGCTCAAGGGTATCACTATAAAGGTAGAGCGTATAGAGTCCTATCTCTATCGACCTTTCCTAGGGATACGTGCTACGGTCAAGCATGGCTCTAGTACCACCTGTAAAACCCCGGATTTTCATAGAAAACCCGAATCCCTGTACCATCGCGATAGTCCCTGGATCAGTGGCTATCGCGTACAGAACGTCTCACAGATAGATACACAAAGTCATACATCGCATCACATAAAGTTAATAGTACATGAATTTATTACAAGTCCATTATGGAGTACATCAATACAAGCCTCTTGGCTGAATCAGAGTGAAAATTCTACGCAACGGTAGCTATTTTCTCAGAAGGGTCTCCATCTTTATTCTTCCCGCCACAGGCAAACTCGAGCGAAGCGACATATCCCTCAGTCGTACCATCCGTCGGCATTGCAGTCGAACTCGGACTCGTACCCTGCACACCCAAAGTCTATCCCCAAGGAGTGGGATAGGTCCACGTCACCTGTTCGTATGCAGCTTTAAGTGGCCTAACATCTAAAGGGAAAAGAGAGTAGACAAGGAAGCGGCTTTGGTTTCCTAAGCGACGACGCGCGGAGTATAAACAAGGTATCTCCATCAAAAATCCCAAAACCCAAGTCTCTCAACACGGCTCGGAATCGCTCGGTCACCCGGGGGATCCCGTCTCCATCTCCTACTCTCCCGTCTAGGGTCGATGCGAGAACTTCCTCTCCTCGCACCTCAATGATTACAACCGGATCGACGAGGTAGATGGAGCCTCTCTCCTCTAGCCGGCTGCAACCACGGCTCACCACACACTCTCCTATAGGGGGGAGGTAGAAATCCCAAAACATGAGGATCAAGTAAGTCTTCTAGGTAGTGTCCATGACCGAGGACGCGGCTTTAGCTATAGATCGAACAACTCTGCAGAGTGTGTACACCTGTACCCATCCCGGAATGGTACCCGGCCGGTGTACGACCGACCGGGCCCATCCTACCGGCGAACTCTCAGTAGTTACGGTCCCATCCTGCATCCGGCCCTCAAAGCTGCCCCCCCTCAGAAGGGACAGCACCGGAACTGTGAAATGCCCCCGTGTGGCCACACGGGGGTCGCTCTGAGAGGGTGGTCTCACCTCCACCGCTCCCCCATTGATACCCCGCTATCCATCCTAAGCAGGTATGGTTCCGCACTTGCCGAGCTCAACACGGCCCTATCCCTACTCTCGGCGGGGTGGTGTGTACGATGTCCTATAAACAAGTTGATCCACTCGGTTTCAGACCGGGGCGAGCTCATGTCCTCCAAGCGCACGTAAAACCCCAACACCTAGGCTCCAAAAACCGTAACAGGAGGGGTGCACTCCTCAGTGCACCCCTATCCCCGATCACAGATCGGTTGTTTCGAGCTCACCCCCGCCAAAGTACCCAAAACGCCTTCTCCTGCCGGTTTTTACCCCACACACGCCAAGAACCTCTATTCCCATCCCAACACATGCATCGTGAAGCTCGGCGTATATACACGCTCACATAAACATATATATAGTAGTAGTAGGACAATCAAGGACAGGGTAAACAAAGAGGCAGTGCAAGGTTCATCAACATGCATATATAAAGTAAAGCACTAGTAATACTACTCAGCAATGCCTAATGGGTATTTCGGAATCGATCGGGCGTGAACACGGGGTCGGGTAGTCCTCCGCCGCGAAGTCGTCGGCGTAGTCGTACTCCGGCTCGGCTCTCGCTCTGTTTGCTCCTAATAGCGCGAAAGGAAAAATAAATAGCGGTCCTAATGCAATTTAAATCCAAATAAGAGCATTTAAGAACCAAAAGAGATCTAACACCAACCCAACCCGGAGTTTAAGATTTTAGAAATTTTACGGAAAAGGTTTTACAATTTTTGGAGTAAAAATGGATTTTCTAGGATTTTCCAAAGAAAGAAATGATTTTACGGAAATAAAATACGTTTTCCCCCAAAATCCCCCTCGCCACACCGGATCCTCCGGATCCGGATCGGCTGCGGCCCCTCGTGCGGCCGGGCGGCCATTGGCCCCCGCACGGGATCCCGCGATGGACGGTGCGGGCGGGTCGGAGTGGGCGGTGTGTGGCACGGGAGAAGAGTGGCGGGCCGCACCGGATCCGAGCGGATCGGTTGCGGTCACTCCCGCGTGTGGCCACACGTGCACAGAGCAGCCCCCTGCTGCTTCGAAGGCGGCCCCAAGGTGTTCGACAGAAAGCTCCTAAGGGTGACGGCGGCGGGTCGCGACCTTGCCGGCAGCGAGGTCCCACTGCGCCGTCTGGTCTCCCCACGATAGTCTCACGGACTCCCCTAGGGTTGCTGGCTCGAAAGGTTAAGCACCAAGGGTGACGGCGGTCGCGGTGTGGTCGGCGCCGGCGCGGGCGCGGCGAGGACGGCGCGGCGGTGGTGTTGGCGCGGGTACCCCTTTCGGTCGGGGGGGGCGCCCGACGCGTGTGTGCGGCGGCGAGCGCCGGGGTGCGCGTGCACGGAAAGGTGATCGACACGGGCTTGGCCGCGCACGGAGTGGACACGGACGGTGCGGCGGCGTTTAGGGGCGGCGCCATGGGTGGCGGCGGACACGGCGGTCGCGGGTGGGCTCAAACGCGCGTGGAAAAGGCGGTCGGTGACGTAACGCGCACTCGCCGGTCAAGAGGGCGACGCTTGCTCCTCCGCGTCCGCGTGCGCGAGGGCAACCCGCCACGGCGAAGCCATGGCGGCGCGGGCGACGGGGAGTGCGAGGCCGGAGGTCCGGCGCAAGGGAAGGGGCCAAAGGCCCGGCCTAGCCTCCGGGGTTACGGTGCGCACGTGCCGGGGTGCACGCCGCGCGAGGGCGTCGTGGCCCGCACGGGCGCGCGCGCGCGCGAACGCGACGCGAACGCGACGTGATGCGAACGCGCGCGCGCGGCGCGCGCGGCGGCGACCAAGACGGGGGCGGCTTCCTACGGCTAGAGGGGCTAGGCTAGGCGGACGGTGCACGCGCGTTGGTGAAGGCGGCGGCACCGCAAGAAAACGCGTCCCGGCCGGCTCGATGGCCGGCATCACCGGCGGCGGCGCGGCGGCGCGGTGGCATTCCGCCTCGGCTCGAAGGCCGCGGCTTCCACGGTGGAGGTGAGGCGGCGTCCTCACACGGGTGGCCTCGCGGCCGATGTGCGAGCGTCGGAGAAGGGGTGCGCGGCGCGCGGAGCGAGGAGGGAGGCGGCGGGTAGGGGAAGAAGAACGGCGCGGTGGAGAGGAAGCCGAGGAAGTAGAGGTCGCGGCGTGCGTGGCTCCCGCGGGTCCGGCTCCTCCTCGCGGGCGGCTCCGGCTTCGCGGCGGGCGGTCTTGCTCCGGCGCCTCCGAGCTCCTCCTTCTCCTTCTCCTCCCGCCGCGGGTAGGTACGCGGGGGATTGGGCTCCCCCGAGGCGGCTAGGGTTGAGAGAGCCATGGGGTCGCGGCGGCGGCTACTTATAGCGGCGGGGAGCGCGGGGGGGTACGTGGACGGCACGGATGCGCGGGGAGGCCGCGGGCGCGTTGCGACGGCGGCCATGACCGGCGCGGCCCCTCGCTTTGGCGCCGGCGTCATCCAAAGCGGTAAAGCGCGAGGATGACGACGATGACGTCGGCGTGACGCGGGGGCGGCCCCACTTGGCGGCGACTGCGGTGCGGCGGGCGGTAGGTGGCGCGCGCGGGCGGCTGGCTGGGCCGGCCAATGGGCTGAAAGCGGGTCTGGGCTAGAAGTGAGGTTGGCGGCCCGCTGTGCATAGTGAAGCTTACTATTATCCTTTAGGCTATTAAGTTGATTCAAATTTGAATTTCAATTCAAATTTGAATCCACCCAAATAAATTCAAATAAATTCAAATGAAGAACCAAATTTCCACACTAGCAGGTTATAAGTCCTAAAAGCATCGTCGAAGCCAAAATTAAATCTAGGAATTTGGGGAAAGAAACAGGAAGACACTCTTATTCAAATCACGAGCACTCAACTTCAATTCAAGTTTTTGAATTTACTATTTCGAATTCAAGTCAAAACTAAGGATGTTACATTCTCTAGATTTAGAATTTTTCTAATCTCCATTGACTTTATTTTTGTTCAAAATATCTCTCTCATATTTGCTCAAAATTAGAACCTAAACCTATACCCCCACGGTCAAGTCGGAGGAACTTGCTATCAATTAATGAAAGAAGTCGATCCCATTGCAACCAAAATAAATTTTATAATTGTCTTTGATGCCTAAAAGCTCCTCTAATGATATATTCGGTCTCATCGCTAGTGCTGAGTTAATTTTTGAAGTTTCAAAATTAGAGAAGTGATTAGCATCTAAACATGATTAAGGGAGGTTTTTGAGCTTGATTAACATATAGTGCCCCACGATGCATCACGTATCCATCATTCGGTATCATGGGCACATGCAAAGGACAAGCATGGGGGGAAGCAAGGGCTTGTTTTTGAGGAAATTAGTGGAAGCACAAGAGGCAAGGGAACAAGATGTGACATGAAGTAAAACAATGGAGGTGGAACCCTTAATCGCGCAAGCAAAGGAGTGGTTGTGAACATTTGGGTGGAGGAATCTCGTGGATCACGCGGACACAAGGCACGAAAGGAGAAAGAAGTATCTCGGAGAAAGATCAAAGCAAACGGAGTAGGAGGGCCCCTAGGCCGATTAGCCTAGGCCGGCCGGCCTAGCCTCCACTTATGGCCCCCGATGCTCCCTTTTCGCCTGGTAAGTATTTTATGCATTTGTTAATTCGTGTTCTTCAGTTCATAGCCCATAAGTTCCGGAAACCACCTAGATAAATTTGAGTTCCATGGGGATGAGGATCTTTTCTTGTCATGTTATCACCAATTCTTTTGTTCCAATCTTTTGTTTATGTTGATAATGCTTTGATGCCTAAGGTTAGCCACCATGCTTTTCGGGAGTATAGATCTCACAACTCCCGTAGATCCCATCAGCATATCATTTGTAGGTTTAACTAAAGTGGCCTCATGTTCACATCTCAATAAATTAGCTCCACCATGATAGGTGGTTGCATGTTCAAGAATCCACAAACACTATGGGCTACTATCCATCCTATCTTGTGCACCTCATGCTCCACCCTCTAAAAGATAATAATCATAATAATAATAAATTCTACCCTCCATATACTTCCCTTGTGTGTTTTCCCCCACCGACAAGCAACCCCTGGTGCACTCGTTGTGAGTTAGTGCAGCAACAATGTGTAAGAAAGTCACCAATGTCTTCACCAAGAAGACACGATCGTCAGAGCCATCATCAAGCTCTTCGAGGAGGCACTCGATTTCTGAGTCTCCCGTAGCATGGAGGAAGACATGGCACCATCAAGGAGCAACACACTACGCCTTGGTGGCATAAGGAGTACACGAAGTTTGTCCATGCGGTACACCGAACCACGAGGACACACGGAAGAGCCACTCGTTCCACCATGATGCTCAATTCGTTCATCCAATCCACCACCATACACTCTGAGGTGTTCCAATGGATTCATCATGAAGACGGAGGAGGAGGAGGAGGAGGAGGAGGAGGAGGAGGAGGAGAGGCTTGTTCGTCTTGAGAGGAGTCTTGTCCCAAATGTTGACTTTGATGACGCCCCCAAGCGTTGGGATTCTACTCGGATAATTATTAAATATTGAGCAACCTTGGATGGTTGAAATTCTTTAATGGAGTTAGTGTATGCACTAACAAGGATCTTACCTTGGAAATTCTTATACATTAGCACCGGTCATTGATGAAGGAGTGTCATGCCTCTCATTTCTCCTTCAAGATGAAGAGCAATTAGTTCCTTATGGATATATTAGAGATCTGCTCGGTCCCAAGAAGGAAGCCCCGGATGATGAGGACATAACACCCATGCATCGACCATGGTTGGTGTATGGAATGGAGTAGAAGAAGTCCAACAAGGGTGTCCAAAGTCGAAGATGAGGCACGAGGCTAATCCGGTTCGGGTCTCCAAGGTGGAGGCCTAAGGCAATTTAAGTTCGGGTCCAGTTCGGAGTTCAGGAGCAGTGCGCAATAAAACGGATGCCCAGGTCGCATACGGAGTCGGTTTTGGACGTTCTATATATGGTTGGAAGCACAATTTCATAGCTTCCAATGGCACCGGCCTCATGCAAAAATTCGTCCATAGTCAACGGGAATCTTCGAAACAAGTTGATGTCCAGAATTTGTCAAGGTGCTGCGTCGCTAGTTTGATGGGCCTTAGGCCCAAGTTGGGGGTGCCCCACCCTAGGACGCCCCAACCCTAGGACGACGTCCCTCCACATATACTCAGCAGCCGCCGCCATAGAAACTTGAGTTTGTTTTACAAGTTAGCTTTAGCTACAACCGAACAGCCGCATAGCGCTACCTTCGTGTATTGCAGACTCCACCTTCGAGTGATATTAAGATTGCTCGCCTCCGATTCTTGTTTGTTCTTCGATTACGTACAGGAATTGATCTTCGTGATCAGGCTGATCTTGCGCCGGCAAGATTGGTAACCATCGGGAGTTGGTTCAGCGATTGCATTGGCGCTTCGAGTCTCGCTCGTCGTAGTCGGATCGTGAGGGTCAACAACCACCAAATCGGATTTATCTCCACTCACCGAAAGATCGGGCACTCCCCTTCTATCAAGGGGTATTAGCTTTCCAGGTTGATCGGTGAGTTTATCGCGTGTTTTTATTTCCTACAATCCAAAAAAATCAAACAAAAAATTACTTTCAGGTTAGATCTTTGTCCCAGCAATCTGTTTTAGCAAGCACTTTCATTCAATAATTTGCTTTGTTGAATTTGTGTGCTTGTTCGTCAATTGTTGCTGGTTATTTGAGTTGTCTTTGTTATCTCTGATCGAACCCTAACCGCTGCCACCGTTGTCTCTGCTGCCGCCATCACCTCCTCGCGTTCTTGTAATTCCCCCATACCGCTTCGCGCAAGACCTTGATCACGGTGTCGTGGGCAGCGTGCTAGTTTCCCTCGTGCACCCTCCTACCTTTCCTGCTTGAGTTGTTTTAGAAAGGAATCAAAAGAAAAAAAAAGAAAGTAAAAAAAGCAATAAAAAAGGGAAATAAAAGAAATAAAAAAAGACCTCACTGGGCACCCCGAGAGCTACTTCCTCGTGCCCTGTTCGTGCTCGTGGTTGCACGCCTCCTGTTTTTTTTGTTTGTTTCTTTGGTAAGTACAAAAAAAGCTACAACACCCACGCGCCGATCGGACCTCCTCCCTAGTTCGCCGTTTTTTCCCTAGATCGCACCTGCCTGTTTCCAGTGTTGTAGTCTTTTTGGAAAGTAAAAAAAATAGAAGAAACAAAAAAAGAGAAAATAGCAAAGTACGTCTGATCGATCTCTTCTGGGCAGGCTCGGCGCCCTACCGGCGCGCAGGACACCTAGGCGTGGCGCACCCTGCCACCGCCCCTTCGTGTGCTTTTTTCCCACTCATCTTCTTCCACTTTTGCACTTATTTCCAGCATTTGTGACGTGTTTAGCACTATAATTCAACTTCGCATTATTGTTTGATTGTGCTAATCCTTGATTTGAGTGCAGCCTACCTAGAACTCCACATATTTCTACGACAAGTAGATTTCGTTTCTCCAGGCAATCGCTCCCCAATCTCTCGCGAGTTCCACCAGTTGGTTGCAGGTCGCCCCTGTGTGCGTGGTAAGAACAGATAAGAATTTGATAACAGCACTAGTTTGAGCATCTTGTGAGCCGTTCCACCCCTATTTTGTCGTCGTTTTTGTTTTTTGTGTTTGCGCTAACGATGGTAGAAGACGTAGACAAGAAGGATGAACAGTCGCAGGCCACTAAGACCAAGCTCGACACCATTGTGTCACACCTCGATGCAATGAAAACACTGATCACGGGTTTACAGAAGGAGGTCGACGCTAGAGACCTCTATGGACACGCCCGTTGTGCGTTCATCCGTGGTGGTAATGATTCTTTTTCTACGCTTCCATTTATAATTCCACCTTATAATGGCAAATATGATCCAGCTGCATATAATGATTGGGAATTAGAGGTCGAAAAAAGGGAATCATTGTTTCTCTAGTAGTTTTGTTTCAAAAAAAAGGAATCATTATTGGTAGCTCCCTAAGGTTTTCGATGCTAAATTTTCGTGCAATCAGCCAACTATTCGTATTATGTCTTTTGTTGGTACTAATCTTTGCGGGATCGTAATGACAAAGTCTCCAAAGATGCTGACAATTTTATGCGACATGATATGACACATAATTGGAAACATGGTCACATTTCTCCTCCCAATTGTTTTGATTCATTTTATTTCCGCAACCCCGTTCTCCGTTGTGTTGTGCAGGATCGTTTTCAAGTACAATCGGCGTCGAGGACGACTTTTCTTCAAAAGGGGAGAATGATGAGGACATGACACTCATGCATACGACCACGGTTGGTGTATGGAATGGAGTAGAGGAAGTCCAATAAGGGTGTCCAAGTCGAAGAGGAGGCACGAGGCTAATCCGGTTCGAGTCTCCAAGGTGGAGGCCTAAGGCAATTTAAGTTCGGGTCCAGTTCGGAGTCCAGGAGCAGTGCGCCATAAAACGGATGCCCACGTCGCATGCGGAGTCGGTTTTGGACGTTCTATATATGATTGGAAACACAATTTCATAGAGCTTCCAATGGCACCGGCTCATGCAAAAATTCGTCCAGAGTCAACGGGAATCTTCGAAACAAGTTGACGTCCAGAATCTGTCAAGGTGCTGCGTCGCCAGTTTGATGGGCCTTAGGCCCAAGTTGGGGGTGCCCCACCCTAGGACGCCCCAACCCTAGGACGACGTCCCTACACATATACTCAGCAGCTGCCGCCATAGAAACTTGAGTTTGTTTTACAAGTTAGCTTTAGCTACAACCGAACAGCCGCATAGCGCTGCCTTCATGTGTTGCAGACTCCACCTTCAAGTGATATTAAGATTGCTCGCCTCCGATTCTTGTTCGTTCTTCGATTGCATACAGGAATTGATCTTCGTGATCAGGCTAATCTTGCGCCGGCAAGGTTGGTAACCATCGGGAGTTGGTTCAGCGATTGCATTGGCGCTTCGAGTCTCACTCGTCGTAGTCGGATCGTGAGGGTCAACAACCACCAAATCGGATTTATCTCCACTCACCGAAAGATCGGGCACTCCCCCTCTATCACCGGAGCAAGTTGAAGTCCAATAAAATATGTTAGAAGGATTTTTGGGAATGATTTCAGGAGAAGACTATAAGGAACCTAAAATTTTTCCTCGTTGGGATTTCTTTGGGGGTCGAGTACATGAAGCAAGGAAAATATATTAGTGGAGATGAGAGAAGAGGGTGCAAGTTGATGTTTCTCTTTCCAACATGGGGCTGAAATTATTTGTTGAATGGAGACAAAATTTGGTTAGAGGAAGGACTTCTTATGCCGGCAAAGAAGAATAAAAAGGAAGATTTGTTGAAGAAAGATCATCCTCCGCAATCCAAGATGAAGGAGAAGCTGCACATCAAGCTAATAAACAACCACATGGAGGGATCCCGATGCCATCACCTTATGGAGGAATACCAATGCCTCCACCATATTATGAAGTGTGCCGATGCAAGCATGGGGGGGTGGGCAGCCATGCCGCCACCTCCTCCACCATACATGGCACCCAACGAAGCTTTCATGGCACCTCATCCCAACCAATGCAAGTCAAAGAAGGGACCGACGTAATCACACTACAAGAAAGGATACACCGCGCAAGACCATCAATATCAACCGCCGGAAGATGAAGAATGGAGGAAGAAGAAAAAAATAATAATGATGCCTTCAACTTCGGTTCGATTTTCTCTTTTCTCTTTTCTTTATTTTCAACTTATATGCAAATTTGTGTGTGCGTAGCATTTTCAGTTTTTATTTATTTTCAGTATGTGTGTTAGTAGTAGTGTTTACTTTAAATCAACACGAATAAAGTTTGCCACCATGATTATCACCTTTAGTAAAGACAATAAGTTAATGCCATGTTGATATATGATGAAAGTTGCCACTTTGTTTATCTTTGTACTTATTTTATGCATGATTAAGCTAGTGTTCTCTAATAAATGCAAATCTGAAATTAATCTAAATGCTAGCTTAATCCCTTGCGGAGGTTATGATAAAGATAAGACCCATAGTTTTCTTCTCATGCTCTCAGTTTTGGATGGGTTAAAGATGATTTATTTTTGTTCTTAAAAGTTATGCTAACCTTGTCATTAATACCTCTTGCATATTGCTCTACCTATCCAAAGCCTTATATTTATTTGTGTGCAAAAACGTAGTATACAAGATTTATTTTTGGGTGAGTTAATTCAGGGCTTGATTTCTCTGGCTCGAGACTAAGAAGTTGGTCATTCCATTTTTGCGTATCTATCTTATTGCTAGCCCTTTTCTATCCGTGCATTGTGAATCTCCACATCGGAAAATTCACAAACCTCGCTGGATATCCACCCATAAAATCCAATATATTATTTTGTGTTTACCTCCTTGACCACAACCTATCATTTGAGTATGGATGAATATTTCGAGGAAGATCACAAGAATGAAGGTGCCAAGGATTGAAGTATAATTTTGGGAAACCTCCAAGACATAAAGATTTCAAGTGTTTCTCTCCAGTGAAACATGGAACTTTTAGTACCTACCTTGGCAGAAAAAATTTTCCATTTCTTTGCCCCAGGATGTGCAATCGTCTAAGCATGGGGGGAGCTACCAAGGAGGTAGGTACAATGTAGTCTAGAGTTCAAGGGGAGCATATAAAAAAGAGAAAAGAAAAAAGAGAGAAAGAAGAAGTATTGAAAATAAAAAAGATGAAAGAAAAAAAAGGAGAGAAGAAAAAAATATATATGAAAAAGAAAAAATAATAAATAATAAAGCTCCCTGGCTCTCTAGATGCATTAGGAGTTTCAAAAGGATTCATGATCAAGACCCATACTCATCTTTCCAAACCATGTGCAATCCGATAACGAGGACTTTGCTTGTGCCTCGGGATCACTCTTTGCCATTTGCACATGTCCACCTATCTCAAGTGTGTGTATTTTTCTCTCTCCCCCTCCTTGAAACAACATTATTTTCCAATAACCTTTATGACGAGTCTCGGTAAGACCATGAGAAGCTTGTATTGTTTTGATAATACCTCAATAATAATATCTTGGTAGGACTAAACTTTTCCCAAAAGCTCCACATAAAGCCTACCACTTTTATATATATATATATATATAGAGAGAGAGAGAGAGAGAGGAAAGGAGTAGAACAAATAGGCTTGAGAGACAAGATGAGATGAGAATTCATGAGCAAGATGTAAGAAGGTTTAATTTTTGAACTTGGTTTAGCTCTTTTTATTCATCTTACTCTACACTTCAAAATTTCTGAGATTCATTTGAAATTTGGTAGCATGACTAATTACTTGTGGGAAGATCTTAATTGATATCCACCCTCCGTAGGGTTGAAGGCTAGTACACTATGGAACTTTAACAAATATAAATTTATAGAGCATTATGGTTTCTCGTGTATGATCAAGTGCAGGGTATGAACAATGAAAGGCAACACTAATATCCATTGAAGGCTTACTCAAGGACGAGCAAGGTTTAAGCATGGGGGAGATGTTGACAGTGAATTTCCGTCAACCTAGCCATGAGTTTACCTTCAATGTTGGTAATGATTTAATATCCAAACTAACGATCCTAACCCTCATCACATATCAAGTTCGCACTCACATGTGGTATTTGGAGTTTATTGTTTACACAGGGATTAAGCACCTAAATGAGGACTTTCAGGTAGAGTTCATCGAGCACTTTGTGAGAAGATCATGAAGCCCGATACAAGTCAAGACACGAGGTGAACATGACTCCAAGAGGCCCAAGGACCGATCCGTGAGGGCAGAAAACTCTAAGGACCTAGACAAAAAATACTGAAGCTTGCACAACAAGGAGCCCTATCCAAACCGCGGAGAAACTGACATCAAGGACCCACATGCAGTTGGGAGAAAGTTCTAGAAGACACGAGAAGCAACGGGAAGAAAACCGGGGCCGAACCGGGCCAAAATGGGCCCAGGCCGGTCGGCTTAGGCCGGTCAGCCCAAGCCGGTCGGCCTAGGCCGGTCAGCCCAAGCCGGCCGACCCAGCCCATTCTGGCGTCGGTTCGGCATCACCTTTGACCTAGATGACCTTCAGGCTATTTATAGTCCCCCTACCAAGAGCCACGCATCAATTCATTCGCCATCTGACGTTGAGGAGCAGGGAAGGGAGGGACACCATTCCGGAGAGGAGAGGGTCGAGATGGTTGACTAGGGCTTCCATAGCCTACGTGGGAACCTTGCATGGAAGACCACGTCGGAGTTCCCGAAGCTAGGATCAATATCAAGATAGGATCCTGGTGGTGATCTTGTCCAAGTATTATACTCTCATGTCGAATTTGCAAGTTTGAATCCGATTTCTAGCGATCAAGTGCTTTCACTACGACTTTGTCTTCGCTTGGGTTTTCTTCTTCCCCAATCTATTCCGCGGATAGATTGCATAGGATGTTCTTGTAGACATGGTGGCTAGAGGTGCATACCTGACCTACCGAGCGTTTGCAACTTTTCTTCTTGAACTCGCCCTAGGCTAACCCGCACGAATAGGAGTGCGTTGTGACACGATGGTAGCTCCAAAAGGCGGGCGTCTTCGGAGTTGGAACAGAAGCCACGATTTAAAGATGCTAGTAATCAGATTCGTTTGCTTTATTCTTATTGGTTTTGGAACTTCAACAAAAGACCTGATCCAATCTCTAGATTGGTTCTCCCCTCTCTTTCTCTTGCTTCCTCCGGTGTTTTGTAGATTAGATGTGTTTCCATGATTCTTCCATAGATTAGATGCAAAAACCCTTCTCAAGATCAAAGTGTTTTCCGCTTATTAGATTGGATCTTGCGTTACACATTGTTCCACGGATTCGATACCTTGGGTTCACACTTAAGGGAAGAATGGTCCCTTGACTACAACGGAGGACTTCCACTTGCAAGTCCAAACGAAGTTTGATACACATATAGAACGTCAACAACAGTGTGTTTTTCTTTGCCGTGCGCCCTAAAAAACGCATGACAAACAAGACTTTTGCCGTGTGCCTGATATAAAGCGCACGTGCATGACTTGTAGTGGGGTACTCTTATATAGTTGTATGTGATATGATGATGATGTATCGTGCTCATAATATCCACAACTAGATAGTTAAAAAGCAGCACTGCTTATTGAAAATACAGGCAGCGCTGCTATACAAAATATGTATGTATGGGATATGATCGATTGGGCGCGACAGAACACTCGACGAGTACGGGATCAGCTGCCTCAGCTTGTTCCATCCATGGAGTGACCACCAGCAGTACCAAGTCTTCCATGTCGAGGTTTGGGAAAAAGCATGAGCTTCTCCTTTGGATGGATTGTCAATCCAAACACCTCCATCGTATCGACATTCTCGGGCTCCATGCCGTTGGGCAGCTCCCATTCGAAGCAATACAAGAGATTTGCCAGCATGATCTCAACAGTGGCCAACCCAAAATTGAGTCCAGGGCAAATCCTCCGTCCAGCTCCGAATGGCAGGAACTCAAAGTCGTTCCCCTTCAAGTCGACAGCGGCAGCACCCCCACCGTCCATGAACCTCTCTGGCACGAAATCCTCTGGCCTCTCCCATGACTCTGGATCCCTACTGATTGCCCATGCGTTGATGATGACCCGAGTACCGGAGGGGAGGGAGTAGCCATCGACGACACAGTCCACCATGGACAGGTGAGGGAGCAGGAGCGGAACAGGTGGGTGCAGCCTCAGCGTTTCCTTCACGACGGCTCTCAGATAGGGCATGCTCGCCAGGTTCTCTTCCTCAACCATTTCTTGGCCCTCTGGTGTGTGCTTCCTGATCTCACCTTGCAGCTTGCTCATGCGCTGAGGGTGGCGCATGAGCTCGGCCATGGCCAGTTCCAGGACCAGAGATGATGTGTCCGTGCCTGCACCAAACATGTCCTGTATGTTGTATACATTATATTGTGTTACATATAAATTTGTTAATGATTTTTCTTACATTCTCTGAGAAAAAAACAAATCAAATGTTGATACATAGTACTTGGACCACCACACTCACCATCAGGATGGCCTTGATATGATCTCTGGTGATACTGTACTCTTGCTGAACTGAGAGCAACACATCAGTGAAGTCACTCGTCTCTTGGCTATAGTATTCCAAATGGGCCTAAGACGATTGACGGCGCGGCACGACCCCTAAAAAGCACGACCCTAGCCCGGCACTAGGCACGACCGATAGTGCTTAGGGCTGGCCCGGCACGATAGGTCAATAGTGCCTGGGCCGCCACTCTGGCCCATAGTGCCGGCCTGAGGCACGGCCCGATTTTGGGCGGCCCGATAGGCGGCCCGATCACAATTTCCCATCTAATATAAATACATATGAAACCCTAATTTTTCTCTTCCTTCCTACCCCACTCTACCAGCAACCCTTCTAATCCCGCCGCTACTTCCTCTCTTCCGGATTTCGCGCCGCCCTCCCCTTCCTCAGTGGCCGACCTGCGCGCGCCGCCCTCCCCTTTCCTCGGTGTCCGACCTGCGTGCGTCGCCCTCCCCCTTCCTCGGTGGCCGACCCGCGATGTGCCGCCGCCCTCTATCCCGTGGTGGCCGACCCGCGTTGCGCCGCCGCCATCCCCTTCCGCGGTGGCCACACCGACCGCGCCGCCCGCCCCCTCCTCTCCCGTGGTGGCCGGAGTTGCCCTCCCGATTCCGCCGCGGCGCCGTCCTCCCCCGTGGTGGCCGGTACTCCCTCCGATTCCACCGTCGCGGTGCCGCCCCCTCCCGCGGTGGCCGGAACTCCCTCCGATTCGGCCGGCGTGGCGCAACCCCTTCCCTCCTGCGCTGGCCGGAGCTTCCTCCGATTCCGCCGCCGCCACCTAGCCCCCCCCCCCCCCCCCCACGGTGCCGCGTCGTTGCCCTCGGCCGCGCAGCACTACCCCGGATGGATAGTGCCGGGCCACCCATCGGCCCGCCCGTGCCGTCGTGCCGGCCCGGCCCGAAAACAGGCCATAGGGCCGGGCCCGGGCCGCCAGTTCGGCACGGCGCCGAGCCCGGCCCGGCACTAAAAGCCATCGGGCCTGCATAGTGTCGGGCCGCATCGGGCCGGGCCGCATCGGGCTAGGGCCGGGCTAGGCACGGACGGCCCGCTTGGAATTCTATACTGCTGGGCCTGCCTGTGGCGTGGAAACCATCTGCTCAGAAAACCTAGCGACCTGGCTAGGCCCGGGAAGAACTCTTCCAGGTTGAATCCTCCAAACAGGTCGATGTTGATCCCAACCAGCTCCCGGAAGAGTTTGTTCCGGCCTTCTGCCCGGAAGAACTTGCCGGACACGGCCCGGGTCACGACGTCGTTGGCGAACGCGTTCATCGTCTCGCTCATGTCCACGGCCGTGCTCGCCGTCGCCGCATCCCGCACCTTGTCCATCACCAGGCGAACCTCTTCTCCGCGGGCGTGGCGGTAGGAGCTCACCTTCTTGACGGTGAAGAGGTGCGTGGTGACAAGCTTCCTGGCCTGCCGCCAGTGCTCGCCGTAGGGGGCGAAGCCCAAGTCGGACGACGGGCCGTACATGAGGGTGTCGACGACGGCGGACGCCGGGCGCGACGCGAAGACGTGGTCGTGCGTGCGCAGGATCGCCTGCGCGGCGCGCGGGGACGACACGACGAGGTTGGGGACGGTGCCGAGGCGGAGGAGCATGAGGCCGTCGTCGCGGGCGTGCTTGGCGGCGAGGTCGCGGAGGGAGACGTGCGGGAGGTCGCCGACGAGGTGCAGGTGGCCGATGATGGGCAGCGCTGGAGGGGAAGGCGGGAGCTTATTGCTGCCATGGCGGCGGCGGCGGCGTCTTGCTGACAACAAGTTGAGAAGAAGCATCACGAGTGGTGGGACGACGAGCATGAGCATGATCAGTAGAGGTGTGGTGGTGGCGTGCATGATGAGTTGATGGTATGCCACCTCCAGGCGACTCATCCTGCTCGTATATTTGTGCTACTACCTGATTTGATCTGGCTGGCCTTTTGAGCACACATATGAATGTAACTTTAAGGTGCATAATATTAGCTTATACTATCGTTCAAAAGCTTGTATGAAAGGATCTTATGATTGAGATTAATTGTGTAGTATTAAAATATTAAGATGTAGTGTAGGTAGTATGAATAGGTAGTATACGGGTATGAATGAAAATATATATAAAATAGTGTTGTCAAAATATTTCAAGTCTTTCTTAATTATCGCATCTCCATTCCTTTTACACCTCATGCCTTCATTTCTCATCTTAAAAAAAGAAAAAAAATCAAAATATAAAGTTTATGCAAATTGTAATTTTATAGATACCAAAAAAAACTAATTATCATCTATACTACTTGGTAGTATTGTGCACGTAAAAGATTTTTTTTTTGTTCCCAACAAGCTAAGACATTCCTTTGTTGTTGCGTGCGTGATATCAATATATCCATGTATGCGCTTCGACAAACTCATGTCAGTGTTTAGTTTCCAAAAGAAAACGAAGCATCGATCAGCTGGCAGTGGCAAAACGACATGTATCGATACAACAAGGGGTCAAGAAAAAATCTACCGAGCCGGTGACGTGTGTGGATATTTTTTAGAAAAAGGAATTTTTGTTCCAGCCTATGCAAGAGTTTTGCATACAATCTATCCTTATTACAGTTCTTTCAAACATCTAAAAATAACCCACAACTCTCAAAGAGCGAACTAAGCAAAGGTGTAATATTATTATGCGTCAATCCACTTAAAAGACGACCACCCGTACTTGGCGAAGATCTCCATAGTCATGGTCTCTAGTGTGCGACACACCCACTTCAATAGTTGTTTGTTGCGGTTCTTTTGCGTCGTGCTCTAGAAACGTGTCCAGTAAGTTACCCTGAAAATGACGTGTGTGGATATAGATGCTGAGAAAATTCCGTTGGTTACTACTTGTTCGCTACTACTTGCGCAGTGACATGACTTGAGAAGTTGATTGAGATCAACATCATTTTTACCCTGCTGTGCATCCACATGACCACATGCATACATATCAAGTTGACATCCTTTCTACACTTAGTCAAGTGCCTAGGTTGTAATCAATTAGGAAATATCCTCTAGCGAAAGGGCCTGTAGGCTAGTGGTTACAAGAGCCCCGATAGCACCTCAGGTATTGGGTTCGACTCCTCGTGAGAGCGAATTTCTCAAGATTAACGGTGTTTGTGTTTTCAGTGGCACGCGATGTTCTCGTCGACAGTGAGGCGCATGTGGTGACTTCGTCAATCTTGAGGATTTGTCAGTCTAGTCTCCGAAGATGCTCCTAGGGGTAGGGTTTGCGTGCGTGTGTTCATAGGATGAGCGTGTGTGAGTTGTGAGTGTCTCCGATGTCATGTGTAATTCGAAAAAAATACTCCCTAGCTAATATTTGAGTCAGATCCAAGTTCATAGTGACACACATCATCCCTGCCTTTCATGCTAGAGTTTTCATTAGAGCTTATGGTACCCTATTATTGCAGCGTTAACACAAAAGGAAAATTGTTCGTGTGGCAAGTAATATGTGGAGGTAATAACTTTGGATATATTCTCCAAGAATGGGTTGGATGTATATAGACTTTGGCCGCTATATACAGCTGCTACGTCCACGCACTTCCTTCTTTTGGCCTTTTGGGAACACATGCATGTAAGATTTTGAGGATTTTTACGGTTCACATACTACTATTTGAATAGGATTAATTTGTATTAAAAGATTCAAAAGTTGTGAAAGGGCCTGTAGTCTAGTGGTTACAAGAGCCCCGGTAGCACCTCAGGTCATGTGTTCGACTCCTCGTGGGAGCAAATTTCTCTGTGGTGACTTCGTCAATCTTGAAGATTTGTTGGCACAGTCTTCGAAGATGCTCCTAGGGGTAGGGTTTGCATGCGTGTATTCATAGGGATAAGTGTGCGTGTGTTGTGATTGTCTCCGATGTATTGTGTAATTCGCAAAAAAATCCAAAAGTTGAAAGTAATTGTATACTTAAGCCGTAGTATAATGTTGGGGTGTGGTTGGAAATATGTAATGCTATTGTCGAAATATTCAAGTCTTTCTTAATTATCCTACTATCTCCATTCCTTTTACTTCTCGTTCTTTCATTTCTACTTCATCTTGAGAACGGGAAAATCCAAATAATATAATCTGTGCAAAATACAGTTTTAACCATACAAAAAGCGGTTATACTCTATACTAACTTGTAGTATTGTGAACGTATAAAAGACTTTTGAGATTTTTAGGCACATCGATCATGTCAGGAATATTCCACACTCAGTCATACTCAAATCCATCTCTAAAAGGAATATTCCTACCTTGTCATCCAGATTTTACAGGACAATATCAATTTTCCAGCACCCGTCATCCCCTATATCTCCTACTCCATCCCAACCACCACCTGCAGGGCCCACACGCTAGTTTTTTTATCTTCTTTTTACCTCCCCTCCGACCTCTCCTCCCTCCTCGTCTCTCTCTCTCCTACCCCTGCATCTCCTCTGCTCCTTCACATTTGTCTTTGGGAGCGCCGCCGCCCGCCGGCCCCTCCCTCCCGTAGCGTCGGCGGCGGAGGGCGGCCCGGCACGGCGGCCGCCGGTCGAATCCCGCCTGCTCTCGCTCGCCGCTACCCGCCGGCGAGCCACGGGCCGCCGGATCGAGCGGTGCGGGGTGGATCCATGGCCGGCTCCCTCCCACGGAGCTCGTGAGGGGAGGAGGCGCACTGCGGCGCGGTGCGGCCATCCATGGCGAGCAGTGGCGACGGAACGGCGGCCCTCTCCCCCGCTAGCTCCCAGTCGGCGAGCCCCTGCGCGCCCCTCCTCCGACCTCCTCTCCAACACCGGATCGAGCTTCCCCAGTGGCGCCTTGGGGTCGGTCATCCCTCCTCTGTGTGCATGACGACGCGCGGACGCCGAAGTCCTCTACGCGTGGCGGAGGAGCACCGGCGGTCGCGTGCACCCTGTCGGGGACAGCCATAGGGGTCCCCTAATAATGGGGAAATCACACCTTTCTAAAATAATAAAAGCGAACGATCGAACCCACAAACTGCAAATCACACCCCGTACAGCCGCGGCCCAAGGCAAAGAAAGGCCCATGGCCCAAAAAGCCTCAGCGGCCCAACAAACAGTCAGCCTCAGCGCCCCTCGGGCAAACCTCTGTCTCGCTCGAGGGGCAGGCGCCGCGCCACGAAACCCCCGCCTCGCTCGAGGGCTTTGCACCCCCTCGGGTGAGTCCCCATCTCGCTCGAGGGACCCAGCCCCTCGCGTTAACTACGCCTCGCTCGAGGCCACCTCCGACCCGCGACACCATACCTACTCCCCCGACCGGGGCATTGAATGCTTTGATGCCTCACGGGCGCCCGGGTCAAAAGTGAATCCCTACCACGCCGGTCCTCTGACACCGCCTGGGAATCAGATCCCGGCGTTGTTCGACCAACCCGCACTGTGCGGCCATCCCCGGCGTTGTGCGGGTGCTGTGAGGGATGGTCAGTGTCACTCCGCGACACTGTGCCACCCACTCCCGTACCGCCTCCACGTCGCACTCCTCGAAAGAGGACAACGACACCCTTGAAAGATGTACGGCCACCAATTCAGAGCCCGCCTGGGGTGACATTGTGACATGAGGATGGTGGAGCGCATCTCCTCCGTCACCCTCGGCCTTGTGCGGTCATCCTCGCCGCTGGCCACCATCTCGAGTACTGCAGGGCCACCACCACTGTGGGGGCCTAAGCTGACAGGACATCGCCACGCCCGCCGTTGTGCAGCCTCCGGTCTTCCGTCGGCCAGACCCTCGAGCCGGTGTATGGACGCCGATCAGACAAGAGCTCCAGCACTACTACCCTCGAAGCCGCCCCTAGACAGGCACAAGATCTGCCACGATGCCTGCCAGGGACAAGATTCGCCAGAACGGCCGTCGAATCACCAACATTGTGCGTCATGCCGCCACACACAACCTAAAGTTGTGCGGCACGACTGTAAACCGCCTCCCCATGGTCTATAAAAGGAGGAGGCGGTCCCCTAGCCCCGGGGGACGACAGATAGCTCACTCATCCGCTTTTCTGCCTTCACTCACGATATTGGCACTTTGCCTCAATCAGACCTCAGGGACTTGGAGGCTCCTCCTCCTCTCCCGCATTTCTTGTAGCCCCCCTCTACGAGCACCACGGTGCCTTGCAATACAGCGCCACGAGCGCACCCCTGCTAGATGTAGGACCCACGGCCGGAACCAGGATAAACCTTGTGTCCCAGTGTTGCTTAGCACCGGCCATCGAGAGACCGATCTCAGCGCTTCTACTAGTTAGTGTCGGGACTATTTTCCGCACCGACACACCCCTTCCCTCCTCAAGCTCTCTCCGGCTCTCGCTCGACGCCGGCATCCACGCGCCCCTCTTCCCCAAGCCGGCGGCTGCGCGGGCCACGGGGGAGGAGCAGCGACTGGCTAGATCTGCCGACGGTGCCTTCCTCCTAGTCAGTTCCTCCATCTCCGGTCAGCTCTGTCCACCGGCGGTGTGGCGCACGGCCAGCCAGAGCCGAGAAACTCCGCCGCGGGCTCGATCTACATTGGCGCGCCGACGCCGACCCCTCCCTCCCCGTCTCCGGCCGAGCTGCGAGTGCGGGCGGGTGGGCGGGGATAGTTGGATAGCATGCGGCGGGGGGAGGCAAGGTGGGGCCGCGCGAGAGTGTCGTAGCGCATCCGGGAAGGGCCCCAGGAATGGCGTCCGCGCGCCCCTCGCCACGCTTCCGTTCCCCTCCCAGTACCCTGGTGCGGGAAAAAACGCCAAAGGCATCCTCGAGGATGTTGTGCCGTTGGGGTGGCGTACCCCAATGTGGATAGCTTCAGTGTGCCGACTCACTGTAAAAATTAATAACCACATACACCATATGCGTGCTTGTCACTCCATCTTACTTGTTCCCAACCATGCAAGTTAAGACATCATAGGGACCTCATGCATGTTTTGTCATGGTGTTGGACATGTACATTTGATATAGATTCCTTTGTCGTTGCATGAGTGATGTCGATCCATGCACACACTTCGACGAACTCATGTCAGTGTGTAGTTTCCAAAAGAAAATGAGAACATCAGCGCTAGAGTGCCAAAACGCCAAAATGGCATGTCTCGGTACACCAAGGGAGCAAAAAAAATCTGCCAACCGGTGATGTGTGTGTGGAATTGTGGATAGATGCTGAGAAAAATCAGCTGGTTACCGGTGGATGGATTCTTCAGTGACACTACTGTAACAACCCGTGTTTTCGGTGAGGAAAACCCGACTCCCTGTACTCTTGCGATAGTCCCTGAATCAGTCGCTATCGCGTATAGAACTCATCATAGACGAAATATCACAGCCATACATCAAACACACAAATATAAGTATTTAATTTATTACAAATCCATTATGGAGTACAACATTACAAGCCTCTTGGCTGAATCAGAGTGAAAAGTCTACGTAGCGGTAGCTAGCATTCCAGAAGTGTCTCCATCTTTTATTCTTCTCACCCACATGCATACTTGAGCGTAGCGACGTCTCCCTCAGTTGTACCACCCATCGGCGTTGTTGTTGTTGTCGGACTCGTACCCTGCACACCCAAAATTTATTCCCAAGGAAAGGGATAGGTCCACGTCACCAACTGTATGTAGCTTTAAGTGGCCTAACTCAACTCTAAAGGGTAAGAAAAGTGAAGATAAAGGCTCAGGTTTCCTATGCAGCAGCAGCGAAGCACAAAGAGGAAACATCTTCATATAAGTCTCAACCATACTCTTATCACAACTCGGGAACACCTGGTACCCCAGGGACCCATCTCCACAACCTATCTCCATCTAGGGTCGATGCGAGAACTTCCTCTCCTCG
Source organism: Cenchrus americanus (assembly GCA_947561735.1). NCBI lineage: Eukaryota > Viridiplantae > Streptophyta > Magnoliopsida > Poales > Poaceae > Cenchrus > Cenchrus americanus. The sequence goes on along the minus strand of OX387242.1, from coordinate 40,971,896 downwards.
CACCTCAATGATTGCAACAGGATATGCGAGGTAGAGGGAGCAACTCTCCTCTCCCCGACTGCAACCACAGCTCACCACACTCCCGAACTACAGGGGGAGGTAGAAAACCTAAAACATGAGAACAGAGCTATCAAGGGCATGTCCATGACTGAGTATGCACTTATACATATAGATCAAAACTCTACAGAGCGTCTACACATGTACCCAACTCGGAATGGCACCCGACCGATGGTCGACCGACCGAGCCCATCCTACCGTGCGAACTCTCGGTAGTTGCGGTTCCACCCTGCATCTGGGCCTCAAAGCGACCCCTCTCAAAGGACTGCACCGGAACTGTGAAATGCTCTCGTGTGGCCACACGGGAGACGCTCCGGGAGAAGATGGGCTCCAACCCACTTCTCCCCCACTGATGCCCTCTATCATGCTGGCAGGTATGGTACCACACTTGCCGAGCTCAACCCGGCCCTAACCCCACTCTCGGCGAGGTGGTGTGTACGAGAAGTCCTGTGAAAAAGGTTTGTCCACTTTCTTTCAGATCGGGCGAGCTCATGTCCTCCAAGAATATAATAAAACCCCAACACATGTGCTCCGGAAACCGTAAAAGCAGGGATGCACTGAAGAGTACATCCTCATCCCTGATCTCAGATCGGTTTTACCCCACACCCCAAGAACCGCTATCCATTTCCCCAACACATGCATCGCGAAGCTCAGCGTATATACACGCACGTATATAACGTAGAAGTAGTAGGGCAATCAAGGATAGGATAACTAAAGAAGGTTATGCAAGGTTCATCATCATGCAATTAAGTACAGTGCTAGCATACTACATAGCAATGCCTAATAGGAATTTCAAAATCAGTCAGGTGTGAACACCTGCGTGCGAGTAGTCATCGGTGTAGTCGTACTCCGAGCTCAACTCTCTGGCTCTGGCTGCTCCTAGAATCGCATGAATAAAATAAACACGGATCCTAGTTGCAGTTAACTCCAAATGAAAAGCAACTAAGAACCAAAAGAGAGCAAATACTAGCCTATCACGGAGTTTAAGATTTTAGAAGAATTTTGGAAAAGGTTTTCTAATTTCCGTAGCCAAAATGGATTTACTAGGGTTTTTCAAAGGTAAAATACAATTTTGAAATTAAAATACGCATCCACAACATAGTTAACTATAAGCTGACTATAGGCTGACTCTAGCTGGCTCTAAAAAAATTATAGGCCAGCTGCTGGATGTCTACAAGAATTGAGGTAGCTACACGTGGTCGGCTACAAGCTAGTTGCAGCAGGGGTGGCCTCCACGCGTGGTAGCTCGCGTGGCGTGGCGCACGGGATCTGGCCGGGATCCGCTGCGGCCAGGCACGAGGCAAGCGGTGGTGTGGCTACCCTCGGGTTGCTCGGGTGCAAAGGATCTCAGGGGTCTGGTGTGGCGCTTGATGGTGTGGCCGTGTGTGTAACAACACCCCAATAGAGTTTTTGGACTCGGCCACCAGGTGCTCGAGCAAATGCCCGAGAGGCATGGCAGAGCGACGAGGGCTCACCGGTGGAAAGGTTTTGCGATGGCTGGCCAGCAAGCGACACGGTGTGGCTCGGGATGGCCTAGGGTTTCGCTCAAGGAGTAAAAAAGCTCGGCCTTTGACCGGACTCCGGATCAATGGCGGTGGCAAGCATTTGTGTGGCGAAGCAAGGCAGGAAGGTGTCGATGGCTTGGGTGCTAGCGTCGGCGTGCTTGCTCGCGTGCGTGCGTGCATGCGTGCATGTGGACAAGTGTGTACACGGATTCCAGACAGCGCTCACGCGTGCTAGGCGAAGAAAAGCCCTCGGTGGTGAGCTCCAGGAGAGACGGACAGGGCGGTGGCTCGGTTCTGCTCGCGCGTAGGCAGTCAGGCACATGCACGACAAAGCTGGGGTTCCTTGGGTGGCCAAAGGGTTTGGTCAAGGGCACAGAAAGACTCGGCTTTGATCAATTGGGTGCAACTTTGCACGACGGCGAAGGCACCGGGGCGGCGGCGGTAGACGGGGAGGCCGGTGGATGGATTTTATAGGGCGGTGCTAGGGTTCCGGGGGTGAAGGATGGACGGTGGGAAGAGCTTTTAGGCGGCATGGCGCGCATCGCAGTGCCGGTGTGGTGGGGGTGGTGGCCATAAGGCGCGAGCTCGCGACACCTTGCCCAATGACGCGTCACGGGGAGGAAAAGCGAGAGAGGAAGAGGAAAAGGTGGGGAAAGATGTGGCTGACCGGTGGGACCCACATGGCGGTGACAGGTGGTGGTATGGTAGGTGGGAAGCAGGCCGGTTGGTAAGGTGGATCGAAAGGTAAGGCGGGTCGGTTGTTTAGGGATGCTCGGGGAGCTTTGCAACAAGCCGGGGAAGTCGGCGAGACTTTCACCGAGGAGGCTAAAACCCACCATAGCTTAGGGTGTTTTTCCTATTTCCTACTATCCTTATACCTTATGCACATATGTTTCAAATTTGAAACATTTGAACCCCACTCCAACAAATAAAATCCAATAAACTCCAAAGTTGCCACACTAACATGTTATAATTCCTAAAATTATTATTTTGCTCAAATAAATCTAAAAATTTAGGGAAAGGTTCACATAATACATCCTTATAATTTATAATTAAGCACTCAATTTCACTCAAAAATTTTGAAATTCACATTTTTGCATAACTAACGTTCCGGAAAAATTCCGGGATGGTACAACTACTTAGATACATCATCATCCTTTTTACCCGCTGTACCTAGATCCACATGCATGCATCAAATCAATTAAATTGGTAACATGACAAAAGTTACCATCATACTTTCTACACTTAGTCAAGTGCCTAATGAACCACAAACCAAGGCGCGGGAGAAAAGACTCGTCGCCCCTATACTCTCCATCCCGCACATGGGTGGTCCCACCGTCATTTTTCATCTCCTTGCTCTCCCCGCCATCTCTCGACGCCATTTTTCTTCCCGAGATCCACCGAGGGAGCACGGACGCCGCTGCGCCCGGAGGGTCGGGACGACGTGCATGGAGTCGCACCGCCGGGGAAGCCGGCACGCCACCGGTGACGATTCCCACACGACATCCTGGTCCGCGCCGCGCACCGGAGAGCACCTGGTCCACGTCGCCAGCGACCAAGGTGTCGACGCGCTTGAGGAGGTGGCTGGGGAAGAGACTGCTGGGTGCTGGCGGCTACCCGCCCGCGGAGGGGAGGCCTGCCCGGGGGAGGCGGATGCCGTGCGCCGCCAGGGAGCCTTCGCGGCGGCGCGCGGAGAAGGATCTGACGACGAGGGGCTTGGGGATGGTGTTGGGCAGGCGCGCACGCGACGGCGAGCTACTTGTAGATGAGGCTGGGCTGGTGCGAGGTTGGGGATGAGGTTGCGCGAGCTCCCTCCTCCCCGCCACGAAGCTGGCGCGAGTGCGGTGTTGGTGTAAATTTGGTACCGAAGGGGGAGGCACCAACACCACAGTACTCTTCTCCTCCGAAGGGGCAACGAACCAAAGAGCCCCTTCGGAGGACCACACCTTCTTCCACTACTGCTAACTCTACTACTACTGCAACTACTAAGCGAAAACTAGAGAAGACGACAACAACTTATTACTTCAGAGTTCTTCACCATTTAATGCCTGTCCTATCAATTACAAAGACCCTCCTATATATAGGGATGGGGGTAGATGGCGATTTTCCCCCAAGCCCCTAGTGGTTATTTTCTTCTGAGCCCCTGGTGGACGCGGTATTTACAAGAAACTCCTCGAGCCCACACAAAGGCCCACTAACCCCAACATGGGCTGGGCCACTCCCCCAACATGGGCTGGGCCACTCCCCCAACAGTAGCCCCTCAGCTACTTCGGTTTGGCTGGCACAACAAAGCGGAGTAGCTGAATACATACGGAATGGCCCAGACCTTCCTACACCTTCGGCCATGAGGAACTCCCTCAGGACCCTCCGCTCGTACGCCTCACTAAAAACTCCATTCCAAAAACCCTGTGGGAAAAACCGGAGTGGAGAAAAGAGCACGTACGCCTAGCGGATTTACACACACCGACCTTGCTAATGGTCATCTTCGGACTCGCTTCGACGGTGAAGGGCGCCTTCGGTGATGATGTCAGCTTCGGCGTTGTCACTAAGACGGCCTTTATCCTCAATGCTTCTCCTCCATTTGCTTCGGTCTTGCCTTCGGGGCCTCCATGCATTTTCGCTCTTGTTCTTTCAGACGCTGTCGAATGATGATTAGCCGCCTCTTCCCCTTCGGTCACGATCACCGGGCAAGACTTCATGCTTCGGGGTGACGCCGCTCATCCCGATGCCACTAGCCCCTCTTGTCCGGTGATTGTGATGAAGGCCCTGGTCCTGTGCAATGCATGCGACGAAGTACGTGTTGATGAAAACGATGCTGGAATCGACGTCGGTGAGGTAGACGATGAAGCCCCTTGAGCCACGGACCGGTCGGCGTCGGTGTAGTAGATGCGAAGACGAAGTCGAAAGTCAATGTCGACAAGGTAGACGACGAAGCCCCACGAGCCGGAGTCCTGTCGACGTCGTGCAGTAGACGCTGAAAACGAAGTCGGCAGTCGATGTCGACCAAGTCGATGTTGATGTTGCCGAGGTAGACGAGGAAGCCCCTCGAGCCGAACACATGTCGACAAAAATGTGGTTGAAGAAACCCCTCATGTCGAACCATGTCGACGACGAAAGTGGTGGTGTAGTTGTTGAGGTAGTCGAATAACGTTGATGAAGTACTCGAGGAAGCCCCTCGTGCTAGATATTCGCCGAGTTGAACCTGTCGGTGACGAAGTAGACAATATAGACGAAGTCCACTTCTTGTTCAACACTCCATTCGAGGCGAAGCATTTTTGTTCAAGAAACTCAAGAACTTGTTAGACAAGAAACAATCTATCTCAATTTGCATCGCACAAACAAATCCGAAGCCACTCTCGGGCCTTCGGGGTGTCTCAGATCCGAAGCCACTCTCGGGCCTTCGGTGTGTCTCAGCTCAACTCCGGTCATCACATGACCGGTCGTTTGCTTCCTGCAAACGGAATCCGAAGCCACTCTCGGGCCTTCGGTGTGTCTCAACTCAACTCCGGTCATCACACGACCGGTCATTTGCTTCCTGCAAACGGAATCTGAAGCCACTCTCGGGCCTTCGGTGTGTCTCAGATCCGAAGCCACTCTCGGGCCTTCGGTGTGTCTCAGATCCGAAGCCACTCTCGGGCCTTCGGTGTGTCTCAGCTCAACCCCGGTCATCACACGACCGGTCGTTTGCCTCCTGCAAACGGAACCTCGGCTATAACGGAGCCAGATACTTGCCCTTGCAAGTTCCACTTCGGTCATTACGGGACCGATCGTTTGCCTCATGCAAACGATACTTCAGCTATAACGGAGCCAAATACTTGCCCTTGCAAGTTCAACTCCGGTCATCACGGGACCGGTCGTTTGCCTCATGCAAACGGAGGTTTCAACCAAACTCAGGCCTTCGGCACGAGCGCTCCCGGCTGCACACTTCGGTGTTATGCATGTATATATGTATGAAAGCGTGCATGAAAGTATGCTATTGCATGAAGGCTAGGATGAAAAGGTTAGCCAAAATAATGCAAAGGACGTCCATTGATCAAATTCTCAACTTCAGTGGTGAAACCATGAGATGACTGAAATCCGATAAAACCGAAGTCCATATGGAAATCCCAGCAACCACCTGATGAAGTTAAGTAGACATTGAAACCAATTGATATGGCCTAGCCATTCCCAAATCAATAATAGAGTCACTATCTTCGGGGTGAAAACCGATGACTCAAAAGCCATAACCTGCAATAGACGTGACGAAGTGGCCACACAAAACATAATAGCTGCATACAACCAATCATTATGAATAGGGTAAGAAGCATGACTAAGAACATGCGCTTAGCATATTTGAGATGAAGGTGCGGCAACATGTGATATACGAAGGGTTAGAGTGCCCGTTAAAAATGGATCGTAGGTTATGAGAGAGGAGGGCACGATACTTACATATGGTAGTTAACCCTGCATTCAAGAGATATAAATACTTCATATGAAGGGTTAGATTAAGAAGGCAAAGCAGATTTCAGTCAATTCGACACAGTCACTTTTGTGAAGCTGAGCTTCGGTCATAACGGGACCGACACAATTTCGTTATACGAAGTAAGTGACAGGCGGCCCATGGATGCGTCCGACGGCCTCCGAGGGGCGCCGTTACTTACCCACAAAATATAACCTCCGAAGACTACACCCCCCGCACCCTGGAGGGGGGATGTTGCTTCGGAAACGTGCGAACGGATAAATACACGAAGCTTTCGGGAAAAAACTCCTTGCGAAAAGCATCAACATGAAGGCATGGTACTTCCATATAAAAAATCCGAAACAACGTGCGCATACCTAGGCTTATGTCCCATTACCGAAGTTAATTCTAAACCGATGAAACCATGCTATTAAACCAATAACGACTCTAGAATCGAAGCTATTTTTACGTAAGGGAAAATTGTATGCCTAACGGACTATACCGTAGCCCCAAGCCCAAACGTAGAAGCAGCTCATTCTCAGGGCCAGAGCCCATATCCCTCGGACTCCCGTCACCATCAGGACACCTTCGGTGCTTTTTCATGTATGAGCTAAGTGTAAAAACCGAGAAGCAGCAACTACTTGTTAAACTAAACTATATTGCTGGACGGTTCACTTAACCTGACGGTGCAGATTTGTAGGACGTGAGGGCCGAAGCTAATTGAGAAAAATCTAACAGTTCCGAAGGATAAAAAGAGACTTGGTAATGATGGAACTTTACGCCAAGGAGAAAACGCAACTACACGCTACTGCAAAAAACTGAAGTTACTTGGGCTTCGAAATTCGCAACGCAAAAACGCGACCAGAAGGCTCACAAGCAAAGCAACAACGAATTGGGCTTCGGCCCAGAAGGTGTTGCTTACCACCAGCCTGGCCCAGTGGTGGTCCCGCTTGCCTGCTAGGCCTCATCAATGTTGGGTGGCCTCATCAATGTTTTAGTGCGCAGCCTGCCTGTATGGCGTCAATACCTGATGTGATTAATTCCGAAGGGTAAAAATTCGAGATCTTGAGGCGGTTCCAAATAAACTAAATATCCCACTGTGATGACGAAATGATTTCGAAGGTGAAAAATCAATCTCATGAAATCCCACCGAGACGATTCCGAAGGTGAAAAATTCACCGAAATGATTCCGAAGGTGCGAAAATTTTATCTCGCGAAATCCCATCGAGATGACTCCGAAGTATGAAAAATAGAGCTCAGTTCGCTTTTCTGCTAAAACTCGTTAGTGATGCAAAGCAATTTACTCCGCACAAAGATAATAATATTATTAAAACAAAGAAAATGGTAAAGTAGTACATGAAGGTGCACATGACACAAACATTGTCTCCCTTCGGAATGAAGTGAGAGCTCCCTTCGGCTATTACGGGACAGGCATTAACAAACTGATATTAAAACAGCAAGCAAACAGAACCGTGCTGAAAAGTATTATGATATGGTATTCGAGGGATACTTCATTTGGGGCACCAGGAAGGAGGTATGCTGCTAGCTAGTCAAAAGAGGTTTTGACAGTAGACCTTCATTACTCGGGCCTTCGTCGTCCACGTACAAAGGGCAAGAAAAGAAAAAGACGCTGCATGGCGCACTTGATTGAGCTATGTCATGAACTTGTTTCCGGTTGGTACAGTCGTAAGATGAAAATGGCCACTTCGGCTCCGAAGGGTGCCTCTGTGGCTTCAGGACGTTAGCTCTTACTAGTGTGTGAATCATATGCAAACTAGGATTACTAAATGCACTTTCAAGAGAGGTGGCAGCACATGGTTAAAACCTGCAACCCAAAAATGAAATGAAGGAGGATGGGGAGTGTGTGCGTATGTGTGTGTGAGCAATATGTGTGTACTATGTGATTGTTTTTTTAAAAAAACGCGCTCCAGCTTCTAGGAAACTCGAAACGTTCCCCTGCCTTCAAGAAAGGACGGACTATATCGGTGGTGGCACTGGCACACAACAAAACACCCCGGAATCCTGACCAACGCTTCCGTTCCCTGCTGGCCCGGCCGTCGGGTCGCCATCGATCGCCCGTGGTCAAAGCTCGAATCGAGGCGAAACGCGGGATCTCCCCGCCCCGTTCTTCACGGTGGCCGGGGCTTCTTCGTCGGTCCGGTTGGCATGGTCGTAAAGGCCCAAAGAAATTGATGTTTCGGCCTTGTTAGGGAAAGAACAAACCGAAGCAGCATGTGTATACCTGGGCTGCACCACATGACCGAAGCTAAAACCAAACAGATGAAATTATGCTACTCCTTCTCAACCTTCGGTGCTTTACACAAAGGAGTATTGAACTGAGTAACGACTCTAGAAACGAAGCTATACTTGCATAGAGGAGAAGTCTATGCCTGACCTCTGAACCAGCCCATGGTCAGGACCGACGTCCAAATAAACCTCGGACTCCTCTCATCGTCAGAACACCTTCGGTGCTTTTAAAGTGCGAGCAGTCTAATCCTCAGGAAGCAACATGCATGCACCTGTTAAACTAATATAGGTTGCTGGTCATGTGACTTAACTTGCAGTGCAGACTTGTAAAAAGTTAAGGCCGAAGCTGGAAGGTCCACTCCGAAGGGTCATGTAATCCTTTCCCTTGCTAACGCCAGCCACCATTGCTGCATGACTTGACCCCTTCGTGACCGAAGGTACCTTCGTTCATGCCAAGATTTTTTTTAATTCGACCCACCTAACAATGGAAAGAGATAAGAAAAAGAAAGATATGGCAAGTGACCGCAACAACAAATGCATGTGGTACTGTAGCCATGACCGAAGGCTCCAGTTGAAGAAATCTGATTTTATTGCTTCAGAATATCTTGCGAGATAAAGGAGTTGAAAATGAGACTTATCTCTTTGGACCCTCTCTCTTCGGATCTTTTTCTCGTCTTGTTGTGAGTCCTTCCACGAGGTAGGCGCCAAACTGTTGGTGTAAATTTGGTACCGAAGGGGGAGGCACCAACACCACAGTACTCTTCTTCCTCCGAAGGGGCAACGAACCAAAGAGCCCCTTCGGAGGACCACACCTTCTTCCACTACTGCTAACTCTACTACTACTGCAACTACTAAGCGAAAACTAGAAAAGACGGCAACAACTTATTACTTCGGAGTTCTTCACCATTTAATGCCTGTCCTATCAATTACAAAGACCCTCCTATATATAGGGATGGGGGTAGATGGCGATTTTCCCCCAAGCCCCTAGTGGTTATTTTCTTCTGAGCCCTTGGTGGACGCGGTATTTACAAGAAACTCCTCGAGCCCACACAAAGGCCCACTAACCCTTACATGGGCTGGGCCACTCCCCCAACATGCGTCTGCCATGGTTCCCTCCTCCCTGCGCCGGAGGTGGCGTGAGAACGGCGGCCGCAGCTCCATTCTCCCCGCGGCGGAGCTGACTGTCGTCGCTGTGGTCGGGGAGTGAAGGCCGTGCACATCATCGACGAGGTCGCCATTCTCGAGTTGGGGATAAGGTGATTTTTTTACTACCTCTGTGGTGCTGGTGCCTTTGCCTTTTTAATTCACCACGCAGCAGTGCGGTGCATCAGCTAAGCGGCTGTGCCTACTCCCCTAGGCAAACGACAATATTTTTGGGACGAGTCATTGTTGCTTCCGCGACCGTCGTTACAGAAATTATATGTAACCCCTAGCTACTATTTTCATAGGAGCTTGTGGACCCTATTATTGCAGGGTGAACAGTGGCCATGTTTGGATGGTATATGTTAGTGTTAGTGGTAGTGGTAATTTTTAACACCTCCAAATTAACACATAAAAAACTAACACCTTAGATGTTTGGATGGAGGTGTTAGTTTGCATTTAAAGTAACTTTTCCAATCATTTGAAAAAGGAGAGGGAGAGAGAAAAGGGGTGGGGTCCACCAAACTAACACCAATTACCACCTCTTGGAGGTGTTAGTTTTTTTGGGGTGTTAGTTCCAACTAACACCAAACTAACACATGTGTTTGGATGAAAAGTGTTAGTTTTGGTGTTAGTTTGCTTCAAACTAACACTAACACCCCCATCCAAACATGCCCAGTGTAAAAGGGAAATTGTTCGCATGACAAGTAATACGTTGGAGGTCCGCACTTTGAATATGTTCTCCAGTAAAGGATGGAAAGTAATAATAGTCTGTGGTCACGATTATTTTCTTTTACTTACATGGTGCTGAACTCTTATTGCTATTTGGGACGACGGTGATCAGCTTCGAATTAAAAAGTTGAATATGTTGTATTTCTTTTTCTAAAAATGAACATGGTGACACACATTGTACACATGTATAATTGAGTAAGTCTTTTTATATTAATTATGACTGAATCGCTACTTTAAAAGTATATATAAGTATTTTGGAACATATTTCAATTGTAAACTATTATATGAAATTTAGAGTATTACTCTAATTAATATGCAAAGAATCTGATAGATGCTGAGAAAAATCAGCTGGTTTATCCGTGGATGAATTGCTGCATTGGCTACTACTTTGCACGATCTTTACCCAGTGACACGACTTGAGATAGTTCGGCGAATTTCAATGGGAACACCGAACCATTATTTAAGCTGACAACTGAACACTTTGGTTTTTTTTTTGCATTCACTGCACCAATGGGGTGATTGTTTTTGGCACACCGAAATTTGTGTCACCGAAAATAAACCGAATGCCTAATAACTCTACTTTCACCTATTTCTTCAACTGCTTAGCAGTTATATTAGATACTGTACTTTTTAGCATACTAGAACCACGCATGAAGCTAAGGGAACACCAATGCAAGTTTGTCTCTGCTTACTGATAGATTATTATTGGCGTGGCAATTTTCGAGTGTCAACATCCTGCAATCTCTTCATTGATGATGCACTTTGCAATGCGTATCGATATGAATGTGATATATGTTGACCATATATGTATGTCACACAGCCCATGTCAAGAGTGGTGTAACAAATCCCTCTCGATATTTTTGTTAGACACCAATCCCCTTTGATATTTTTGTTTGTTAAGCAAAAGTATCGAGAGGATTGGTTACACCATTCTTGACAGCTAACACAGCAGGTCCTGTGTGATATCATCTTGACCTGTGTGAGCTCCTCATTAAATCAACTAATTAAATGAGTGAGATTTTGTTTGCTTCAGGTGCAAACCTCGCTACGTTAATTTGGAGTTTTTTTCTATAAATGAAAAAAGGTACCTAGCTGACCTATGCGACTACCGCACACAACCAAAATCTTATATAAAAATCAATATAATAGATGACACAAGAAAGAGCACACAAACATGAAGAATCATATGTTGACACACTTTAACAAATGCAATATTGCAGCCAATATGTTCCCTGCTTGAATCTTGGAAAGTCGCTTAAAGCCATCCCTGCAAGTAGATGTTGACATTATCTCTGCCACCACCGTATGTATCGATTGTTAACTAAGGAACACTTTTACAATATTTTTTTAAAAGAACAATTTTACAATGACTTTTAAGCATATAAGGTCCCTCATTACAAGCATCGGAGGTGCACCGGGCCAGGTACATTTGTCATCGAGTTAGCACGCCCGAGAACGTACTAATTGCCACACACACAACTATATATTCTTCCAAGGATTTCATGCATGATTGCCACAGGAAAATGTTACATATCTGTAGCTATAGTACTCCCTCGTTTTGATTTTTCTAGATACATTCTTCTTGTTATGCGTCTAGATATATATTTATGCCTAATGTATCTAAAAAAGTCAAAACGACATATAATTTGGGACGGGGAAGTATTATATATGGTTGACGTTACGTAATGATGTTGGGAGAAGTAGGAGTTTCTCTTTCCGATGCACCGTTATTCCGAACACCTCCGTCATGTCAATATCCTCTCTGCTTATTCCAGCCGGAAGCTCCCAATCAAAGCCGTAAACAAGATTGGCCAGCATGATCTCAACAGTGGCCACCCCAAAATTGGCTCCAGCGCAGATCCTTCGCCCAGCTCCAAACGGCAGAAACCTGAAATCCCTTCCTTTGAAGTCATCAACTGATGGTGTGTCCTTACCACAGCAGGGAACAAACCTCTCTGGGATGAACTCATCCGCCTTCTCCCATGACCTGGGATCTCTGCCAAGAGCCCATGCGTTGACGATGACACGGGTTCCGGCTGGGATCGTGTACCCGTTGACGTCGCAGGTTTCCATGGAGAGGTGCGGGAGCAAGAGTGGCGCTGGAGGGTGCAGACGAAGTGTCTCCTTGACTACGGCTTTCAGGTAGGTCATGCTGTCCAGGTTCTCTTCCTTCACCATCTCCTGCCCCCTGGGAGTGTTGCTGCTGATCTCAGCTTGTAGCTTGGCCATGAGGTGTGGGTTTTTTACGAGGTGAACCATGGCGTATTCAAGGACTATGGACGATGTGTCTATCCCCGCTGCAAACATGTCCATCAAGATGGCCTTGACGTGCTCCCGGGTGAGACCGTACTCCTGCTGAAGCGAGAGCAGCACACCCATGAAGTCCCTGCTGTCGTCGTCGTCTTCTTCTTCCTCCTCGTGGCGCTGCAGCTGGTCGTCGTCATTTTCCTTGGCATGGAGATGATGCTGGTCGATGATTTCATGGAGCAGCACGTCCCATCTTCTCTTGTGCCTTGTGATCCCAGCGCACAGCATCCGCGTGAGCAGAGGTACCTTGGCCAAGCTCGGGAAGTGGTCGTACAAGGTGAACCCTCCGAGGATACGCGTGTTGCCCTCGATCAGCTCCCGTAATAGCATCCTGTTGTTCCGGCCATGGCGCTGCCCCAACACGGCGCGGCACACTAAGTCGTTCACGAACGAGCCGACCACCTCCCCGACGTCCACGGCGGCGCGCGCGGCGGCGGCCTCCCCGACCACGGCGAGCGCCCGGCGCACCTCCGCCTCGCGGGCGCCGCGGAGCGACCGCACCTTGGCGGCGCTGAGCAGGTGCGTGGTGATGAGCTTCCGCGCCTGCCGCCAGTAGCCGCCGTAGGGCGCCAGGGCGACGTCCGAGGAGCCGCCGAAGAGGATGTGGGTGACCTCGGAGCGCGGGCGCGACGCGAAGGCGTGGTCGTGCGTGCGCAGGACGGCCTCGGCGGCGGTCGGGGAGGAGACGACGAGGTTGGGGACCTGCCCGAGGCGGAGGAGCACGAGGCCGTCGGCGCCGTGCGTGTCGGCGATGTCCCGGAGGGAGACGTGAGGGTGGGAGCCCACGAGGTGGAGGTGCCCTATGATGGGGAGCTGGCCGGGAGGCGAAGGTGGGAGACGACCATCGTCGACGTACTGGAGATCGTCCTTGCCTGACCTTCTGCTGCGTCTGGCTCTGGCAGAACGGAGAACAGCCAGCAGAACGAGGAGAGGGAAGACGAAGCAGAGAAATGCTACTGCTACCGCCTGGGCCATGGCTTGCTCGAGCTAGCTAGGTCGATCTCGCTCGGCGCATTGATCTGATCACAATGCAAGGAGGCTTGACGTCCTGTGGAGAGACGTGCTGCTGCTTCGTCTAATTTATAGCCACGACGCAAGAGTTGTGTGTAGCAGCTTGCGGCTGCATGCCTCCTCCGCGCAACAGTTGTGAACAACACGCCAAGTAACCACATCATAAGTTTAAATTTTATTATGACTAATAAAAAAACTTGACAATGATTTGTATGAGTTGTTGTCAAGCTAATCATAATATTTCTTTTTTTATAAGCATAATTTAAATAATTATATAGCTCTCCTGTAGATAATAACATAAATAATCAATTAATTGTACAGGTTATATGTTGAATCATGTCAATACTACTGTATGTGTCAATGCATAAAACCAACTAATAGATGGCACTAATATAATATAGTTGATGTTGATGTTAGATCCTTATTTAGCTTGGCTGGCCGCAAACAATTGTGCCCAATAAAAAAATACACAAGCGGTCCCCGAACTTGTCACGAGATGTGATCTAGGTCTCTAAACTCTCAAAATGCATTTTCGGATCCATGAACTTGTCTCGGGTACCATTCGGATCCCCGAACTCACAAAAACACATTGCAGGTTCCCCCAACTTGTCTAAATGTGTCATCCAAGTCATTAAACTCTCAAAGTTCATTTTAAAATCCCGCAATAACACTCCAAGAAATACATGCACGATCACTGACATAAGGTGGTTGTAAAGGCAACGAGCGAGAAGAAAACAATATTGCCATCATCAACATGTGATAAATTTTAAGATTTGCGAATGTATTTTTGCAGATTTTAGGGATCTTGAAAACCTAAGGACTAGTTTGTTGCAAGTGTAAATATGCACTTTGGGAGTTTATGGACTCATGTAACACATTGTAACAAGTTTGAAGACTTGAAAATGCATTTTTAAAAAAGTTTAGTGACTTAGATGACACCGTAATACAAGTTCAGAAACTGCCGGTATTTTACTAAAAAAATAAGTACAGACAAGCCAAATTAAGTTTGTTAAGCGGTCTATGCTACCAGCCACCAGGCCAGCTGGTCCACTACATCTATGCCTCTAAATTTTTTAATTATACAAAGAAATGTACTACCATGTGACCACATATATATGTTAGCAATAATATTGGATTTCCTATATCACACACCTAGCTACAGAGACGTATATATATGTGCCACTGTATTACTTCAATATGTTAGCAATAATATTGGATTTCCTGTATCAATACTATGTGTCAATGCATAAAACCAACTAATAGATGGCACTAATATAATATAGTTGACGTTAGATCCTTACTTAATTAGCTAAGTGGGCTCTCGGCACAGCTGTGCCGAGAGTTTGGGCCCTGGCTCACGGCGAGCCGCCTTTGCCGGCCCGGGCGGTGCCGGGAGCGCTCGCGAGAGCTCCCTCTCGGCACGAGGGCCGTGCCGAGAGCAATCAGCCCTGTGCCGAGAGGATCCTGCTCTCGGCAGAGGCGCGGATTCCGGTAGTGTCTAGCAAAAAATTGTGTCCACAAAAAAAAATACACGGACGGTCTCTGAACTTGTCATGAGATGTCATCTAGATCCCTAATCACTCAAAATGCATTTTTAGATCCTTGAACTTGTCTAAATGTGTCATCCAAGTCATTAAACTCTCAAAGTTCATTTTAAAATCCCGCAATAACACTCCAAGAAATACATGCACGATCACTGACATAAGGTCGCTGTCTAAATGTGCAAGAAATACAAACAATATTGCCATCATCAACATGTGATAAATTTTAAGATTTGCGAATGTATTTTTGCAGATTTTAGGGATCTTGAAAACCTAAGGACTAGTTTGTTGCAAGTGTAAATATGCACTTTGGGAGTTTATGGACTCATGTAACACATTGTAATAAGTTTGAAGACTTGAAAATGCATTTCAAAAGTTTAGTGACTCAGATGACACCACAATACAAGTTCAGGAACCGCCAGTATTTTACTTAAAAAAAGTACAGACAAAGCCAAATTAAGTTTGTTAGGCGGCCTATGCTGCCATCCACCAGGCCAGCTGGTTCACTACATCTATGCCTCTGATTTTTTTAGTTAGTTATACAAGAAATGTAATGTGACCACATATATATGTTAGCAATAATATTGGATTTCCTATATCACACACCTAGCTACAGAGACGTATATATATGTGCCACTGTATTACTTCCATACCTGTCCCTCTCGCTCCACATGTTGTATAGCCACGCATATACCAGTGGCTCAAGTTAACAGAGAGAATTTCAGATATATAGCTAGGTAAATTATTGTATTGTGATCTAGCTACAAACGGCATCCTGAGCGTGTTTCCAGATGATTGCGATCAGAGTTGGACGGATACACGGTTAATATCTGTGGAGACACAAGCAAGGGTATGTGCAGTGCTTCATGAACCTGCATATGCATCCATGGCATGTCGGTCTCATCCGGGTGGCTAACGACCGACCATACAACCTCATAGCTCGCATATAGCTAGCGGTGACCACACTAGCTAGTAGCCTAGCTACCCCAAGCCCAGGCTGATCTCGATGCTGTGCATGCAGTCGGACATGTCTTTGTCAACGCATATATGACAATTTAACGGTCGTCAGAGATGTATTGTTGACAAGCTTTGCTTGCACACTGGATTCTAATTCAGAACCACCACCACCAATCTGCTTGGGCTGTGTTTGGCACATATCCGCAAGGATAAGATCAAGATTCTCAAATAATCTGCATAAATATGAAAAAACTGCTTTTTAAAAAGGCGGATCTAACATAGCTTCAGCATTTTAGCACAAATAGGTGTGCATCTATGTGATGTTCCATTTTTCATTTTAAAGACGTACATAGCACGTTTTTCATTAAAAAGATGAGGAGTTGGATACAAAGTCTTAACCACAAAGCAACAACAAAACAAGCAGAAAAGGCCACGAGCCTAGAAAAGATAGATAACAATCTAAGACTTCTCTCGTGTTCCACAAGCCTTCCTCCTCCCCCGCACGACGCTACCCCCTCCTCTCCCAGTGGCGAAGCCAAAATCAACCTCAAGGGGGGGCTCGCTCAGTGCTTCTTCCACCTCCAGCTCCTAATCCTTCATTGTTCGCTCGAAAAATAGTGGGGGGGGCTTCATGGGATTTGCCGCGGTAGCCGGGGCTAGAGCCCACCCCGCCCCGACGTTAGCTACGCCACTGTCCTCTCCTATTTGAGTTGTCACTATACATCAACAATGTGTTATCAAGGGCGGAGCCGGGGGGTGCACAGGGGCCTGGCCCCCTTGATGCTGCTGCAACACCACAGTCCACAACCCTTAAATATTTTGCTAATCACATATTAGCACCTCCCCTAAACGAAGACTAGAGTATTTACTGATTTCACTTCCGTTGTATGTACCAAGACGTCATGCGCCGGCGCTATTCTCCCAGGCTTCCGCTGCTGTCATTGCAACATGCAAGACGACAATAGGCAAAGTCTTGAGGTTAGGTTGACCCTAATAAAGAAAGGCAATTTCGATAGGCAAATTGATGTTGGAGAGCAACAAACTTCTCTCCAACAGGAGAATGGCATATTGCCCTATGCAAATCAGCCTTTGCTCCTCCGGGCTCCAACGCCATAGCCATCGGACAGGCCTCCTCTATGCCCCGCACCTCCCTTCTCCCTTGCCACTAGTGTTGCGCCTCCGCTTCCGAGGAGCTCGGCCGTGCAGGGCCCGACGGCTGGGGAGGTCAACGGCGGTGGATCCCGCATCCTGCATGCGCCGCCCGCCTCCCTCCTCGCCGAGCCGTCGAGCGCTCACCTCCCTTCCTCCCCACCGAGCGCCGAACCGCGGGGGAGAGGAGGGGTAGCTTCGCGCGGGGAAGGAGGAAGGCAGAGCGAGAGGGGAGCACGAGGCGGTTGATTCGGTGGCGCGGAGAAGGTGGGTGCCGCGATGACGTCACTGCCATAGCACGAGCTGACCACTATTGTCGGAGCTCCGCCCTCCCCCAAAACGACGTGACGCCACCAGAGCTTTGCCTCTACCCCTCTGCTGGCCTGGAGGCCACCCCACCTCAGCTCCAATGTTGGGCTGCTCGATTCAGGGGCCGAGGGGTGTAGGGGCTGCCGTGCTCGGGTGGCTGCTCCCCGCGTCGCTGGATATGGAGGGTCTCGAGTCATCGTCGTTGCCCGCAGGTTGCCATACCTCCTCCGTGCGCTCATGCTCTAGCGACGAGGTGGAGGCTGGGTACATTGTGTCGCTCCGGTCGCTCCCCGCCGGAGTCGCCCATGTGGATGGACAGCAGCACGACGTCGCCGCCGAAGCTCCCCTCCCGCGAATCTCCGGCGGTGCGGATCCCCTCCCCTCTTCTCCACGCCCAGAGCTCCCTCGTCCCACCCCCGGCCGCCCTTGTCTGCAGCGGGCTCATTTGCCTTCGAGGAGAGAGGTGATGCAATTTTGCATCCCCTCTCTCCTCAAAGGCAATTTGCTTCGCCGGTTTGCTTGCTCTGTTGGAGCCGTGCTTCGGCCCGTTGTCACACCCGATTTTACAAGGAAAACCGAATGCATCTCACGTGTGCGCCGGGATCATTTTACACACACATGATAGACAAAACGAGAGTAATACCATTGCGGTAATAAATTGTTCAAGAGTTAAACCGGTACGATATCCATTATTACATCCGAAAGGTGGACTCGAAGGTCCGAACACAACGATAACTAAGCGACGAGCGGCTCCATCTTTGACTTCCACGAGCATGATGAGCGGGGGATCCGCATGCCCTAGAACTCCTCGTAGTCACTCCGGTACTCGTCCTCGCCTCCGACGTTCTCCTGCGAACGGCGGTAAGCAAGGGTGAGCACACTTATGGTTGGTGCTCGGCAAGTGGGGGAAACAATGCAAGGCTATCAAGGATAGGCTATGGTTCACGAGCGGTAAGCATTTTATAAGTTGGTCAAGTTTTATTAGCAAGCACCTAATTACTAGGTGTAAGTGTATACCAACCCTCTTATCATTAAAAGAAACCTCCAACCAAACCACAAACCCATGATTTGCATTAATCTTCAAGTTTATTAATCATGTGAGGGTCCAAGCCGCTCATGACCGTGAGCACGGGCCGATCGATCGTTTTACACTCTGCGAGAGGTTGTACACTTTACCCACGGTTCGTGTTCCCCATCTTGCCGGGTTAGCTAGACCCTTAAACACTTCCAAGGTGAGTGGCTAGGGGTCCACTACGAAGCCTTTACAAAGGAAAGAAGAGAAACCAACAGCTCGCAACAGTTACAGCCCAGGGCGGACCATAACCCTCCCTAGTGGTCAGCACCTTAGCCAAGGCTGCTACCCCAAAAGAACCGGGCTATACCCCTGCAACCCCGAGCCCCCTGTGCCCCTCTCGGAAAAGAGCTATCAGCTAACCCACTCTCCTAATTACTTGGCTAAGCCGAGCCATTGAAGGCATCTAGGCCCCTAATTCGTGTTTTGGTAATTAATGACAATCATTATGGACTAACAATTTTATTTGAGTTATAAGAATAGGTTAGTCGGTGAAACGATGAGATCATGTGGGGTACATGAGAAGGTCTTGGTTGACTTATGTTGGAAAGGGCTCAAGGCAAAGGTAAAAGATAGGGTTTTGCTTTTACCGGTCATAAGGTGATTAGAGGATGTTATGTGACCGGGTTAATAGGATAGATAGCCGTACTATCAAGAGGGATCAATTTCATTGGCTTGACTTTCCATAGTGCCACTTGGATCAAAAGTTTGCATGCATTGCATTTAGATGAATGGCGGTTTCTCTTGGTAAAAGGTTTTCATTGAAAATCAAAAGAAAAACAAGTTTTACGGTTTCGGCGGACGATCTGGGCCCTTCGGGCGGATGGTCCGCGGGTCGTTGGTTTCTATTTATCAAGCGAGTTTTGGGCAAAAGATTTCGAGAAAATGCGCTTCGGGCGGACGGTCCGCGAGGTGCCGCGGACGGTCCGCGAGGTGCCGCGGACGGTCCGTTATTTGCAACGAACGTGGTGCGCTCGGGGTCCGGGCGGACGGTCCGCGGCAGCCCGCGGACGGTCCGCGAGGCCCGGGCGGACCGTCCGCGTGGCCTTGGCGGACGGTCCGCCCGGCCCTACGCACGGCCGTCCCGGCCCGTTGACCTGGCGATTTTACCGTTGGAATTCAAACGCGGACCGTCCGCGAGGGCATCGCGGACGATCCGCAATGCACGCGTTTTGTGTCTAACGGCTAGTAGCGAGAAAGGGGGAGTATTTATACTCCAAGCCGGGGTTGGAGAGCTGCTCTTGGCACTTTTAAAGGTTCATACTCCCTTGTAGAGCTCTCCCTCCCCTCTCTCTCACTCACTTGACTTAGTGGTGGTATTCTTCGTGAGAGCGAGAGTTTCTAGTGCATTGCATCAAGGTTTTGGTCTTTGTGGCACTAGGGAATCATCAAGCAAGTGGCTGATTTGTTACTCTTGGAAGTTGCCGCTTCCTAGACGGCTTGGTGGTGGAAGAATCCGTTGAAGCTCGCAAGAAGATTGTGCGTGGCTCGGATTTCATGTTGTGAGAGGTATTGTGCTCACCTCACCGGAGCGGTAAAGAGCAACTCTAGTGGAATCGAGGTGTGGAGTGGTTCTCTTGTTCTAACCGGCTTAAGATCAAGTGGTGTCTTGATAGAGGAGCGGTTGAACATTGAATCCACCTCAACGTGGATTAGGGGTGACCGGCAAGTCATCGATACCACGGGATAAAATTCATCTCTTGTGCTTGGTTATCTCTTTACTCAATTTCCTTTCTAGCACTTTACTTTAAGCATTCTATTTCTAGAGGTTGTTGTTTATCTTGTCATCCTAGGCCGCAAAACCCCCAACATAGGAATAGAGTAGGTAGAGATTTATTCCTCCTTGTGGTCCTAATTAAATTTCTCTAGTGTTGTGGTTTTAGTTTTTAAACCGCCTAATCACCCCCCTCTAGTCGGTATCCTAGATCCTACAAGTGGTATCAGAGCCGAGGACTCCTTATTTGAGAGATTTAACCATCTCGGAGTAGGATAAATGGGTGAGGAGGATAAGTTTCATGTTGGGAAGCCACCGGTCTTTGATGGGAACAATTATGACTATTGGAAGAAAAGAATGGAGGTTCACTTTAAGGCCTTGGGAAGAGAATTATGGAAGATTGTAATGGAAGGATATGTCATTTTGGATTCTAAGAATAAGACGAATCAAGATGATAAAAATGAAAAACTCAATGATAGAGCTTTGAGTGTACTTTACAATGCTCTTGCTCTTAGTGAATTCAATAGAGTGAAGGGACTTGAGAAGGCAAATGAGATATGGGAGAAACTTATGGAAATTTATGAGGGAACATCCACGGTTAAGGAGGCAAAACTTTATGTGTATAAGGGAAAGCTTAATGAGTTCACCATGAAGAAGGATGAAGATGTTTCAACTATGTTCAACCGGTTGAATGATATAGTGAATGAACTCAAGTGTCTTGATTTTGATGTATCAAACAAAGATTTCTCTCACAAGTTCCTTAGGTGCCTTAGGCAAAATATGAGACAATTGTGACCTTGCTTGTGAGGAGTGATTTGAGTAAGATGACTCCTAAGGAGGTGCTTGGTGAAGTGCAAACTCATGATCTATTCAAGCAATCACAAAAGGAAGTTCAAGGCCAATCAATCAATGAAGAGAAGAAAAATATTGCTCTCAAGGCCAAGGCTACTCAAGAGGAAAATGATGATGAGAACCAAGATATTGACTCCGATGAAGAAATGGCTCTTATTGTAAAAGGACTTAAAAGAATCATGAAGAAGAAGAAGTTTGGCAAGATGGGGCAATCTTCAAAGAAGAATCCTTTTGAAGGAAAAGATTGCTTCAATTGTGGTGAAATTGGACATATATCAATTAATTGTCCAAACAAGAAAGAAGACAAATATGGCAAGAAGAAAGACAAGAAGATTGTACCTAAGAGGAAGAAATATTATAAGAAGGAGAAGAATGGTCAAGCATATTTTGTTGAGTGGGATTCCGATGCAAGCTCCGATGAAGAAGATGATGACAAGCCTTCAAGAGGACTTGCCGGGGTTGCTATCAAGGAAGCGCCTTCACTCTTCTCTAAGCCATATTGTCTCATGGCAAAAGGTGAATCTAAGGTAATAATCGACGATGACGATGATGATTGTGATAGTGATAATGATGATAATGCTTTATCTTATGATGATCTTGTCGCCATGATTATTAAGTCCGATGACAAATTGCGCTTGGAGATATCAAAGTTGAAGGATTTGGAGTTGAAAAATATTTCACTTCAAAATTCTTTTGAGGAGCTAAAGACTACTCATGAAAATCTAAAGACTTCCCATGAAACACTTAACATTTCTTGGGAAACTCTAAAAGATGAGCATGAGAAGCTTAAGGAAGCTCACAACTCTCTCCTTGCACAAGATGTCAAAGGAAAAATGAGTATGGGTGTTGAATGTAATATATTGAATGCTCCTCTTTGTTCATCTAACCCATCTTGTAGCACAAGCACTAGCTCTTGCATTAGTGAGGATATGTCTTATGACTCTCTATTATTGGAGAATGAATCTTTAAAAAAAGAGATTGAGTGCTTATCTAATGATCTTGCACGATATTTTGGAAGTCATGTTCGGTTTAATCATATTTGGACAAATCAAAAATTCACCTTAAATAAAGATGCACTTGGTTACTTGCCCAACAAAGGAAAAGAGGCTTTCATTTCTAAAAAAAAGTGTCTTTATTAATTCAAGTGTGTCATTTGAGGAAGAAGAAAAGATGAAGACGTGTCATAAGTGTAAGACAAAGGTTGATGTGAATCACCAATGCAAGAGCAAGAAGACCGTATCCTTTGATCCTTCCTATATTCTTAAGAAAGATTCAAAGGGTGTTGTTTGTGCTCATTATGTTGGTCGCTCTCTTGGTAGTAGTAAAAAGAAATCTATTTGGGTGCCTAAAATTTTGGTCACTAACATTGAAGGACCCAAGAAAATTTGGGTACCTAAAACAAAGTAATTTCTTTTGTAGGTGAACTATAAAGCGGAGGAAGACATTGGGTAATTGATAGTGGTTGTACAAACCACATGACCGGTGAAAGGAAAATATTCTCTCATCTTGATGAAGACATTTCCGATTTTGATAACATCACTTTTGGAGATGATAGCAAAGGAGGCGTAAAAGGCATTGGTGAAATACCTATCTCTAAAGATTATAATCTCTCTAATGTCTTGTTAGTTGATTCTCTTAATTTCAACTTGCTATCTATTACTCAACTTTGTGACAATGGCTATAAATGTACTTTCACTAGTAATGATTTTGAGGTAACCTCTCTTGATGGGAAAGATTCTATTTTTAAGGGCTTTCGTCATGAGAGCTTATATCTAGTGGATTTCTCATCGAAAAAGGCAAATTTGACTACTTGCTTATTCTCAAAGGCCTCTATGGGATGGTTATGTCATAGAAGACTTGGCCATGTTGGTATGAAACAACTCAACCGATTGGTGAAACATGACTTAGTTCTTGGCTTGAAAGATGTAAAATTTGAGAAAGATAAATTATGTAGTGCTTGTCAAGCGAGAAAGCAAGTTGCCAACTCACATCCTAGCAAGAGTACTATGTCAACCTCAAGACCATTGGAATTACTACATATGGATTTATTTGGTCCTACTACCTATAGAAGCATTGGTGCCAATACCTATTGTCTTGTAATCGTGGATGATTATTCAAGATACACATGGGTATTCTTTCTTCATGACAAAGCTCTTACATGTGATATTTTCAAGTCATTTGTGAGAAGAGCCGAAAATGAATTTGAGCTAAAATTGAAGAAAGTTAGAAGTGACAATGGTAGTGAGTTCAAGAACACCAATGTTGAAGAGTTTTGTGATGAGAAAGGAATCAAGCATGAGTTTTCAACTACATATACACGGAACAAAATGGTGTTGTTGAGAGGAAGAATAGAACCTTAATTGAGATGGCAAGATCAATGCTAGATGAGTACAAAGTTTCGGATTCTTTTTGGGCCGAAGCTATCAACACCGCTTGCCATGCCTCTAATAGGCTATATTGTCATAGATTCTTCAATAAAACACCTTATGAACTTCTAAATGGAAGAAAGCCAAATATTTCATATTTTCGGGTCTTTGGTTGCAAGTGCTATATCTTGAGGAAAGGATCTCGATTGTCTAAATTTCAAAGTAAATGTGATGAGGGATTTCTTCTTGGATATTCTTCAAATTCTAAAGCCTATAGAGTATACAACAAGTCTAAAGGATTTGTTGAGGAAGCATATGATGTGCAATTTGATGAAACTTTGGGCTCTCAAGATGAAAAAGAGAATTTAGATGATGTGAGAGGTGAAGAATTAAGCAAAGCAATGAAGACTATGGCAATTGGGGATATCATGCCTAGAGAAGAAGATGATGATGAAGATCCATCGGTATCTATTGAAGCTAACCCATCCACTTCCACAACAAATGATCATGTTCAACAAGATGGTAACTCAAGCAATAATGACTCACCTCAAGAAGATAATCAAATAGCCCATATAACCACACCTTCTCCATCAACTCAAGAACCAATTGATCAACCAAGAATTCATCATCAAGTCGCCAAAGATCACCCCATTGATCAAATCATGGGTGACATTAGTAAGGGTGTTCAAACTCGATCTCGTGTTGCTTCTTTTTGTCAACATTATTCTTTTGTCTCTTTCCATGAGTCTAAGCGTGTAGATGAAGCACTTAATGATCCGGATTGGGTTATCTCCATGCAAGAAGAATTAAATAATTTCACTAGAAATGAAGTTTGGGAGTTAGTTGAAAGACCCAAGAATCATAATGTTATTGGTACTAAATGGGTCTTCCGTAACAAAGAAAATGAAGATGGTATTGTTGTGAAGAACAAGTCAAGATTAGTGGCTCAAGGTTATACTCAAGTAGAGGGATTGGATTTTGATGAAACTTTTGCTCTCGTAGCTAGACTTGAGGCCATAAGAATCTTGCTTGCTTATGCTTGTTCCCGCAACATCAAGTTATATCAAATGGATGTCAAAAGTGCTTTCTTAAATGGGAAAATTAGTGAACTAGTATATGTTGAGCAACCTCCCGGTTTTGAAGATCCTACAAAGCCTAATCATGTGTATAAGCTCTCTAAGGCATTATATGGGTTGAAACAAGCCCCTCGTGCTTGGTATGAAAGGCTTCGGGACTTTCTTCTTTCAAATTGCTTTAAAATTGGAAAGGTTGATACTACATTGTTCACCAAGAGAATTGGAAATGACAACTTTATTTGTCAAATTTATGTTGATGATATCATCTTCGGTTCAACTAATGAAGATTTTTGTAAAGAATTTGGAGAAATGATGTCTAGGGAATTTGAAATGTCTATGATTGGTGAATTGAGTTTCTTCCTTGGTCTTCAAATCAAACAATTGAAGGAAGGCACTTTTGTTTGCCAATCTAAATATGTGAGGGACATCTTAAAGAAATTTGGCATGGAAGATGCAAAACCCATCAAAACTCCTATGGCTACTAATGGACATCTTGATCTTGATGAGGGAGGTAAAGCTGGTTGATCTTAAGCTTTATAGGTCCATGATTGGTAGTTTGCTTTATCTTACCGCATCTAGGCCCGATATCATGTTTAGTGTGTGCATGTGTGCTAGATTTCAAGCCGCTCCTAAAGAATGTCATTTGACCGCCGTAAAGCGTATCTTGAGATATTTGAAGTATTCTCCTAACATTGGTCTTTGGTATCCAAAGGGTGCTCAATTTGAATTAGTAGGGTTTTCGGACTCGGATTATGCCGGTTGCAAGGTTGATAGGAAGAGCACTTCCGGAGGTTGCCAATTGCTTGGACGGTCACTTGTTTCTTGGTCATCTAAGAAGCAAAATTCAGTGGCTCTTTCAACCGCCGAAGCGGAATATATCTCGGCGGGGAGTTGTTGTGCTCAATTACTATGGATGAAGCAAACACTTCTTGACTATGGTGTGAAATTCAAGGAAATTCCTCTCTTATGTGACAATGAAAGTGCTATCAAGATTGCAAACAATCCGGTTCAACATTCTAGAACCAAGCATATTGACATCCGGCATCATTTTCTTAGAGATCATGTGAGTAAAGGAGATGTCAAGATTGATGGAGTAAGCACGGATGATCAATTGGCGGATATATTTACCAAGCCTTTGGATGAGCCTCGGTTTTGCAAATTGAGAAATGAGCTAAATGTGTTTGACATCTCAAATGTGGCTTGAGAGCTAGCACATGTGTTTATCCATATGTTTTTTGTTTATCTCTCTTATTAATTTCTTTCGTATCTCTTGTCTTTTAGTTTCGTAAAGCTTGCTTTTGCATATTTTCTTTAGCATTACTCAGGCACATTGCATAATTAAATAAATTTCTCTTATTATTCTTGAGCAATGATCCCAAAAGAAATCCTTGAAAATCACTTTTTAAAGTTAATTCACGCCGAAATCAAAAAGGAGGTCGGACCGTCCGTCTCAACCGGGCGGACCGTCCGGGCCGCTCCCCTGGCGGACCGTCCGCCGGGGCAACGTGGACCGTTCGCGTGGTTCGTGGGGCAACGGTGCGGCTGCGGGAGGTTCTGGAAGCTTTAACGGACCGTCCGCGCACGGGGCCCGGACCGTCCACGCGCCTCGCGGACCGTCCGCGGGGGGTGTCGCGGACCGTCCGCCCGTGTCGCGCGCGGGTGGGTCCCGGGGACCGCGGGATGAAATCGACCCGGGGCTTCTCCCTTTCCCCCACCGAAGGCGGTTGGCTTCTTCCTCCCTTCTTTTGCTCTCTCTCAAGGTGATAGCCCCTCTCTTAGGGATTTCTCTTGGGGCTCTCCCCGGACCGTCCGAGCACATCCCGGACTCTCGCGAGGTTCTCCACCATGTCATCGGGGTACCTTTTCGAATCTCTCTCTGTCTATCTCTTGGATTTTGAGCAAGGAGGTGGTTAGGGTTTGGAGGTGTGATCTAAAATTCGTCCATGATTTCAAGATTTTGGCTTGGTGAATGTGTTTGGGGTATCAATGTAGTGTTGTGGCAAAATTTTGGTAAAGAAATTTTGGCTTTTGATGAAGTTACGAAGTTGGGAAGAATCGGCCCCACTGTTCATGGGCGCCCGCCGTCCCGGGCGGACTGTCCGCCACCTCCTCGCGGACGGTCCGCGCGGTCCCGGCTGCGGCTCCCATGCACAGTGGCTCCTCGAATGGGGCTTCATAATCAATTCAAATTGCTTCCTAATGTTAATACTCATTGAAATGTATGCTTTTGACAGTGCTCGCAAGGCTATAGCGTCTCTCACTAAAAAGGTGACAAAAAATGTCACATCAAAGAAGAAGGGTAAGGATGTTGGGACATCGAAGAGGCGGAGAAAAGATGATACCTCCGAGGAAGAAGAGGAACCCGAAAATCCAAATGACGGTGACTTTGATCCCGCCGATGAATCGGCAAGTGCCTCATTTATGATGGATGAAGATGAGATAAGTCAAGGGGGAGGTAACAATGTTGAAATCCTTGATGTGGTTAATTACACGGCTCCTAGAAGGCGAGTGGACCCAAAGAGAGTTTGCTATTGCTAGAAATGAAAATGCTTACAATCAACCCCGTGACACCCACAATTTATTCTTCCACACTCTTGTGCAAGAACAAGCATTTTTTGGTAGTTTGATGGAATCCCTTGTTTTCTCTCATCAAAGGGTTGATTTTGATTATCTTGAGTCTAAACTTGTCCTTGCTTGGGGTGGCAACAAAATTTGAGAATTTGAAGTTAAAACCATTTCTTCGGCATAGATGTGATTTGGAATGATACAATAGTTAGACAATTCTATGCAACTTATGAAATGGATTTCATAGGGGAGAAAATGAAATGGATGACTGGTAAAAGTGAGTATGAGGCCATATTTGCGGAGAATTTGCAGCAGCTAATCACCTTAACTATGAGTATTTTAGCGAGGGTATTGATGTTTATAACGAGGATATTCTTGAAGATACAATTTGTATTTTATGAGCCCGGCACTCTTAATGCAACCATAATGAAGCGCTGTCATCGGACTTAGACACCATCCGGCGACCATCAACAACATCATTAGGCACACTTTTATGCCTAAAAGTGGTAATAAGGATAAAGTCCGGGAACATTATTGGAATGTGATTGATTATGTTATGAATGGAACTAGATTTAATGTTGTGAAGCTTATACTTGATCAAATGATTTGCAAGAAACGTCTTGTTCGTGATAGTATTTATTTTGCCCCTTATATTATGTCATTGATCAAGATCAAGACGGGGTTCAATGGGCTATGTGATGTGAAGCATGAACTTTATCGTCCATTTTACAATGCTAAAGCCATTTTGAATAAGCCATTGACACCCTATGGACGGAAGCGAGAGGCTCACAATATTGCGAGAAAATATTGAGGCTCATGATGGTGATGATGAAAATGCAAATGTTGGAAACTTGGGCAATGTTAATGTTGATGAGGGTACTTATGCTATGCCTCCTCCTCCTCCGAGTCCCTCCTATGCAGCCACGGTGGGAGCCTCCCGCTGGATACTTCGATTCCTATTTTGCTAATATCCAACGATCAATGAACTCTCGGTTTCAGCAAATGCAGTCGGGGTTTCAATCTCACTTTGAGGCATATGGACAGCAGATGACTGACACCTTTCAGACTATGCAGCAGAATTTTCAGCATCAGATTGATACTAGTCTGGATACCTTTGGTCATCATGTCTATAATACTATGCATGACCCCATGATGCAGCGGTTGGGTGATATGCAGACTGATCTTCAGAATGACCTCAGTGCCCTCAATGATAGATTCTCTCAGATGTCCACCTCCGAGCAGTATCAGCAGTTGCATGATCAGCAGACACAGCTTCACGACGATGTCCATGCCACGAACACAGCTTTTGGAGATTTCAGAGATCATTTTTATCATTACTATCCGGCTCCAGCTCCACCACCACAGTTCTGTCCCCCTCCACCATTCTATCCTCCTCCGCCGCCGCCTCAGGATGATTAGGCCCTTTTGGTATTTGATGCCAAAGGGGGAGAGAGATTTGGAGGAGTGTGTGATTTCTAGGGGGAGCTCACTTTGCTTGCATGAATTTGGAACTCTTTGCATTGCATTGACATGTTTAATTTCGGTCTTGCATGAACTTCGTGTGGCTTGTAATAATTTCGTGAGACTTACGTTTTATTGTGTGATGTGTTTGAGAACTAGAACTTGTGGCTATTTTGTGATGTTCTATAATTATGATCTTGTTTTGTTCTAGTTCCCGTAGTAGTTTTTGATGCTAACCCTTAATCTCTTTGGATATATATTTGTGCCTTGATCTCTATTTTGTAGGGAAACTTCGTCAAAATTTATTATGTTTATGCATATGTGTAAAAATCAAATGGAAATTACATGCACATATGTAGGGGGAGTTATCTCTAATATTCTTGTTTTGGAGACAATTACTCTATATATTTATTGAATTTATTAGAGAAGAGTAAGTGATTCCAAAACACAAAACCTTTCTTATATCACTCCTTTAAAATGGTTGTCATCAATTACCAAAAAGGGGGAGATTGAAGGCATCTAGGCCCCTAATTCGTGTTTTGGTAATTAATGACAATCATTATGGACTAACAATTTTATTTGAGTTATAAGAATAGGTTAGTCCGGTGAAACGATGAGATCATGTGGGGTACATGAGAAGGTCTTGGTTGACTTATGTTGGAAAGGGCTCAAGGCAAATGTAAAAGATAGGGTTTTGCTTTTACCGGTCATAAGGTGATTAGAGGATGTTATGTGACCGGGTTAATAGGATAGATAGTCGTACTATCAAGAGGGATCAATTTCATTGGCTTTACTTTCCATAGTGCCACTTGGATCAAAAGTTTGCATGCATTGCATTTAGATGAGTGGCGGTTTCTCTTGGTAAAAGGTTTTCATTGAAAATCAAAAGAAAAACAAGTTTTTACGGTTTCGGCGGACGGTCGGGCCCTTCGGGCGGACGGTCCGCGGGTCGTTGGTTTCTATTTATCAAGCGAGTTTTGGGCAAAAGATTTCGAGAAAATGCGCTTCGGGCGGACGGTCCGCGGGGACCGGGCGGACCGTCCGCGAGGTGCCGCGGACGGTCCGTTATTTGCAACGAACGTGGTGCGCTCGGGGTCCGGGGCGGACGGTCCGCGGCGGCCCGCGGACGGTCCGCGAGGCCCGGGCGGACCGTCCGCCCGCCCCTACGCACGGCCGTCCCGGCCGTTGACTCGGCGATTTTACCGTTGGAATTCAAACGCGGACCGTCCGCGAGGGCATCGCGGACGGTCCGCGATGCACGCGTTTTGTGTCTAACGGCTAGTAGCGGAAAGGGGGAGTATTTATACTCCAAGCCGGGGTTGGAGAGCTGCTCTTGGCACTTTTAAAGGTTCATACTCCCTTGTAGAGCTCTCCCTCCCCTCTCTCTCACTCACTTGACTTAGTGGTGGTATTCTTCGTGAGACCGAGAGTTTCTAGTGCATTGCATCAAGGTTTTGGTCTTTGTGGCACTAGGGAATCATCAAGCAAGTGGGCGATTTGTTACTCTTGGAAGTTGCCGCTTCCTAGATGGCTTGGTGGTGGAAGAATCCGTTGAAGCTCGCAAGAAGATTGTGCGTGGCTCCGGATTTCATGTTGTGAGAGGTATTGTGCTCACCTCACGGAGCGGTAAAGAGCAACTCTAGTGGAATCGAGGTGTGGAGTGGTTCTCTTGTTCTAACCGGCTCAAGATCAAGTGGTGTCTTGATAGAGGAGCGGTTGAACATTGAATCCACCTCAACGTGGATTAGGGGTGACCGGCAAGTCATCGATACCACGGGATAAAATTCGTCTCTTGTGCTTGGTTATCTCTTTACTCAATTTCCTTTCTAGCACTTTATTTTGAGCATTCTATTTCTAGAGGTTGTTGTTTATCTTGTCACCCTAGGCCGCAAAACCCCCAACATAGGAATAGAGTAGGTAGAGATTTATTCCTCCTTGTGGTTCTAATTAAATTTCTCTAGTGTTGTGGTTTTAGTTTTTAAACCGCCTATTCACCCCCCCTCTAGTCGGTATCCTAGATCCTACGGCCATGTGGACTGTGGTTGTACTTGTTGTCTTGGGTGGTTCTCCATGTTCCGATTATATTTCAAGTTATCTTGTTTTAGGCACAAGCACATTACATAAACGAAACCGAGATGTATAACATGACCAAAGCATAACCAAACTCATGTAAAGCAAACTAAGCATTTATCTACCCCAAGCATTTGTTAAACAGGGGTTGATCAAGGTAATGAGGTCAAAATATCTAGTCGGGTCCTTAACTAGGTGTTTGCCCAACGGGTTTATGCATAGCAACGGGAATAGTAAACATTGTTTAACATGCGGTGACATAGGTTCAAAAAGATAATGCAGAGGGGGAAAGCCACTTGCCTTCCTCTACAAGCCGAGTGAAATCTTCCTCGAAAACGAGGCTCTTCTTGATCACCTCCGAACGGGGAGCTCGGACGAAATAGGCACGATATCTACGAGTCAAACATGAACAACAAACAATAAATAAACAGTACACCAAACAGTAACAAAACTGGTAAATTTCTTGTTTAAAAGATTCTACTCGTCGAGACGATCATTTCGGTATATAGAACGCTAAAAACGGAGTTAAAATGAGAAAGGTATGATTAAAACAAGTTACGGGGACCTATACGCAAGAAAACTAAGTTTACGGGGCTTTTTATAAATAAAAACAGGGCTAAAACATAATTATAAAATAAATCGAGAGGGGTCTAAATGCTAAAAGGAGTGAAAAGGACCTCTCGTTGAAGGAATCTAAGCTAGCCGGGGGCTAAAACATAAAAATCGGGACCTAACCGTAAGAAAACCTATAGGTGGGAGGACCGGCTTGCAAAACTATAAAAGCTCGGGGGGCTCTTAATCAAAACGGCCAGCCCAAAGACCGTGGATCTCGGATCCAACGGCCATGGACTCGCGCGGGCGCCGTGGACCGTACCGTGCGCCGGTGCACGGGTCCACGGTGGACCGCCCCGTTTAAAACGAAGGGGTACGCGATCCCGGCCATCCGCGCGAGATCGAACGGCCCGGGACGCGTGCAAGCGATGGGCGGCGGCGACGTCGCCGGAGAGCGGCGGCGCGCGGCGGGAGCTCGCCGGCGTTGGCCCCGGACGGCGCTCCCGGCCATCAATACGACCACAAGCTAGCGCAAAACATAGAGGGGGCGCATGCGCACGTGACCGAAGGGTCAAGGGGGGCGATCGTGCCTCACCGGCGGCCCGCGCACCGGAAGGGGCGGCGCGGGCTGCTCCGGCGAGCTCGTGGAGGCGGCGCCGTGCGTGAAAGGAAGGGAAAGTGGGCGGGGGGTTAATGCACACCGTGGCGTGTAGAACGAGCTGCGACGGTGGGAGCGAGAAAGAGAAGTGAAGGAGCGGGCCCGCGTCGACGGCGATCCCGGTGGCGCTCCGGCGGACGGTGAAGGGGCTCGGGAGGCGTCAAGGACGTGAACCGCGGCGGCACGTGCTTGATAAGCCTGCGGTGAACCCAAAGAGAAGTGAAGGGAGGCGGCGGAGGTAGTCCTTCACCGACGGCGACGCTTGCACGGCGGCGGCGGGGACCGGGCGGCGGCGCGGGGGAATTGAGCTCGAGCAAGCGAGTAGGTGTGTTGGGAAGGCAAAGGGAGGCGCGGGCGATCGAATGCGAGCTTAAATAAGGGCGCGGGGAGGAAGGCGAAGCGGAAGGGGACGGGGCGGCCGACGGGCTTGCCATTGATGGCCGGCGGGACCGTCCGGCGTAAAGAAGGCAAGGGGAAAAGGGGAAACGGCTTGGAATTGGAGTGGGCGATTAATTGCCTTAATTGGCATGCTCGCGGGGGAGAAAAAGGAAGGGGAGAAGGCGGGGGCGCGGCGGAATCCGCACGGCCGCGGCGGCGGGCCGGCGAGCGGGGGGGAAGAAGAAAGGAAGGAGGGAAGGGAGAGGCCGACGGGTGGGGCCGGGCGTCGGCGACGACAAAATAAAAAGACAAGAGAGAGGGAGAGGTGGGCCGGCGCGGGGAGGCTAGATGGGCCGCTGGGCCGTTTGGGCTGAAAGGGGAGCCGGCAAGGTTTCTCTTTTTTTTTTTCTTTTCTTTTTCAAACTTCTTTTTAAAACCATTTTTCTTTTCAAATTCAAATCAAACTTTTTCTCAAGAATTTTATAAACTTTTTAGAAACCACACAAACAACCAAAAACCATGCAAGCCAACTAATGATGCACAATCACTTGTTGTCTCTAAGTTTATTAAATTATGTTTAATATTTTAGAGCTCAATTTAAATAGCAATTTAAATTCTTCAAATCCTTAAGACTAATTTAAGTTGCTAAGTGATTTTAGTGATGGAATTTTTAGGGTGTCCCAGCCGCACACAATATTTTTCAGAGGCAAAATTGCTTATGCGGTCACCAAACATATCATTACTTTTTGTTATCTAAGGTTTCATATGTACTAGTGCGTGCTCGGTCGACGATCACACAATTAATAGCATCTCTAAGTAACCAATTTAGAAATATTCTAGTTATACAACCTAATCACTATTACATGGCAGTATGTAGGGGGTCCATTCCATTGAACATATGGTTTTGCAAATATGTTCTTACAATAATTTTGTTGCTCATGTATATCAAAGTCCTTGAAAAATTATACGATCATTGTCTAGTCGGCGTCCTGCCCCCCCCCCCCCCACCCCCACCACCACAGTCCAATTCTGGCTACGCACCTATGCGTTATATGGCTTCTCCATCATTCTAGTTGCATTTTTCTTCGTGAATATCGATGATTGGTGGTTGGTGTGAGCAAAAAAGTATTGGTCGATGCTCGCTAGTAAACTATACAAACAAGACCATATGTGCATGCGTATCTATCCTTTGCTTATATATAGTGGTAAATAGACAAACATTAGCGATTAGGATGGTGTCATCTTCGCAAATCAACCAGCCCACGGCCCATAAAAGGTGTTTTCAAGGGTGTTGGGGAATTCGGGAAAATCCGTCACCCTCGAAACGCCGAGCTTAACGAAGTTCTCAAAACATGTTTTTCGGGAGCGGGGAATTCGCGATTCTCGGAAGCTTGGAATCTCAAGCGTTGATAGCGCGAACTTCGGAGAACCGCCGATTCGGGAATCCGATGAAGACCCCGTTCGGGACACGGGCGCGCGGACATGCACGAACCAAGCCGGGAAGCGAGGGCCAACTCGGGAACCTGTCGAAGACCTGGTTCGGGAGTTTCTTGTGGAGACATTCACGAACCGGGGGAAGAAGCAAAGTCAAAGTTGTAGTCCCAAAAAGTCTGGGTTTAGAGTGTGAACTCGTGTCAGATTTGTAAATATGTAAGGTGGGAAAGACGGTCCTGTATGTGTTCACACTGGGAATATTCTCCGAGGCTGAGTGTGTTTTCGGCATGTAAAAGTCCCTTCATCTCCCTATAAAAGGGGGCGCAAGGGCACATGTAAACGGATTCAGACTTTTTTGGAACTTGTGCTACTTGCGAGAGAGAATCACGATCTCTTTGCGCTCTAACTTTGTACTTGAACGTGTTGAGAACTCATACTCGTGTTAGGGTAGTTATCCGAACTTTTCGGGTACTCCCCAACATTGGCGCCCACCGTGTCTCAGCCGAAAAAGAAGCTCACGATGCCACCTCAAAAGAAATCCAAGAAGAATGCTCCAGCACAGGCAAACCAGGATGATCGCCTTCCTACCCAAGGGAATGAAACCTCGTTCATTCCTGAATCCTCGAACATAACAGACCAAGAACGAAGAGAAAAGCTCGAGGCCCTCATGAAGGCAAGAGCAGAAAAGACAGCTCACATCCAAGAACAACCTGCTGAACAGCAAGAGTTCGAGAATGTTGATGATGATGATGATGCCATAGACAGACAGCTAGCCATGGTTCACCAAAAGATACAGCAGCTGTAGAAAGATAAGGAAAAGTTCGCAGCTCAATTACAAGCAAAGAGAAAAATCTCCGAAAAGCTAGAGCAGCTGAACAAAGCAAAAGCGCAGATAGAAGCGATACAAAAAGAAATTGATGAGATGAAAGAACAAGAGAACAGTTCCTTATGGCAGGAGTCACCACGTCAAAACCCTGCACCTGCCAGAGAATCCCCGAAAAAAAAACTTCTTCGCGGGAAACGGAGTCTCACATTTCGTGGATTCGAATCGCCGTCGTCAATAGGGCCGCAAACAAGCACCTTGGCCGCCGAAGTTCAAGCCTGTCTCTCTTCCCAAGTACAACGGTTTCGGAAACTCCGGGAAGTTTCTCATGAGATACGAGTCACTGTGAACTCGGCGGGGAGGAGATGATGTCGCGGCGGCCAAATCCTTCATCATAGCTTGCGAAGGACCGATCTTGAATTGGTACTCACCGCTGCCTCCACACTCGATCTACGCCGGGTAGATCTCAAAACAAAGTTCATGCAAGCTTTTCGGATGTTCCATGACACAACGGTCGAAGCCTCGGATCCGTACAAGCGCAAGCGGAAGAACGAGAGAACCCCTTGCGGAACTTCGTGAGAAGGTTCATGCAACGGAGGTCTCGGATCCCCGACGCTAATGACAAGACAACGATCAAGGCACGCGATCAAAGGTCTCACCCCGGGGCCAACGGCTTCCCACCTCACAAGAAAGAAGCTCGAGACGAGTTGAAGAACTATTTCGAGAATTGGAAGATTACATTACGTCCGATGATGATCACCGCAAGAGAGTAGCCGAACGAAACGAGGCAAGACAGGGCAGCGAGAGATATGACTGGCGGGCACCACCCCAAAGCATCCACGAAACGTAAACGGTATTGGAAATTCTCGGCCGCAACAAGACAGGCGGGCCAAGTGCCGGGGGGAGGATTCGGTCCCGAGAGGAAGGGGGAGAGGAAGAGGAACCCCAGGACTCCCGAACCACAACCCAAGAGATCCCCACTTCTACTGCCAGTATCATGGAAGAGGCCACAGCACCGAAGGGTGCCCAGAGACAAAGAAGAACATGGCAAGAATCCAACAAGAGAAAGCACTGATGAGCATTGCATCCTCGATGCCAACCCAGTTTCGGCCGAACTTCTGGCAACCGCAGTTCGCGAATCCGCAGTCAAGCTCTGTACCAGTTCAGCAATTTCCACAATCACAATCAGCATGGCAGCCATCGCAGCAATTCTTCCCTCAGTCGCAAGCGATACAGTCAATCCAGCAACCACAGCCCATTCGGGAAATCTTGCCACCGCCTCCGAGAAAGCTCATCAAGGCCTCGGTCAAGTTCGGGACCTCGGAACTCCAAAGCATTGCCATCGTTCGGGACTATCATGACAATCACGGGCGGATCTGCTATGGAATTCGAAACAAAGAAGCGGCGAAGCAATTACTTCGGATCCGTGAATACCATCATCAATGATGGCCCGGTCCGCCCGCCGGAGTGGGCGAAGGTGCCAATCACCTTTACGAGAAGAAGATTTTAGGTTGAAATCCGCGGTTCACAATGACGCCATGGTGATCGAAGTCAATATTCTTTGGGTGGGTCATAGGAAAAATCCTGGTGGACAACGGGAGTTCGGCGGACATCCTGTTCCTGAAAACATTCGAGAAAATGAATCTGAGCCAGCACATGTTGGATCCACCAGAGTACCCATTGCAGGGGTTCGGAGGAAAGCCCATCAAGCCGGTGGGAAAAATATCACTCCCAGTTTCTTTCGGAGATCTTGAGAATGCCAGAACGGAGAACCTCACTTTTGATGTAGTTGACATATATCACCCGTACCTCGCGATCTTCGGCAGAGGTTTCATGAATAAGTTTGATGCTGTCATAAGGCAACAGTTCCTATGCATGAAGATGCCCGCACCCAAAGGGGTCATCACGGTGTTCGGCAATCAGCAGGAGGCCAGGAACATAGAAAAGGGCCACACGCCCGGCCAAACAAATGTGTACCAGCTGAAAGCAGCTGATGAGAGGAAGGAAACCTATGAAGAGCCTAAGAGGGACAAAGAGAAAAATGAGATAGCTGCAGAAGATGAAACAAAGAAAGTGTATTTGGATGACATGCCCGACAGAGCAGTCATAATAGGGGCGAACCTCAGCGCCGAAGAGGACGGTGAACTCATACAATTCCTGAATAGAAACAAGGATGTTTTCGCATGGTCAGCTAAGGACTTGCAAGGTGTTGACGGGGGATATAATCGAGCATGCCCGGAAACGAGATGACAAAATACCACCCAAGAAACAGAAACTTCGGAAAATGTCCGAGGAAAAAGTCAAAGCAGTGGAAGCAGAAGTTCAGAGATTGCAGGACGCCCAAGTAATCAGAGAAGTCAAGTACCCAGTCTGGCTAGCCAACACTGTGCCAGTCAAGAAGAAAAATGGAAAATGGAGAATGTGTGTGGACTTCACCGACTTGAACAAGGCATGCAAGAAGGACGATTTCCCCTTGGAAAGGGTAGACAAAATCGTGGATGATGCAGCCAACAGTGAAATGCTTTCGCTCCTGGACATGTTCTCTGGGTATCATCAGATCAGAGTTCGCAAAGAGGACGAAGAGAAGACAACTTTCATCACTCCTTTCGGAACATTTTGTTTCGTAAGAATGCCGAAGGGGTCGAAGAATGCGGGATGCACGTTTTCGAGAATGATAGCAATAGTGCCGCACCAGCGGATTCGGAGAAACATTTTGGCATACGTGGATGACATAGTTGTCAAAAGTGTTCGGAGGAGAGATCATATCGGTGATTTGGCGAAACATTCGCGAACATGAGGGCGGCAAACTTGAAGCTAAACCCGGAAAAATGTGTGTTCGGCATTCACAAGGGGAAAGTTCTTGGATGCTTAGTTCCAACGAAAGGCATTGAGGCAAACCCCGACAAGATAAAGGCTCGATGGAAATGCAAGAGCCAATCTCGGTGAAAGATGTTCGAAGTTGACGGGGAGAGTGGCTGCCCTCAACGGATTTATTCCCGGAGCCGCGAGAAGAAGTTTACCGTTCTTCCGGAGTTCTCGGAAGTGCCAAGAAATTCCGGTGGTCCGAACCTCGAAGCGGGGCCTTTCGCGGGCGAAGGACTACCTCGTCCAACATGACCAAACTCTGTCCCCCCGAACCAAAATCGCCGCTTCGCCGTATGTGTCCGCATCAAATTCGGCGGTAAGTGCGTGTTGGTACGGGGAAAAGGAAGAAGAAGGAAAGCTCGGACGCATTCCTGTATACTTCGCCTGCGAAGCATTGTCCGGTTCCAAGGTTTTCTATTCGAATTGGAGAAGATCGCGTACGCGGTCGTTATGGCAGCAAGAAAGCTAAGACATTACTTTGAGGGTCACAGAATAAGAGTCATCACCAACCAGCCGCTGAATGATTTGTTCGCAAATAGGGAAGCATCTACCCGAATCGTCAAGTGGGGTGCTGAACTTTCTGAGTATGTGGTAGATTTCGAGAGAAGAAGTGCAATAAAATCGCAAGTTCTGGCAGATTTTGTCGTGGATTGGACTTCACCCACTCAAAATCTCGAGGAAAATATGCCCGAACCTTGGATAGTGCAGTGTGATGGAGCATGGTGTTACAAGGGGGTCGGAATTTCGGCTGTTGTAACATCCCCAACGGGCGTGGTCATAAGATACGCAGCGCGGCTAGTGTTCGCGAACAATGAACATTCCACGAACAACACAACGGAGTATGAAGCTCTACTGCTGGCATTAAGAAAAATGAAAGCCTTGGGGCAGCAGACCTTCATAATCAGAACGGATTCGAAAGTAATCCAAGAACATATTGAGAAGGAAAGCGAGGCCAGAAATCCAGTTCTCATGAAATATCTTGAAAAATTCAGAGAAATGGAAAAACACTTCAAGGGGTATTCAGTCCAGCATATCCCAAGGGATGATAACAATGAGGCAGATAAACTGGCAAAGGCAGCAGCCAGAAATCAAGAGCTACCACCGGACGTGTTCTTCGAAATCATCAGAGAGCCTTCCATCAAAGATTCGAGGGCCCAAATCGTGAATATGGTGGAAATTCCAGACTGGAGAGCAGAAATCATGGCCTATCTGAGGGGACATCACGAACCACAAGATGAATTGGAGGAAAAAAGATTGAAGCAAAGGGCTCGGGGCTACACAGTAGTAAATGGAGAATTATACAAGTCAGGAGTCACTGAGCCCTGGCTACGCTGCATCACCTCCGAAAAAGGTCGCGAACTTCGAAAGAAATTCACGGCGGATTTTGTGGAGCACACATAGCCACCGAGCTTTGGCTGGTAAGGCGATAAAGCAGGGATTCTATTGGCCCACCATAAACATCGACGCCAAGATGTTAGTTCGGCAATGTGAAGCATGCCAGAAAATGGGAAATCAGCAGAATCTGCCTTCAATGCCAGTTCATCTAATTCCTCCAACTTGGCCTCTACAGAGGTGGGGAATGGACCTAGTAGGCCTGTTGCCAACAGCTCAGGGCAACTGCCGATTCGCGGCTGTGGCAGTCGATTATTTCACGAAGTGGGTAGAGGCAAAACCACTCGCGAATATCACAGCAGCAACAGTTCAGAAATTCTTTTGGCAAGACATAGTCTGCAGGTTTGGAGTTCCTAGAGAACTGACGGTTGACAATGGCAAACGGTTTGACCGTTACACCTTCAAAGAATACTTGCAGAACCTTAGGCACACGGGCGAAGTTTTCATCGGTATATCATCCACGGTCCAATGGCGCGGTTGAAAGAGCCAACGGCTCGATCTTTTCGGGAATCAAGAAATGTTTGTTCGATCGAAAAAGGGGAAGTGGGTCGATGAACTTCCGAAGGTGATGCGGTCTCACAACACCACGGTTTCAAGGGCAACGGGTTTCACGCCTTTTCGTCCGCTTTTCGAAACCGAGGCTATGACACGGAGGAAATCGGGAATGAAAGCATGAGAGTCCGAAGGGAAAAGAGATAGAGGAAATTGATAAGAAGGTGGAGAAAGACATGATAGAGCCGACAATCCTTGAAGCGAGCAGAAAACATTGAGAAATACCGAGAGAGAAACAAGGGCATGGAGAGACAAAAAGGTGGTCCGAAAGGACATTAAACTGGTGATCTTGTCTTGAAAAGAAAGAAAAATTGGGAGAACCCGGGGAAAACTTCATGAGTCATGGGAAGGGCCTTACATCGCCGGGGAAACAAATATGCCGGGGGCTTTTCGCCCGATGGAGCGGTCGGCGAAGAGTTGCCGTATTCGTGGAATGCCGATAGCCTAAAAAGGTATTATCCATGAAAACCCTAGTTGTAGATAGATGTAGCGGGTAGCAGTTTTTCGATTTTCGTAAGTTTGCACTTTAGGAAGATAAAAGCCCGAATCACGTGTCTTTAAGTGATTTCGGAGCAAAGATTAGTTTTATCTCTTATAGTCGTACTAGAATAAGAAGGACCGTACTCTTTTCCTTGCAAAGGGGGCTCTAAATCAAGAGGCAAGGTTTTTAACGAGGCGGATCCCATGTAAATACTCTTTCTGATATATATATATGAAAAGAGTCTTCCCCCCAAATTGCGTGTTTCGTGTCTCGTGTCTCGGAAATTCCATCGTGAAAAAAGAAAAAAGTTCGTGAGAAAGGCTCCCTGATAGCCGAAATTCCATCGTGAAAAAAAGAAAAAGTTCGTGTGAAAGGCTCCGTGATAGCCGAAATTCCATCGTGAAAAAAGAAAAAAGTTCGTGAGAAAGGCTCCGTGATAGCCGAAATTCCATCGTGAAAATAGAAAAAAGTTCGTGAGAAAGGCTCCCTGATAGCCGAAATTCCATCGTGAAAAAAGAAAAAAGTTCGTGAGAAAGGCTCCGTGATAGCCGAAATTCCATCGTGAAAAAAAAGAAAAGAGTTCGCGAGAAAGGCTCCGTGATAGCCGAAATCCCATCGTAAAAAAGAGAAAGTTTGTGAGAAAGGTTGTGCGACGACGAGAGTTCAATCAATAAAAAAGGCCCGAGACAACAACAAGTTGTGGCCTAGAAAAATCCCATCCATCGAGGGATTCCCACCGAAAAGGCTCCGAGACAACAACAAGTTGTGGCCTAGAAAAATCCCATCCATCGAGGGATTCCCACCGAAAAGGTCCGAGACAACAACAAGTTGTGGCCTAGAAAAATCCCATCCACGAAGGGATTTCCACCGAGAAAGTTCGCATGATGATTTCGAAAAAATGAATGTCTAAGGGCTGGCCGTGTATTCTCACTCGGCATAGAATTGTTTGAAAATTTTTCGGTATCATCATCGTAAGAAAAGGGCAAGGGGCTCCGTCAGACAACCGCAGAAAAACCTTGGTTGAAGCAAGCGAGGGTTGCGATTTCAACCGAGGCAAGTCTGCGATCGTAGCAAGTCCACAAAATTCGAAAAACAAATTTTGTCGACTTGCACAAGACGGTCGAAATTTTCAAAAATTGACGAAGATTTCATCTAAGAGATGTGCTCGAAATCCTGGAATAATAAGATTCGTGAACACTCGCCTTCGAGTTTTCATGCAAAACGGCAAGGTGGGGGAGGGTGACGTTTTTTCAAGAAAAAACGCATTCATTGCCTTATTCGCATAAAAACTCCCGAATAGTTCATCGATAATTACAATAATCGGCGCGAAATTTAGAATGAAAGTTCTACAACATGTCCCGTTTACAAACGTTGTTTTCGACCATATCACTGGCATAGGAAAAGTCAGATGCGTCGGCTAAGGGGCTAAGGGGCTCCATCTTGGGAACCTTCGAGGGCGGCGGAGTAGGCGACGCGGAACGAATCTTCTTACGAAGTAAGAAAAACGAGGAGAGATCAAAACAGCCTATAGAAAACTTGAGCGAGGCTTCAAGCCAAAAATCGGAAAAATCTTGTTCGGGATGCGCTCACTTGAACAAACGCCACGCTTCACCACTAACGAACATATTATCCCGTTGAATTCGCGGTGGCGAAGACGTCTGCGCGAGGCCAAGCTTGCGGGACTGCGCGAGTTAAAATATACAAAACATTTGTTCGAGAAAGTTTCATGAATCTACATGAGTGAACGACAATCTTGAATTCACCCAAAAATCCGGGCATATCATTCGGTTTATAGCATCCACCTTCGGCGAATCCTCCTCTCGTTCGGGGACGTTTTCGCCGTCGTCGCCGTCATCACCGCTCGCGCGGCTGTCGCCACCTAAGCCGTTTTCGCCGGATTCGCTCGAACCCTCGCCGGAGGTCGATCCTTCGGGAGGCGCGGCGGTGCCTTCTCGGTTCTCCTTTTCCCTCAGCTGAGAAAGGAAGGAAAAAGTGAGGAAGGTTTAAGAAACTGAAACATCTGCGACAAACATAAATCACGAAATCGAGCAAAAGAGACTACCTCGGCCGATTTGCTCGCGCAATGGTCTTAACGATATCCTCCCCGCCAACCAGCCAGAACTCCTTCGCGAACTTCGTCTTGATAGCTTGAACGTCGGAGTTCGCTCAAAGTATCGCGTCGCTAGTAACGGCGGGGAACCGAGAGAGATTCGCGCGAAACTTCGCCAAATCCACACATTCATAATCGTGAAGGACCTTCAGGATGCTCTCCACAGAGAAAGCAACAGCGAAGTTGCTGGCGCCAGAGATCACCTCGGTAAGGGCCTTGAACTCATCCTCCAGCCAATCCATGAAATCGGGAATATCAATGTCGTCCGGGAGAGGGGCGGGACGAACACCGTACTCGTTCAAAGACTTCTGGTACTCCGCATAGAGCAGCTTCAGCTTTGCCAGAGTCTCCGAAGTGTTCTTCTTCGAGGCTTCACCTTTTTCTGCCAGCGCCTTCTCAAGATCCACGATTTTGCGATCCTTTGTGCTCAATGACTTGGCGATATCGGCGTTGTTAATGCGAAGATCTTCGGCAATTTTTGTAGCTCGCTCTTGCTTTTGCCGAAGCTTTTCAATCATGCTCGGATCATCTTCATGAGATTTCTGAACTTTCTCAAGCTCCTTCTTGGATTCCTCGAGCGCGGCCTCTGCGACCTTCTTTTCATCGTGACTTCTTTTCAAAGCCTCCGCCAGCTCAGCCACCTTCCTCTCGAGTTCCAGATTCGTGGATTGCGCGAGGGTGAAGCTGCGCTCTAGTTCTTTAGACTTCTGAGAAAGTTCTTCATTAATCCTCTCCTGTTTGGAAAGTCGCTCTACGGCAACCTTCCCAAGCATTGAGTACTTGAGGGCATAGTCTTCGTGGAAGCGTGCAAGCTTTGAAGGAGAGTACGAGTGCAACGGATTCTTGAATTTCGCGAAGTTCGGGAGTAAGTCTCAGACTAAGCTTCAACAACAGGGAAACGTATGAAAAGATAGTGAGAAGGAACGAACCTTCCTTAGAAAAGCTCGCCGCATGGTGACTTGTTTAGTCGAACCTGAAGAAGTTCTCCCTCGAGGCGAAGGAGTGGTTTCGGAGAGAGAGAGAGGCCTTTTCTCGGAGCCTTGAGCGGTTTCTTCGGGTCGTTCTGGCGCCTCCTCTCCTGTTTCATCAACAATGGTGGACGATTTCCACAGAGTTAAAAACTTGGACGTCTTGCCCCCGACGCCACTTGTCTCGAAACCAACACGCAATAGCTTGCCGCGATGGGACGTACCAAAGCTTTTGTTAAAAGCGACTAAGGAAGGAGAAGGCGCCGGTCCTCGGGGACGATCTCCCGAACTTCGACCAGAGGAACATGTTCGGTAGGATGGTCTCCCCTTTGAATAGTGCGCTCAAGGTCCTAGTCGAATTCGGAGGAGGCTTGGTCAGTAGCAGGGACCTCAGCAACAGGGGCTTCGGCAGCAGCAGGGGATTCGGTACGAACAGCAACTTCAGCAACAACAGACGTCTCAGCAGCAGCAGGGGATGTCTCCTTTCGGACTTCGGGAGCAGCATCTGAAAAGGAATCAACATCCACGAATTTATTCTCGGAACCAGAAGGACAGCTGTCTCGAAAGTTATACGGTGGCCAGAGAAAAACACCTTTAAAGCTATCTGTCTCCGCAAAGGTGTCATCGTCGAAGGCAGAGGGGACTCGCCGAACGCCGGTGGAAGAAATTTTCTTCATTGCCTTCTTCGGTTTCTTGCGGCTCATCTGGGCAAGCCCCGAAGCAGCCTGGAGTTCTGCGTCCGAAGTCTGAGGTTCGGAAGTCTTTCGTTTCCGCTTCGACGATTTCAGTGATCTTGTCCTCGAAGGCTTGACTCCCGAAGAGGCTCCCTCGTTGGCAGGCGACGAGCTTCGCTTCGATGACCTTCTTCGGGAAGCGTTGATTGGGGCGGCTGAGCAGCTGGCCACGGCGACGGCGGGAACTTTCAATTTGGGACCGGGGCCTCGAGAGGTCGAAAAACTTATCACCGCTGATTTCCGAAAAGACGCGGTTGATCTTCTTCTTATGTTTCACCAGGGCTTTATATGCCTTGTACTCGTTCATCGTGTATTCGCCCACCATAACATTCACCCTTTTCTCCACTTCGTCCATGAAGTCCTCGGCGCTCTGGCCTTCGCGGAGTTTGATCCCGAACTTCGGGAAAGGCACCTTCTGGTCTGCCCAGTTGACAGTGTGGTGCACGAGCTCAGTAGGGGACCAACCATTCGAGATAGGCCAGACCCGGGCGGCGACGAATTCTTCGATGATGTCACGGCCGCCAAGTATTGTGCTGGCCAGGTAAAATGCATTCTCACAGTTCCTGATCCCCACGGCCCGCTGGTTG
Organism: Cenchrus americanus; assembly: GCA_947561735.1. Lineage (NCBI taxonomy): Eukaryota > Viridiplantae > Streptophyta > Magnoliopsida > Poales > Poaceae > Cenchrus > Cenchrus americanus. Next base: position 40,927,793 of record OX387242.1, on the reverse strand, counting down.
TATCTCCCTACATTCACCGCGGCGAGAGGTGCGATCGGGCACGACATCTTCGGCACATCAACCTTCAAGTAAAACCAGTAAGATTTCCAATCGTCCGTAAGGTTGGTCTTGCAACAGGGAGCGATCCGGATTCGAGTGATTCCTTGTCGAGTATTCGGCGTCGCGTATTGAAGGTGCGGCACACATGCCGACCGTGGTAGAACCGCCCATCGTCGCCCTTGACAACTTCGGGGATGATCACCGGCTCGTAAAACCGGTGAAACCGTCGACGATTGGACTGGTAACGTCGAAGGTCTTCAAAATCCGGATAAACTTCGACACTTCGAGGAAAGATGTCGAAGTAAGCCGGTGGATCTTCACCGAAAATGCATCAAGAATCGCCGGGCAGACGGGGTCACAAGGGAACCTCGGTCCACGGATGAAGAAATCCCGAAACACCACAATCTCTCCCTCCTTGGGAGTGGGGAATAAGCTCATCAAGCGGGGCGCGCCCGGCGCCGGGGAAGGAAGAATCCGGCCTTCTCGTACTCGCGAACCATGTTGCTTGTGACTTTCGACTCTCCAAAGACGAGCGAGGGCGGCGGTGGGGCCGGAGGTCCTTAACATGATGAGATCGTCGGCACGGCGTCCACATCCCCGATGTCTTCGCCGCCGTCGACCCAACCTCCCCATCTTCGCGACTTCGGGAACCGCTGGGCGAACCAGAATCTTCGGCCGGTGTGGCACGATCCGCGCTTTCGGCAAATGGGTCAAGTGGGAGACCGCGCCGATGAGCTCTTCGGTAGTCATGGGCCTAGCTGTACTTTTAACGCGAGCCACCTAACCAACAATTACGAACATTCAAACAGTTAAGAGTAATGTTCGAGGATAAAACTCGCGAAATCACGACATCACTACACCAAAGTTTAACAAACTAACGAATAGACAAAACAAAGATAAAAGAATACCTTAGAGGAGCGTGAACGGGACCCGGACTTCGTAAGCTTTCTAGTAGAAAACCAGGTTCCGCGAAGAGAGAGAGAGAGGCGCGAATCGTGAAAAGGCGGAGAACCGTAAAAAAAATTTTAACGAGCGGCCCCGCTATTTATAGGGCCGGGGAGGAGTAGTTCCGCGAAGTACGCCTCGATTTAACCGTCTTTGGTTCCCCGGGTGACGCGTGCCCCCTCCGACGTTCCGAGGGTGACGTTTTTTACTAAATTTCTAAAGGATTCGTGGAATCGGATCGTCGGAGTCAACCCGCTTCCCCGAGGGGCTAGTGTTGGGGAATTCAGGAAAATCCGTCACCCTCGAAACGCGGAGCTTAACGATGTTCTCAAAGCATGTTTTTCAGGAGCAGGGAATTCGCGATTCTCGGAAGCTTGAAACCTGTGAAGTCCCGAATTCGCGGATGTGCAGGGTTCGGGAATCTTGATTCGGCAAGGAAGAGGAGTCACGAGGATGCGGAAGCCTGGAATCTCGACTGTCGATAGCGCGAACTTCGGAGAACTGCTGATTCGGGAATCTGATGAAGACCCTGTTCGGGACTCAGGCGCGCAGACCTACATGAACCAGCTGGGAAGCAAGGGCCAACTCGGGAACCTGTCGAAGACCTGGTTCGGGAGTTTCTTGCGAAGACATTCACGAACCTGGGGAAGAAGCAAAGTCAAAGTTGTAGTCCCAAAAAGTCCGGGTTTAGAGTGTGAACTAGTGTCAGATTTGTAAATATGTTAGGTGGGAAAGACGATCATGTATGTGTTCACACTGGGAATATTCTCCGAGGCTGAGGGTGTTATCGGCATGTAAAAGTCCCTTCATCTCCCTATAAAAGGGGGCGCAAGGGCATGTGTAAACGGATTCAGACTTTTTTGGAACTTGTGCTACTTGCGAGAGAGAATCAAAGTCTCTTTGCGCTCTAACCTTGTATTTGAACGTGTTGAGAACTCATACTCGTGTTAGGGTGGTTATCCGAACTTTTCGGGTACCCCCCACAAAGGGAAAAAAGCCCAACCCAATAAGCTATTTGGACAGCCCAGCCCATTTCCAAAGGGACATGCCAGCCATTTAGGACGTCTGACCAGTGGGCCCTAGGTGACTTTGCTTTCTCTCGCAGTTCCGAGTTTGGAGGGGAGAGATCTCGAATCTCGATCGAGACGAGAGAGATGGCGGAGGAGGCTGCCGCCGCGGGGTCGTCGGTGGTCGGCCGTGCCGTGGAGGAGGTACGCTCGGCCCTCAGCGAGCACGCCGACGTCGTCGCCGAGCTCTTCGGCCGCGTCTCCTCCGAGCTGCGCACCGGCTATGCACCAGCCGTCGACTCCTTCATCGGATTCTTCCACGCCATCGACTGGAAGGTTCCTCCCACCTACTCACACATCCATCTATCCTCCATTATGCGTGCGTGGATCTAGTACCCTAGTGGGCGGAACGAATCTACTCGTTAGTTGTTGAATAGTAAGACAGTTCAAAGCTCTGAATTTTGGATAAGACTATTGGCTTATTTGTTTGAATAATAGTATGATATGCCAATTATAAGCTCTTACCTGTGCTTTCGGTAAAAAATGATTTTTTTAGTTATTAGAAACTGATCCTACAACCTAGGCTGTCACTCACATATGCTATTCAACTTATTCAGGCGTCTGGCATTCTTAGTAGTAGAAAATAATTACACTTTTTTATATATGTTGTGTATAGTTCTAAGGTGCAAATTCACATGCCTGGAATTTTAACATGAATCCAACAAATAGCCTTGGGCTTGGCTTCCTAACATTAGGTATCTGTGGCACAAATGTTGGGGTTAGTGGTTATGTTTTGCTGTCGAATGGCTTCCGCAATGTCAAACAGGTGCCAGGAAGTTGCCCACCACGTATCAGGCATTAATATCTTTGTTTGTAGTGGATACAAACAAGCGGTTTACTAATGTTTTGGTGTTTCATAGGCACAACACATCAATAACTGAGATAATTAAAAACGAAAGGCAAAAACTTCATCCTGTGGCAATTAAGCCGTAAAAGCCAGTAGTGTGGTGCGGTCTGTGGTTGACAGCTTTCGAAATTTCAATTCTTGGTCCTTTGGCATGGCCATTATTGTTTGCTTCGAAAGAATGGCTGTAGTGTTGTTCATGCTTTTTTTTCATCAACTTCACCTCTTGCCTTGTGTGTTTGCAGGAGCCTTGGTTGATCAGCATGCTAACTTTTCATGCCATTTTGCTGCTGGTTACCATCATCTCGAGGAGAAATGTCAATTTCCAGCTTATCTTGTCAGCGTTAACATGTGAGTTTTGTTTTGTCACCATCACCTTCTTACCCTCCAGTATCCTTGTACCTTCTTCATCAAATTTGATTATTCCCCTTCCTGTGCGGCTACAATATAGTAGTTTGGAACGTCATGGCAATACCACCATTAAGTACATGACTTAGACTTGTCACTTTATTACATAGTATGCCTTGCAGCTGCATAGAAATTTGCAAATTAGCTCAGTGTTTGTGCATTCTTGTAACTATCTGAACATGTATATCAACGTGCTAAAGCTTACCCTGACTGCCAATGCACTGCAAGGTCCCACAGTTTTACAGAGTGTTCAACAGCATGGTTTGCTTAACTAGTATGCAATATGTGCAAAAGTCCTGTGCTGGTTTTGTTCCATTCACATGTGCGTACTGATTTCGTTTTAATATGATCGGGCCTGATTTGGTTTACCTATTCTGCTTGATTTGACGCAGTTTCTGGTGTATTTCTCGCTGAGAGAGTAAACACCTTTCTAGGACAAAACTGGAAGAGCTTCTCTAGTCAGAACTATTTTGACCCCCAAGGCCTGTTCATTTCAGTTGTCTGGTCTGGTCCCCTCCTTTTGATAACAATCCTTATTTTGGTAATCACATTTCTCTGATACTTTCTGTAAATTTTGTTCCTCGTCTGTTTCATTATCAGTGACCCTTTCCCCCCTTATTTTGTAGGTGAACACTCTTGTGACACTCTGCATGCTGATTGTAAGGTGGAAAAGGGCAGAGCTCAGGCATCGTGCTCGCCAGGCTCGTAATAAGCAGGACTGATCTTAACCTGCATCTACGTATTTTGATGGCCTGTACGAAAGTTGCTTTATTGCTACAACTGATCTAACCAAGAATCATGTTTTCGAAAGGATGTTTGTTTAGGTAGCAGAATATAATGTTTGGAGATGGTCAGATTTTGTTCTTGTGAGCCTTTTGGTGTGATGTTCACCATCCATCACTAATATTATTGTGTCATTTTTTCTTCGAGAGGAAGGACACTAGGGCCTGTGCCTATTTATACGGTGGTTTGTTCAGATGCCAAACATCTGAGCTGCTTGATACTTTTTTTTTACTCCTACATATTAGTTGCTTCAGCTCGTGTGCAGCAAATTCTCTGGTTGTTAATTTTCACAAGAAATTCTCTTTCAGCTGAATTCAAGCTATCCTGCAGCGCTGAAATTTATTTGTGGATTTGGCTGCACCTGCTGTCAACATAAGCTGCTCTTGATGTTTTTTTGTCACTTCTCTTGATGGTTTTTGTTGCTTTTCCCGTGGTGCTGTGAACGTCCATGGTTTGGTGATTCTCCATGTACTATACGTTGGCTTATTATTTTTTCTTAATTATACTACACTAGCGTTATTAGAGGAGAAAAAATCACGTTTGTACCGTAGTGGCTGTGTCGATCGTGCCGTTTTATAGTAAATTTCATTTCTTGGTTAAACTAAACTACATCTCGGAGGAGTGAATGAAGAGATGAAGCGAGCACATCAGCTCGATCCTGCAACGAGCCTTTGAACAGAAGCAAAACTGAAACATTAGAAGGTGATTGGTTGGTCAGTATTAGTGAGCCTGTCCCATTCCCATTCCCATCCCATCTGAGATGATACTAATGTTTAACGATTGGCAACGAACACTTTGTTTAGTCGTCATATAATTGGATTGGATGGTAGGTCCGAAAGCTCTTTCCAAATCTGTATGAACGTACTTGATGCATCGCGGATTTTCTGCGGGACTAGATTGCATTGTCTAATTCATCGCGAAGCTGCTTTTAATTTGTCCAGAACAGCTCCGGCGTTGCCACATATGTTATCCTATTTGATTGAGCTTCCTGACAACTTCTCAGCGTGAAAAGCAAACTCAAACAAACCGTAAACTTCTCATGCAACTTCTGAAAGCCTAAGAACACTAAGTTTATATGAAAATCTAAAACCCACATTTTTAAAATTTATTGTTTGACTTTTTAAATAAAAAACAACATCAGCTTTTCAGAAAGCTCCAAAAGCTGCAGCTTAAGCAAATTGGCTCTTAATTTGACCACCAACTTGCTATGGTCTCTCCATTTCAAAATGTTTGGTGTGCTCCGTGGAGCTGTAAGCTCACATTTTCATTGTTAATATCTCTTATCATGTTGCATACACTACCGGATTCGCATGCTTTGCCGTGGGCCACGAGCGCACGACAGAGGCCAGAACCCGCACGGCATAGCCTTTGCCGTGCGGATTCTGCCCGGGCGCACAGCGCATTTTTGCCCCGCAAAGACCTTTGTCGTGCGTTGTAGGGAAAGGCAACGCACGAAATAGGTCTTTGCCGTGCGCAACATGTGACGCACGGCAAAGAAAAGGGGTTGACGGCCATCCCCAGCAAGACAGCGTCACCCGCTCTTTGTCGTGCGCCACCCAAATACTCACGGCACAGAAAAATGAAAAAAAAAGAAAAAAAGCAAGGCAAGCCGGGGCCGCCTCCGCCAGGCCACGACCACGCTGTCGCCGGCCGCTGATCCTCCGTTCCCCACGCCGGCGACGCCACCACCACCACACGCCGGCCGCACCGCTCGGTCCGCCGCCGCCTCACCTCGGCAGCTCCGCCGGGAGCTTGGGCCGCCGCGCGAGTAGGGGAGGGGAGTCGTCGCGCCGCGGCCGGATCTCCGGTCTCCGCCTCCGCGGCCAAGACGATGAGGGAGGGAGCCGCGCGCGCGCGCGGCCGGAGCCGGCGCCGCCGCAATCGGGTCGAAGAGGGAGCCGCGATGCCGCGGCCGGAACCGGTGCCTCCGCGGCCGGATCCGGCGGCGGACGGCGGCCCACCACTACCGCCGCGCCCGAGGAAGAAGGAGGCGCGTGGGGAGGAGGAGGCGAGCCGACGCGGCCGGATCCGGGGCCGGACGGCGCCCCGCCACCTGCCGTCGCGCCCTGGAGAGGAGGGGGTCGGGCCGCCGCGTTGTGGGGGAGGAGGAGGCCGGACACCGCGTTTCCAAGCGACGCACGTCAAAGATTAACGGTCGTTTGTTGCAAGAGTGGAGGAAGAAAAAAAATCTTTGTCGTACGTCGGAAATTAAAACGCACGGCAAAGATTTTGCCGTGCGTTTCCAAGCGACGCACGTCAAAGACTAACGGCCGTTTATTACAAGAGTGGAGGAAGAAAAAAATCTTTGCCGTGCGTCGGTATTTAAAACGCACGGCGCCGTAAAATAAGACGCACGGCAAAGATTCGTTGCCGTGTGTTTTGGACGACGCACGGCAAAGAAGCTCTTTGCCGTGCGCCTGATAAAAGACGCACGGCAAAGATTTGAATGCACGGCAAAGGCCGTGTTTCCGGTAGTGATAGCTTATTAGTTATTATGACCGCAAAGTTGATATATACCATATACGTTACGTAAGTATAACACAGTATATACGTTACGTAAGTATAACACAAATTCAATACTTACTGTATATGATACTCTGCCCGTCCCAATTTATAGGTAGTTTTAACTTTTTCTAGTTTCGTAGCTAGCTTTTACTATATATCACTACCGGAAACGCGGCCTCTACCGAGAGCTCGATTCGTGCCGAGAGCCGGATCCCAAGCTCTCGGCACGAGAGGATTTGCCGAGAGCAAAGGTCTCGGCTCTCGGCAGCGAAAAAACCCGCGGTACGAGTTCCCCGTGCCGAGAGGGAACGAGTTCCGCCTCTCGGCACGGGTGCCTACTCACGGCACGGAAAATGCGTGCCGAGAGCCTGCGAAGCGGGCCCTAGGCACGGCCGCCACCTCACGGCGCAACGTAACGGCCGTCATGGCCGTTTGCCGGCCGTCAATTGTGCCGAGAGCCCAATTATGGCTCTCGGCACGAGCACCCGTGCCGAGTGCACCGCCACGGGCTCTCGGCAAAGAATTAAAAAAAATCAAATTCACACATTCAAACCTTTTCTTCATCAACCTAAACCCCTACAGGCTAGTTTGTATTTAATAGATATTTATTTTGTATTTAATAATTTTATTTCGTTCTAGCTAGCTAGTTTTTCACCGTAGAGTAGAGCTCCGATATGAACTCGAGGTGCATGAAATCATGATGTAAAGTTAGTGAAAAAAGATATTCATGTTCATGAGGCATCTTCAAGACCAATTACATGACCAAATCTGTACTGACCAAAATCCAAGAGACAAGAATCTGCAAGCAGTCATCTTTCACTAGCTAGGGGCCGTGCATGGGCCAGCTGCCTCCTCTTGAACCTCTCCTTGAAGCACATCTGCCTGAGCTCCTTCGTCCTCTCATCCAACACCATATTAGGCCTCTCCTCTATCATCTATTTCTCGTGCTTCAGGCTTTCCACCACCATCCTCGTTAGATTTCCGTCCTCTTGCTCGATCAGCTTCCTGAGGTCCTTCTCACAGTCGTCGTCCTTGCTCTTGCGGCGCGCTTCTCCTCCTCCACATGAGCCAAAAAACTCGTGAAGTCGACCTCAAAGAGACGACCAAGCACGTCCGCATTTACATGAGAAAGTAAGCGAGAACATGAATTAATTCCAGAAATTTTTGTATTAGTAGGGAAAGATATCTGCTGGGGTACCTTGAGAGGAGCTTCTCTTTGAACATGAAATGGCGGGGAAACACCGAGCTTAGAACCACGCTTCCTCTTCGAGCTGGTAGTGAGAGAGCTAGATCGAGTGAGAAAGAAACTCGGAAGCATGAAGTAAAGTTAGTGAAAAATGATATTCATGTTCATGAGGCACTTCAATACCAATTACATGAAATGACGCTAAATTTTCGACATTTGACTCTCTCATCACGAAACCTGCGGGCTGAACAAAATCCAAGAGACCGTAATCGCAAGCGGTCATCTTTCACTAGCTAGGTGCCATGCATGGGCCATGATCGACCGCCTCCTCTTGAACCTCTCCTTGAAGCACATCTTCCTGAGCTCCTTCGTCCTCTCATCCAACACCATATTAGACCTCTCCTCTATCATCTCTTTCTCGTGCTTCAGGCTTTCCACCACCATCCTCGTTAGATTTCCGTCCTCTTGCTCGGTCAGCTTCCCGAGGTCCTGAGCTCGAACGTCAGCGCCTTCTTCCCTGGTCCAATTCTCGGATGTCCAACTGCACCCTTCTGCACACTGCTAGTGTCGTGCTCCAGCTTGATCAGTGCCTTCTCGCAGTCATCGTCCTTGCTCTTGCGGCGCGCTTCCTCCTTACATGAGCCAAAAAACTCGCGAAGTCGACCGCAAAGAGGCGACCAAGCTCGTCTGCATTTACATGAGAAAGTAACTGAGAACATGAATTAATTCCAGAAATTTTTGTATTAGTAGGGAAAGATATCTGCCGGTACCTTGAGAGGAGCTTCTCTTTGAACATGAAATGGCAGGGAAACACCGAGCTTAGAACCACGCTTCCTCTTCGAGCTGGTAGTGAGAGAGCTAGATCGAGTGAGAAAGAAACTGGAAGTATGAAGTAAAGTTAGTGAAAAATGATATTCATGTTCATGAGGCACTTCAATACCAATTACATGAAATGACGCTAAATTTTCGACATTTGACTCTCTCATCACGAAACCTGCAAATTTGAACCCTTTTATAGTAATACACATCATCAGTGGTGACATATTGAGTTTTGGAAAATTTTCGTGTCGGTTTGCTAGTTTCTAAAATAATTTTGAATAAATAATTTTTCTGTGCCGAGAGCATTTCTCTCGGCAAAGAGTCCTGTGCCGAGTGCTTTGCCTTAGCTCTCGGCAACTATTAAAAAAATCATTTTTAGGTTTCCAAAGTTTTTCCTGGATCAACACACACTCCTACAAATCATATGCTCAAATTTCACATAAATATATATATTTATTTTGTATTTAACAATTTTATTTCAGTCTAGCTAGTTTCTCCGTAGAGCTCCGATATGAACTGGAGGTGCATGAAATCACGAAGTAAAGTTAGTCAAAAAATGATATTTATGTTCGTGAAGCATCTTTAAGACCAATTACACGAAATGACGCTAAATTTTCGACATTTGACTCTCTCATGACGTTGAACATCGTGAGCTAGAACAATTTAAAATTTTTATAAAATTCAAATAAAGTTTGAAAATCACGACTTTTGTCGAGCACTAATGATATCATCCAAGGAAGTGGAGAAAAAAATTGACAACATTTTGAACACCGGGGCACGTACGTTGTTTAGAAACTCGAACATCTCACGGGGAGTTTATAGGAATTTAAACTAATGTCACTAGGTTTGCAATCTAAGGGAAATTCAAAATTGACTTTGAGTACAAGAACATTTTATAAGTAATACACATCATCGGTGGTGACATATTGAGTTTTGGAAAATTTTTGTGTCCGTTTGCTCGTTTTTTAAAATAATTTTGAATAAATAGTTCAATGTGCCGAGAGCAATGCTCTCGCAAAGAAGCCGCAGTGGGACCATCGAGGATCCGTGCCGAGAGCCGGACTATCTTGCTCTCGGCACGGATGGGATAACGTGCCAAGTACCGCGCCTCGCCATATGGGCCCCGCTCTCCTCCGTGCCGAGAGCTAGATCTAAAGCTCTCGGCACAGGTAGCTACGGGCGCCGCCATGTAGGCTCGCTCTCCCTCCGTGCCGAGAGCTAGATCCAAAGCTCTCGGCACGGATGGTTACGGGCGGCCGCCGGTGGGCCCCACCCTCCCTCCGTGCCGAGAGCAATGGATGCGGCTCTCGGCACGGATGGAGAACGGGGCCCACTTCACGGTGCCACACAACACACACAACACACACAACACTTATCCCGCCCGCGATACACACACACAACACACACACGCACACCGCGCGCCCGCGCGCCGCGCGCGCGCCGGCTCGCCGGGGAGCTCGCCGCCCGCCCGCCGCGCCGCCCCGCCCCGCCACTCCTCGCCCGCCCGCGCCTCCGCCCGCCCGCCTCGCCCCGGCCTCGCCCGCGCCACGCTTGCCGCCCCGCGCGCGCCGGCACCGCCCGCCTGCGGCTTGCCCCCGCCCCGCCCGCCGCGCACCGCGCGCGCGGCTCGTCCGCCGGGCCGCCCCCCCTCCCCCGCCCGCGCCCCCTCGCGGCCTTAGCGCGTGGGGAGGCCGCGGCCTCCTCCGGTCCTCCTCCTCATCGGTCAATAGTGAGTAATTTTAGTTATAGGTTTGAAATTCAAGTTAGGATAGAAATTTAGATAGAAATTTAGTTGTAGTTTTCAAATTTAGATAGAAAATTTAAGTTAGAAATTTCGGTTATCAAATTTTAGGTGTCTTGGTTAGCTAATTATTTTAATTATAATTTAAAATTCAAGTTAGTTAGGATTATTAGAAATTTTAGTTTCCTAGCAATATTAAGGAAGGTAAGACTAGAAGATTTAGTGTGCAATTTATAGATAGAATTCTTGCTAGTTAGCAATTAGCAAATTTATCGTGTCTCTAATTTTTGTTTTCATACATCTAATGCAATTCATTTTTATAAGAAGAGATGCCTTGATTTGCCGCACGGACCACCGGAGGCTTTTTTTTTGAGGAAGAGGGGTGATTTGTCGATCTCCTAGGTGAGACTCGTGGCTAGCTTGGGGGCGAGCACACGTGATTTGTCCGGCCATCGAGCCGTTGGAACCGTGCCGTGTGTAGCCCGACCTTCGTGTCGTGCCTTTTGTTGCGGGTTTTGGAAACCTCACCGTACGGGGGGAGGTGTTGCCGAAATTTTGACTAAACACCCATCATTGATCTATTTTTGCGGGGAAGGAGGCCCGGTCGCCACCGCCGAAGGAGGAGTAGGGCACTCACATTGTCTCGGAGGCCCGGTCGACCCCGGTCTTCTTTGCCGCCGGCCTCGCCTCACCATCGAGTCACTAGGTGAGCACGCCCCTTCCTCGCCATCGAGTTAATAGATGTCGTAGATCGCGAAACCTAGTTAGGCGTCTCCCGTTCGGAAGAGATACGGTTCGAAATATGCAAAACTTTGCATATTTATGGTCTGTATCGTTTCGAATTGTCCACGTTTTTTGGACGGCCGTGGATGCGTAGATGGGGTTAGTTTCTATGGTCTACTACGATCCGAGACGAGTTTCGGCGGCACCTCCCCGTTGTTCTCCGGATACACAATCTCCCTAACGGGACGTGTATTTGGAGAACAGCGGGGAGGTGCTACCGAAATTCTGTCTCGGATCAGAGTAGACCATAGAAACTAACCCCATCTACGCATCGACGGGTGGGATTAGGACCTATCTTTACCTATTAGAATGTCTAGACAATGTGTAGGTGATGCAATGTTTTTTATATAACTCGTTGATATGATAGAGAATGGGTGACCGTCAGTGGATGTACAATGGATGGGCAAGTGCTGGTCGTATGACACAGGAATGGATTAAAAATGCTCAAGCTTTTCTTGATGAAGCATTTAGCAAGGTTAAAGGGCCTAAAGATAGGAAAACCACATGGTGCCCCTGCAGCCGTTGTGGAAACTCACGTCGCATTACAAAGGTGGAGATGGCATCACATCTCTATAGGAATGGATTTACGAGAGACTATTCAAAGTTGACCCACCACGGTGAAACCAGTCGAATGAGAGACGAGGTTGTGAGGCAACGCATCGGAGAGCTTGATGGTGATGCTGGAGTACCACACATGATAGATGACTTTCATGAGGCACATTTTCAAGAAGAAAGTCGAGAGGAGGAACCGAGCCAAGTGCGAAGGCGTATTATGATATGTTGGCCGCAAGACAAAAACCTCTTCACCAAAGACACTAAACTATCTCAATTAGATTCCATCGCCGCCCGATGGCCGTAAAGTCTCGGCATAACATGAGTCGAGAATGCTTTGATGCTTTGTCGACCGTTTTCGACGACATGCTTCCCAAAGGTCACATTTTGCCGAAGAACATGTATGAAGCACAAAAAGTCCTTCGTGCACTTAAGATGCCATACGAGCAGATACATGCTCGTCCGAACGGATGCGTCTTATTCGAGAAAGAACATGAGAATGCGACGCACCGTCCGAAATGTAAAGCATCTCGGTTCATGGAGGTAGACTCGCCGAGGGTAAAAAAATGCAACTCACGATCCCGAAGAAGTGTCCTACGGTACCTCCCGCCCATACAACGGCTCCAACGGATGTACATGACCGAAGAAAGCTGCGAAGCAAATGAAATGGCACAAAACGGGTCGTCGATACGGTGATAACCTCGACACATCCATCCGATGCCCTAGCATGGACAAAGTTTGATGAGAAACATGTCGACAAAGCGGTAGAGGCTCGAAATGTACGTGTTGCGCTAGCGACAGATGGGTTCAATCCATTTGGAATGACGGCTGCCCCGCACACGAGTTGGCCCGTGTTTGTTATCCCCCGCAATCTACCCCCGGCATCGTCTTTCAACGACAATACATATTCGTGTCGTTGATAATTCCTGGATACCCGGGAGATAATATGTGTGTGTACATGGAGCCTCTGATTGATGATTTGCTCAAGGCCTGGAATGAAGGGGTGACGACATACGACCGAGCTACGAAGACAAACTTCAAAATGCACGTGTGGTACATGTACTCCCTCCATGACATGCCGGCTTATGGGTTATTTTGTGGCTGGTGTGTCCACGGGAAGTTCCCTTGCCAGTATGCAAGGCAGCTCTGAGGTTCATTTGGTTGAAGAGGGGTGGCAAGTATTCTTCGTTTGACAAACATCGACAATTCCTGCCTGCTGACCATCCATTCAGACTAGATACCAAGAACTTCACGAAAGGTGTTGTAGTTAGAGATCCACCACCGTACATGATGACAAAAGCCTGAGATTCAAGCCGAGGTAGACAGTCTCGTGCTCAAAGAAGAACAACGTCGTTTTGAGGGATATGGTGAGAAACATGCTTGGTCTCAAAAGGCGGGTTTGTGGAGGCTACCCTATATGAAAGATCTTCTTCTTCCACATAACATTGATGTGATGCACACCGAAAAGAATGTTGCCGAGGCACTATGGGCTACAATGATGGATATAAAAGAGAAGAGCAAGGACAATGTTAAGGCTAGACTCGATCTAGAAATGTTATGCGACGAGCCAAAGCAAGTCATCCCGAAGGCCGTACCGGGAAAGACATGGAATAGGCCTAAGGCCGATTTCATCCTTAATAGGGTACAAAGGAAGGAAGTACTAGAATGGATGCAAAAATTAATGTTCCCTGATGGATATGCCGCGAATCTGAGAAGGGGAGTCAACTTAGTTACTCTTCGAATAAAGGGGTTGAAAAGTCATGACTACCACATATGGATCGAACGACTTCTTCGGTGATGGTTCGAGGCTATGTACCGAGCATGTGTGGCAAGTCTTTGGCGGAATTGAGTTATTTCTTCCGTCGGCTTTGTGCCAAGGAGTTATCTAAGGTTGTGATTAACAAACTAGAAAAAGATGCACCGTATTGCTCGTAAGCTAGAGAAGATCTTTCCACCGGCTTCTTCAATCCGATGCAACATATGATTTTGCACCTCCCGCGTGAGGCACGATTGGGGGGGGCCGTGCGAACCGTTGGTGCTATCCAATTGAGAGGGTTCAAAAGGTTCTTCGAAGTACATGTAAAAATAAAAACAAAGTTGAAGCTTGCATTGCGAGAGGCGGCTATTTTGCGGGAGGTGACAAACTTTACAACTAAATACTATGCCGAGCACCTTCCCCGGCGTGCATAATCCACCTCCTCGGTACAATGCGGCGCAAATGAATCGAAACTCGGCCTTTTCCGGGGCAGCTCGGAAGTGCAAGTGGTTCGACGTTCAAGACCTTATCTCTTGAAGAGTGGCGCACTATGACGATATATATTCGCGCAACCTTGAGGAAGTACGACCATACATAAAGTAAGTTGTCAATAGAGGTCCTCATTTCCTTTCTTGTATCTTGCCTCATCCGCATCCAACCTGATTTGATTTGGTGCGGTGAATTTATTGGGTCACTTCGCGTCGGTCAAGGCCCCCTACCGACCACGATGAGGAAAACGTTCTTCTAAATGTCGATTTCATTTCTTGGTTCAAAAAGAAGGTAATATAGGTCGTACTCTAATATTACAAGTAATTGAGCTCGCATTCAATATCACATTAACCGCAATCATGCCCGAACTTGCGAGCCAAACCGATGCGTCTATGAGTCCCGAGTTGAGACAAAGTTGCCGATGGTTTCTCCTTAAGGGTCAAGTCATATCTTGCTTATGACGTGAATGGATATCGCTTTCACACGACACGACATGAGCGAGAAAAGGCCCAATCGAAAAACCACAAATAATGGAGTTTGTACACATGGCCAAACTGATGGGCTAGATTACTATGGAAGACTTGAAGAAATATATGAACTCGAGTATCGTGGTTGCAAACCTCTTAAACCTGTCATATTCAAGTGTCATTGGTTTGATCCAAATGTTGTGAGACGAAACAAGAATCTTGGGCTAGTCGAAATTAAACAATCATCCGTGTACCCCGGACACGATGTCTATATTGTGGCCCAACAAACCACGCAAGTATATTACCTCTCATACCCTTGCAAAAAGGACAAGCGTCTCAGGGGTTGGGATGTTGTGTACAAGGTATCGCCACACGGTAAACTACCTACCCCAAACGATGAAGATTACCACCTACTAGATCCAAACACATATGCGGAGAGTTCTTCCAAGAAGATGGGCTAGAAGGGTGTTTTGAGATAAACTTAACTGAAGAGATCGAAATGGAAGTAGACAATGAAATGGATGTCAACGTCGATGATGCAGAAGAGGTTGATAATGAAGAGGACTTACAATTACTTGAGCGATTACAATTAGGCATTGTCGGTGATGATGATGACATTGATCCTCCTTTGGAGCACGGCGTTGAGTCTTTGGAGATGCGTGATAGTGATGACGAGACTTATGATCCCGATATGCGGATCGTGGTGAATATTTCTAAAACATGTAAGGTCCGTATTAATTGAAATTATGCTTCTAACTTTCTAGGAATCTTATTTACTACGATGTTTCGTTTCTTATTTACTACGATAATTTGTTTTTTATTTACTAGGATAATTGTGTTTTCTAATTTTGTAGGATAAATTGTTTCTTCTTTACTACGACATTTGTTTTCTTATTTACTAATTGGTATTTACATTTAATTATATACTAACCGGTTTAATCTTGTCTATTTCGGGTGATTGATCAAAGATGCCAAAGAAGCCTACTCGTCGCGCCACTACGGTGAGGAGCATCAATGAGTTGTACCGAGCGGGGGTGGCGGCCGTTAGGAGGGTGACGAGGTCCCCGTCCGAGGCACCCACCTCGTCGTCCGGATCCGGGGCTCGGAAAGGTGCACCCACTTCGGTGCCGTCGTTGTCGGATGACGGGGATGAGGAGGATGCGGTGCGGGATGAGAGTGATGAGGAGGAAGAGTTGCGGCGAGGAGAGTGATGAGGGGGCCGGGGGTGCGGATCGGGATGAGGGGGAGGAGGCGCGGGGATGAGGGGGGAGGCCCATCGGGATGAGGAGGCGTATGAGCCCGAGGAGGAGGATGAGGAGCCGGGGTGCGGGGCGGGGGGCCGTGCCGAAGGTCTATATCCGAGGCCCCGCTCGGCTTCCGGATCGACCCATACCGCTTGCCAACCGACCGGTTATTAAACCGGAGGGACTACGGTAACTTATCACAACTTTTTTTCATCCATTCGTTCAAACTCACAATTGAAACTAATAATTTGTGTGAAATCATTTTGGCGGGGGGTGGGAGGTCGTGACTCCGTGCTCTCATAATCGTCTTCCCAATGGCATCTTGGGCGTTTTGTGCGGGCGACTACTACCCGGGTTTGTGACGGTTGGGGAGGGAGAAGACGCTCGAGAGCGAGTTGGTGACGACGTTTGACCACTACGCCCTCATGATCGATTTGCCCGATCCGACACGAGAGGACGTTCCCGAACAAGGCCCGTCGGGTGGTTGGCGAGTTTTGGGTGAGTCTTCCTTGCAACAAATTGTATTTCTCAATAAATTGAATTAATTGGATATCCTTCAAGTATTAACATTGCTTCTACATGCGGGATTTCTATAGAGTCCTTGAGGGATATGAGGACCGAGCGGCCGAGTGTGCGATGTATACGTGTCGGAAGCTTGTGACGAGATATGATTTACGAGTCACGTATCTCGCAAAATGTTGCCTACAAGGCTAAGTATGGTGAGAAAGTTAAAAAAAGGGACGTCCGAAACCCGCGCCTCACTCGAGAACAATACATGGAGGTAAATGCGAGAAAATTACTATTATTCATTCTTCTCAGATTAGATATGCCAACCTTTATGTTCTTGTATGGTATCCACTTGATGACGTGCAGGTGCCTCCGTGGTGGCTCGTCGAGATGCCTCGGGCTTGGAGTGCGATTGTGGACTTGTGGTTTGCGCCCGATTGGGAGGCAAAACACCTCGAGCGTCGGGAGAGACGTTTGAAGATGGCGGGACCGCCACACCATCAAGGCCCCCTTAACATCCGCGAGTATGCTCGTAGATGGGTATGTTAATCTATTTCTTTATTCTAACTCTCGCATCGCATAATTTATCGTTTTCTAACTCTCGATTGTTTTCCTGGAGTCTAAGTCACATGAGAATCAAGCTTGCTGCGAGCTCGAGGCATATGGTATGGCACACAAGGGCGGGCGACGTCCGACGTCACCTTCAACCCCGACGACCCGCCCGAGGCGTACACCAACCCGACAATCCCGGCCCCCGCATCGCAAGGTACACCACGGTGGCAAGGCGGGTTCGTGGGCGGACTTCGATCCGGTGAGAGAGCCTGCGGATCCGAAACCGTCGTCGGGATTGGAGAAGGCGGGGAAACATGGACGGTACTTCGTTGGCGACTCTCTCCCGGTCCCGCGCGATGTTCCGACTCTCTCGCGAGTTCGATCTCGAGACGGGGCCACGAGCTCGGCCCCGCCCATAGAACGACGACCCGAGTGTTACGGAGACCTTAAATGCTACCTTCCGGAGTTATTTCGTTTTATTCGTCCTTCATTGATGTTTACATATGTTTCCTTGTATTCTAATTTTTGGATCAAATATTGTAGGCCCAACTTGCGCAGAGAAGGCGGAGAGCGGGAGAGGCGGGCGGAAGAGTCGCGAGAGGCACCGCATGATTTGCACGTGAATTACCGAGAGGCGGTTAGATGCGATGCAAGAGTCCCAAAATCAGCGAGATGGCCGCCATGCTCCGGTACATGCGGAACCTTGGCCACGTGGTAGCGCCACGGTGCGGCTCCCTCCACCACCGCGGGTGTTGGTCGCTCCACCTCCTCGACCGGCCGCTCTTTCTCCCGTGAGTTGCTTTCCAACCTAGCTTGCTCTTTTGTTTCTCGTATTGAGCTAGAACGACTTGATATAGATGCTTAAAAACTAGAATGACCTAGAATTACTCGTGGTGAGCTAGAAAACCTTGTACTTTCATTTCTTTCTTATTGTTGTATATAACTTATAATGTTAGCGAAACCTAGAATGACGTAGAAATTGAAAATGACTTGGTATACATGCTCATAATCTTGTATTATCATTTCGATTTTCAATCATATGCGAGAATCCGTCGGCGGCATCAAATGACGGGCCTGCGGGACACATGTCGCCGCCGGCTCGCGGACTCGGTGGGGGATGCCGCTTGGCCGTCGCCGGGACACGACATGTCGCCGCCAACTCGGCGGACTCCGTGGGGGATGCCGCGTGGCCCGTCCTCTTGGCTCGGGGTGCCACGGCGCCACCGGGGTGCGGGTGGGGGTCGTGGCCACAGCATCAGCCACCGCAGTGAGTTGCTGGACTACTGAACTTTTATTTGCATTTCGACAGCCAAACTTGCCTGTGCCATGTGATGACTATGTACCTTCGATAATTGTACGTGCATTTGGACCTTCGATAATTGCCATGTGGTGGTTATGTTTTATGTGCTTGTGATGGATAATATTAACTGCCTGTGATGAATATTAACTGCCTGTGATGAATATTAACTGCCTGCGATGAATATTAACTGACTGTGATGATGTATAAGTGACGAGGGTAACCATAAGCTTGCTGGAAAAAAAAAGCAATCTGTGCCGAGAGCCAAAGCCCGGGCTCTCGGCAAAGCGGCTCGTGCCGAGAGCAATGGCTTTAGCTCTCGGCACGGAGAGGACCGGGCCGGCGGTCCAGATAGGCTCTGTGCCGAGAGCCCGCGGGCCCAGCTCTCGGCACAGGAGCCAAACGCGGGCCCGCTTGTCAGCTCTGTGTCGAGAGCCGGCCAGAAGGCTCTCGGCAAAGAGGTGGGGCCCACCCCCGCCAGCGGACCCCTGACACCACTCCTGTGCCGAGAGCCGCCCACGGGCTCTCGGCGAGAGAGCTCTCTTCGTGCCGTGAGCTTTCGCGTGGCTCTCGGCACGGGAGTGGGGCCCGCAGTTCACGCCGTCAGTTGCGGACGGGCCTGTGACGAGAGCTAAATGGGCCCTCGGCACGCCCGTGCCGAGAGTTTGGCCCGTGGCTCTCGGCGAGCCGCCCGTGCCGGCCCGGCGGTGCCGGGAGCGCTCTGCCGAGAGCTCCCTCTCGGCACAGGCTGTGCCGAGAGCATACAGCCCTGTGCCGAGTGGGTCCGGCTCTCGGCACAGCGGTCGATTCCGGTAGTGTATGCACTTAATTATATATACACTGTCTAGATGCATACACAAATGCTGAATACAAAAGAACCAAAAATGACCTACAATTTGGGAATGAATATACAGCCTAAATTTTCAAAACTAATTAAAAATCATCTGTAGAAGATTGTATAAGGAGACTGGACTTTGGAATGCTGCGTAAATGCCTTAAAAGAGAAATGGTGCCTTCCTGAAGCCAGCAACGTAACCTAGCTAGCAAGCAGAGACCCTTGATTTACCTTATCCTGATGGATCTATCAATTGAGTAGAAGCATTGCATTGCATTCACCAGTCTAGACAGTGACAACCACAACCATATGTGCATGCATGAGCTGACCAACCAATGCCAATTGAAAGAACAAGATGGAGCAACCATATATGATTATTATACTGCCGACCGACCGATCGAGCATATATATTTATATATATACATATATGATGAAGACAAGGATCGATGTATATATGTCAAATGAATATATTTTAATTTGCTTCCCAATGCAAGGATACGATGATCCTCTTTCGAGAGACTGATGGAGATATGTGATGATCATGCATATATATGTATCTCATCAGGTAGTAGAGGTCGGTAGCTAGTTGGCCGGCGGTCCCACTGAAGGAATGGAACTGAGCTGAGCTGAGATGATCGAAACGCAAGACATCATCCACAATAATCTGCCAACAGCACGCAGCAAGCAAAAGGTGTTGCCTGTGAATCGATCTGTGATTAGATCAGATTGTTGGTGGGCTCCACACGCATAAGCCTCGTCTATGCATGCACTTTTTCTTGTCAAGCTGAAACTACTGAAACTAGCTAGCTGCTGGCGTCTGTCGCAAGCATATATCGTCACAGCTATAGCCTTGCAGCACAATATAACGGCGCAATTGTTTTATGCGTGCGTGCGCGCGTGTGACAAGTTGCAAGACCATCGTCATGAACAGTTTTAAATCTAGGTATTGCATATATTGGGCATGTGAAATGTGTTGGAGAGAGAGAGAGTACTTGTGCAATAGAAGAGGTCTTTTGTGATGCATAATACTACCCATTGGTAGTATGGTAGTATATCCGGTCTTTTGCTATGGTCAAAATGATAATTTACTCAAATATAAAATAGTAATTTGCTCAAAATATACTAACCAACACGAGATAAGGTTACATAAAAGATTCCTTGTGTTTGATTTCATATATTACAATAACATTTTCATAGTTCCGATGATATCCTTTTTACTACTCATGCTAGCTACCTATGAATAATACCATACTACCGCTAAAAACGAATTAATTTCAAATCCTTTAAAATAGATCTTTTTTATTGCATACGAGTCTTTTTCAAACAGTAATATAGAGTAGTATTGTGCGCTGTATAAAAGATCTCTAATATAAACCATGCATAAATCCTAAGGATGTAGAAAAGTTCATGTTTGAACATACATGATCGAGATGTATCACTTTCACTCCACCATGCTTGCCGACCTGTTGTTGCCAACATTTTCTGCTGAGGCCAGTTTAATTTTGTTTGTTCCCAAGCCCCAACTAGCTGCTAGCTAGGTAATTAAGGATCAGATTAGTACTCTTATACTTGCAGCAAGTCCCTTTCACTTATTGTTAGTGGGGTGGTGGTGGTCGCTTCTGGACTACTTATTAATTATATATTTTATAGTTAGTGTCCCGTTAATATATAAAATAAATATATTAACCGACCAAACAAAGCTAGCTACTCTCTCTTTCTACGCGCTGCCGTACCTTAATTGCAGCTACATCATCTCTCTCTTTACATCATCACATACTACTGCATGAGAAAAATAGCTTTTGACCCATCTATAAATAGCTAGGTTGCCAAGCTCCGTCCCTGTATTAACCAGGCATTTAGCAAATACTCGGTTAATTTCCGGTGATCATCGAGTTCTAGCTACCTACATATATACCTGTGCTACCTGACTAGCTCTCAACCCGGCCATATTTTACCTGTTGTGTCGACTCGACTGGTGAGTGATGCCAAACTACCAATCAAGCTAGGCATTGACGATCATGTGTGCATATCAATTATTTTGTGTTGCGTTTGCACAAGCATGCATTGTATAAGTTAATTGGTATATATTTGCATTACTGATTCTTCAGAATCATCGATCTTATTAATAATTGGGTAGAATTAATTAGCAAAGGAATTTAAAAGAAAACGGAGCATCACAACATATATCCTGCAGCTAGCTAGTAGGTGCATGAGAGAGAGAAGAAGAGAGAGTATATATATGTGTGCGGTAGCTAACTAGTAGTACTGGTATATGGCATGATGTATGGCTGGTGGAGGATGAGTGAGAGTGAGAGGAGCCAGCAGATGAGAGGCCTGAAGTGCACTCCAAGCTAAGGAAGAATATCGATCTATATGCATACACTCTACCTTCCAGCTGCAGCAGTCTGCCAAAAAAGCTACTTCTTGTTCATGCATTCTCGCTCCCATTGCAATTTTCACACGATTAACATACCCTCCACAAGAGTAGCTATCTCTCTCTGCTAGTCTGCTGGTACCCGGCCTACTGTAGTGTTGCTGCGTTGGTCTTTATTTTAGCTAGCGAGATACTAGCTGCTATCAGTACTTTATTTTGTCCTGCTATCACCCTAGCTACTTTGGTACTGTGTGTGCCACAATGCAAGTCTCTGTAATTAACTAACTAATTAATTGTCAGGTCTATCTTGATCATTCTCTTGTCATCTATCTGTAACCAAAATAGTTAGTACATGCATGGATGTGTGTGTGCAGTGTGTACGGGGGTACGAGTATGGTGCAACTACTGATGGTTAGCTAGGTCGTCTACCATACGTCCATACCACCTCTCTGCTAGCTCCTGCTAGTGCTAGCTATAGCTTATTCTTCTTCCATCACACACATCTCTCTTCTCCATTCTTCCCTAGCTAGTAGCCGGCCTGCTGGTACTTACATACTGGTGGTGGTGGCAGCGCGCCTAGCTGCTATTTTAGGAGCCGATCGACGATCGAGAGATCGATAGAATCCACCGGCCAATTTCGATCTAGCTCGCGCACATATATACGATCTGTCTCATCGATCGATCAGTCCATCACCCAGTAGTGCGTACGTGTTGCAGGCTTGCAGCTAGCAGAGAGAGACCATATCATGGATCAGCAGCAGCAGCAGCAGCAGCAGCAGGCGGCGCCATGCGTTCCTCCAGGGTTCAGATTCCACCCCACGGAGGAGGAGCTGGTGGGGTACTACCTCGCCCGCAAGGTGGCCGCCCAGAAGATCGACCTCGACATCATCAGGGAGGTGGATCTCTACAGGATCGAGCCATGGGACCTCCAAGGTGCGTTATTCTTGTTCTTGCTCTTGTTCTTGGATTCGATCGGCCTCTTGTGCAGTATGTAGATCAATTAATGGAAACACCGATATATATATGGATGCATGATGACTGACTGCATATATATATATGGATGTCAGAGAGGTGCAGCTACTACGGCGGCGCTGCCTCCGGCGGGGACGAGGAGCCCGCCGAGTACTACTTCTTCAGCTACAAGGACCGCAAGTACCCCAGCGGCACGCGCACAAACCGCGCCACCGCCGCCGGCTTCTGGAAGGCCACCGGCAGGGACAAGCCCGTGCTCTCCAGCTCCTCCACCTCCAGGTCCGCCGCCCTCGCCGGCGTCGGCGTCATCGGCATGAGGAAGACGCTCGTCTTCTACCGCGGCCGCGCCCCCAACGGCAGGAAGACCGACTGGATCATCCACGAGTACCGCCTCCAGAACAACGAGCACGCGCCGGCGCAGGAGGAAGGCTGGGTCGTCTGCCGCGCATTCCAGAAGCCCATGCCCAACCAGCAGCAGAGGCACGCGTGCTACGCCGCCGCCGCCGCCGCCGCCGCCGGATATCCGGCACCAGGCGGATACTCCACCTACTACTACATGAGCGGCGGTGCCGGCGGCGGCGGTGCACCTCCTCCGGCGCTGCTTCATGCTGACGTCCACAGCAACAGCAGCTTATTGGAGTCCAAGCTGCAGGTGCAGCTCCTCGCCGACATCATGCCGCCGCTCCAGAGCCCGGCAGCCATCGACGCCGCCGCCCACAGCTACGACGACCACCAATCTGCGGCGGAGTCGTCGACGGTCGACTGGAACCTGCTCAGCAGCCTGCTGCCGTCCGCGGCGCAGCTCAACTTCCACCAGCCGCCGCCGGCTTCTTCTCCATCTTCTTGCTCCAAGAACCACAACGACGACCTGTGATCCTTATTCACCATTGTTACATTACATTATGACTGATTATACTTGTATTGACGGCGAGCGAGTAGCTATTTACATTTTATTTGTAGGGTGTATTCATCATTATATTTTCACTGAGAGATCGAGATCTATCCGGAACTACTGATTACTCATCAGCTAATTACGTTACTCCTAGCTAGTTGTCATGCATATACTGAATAATTCCTCATCCATAATTTGTTCCTGCTACGTATACATATATACAACTGTATTATTGATCACAATTTCATTGCCTATTTTTCCTCTTCTTTTGGACTTGTTTCATGCTAATTTGCATATGAATTTCTAGCTTTAATTTAGTTTCAGTTTGCTAGTTTTTACTGAATGTCTGAAACTAATAATTAGAATTCTGGCTCAAGTAGTAGTCGTCTTCACCGCCATTAATCAGCGTGAAAATGAAGCCGGCCGATAGCAGCTCCCACTACCACTGCAATGATGGCACGGTGGTTCATGTAATCATCAACTCCGATCTTCTATGATCCACACGTATACTTGCTTTTACAAGTAACTATGATCGAATTTGTCCAATTTCTTGTGCATGATATTTTTACAAGCAATATGTCTCAATCTGTCGTCTTTGCAGAGACACGGAAGAATTAAATGTTGATGGAGATCTATTCTCTCTTTCGCTTTTTTCTTCTTAAATCAAATGCACACAATTAGTCGTCGCTGAGCGTGTTCTTGCAGAAGATGTTAACTAAATCTTTAAAAAATCTCCAATTTTGTGTATATTCTACTGAACATATATAATCTTCTGGTGCTGTTTTGTGTTAATATGGGTGCAAAAGAGTACTTTCGAAGATAAATATAGTTTTATCATTTTCCAATATCCAAAATTGCAAAACAAAAACAAAGAGACCAAAGTTTAAAGTAACTTTTTATAGTTTCGTGCAAATATGTACTTTAGCCTTTCATTTCAATTGTTTTTAAAAGAACAACATTCAGAAAAGGGAAGGGAATTCTCTGATTCTATCCACTATAGGAGAAAAGGGTCCAGAGAAATCGAGTCCAAAAACCATAGCACCACACGTTTGTCAAGAAAAACACGGCAAAGACTGAAACCCACAGCAAAACCTACTAGGATTGAGAACCCACAAGTGAGGCCAACATTTTCTATTGTTGCAAGCTTATGTTGCTAGTGCAATAAACATGTTAGACTTTGCCTATCGACAAACGTGTCCATCAATGGCAAGGTGTTAAGGGTGACTTCGTCAATCCCGGGGATTGTCGGCTCATTGGTCTTTCGGAGGTGCTCATAGAGTAGCTTCGTGCCTACTGCCTAGGTAGGGTGGCGTGCGTGTGTTCGTAGGAGTGAGTGTGTATGTGAGCATCTACGTTTGTACTATGTGATTCTAAAAATAATTAAGTTATTGTACCAAAGTGATTATTTTACAAAATGTTTACTGATTATTTTACGAGACGTTTACATAGGCTTTTGCAGTTGAAAGTATGTTAGGCCCAAGATTATGGCTGCTTGATGCTGGGCTAAGTTCCATGGCTGTGGCCCAATATTTATTTGGATCATTTTCTCTCTTTTGTTATTTTTCGAATGATGAGATGCCTTTTCTATTAGTGTGAATAGTCAGTTTAATTGCATTTTGGATCTGTGATGCTTAAGGTTCATGGAAATAATATAATTACCTTCTTCTTCTTCAATGATGTGAGGATCTACAAGAGTCTTTCTAAATTTTATTCTCTAAATCATCATTTAGAGAGTCATTTGCATAAAAATTATTTTCTATATCTTTTTACTTTCCAGCAGATGTTCTATTTCTTATGTGCACTCTAGAGATCCATTATGTCTTCTATATTTGACTAGCAAAAAATTCCGGAATAGAATATGGCTATATTTGGATAACCACTTAGATAAGCTGTTGGAAGACATTTTTTTCACCAAAATCTTTATGTCTACCATTTAAAAAGAATATAGAGAGTCTCTTAGAGATGCTCTAACTCTTTGATATATTCAAGCTGACTGTCATGTATCACATTTTTTTTTTGAAGGAATATGTCGGGGTTACCCGAAAAATTCGGATGATTCCCCTAACATGAGAGAGAGAGTTCTTAGCACGTTCAAGCACAAAGTGAGAGCATAGAGAGACTGTAATTCCCTCTGCAGATTGCACAAGTTCCCAAAAGTCTGAATCCGTTTACACGTGCCCTCGCGCCCCCTTTTATAGGGAGATGAAGGGACTTTTACATACCGAAAACACCCTCCGGCTCAGGGAATATTCCTAGTGTGAACGCATACAAGATTGTCTTTTTCGTCTAACAAATTTACAAATCTGCCACTAGTTCACACTCTAAACCCGGACTTTTTGGGACAACAACTTTGACTTTGCTTCTCCGTCGGTTCTTGAATGTCTTCACGTGTGACTCCCGAACCAGGCCCTCGACAGATTCCCGAATCGGCTTTCGCTTCTTCGAAGGTTCATGCATGTCTTCGCGCGTGACTCCCGAACTGGGTCCCCGACAGATTCCCGAATCGGCCGTCCTCCGAAGTTCGCGCCATCGCCAGCTCGAGGTTCCGGGCTTCCGCATGTTCGCGACCCCATTTCTTCACCGAATCAAGATTCCCGAACTTCACGCATTCGCGAATCCGAGGCTTCACAGGTTCCAGGCTTCCGAAAATCGTGAGTTTCTTGTTCCTGAAAAACATGTCTCAAGAACTTTGTCAAACTTAGCGTTTCGAGGGTGACGGGTTTTCCTGAATTCCCCAACAGAATACCCCATTTCGTGAGCATGGAAAATCGATACAAAAGTTGTAACTCATAATTAATCAAAATGATAGCTGAAGTTAGTGTTTGTTTGGTATTCTAACATGGCTAGAATCTGGAACCATGCTAGCGCAAGATAATTCTAGGACTTTGCACAAATCATATGATGTGAGGTGATGGAGGAGGCAAAGAAAGGGTAGGCCATAAAAAAATGAGAATTTGTTTGTACTGTACATGATAAAAATTAGGCAAATCGTCATCATCCAAACCAAACCCAAGCAGGGGACAAAGTCCTCACACACACCTCACTCCTCCTCACCCTCTTATCAGTCGCCGCCGCCGCCGCCGGGGATGAGCGGCGCGGGTGGGGGTGGCGGCGGCGCGGCGGATTCCCGCGTGGAGACCATCTCCCGCCTGGCGCAGTGGCGGTTAGAGAGCCTGGGCCCCTGCTCGTACCGGCGGTCGGAGCCCTTCAAGCTGGGCATCTGGAACTGGTACCTGTCGGTCGAGAAGAGCCGGTCCGTGTGCATCCGCCTCTTCCCGGAGCCCGGTCGGGTCGCCAAGGACCAGCCACCTCTCGCCCGATTCATCCTCCGCGTCTCCTACCCAGGACCGCCGCGACGATCCTGCGCATCCCCTGGTATTTTCTTTCTTCTTCCTTTCCCCCCCTTACTATGCTATATTGCTAGTATGCTGCTGCATTTTACTCTTATCATTCCTAGTTTCCTACTAGTGCAGCAAACCGAACAATATTCTTCTTGGGTTTGTTCTACTCCCAGATCACATGTTTTTGTTCTACTGCCTGCTTAGCAGTGAGTCGTAGTGCAGGGAGGAAGACTGTCTGATTTGCTGACCATTTCCGATCCATTTATGCCTGTGAGTCTTGTAGTAGAAATAGGCCTGCAGAGTTACTGGAGCAATTGCCCAACTTAAACTTCAGCCAGATTCTTTAGCTGACCGATAAGTCGTGTGGTAACAATAGGCATGCAGGGAGTTGCTCCTTCATCTCATGCCACCTGCCCACTGAATCTCGATCGTTTGGTGATATGATCTTCTCTGAAAAACTATAAGGAGCATAATATATAGGACAAGCTGAAAATGTACCCGGATGGGATGATGATGCTTTCAGTTTTATTTCACACGAAAACATGCCCAGGCAAAACAGTTGCTATTCAGAATGAAGAGTGCAAACTGTACTACTCCAACTATGAATGAGCAGTAGTGACTAACTGGAGTCTTGATGAAGCTCTCAACCGAGACAGATCATGACGATATCTGGACGTTGGTTGCACTTGCATCTTTTTTATATTCATATATGGACAGATGAAATTAAAGTAGGATGATGCCTCAGTGTTTTCCTGCATTAAGGGCCTCAAGAGTTTTCACCATGCTATGACTGCTATTGGTTTCTCTCTTTTATTCCCTAGCTAATCTCCCTGCTTCTGTGTAATGATGACTTTCATTCCGTTTTTCCTCTGTGTGGCAGTGCAAGAGCATCTTCTCCGGACCAGCGATGATTTTGTGTGGCAAGTTGATGTCATGTCCCATGGGCGTTTCACAATCGATGTTGAGTTTCTGGACCTCAGGATAGCCACAAACAATGCAAGTACCTACCTGCCTCTGGCCTTGTTTTGTTTTGATATTTGCAGAACATTTTTCTTCCTAGCCTCTGCTTCATAATGAATGCAAACTGTGTATTCCAACTGTGAATAAGCAACTAACTGGAATCTTGATGCAATAGAAAAGAGCACTGAATCACTGAAATGAGCCAATTAATATTCGATACTGGTGACAGGCTACTGAATCATCGTCGTCGATCTGGCCGAATGAAGGCATGGTGCAGAGGATTGCTAGCAAGAGCAGTCTTGACTGCCTCTCCCGCATGCTGACAGAGTCGATCCACACGGACGTGACTATCAACACGACGGATGGCGTCCTGAAAGCCCATAAGGCCGTCCTGGCAGCCTGCTCCCCCGTGTTCGAGAGCATGTTCGTGCACGACCTCAAGGAGAAGTCGTCGTCGACGGTGGACATCGGGGACATGTGCCAGGAGTCGTGCTCGGCGCTGCTGGGTTTCATCTACGGGAGCATCGAGCCTGCGCAGTTCTGGAAGCACCGGGTGGCGCTGCTGGCGGCGGCGAACAAGTACGGCATCGGCGACATCAAGGACTGCTGCGAGGAGAGCCTGCTGGAGGACATAGGGTCGGGCAACGTCCTGGAGAGGCTCCACCTGGCGTGGCTGTACCAGCTGGAGCGGCTGAAGAAAGGGTGCCTGAGGTACCTGTTTGTGTTTGGGAAGATCTACGAGGTGAAGGATGAGATGCATGGCTTCTTTCACCAAGCAGACCGGGAGCTGATGCTGGAGATGTTCCAGGAGGTGCTCAGCGCCTGGAAGCCGATATGAATACGAATACGATGGCATTGTATTGTTGTTCCAGTTAAAAGTAAGGTGGCTTTGGTCAATTGCAACGTGTGCAGGACAGGAATGTTGTTCTGTAAATAATATAGTATGTATTTGATGTTGCAGTTATACGTGCAGCATGAATGATGTTCCTGTTATATATGCAGCATGAATGATGTGTGAGCAAGTAAGCGATTTGTGAAGTGATTTTGGTGGTGTCCCTGTTGTTTTATACTCTGTATAGGCTGTTGGTTGCCCAGAAATCCTGAATCAAGTCAGTCAGGGTTGCGTAAAGAAGAATTCCACGCGGTTGCATATGTTTGTGTGGTGGAAGATGAAGTCGGTCAGAGATGTGCACGCACGCGGTTACACTTTGGCGTGCTGTGCTGTACATGACTGTTGATCGGTCTTGTTTATATACTTGTTACTAATTTGTCATGGTTTCGTTCGTTCTGTAAACAAACAATCAATCAGGCTTAGTAGTTGCAGCCTTTGTATTGGTGGAATCATGTGTGATGTGTCTGAGAAAACAACAGCATGATACGTGTTAGGCTGATTGATTGGTGCTTTGGTGTATGATACACTAATACTATACAGACTACGTACAGGTGTCCTAGAATAGAATTAAAAAAACAAAATCAGAGCTTTAAGATTGTGTCTAGTAGTAGCAGAGAGAGGTGCTTGGTCAATTACTCTGAATGATTTACCCCGGATTACAGAGGTCGTCAACCCGAACACAAATCAAATAATCAATTGGTGATCCCAAAGTTAACAACTCGTTTGGTCGTTCAGCATAAAAGGAAAACCGTTTCTCTTGCAGAACAGGTCCAGGTCGCTCTTTGGGTATTTCAGCAGGCAGCAGGTAGGCTTTGTTTGCTCATCGTGGGCAGCAACTGTTGGTTGCAATTGCCACCACCGCCGTCTCCTCCTAATCCAACAACCTCCACCAGCCCACCACCACGCAACTGACTAATGGCGCCGCCGCCCGCCCGGCCGCCGCTCCTCCTCCTCCTCACCGTCGCCGCCCTGGCCGCCGCCGCCACCCTGCTCCGAGCAGCGGGCGCCGCGCAGGTGGGCGACACCTGCTCCTCCGACGCCGGGTGCGGCGCCGGCCTGCACTGCAGCGCCTGCGGCGACGGCGGGGCCAAGCTGTGCACGCGCGCGACGCCAGTCAACCCGGCGACCCACGGCACCGGCCTCCCCTTCAACAACTACTCGTGGCTCACCACGCACAACTCCTTCGCCCTCACCGGCGCCGTCTCCGCCACCGGCGCCGCCCTCCTCACCCAAACCAACCAGGAGGACACCGTCACCGCCCAGCTCAAGGTCAGTCAGTGCACCGCACGCCTTGGTTCCTTCCTATACTAACTCAGCCGCCGCCGCCGCCGCCCGAATCGCGGCTGGGTGGTTGTTGGTTTGTTATTAGCCGCTAGCTGATTATGCTGTATCGTCGTATCCCGATCTGGTTGCTCATGCCACCTCTTCTTTGATGCTTCATCTCTATCCAAATTGATGAACCCATGTGTCCATCTGCTTGCATTGCATATTTCCATCTCACATCCCGCTGCTTGCCCGGCTATACTCTAAGCTACTAGCATGCGATTCTCTGGTGAAGTTTTATCCAACGGATTAATATGTATAAAGTTCACTCCTTTCCTGTAGCCTGAAACCAAAACGCTGCCAGGAGCTTACCTTTTGCCTTTCTTGGAGGAATAAACATGGGACACACATCGCCAAACCCCATGTGCCATGCTTCTTTTGCTTGATTCACTGCACTACTATACACATATGCCTGCTGCAACTATCCATTCCATTCCAATTCCATGCGCAAGCCCCTTTGTTCACTGCAAACATCATGTCAGATCTCTGCCCCCACACCAAGGCCATCATGTGCTCAACTTTTCTTTTTTACAAATTACTTTGCGCAAGTGCACTGGATTTTTCTCCACCTTTTCGTTACTGAATACTATGCAACTTTACTTGCACGTGGATGTACATATCTCGGCTGCATTCTGCCACCATGGATTACATTGTTCTGTCCATTTTGCATATTTACTTTATTCTTGTTTTTATTAAAAAACAAAAAAAATACAACTCCAACACCAGTGATAAAGAAATTGGCATTTTTAACTTGGGCTCAACAGAACAGACAACACCTACCAACACCTCACAGACACAGAGATTCTTGTTCTTACATATTGCCTTCCTCACATGCTGCACGATCAATAATAATAAGCTGCACCTAATTTCCCTTAACACCTTGGCGACAACTGGACTCGGATGCGGTCTGTCTGTTGCCTCGACCAAACTCATGAAACCAAAAAGGCAAAAGTTGCTGATTTGATTGCTTAATATTGTTTGTCAAACAGAAATAGTCCTCACATAAATCAGATCATGCGGCCCTTTTTGATCAGGCACTATGCTCTCACGGTGCCGTTTGCTTTCTTCTTAAGAAAACCAAGGGGCCACACTTATATTATTTGTCAAGTGGTTGTCTGGAACTCAAATCTTAGTATGTATAGGAGATATATTAAATTACAGTTGTTGCCATGTTTGGTGTTGGAGGCTACTACTGCTATTCACGTTTCAAAAGTAAGCTGACATCTAGATAAAAGTAATCACAGAAGCACTCGATCAGGTCCTGCCCAATATCCGTCCTCACACTCCTACATCAGCTCAATGTGTTCCAAAAACTGGGTGGACACGAAAGAAGATAAAAAAACTTTTTTCATTAAAAAAGAAGAAGATAAGCTTAATCAGACACTCTGCAGCTTAGCAGGCTGTTCCTCATGTCCCCTATTTCTGTTAAATAGGAGTATGTTGGCTAACTTGTACCGAGGAACGCACTTCAAACTATACTCCAGTGGTTAAATTGCTTAAAAACAGTTCAGTTTCGCAGTCAACAAATAACTTTTGTTCAAAATTACTGACCCTTATCATTCAGTGCTAAGCTGCCAGAGTTTTGGTGTACTGTGATGTAGAGGCCGCGATACTTACAATTTCTTTATGTAACTTTTTTTCACATTTTAACCATGGAATTATACTTAATTATGTGCATGCAGAATGGTGTTAGGGGCTTGATGCTTGACACTTACGACTTCAACAATGATGTCTGGCTCTGCCACTCATTTGGTGGGCAATGCTACAACATCACTGCCTTTGTAAGATTATATTACTATTTGCTAAACATTCTTTTCTTTATTTGTCCTGAAAAGTAAGTACATTTCTGTTGTGGTTCCAATCCTGAGTTGTTTATTTCCTGTTCAGCAACCAGCCATCAATGTCTTCAAGGAAATCCAGACATTCCTTGATGCAAACCCGTCAGAAGTAATCACGATTTTCCTGGAAGACTACACCGCTTCAGGGTCCTTGCCAAAAGTATTCAATGCTTCAGGCCTCATGAAGTATTGGTTCCCAGTGGCCAAAATGCCAAAGAGCGGTGGCAACTGGCCTTTGCTCAAGGACATGATCAGCCAGAACCAGCGCCTGCTAGTCTTCACATCAAAGAAATCAAAGGAAGCCAGCGAGGGGATCGCATATGAGTGGAACTATGTGGTGGAAAACCAATGTAGGTTCACTATGGCTGGTGGACTTTTGATTATTTTTTCCATGACAGTTTTATTGAGCAGATTTTGCCTTATCTGTGCAGATGGAGATGAAGGTATGGTAGCAGGTAAATGCCCCAACCGCGCAGAGTCACCGGCCATGGATTCCAAAAGCCAGTCTCTTGTTCTGATGAACTTCTTCACGACTAATCCGAGCCAGACCGGTGTTTGCGGAAATAACTCAGCTCCACTTGTTAGCATGCTGAAAACATGCCATACTGCCTCAGGCAATCGGTGGGCCAACTACATCGCTGTCGATTTTTACATGGTATGGTAAACATCCGTGCATAGGCCAGGAAAATGTTTGTTCCTTTACATAAGCATT
The DNA here is from genome assembly GCA_947561735.1 of Cenchrus americanus. Taxonomy (NCBI): domain Eukaryota; kingdom Viridiplantae; phylum Streptophyta; class Magnoliopsida; order Poales; family Poaceae; genus Cenchrus; species Cenchrus americanus. The sequence continues at coordinate 40,895,670 of OX387242.1, read as the reverse complement.
TCTTCCGTAACATTTGGCTGCATGGTGCAGAGGAGCGATGGCGGAGGAGCTCCCCTAGCGACGGATGTGGCAAATGGCCATATGGTTTGTGGATGTGACAACATCTCCTATTGCAAGGTAAGGAACCAAAGGGCTAGCTGCTTATTGGTAACGCCGTTTTCTTTCTGATCTGTCTCCAAACAGCAGCAGAAGATACTGTAGATGACATGAATGTGTGACATCGATGCAGGCCAATTCGACGTTCGGGACCTGCGTTATACCACCGCCACCACCACCATCGCCACGCAAGGCACCCACCACGCCCGGCAGCGGAGGTGCAAGATCAGGCGATGCGAATGCGGCAATGGGGCGGTCTCATCATCAGTGGAGCTTCTCCCTGGGACTGGCGTCTCTGCTGGCGCTGTTGCTCCTCTGCTAGGAGTAGCTAGCAGATAGCAGTGTTGTCCTGTGCTCGATTGCATTGGGTGACCAATTCATTGAGGCCTTGTGCTTCCGGCAACCTGATTTGCTTTGGTTTGCAACCTTTTGCGTGAGCTGTATATTATGTTTTTGAGTTAGTGAGCAGGCGTAGGGAGATGGATACGGAAATCATCAGTTAAATCATCATTCGTTCCTTCAGTTAACTGTGCTGTTCCTTCAGTAAACCATCCCAGGGTTGTGCTTGTCCTTGGCTTGACCCTGAATCAAAGAAAACTTTGCAGCAGCGGTCGCTGCTCGCAGAAACTGCTGTGAAGAATAGCATCACACACAGTATATATTCTCGTTGCTGTAAATCTGTAACTTTTCCAACCTCCAAAGCCACCACCAACCACCTTTTTGACCTGTCGTTCGTGTGGTTGAAGTTTGGCCCAAAACAAGTAATTAACCAATACTTTATGTTGCATCTTCTTCCAGAGAATACTAATAAGAATCGTATCTATGCTGGCTTTGTACAAGATCACACACGAAATCGACTAATGAGGCCCGGAAACTGCTATGGCGGCTAATCCAATGTTCCCACTCAACCACCGTACGTACACACAAAAGAAAATTCAAAACTGGACTTTCCAACGTTTGCGGTATCCAGAATGAAAAAAGTAAGTTGCAATACCAAGGTAGAGGAAAAATAAATCAACATTTCAACATCGAAATAGGAGACACACTAGAAGGTCAAGCATAGGTGGGGTGTACTCACTCTGTTAGAAATTATAAGTCTTTCCAAAAAAAAAATAGAGCTAAAGCATCTCAAATTTGACTAAATTTATACAATAAAAGGACAAATATTCATGATACCAAATAAATACCATTATTAAACATATTTTTTAGTATATCTATTCGGTGCTATAAAACTTTGTGATCCTCTTTGTAATTTTGACCAAACGTAAAATGGTTTGACTTCCAAAAATAAGTTGGAATGACTTGTAATTTGGAACAGAGAGGTACAGTAGATGATTGGAATCATGGGATTTTTTCATGATGAGTGAAATTTATTATGGGCCGATAATTTGGACAGGTCACGTGTACTATGCTGTCATTATTATTTATAGAGCGCCCCCACATACCCTACATGTTTTGGAGCTTTCCTATACGGATCCACATTCGGAGTGTGGAGTTACTGCTCTGTTTGTACTTTGTACAACTTTCGCCATCCAAAAAACTCGTGGATTTGAAATTTGAACTTGTTAGATAATTTCCTATAGGAATTGAATTCCACTGCAATCTGCAACCCAGACCCAGTAAATGCAATGCATGGTCCACTGACGGTAGCTAGGATACAAAGATGTCAGCCACAAACAATAACTCAAGTGATTCATTCTTGCCAAGCTGATGTATAATCACCAGAATAATCGAAATATATCTTTTGTCATACTGTACAATAACTAATAAAGCCCCACTGTAATAATTATACGAAACAGCACGAATTATTGATTGATTTAGTGCGTTGCTACTTGCTATTACTATAACTCATATATCAAAAGGGGAGTATAATTTTATTTATAGTAGAATTAGAAAAAAAAAGGAAAGAATGGCTGGCTCAAGAAACAGAGGAGGGAGGGAGGATAGGAAGGGAATCGAATACGATACCTTCTTGTGTTTTCTCTTTGTCCTCCTGTTTGGGTTCCCGGAAAGAGAAGAGAGAGCTCTGAGCTCCCCTTCTTCTTCTTCTTCTTCCCTGAGAAATCGAATCCAAAGTTGGGTTTGCGGTTGGCCATTGCCATATTCATTGATTGCTTGTTCCCTCTACTGACTGCCGCCAGTACTAGAAAACCCCCACCAACAGCGCAGCCGTGATGCGATGCGAGAGGCATCATTCTCCTCCTTGCAAACCAAACCAATCCAATCCACCCTGCTGATGTGATGTCCTTCCTTTAGAAGAGGAGAGGAGAGGAGAGGAGAGGAGAGGAGAGGAGAGGAGAGGAGAGGAGAGGAGGACATCCTGTCGATCTAAATGGAAAGGGAAACCGGGAGGAAGAGCGCCGCAGCTTGGACTCCCTCGACGACGACGCCGGCCATGGCCAAGCACAAGCAGCGCCGGGTGTACCAAGCCTGGAGAGGCAACAACGTGAGTCGAATTCATTACATCCCCACTCCCCCCTACCCAGTATCTTTTTTCTCGGGTCCTTAAAAGGTCGCGCCTTTCTTGGGTTTGGACTCGATTGCCAGTTTGTTCTTGATTGATTTCTCCCTTGCATCAGGCCTAACACTTATCGCGTGACCATGCGATTTTTTCCTATCCTGCTCCGGCGCTTAATGCTTCTTTGGAGGATATAAGTAAGATGATTAGGGCCTATTGTCTGCCTACTAGATAACTGATTGACCCATTGCAGTTTCGACTTGTCTATCTTATCACAGTGTTGCCGACACTAGTGAATACTCTATCCACGCTCCATTTGGATGCACCTTGGCAGCCAACGTGAATCATCGTTAACCTTTCTGTGTTGTAGAACATGCTATGTCAGTTGTCAGGTCCAAGGCCTCACCATTCTGTGTCGTGCCTCTTCTCACTTACCTAGTGCTACCTAATCCAAACAAATTAAAATCTCATAAGACAATCCCCAACACTCTGCTGCGCAAACACTGCATCTACTCGATTAGTTAATTTCTTTTTACAACGAGAGGTTTCAGCATTCCTTTTTCGTCAGACTTCAGACTACCGTGGAAGGACTGTTGATGCCTCGACTAGTTAAGATGCTATTACCAAGGCTTTCATATTCAGACTTTTAACAGCTTGGCCTGCAATTTTCAGTATGTTTGTTTCCACAGCTCATCCATGTTCAGCAGCTTAAGCTATCAGATTTTGAGTAATTCTTTTCTCTGTGTTCAGATAATCTTGTGTGGTGGAAGGTTGATCTTTGGACCAGATGCCAAGGCCACTCTGATATCTTTCGCTCTAATCGCCATCCCTGTTGCTGTCTTCTGCGTATTTGTCGCCAGGCATCTCATACACATATTTCCTGCATATAATGCAGGCTATGCAATTCTTGCTGTCACCATAGGCCTTACAATTTATGTGAGTAAACATTCTTTGCCTATTCACTTCGTAGTTACAGAAAAGTGCTTACATAACATTTCCTATTTATGCAATCAACACTTTCAGTTGGAGAATTTTTCCTAATGTGACTAAAATATTGAACAGAACTGCAATCCTGAAACCTTTCAACACTTTCTAACAAGTTCATTAATGTGATTAAGTGAAACTGAGTTAATAATAATCAGACAGACAGCTGAATATGTTTTACAAGCTGTATTTGACATGATTATGATTATGAAAGGAACCTTGTGTGATACTCCTTTCATTTTGGTCACAAAGGAACACGGCTATATTACAACATCAATCCTTGTCATCAACCATCCAACCACCCGACATGCATGATTCTTAATACGTATTTATGAACCTTAGCTTGGAACTTCCCTTCTTTTTTAAAAGTGAACTTTGAACAGTCTAAATAAATTTATATTCATATATGCTCCTGCATACTAAATATGTTCTTTAAGTATCTGTTTTCCAGAAGTTATTTTCCATATGTGTGCAGAACTTGCTTGGTAGCTATTTATTTCCTATTTCATTTTTATGTGTGTAGCACCAAAATCATAGTATCCTTCTCTGCAAAACCTGATTGTTAGGTACTGTTACTGCTCTTCCTTACCTCATCTCAAGATCCAGGTATTGTACCAAGGAATTCACACCCACCTGTGGAAGAGTTCTCTCACGACGCTTCAGCTCCACATACTCTTCAGTTTCCTCGAGTAAAAGAGGTTATGGTCAATGGCATGCTTGTGAAAGTGAAATACTGTGAAACTTGCATGATATATCGGCCTCCTCGCTGCTCCCACTGCTCCAAATGTGATAACTGTGTTGAGCGCTTTGATCATCACTGTCCTTGGGTTGGGCAGTGTATTGGAGAGGTCAGTTATGTCGATTTCTTCATTTTCTAAGCGGAAACATTATAGAATTTTTTTCATTAGACAGCCTGAGTGCAGCTCCAATGAAAACAGCCTAGGCTTATTTGCATTTCTTTTATTTTGCAGAGAAATTACCGGTACTTCTTCTGTTTTGTTTCATCAGCGGCAGTCCTGTGCATCTATGTATGTTCAATGTGTGGATTGCACATCAAGCTTCTCATGAGTAGGGGTCATCATTCATTGTGGAATGCCATCAAAGAATCTCCAGCCTCATTGGCAGTCATGGCATATTGTTTCATTTGCTTCTGGTTTGTTGGCGGTCTCACTGGCTTCCATTCTTATCTCATCGCGTCAAACAAGGTTAGCCCTCCAAGTCAATGGCAGTGCATAATGTCTGTAGCTCTTTTGTCAAATAAAAAAATGATGGATAGGCTCCAGATATGTTATTAAGTGTAACCTACCAAATTGAAGTAAAATGAACACCTCAATGTCATTGAAAATATATCCTGAATCAAGTTGGAAAAATTAAAATAATGTTGCATCAGTACATATTAGTAGCTTGCTCGATTGCCACATTTTAATTTTACTGATAAAATATGTGCTTTGTTTTTTTCTGAAGACAACATATGAGAATATCAAATACAAGTACAGCAACCAGTCAAACGTGCATGACCGTGGCTGTGTGAGCAACTGTCATGAGTTCTGGTGCACAAAAAGGAAGCCTTCTAAGATCAATCTAAGAGCTATTATTCAAGAGGATCATGAGGTAGCACAGCCACAGACTAGCTACTCCAATGTGCCAGAAGACGACGCACCCCACCGTCCTAGGGCCAAGGTTGAGGATGATCTAGAAATGGGTCTTGACATTATGAAGACCTCAAGGCGCCGGACAGATGAAGTTAGCGATGAAGAATTGGAGTCTGGAAGCAATGGTGTCAAATATCGCACACCAGATTCAGATACCGACATTCCTGTAACCAGAACTAAGACCGAGATCTTCGGTGAAGTTAGGGATCTGGACTTGTTGGTTAATAATGCTGCATTACCTTCATCTCCCCAGCAGAAACAACAACCTGACGAACTTTGTTGATGGTATATGAATGTGCCTGTTCATTGAAAAGCTATATTTTTTTGTGCATTTTCATATTGCAGACGCCAACAACAGATTTAAATCGTTATTGATCAGGGCTGTGAATGATTGGATTTGAAGGCATGTGTTCTCCTTTGCCATCTGTTTTTAGTATTTATACAGTTGCTTGATCATAGGATTTGTGTAAGAGATACCCTGTTTATGGAAGGTTTTAGAAGTTTATAGGAATTATTTGAAATTCTTCAGGAGTGTATGAAGATTGTCAATTCATAACTGTACATATTTCTCATAATGATATGGTCACCGGTGTAAAATGCGTCATTTCCAAAATGTTGATTTGCGAATGGACTGTTGTTGGACTTTCCGAAAAAAAACCATAAATTGATGAATGCATATCACATCATTTTGGTATTGCTTAGCAATTTTGGTTAATGTTGGATATGGAGGAACCTTTTTGTCAAGAGCATCACATTACTGATCACGTGATTTATCGATGATTAAAGTATTCAAAGGCTGAAACCATCAAGGAATGGGAACCTGGAAGACATGAGGAGGTAATATCTGCACATTTTGCCATTACAAGTTACAGACATGAAAAATTGTACCAAGCACCTGCAGCTCAGAACAATTGCCAGTTCTTAGCTTTGACAAGCCACACCACACTAGGGCAAACAAAGGACTGAATCAACCATGGCAACAAATTACACCAGTACACACACACAACACATAAATACTTATTGCCCTACATGCCTGTTCTCATCTCTAATCTATTCACAAGCCAGCTTGGTGTCGAAGCTCGTCAAACAGATGGTGAATGCCTGGAATGCTGAGAGTGGGTATCGATAATCCATTGTGAACATGTCCTTGGCAACCTTACCAAACTGCAAGATCACCTTATCATGATCAGATGCTGAAGATGAACTTGAAGGCTGGGTTTGCTGCTGAGCCTGCTGCGATGATTCAGAGGGCACAGCATCTAGCTGTGGTGCAGCTATCAACTGGAAGTTCTTCACAGAAGCGACGGTCACCCGACCACGGAAGTTGAGACACCAACATTGCAGCTGCTCATGCCACCTTGGCTCTTTATTTCGGAGAACCAAAGGCCTCTCCTTGGCCTGACCTTCATCCCCACTTTGCTGGATCACCCCGCTTACCTCTGAAAAGCGAGAGGAGCTGAAGTCCAAGGAGTGGTCTGTAACCGAGAACCTTGAGCTGGAAAAGGTGTTTGCACTGCGAAAGGATTCTTCATAGGAAGACGAGCCAGGGAGGAAGAGCTGTTTGGGTTGGCAAGGTACCATGCCTTCAGGTTCCAGTGCTGAGACTGGAATGGAATGCATGGTGCAATTCATACGCCTCGGCCCCCTTGTGCCAAGCACGTTTAGCTCATAGTTCACCTGGGCAATAGGATAGCTAGCAGTGGGTACCTTGGGGGAAACCCTCCTAGAGGAGATTCTACGGCTGCTGCGTCCACACGAAACAAGGCTCCCAGCATTGTATGGCGGCTGAGTGTCATAAACAATGAATTTGGTGCCAAGAAAATTTGACCTGTTGGCGCTATAATGTCAGGTTCAAATGGACAACAAAATTCATTTTAAGTTAGATTGAAATATTGCTATTAAGGTAAGATATTTCACCTCATTTTTCCAACATAGCCATTACTTGAACGTGATATATTTTTAGGATCCACAGAAATGATGTACTCAGTGTATGTTGTACGGCGATTCCTCTTAGCTGCTAGTAGAAATTTTCCATTCTCGCTGAGGACAGCTACATGATCCAAAGCATCAAGCATAGTGTTAAGCAAAGTTACTTGTGAGAACTCTATCTCATTAAAGGTATCAAAAAGGAAGTCTAATTCTTCTTTATTCTACTGTAGTCATCGACATTGGATCATTGAAAATGCATACTTGCACACAAAAATATATAACTTTTGTAGTATCAATGAAATATTTTGCATTCTAAAACTCTTCTTCTTTCTTGCAAGGGGTGGGAAGGACAAGGATCTAATGCCACTGTATTTCTAGGTCAATTTGTTCATATCTAACAGTCCTGATTTGTAAAGACTGAAAGGCGAAACACATCTCAAAGGCCACAGGAAGCAACACATTTGGTTGTCCAAGTCTGAGGTGGAATATCACTAGAGCAAGACAGTAGCTGCAGACTTAACATGAACATTTTCTCCTAATCATATAAAGTTGTGATCTATATTCAACTACTCATATAAAGTTGCTCAGAAGGATATTAATGAGAAAAGCATAGCTCATGTTTACACTTACCAGGGCTAAGACATAGGTAAAGATAATAAGTTGATGTTGATTTGTCCCTTTTTACAAAACACTGTATCAATCCATCTCTAGGTCCCGGCTGTACATGAAAAGAAAGTTAGATGGGTGCAAACATTAGTAGGTGGACATATACTGCAGAGGCTGTTCTCTGCTTCTCAATTACAGAAGATAAAATTGCTTCAAGTCAATACTTGATAAGCATTGTAACAGATGTTATTCCCATGTGTTACGCAATCAGCAGAGCCCACAAAAGAACTAACTAGACTAAATGATTTCTCCTAAGATAACAGCTTGGGAGATGGGGCTGGGAGTGAGGTGGATGTTCACAAGGAAGAAATGAGGAATTATGCATTGAGAAGCATGTAGCAGCTAATATTTGTAAATAAATAAAGTGATTGATAGTATCAGGTATTCTCAAACAGAGGGAGTGTGTGGATTCATAATATAATATTTTGGGCACCACAATCATTTAGTTTCTGCAACTGTTTAAGAGGATAAGTAATTGATCAAGACACCAAAATACAAGCGGCAAAATCAATAATAGAGGTTTTGCAATTTTTCACCCCTGGTAACTTGAATTAAACTGTTACCTGTTTAAGTGACACCGGGAAAGTGAGTTTTCCGCAAAATTCTGGACTGGGCACTATATCCTTACATATTTCTCTCCATGTTCCGCAAACTGCTGCGCAAGCAACAACATCTTTGCGGGATGGCCAAGTGCTTTCACCTTCCTCAAGCCTTTTCATTACATCCCGAAGCAATTCGGGGGGAAGACCAACCCACCTGCTTTGATCAACTACTATAGGTCTATCGTGCAGGTTGCTCAGAGATCCAACAGATTTCCTTCTGTGATGACCAAGACCAGGCAGACCAGAAATTCTAACCTCGAAACTCCGCCTTGATAAGCTACCAAAGCTTTCCTTAACATCATGGACTATGCTGCGGAAGGACATGTCTGGTGAAAGGCACAATAACTGGAAATTTCTTCGGGGGTGAGCCTGCTAGCAACAGCATATGCAAATGATAAAGCATTAGTAACTACTGGCCTTACAAAATACAACAAGAAGGCAAAACAAAAAGATAACACTGGCAAAGCAATATTGTGGCTGTGCCTTATTTTTTCTATCAGCCGGCAGGCCTTCTTTGGTTTATACAACATTCCAAGACCACCAAACAAGAACCGTGTCAGCATCACGCTGAAAGCTAAGTATGCAACAGATTAGGATGAATAGCATGCACCATAAACTAAGCAACCGCCAAGGACGACGATTAGAGGATTAGTGAACATATCCAATCATGCGAGATTAAGTCAAGTCTATTGTAGAGAAGACCATTCCCACTTGAATAGTCTAACAGGCTCTATAAAAGTCAGTCGACTACTGTGCCATTTAACTGGTTCTTATTTCACACTTAGCACATGATGATCATAACATGGACAACCAACCTCTCTGATGTCAAAAGTCCAACGAAACACACCATTAATTAATTAAAGGCGTAACTACATCACACATTCATAGGCAGGGTGCGACATTTTGACCACCTTTTTTTGCAGTCAGAGTAGAATTTGACCATTATAATCCCCCTACTACTTTTCACATTCAAACAGTTCTAGTAAAGCATTAAAGGGATTCTTTCCCCTTGCAGTTCCAACTGAGAAATGAAAACAAGAAGACAAAACGAGAGATTTGATCTATTTTCCAGCAACTAGCACAGAACAGATGTCATCAAGCAGCTCAAGCTGAGCACGGGCTGAGCTAGGAATTCTTGTAAGAATCATATGAAACCCGGAACCTGGCATGGTAGGGGCAGGGCAATCACTCAATCAGGAGGAGGAACAGGAAGCCTGCTTACCGTATCCAAAATCCTATCCGTCGACTGACACACAGGTTTCAAACCCGAATCTGGTGCAAAGATCAGACTCTCCCACACAAAAGGCAAGCGATTTCTGCAAAGGAGATGGGCAAAAGCGCTCAGAAAACCTGGCGACCTTTTTTGCCCCCCTGGTCGCGCTCCGAATTCCCCCTCTGATTTGTGGCCTTTTCAACCGTGGAAAGGCGCGAGCTTTTGAGCACCTGCCCGAATCGAAGAGGAATCTGGGGCGGGGAAGAAAGAGGATGGGGAGAATCAGAGAAGGCGATGGCCTCGGGTGGAGCTGGAGCTGGAGCTAGAGCTAGAGCGAGCAGGGCGGTGGTAGGAGGAGGGCGCAGAAATGGGGAACGCGGGCGGGAGGGAGGAGAAGGGAGGTGCTGTCGTGTTGGGACTTTTGCTCCCCCAAAATAAAGAAAACAAGCACCACATGACGACGCAGCGCAGCAGTCTGTTTATTGGGTTCATGGAGTACACTAGTGATGCTAAATAATACTCCGTATATGGTGATTATATATTACTTTCGAATGACTAATCTCTACAAATGAAAGCGCAACCAAATGTTGAGAAAAGAGGAAAAAGAATGCATGTTCATGTCCAAGATGTTGAAATAGGGTAGCAGTAGCTAGCAAGGTCTGACTTTGTTGAAGCTTTGACTTGGGGATGCCACACATATCTGTGGATGCGATTAATCTAGTATACTAGTCGGCTAACACCTAACAGCAAGGTTGTTGGAATTTTGGGGATGTCCTTGCTCTTTTTCTAACGGAGAGATTGAAACGTGTGATGAGAGATCCAGTAATTTGTCCGTCCCTCCTGCATGCATCTGGAAGCATAGTACATGTGTCCACCAAGCTAATTACCCTAGCTTGATGTTCGGTTTGGTCGGTCGTTGGTGGTGTTTTGATGTGCAAATTAACAAACGAATGATGTACCAAATTCCTAACCAAAAGGGGGAAACTTTCCTTTGCTTCGAAATTTCCAGATAATCGCCACGTTCGTTTGGCTTATCAGCCACCAACCAAGAAGATTTTCTCTCGGAACAAACCATCCACCAAAGAATCGCCCACCAAGCACTTTTCTCTCGAAAAAAAAGAGCACCATCCGGCCAAGCGGCCAAACGAACAGGCTAAATTCTCCCTGCAGGAGAGCAGCATGCTACTACTACCTCCGTTTGTTCCAGAAGGTTGGTAAGTTTTTAGAGATACACTTTGGTTACCAGTTCCTCGCCCTGTTCGCTTGGCTTATCAGCCACCAACCAGCAGTATTTTTCTCTCACAACAATTAGCCACCAAAGAACTAACCAAGAAGATTTTCTCTCGTAACAAATCAAGACTAAATACCATCACCACCAGCCAAACGAACAGGCTGCTCTTACGATATTTCATGAATTGCTGCAAAAGAAATGTTTCATGAGTATCAAAGGAAATTAAGAAGTGAACCAATTCATATAACTTTATTATACACTGAGAATGTGTATATTTTGACTAATTTCTTTTTAAAAAACTACAACAATTCTGATGTCTATTATTGTAAAAATCTACAGCTATTATTTGACACTTCGCTATAGAAGTATAGATAGAAAATATACAATTTTCTCTCTAGACCTAAGGTCGACATATAGTAAGATAATTGTAGGTCTGTAGCCTTTTCAACAAAGTGTCGAAACTACTTGCACATTTTTGCATTTTGTGTTCAGCGACATGTGTAAGAGCATGAAGAGCAGCTCTGTTCATGCGCACCACTATCTTTTCTTGTTTTTTTAATGAAAAAAAAGGAACACACGGCCATGTTTATTAGTGTTATTTTAGTTCGAGTTTTTTCTATTTAAAACGGTAGCTTTCGTTATCTTATCCAATTTAATTTGATGGGCCACGGACCAAACAAAGCCCGTTAGGAGTCGACATAGCAACATTCTATATAGGATGGCATGTCTGTCTATCCATTATTCCATTTATCATCATATTTTCTAATACTAGCAAAATGTGCGACACGTATCTTAAAAAAACATAATAACAAAAAAATTATTTTTATAGTGTCGCACGTGTTTATAAACCAAGGACGAACGCAAAAACATAATAACAAAAAAATTATTTTTATAGTGTCGCACGTGTTTAAAAACCAAGGACGAACTTACCACAAAGACGTGATTTGACTTTAAAAAACAAGGCATAATTTGTCTTAGTAATTATTTTCCACATTGTGTGATTTGACTTTCCAAAAACTCCCTTCACAAACCAAGACGCGATCTGACTTTAAAAAAACAAGCTATGATTTAGATTTGGCTTAGCAATTCTTTCCCACATTGTCGATTTGTCTTTCCATCAAATACAAGTCACAACTATTGAAAAGAACGAAAGAGGGGAGATCCATCATAAGAACTCGTTCAGATTTTTATACTCTTTATCTTAGGACTTCTTTTTACACCCAACAAGCCAACATGCACATGTTTCGCGCGTGCTCTGCTCATGGATAGGTTGTGAGGACATGTTTTTAGAGCAACTCCAGCAGAGTGAGTAGGAGCTCAGAGAAAAAAACGCACTCCAGCAAAGCCCCAATCCCAGCCCTATCACTGTTCACCCCCTACTTTCCCCCCTCCGACCCCTTCTCCTGCCGGTGGAGAAGGGAGCCCCTACTCCACGGTTGGAGCAGTTCCTCCCTCCCGCCTCCGCACGGATCCGTCTCTCGCACTGACACCTCCTCCCGGCGCCGCCGCACGGATCCATCAACGCCGCGCCCGGTCGAGCTCCCCCGTGTCAACACCGTCGCGACCGGCCCGAGCTCCCCCGCGTCGCACCCCGCCCCGCGCGGAGCTCGCCCGCGCCGTAGACGGGAGGGGATGCGGCGAAGCTTGGCGGAGCCGAACATCCCCAAATTGACACCGAGGGATGTAACGCCCGTGTTTTTAGCTCTAAACAAATCACCTACTAAATCATGCGTAATTTCAAAAACCGATCCGCCGAGCTCAATTACCATTCAAATCCTAGCCGCTCTCTCTCTCTCTCTCGCTCTCTCTCTCTCCCCGACGCGCGTGCCGCAATTCCCGCCGCACCGCACCTCGGCCGCACCCCCCGCACGCCTTCCCAACGCCGCGGTCGGCCACCGGCCGGAATCCCGCGCACGTCGCGGTCCCGGTGACCGGTCCGCCTCGCCATCACCGCCGTCCCAGAAAATGCGCCGACGCCTGAAACACCGAGAAAAACCCCGCAAAACCCCTTCCCATTTTCCCTAGCAATTTCCCGGATTTTTCCCAAAATCTTTTCTCTATTTTCCTTCCCTTTTCTTTTCCCTTTTTCTCCTTCTTCCCTCTTTTCTTTTTCTCCTTTCCTTTTTCTTTTTCCCCTCTTTTCTTTTCCTTCTCTTCTTCTTCCTTTCTCCTCCTTCCCCTGCCTTCCGCGCGAGCAGGCCAGCCCGACCGGCGCCCTGCCACCGCTGACCAGGGCCCCGCGCGCGCCGACACCTCCCCCACCTCCGCACGCCACCGGCCGGCCAGGGACGCCGCCTGCGCACGCCACCCCCGGCCCCCGCCCGCCCCGCGCCCGCCGGCGGACCGGCCGGCCGCCGGGCCGCGGCCGCCATTAATGCCCCTCCCCCCCGCTCGAGCTATCCTTTCCCCACCGGCCGACGCAGCCGCCCCCGCGCCCGCACGACGGGTCTCATCCACGGCCTAATCCCCGCACAAGTTGACCCGCCGAGCCCTCGCGAAGCCGCCCGAGCTCGCCGGAGTTGTCCTCGCCGAAAATATCTCCCCTTCCCCGAACCGCCTCCCCGCCGCCTATAAAAGGGGCCGACGGCCACCCCCGCTCGCCGCACCACACCACCACAACCTCATAGCGCTTCCTCCCCCTCTTCCCCGAGCCCCACCGCGCCGCCGCCGCCGCAGCACCGCCGCCGCTCTCTCGCCCGCCGCCGAGCCACCTCCACCAAGCCCAATAGCCCAAGGTGAGTGCGGGGTTAGGATCCCCTTCTCCCCCTCTCCGTTTTCCCCCGTCTCTAGGCCGCCGCCGCCGCGCGGGGAGCCGCCGGCGGGCACCCCCGCCGCCGGCCACGCGCGCCCCCCCCCCTCCTCTCGTTCCGTATCGAGTGGGGGGGGGGGGGAGAAGAAGGTCGTTTAGCAATTAGGCCCCCGGCCTTTTCCTTAACCGAGCCCCCCCTTATACTATTTCATTTCCTTCCTTCCAAATAGCCCCTAAGATTAGTAATTGATTACGTTGAGCCCTAGATAAATTACAAACAGACCCTAAACCAAATTGTGTGGTCATAAACACACCCTCCTTCATTATTAGAAAACTACCAATAGGTCCTTAATATCTATAACCCCTCCTTGACCTAGCCTTTCATACACGCCCTTCCTCCCCGGTCAAAGCCAAACATTACCGCACCCCCCGCCGAACCAACCCCTTTCCTAGGGCTTATAAATACCCCTCTCCGCTCACTCCCCCTCCCCCGAGCTCGGCCGGTAACGTGTGTGCTAATATTGCTTGCTTGCTTGTGTGTACGCCATAGCCGACGGAGTAGACGGAGGAAGGTACCCCGAGCCGGAAATCAAAGCCGACTACCGCGAGCAGGAGCCCGAGGTCCCGAACGCCGAGCCGGCCCTCCCCGAAGACTTCGAAGACGGCAAGTCCAATCTCATCCTTTGATGCATGCTTCTCGTCCTAGTTTTATAAATATAACTTATACCCGTTTTATAAATTGCATATTGTTTTACCGCAAAAACATGGTAGGATAGCCACCCTTGATTGCTATGATTGAACCATGTTTTGGCCTAAATGAGTGCTTTAAAAAAATGTGTGAGTGCTTTCAAAATGTGTGAGTGCTTTAAAAACGGAAATGGGATATGTTTGGAAAATGAGTAAAGAACTGGGTAGACGGGATGGACGTGTGTGTCAGGAGTATGGGTGAGCTCGTACCTGTGTGGTTGAGCGTGTTGGGAGTTGTCCATCTTGTCGGTTAAGGACCGGGTTGCGTGACATCTCACCTGACCCAAATCATCGTACAACCACTCGACCGTTGTATGCGGCAACGGCTTAGCATAAACCCCACTAGTTGATCTACTTGCCATCCGGTGTGCGGGTGAGCAGGCGGGAGACCAAGGAGTAGGGGTACGCTCTGTGTGAGGTACGCCCCGGTTATGTGGTATAACCCCTTGGGTGCTTCCGTGGTGGCTCGTAGCGTTAGCTAAGGTGGGTAATGGCTTTGATAGGATCCGTACCGGCACTGAGGTGTCCGTGTGACGGTACCCTACTTGTGGGTAAAGATGTACAACCTCTGCAGAGTGTCAAACCTATTCGAATAGCCGTGTCCACGGTATTGGACGAGTCACGGTGTGGTCACAAAAACTAGTGTTTGGGATGGGATGTTTTTCGGTGTGAGTTGTTTTCTAGTGATGTGTGTGTGGCTGTGTGCCCGGGCTACGACGGACGGGAAGTCCGTAGTTCCACAAAGTGGTTTTCCTAAAGCAAGAGAGTTACTTGGGTTATGAAAATGATTTGTGAAAACCTTTTTGAAATAAACCCCCGCATGTGTAAGTTTGCTAAATGAACCTTAACCCGATCCTTGATATACCTTATGCATGATTCGCTTATAAGCCCCCTCCGTGGGTGGGGTTGGATTTGCCGAGTACGTATGTGCTCACCCTTGTTTTACTAACTATTTTACAGAGGAGGATCCCGATTACATTCCCGAAGACGTTGAGTAGGTCGTGCCCTACACCCAACCGTGCTCGTGTACCTGGGGCCCTACCGAAAGCTTCCATGGTGTGGTACTCGAGGAGGCTATGGAAGCCTTTGCTATTGTAGTGTGGTCACTAGCGTTTGTGTTGTTCCTTGTAGCGTTGGCACTACCGTGCCCTTTGTGTCGCCGTGATGTAAAAGACTGATTTCCACCTGTTGTAATAAATGTGTTACCAGCCTCCTGGGACTGGTATTTGTGGCACATTTAGTCACCTCTGATGAGGGGACGCTTCAGGTGGTATCAGAGCCGTAGGTTGGCCGTAGGACATGACCCCTAGGATACGAGACCTCCTCTCGGCCCTCTCTAACCTTTCCTTTGCTAAACACACCTTTTCCCAAATCCTTACCTTAATTCTTGCCCGTTTCCGGATGCCTAACCCCGAGTGGAACGGAGGAATTTGCCCCGTCCGGCCCCCGGCCTCCCTAACCCGTTGCTACTCGGCCCTAGAGCGCGTCGGAGTAAGGGATCCGCCGAGTTCGTCTCACCGGGAGTACGAACGTTTCGGCACCCCTCGGTGTAAGCCGCCGATCTTTGTGGGAAGGAGCACGCTTTACCCGGACATAGAGCCATGGTTCGTCAACGCCACCGGTTTTCGCTTTGCCGACACCTACCCCAAGGTCGCTCGGAAGGCCCTGCGACAGCTACGAGTGGTTTATAGACAGCACCTCCGAAGGACTCCAATGGGATTCTTTCCACCCTCCGGAGGAAGAGGACGCTCGTGGATTGATCGCATGAGAGGTCTAGAACGAGAAGAAGAAGACTTAGAAGAGGCAGTTTCCCACCTATCCACATACCTCAGAGGCCTAGACCACCTTTATCAGGAGCAAGCCCAGCAATTGAAGCAGCAGATCGACAGAGCGGAAAGAGCAGAACAGAGGATAGAACTAGAAAGGGTGAAGACAACCATAGCAGAAGTTGAACTACACAACACAAAGCAAGAATACCTCGGGGAAAGAGAGCGCACGCCGATGGCCCACAAAGCCCTATGGGATGAACTAAAGGAGCGTAGAAGCGAGAGATGAATGAGCCGAGAGCGAGAAGAGAATGAACCCGAAGAAACCCACCGGGACAAAGGGACCCGGATCGAAGACGAGATATCGGAGCAAGATCTTCCACCGAAGAAGCGCCGTATCCAGCTAGAGGCAGAATCACCATGAGACTAGGGTGTTTAGGCTAGAAATCGAGTCCTAGCAATAATAAGTGTACCCCGAAGGATGTACCCCCAACCTTCCTACTAAATAAAGTTATCCATCTCTTGTACCCCACCACAACCTGTTCAACTCTACCTTTGTTTTCGATGGCGGAAGATGGATGGACCCAAGGCGTGTGCCGGGAGGAGCCTCGGTTTTGCTCGCCGCTCATCAACTCCCCGGAGCGCCTCGGTATCACCGAGCGCCCTAGGTACTACGACAGAGAGTACGAGCAACTCGGCACTCTTCGCCGTAGAGTGGTCCTCTCCGTCGCTAGAAGCAACCGCCACACCAACATCGAGCCGTGGCGCGTGACCGCCACGGGGGTTCGACACCGGGATACCTATCCTTTGGCCCTCGAAAAGCCCTCCGCTACCCGTGCCGAATCTACGAAGAGCACCTCGTCCCAACACCGATGAGGTACTTCCCTCCCGCCATCGGGACCCCGGCTTGGCAAGCCCGCATGAGGAACCCGGGAGCGACGCCGCCACCAAGAAGACCCGCTATACCACGTAGTCGCCTACCTTGTCTCCCCGGACAAGCTCTTTGATGACCAAGGCCGGGCACTTGAGGGAACGGATCGCGCCGGCCGAGCAAGCCGAAGTCACGGTGCGGATGCACCAAGTCCGAGTGGCTCAAGCCGAAGCAAGGACCGCAGCCGCCATAAGCAAGTGAAGCCGTTGCCCGAGAAAGCCTCGAAGGATCCGGGACCAACGCATGCAAGAATGGACCCATGGCGGAACGCCCGTTCCAGCCCATAGGAGAACCTCAAGTCCTACCGGGAACACCCCTTGTAGGATGGGGAGGAACCATAGAAGTTCCACCAAGACCACCGGCGGTCACCGAACCCCCAACGGCCTACCACCGAAGCCGCAGGCACGGCCTCGGGAAGACGGAGACCCCGAAGGTGGAAACGATGACGAGTTGCTCATTCCGCCGGAAGAACACTCGACCCCGAGAAGACGGCTCCCCTCGCGAGTAGTGTGCCCCAAGACCCAGGGAATGAAGCCGTACCGGTCCAAGTCGCGCCCTTAGCCTTTAGTCGTGTAGTGTGTCCGCGTAGTCGGGATGTATCCTCCTCGCTGGTTTGTAATAAAAACTTGTTTGTGCTTGCTTGTTTGCTATGTGCTTGATTAAACCCTGCCTTTTCAAAAAGAAACCCGTTATAATCCACTTAAACATCACATAAAACTAGGTCTCTTAGAAAACCCGTTTCTTTACAGATGGTTTCCAGGCGCCCTGTCAGGACCCACCGGTCGGACGCTGAGGGATCGCAAGCCGATCGGAGGGAGCGCCTCCACGAACAGGAGGTTAACCAAAATGAAGATGGAGGAGAGAACGTGGTCCTGCCACCACCACCCCCTCCTATTGACTTGGCTCAAGTCTTAGCCAACCAGACTGTCCTGATGGAGGCTATCTTCAATGCCATCAACCGCCCAAGACCCCGTGCCATGAGCATGAATGAGAAGCTGATCGAGTTCCTCAGGACTAAGCCGCCCACCTTTAGCGGGTCGGTGAATCCTTTGGACGCTGACGATTGGCTGAGAGCCATCCTGAGGGAACTGGAGCCCCTCCACTGCGAGGACCATGACAAGGTTCTCCTGGCAGCTCACCAACTCACCGGGACGGCCCTAGCTCCGGTGGGAGAATTACCGCGCCGCGGCCCAAGGATCCCTCCGCCATCACATGGGATGAATTCGTGGAGGAGTTCCGCCGCTACCACATCCCGAGGCCACACCGAAGCGGAAGGCGGACGAGTTCCGCGAACTCCGCCAAGGCAACATGTCTGTGGAGGAATACACGTACCAGTTCATAGAGCTGGCACGCTATGCCCCCGAGGAGGTGGATAAGGACTCCAAAAAGCAAGAGATGTTCAAGAAGGGGCTGACTCCGGAACTGAGGACACTGCTGACCCCTCAGATTTACCCGGACTTTAACACCCTTATGAACATGGCAATCCTCACGGAAAGAGCGAAGGCCGAGGAAAAGAAGGAAAACAAGCGCAAGTTCATGGAGCACAAGGCCAAGCAGCAAGAGCGGTCCCAGAGGCCGAGAAACTTTGGACACCCCATGTCCAGGTTCCAAGCCCCTATGCAGTACAGAACCCAATCCCAAGCCACGAGCTCACAGGCCCCCCGAGCCCGGTTCAAGCCCTCCTACAACCAGAATGCCATGAAGCCCCCACAGAACAACACCAACGGATCACTACCAACAACAACAACAACAACAACTCCCGAGTGTGTTTCAACCGCCGAGAAACCGGGCACTTCATCGCCAACCGCCCCTATGCTAAAAAAGCCGCCCACCACCACCTACTCCAACTCGGTGAACGGGCCAAGGCCACTTGCGTCAGGAGCCAACCGCATGCCGGTGCGCAAAGAACAACAACTTCGGCAACAACACTAGTAACCAAGCAGATGAGGCAGCCCCAGCAGTCGTATGGACGCGCTCGGGTGAATCACATCAATGCGCAGGAGGCACAGGAAGCACAAGGAGTGGTACTCGGTGAGTTCCTGGTCAGCTCAGTTTTGGCTACCATACTATTCGATTCGGGAGCATCGCACTCATTTATATCCTCAAGCTTTGTGGAAAAGCATAGCATACCCACAGTACTACTCAAAGCACCCCTAATAACTCGAACACCCGGAGGTGACATTAAGTGTCAACTGGGATGCCCCCGGGTAAGGATCATTTTAAGTGGGGTAGAATTCCTAGCAGACCTGGTAGTACTGAAATCCAAGGGGATAGATGTGATCCTTGGTATGGACTGGTTAAGCCAACACCATGGCCTCATAAGTTGCGCCGATAAAGTAGTACACCTGACCAACCCAGACGGGATACAAGTGACCTGCCACACCCGGGGACACAGGCCGGATATAATGGTTTTCAACATAGAAGCCAAGTCCATAGAAGATGTCCCAAAGTAGTACGAGAATACCCGGATGTGTTCCCCGAAGAACTCCCCGGAATGCCACCCGACGGGGACATAGAGTTCGTGATCGACCTTATCCCCGGAACCTCTCCCATAGCCAAGAGACCCTATAGGATGGCAGCCCCGAGTTGGCGGAATTGAAGAAGCGGCTAGCGAGCTCCGGCGAAGTGGGTTCATCGGACCAAGTTCATCACCTTGGGGAGCCCCGGTGCTTTTCGTGGAGAAGAAGGATAGGAGCATGAGGATGTGTGTGGACTATCGCTCGCCGAACGAGGTCACTATTAAGAACAAGTACCCTCTTCCCGAATAGATGACCTATTTGACCAACCGAAGGGAGCCAAGTATTTCTCGAAGGTGGATCTAAGATCGTGGTACCACCGGCTCAAGATCGGGGAAAGTGACATCCCCAAGACCGCCTTTGTCACTCGCTACGGGCAATATGAGTTCACGGTGATGTCATTTGGACTAACCAATGCACCAAAGATACTTCATGAACCTCATGAATAAGGTGTTCATGGAAGAGCTGGACAAGTTTGTCGTGGTCTTCATCGACGACATACTTGTTTATTCCAAGAGCGTGGAGGAGCATGAACAACACCTTCGAGTAGTGCTCGGGAAAATTGAGGGCACACAAGCTATACGCCAAGTTCAGCAAGTGTGAGTTTTGGCTAGAGAAAATATCCTTCCTTGGGCACATATTGACTGCGGAAGGAGTAGTCGGAGACCTCGGGAAAGTTGAGACGAGTCTCCAACCGGCAAAGCAACCAACCAACGTGAGTGAGATCGGGAGTTTCCTAGGTTTAGCCGGATACTACCGGAGATTTATCGAGGGATTCTCCAAGATCGCCCGCCCATGACAGGAGCCGCTTAAGAAAGAAAAGAAGTTTAACCGGACCGAGGCCTCGTGAAAGAAGTTTCCAAGAGTTGAAGAAGAGGTTGACCACGGCCCCGGTCGGCCCCGCCGGACATTCAACGGGACTTTGTCGTGTATTGCGACGCCTCCCGACAAGGGTTGGGATGTGTTCTCATGCAAGATGGGAAGGTAGTGGCATATGCCTCCCGTCGGCTCAAACCCCATGAGCGGAACTATCCCACCCATGATCCGGAGTTTGCGGCCCGTAGTGCATGCCCCGAAGATCCGGATACACTACCCGATCGGGAACAAGTGTGAAATCTACACGGACCACAAGAGTCTAAAGTACATCTTCACCCGGCCCGACCGAACCTAAGGCGAGAGAAGATGGCTAGAGCTAGTCAAGGACTATAATCTAGAGATTCACTACCACCCGGGAAAGGCCAATGTGGTAGCAGATGCCCTAAGCCGGAAAACCTATGAGAAGGCGGCACCCAAGAGTGCCCAGTTGCAAGAAGAGATGGCCCGACTCAACGTACACATCGTCCCCCAAGGCTACGTCCGCCACCGAGTGTTCGACCTACCCTAGAAGAGAAGATCCGGAAGGCCCAAGAAGCCGACGAGGATCTGATGAGGATCCGCAAGCATACCGGAGAGAACAAGGCCCCTGACTTCAGGGTAGATGACCAAGGCACCCTATGGTACAAGAACAGGATATGCGTGCCCGAAGGAGGAGATTTCCGACAAACCATCATGGATGAGGCACACAACTCAAAGCATACTCCATTCACCGGGATCCGCCAAGATGTACATGGACTTAAAGCGAAGTACTAGTGGAATGGGATGAAGGCGGACATTGCACGATTCGTCGCCCACCGCGACACTTGCCGAGGATCAAAGCCGAACATCGAAGCCGGCGGGATCTGTTGCAACCTTTACCAATCCCGGTGTGGAAGTGGGATGAGATAGGTATGGACTTCATAGTAGGGTTGCCAAGGACTCGGAAAGGACATGACTCCATATGGGTGATCGTGGACCGACTCACCAAAGTCGCTCACTTTCTACCCGTACGGACCACTTATGGTGGAGAGAAATTGGCGAAACTCTACATAGAAAATATAGTGAAGCTGCATGGAGTGCCTAGCAGAATAGTCTCGGACGAGAGGGACCCGGTTCACCTCTAGGTTCCGGAAAAGCCGCACAAAGCCATGGGCACCAAACTAGACTTCGACTCGGCGTACCACCCCCGGACGGACGGGCGGTACCGAAAGGGTGAATCAAATTTTGGAAGATATGTTGAGAGCCTGCGTCCTCACCTATGGCAAAGATTGGGAGCAGAGCCTGCCGTATGCCGAATTTTCCTACAACAACGGTTACCAAGCAAGTCTGGGAATGTCGCCATTCGAAGCACTATACGGGAGAAAATGCAGGACACCCCTGATGTGGTCAGAAGTAGGAGAGCGTGCCCTGGTTGGGCCCGCGCTCATAAAGGAAGCCGAGGAGCGCGTAGCTGATATTCGAGAAAAGTTGAAAGCTGCCCAGTCCCGACAGAAGAGCTACGCAGACAAGAAGAGGCGTGAAGCGAGCTTCAATCCGGGAGACTTCGTCTACCTCAAGGTTTCACCCATCCGGGGGACTCGAAGGTTTCAAGTACACGGGAAGTTGGCCCCTCGGTACATCGGCCCGTATAAAGTGATCAAGAAAGTCGGAGCAGTAGCATATCGGTTGGAGCTACCTGAGGAAATGGCAGATATACACCCGGTATTCCACATCTCTCAGCTACGCCGATGTTTGAAGGTTCTGGAAGATAAGCGAGTACCGGTGGAGACCATCGACCTACAGCCAGACCTTAGGTACCAAGAGGTGCCCGTCAAGATCTTGGACACTGTGGTCAAGCGGACAAGGACGTCAGAAGTACGGGTGTGCAGAGTCCAATGGAGTAGACACGGGGTGGAAGAAGCTACGTGGGAACGAGAGGATGCACTGAGGAAAGAATTCCCCCACCTATTCGAGACTTAGCCGAATCTCGAGGACGAGATTCATTTTAAGTGGGGTAGGTTTGTAACGCCCGTGTTTTTAGCTCTAAACAAATCACCTACTAAATCATGCGTAATTTCAAAAACCGATCCGCCGAGCTCAATTACCATTCAAATCCTAGCCACTACTCTCTCTCTCTCTCTCTCTCTCTCTCTCTCTCTCTCTCTCTCTCTCCCCGACACGCGTGCGACAATTCCCCCACCGCACCGCACCTCGGCCGCACCCCCGCGCGCCTTCCCAACGCCGCGGTCGGCCACCGGCCGGAATCCCGCGCACGCCGCGGTCCGGTGACCGGTCCGCCTCGCCATCACCGCCGTCCCGAGAAAATGCGCCGACGCCGAAACACCGAGAAAAACCCCGCAAAACCCCTTCCCATTTTCCCTAACAATTTCCCGGATTTTCCCAAAATCTTTTCCCTATTTTCCTTCCCTTTTCTTTTCCCTTTTTCTCCTTCTTCCCTCTTTTCTTTTTCTCCTTTCCTTTTTCTTTTTCCCCTCTTTTCTTTTCCTTCTCTTCTTCTTCCTTTCTCCTCCTTCCCCGCCTCCCCGCGCGAGCAGCCGGCCCGACCGCGCCCCCGCCACCGCCGACCGGGGCCCCCGCGCGCGCCGGCCACCTCCCCACCTCCGCACGCCACCGGCCGGCGGGGACGCCGCCTGCGCACGCCACCCCCGGCCCCCGCCGCCCCGCGCCCGCGGGACCGGCCGGCCGCCATTAATGCCCCTCCCCCCTCGCTCGAGCTATCCTTTCCCCACCGGCCGACGCAGCCGCCCCCGCGCCCGCACGACGGGTCTCATCCACGGCCTAATCCCCGCACAAGTTGACCCGCCGAGCCCTCGCGAAGCCGCCCGAGCTCGCCGGAGTTGTCCTCGCCGAAAATATCTCCCCTTCCCCGAACCGCCTCCCGCCGCCTATAAAAGGGGCCGACGGCCACCCCGCTCGCCGCACCACACCACCACAACCTCATAGCGCTTCCTCCCCCTCTTCCCCGAGCCCCACCGCGCCGCCGCCGCCGTAGCACCGCCGCCGCTCTCGCCCGCCGCCGAGCCACCTCCACCAAGCCCAATAGCCCAAGGTGAGTGCGGGGTTAGGATCCCCTTCTCCCCCTCTCCGTTTTCCCCTGTCTCTAGGCCGCCGCCGCGGACGGGGAGCCGCCGGCGCGGCACCCCCCGCCGGCCGGCCACGCCGCGCCCCCCTCCTCTCTGCGTTCGTATCGAGTGGGGGGGGGAGAAGAAGGTCGTTTAGCAATTAGGCCCCGGCCTTTTCCTTAACCGAGCCCCCCTTATACTATTTCATTTCCTTCCTTCCAAATAGCCCCTAAGATTAGTAATTGATTACCGTTGAGCCCTAGATAAATTACAAACAGACCCTAAACCAAATTGTGTGGTCATAAACACACCCTCCTTCATTATTAGAAAACTACCAATAGGTCCTTAATATATATAACCCCCCCTTAACCTAGCCCCTTTTCATAAACGCCCTTCCTTCCCAGTTAAGACCAAACATTACCGCACCCCCGCCGAACCAACCCCTTTCCTAGGGCTTATAAATACCCCTCTCCGCTCACTCCCCCCTCCCCGAGCTCGGCCGGTAACGTGTGTGCTAATATTGCTTGCTTGCTTGTGTGTACGCCATAGCCGACGGAGTAGACGGAGGAAGGTACCCCGAGCCGGAGATCGAAGCCGACTACTGCGAGCAGGAGCCCGAGGTCCCGAACGCCGAGCCGGCCCTCCCCGAAGACTTCGAAGACGGCAAGTCCAATCTCATCCTTTGATGCATGCTTCTCGTCCTAGTTTTATAAATATAACTTATACCCGTTTTATAAATTGCATATTGTTTTACCGCAAAAACATGGTAGGATAGCCACCCTTGATTGCTATGATTGAACCATGTTTTGGCCTAAATGAGTGCTTTAAAAAAAATGTGTGAGTGCTTTCAAAATGTGTGAGTGCTTTAAAAACGGAAATGGGATATGTTTGGAAAATGAGTAAAGAACCGGGTAGACAAGGATGGACGTGTGTGTCGGGGTATGGGTGAGCTCGTACCGTGTGGTTGAGCGTGTTGGGAGTTGTCCATCTTGTCGGTTAAGGACCGGGTTGCGTGACATCTCACCTGACCCAAATCATCGTACAACCACTCGACCGTTGTATGCGGCAACGGCTTAGCATAAACCCCACTAGTTAATCTACTTGCCATCTGGTGTGCGGGTGAGCAGCGGGAGACCAAGGAGTAGGGGTACGCTCGTGTGAGGTACGCCCCGGTTATGTGGTATAACCCCTTGGGTGCTTCCGTGGTGGCTCGTAGCGTTAGCTAAGGTGGGTAATGGCTTTGATAGGATCCGTACCGCACCGAGGTGTCCGTGTGATGGTACCCTACTTGTGGGTAAAGATGTACAACCTCTGCGCAGTGTCAAACCTATTCGAATAGCCGTGTCCACGGTATTGGACGAGTCACGGTGTGGTCACAAAAACTAGTGTTTGGGATGGGATGTTTTTCGGTGTGAGTTGTTTTCTAGTGATGTGTGTGTGGCCGTGTGCACGGGCTACGACGGACGGGAAGTCCGTAGTTCCACAAGGTGGTTTTCCTAAAGCAAGAGAGTTACTTGGGTTATGAAAATGATTTGCGAAAACCTTTTTGAAATAAACCCCCGCATGTGTAAGTTTGCTAAATGAACCTTAACCCGATCCTTGATATACCTTATGCATGATTCGCTTTATAAGCCCCTCCGTGGGTGGGGTTGGATTTGCCGAGTACGTATGTGCTCACCCTTGTTTTACTAACTATTTTACGAGAGGAGGATCCCGATTACATTCCCGAAGACGTTGAGTAGGTCGTGCCCTACACCCAACCGTGCTCGTGTACCCGGGGCCCTACCGAAAGCTTCCATGGTGTGGTACTGCGAGGAGGCTATGGAAGCCTTTGCTATTGTAGTGTGGTCACTAGCGTTTGTGTTGTTCCTTGTAGCGTTGGCACTACCGTGCCCTTTGTGTCGCCGTGATGTAAAAGAGCGATTTCCACCGTTGTAATAAATGTGTTACCGGCCTCCGGGACCGGTATTTGTGGCACATTTAGTCACCTCCGATGAGGGGACGCTTCAAGGGATGCGCCGTCGGGGATGCGCTGCCAGCTCGAAGCTCGCGTGTGGATCTGCTCCCTGCGTTGTCGCCTCCTAGACGGCCGGAGGTCGAGCTCCCTCCATGCGCGGCCGGAAGACGAGCTCCCTCCACGTCGTCGCCTCCGCGCGGCCGAAGGTCAGGCTCCTCCGCGTCCCTCCGCCTGCTTCCCTTCTCTCCATCCCCCTCTGGCGGGCAAGCACCGCCCAGAGGTGGGCCCCAGCTTCCTTTGCTCCCTCCTCCACCGTCGGAGCAGGGGGGTCCAACGTCGGTGAGTGCAACAGGCCGGTCAGCCCTCCCCGCGCGGCCTTCCGCCTCGGCATCCATGGGCGTGCGGGAGAGAGACGAGTAGAGGGAGATGAGACTGGGATTTGGAGGAAGTAAGAGAGAGGAGACTGACATGTGGGTCTCATATGTCATATCAATTGTAGGGGGTGTGGAATAGGGGTCATTGCTGAAGTTGAGGTTGAAAAAGGCAGCCCAAAAAGTTGGGGGAACCCCTACTCAGAGAAGTAGGGGCTCTATTTAGGGGCTATTGCTCGAGATGCTCTTAGGGAGTGAACACCACCGATGTTCTCACAACTAGTGATGGATTGAACCTCGTACCGGTCGGAGGATCCAATGAATCTCCCCCATGCCGATATAATGGAGCTCCCTTGCAAAACCCACCCAACCCACCCCCCTAGTCTAATTGTAGATTCGTTTGTGGATGCAATTAAATTTCGAAGAGAAATGTTGTTTTTTGGAATGAAATGGTGTTTTCTTTCTCTTATGATGTTGTATGCAACCGATCTTTCTTCGACATGCAACAAAAGGACTAGTCCGGGACCACCAAACACAATGGTGCCATCTTCCCAGGGGTAGTGAACAAGTGGATGATGAGTCTTTGGAGAGCGAGATTATCTTTGAAGATAAAAGTTTTTCTGTGGCAAATTTGTAATGACAAAATTCAATCCACCGAGCAACTTAAGAAGAAAAACTGGTCTGGCCCTCTGGAATGCAAACTTTGCGGAGAGATAGAAAGTACAAACCACATCTTCATAAATTGTGCATTAGCGAAGTTCTCCTGGAGTTTGTTCAACGATGCCCTTGCGTGGGGCTCCATTCCGGATAACATGGACGACATACACTGCAAATTAGTAGAGGGGTCGAATAGAGAGAACGGGTTGTTTCTTTTTTGTTTGGCTGCCTTGCATGGAGTCTTTGGTTGATTAGAAATGATTTGATTTTCAATAACTCAGTTGTTTCCTCCCCTGATGTGTGTATATTCTGGTCCATTTCATTCATGCAGAAGTGGAGCATACTTCACAAGGAGAAGGCGCGACCCTGGATCGCTTTGGTGATACACAAGCTCAAACGCCAACTGTCTTCGTTAAACTTTGAGGACGGAAAAAGTGGATCAAGAAGTTATTTCAAAAAGAAAGACAAAAAGTCAATGCTACTTGTATGAATGTCATTCCTCTCCAGTTGTTTCGATGTTTGAACTATTCTTTCTTTTTGTAATCCTGCATTGGTCACGATTGAGGTATGTTTTTAGAGTGAGTTAGAGAGTGTTAGGTTTCCAAGCATGCTCGTCTTAGCTGATCTTGTGGCTTGTATACCCTGTTGATCGTGTCTTGTAAAACTGGTATCCCCAGTCCAACTCTTGCTTTTTAATTAAAGTCGGGCCCAAAAGGCCTTCCATCTAAAAAAACACAATGGTGCCATGTTGGATATATCCGGTGGCAAGCACGAGCAAAAGCAAGGAGCCACTGCTACTTCTTCTTCCTCCAGCCCTCTTCTGGTGTGTGTGTGGTGGTGGGGGGGGGGCTTGGTGGTGCGAGGCAGCCGGCGGTAGGAGCCACCTATGTGGATATTGCACAAGTAATTCATTCATTTCAAATTATAAAGCATTTTAGTGTTTTTATTTTAATTCAAGTGTACACATGTTGCATCCCTCTACATTGAAGGCAAAGGCGATCGCCACTAAGGCTGCCTCTCGATCCCGCAACTGGTTGTGCGCCTTTTGTAGCTGTCGTCGTGCTAGGAAGCTGCGCACTGCCGCCTGCAGCCGCAACACCGCCTGAAGTTGCACTGCTGTGGTCGCCGCCTTTGCGTGGCGACGAACAGCCTGAAGGAACTGCGACGGGGTGCGGGGGCCGAATCGACCGCGGATCGAGTAGCCGCCCCCACCGGCCGGCGTGCCAGGAGGCCGCGTGCTGCAGCCTGCAACCGCACTGCCGCAGACACCTGTCAGGTAAGCATCTTCTCCGCCGTCTCCACTGCGAATGGTCCTGTAGACGGCGTCGGGAGTGTTGCCACCGACGAGGCAAGGAGAGATGCACGCGGTGGCGGCAGCCTGCCTATCAGGAGCTCGCGCAACAACGCCAACTCCTCGTGAATCCCGCGGATGGCAGCACCGTGGTCGAGAAGCATTTGCGTCACCTCCTCGGGTGAGAGGACGTGGGGGAACGGAGGAGGGCCCGGTGGTGCTGCAGAGAACTGAGGACCATGTGTGGTTCGAGGACCGGTGGATGGTCGCTTCCTTGTGTGATGAGTGATTGACAACGTTGTGTGGACTGATTCTTGGCTAAGTATTGCAGGTGCAGGTTGCGGCTTGACTGGTGTTGGTGCAGGTGAAGAACAAGCGCGAAAGGTCGTCACCGGTGAGGCCTCCAAGTGTGGAGAAGACAAGTAGGCTTCGTTCGAGGGACCCGATGGCCAGCGGGGTCAAGTGCGGACCGCATGGTGGCATGAACAAGCAAGATGAAGTCGTGGACGGTTTCTTGGTTGAGCCTCAAAACCAAGGTCGAGCCGGGACTACGTGGGAGCCAAGTCATGAGTGGAGATTGGCGGAGGCTACACCGAGTTCGCGGGGTTTCCGGTGGTTCACCAGAAAACCACTAGGTTCCTTGGTTGATCCACAAAGCCAAGACCGGAGAACCGAAGACGGAGGCTGCACGGCGGCGCGGGCCGGTCGACCGGTGGGTCCGACCCGGTCCGACCGGTAGGAGCACCGGTCGACCGGTGTGCGACGACGCGGTCCGAATCTTCGAAGCGGAGGACACGCGTCGGGATCGCATGGCTTGCGTCGAGGCTACGCAGGGTGCGGTCGCCGGGCATCCGTCCGATGGTGAATACATCAAGAATTCCAAATCCGCCCTTGAGGGGCTTGTATCCCTAGTTAGTAGAGAAGGGCATTTTAGACATTCGGTTGCCTCCATATAACCCAAGAGGTGAGAGGATGGCAGCTAACTCTTGGAACCCTAGCTCATTAGTTTTCCTATTTTTCCACCTATTTTCCTTAGGTTTTCTTTAGGACTAGCAAGAGAGCTTCACGGAGAGATCTTGTTTAGAGGGATGGATGATCGGGCGGCTTGCTAGACCTTGTACGAACATTTGTTTCATGTATAGATGATTCGGCGTGGTTTCTCAAGGTTTGGATGTGTTTTCCCCGGTTGTTCTTGGTGGTGATTTTCGGAGCCCTCTCTCGGTGATTTCTTTGGATTGTTTTCGGGACCTTTCTCTTGGGGATTTGATGGGGGAAATTTGTGGGAACCCTTCGTGGTTCTTTGGGCTATGATTCCCCTCCCAAATCCGTGAGTAAAGGTGCTCGATTTTGGAGTTTCTTGAGTTCTTGGGTTGGAAGTGCTCTTGGCGGGATTTCCTTGATTCCTCCTTTTTGGACGAGTTTTGGTGGGATTAAACTTGGCTATGGACTCCTCATGAGGTGTTCCTAATATCCCCAAAGTTTTGTTCAATTCCGTGGAGCAATTCGGGAGATCAAGATTTGGATTTGGGGGAGTTGACCCGCGGGTGCTGTTCATCCCGAGCTGCCCAGGCTACACCGGTCTGACCGGTGCTCTTGACCGGTCTGACCTATGCGAGCCCTAGTGGGTTTTTGCTCGGGTGAACGTCTTGGTGTGTTCGTTGTTAACCCGTGTTGCTGCTGTTTCGAGTTTGGGTCAGTTTGGTGGTCGGTTAGCCTGTTTGGTGCCTTGGGGGCTTTCAGGGCCGCGATCGGTCGACCGGTGTGTCTCACCGGTCTGACCGGTGTAAAGCCACTTGGTGAAAGTTGCTCAGTTTCACCAGCAGGGACCGGTCTGACCGGTGGTGCTCACCGGTCTGACCGGTGTGGGTCTGTAGACTCGAGGTTTGGTGTTCCGCTGCGTTCTCGGGTCAGAAGGTTGTGTGTGTTGGTTCCTAGGTCCAGTGGCACTCCAGTGGCTACGTGGGCTTGGCCAACTTGGGTAGTGAGTCGGAGACGTGTGTTGGAAGTCGTGTTCATCTTGTAGGAGTTTCCATCTCCTTCGAGAAGAATTTTTATCGGCTCCCATTCACTCCCCCCTCTCTGGTTCGCCGTATCGGTCCTTCAAGAACAGGGCCGACGCAGCCCTGAGATGTGCTCCAGCAGTGTAGAATCCAGCCATGGTCTCTGATACCAGATTGTTATGAATTGCGATGCGAGGGGAAGTTGATTGGAGGATTGGGGGCTGATTTGTGGGGGAATTAGAGCTGTGTGCTACAGTACCCACGGTGCTACAGTAGCCGCAGGCACTTGTGACAACCCGCCCAGTAAAATACCGTACTATCGCCTAAACCAATCCACTTTGGTCGTTAAGCGATAATAAAGTATCATCCTGTCGTTAGTTGTCGGGTTAACGCCCGGTAAATCACTTGAATAGCAACAAGGATCGAATATATGCATTAAAACTCACTCGAAGGCGAGTCTAGAGATACAACATCATTAATATCCAAATGCGTACCCTGAAGGGTTTAATTAATACAAACCGAAGTTTTTGTCATAACGAAATAGTTCAGAGTTTTGAAAACAGCGGAATTAAACGAACGAGAAGCAAAGACACCACGGGAGGCCATCCATGATGCTCTCAGTAGTCGTCCTCCACCCACTCCAGCTCCCAGCCGGGCGGGATCTCTCCGGGCCACACATCACCGAAAGCATTACCTGGATCAACACATTATAGCAAGGCTGAGTATGCTAATACTTAGCAAGACTTACCCGTCGGTTTTAACTACTTCACAAATTCTAGACCATGAAAGGCTTTTTGGCTACTGGTTGCTTTTGTTGAAAAGCAACAAAGAGTATGTCCTTACTTTCAAGATTTTAGCACAAGTTCTAGTAGGTTTAATCTTTACTACATTAGCCAACTAGTACAAACAAAGTTGTACAATACAATTAATCAAGCATAGTATTCATCAACTTCCATCATTAGGGATCTCATGACTAGTGGAGTAAGCAGTCTCAGATAACGGTGAGAGGCCGACAATCAATTGATTTAAACCTTGCAAGGTGGATCTAAACACACGGTAGGCTGCCCCCGCAAGGACAACTTTCCCAGGCCGTTTCCAAAAATCCTCGGGTCGGGATGAAAGGACACGGTCTTTGGTGCAGGCTATCCGGCATACCCCGCGAGATACCCGGAATCACCATACACCACCGGTAGCTAGCCGTGAGACAAACCCCAAGAGTAGTGACAGTTCCATCCCTAGCCGTCTCATTAAGGTACTAGGCTTACCGGTCCCATACCCGACAAGTGTTTAGTACGTTCAAACACTTAACCCACAATAGCCACTGGACCGGAGCCCAAATCCCATGCTCTTACCACATGAGCTATCCATTTAAGGATATATTGTGATTCCTATCTAGGAACCTATTCTCGCGAGTGAGGTCATCACCCGACTTGTAACGGTCCTATAGCTTAGTAGCTATCCACCTATCATTCTAGTAAGGACAAAGGTACCTAGGGATCATGCATCTAGGGTTCCATTCAACTCCTGAACTTAAATGCACAATCATGCATAGATAATTGAATAACAAAATTTAAAAACTAGGTTAGATGCACCGGAGCTTGCCTTCGTCAGATAGGTTAGCTTGGGCACCCTCGGTGTCGTCGAGTACTTCCACGTACTGCAGCGAAGCTTCCGCTACTCCTTCCTCGATCTCCGGGACAAGCGAGTAATCACCGTCCGGAAGATCTACACGGAATGCAACGCAAGGTTCAGGTGATGTGATAGGTTGTTATCTTGCCCAACTCTTGTTGGTCATATTCACCTTAACAAGCATCTAGATAGTACATCTCTTTTTAGGAAGGTTATTGGTTATATGTGATTATCCTTTTATTGCACATTTGAAATTTAATGTTTCCTTGTACTTATTATTTTATGTGAATGTGTAGTCCTTTTTCTTTCACAAGCAAGAGTATGAACAATATGTTTATTCATGAATTAATTTCTTACCAGCAAGGATATTTAATTAACTTTTAATTAAATTGGGTAATACTTTCCAAAAAGGAAAAAGAATTAAAAAGGGCTTTTCTTTATCTAATTTCTCTTTAATATTAAAAGGGGGCTTTTACGCTTTTATTAAGCAATAAAATATCAAACATTCAAAGAAGTGTTTCTTAAGCATATTAGCACCTATACTGGTCCACTGAACCCACATGTAAGTGCTGGATGCTAGGAAATTAAATACTATAGAAAATAACAAAGACTAGCTGGTGATTCAAATTAAATGCATACAAAAATAAATAAGCATCAAAATGACCCAAACTTTCTCATGCATGCTCTCTAGTACTAACAAGCCTAAAGAACCAGCATGTTCACCTAGAAACTCTACGGATCTTACTTCATTAATTTACAAAGGAAAACATGCAAAACTTAATAATAAATATTTCTGTTAAGCCAAAAATCATGATTAATTCACAAGAGGTGTATTTTGACATAACAAGACAGTCTGCACAAGTTGAGCACAAAAGCATAAACATATTTAGCTAGAAAAATCATCTAGGCGGTTTATGCAGAATTGGTCAACAATTTATTTAGCAAGATTAACTTCATAACTTTATGCAATTTTTGACACAGGAGCTAGTCCTAACAAGATACACAACATATCCAAAATTTAGGTACAGAGGAGTTGTAGATTTAAAGTTATGATAGATCTAGGTTTTTCACATTTGTATTTTTCATGTTAAAAATATTTAGAATCAAGCCATGTGAGAATGACAAAAGTTGTGGGATTTCTCTCCTTGAACCCAACAAAATTGGTTTCGCATTTTTCTGAATTTTCTACAATTTTCTAGGGAATTTCTAGTGCACTGGACTGACTTGCAAGAAAACTTAGATAGGGTCCCTTACAAACAGACCCTGAACTTTACACGAAACACCCTGGAAAGATTGAAATCAATTCAATCGGGCCCTTGGCCGGGGAGGGCGGCGCGGCACCGGCCAAATCCGGTGAGCCGGCGGCGCTCCCCGGCCGGCAAGCCGCCGGGCTTGACCGGGGGCTCACCTAGGGTCGGTGGGCACCGGAGTTGAGGCGGAAGGGATAGCGGCGAGGGGGTTCGACGGCGGCCGGCGGCGGTGGCCACGGTGGCTCGGGGAACACGGCTAGGGAGGGCGTTGTGCGGGCAATAAGCGAGTTCGGGAGGTTCACGGGTGCCTAGGGAAGCTACCGGAGCAGCTGGCCGGCGGCGAACGCGAGTGGGAGCACGAGCTCGGTGCGGCGGCGGCAATGGCGGGGAGGAGCGCGGGGGTGGCGCGCGGAGGGGGAGTGAGGAGGGGTTTAAATAGGCCGGGGAGGGGTTCGTGGTGATGACGGCGTGACGACGGAGATGCCCGCCGTGCTACGGCGCTCGGGCGGCGCGCGTACGGCGGCGCGGACTCGAGGCCTCGGGCGGGGGAGCGCGTCGGGGCGCGGGCGGCTCGGGCGGTGCACCCCTCGGGCGGCGCTCGGCCTCGGGAGGCGTGGGCGCGGACGCCGGGCGGCTGCCGGCGGCGGCCGGCGACGCGCGGCGAGCGGGCGCGCGACGTCGTGGCGCGCCGGCGTTCTGCCTGATTTTGTTTTGCTGGTGCTGAGTTTGAAACGAATTTGCTCCAAATTTTTGTATAAAAGTCGACCAAGTGGTGAACACCAAAGTTGTAGATCTAGCTACCCTTAACAAAGTTGTATAGGGTTTTTTCTTCACAGAATTTGAATTACATGAATGCCAACTTTGAATGTCAGTCTGTCTTTGCAAACAGTGAAACGTGCCTTGCACCCTCTTTTTCAAGCTTTTCCACTCAAAATTTGAAATGCCAATCTACATGAAAGTTGTGTCCCTCATCAAGATGGACAACTTTCATAAAGGTAGAATTTTAAGTGTTTAGGTGAATTTTGGAGAACGCGGCAAAAGTTCCGGCAGACACTTATGGACACTAGGGTGGCAAGGGGGGTTTGACCAAGCCTTTGACCATGGGTTGGCCCCACAAGTGTGTTTACTATTCAAAGGGGGTCACTAGGGTAGGTTAGTGAGTTTTTCGAGGTGAGGGCCCAGGTTGACTGTGGTTTGACCACTGTTGACTACCTTGACCGGCTATTAGGGTTAAACCTGGGGCGTCACGGTACTGTTCACACGGAGGAGGTTGAGAGAGGGGCAGCTAGGGTTGCTAGGTCGCGAGGAACGCCGGCCGCGGGGCTTCGCCCACGGCCGGCAAGAGAGAAGGATTTTCCTTCTAATCTCTTGCTTGATTAGATTGATACATCTCCTCTCTTTAGATAGAGAGGATTAGTTGACCCCTAAGCAAGGACTCGATCTTATCCCTAAATCTAACCCTAACGGGCCTCCTGACCTATTAGACCCTTGACACGTGACAAAAGCAACTTGCAATTTGGAACGAAGAACGCCCTGTTTTTGCCACGCGAACAGGGCGTTCTTCGTTCCAAATGACGGCTGAACAGGGAATCGAGAGAGTCAGTCAGATGACGGCTGCTTTTGCCACGCGTGACGGCTGCTTTTGCCACGCGTTACGTGTGCCTTTTCTGCCCTTTTCCTGTAACCCTACGTATTGGAAGGAAATTAACGCCATGTTCGCTTTGCTTATCAGACACCAACCAAGAAGATTTTCTCTCGAATAAACCCGCCAAGAAGAACTACCAATCGTATTTTCTCTCGGAACAAACCAAAGACCAACCATCACCACCGCCCATCCGAACAGGCTGGAAGTAGATTGCACCACGGTGATGGGCTCCATCGAGGAAGAATAATAATTACATTATCAATGAAGTTCTTTGGTCCTGCATGACACCTCAGCTTGCATTGTACGACTGATTGGTTTCATCGATCTCGATCCATTTCTCGATCAGCTGTATGCAGCCTGCACAGGTGCGAGATTGAAGGAGAATTTTCTGGACTACAATTCAATGCAACTTTGTTAACAGCCTCATTTTTAATTCATGAACCATCGATCTGATCTATATTTTTTATTTATGATTATACGAGTTTTTTAGCAGATGGCACTCTAGTTGCTGAATTTTACTAGGAGAAAAGGGAATATGCATAAAGAAGCAGCAGCAGCAGCAACAACTAGCCTCGCAAAGGATTTGCGTATGTAATAACATTCACCCACAGATTTTTTTTTCGCAAATCACAAGGAGAACCGAGTCAGCTGGAATGGAAATTAAGCTCCACTTAATTATTGTACCTCCAAATTGCACGACGCCAAGTCTTCATGTACGAGATAAACTAATGGGATTCGTATCTCCACATAACACTAATTAATAGCACTACGTCATTCTTATTTTTTTGTTTATGCAGTCAAGGCTCACACAGCAGCTTTTCTTCATTAGTTTACACAAAATGACGCTATCAACAACCAAGCTTTGTTACACAGTCACACGTGAGTCAGCAAGCACGTCTATCCTACTCCATCACCCCCTCTTTCTACCCAACTTTGCAAACCTATATAGAGAGAGTATTTCGAGGGGTGTAACTTTTACTACTCGAGTGATGATTAGTAATATGATTACATGATCTAAACTGATGTTACATGACACTAAATCATTGTTAAACTAAAACGGAACACTTTTGCCTGCATTATTGAAGGATTAAAATACATTTTTTCTTTTTCCCCTTTTAATTCAAAATGTCTCAGCTGCAATGCTATATACTCCCTCCATCCCATAAAATTAATGATGTTTTGGAATTTTTTAGATAGATTAAGAATCGATGTAAAAGACGCATGTACCCTTAGTACTTTATTTTTTATAGAAAATGGAGAATATACATTTCATTTAATTATGCATGCATGACATGTATAAGATTTAAATCCCAGAACATCATTCTTTTTTAGATAAATTTTGAGTATCAAAACATCATTTTTTTTAACAGAGGGAATATTTACTTAAACATCAATACTATGAGACGGTTATGAAGATGACGATCCTACCAACTAAGGAAATAACGGTCTTTTTTTTAGCATTAGGAAATACTAACAGTCAATAGGTGCTATCTATGCATATTGTTTGGATGCTTGGATCCTAAATTATTTGTCATCTTTGGAGCCTTCAGTTTTAATCTGTTTGGGATTATTTGTTTGTCATCCCTGAAGCCATTAATAGTTCAGACCATATATTATACTCATAAGAGAAATTTTAGAGTCAAAATCAAGAGGTAAAAAAACAAGAATTGCCATAAATATTTAACCAAAATTTAAGTGCACTACTAGATGTTTTAAAACTTTAACCTATCCAAAGCAACTGGTAATTAATACTACTAGTAGTGGTGGTTAAAAGGAAGGGAAATTCAGGTTGGGTCAGCGTCGTCATTCCATTCCTTTCCATGGCCGTCGTCGTCGTCGTCTTCTTCAATCCAATCGGCGGTCTCCCTGCCGGCCGGCCGGCCGGAGCCCCTCTATAAATACTAGCCTAGGGTGCCCCGACCAGGCCGGCCGGTCCCACCCACGCGCGCAACCGCAACCGCCTGAGTTTCCAAGATTCCGGCCGGCCCGATGGCTCCGTCGCGGCGCGTCGGGGAGGAGGAGCCGCAGGACTTGGAGGAAGGTACGGGCGAGAGCTCTCCGGCGCCGCGGTCGCCGCGCCAGTCCCATCCGGACCTCCACGCGGTGCAGAGGAGGATCTGCGAGCGCCTCCGCCTCACGGGGAGGCACGGCCACAAGCTCGCCGACCCATCCTTCCATGGCCGCCTCGCCCGCCACCTGCAGAGGTTGCCCCGGAGATACATCTTCGACTTCGACGCCGAAGACAAGGCCGAGGACGTCCTCCTGCACTGGGAGATACTCCAAGAGTGCGCGGACCCCTATAAGCGACCCGTCTTCCACGCGCGATACCTCAAGGTGCCTCTCTGTCTTTCTGGCTCTGCTGTATGTGTGTGTCAGTCAGCAAGGTAAACACCTGATTTGAGTTGACAACGGAATGATGATGATGATGCTTAACTGGCTCGTCTTGCTCTTCCTGCCTCGATGAGCAGAGCGTAGTTCGAGCGGAATCTGAAGGCATTGGCGATAACCAAGAGGGGCCGTGTCAAAGGATGATGGAGGACCTCAGTTTGGAGAGAAGAAAGACTAGTGTGCACACCAATGATTCCATGTCTATCTCCTCTAGGTAGGTACTTGTTCACTTTATCTGGACACACAGTCCCTACGATAAAGTGCTATTTTCCTTCCCTTCTTGTGGTAATGATAAAAGTGCTGCTTTTCTTTTTCCCTCTCTCTCTTTTCTGAACAAATGAAGCATCCACCCACAGTTTACTTCTTAAGTTCCTGACTTTTGGTTAAATCGATTTTGTACAGAGGTGATCTGAAAACTCAGCTTCTCCATGAGATCATCTTTTCTTCTAGTGACAGGCCAAAGCTCCTGAGCCGGGTAATGCCCACCTTACCAGTTCGCCCCTATTTGGCATTCCCATACATATTTATGCGTCGAGTTTCTTATGGCAAATGGTTATTCTACAGCTTACTGCGTTGCTCTCGGAGGTTGGCTTGAATATTCAGGAAGCTCATGTTTACTCTACAAGAGATGGCCTTTGTTTGGATGTTTTTGTCGTTGATGGGTGGGAGACAGAGGTATATTTTGAGGCTGCACACGCTTAGTCCTGGACTGTTGATAGCATCATGGAAGCAGTGTTTCTATTTTGTTTCTGGATTTTGACTATGTGTTCAGAATTGTTTATAGGGCCTTTTTGCTATGCCAATCGCTTACTACTATCAGCTCACATTTCTTATAGACATAGTGATGAACCATCAAATCCATCAACATGTTCTCTTATATATGCAACTACACAAGGGTTATGTGAAAATGTCGCTCATCTTGCAATTGTTCATGCAGGAAACTGATGATTTGATCGCAAAGATTAAGGAGACCTTAACACAAAAGAATGTATGATGCACTGCTATTTTCAACATATTTCAGTTTCAACTTAATCACGAATAAGCTATCTGCATTCTTGTTTTGGGTCATTTGTCACAGTAAATGGCTCTAATCTTAGTCAGCATGGCATGGTTAACATTTTGTTCACATTCGTATCATTTCCATGAAATTCAGATATCACCATCTAATTCCACAAACTCGTCAACATCAGAAAGAATAAGTGACCTACAACAAAAGGTTGGAGATTCTGAAATTGAATGGAACATGCTAACAATGGAAGACAAGATTGCATCTGGATCTTCTGCAGACTTGTAAGAACCATTTTATACTAGTAATATAATCACATTTAATTTATTTTAAATGCTGTGTCCACTGTGTCACTTCACTGCTAACATTGCCGGTGTGCCTGCCTAGCCTCTATAGGATGCATCTACATGTCCTATGCCATCTGTTGACAATGAAATAAACAATTTTAAATTGCTGTACTGTCATGAGGCCAGCTTACAAATTGCTATTGTGTAATAACCTATGTTTGTTTTTTCATATTTAAAGCCATACAAGAGTTTAGTATACAGCAGTTCTCATCCATGTTCTCTTTCACAGGTATCGAGGAACTTACAATGGCCTTGATGTCGCTATAAAGTGTCTCAGAATTACCAATTTAAACAACCCTTCAGAAATTGAGTTCCTGCAAGAAGTACTTATTCTAAGGCAAATTCTCACTGGACATAATAATTTAAAGAACCAGTTTAACATTTTTCTGTAACCGATTCTAGATACT
This sequence comes from Cenchrus americanus, assembly GCA_947561735.1. Taxonomy (NCBI): domain Eukaryota; kingdom Viridiplantae; phylum Streptophyta; class Magnoliopsida; order Poales; family Poaceae; genus Cenchrus; species Cenchrus americanus. The sequence continues at coordinate 40,857,265 of OX387242.1, read as the reverse complement.
TTTTCTCCAGGAGAGTTAAACATGATAATATTCTTCGATTCTATGGGGCATGCACAAAACATCCAAACTATTGCATCGTTACAGGTATCTTTCTTACAAAATATTCATCAATTCTTGTTTCACTTTTTGGGTGGGATTGCATGATTGCCTCTTAACCATTGTTGTAAACTCAAATGACAGTGGCATTGTTCTCATGTATATATGCCCTGCAAATAAATGGTTATTATCTCACATGCACACTCTTAAATGTGACGGATAATACACCTCTAGTTCTTTATGTATTGTATTGGGAACAAATCATTGAGTCCCTTAACCTTTAAAAGTTCATGGTTTTAATGTTGGTTCCTATGTGCCTGAGCCCTGAGTATGCATCTCTTCATTCCGTCATTTGATGCTTTATGTGTTCTATTAGCTCAGCTGCAAGATGCAGATAATGACGTTCTATGCTGTGTTGTTTCTGTTCTTTCAGAATACATGCCTGGAGGGAATTTATATGACTTTCTTCACAAGCGCAGTAACTTTTTGGAACTAGTCACAATTCTAAAAATCGCTATCAGTATATCAAAAGGAATGGATTATCTACACCAGAATGACATCATCCACAGAGATCTGAAGACTGCAAATCTTCTAATATCCTATGATCAAGTATGACACTTATTCAATACTTTGAAACTAATTTTCAGTTCCCATTTTCTTTTGCCTTTCCTATATGGCGTATGAAATCTAGCAATGACATAAAGGCTGCCGGTATTTTGCATACTACTCCACTTGGTTTTTCAGCCAGAGACTTAGATGGAATTGCTGTTGTGTAATATCATTTGTTTGAGCACCTAAACTCCTTAAGGCTTACAAATCAGAATCCACTTCTAGCAGGCTAGAAATGGCATGAAACAAAAAAAGCATTTTCGGGGGGTCATCTTTTGTAAGTTCCACAATCATGATGGCAATACGTAAACACGAAGAATCCTCTGCTGTTCGAGGGCATCTAATGCATTTAGAGAAATACATGTTTCTAGAGCTTGTAGTTTTAACTTCAAGCTATAATTATGTATGTCCCCAAAAATGCTGAATCTGGTTATCTTGTATTTTACAAAGAAATCATTTTTTATAAAAATACAAGAAATTGTGTTGATGACAGAGCATGACACATGTTTTTCTCATGGCATTCAACCCAATACCAAGTTATTACCTTGTAGATCTGCTTCTGAAAATAGGTCATAAAGATCGCGGACTTTGGTGTTGCACGACAAGGAAGTCAGGAGGGGCAGATGACTGCTGAAACTGGAACCTATCGATGGATGGCACCAGAGGTGTGCTTGAGCTCCTTCTTTTTACCCTTTGAGATTTGGTTTGTCTTTCATCAGTACAGGGATTTTCAATGCCCTGCTTACCTTTTTGTTCTACACAGTACTCTTTGTTCATCTCAGTACAGTTACTTAATTTCCAAATGAGCCAAAAGTTCTGAGATTTTTTCTGTCTTTTAGTCAGTCTGTTATCTGCTCATTGAGAATAAGAGCTATTTGGCTAACATCATCACTGGGATTCTAAGGCAGTAACTGTTTATTTAAAGCTGCATGTAAACTCAAAGTTCCCCGAAAACTGTGCACAAGATGAGCCCCTTGCCTCGAATGCCTGGTCTAAACGACTAGCTTGACCATTTTTTAGACTCTCACACTCCATGGAAGGCAGATTTAAACTCCTTCCTGAAATTCATGGTACAACCATGCACATGTGGCTTATTTGACCTATCCAGTTAAGATCAAACCTAGTACAATTCTCTTTTACTTATATAATGTTTCTGCAAAGTCCATCTAGAGAAAAATATAGGAATGCTTTGCAAAATGTTTTCCTTCTTCCTGCAACAAAGTGTTCCCCCCTTAAAAGAATTCTGCCTAGAAATTAAGTTTGCATCGTTTGCTCACGAGAATTAGTTATCTTTACAGATAATTAATCATAAGCCTTACGATAACAAAGCAGATGTATTCAGCTTTGCAATTGTTCTATGGGAGTTGGCAACTTCAAAGGTACTCCCTGGTGTTGAATTCAGCTTGGATTACTGCTGAGTCATTTGAATATAGGTTTTTTTATTAAAGGTAACATGAAGTCTTAATTGCACCATAGGTCCCATATGACAACTTGACGCCCTTGCAAGCTGCATTAGGTGTAAGGCAGGTATGAATTTCTGTGTCCAATATTGGCTAGGTTCTCAAATTTGTACAGTACTGTACCAAATTTTATTGTTCTTTATCACAATTCACACACTACAGGGGTTGCGCTTGGACATTCCTGCAAGCGTTCACCCAAGATTGTCGAAACTGATTCGACAGTGTTGGAGTGAAGATCCTGATGCACGCCCAACTTTCGCGGAGATCATTGTAGAACTTGAAGACATGTTACAGCATGTTCAGGTAGCATGCCCCACTGAAAATGTTGTATATGTGGAACCACAGCCACGCTTGCACGAGGGCCATCCAGGCCATGAAGCAAGCAAAGCATGTTCTGATTTGAGCATTGTTTTGAGTAGGCACCGAAGGGAAACAGTCGTCGTACAAGGGCGAAGATGCAGAAGAAATCAGAGTGTTAGAGAAGGGTGGCTTACAAAAGGAGAAGTTTTCTAACAAGGGAAAAGCATGCAGATGCCAGTGTTAATTAAGCTGAGGGTGTTTTTTTTTTGGTGTTGGGGCTTGATTGGTGTACAGTATAGAATGGTGGTGCTTTTTTTTAACAACTAATGGTGGTGCATTTGGAACAACAGTACAACACCCTTAGGCTGTATGGAAAGTTGAAACATTTGAGATTGAAATCAAACACAGGAACGCACGTGGCACCCATTTTGGGAAATACAGAAAATACGTGTCCGTTTTGCTGCTGGTGTGTTTCTCTGTATACTCTATATCCTTCTTTATTCTACCAACTAGGGAGGACGGCATCTCGCAGAAAAGTGGAGTATAAAGCGTTACAGATCAGGTAACGATATGAATAATACGTATTCTACCCAATCCAGGACAGATACCGACCTTAGCTCAGTTGGTAGAGCGGAGGACTGTAGTGTGCGCAGCTAAATCCTTAGGTCGCTGGTTCGAATCCGGCAGGTCGGATGTTTTTTTGTATGTTTTAATTCCCCCCCCCCCCCCCCCCCCCCCCTACTTCCTATTTTCAGCTTCCATTTTATTTTTACGACAAGCTACTGAGGCAGAGTTTCCACAAATTTGTTTAGCTAATTTTCTTACGGAGCAAACACAGCGCCGCCAGCGCGCATGCATCTCGCCACATATGCCAAAAACGGCTGAATTTGTGATCCTTGGGGACGGGGTACAACACCTCCAACTCTCTGACAGAATTATTTGGAGATGGACATCAGCTAGTGGATGCTACTAGTCCACCAAATTAAATCGTCGTACAGTGCTCAGCTGAATGGTAATAATAAGTTCAGGACTTTTAGAGGTAGCTGGATTTGGCGAGCTTTCGTAAAAGGGAAGCATATATATGTAAATTCTTCACCTGGCGCCTCATACAACACAAGATCTTAACTGTCGATAAGCTCCTCATTAGAAACTGGCCCTGCGATGTAGCTAGCTAGTGTGCGTGCCCATTACGTGATCAAGTAAATGAGACAGTACCACACTCGAGTCTCAACTGTGGGTGAAGGTGAAACGATGGACTAATTTATTTCCCTATCATTTTTCCTGACCAGGAGGAGGGTTCTTTTGAAGATTGGTGGACTAGGAACTTGCAACAGGTCATTGGGCGCTCCAGAGATCTCTGGCTGCTATAATCTTTTTTTGTAAAACTATCATGCTTCCTTCTTAAATGACATAGCAATGCTCTCTCTCAAAAAAAAAAGAGAAAGAAATTAATGCAGTACACACATATATAATATGCATATGTGTATCTGTATATAAGATAATAATGAAATGTTCTATGTAAATCTTATTAATATATCTGATCTGAAAGCCACCTCCAAAGTGGGGTGTTGAGATTTTTTTTTTTAAAAAAATGCAGCTAAATAACCATTACAATAATTCAATATGAATCACTAGTAATAAGCTACATATACCCAATAGAGTAAACTACTAGCTAGAGCCTAAATATTAAAAAAACTGTTTAATTTTGTGTCCTCCCTACAGTATGAGTGGCAAAGGAGAAATTAATTAAGGACATTGTCAACCACTAAACCCAGCATGTAGATCTTGCTGGTCCACAGGGCATTCAGCAGGACTGAGCTGAGACTGAGATGGTGCATGCATGGAAGAACCAAGTAGTATAGCAGCAGACAAGAACGAAGGACGACCACGCACGCTACGACGACCGATTCTCATTCCCAATTTTATGATAACAAAAAGGGAATTAGTTTTGGTGCTGGTTGGGGTTGTTGAAGAGATGATCCCAGTAGTAGTATGCAGATGCACCAGTCGACGGCGACGCTTCTGCCGCCGCTTGTGATGGCATTACGAAGAGATTTCCATGATGACTCGATGTCGTTGCACCGGCCTGCTGGGTGCTGATGAGCTCGCCGAACAGGTTGATGCCGCCGCCGCCGCCTGCTCCGACCGGCGGGGATGAGAAGAAGCCCGGCTGGACCGCCGGCGGGAGCGACCCTGGCGACAGGATGCTCGGGAATAATGGCGGCATCAGTAGGCCTCCGACGGCGACGGAACTCCTCGCCTGCTCAATGGCGGCGAGGCGTGCCGCGGGCGAGATGGCGACCTGTTGTTGCTGCTGCTGCTGGTGTTGCTGCAGCTGGAACGGGAAGTGCGGCGCCGGCGCCGGCGGGAGGTGTAGGCCGGCTGATGACTGGTGGCCACCGAAGAACGGGAAGAACGACGATGACGGCGGCGGAATCTGATGGAGCGCCGCCGCCGCCTCCGACGCCTGGTCCGGGACGACGAAGGAGGAGGAGGAGGATGACGCCGTACCAGTGCCACCGGTGAGGCGCTGCACGACGGACATGAACTCGCTGGCGTCGGCGTGCACGACCTTGGGTGACACGGTGTAGATGATGACCGGCTCCCGCACCTGCTGCTGCGGCGGCGGCGGCGGCGGCGGCTTCCTGATCTTGTGCGAGTCCTTGCGGACCCTCAGCGGCGCCGGGCGCGGGCCCTGCAGCTCCCGGCGATGTGACGACGACGGCGACGAGGCGGAGGACGTGGTCGTGGCGCTCGTAGTAGAGGATGGCTCCATCTGTTTATTGACTTGGTGACACGACGGCGAAGAATCGATCGATCTGTATACGCAATTGATTGGACGAGATGGAGCTTGCAACAAGGTGTTGGTCTGAATTGGTGGCAGGACAGCAGCAACAATGCAAGGCGATCGATGAACTGATGGCGTGGATGATCAGAGAGCAACGACGACGACGACGTCCACTCCGTCCAGCAGCAGGCAACTGCGGAATGGAATGGGCCGGGTCGATCGGGTCTGACAACATGTTGTAGCAGATTACACCTAGGTATTTATAGACGATGGATCGATCGACAGAGAGATCGAGTACGTCACAGAAAGAACGTTCCACTGATTTGACAGTCTTGTGTGTGAGAGAGGTCAAGAGTGAGCTAGGATCTGGTGACGTACTAGTGTTGGAGTGTGACGGCAAATAGAATAGAAGAGGTCAACAAATTAAAGCACTCGATCGATCTTATACTCGAGCAAAGTTACTACGTTTGTACCTAATATAATTAATACACATATGCTTGTGGTAGAGCTAGAGAATGAAGAAATTCAGTTGGATGGTGCGAGAGCGGCTTTGAACAAGTCCAAACCCTTGCATGCATTGGATGTGTGGTACGGATGTGACGGCACAAGCTAGGAAAAAAACTACCTTAGACCACCTCGCCGATATGATCCTCCATCGATAAATTCATGCCAAAATAAAAGTATTTGTTTTTCATGATAATTTCAAGATATATAGTGCTTCTTCTTATTCCTTTTTATCATATATATAATCCCAATCACGGTAATTAGTTGCACAGGTATATATCGATTGACAATTTGACATATTTAGCCATTTATAATTAGGGGAATTGTTGACTCGGCAAGGTACATAGTTATATATCTACTCCATACATTCCAAATTATAAGTCATTTTGATCTCTAGTAGATTCACATACATTATTACGCATCTAGGAATTAATAGTATATATATCTGAATACACAACACCACCTATGAATCTAATAAAATCAAAACAACCTATAATTTGTAACAGAGGGGTTAGTTTTCAATCTTTGAAATAATTATACAGTAAACTGTACTGTGTGCATTGAAACAGCAAGTGTCGTCTGATGATGGTGATCCCTGAATTAAGCCGACGATTGGACCACAGTGTGCAGTTGAGTGAGAGAGACAGCATACGACACAGATACAGTATACATGTACAAAGGCACGGAAATTAATTGCATTAACAAATTAAAAAGTTACATTAATTTGTGACTAGCTTAAGCTTAGTAAAGAAGAATGGATACACTACGATTAGGTCAAAGCAGAAAAGTGTGATGGGGAATGGTGGCGGCAGCAGCAGCAGAAGCAGTTTGAAGCTTCGTCTTCTGGAACCTGATCCGCTGCTGCTGAGAGCTAGTCGATCTGCATGCCTGCAACAGACGACGATTGTGTTGAGCAAGTCTCGTAGTCTTGACTCAATCGATCACTAGCTATAGCATCTCAATCATCGATCGATCTCTCTCTGCCTTCTGCGTTATTAGTTGAGGCTGAGCGACTAACTGATTCATCGATCAGGCAAGCTGATCCTAAGTAACCCTATTAGCTACCTACCTACGTACGTCTGAGATGGAGAGGTAAAAGTAAGTAATTTTGGACCGGACCGATTCTTCATGTATGAGATCAGAAAACCATACATGAAGGAAGAAATTTAAGTTAAGCAAGAATAATTTGAACCCAGCAAGCTATATACTAGTCTATTACGTTGCTTAATTAATTGACTTACCTTGATTATATATATTATTAGAGACCAATTAAGCAAATTACTAGCACAAGATCGAGGGCAGGTGCATGAGTAAGACGCAGTCAAGCTAAGCCAATAGTACGTCTGGTCGTTGTTGGGTCGCCGTTGAAAAGATCATCGTGTTCAACAAACTCCGTCGCTTTCCCATCCAGATGACTCGGCACGTCCCGCACATAAGTATACACGTGTCCATTATTTATATTATTTTTAATCAATTTATCACTCCTCCTCACATTTCTCTCTCTCTTTTTTCTTTTTTAAATGGTTAATTATTACCTGCTAACCGTATGGGAACATCTACCGTATCAAATTTGGTCCGTTGATTTAACTATAAATTTGTAATAAAATGGCTGCAATTATTATACAGTGATATAGAGGGTTATTTCTCCTTGATAAAAAACCGCTTATTTAGGGGAGAAGATAAAATAATCGCTTGCCATTTTAATTTTTGTCACAAAAAGAATCACGGCCTAATTAACACATGGGCTGAGTTAAGGCCTGGCCTGCAGCAGAGTTTGAGTGGGTTGGGCCGGTTGGTTTCGGCCCAATTATATATATTCCTCAGATGGAATTTTTTCTTTTTTTACATTTTTCTTTTCTCTTTTTTTGCAAAAATATATGGTTCGAAAAAAATTTGTGAAACTATACATCTAGTGCCGTGGGGGACGGCGGTAGGAGGCACGCGGTACTGTAGCGTCGCCCTACCGCCGTGAGCCACGACTGTAGGGTTCAGTCTCTTTTCAAAAATTTGTATTTTTTTGTTTGAACTCGAATGGAGGTAAACTTTATATGAAAATTATAGTTTCGACGAGATCTACAACTTTGTAGTTCAAAGTTTTTTCATTTGAAGTCATCTTCGTAGTCAAATAATCGATATACTATCTAGATCTCAGTTTTCATATCCAGATCTCAGTTTTCGGTTTACGTTAAAAAATTGTAACTTTTTTGCATGAACTCGGATGGAGGTAAATTTTATATGAAAATTGTAACTTTCGACGAGATCTACGACTTTGTAGTTCAACAGTTTTCCATTTGAAGTCATCCTTATACTCAAATAATCGATACTCCATCCGTCCAAAAAAGAATGACGTTTTAGGATTCAAAATTTGTCAAAAAAGAATGATGTTTCACTTAATCTGGCATGTGTGCATGTGCATGTAGGCATGCAACAATCAATTAGCATCTAATATGGCAAATAAATAGGGGCAATCGAGATGATTTGACCTCATTAATAATCTGTCCTAAAATTCCTAAAATGACATTCTTTTAGGACAGAGGGAGTACACTCATTCTTTTAGGACAGAGGGAGTACACTCTTCAGATCTGAAGACTGCAAACTGAGATCCAAATAGTTTATGGATTATTTGACTACGAAGATGACTTCAAATGGAAAAACTTTGAACTACAGAGTTGTAGATCTCGTCAAAAGTTACAATTTCGTATAAAGTTTACATCCATCCGAGTTCAAACAAAAAAAATTACAGACCCCTACCGCCGTGGCCCACGGCGGTAGGTCCCTGCCGCCGTCCCCACAGCGCCAGCTGTATAGTTTTGCAAATTTTTTTGCGGAACATATATTTTTTTTGGCAAAATTGAGGTGGAAAAAATGTAAAAAAAAAATCCCTCGGATGGATATCATCATTCATCAGCATTAAAAAATCTCAAAAGAAAAACCTGGTTCTAAAAAAATCCAGTTCACACAGCCCGCGGCCGCCGGCGGGCGGCGGCCCCCGATTCTCCGCCGCCGACCACCATTCGCGTCCAGGTTACAGTTTACTTTACCTCGCCGAGGGAATGGGATCCAGCACCAGCAGCTAAAAAACCTCAAGAATCCAGTTGCCTGCTGCTCGGTGTGAAGATGTTACTTCATCTATGGCGACAGCAAAATTTCGTGGATAAGAATCACCGGGAAAGATGGCACGTTTGTGGCTGCATCCTCTTTAATTATTCCCGCGATATATTCTCTTCCTGCTTTTGTTTTGGATTCATCGATCGGTACCCTTCTTGACAGGGCTACCTACTAGGCTTCTTTCGAATATACTTGTATTCACTATTCTGCAAGCTCCATCTATATATATATCTCCTTTATCTTTTACTAATTTCCTCTGCACTTTCCCCACTTCACTAGCTGTTCATATCCTGCTACTGCTAGGTATGTGATTTCGATCATTATTCCGTTGCCTTTTTGCCTTGCCATCGACCCATCGTTACGTGTACTTTCTCTGTGAAAAGCTAGGCAAGCATCTAGAACCAGCCAGTGACGGCCTAACTAATAATCCTTTCATGCTTGCTTAAACCTCAGCTCCATGGCAAAGTTTCTGACCCTTTTTTGACATACCAAAAAGTACTTTCTATTGATCATGTCATGCTTGTGCAAGCACGCCATTAGTGGGTGGACTAAATTATATAAAGCACAAGATTGAGATTCTCTCTTTCACTAGCTGCAACCACTTGTCATTCCTAATTCTACTAGCTAGATGGCTGATGACTAGTAATCCCTTACCCAGCTAGTGCGCCTTCAATTCCTCATGTGTTTTCATGGTGCTTCAGATTTTGGGCTTCATGAGGAGAGAGTGGGGAATATATGCCGATTTAATTTGCGCTTGATCAGGAGTAGAAAATGACGGGTTGTTTGTTGTGTATCTACATCACACTGAAGAGAGTGGGTTAGAAATTAATGATGAATTGTACCTTTTTGTGATTGACCCAATGGAGGAGAGAGTGTTAACTGCTAATTAAGCGCCCCACCACTACTGCCATCAATTTAATGAAAGATTGTTCTTTTTTTTTTACTTTGTTCTTCATATCAAGTCCTGATTATATATGATGTCTGGTGGGTCATTATTGTACTAGTACTAAGTATGAATGTTTGGTACTGAAAATTACAGGTAGCTAGCTAGAATGGTATTTCAACAGCAACATCTGGTGTTTTTCTTTTTTCCTTTGGAGATAGGTAGCCTCAGAAAAAAAAAGCATTCCCCAAATAACTAGGGGTTAGTAGTCATCTCACTATCTCAGGTTCAAAAGGTGAAGTATATGTCAAGTCGGGAAATCATCCCTTGCTAATGTCTAGAGGTTGCTGCAAGAATCTAAGCCACCTGCAACAACTACACCTCTAGAAAAACTGGGGGCTTTGTTGGTTTCCTATATTCTCATAGTAACATAAATTATACATGCATGGAGGTGGGTTAGAAACTAATGATGAACTGCTAGTACCTTTTTGTGATTGACCCAATCGATCTGAGAGAGTGTTAACTGCTAAGCGCCCCACATGCACTACTGCCATCAAAGTAATTAGAAATAATTATTCTTTTATAAAAAAAATGTTCTTCCTATCAAGTCCTGACTATTTATGATGGCCGCTGGGTCATTGTACTAGTACTAAGTATGAATGTTTGGTGCAACAAAACTGAAAAGTACAGGTAGCTAGAATGGTTTTCAACAGCAACATCAGGTGCTTTTCTCTGTTTCTCTGGAGCCAGGTAGAGCCTCAGAAAAAGCATCCCCCAAATAACTAGCAGGGGTTAGTAGTCATCTCAGGTTTAAAGGGTAATAAAGTATGTATCAAGTCAGCAAATCATCCCTTGCAAATGTCTAGAGGTTGCTGCAAGAAGCCACCTTCAACAACTGCACCTCCAGAAAAACTGCAGGCAGGCTCATAGATCTCATAGTAACATAATTAAATTAGTATACGCATTATGGATGATTATATTTGAGGGCCTCCTTTATTTAAGCGACTAATTAATAATTCATACTCCTCCGATTGCTTAGTTATGAAAAGAAGACGCTCCTTATTGTGAAGATTTGATCCCTCCGATCCTGATGATGAGCCTTGACCCTTAGAGATCACGCACGCTGGATATGATGCAGGTGAGCAAGAGTCAGAGACATAGAGACACAGTGCTATAGTGTTCACTTGTTATGAAGGGAGGCACATTATGCAACCGAAAAGGGGAGATGTGACCTGTGACCATATCTTAGCCCCTCCAATACTCCATAGCTAGGCATTTGCAATTGCAATGGTTGTTTGGAGCAAATTCAACATGTGAAGACATGGAGTGAGAGCGGCAATAGAGACATGCATGATATGTGCATGTTTTTCTTAGAACCTGGAGGCTAGCTAGGTGGAGAGATTTCCGATAGGATGCAATAAGAAGCGGGCCATTCAATTCATTTGTTGGTTATGTTGAATGAAAGAGAGGCGGTATGGTATTTGGTAGGGAGAGGAGCTAGTAGGCGGCCTTGAATTTGATTCTCTTGGTGTCAGCTGGTGCTGGAGCTGCTGTCTCTTGAGCATGATGTGCCACCAACCAACCAAACAAGGAAGCATAGGGCCAATGCCATATTGAACTGCTTTGCTTGATTCCAGTGCTAAACTGAATCACACTCTGAATTTGGTACCATACTAAAGCACTGCACCCAGACTCTGCATGAACAGACAAGAGGGTGCTGACAAGATTATTGTAAGTTGGAAGCGGAGAAGAGAAGAGATGAGGCAGGTTTTTGAAGTCTCTCTAAGTGTGCATATATATGTATTCACATGCATGTTTGTGTTTTCTTTTGAGTGCTGCAGAATATATTATATTGGAATTGAAGAAGAAAAACTACTGAAATAGAGGCTGCGGCTGATGTGTGTATAGCGCGATCGAGATAAGGTGATGGAGAAGCAGGAGGTCTGAGCCTCTCTGTAGCCTTGAATCTGTACATCTTTGATCGCTTGTTGCTGTTTTGTGTAGGAAGAGAAACAACCCACTGCAACCGAGAGATGTGGAAATACATGGACCAGTGGTCTGAAAATGACTGGAGCTGCTTGCTGCTGACAACCTGATATGGACACCCTACCAGCCACCTCCACTCTCACCCTATCGTCTATCTGTGCTTTCATCTATCCTGCCTGCTTTATGGAACACTAGAACTATACGGTGATGGTCCAGCAGCTGCTGATGCCTGATTTCTCTTTGATGATCTGCTTGTGCAGACTTGATCATGCATTTTTCTGTCTGATGATAGATACATGTCCAGCACGTCAGTCAGTCAGTGAGTCAGTTGTATGTAGGAAGATTCTATCTATTTTAACGGTTTTCAGCAATGAATGAAGCAGCTCACATGGGATGGGAATTGGGATGATGAAAATGCCATATATGTTGCCATGGACGTCAACAAGCAAAAAATCTTGCTTCTTCACCTTTGACGCAATGTACATGTATATTGATTATTGAGATGGATCTGTACTCTAACAAGAGCCATCCTGCCTCCCTTCAATTTAACACTGACTTAGGCTATACTCGCATGGCATGCAGAAATAAAGCTACTTTTCAGTTTGCCAGCCATGGTTCTGATCATGGTTTGGTTTAGTTTTAATCGAGTCGTAAACTTGTACGGATGCGTACTTGCATATATACATATATACATACATGGTGCCCGGTCTGTCTGGCTTATAAACACTAGACGGGCGGGCGCCCCGGCCGTTCACACCTGATGAGCTGATTATTGTTCATTTCCTTCTCGTTGTTCCTCTGCTCTGCTCTCCTCTCGTCTGCTACACTCTGCTCTCAGCTGCTCACTCCCAACAAAGAAGAAAGGGGGAATCGATGTCGATCAAGTACTGCGACCAGCACAAGGACTGCGAGCGGCAGCGTCTGTACCGGCGGTTCTGCGCGGCGCTCGCCGGCATCGTCCTGCTGGCCCTCCTCATCGTGCTGATCGTGTGGCTGGTCCTCCGCCCCAGCAAGCCCCGCTTCTTCCTCAGCAACGTCGACATCGTGTGCATCAACGTGAGCTCCTCCTCGGCTCTGGCCGTGACGATGCAGGCGACGCTGGCGGCGCGCAACCCCAACGACCGCGTGGGCATCTTCTACGACCGCGCCGACGTGTACGCCGAGTACAGGGGCCTCCAGATCACCGTGGCCACCGCGCTGCCGCCCATGTTCCAGGGCCGCGGCGACGCCACCGTCTGGGCGCCCTTCCTCTCCGCCGCCGGCGTCCCGCTGCCGCCCTACCTCGCCACGGCGCTCGCGCAGGACGAGACGGCGGGGTACCTGCTCGTCACCGTCCGCGTCGACGGGTGGATCCGGTGGAAGGCCGGCGCGTTCATCACCAGCCACTACCACCTCCGGGTGCGCTGCCCGGCGCTGCTCACCGTCAACGACGGGCAGGGGAGCTACGGGTCCAACGCCGGAGGAGGCCTCGGGTACTTCAAGTTCAACCGCGCCGCGCCATGCGTCGTCGACATCTAGCATTCTAGTGGCTTTTCTACTTTCGATCGCTTTTTTTTTTCATTTCTCATCTTCGATCATCTAGTGCCTACGTCGTTCTTAATACATATATACTGCCCAACAATAATTAATTATATTATATATAGAAGAATTCCACCGTCGTTATTGTCCACTACTCCATCCATCCATCCATCTCTTTTTTTATTAATAATTACTGAAGAATGCCTTAATTGAGAGTTGAGAAATGTCTTTCATCGTCAGTATAAATGCTAGCTGCAAGATCATGCATTGAGTGACCTCTACTGTCCAATGCAAGAAGGTTTGAGTAGTGGACGGGGAAAGTAAGCTACCTGATCGCCGTAGACAGAATATGCATGGTAGCTACCTTTGAGTGACCTCTACTGTACCTTCTTCAATTCCTAACTGTCTGATGATCGATGCATGAACAAACTGATCGAGGAGGCAAGGAAACCAAATGGCTTGTAATTAAACATCTGATTGGACCTTCTGGCTATTACTCCCTCCGTCCTTAAAAAAATAACATTTAGAACAAACTAGTTATTATTTCAAAAATGAATTAATTTGATTGTAAACGTTATATATTTAAGAATGGAGGTAGTACATACCAATCTGTGCAGTGAGTTCAGTGAAACTATATATAGCCTATAGCCTATTAGGTTGTTGGGCAGCTGCTGTTATACTCACACTCTTTCTTGAATTAGTTATAGAAGCCATTAATTTCTTCTGCCAAACTTAACGTACGACATGTTGACCTAGCTAGGTCACACACAATTAGCCGAAAGAAAGAATGGATGAGAAAGAAGGTACTAGTAGTACGTAGTAGTGTACATGGCAAAATATATAGATATATATTATAAAAAAGCAGGCTAGCTCGATGCCTCGATGGATCGTCCAAACTGTATGGCTTTGCTGGTGGAGCATTATGCATGATATGGATGGATGGATGATCCCATGGATGGGTACATATTGTAGGTGGCACGTCATTGTACACGCTACTGTTTGGGCTGCTGATCCATCCACCTTTTTGGATGGATCCGCAAAAGACTTTTAATTTTCATACATGTAGTCCATCGGATCATAATATATAGCAATATGCACCTGAATATATCTATACATATTATCGTTTTGCTATCCAAATAAACTTTGAATGGTTTTGCTTTTTAGATTCCTATAAGTTTCTGTTATGCACCAAATGTTTAGATGGATAGTAAAAGGTGAGAGTCTAGAAGACTTAACACGACCTACTCCCTCCGATTCTGTTATGCACCAAATGTTTAGATGGATAGTAGTTCGATTGACCACTCGTTTTATTCAAAAGATAATTGTGCAAAATATCATTTTTATTGCAGCGTGCTTTATTAACAAAAATTCTCCAAAAATAACTTAACTTTGACAAGAAAATTTTGAGTAAGCGAGCGGTCAAATTTGAAGTTCAAAAGTTAAATAATCAATAATTTGAAACGGGAGTATAATTTAGAGCGGATGGAGTAACGTGAGGATTTTATCCACCAAATTAAAATATTTCCATCGAGGCTTTACTACATCCTCCGAGAAATATGTGCTGCGGGCTTCATGATATTGTATTTACAAATAAAATTCGTGGAGAATATATGTGTAGGTATAATTAAAATGCATCGATCGGTTCCTTAACGAACTGAGTGGGCACGTGAGGATCGGAAAAAAGAAGCGCATGCAAAAAAAGAGCACGACTACTAGTCGTCGTCGCAGGGGGGAGGAATGTCTGGCAGGTCTGTTTTTTTTTATGTAGAAGAAACAAGGTTTGGAGACAAGTATATATCATGAGCACCAAAAGAGAATATAAAAAAGGCATCAGGCCCACCTAAGCTGCTTTTAGACAGATTCGATCATCAGCAGCAGCAGAACAACAAAAAAAAAGAAAGCCCAAAGGCCCGGCCCAACAAATGTGGTTGCAGCAGGCAGCAAGGTGGGTATTACGTGGGCCGGCCTTCCTGGGTCAACGACATGCGTCCGTCCGTCCGGTCCATGGCAGAAGACGACGACCAGGACAACAAACAAACCAAGCAAGCAGTCTGGTGCTGCTCCGACTTGCATGGCCGGCCATCTCTCTGCATCTCCATGCACTGCATGCAGCAGGCTCATCACTCGATCTCCCTGATCACTCACTCCAAGCATCGATCGGATCGGTCGAGATTAACAAGAAGGAATCGTCATATCATATCAGGACGACGACGATATGGGCGGCAAGGCGAGCGCGGTGTCGTCGCTGCTGTGCTGCCCGTGCCGGTGCCTCTTCTGCAGCGTGCTCAGCTGCCTCTTCAGCGTCCTCACCTGCATCTTCTTCAGCGCCGGCCTCGTCGCCCTCGTCCTCTACCTCCTGTTCCGGCCCCACATCGTCCGCGCCACCGCCGTCTCCGCCGACCTCTCCGCCTTCGACCTCACGCCGCGCACCTGGATCCTCCGCTACAACCTCTCGGTGGCGCTCCAGCTCCGCAACCCCAACAAGCGCATCGCGCTCCACTACCGCGGCGTCGCCGCGCACGCCTACTACGAGGGCCAGCGCCTCGCCGACGCCGACGCCGCCCCGCAAGACTTCTTCCAGGACACCGGCGAGTCCACCACGCTCAACCCGGCCTTCGCCGGCGACGCCCCGCTCGTCGGGGGCGTCGCGGCCGCCGGGTTCCGGAGGGAGGCCGCCGAGGGCGCCACCTTCTCCGTCGACGTCAGGGTCACCGCCGCGCACGTGAAGCTCAAGCTATGGGTCATCACCGTGCCGGGGCCCAAGCCCAAGATCGACTGCCCGCTCAGGATACAGCGCCGGAATCACACCGACGGCGGCGGTGACGCACCACCGCCGCCCCAGCAGTTCCGTCCAACAGAATGCAGGGTCTGGTTCTGATCGTCGCCACTACGCGACGATCCTGCCATCGATCGATCAGAGCCTCCTAATATAATTATTAAGCTAGTTAATTTGGTTCCTAATAATATAATTACTTAGATAGATATACAGTAGTAGAATCAAAGAGACATTAAAATGTCATATCTCTAACTTTGCAAAATTATAATTGGCATGATGATTCCAAATTCGTCAAATGTATTGGTCTTAATTACTCTCTTCAAACGGACCTGTTTATGTTGTATATCTATCATCATGCATGCAAAAGGCTGAGCTTTTCGGCCCATCAAAATGTTCCATTTTCTTTCCCTCCTTTTTTTATAAAGCCAAAGCACAAATTAAGTTAAGGCAGCTAAAATGTTGGTTGACGAAGACACAAATTTCATCATGTCCTCGCGAGCGGGAGCATCAGACAAAACCTGTGGGATAGGAGCGGCTCATCACTCACAAAGTAGATCCTCTATCTCCATGCTCGGCCTTCATTTTTCTTTTGGTAAAATTAAACTCTAAGATTGATACTATATACCTAAGTACATCAAGAAATTAAAAGGTTTTGCCGCCAATAACAGGGCGTAAAGCATTCATTCTCAAGCACAGACGATATAATTTCAATAAGATCAAGGCTCTGCTGGTGAACAGTCAACATGCATATGTGTGGACCAGTACTGTCGTTGATGCTGGAGATATATGATTATTGCAGGTGCAAACGAGCTAGTTGTGATGCTTGTGTGCTGCCTTGACGTTGATGTCCCAAATGAACCAAGACAAAAAAAAATGCGTGCAATAATATTTTCAATTTATTGAGTCATGCTGATGCGAAATGACATTCTACATATATATATATCGGTGGATGTTGATGCATATCTGCACGCAACACAGTTTGACTGCCAAAAGATCAAAAGCAAGGAAAAGACTGACTACTAGCTAGTACTTTTTCCCAGCTAGCTAGTTCACGCATGGGGACTGTACTGTCTAGCAAGTAATATATATTTGTATTTTGGAAAAAAAAATCTATATATATAATCACTGCAGCAGTACATACGCAGACTACTATTCCTTGAATTCCTTTTTTCAGAAGTAAAATATAATATACAACTGGAAATTGAATTGGCCTGGTAATAATCAAAACAGTTGAGGATGCTGCATGCCTGCATCTAGTAGATAATTACCTATGGCAAACTACAACTCGATCTACAAGTAGTAACGATGGGCCCACCGGCAGCGACTAGGTACTAGGTGATGACATATGAGCTAGCTAGGTGGACATGGCTCTAGAGCAAGCTGGCCTTGACGACGACCATCAACGTAACTCCATCTCTCTCTTACATTATATTGAGGACGGCTGGGTGATGATGCAAGCTTACTAATCTGATGTGTTCTAACTACAAGGATCGGAGCAGGAGGAGCATGAGCAATCGCTGCCTGAACAGCAGTTTGCAGCCGCAGCAGCAGGGGTGGCCGGAGACGACGAGGAATCTGCCGCAGGCGAGGCGGCGGTGCTGCTGAGCGCCACCAGCAGGTCCACGAAGGCGCCGACGATGAGCCCGTGCGTGCTCTTGCCGTTGGCCCTCAGGTACCAACCCAGCATCTCCTCCAGCCAGAACCAGTCCTTGACGCCCCCCTGGTGGCTCATCACCATCGCCTCCATGGACTCCCGGAAGTCACGGTACGGGTTCTCAGACTCCATCGACATGGCAATGGCGCCACCGAACGCCACCATGTCATCCTTACCGTCCACGGCGGCCTTGATGATCAGCTTCTTGTTGGGCTTGCTGGTGGCTGCCTTGAAAGAGGACGCGTCCTCATCAGGCTCGAAGAGGAGGCGGTCCGAGCGCACAGCCCGGAGGACGGCCTCTGCCTCGAGATCGTCGGGCGCTGTTGAGAAACTGTCGACGGAGTCCAGGGAGTTGGTGGAGAAGCACGAGTCCACGGAGTAGGAGTTGTTCATGGCCTTGTAATAAGCCTGCTGCTTCGTCACAGCCATGTGGCTGTCATCATCATGGTTCCGGCAGCCATGCCTGCTGGCATCCTCCTCTTCCTCCTGCAGCTGCCTGAAGGAGAGAGTTCTTGGGTGCATGCCGCAGGAGCTCCATTGCCACACGGAGGAGGACGACATGGACGAAGAGGCGGAGGAATGGCAGTGGCACAGCATCAACACTGCACCAGGAGTATTAGGAGAGGTGTCCTGCTGCTGAAGGGAGAGGAGAGGCCACCAACAGCAAGCTGCAGCTGCTTCTTCACCATGGAATGCACTTGTGCTTTTAGTGAGAGGAATTAAGATGGAAGGAAATGGAGGAGCTAGCTAGCTAGAGCTGGGGAAGAAGAAGACAAGAGTGGCTAAGCTAGAGATGGAGTAGGGGCGTTGGGCAAGTGAGGTGATGCGGCTTTTATTTGGAGAGGGAGCTGAGCCGCAGGATTATTAATATATATACATATATGTACTAAAGACGACAAGTGTATATGTGCTGCATATGCAAAGCTAATTAAACTGACAAAATGCTGGGAGGGATCAGGGGTAGGTTACCTAGAGAGCAGTTACATTTATATATGTTGCTGATGGAGGATTATCTTATTTTATGGATCGGGCTGGGGGAAGAACATGCCTGCCTGCAACTGCAATGGATCGGAGTGAGACTTGTTTTGTTTGTTCCTGGCCGCTTCTGCATTAGCACTTGAGTTAGTTGAGCTTCTTTCATTCCTTGCGTTCCTCTCTATCTTCATACATCTTTTATTTTTTGGCCACCCCAAATTGCCAATGCCTTACTTCCCTCCACGTGGAACCTACCTGCAGCACAGTGAGTATAAACCAGTGCATGGTTTGCAAATTGAAATATTCATAATAGGATACTAGCCTACGCCGCCCATCCATTTTATTTGTACTACGTTGGAAGATTAAAGAATAATTAAGCTTTTGGAGGCAAAAAGTGACACACCACTCGATCTTGCTTCTCCAATAATAATAATAATAATAATAATAATAATAATAATAATAATAATAATAATAATAATAATAATAATAATAATAATAATAATAATAATAATAATAATAATAATAATATCTATAGGAGTTGTGATGGCCTTTTACATTCTTATATTTTATAGTTTTCAAAGGGTATCAAACATAATTAAGTTCTCAATCTTAAATATTGCAGCCTTGCAGGCGGAGTAAGCTTATTAAATATACCATCTTTTAAGGCAAACAAATTACACTAGCTAGTTCATCTGTATATTTGTTATTAAGTGGCCTTTATTTGTATATACGTCCAATTGGATGATGTATATACGACCTGTTCGTTTGGCTTGGTGGATGATGGTTAGTCTTTGGTTTGTTACGAGAGAAAATCTTCTTGGTTTTCTTGGTGGGCGATTTGTTCGAGAGAAAAATATCTGCTGTTTGGTGGTTGATTTGTTCGAGAGAAAAATATCTTTTTTGGTGGTTGATAAGCCGAACGAACAGGCTTTATAGATACTACTAGAACTAGATTCTGAGTAGTGACAATGCAGGCCATTCCCTGCCGTGTGGGCTCATGCGATGCGGCAGGCATTTCTTGCGCCAATATCTGTGTCGTGCACCAACATATCACCGCCCTGCCTGACTCCATCCCTGCAATAATAGTAACCAATCAATCAGGCGATTAAAGGTTGTTATAGGTATGCTGCGGCAGGCACAAGCTTGTTTGCTGCTGGTAGACTGCTTGTGCCATGCTCCAGATTCTCCCCTCTCCACCCTCCCTCCCCAGCAGAGAGACATTAGTACTAGCAAATTATCCCAGTGTCTCCAACAAACATTTTACAGTTTTCTTTCCAGAAATATGTGGTTTTCAGATGTTTCCCATGGTTGCAACATTTCCTTTTATCTAAGATATCAAGTCAATTTATAAAACTATAGTTTACATTACGCAAGTCACAAAATAACCATCAGCCAAGGAGTCAAAGGAAAACTAAAAATTTCTTCTTAGCGGCAACAAGAGATGCATCGAACGCGACGTGTGCAACAGACCAATAACCTACTAGGTCATGAATCCTTCAGCTTAATAGGTGTCCAACTTGCCTCACCACTGAACTAGCTCAATTTCTCATCCATTATCATCTGTTTCATGAATGCGTAAGGTGTCTACATTATTGTGTGCACACCTACATACATTGGTGCCAAATTCTGCAGAAGGGTAATATAAACTGTTGCAAGGACCAGTTTGTCTGCTGCTAACTGATCTACTGTATCAGAACATGCTGCATTGCAGAGCTGCTGCCTAGTTGCTCATTAATTGGTTTACACACATCATAATCAGTGGTCTCACAAGCTTCTAAATATGATAATCTAGAAGGAATAAGGACAAATGATCATGCAGATGCAATAATGCAGATGCAGGAGCATGGCTCCACAGAGCACATGCCAGGCTGCCCTACCACAATATCTGCGTGCATGCCCAAGGAAAGAGTACCATTTTTAAAAATGAGCTTGCTTCTCCTGAATATTCATTCTATATTTGCTTCGCAGCAAATGAAGGGTGATTAGCCAACCAGTAGTTAACTAGTCAATCTCAAATCAAACTACATGCCTACAATAAGAATGGGAACTCTTTCCTGAGATTTTGAACACTGAGATCAGATCACTTGGGGAGAAAGTTTCTGTTCCTCTAGCACAGACGGTGTTTATGAATGCTCCCTTCTTGGTTAGCCACTCTGGCACCTAACCGGCCTTAACCTCTGAACTAGATCACAAGATGCTAGTTTCAGTTTCAGCACAAGTCAGACACACTCCACAAGGTATAATATATCCTAATTGGCTAAAGAAAATACTTAACTCGATCTTGTCCCCAGCATAACTACACGATTGAGTTGTTCATCACTTTTAACATGGAAGTTTATTCCTTCACTTGATGAATTCAGCATAATCCAGTTTGTCCAATCAGTCTTTTCTACCATCTCTCGTATAAAAAGGATGGAGAAGACCAAACAAAAGAGAGAGAGGCTAAAGCTGCATACAGAATCCTACTGTGTTTGTGTAGTATGTGTAACAGCCATTCTTTGGATTTGTCTTCAGAAATGAACAAAAATGGGCCCAATGAACAGCTGCTGGATATATGGGAAACCGGATGTAGATGCTGATACTGTTTGCATATATTTGATTCACCACAGAATCAAAATGAATGAGCCAAAATTGGGGATTTTTCCAACAGTACAATGGTGCAGAAGGAAAAATTCTGTGCATTCGTCCAACCAAGTTGGATGATTGAGATCCAAAAACAAACAAGCAAAATGATGAAGCAGATAATATGGTGCAAGCTCTTCAGATGGGGGACAGCAGGAATCCAAAGGATTCTTTATTTTCATATGATTTCCTGTGTGTGATCCTGATCTAAAACATGCGGTATTTATACAATAATATATTTGTAGATTGGGGTTCGCTTCTACACAATTTCCATGTTTTCCCCTGATCAAGTCGAACCAACTGAATTGATACAGAGATGTACAATCCATTGAAAATAACTTATACAGACATGTTTTTTCCAACCCAAAGGAGACTAAGGTGTGAACGAACTTTAAAATGAAATGTTTTAGTTTGTCTGTTATGTGAAGTACAGACAACCTACATGTGTTAGTTCTAGGGAAAATCCCCACCACTATGAAATTCCTAAATACTCTTCTGATCAGTTTTTTTTTTGCAAGTGTGTATGGGCACGACCAGAATTAGCACAATATGCTTCGTTTTAGCTGATATTTCACTTCCAGAAGAAGATTTTTAGTTACCACTATGCCATTATACTAGTTGTAACATAAAACAAAAATGCCCGATGCCTATAGGCTGTACAAGTGTGAATATGTTTTAGTTCTTACCTCTGAAGTTAATCCTGTCATGTGGAGGTCTTGTCTTGCTCGCTTCCCCACATCCCAGCGTACCAGCGAAGTTCATGTGAAGTTTTCAGAAAAAAGCTGCTTTCCCCTTGATCCAAACAGTGAAGATTTGCTGGCACTGACAACAAAGTAGAAAATTTCCAATAAAATTTGGTCATGATAAGGGAGGGAGAGTCATCTTTCGTCAGTGACAACAGGTTGGTCACTTCACTTCTTTTTCCAACAAATCACCATTAAAGTTGTTGGACATACCCTATTGAAAGACAACACAAGCTATGCAAATGTACAAAAGAGGAACAGGAGTGTAGCAGGAGCATTTAGACAGACACAGTAACGTTGAATTGCAGGAATGAAACTTCTTTTGAGAAATCCATGGACATCTCAGGTCTCGGATGAAGATCACAGTTCAATTCGTATCAAACACAAGTTAGATGAGCTTTCATGTGGCTCCTCGACTATATCTTATTTTCCAGATTCTGAACCATGACATTGATCGTACATCTTACAGTGACGACACTAGCTAACTGACCTAGTAGAAAAGTAAAGGATGCTAACATGCTACACTCACCACGTGAGATGTGAATGAACAAAATATTTCCAGCTCTCCATAGGTCTGTTTTGACTCTTGAGTATGAATGAATTAGGCCTATTGGGCCTAAGGTTTGTGCTGCATTTTTAGTTGGGCCAATTCGTTGCCTATGGCAAGTAGACAATACTAGGCTGAATACATTCTCAAAAAAAAAACTAGGCTGAATACGAAACATGGTAGAACCTAAACCGGTGTATGAAAATTCATCCAAAAAATGTAGATGGATAGAGCACGCAAGCATCTATAACCATGCAAAGTTTGAGATTGAACAAAAACTTGTGTAAGGAGAGACAAAATGGATAAATCATCACTTAAATAGTTACTGTGCAACTGTTCATGGCTGATTTGCAGCCCGTGACTCTTTAGGTGCTGATTCCTCTTTTTTTATTATTTTACTGGCACAAGTTTTTTCCAACTATAAATAGCATGATGATAGATGCTTAACCCTTCATATATTTATAATCTTTTCATGCACCGGTTTAGGTTCTACCTTTGTTTGATAGCACTGGACATGCTCTCCTGGGCATTCATTCAAGCTTCTGAAACTTAAATGAGCGGAATTTATCTCCATAACACAGGAGAGCTAGTTCAATACATACAGAGTAGCTATTTGCACAAACTGCAGGACAGGACAAGTCAATCCGAAGATGAAAGACGGTGCATATATAAATGATGCTTGACAGTGAATTGGCATGCATGCAAAGTCAGTCATCAAAGTGTCATGCAATTAGTAAGGACTGAGAAGGGAAAAAGTAATAACAGATGTTGCTGTTAGAACAAGTGTTAGCAATAACAACACATCAGGATTTTGTACTGGACTGCTTGAGATTATAAATTTCATGCACCTAGTTAAGAGAGACACAAGTTTGATAGCTGTATGATCCCCTGTTTTACGATAAAATGGAGGTTCATTAGTCATGATACTGGAAAGGCAATGTTGTTATTTCTATAAGACATGTTTTAAAGGGGTGTCCCTATCTGTTTTTGGCAGTGAGTCAGTGAGATTGATGAGCAATGATGCATAGCTCCAGCATTGTTCAAGGGAAAATGGACGGTATATGATCTGTGAAGATCGAAGCACACTGTGGAAATGTGTATATGAACTGATCTGCACAACATGTTACACGGGGAATTATAATTATTGTTAAAAAAGGACTCTAACGATGTAGTACTTAGAACTGATTAACAATCCTAATCAACCGTAAGCACACAGCTTACAATCAGCCGTCACAAAAATACAGATCGCTGGAAGTACTTGTTTTCCTTATTTTGCAGAGACGGCAACGAACAGCAGCAGGAGTGAGAAGGAGCACCTTTTTTTTTGGAGGCCCGGAAATGGCAGATGGGCCATCGCTGCGGCGCACGACGAGTCGTCTCGTCCCCCTCCTCTGCTCGCCCCCTCCCAACCGCCGATGGCTGCGCCGCCCGCGTTGCGGCGGGGCGGACGGGAGGGGCGGCGGGTCTGGCTCCTCCTCGATGGACGATGAGAGTAGCTTTGAATGCGAATTTTTTTCAGATTTATTTTTTACGATTTTGTAAAAATATATGATCCGCCCTAAATTTTGCAAAAATATATATATGTCGCTGTGGCTCACGGCGTCAGGGACTGCGGCGTTATGTCCCTGACGCCATGGGTCAGCGTGTTGCTGCGGTATCTGTTTCTTGCCGTCGTGGGCTGCGACGGTTGGAATTTTTTTATTTTATTAAAATCTGTAATGTTGAAGGATTGATAAAATGACGAATCATTAATACTTAACGACGAATTTAGATAAACGATTACAACATTTGCAATGGCACGTGCGACACAATTACCCTAATTTTGTGTCGCTCTTGCTAGTCCTAATGTGCCTTAGGAGATTTAAATAAACGATTACAATAATTGTAGTCTAGTTGTACGAATAATATTGGGAGAACTCGGACATCATAGACCCGCCGGAGTGCTAGGAGGGCATGTAGTACCCCGACGGGGTGGAGTTGGATCAGATGGTGGCGGGGGTGGAGTTGCTGGTGGAGTGTTGTCCTTCTTTTCGTGGCACGGACAACAGCAGTACTCGTCCTCGCAGCCGGTGTTCGTCTTCACCACCATTGGTCCGGTCACTGGTCCGTCGTCGCCGTTGGTAGATGTCGGATCTGGAGAAGCCAATGCTGACGCGAGTTCTTGCCTCAGGTTGAAGATGACAACATCCTCGAGGTAGTTGATGTACTCTTGGTACGAGTGAATAGCTGGGGGATCCACCCATTGCACGAAACCGCAGTTATCTGGTTGTTTGGAGTACTGCAGAAATCGTGATTACATTAGTAAATCATAAATGATGAAGGACAGAGGTCATGGAGTTTTGCCTACCCATGCTCGTGAGCAATGCCAGAAGCGGCGACCAGACTTGTCCCATCCCTGATAAACCTGCATCACACAGAACTCACCGTGTGCACACCATGGCCAGTTCACCGTTTGATTTGGAGAGTACTTTCTAACATCACGCATGGATTTGAAATCTCTCTTGTCTAAGACTGGAAAATTGGTGTTGAAACTGGATCTTGTTGGCTCCACAGTGTTGGACCGATGGAGTCGTCATTATCAACCCCAGTCCAGGAAACATTGTTACTTGTTGTGTTGTGAAGTGGGACTGGAAAAGAGTGCTAACATATATGTAGGCACATACTGGATGGTGGGCCATTCAATTCGGGGCAGGAAAACGACCAGTGACTCAGAGGAAGCACACCCTAGTACTAGGTACACTGTTTGGTGCAGTGACTCACCGAAAACACACCCTATGTGTTCAGTATTTGGAGCAATTCACAGAAAACACAACTTAGTACGAGTTTTACTGTTCGCATCTGAAATTCATCTTAAGTCAAGTTCTTAAAAATACAACCCGACTCTAGAGAAGTATGAAATGAAATCATAATTTTTTATGGATACAGTAGCACCAGCGTCGAGTACTCTACGTCTACTGGGTGCAACGGGGGTATTTCCCCTTCCTCGTAGCATCCGGCCCAGCTTCCTTAGCCCGGCGAGCTCTCTCCCTCTTTCTCTCTCTATCTGCTTCACGGGCCGCGGCCGCTTCGCGTTCTTTGATCTTCCGCCGAATGTGAATTTCCTCCTGCTGCTCTTTACGTTTTGTTCTTGTTTTTCTGCCTCAACTATCTTTGCCACCTCTCACGTGCTGAACGCCGCGTCTCCTCGACGTAACGCTTGTCTTGTTCGGACTGCTCACAATCTAGCCATTGCATAAAATCACAGAGAGGAGGTGGAGTCTTTTTCAAAGACAAGTTAGCACATAATAAAATGGCAATGACTTAATATTTATTTAGTGATGCAGTTAGTTCTTACTTTTGGTCTAACATTGCGACATGGTGCGAGGGGGTCATGCTCGTAGTTCTCTCACATGAAGAATCTCATCCCGTAGCGGTACCTGAGAACGTTGCACTTGATAAGCTTACAGTTGTCACCGCAGTAACACATAGGAGTGTGAATCCCCTTTGACACCTCAACCTTATCCTTCCTACTGGTGAGCAACTCCAAATCCAATTCAGGACCTGTTGAAGCCATTGAAAGCCTACAAAACAGATGAGAAATGTGATAATTCATTACTTGTTTAATTCGAAACTATAGAAATTCGACGGCAGGAATAAAACAGCAAGCAAATGAAAAGGTCGTTCAATTACTACAACACGATAACATGCATAAGTTCAAATATTACAACACCTTGCAAGATAAAATTGTTAAACTATTACAAGATGAAAACCGGTCTAAGTAGTTCAATTATTACAACACGGTCACATAAACAAGTACGGTCACTGCATTCCTTTGTTGTAGCGACTGGAACGGCGTCCACGTGCACTAGCTACAGGTGGTGTAGAAGTAGGAGTGGAAAAGTAAGATGCTTCGGTGCATTTCTTGTAGGAGTGTCCAGGATTTTTGCACTTGGAGCATATCTGCCCCTGAGGTCCAGCTTCAGCCTCATCCATGTTGTTCCTGATCCTCTTCTTCTTGCGATGACCAACACCTTGACACATGGCTGGATCTGGATTTGGTATGTACAACACACTGTCTTTGGGGTCTTGAGTGAAAGTTCCAAGATGCAGTTAACCCTCAATAGTGTGGTTCCAAGTGTCTATAACGGTTTGCTTAAGAAAGTATTTAGGCACGTAGCGGCCCCAATGCTAACTCTTTGTTGCAAGGCATGCAGCGATCACATATGAGCAGGGTAGTGTAGCAGCAGTGGCTTCTGGCAAGAGCATGAGCATGTATGATTCCCAATCACTGTTTTCTGTATTGTTATTTCACTATTTGCCTTTTCTGATTTGGACTGACAACTTATCTGATATTTTCACTACACTTCATCGCTAGGATCACGACGTAGAGGTTGTGGGTAAGCTCTGTGACAGAGAGCAACCTTCTGTTTTTTTTCAAGTACTCAGTCATCCATGTTGAATACACCTTCTGAGGGTCTTGCATTACTGCATGTGCTGCATTAGCATAGTAAAGAAAGTACTTCATTGTGCGGTACAAGAACTCAATGATACCAACAAGAGGTTGAGCTCTAGCCAAAACAGCGTGGTAGACCTCAGCAAAATTTGTTGTCATTATCCCATGCCTCACACCTCCCTTATCAAACAGGAGGAACCATTTCTCCTTAGGCTCATTCTGAATCCACTGGCTGAAGGTCTTCACAGCACGTCCCCTTCTCCTTCTGACATTTGGAGCATCTAGCCCCACGTCCTCCAGAGAAACTGGCTCTTCCCCTGGTTCAGTACTTATAGGCTTCTTAGATATCTCTTCTGATGCTTTTTTCGTCAGATCATCTAATTTTTGTCATAGGTCGAAGAATTTTTTCTCTTGATTGGTCGAACATAGGCGCTTGAACAATTTTGTAAGTTCTTTGTTCTTGAACTGGCTATGAAAGTTTGCTCCCATATGCCTCATGCACCACTTGCTATGCACATCCGTAACGCCCGCGTTTTTAGCTCTAAATAAATCACCTAATAAATCATGCGTATTTTCAAAAAAACCGACCCGCCGAGCTCAATTACCATTCAAACCCTAGCCACCGTTTTCTCCTCTCTCTCTCTCTCCCGGCGCGCGTGCCGCGAATCCCGCCGGCACCGCACCTCGGCCGCACCCTTGCACGCCTTCCCAACGCCGCGGTCGGCCACCGGCCGGGAATCCCGCGCACGCCGCGGTCCCGGCGACCGGGTCCGCCTCGCCATCACCGCCGTCCCGAAAATGCGCCGACGCCCGAAAAACCGGGACAAACCCCGCAAAACCCTTCCCAATTTTTCCCTAACAATTTTCCGGATTTTTCCAAAAATCTCTTTCCCTATTTTTCCTTCCCTTTTCTTTTCCTTTTTCTTCTCTTCCTTTTTCCTTTTCCTTTTCCTTCCCTCTTTTTCTTTTTCTTTTTCCCTTCTCTTCTTCTTCTCTTCTCCTTCCTTTCCCTTTCCTCCCGCGCGGCCGGCCGCACCCGACCGGCGCCCGGCGCCGTTGACCGCGGGCCCCGCGCGCCGCACCGCCCCTTCCTCCGCATGCCACCGGACCGGCAAGAACACCCGCCTCCGCACGCCACCGCGGCCCCACGCCCGGCCGGACGCCGGAGCCGCCCGACGCGGCCGGCGCCATTAACTCCCCCCCCCCGCCCGAGCTATCACTTCCACCACCGCCGACCGCAGCCGCCCCGCGCCCTAGCACGCACCGCGCAAGTTGACCGGAGCGGGCCGAGCCGTCGCGTCGCCGGTCGCCGCCTCGAGAAGCTCCTCGAGCTCGCCGGAGTGGAGCTCGCCGGGAGAAAAATCTCCACTCCAAACCGCCTCCCGCCGCCTATAAAAGGGGCCGACGGCCTCCCCGCCGCCGCCGCACTTCACAACCACGGTCTCACAAAGACCTCCTCCCCTCTTCCCCGAGCACCACCGCGCCGCCGCCCCCTAGCGCCGCCGCCGCGCCACTGCTCTCCCGTGGAGCCGCCTCCACCGTGCACGATAGCCCGAGGTGAGCACGGGAATAGGACCCCCTCGCCCCCCTCTTCCTTTTCCCCTTGTCCCCGGCCGCCGCCACGGCCCGGAGCCGCCGGCGGGTACCCCAACCGGCCGGCCATGCCCGCGCCCTCCCTCTCTGTTCTGTTTCGAGGGGGGGGAGAAGAAGGGCAGTTTTGCCCAAGGCCCCCTGGCCTTTTCCCTTATCCTGAGCCCCCCCTATCCTATTCACTCCCTCTCCTTTTCCTTCCAAATAGCCCCTAAGGCTAGTAATTAATTACTGTTGAGCCCTAAACAATTTACAAACAGGCCCTAACCCAAATTATATTGTCATAAACACACCCTTTCTCATTAGTAGAAATTACCAATAGGTCCTTAATACCTATAACCCCTCCTTAACCTAGCCTTTCATACACGCCTTTTAATCCCGGTTAAGCCCAAATAATACCGCACCCCGCCAAACCAACCCCCTTTCCTAGGGCTTATATATACCCCTTCTCCGCTCACTTTCCCCCTCCCCGAGCTCGGCCGGAAACGTGTGTGCTAATATTGCTTGCTTGCTTGTGTGTGTGTCATAGCCGACGGAGTAGACGGAGGAAGGTACCCCGAGCCGGAGAACGAAGCCGACTACTGCGAGCAGGAGCCCGAGGTCCCGAACGCCGAGCCGCACTCCCCGAAGACTTCGAAGACGGCAAGTTCAACCTCATCCTTTGATGCATGTTTTCGTCCTAGTTTTATAAATATAACCCTATACCCGTTTTATAAATTGCATATTGTTTTACTGCAAAAACATGGTAGGATAGCCACCCTTGATTGCTATGATTGAACCTTGTTTTGGCCTAAATGAGTGCTTTAAAAGGTGTGTGTGTGCTTTCAAAATGTGTGAGTGCTATAAAAACAAAAAGGGGATATGGTTGGAAAGTGAGTAAAGTACTGGGTAGACGGGATGGACGTGTGTGTCAGGAGTATGGGTGAGCTCGTACCTGTGTGGTTGAGCGTGTTGGGAGTTGTCCATCTTGTCGATTAAGGACCGGGTTGCGTGACATCTCACCTGACCCAAACCCTCGTACAACCACTCGACCGTTGTATGTGGCAACGGCTTAGCATAAACCCCACTAGTTAATCTACTTGCCATCCGGGTGTGCGGGTGAGCGAGCGGGAGACCAAGGAGTAGGGGTACGCTCTGTGTGAGGTACGCCCCGGTTATGTGGTATAACCCCTTGGGGTGCTCCCGTGGTGGCTCGTAGCGTTAGCTAAGGTGGGTAATGGCTATGATAGGATCCGTACCGGCGCTGAGGTGTCCGTGTGACGGTACCCTACTTGTGGGTAAAGATGTACAACCTCTCGCGAGTGTCAAACCTATTCGAATAGCCGTGTCCACGGTATTGGACGAGTCACGGTGTGGTCACAAAAACTAGTGTTTGGGATGGGATGTTTTTTACGGCGTGAGTTGTTTTCCGGTGATGTGTGTGTGGCCGTGTGCTCGGGCTACGACGGACGGGAAGTCCGGTAGTTCCACAGTGGTTTTCCTAAAACGGTTGAGTTACTTGGGTTATGAAAATGATTTGCGAAAACCTTTTTGAAATGAACCCCTGCATGTGTAAGTTTGCAAAAATGAACCTTAACCTGATCCTTGTTACACCTTATGCATGGTTACGCTTATAAGCCCCCTCCGTGGGTGGGGTTGGATTTGATGAGTACGTATGTGCTCACCCTTGTTTTACTAACTATTTTACGAGAGGAGGATCCCGATTACATTCCCGAAGACGTTGAGTAGGTCGTGCCCTACACCCAACCGTGCTCGTGTACCTAGGGCCCTACCGAAAGCTTCCATGGTGTGGTACTGCGAGGAGGCTATGGAAGCCTTTGCTATTGTAGTGTGGTCGTTAGCGTTTGTGTTGTTCCTTGTAGCGTTGGCACTACCGTGCCCTTTGTGTCGCCGTGATGTAAAAGAGCGATTCCACCCGTTGTAATAAATGTGTTACCGACCTCCCGGGACCGGTATTTGTGTCACATTTAGTCACCTCCGATGAGGGGACGCTTCGGTGGTATCGAGCCGTAGGTTGGCCGTAGGACATGACCCCTAGGATACGAGACCTCCTCCGGCCCTCTATAACCTTTCCTTTGCTAAGCTCACCTTTTCCCAAATCCTTACCTTGATTCTTGCTCGTTTCCGGATGCCTAACCCCGAGTGGAACGGAGGAATTTGCCCCGTCCGGCTCGGCCTCCCTAACTCCGTTGCTACTCGGCCTAGAGCGCGTCGGAGTATGGGATCCGCCAGAGTTCGTCTACCGAGAGTACGAACGTTTCGGCACCCCTCGGTGTAAGTTACCGATCTTTGTGGGAAGGAGCACGCTTTACCCCGACATAGAGCCATGGTTCGTCAACGCCACTGGTTTTCGCTTTGCCGACACCTACCCCAAGGTCGCTCGGAGGGCCCCGCGACGCCTACGAGTGGTTTATAGACAGCACCTCCGAAGGACTCCAATGGGATTCTTTCCACCCTCCGGAGGAAGAGGACGCTCGTGGATTGATCGCATGAGAGGTTTAGAACGAGAGGAAGAAGACTTAGAAGAGGCAGTTTCCCACCTATCCATATACCTCAGAGGCCTAGACCACCTTTATCGAGAGCAAGCCCAAGAATCGAAGCAACGGATCGACGGAGCGGAAAGAGCAAAACGAGAGGATAGAACTAGAAAGGGTAAAGACAACCATAGCGAGAAGTTGAAGCGCACAACATGAGGCAAGACTACCTCGGGGAAAAGGAACGATCGGAGATGTTCCACAAACAGCTATGGGATGAACTAAAGGAGCGAAGAAGCAGAGATGAAGGAGCCAGAGCAGAAGAAGATGAACCCGAAGAAACCCACTGGGACAAAGGGACCCAGACTGAAGATGAGATATTGGAGCAAGATCTTCCACTAAAGAAGCGCCGTATCCAGCTAGAGGAAGAGTCACCATAAGGATGAGACTAGGGTGTTAGGCTAGAAGTTGAGTCCTAGTAATAATAAGTGTACCCCGAAGAATGTACCCCAACCCTGCTACTGAATAAAGTTATCCATCTCCTGTACCCCACCACAACCTGTTCAACTCTACCTTTGTTTTCAGATGGCGGAAGATGGATGGACCCAAGGCGTGTGCCAGGAGGAGCCTGGTTTTGCTCGCCTGCTCATCAACTCCCTGGAGCGCCTCGGTATCACTGAGCGCCCCGGGTACTACGCGAGAGAGTACGAGCAACTCGGCACTCTTCGCCGTAGAGTGGTCCTCTCCGTCGCTAGAAGCAACCGCCACACCAACATCGAGCCGTGGCGCGTGACCGCCACACGGGGTTCCGACACCGAGACACCTATCCTTTGGCCCTCGTAAAAGCCCTCCGCTACCCGTGCGGATCTACGAAGAACACCTCGTCCCCACACCAATGAGGTACTTCCCTCCCGCCATCGAACCCCGGTTTGGCGAGGTGCCCGCATGAGGAACCCGGAACGGCGCCGCCACCAAGAAGACCCACCGTACCACGTAGTCGCCTACCTTGTCTCCCCGGACAAGCTCTTTGATGACCAAGCCGGGCACTTGAGGGAACAAATCGGCCGGCCGAGCAAGGCGAAGTCACGGTGAGGATGCACCAAGTCCGAGTGGCTC
The DNA here is from genome assembly GCA_947561735.1 of Cenchrus americanus. Taxonomy (NCBI): domain Eukaryota; kingdom Viridiplantae; phylum Streptophyta; class Magnoliopsida; order Poales; family Poaceae; genus Cenchrus; species Cenchrus americanus. The sequence continues at coordinate 40,825,144 of OX387242.1, read as the reverse complement.
AAGCCGAAGTGAGGACCGCGGCAGCCCATAAGCAAGTGAAGTCGTTGCCCGGGAAAGCCTCGGAAGGATCCGGGACCAACGCATGCAAGAATGGACCCACGGCGGAACACCCGTTCCGGCCATTGGAGAAGCTCAAGTCCCGCCGGGAACACCCCTTGTAGGATGGGGAGGAACTATCGAAGTCCCCCCCCGACCACCACCGGCGATTACCGAACCCCCAACGGCCTACCACCGAAGCCGCAGCACAGCCTCAGGAAAACGGAGACCCCGAAGGCGGAAACGATGACGAGTTGCTCATTCCGCTGGAAGAACACTCGACCCCAGAAGACAGCTCCCCTCACGAGTAGTGTGCCCTAAGACCCAGGGAATGAAGCCGTACTGGTCCAAGTTGCGCCCTTAGTCCTTAGTCGCGTAGTGTGTCCGCGTAGTCGGGATGTATCCTCCTCGCTGGTTTGTAATAAAAACTTGTTTGTGCCTGCTTGTTTGCTATGTGCTTGTTGTGTGCTTACCGGCAGAATAAACCCTGCCTTTTTCAAAAAGGAACCCGATATAATCCACTTAAACATCACATAAAACTAGACCTCTTAGAAAACCCGTTTCTTTACAGATGGTTTCCAGGCGCCCTGTCAGGACCCACCGATCGGACGCTGAGGGATCGCAAGCCGATCGGAGGGAGCGTCTCCACGACCAGGAGGTTAACCAGAATGAAGATGGAGGAGAGAACGTGGTCCTGCCACCGCCACCCCCCCTCCGTTGACTTGGCACAAGTCTTAGCCAACCAGACTGTCCTGATGGAGGCTATCTTCAATGCCATCAACCGCCCAAGACCCCGTGCTATGAGCATGAATGAGAAGCTGATCGAGTTCCTCAGGACTAAGCCGCCCACCTTTAGCGGGTCGGTGAATCCTTTGGACGCTGACGATTGGCTGAGAGCTATCCTGAGGGAACTGGAGCCCCTCCACTGCGAGGACCATGACAAGGTTCTCCCGGCGACTCACCCGACTCACCGGACGACCCCTCTCCGGTGGGAAAATTACCGCGCCGCGCCCAAGGATCCCTCCGCCATCACATGGGATGAATTCGTGGAGGAGTTCCGCCGCTATCACATCCGGAGGCGACACCGAAGCGGAAGGCGTACGAGTTCCGCGAACTACGCCAAGGCAACATGACCGTGGAGGAATACACGTACCGTTCATAGAGCCGGCACGCTATGCCCCCGAGGAGGTGGATAAAGACTCCAAAAAGCAAGAGATGTTCAAGAAGGGGCCGACTCCGAACCGAGGACACCGCCGACTCCTCAAATTTACCCGGACTTTAACACCCTTATGAACATGGCAATACTCACGGAGAGAGCAAGGGCCGAGGAAAAGAAGGAAAACAAGCGCAAGTTCATGGAGCTCAAGGCCAAGCAAACAAGAGCGGTCCCGGAGGCCGAGAAACTTTGGACACCCCATGTCCGGGTTCCAAGCTCCTATGCGCAGCGGAACCCAATCCCAAGCCACGAGCTCACAAGCCCCCGAGCCCGGTTCAAGCCCTCCTACAACCGGAGAGTGCCATGAAGCCCCCACGGAACAACACCGGCCGGATCACTACCAACAACAACAACAACGGCTCCCAAGTGTGTTTCAACCGCCGAGAAACCGGCACTTCATCGCCAACCGCCCCTATGCTAAAAAGCCGCCCACCACCACCTACTCCAACTCGGTGAACGGGCCAAGGCCACTTGCGTCGGGAGCCAACCGCATGCCGGTGCGCGGCAACAATAACTTCGGCAACAACACCAGCAACCGGCGGATGAGGCGGCCCCAAGAGCGGTCGTATGGACGCGCCGGGTGAATCACATCAATGCGCGGAGAGGCACGAGAAGCACAAGGCGTAGTACTCGGTGAGTTCCCGGTCGGCTCGCTTTGGCTACCATACCGTTCGATTCGGGAGCATCACACTCATTCATATCCTCAAGCTTTGTGGAAAAGCATAGCATACCCACAGTACTACTCAAAGCACCCCTAATAACTCGAACGCCTGGAGGTGACATTAAGTGTCAACTGGGATGCCCCCGGGTAAGGATCATTTTAAGTGGGGTAGAGTTCTTAGCAGACCTGGTAGTACTGAAATCCAAGGGGATAGATGTGATCCTTGGTATGGACTGGTTAAGTCAACACCATGGCCTCATAAGTTGCGCCGATAAAGTAGTACACCTGACCAATCCAGACGGGATACAAGTGACCTGCCACACCCGGGGACACAGGCCGGATATAATGGTTTTCAACATAGAAGCCAAGTCCATAGAAGATGTCCCAGTAGTACGAGAATACCCAGATGTGTTCCCCGAAGAACTCCCTGGGATGCCACCGAACGGGGGATATAGAGTTCGTAATCGACCTTATCCCCGGAACCTCTCCCATAGCCAAGAGGCCCTATAGGATGGCGGCCCCCGAGTTGGCGTAACCGAAGAAGCAGCTAGCAGAGCTTCAGCGAAGCGGGTTCATCAGACCAAGCTCATCACCATGGGGAGCCCCAGTGCTTTTCGTAGAGAAGAAGGATAAGAGCATGAGGATGTGTGTGGACTATCGCTCGCTGAACGAGGTCACTATTAAGAACAAGTACCCTCTTCCCAGAATAGATGACCTGTTTGACCAACTGAAGGGAGCCAAGTATTTCTCGAAGGTGGATCTAAGATCGGGGGTACCACCAGGCTCAAGATTAGGGAAAGTGACATCCCCAAGACCGCCTTTGTCACTCGCTACGGGCGTATGAGTTCACGGTGATGTCCTTCGGGCTAACCAATGCACCAAAGATACTTCATGAACCTCATGAATAAGGTGTTCATGGAAGAGCCGGACAAGTTTGTCGTGGTCTTCATTGACGACATACTTGTTTACTCCAAGAGCGTGGAGGAGCATGAACAACACCTTCGAGTAGTGCCGGGAAAATTGAGGGCACACAAGCTATACGCCAAGTTCGGCAAGTGTGAATTTTGGCTAGAGAAAATATCCTTCCTTGGGCACATTCGACCGCGGAAGGAGTAGCCGTAGACCCCGGGAAAGTTGAGACAAGTCTCCAACCGGGCAAGCAACCAACCAACGTGAGTGAAATCGGGGAGTTTCCTAGGTTTAGCGGGTACTACGGGGAGATTTATCGAGGGATTCTCCAAGATCGCCCGCCCATGACAGAGCTGCTCAAGAAAGAGAAGAAGTTTAACCGGACCGAGGCCTCGCGAGAGAAGTTTCCAAGAATTGAAGAAGAGGTTGACCACGGGCCCCTGCGCCGACCCCCGCCGTACATCCAACGAGACTTTGTTGTGTATTGCAACGCCTCTCGACAAGGGTTGGGATGTGTTCTTATGCAAGACGGGAAGGTAGTGGCATATGCCTCCCGCCAGCTCAAACCCCATGAACGAGAATTATCCCACCCATGATCCGGAGTTTGCGGCCGTAGTGCATGCCCCGAAGATCTAGAGACACTATCGATCGGGAACAAGTGTGAAATCTACACGAGACCACAAGAGTCTAAAGTACATCTTCACCCGGCCCGACCTAAACCTAAGGCAAGAGAAGATGGCTAGAGCCGGTCAAGGACTATAACCTAGAGATTCACTACCACCCGGGAAGGCCAATGTAGTAGCAGATGCGCTAAGCCGGAAAACCTACGAGAAGGTAGCACCCAAGAGTGCCCGATTGCAAGAGGAGATGGCACGGCTCAACGTACACATCGTCCCCCAAGGCTACGTCCGCCACGTCGAGTGTTCGACCTACCCTAGAAGAGAAGATCCGGAAGGCCCAAGAAGCCGATGAGGATCCGATGAGGATCCGCAAGCATACCGGAGAGAACAAGGCCCCCGACTTCGGGGTAGATGACCAAGGCACCCCGTGGTACAAGAACGGGATATGCGTGCCCAAAGGTGGAGATTTTCGACAGACCATCATGAATGAGGCACACAACTCAGCATACTCCATTCACCCGGGATCCACCAAGATGTACATGGACTTAAAACAAAAGTACTGGTGGAATGGGATGAAGGCAGACATTGCACGGTTCGTCGCCCACTGTGACACTTGTCAGAGGATCAAAGCTGAACATCAGAAGCCAGCAGGACTGTTGCAACCTTTACCAATCCCAGTATGGAAGTGGGACGAGATAGGTATGGACTTCATAGTAGGGTTGCCAAGGACTCAGAAGGGACATGACTCCATATGGGTAATAGTGGACCGACTCACTAAAGTCGCTCACTTTCTACTCGTACGGACCACTTATGGTGGAGAGAAGTCGGCAAAACTCTACATAGAAAATATAGTAAAGATGCATGGAGTGCCTCTAGGTTTTGGAAAAGCCTGCATAAAGCCATGGGCACCAAGCTAGACTTCGGCTCGCCGTACCACCCACGGACGGACAGACCGAAAGGGTGAATCAAATCTTGGAAGATATGCTGAGAGCATGCGTCCTCACCTACGGCAAAGATTGGGAGCAGAGCTTGCCGTATGCCGAATTTTCCCTACAACAACGGCTACCAAGCAAGCCTGGGAATGTCGCCATTCGAGGCACTGTACGGGAGAAAATGTAGAACACCCCTGATGTGGTCAGAAGTAGGAGAGCGTGCCCTGGTTGGGCCCGCACTTATAAAGGAAGCCGAAGAGCGAGTAGCTGATGTCCGAGAAAAGCTGAAAGCTGCCCAGTCCCGACAAAAGAGCTACGCAGACAAGAAGAGGCGTGAAGCGAGCTTCAATCCAGGAGACTTCGTCTACCTCAAGGTTTCACCCATCGGGGGACTCGGAGATTTCAAGTACACGGGAAGTTGGCCCCTCGGTACATCGGACCGTATAAAGTGCTCAAGAGGGTCGGAGCAGTAGCATATCGGTTGGAGCTACCCGAAGAAATGTCAGATATACACCCAGTGTTCCACATCTCCCAGCTACGCCGATGTTTGAAGGTTCTTGAAGAGAAGCGAGTACCAGTGGAGACCATCGATCTACAGCCAGACCTCAGGTACCAGGAGGTGCCCGTCAAGATCTTAGACACTGTGGTCAAGCGGACAAGAACGACCGAAGTACGGGTGTGCGAGAGTCCAATGGAGCAGACACGAGGTGGAAGAAGCTACGTGGGAACGAGAGGATGCACCGAGGAAGGAGTTCCCTCACCTATTCGAAACTTAGCCGAATCTCGAGGACGAGATTCATTTTAAGTGGGGTAGGTTTGTAACGCCCGCATTTTTAGCTCTAAATAAGTCACCTAATAAATCATGCGTATTTTCAAAAAAACCGACCCGCCGAGCTCAATTATCATTCAAACCCTAGCCACCGTTTTCTCCCTCTCTCTCTCTCCCGCGCGCGCGTGCCGCGAATCCCGCCGGCACCGCACCTCGGCCGCACCCTTGCACGCCTTCCCAACGCCGCGGTCGGCCACCGGCCGGAATCCCGCGCACGCCGCGGTCCGGCGACCGGTCCGCCTCGCCATCACCGCCGTCTCGGAAAATGCGCCGACGCCCGAAAAACCGGGACAAACCCCGCAAAACCCTTCCCAATTTTCCCTAACAATTTTCCGGATTTTTTTTCCAAAAATCTTTTTCCTTATTTTTCCTTCCCTTTTCTTTTCCTTTCTCCCCTTCCTTTTTCCTTTTCCTTTTCCTTCCCTCTTTTTCTTTTTCTTTTTCTTTTTCCCTTCTCTTCTTCTTCTCTTCTCCTTCCTTTCCCTTTCCTCCCGCGCGCGGCCGGGCCGGCACCCGACCGGCGCCCCGGCGCCGTTGGCCGGGGCCCGCGCGCGCCGGCACGCCGCCCCTTCCTCCGCACGCCACCGGACGCGGCAAGAACACCCGCCTCCGCACGCCACGCGCAGCCCACGCCCGGCCGGACGCCGGAGCCGGCCGACGCCATTAACTCCCCCCCCCCGCCCGAGCTATCACTTCCACCACCGGCCGACCGCGGCCCCGCCCCGCGCCCTAGCACGCACCGCGCAAGTTGACCGAGAGCGCCGAGCCGTCGCGTCGCCGGTCGCCGCCTCGAGAAGCTCCTCGAGCTCGTCGGAGTGGAGCTCGCCGGAGAAAAATCTCCACTCCAAACCGCCTCCCGCCGCCTATAAAAGGGGCCGACGGCCTCCCCGGCCCCCTCGCCGCACTTCACAACCACGGTCTCACAAAGACCTCCTCCCCTCTTCCCCGAGCACCACCGCGCCGCCGCCCCCTAGCGCCGCCGCCGCACCACTGCTCTCCCGTGGAGCCGCCTCCACCGTGCACGATAGCCCGAGGTGAGCACGGGAATAGGACCCCCTCGCCCCCCTCTTCCTTTTCCCCTTGTCCCCGGCCGCCGCCGCGGCTGGAGCCGCCGGCGGGTACCCCAACCGGCCGGCCATGCCCGCGCCCCCTCCCTCTGCGTTCGTTTCGAGGGGGGGGGATAAGAAGGGCGCTTTTGCCCAAGGCCCCCCCGGCCTTTTCCCTTATCCCGAGCCCTCCCCCTATCCTACTCACTCCCTCTCCTTTTCCTTCCAAATAGCCCCTAAGGCTAGTAATTAATTACTGTTGAGCCCTAAACAATTTACAAACAAGGCCCTAACCCAAATTATATTGTCATAAACACACCCTTTCTCATTAGTAGAAATTACCAATAGGTCCTTAATACCTATAACCCCTCCTTAACCTAGCCTTTCATACACGCCTTTTAATCCGGTTAAGCCCAAATAATACCGCACCCCGCCAAACCAACCCCCTTTCCTAGGGCTTATATATACCCCTCCTCCGCTCACTTCCCCCTCCCCGAGCTCGGCGGAAACGTGTGTGCTAATCGCGCTTGCTTGCTTGTGTGTGTGTCATAGGCGACGGAGTAGACGGAGGAAGGTACCGGCCGGAGAACGAAGCCGACTACGCGAGCGGGAGCCCGAGGTCCCGAACGCCGAGCCGGCACTCCCCGAAGACTTCGAAGACGGCAAGTTCAACCTCATCCTTTGATGCATGTTTTCGTCCTAGTTTTATAAATATAACCCTATACCCGTTTTATAAATTGCATATTGTTTTACCGCAAAAACATGGTAGGATAGCCACCCTTGATTGCTATGATTGAACCTTGTTTTGGCCTAAATGAGTGCTTTAAAAAGGTGTGTGTGTGCTTTCAAAATGTGTGAGTTCTATAAAAACAAAAAGGGGATATGGTTGGAAAGTGAGTAAAGTGCGGGTAGACGGGATGGACGTGTGTGTCGGGAGTATGGGTGAAGCGTCCCCTCATCCGAGGTGACCAAATGTGACACAAATACCGGTCCCCGGGAGGGCCGGTAGCACATTTATTACAACGGTGGAATCGGTCTTTTACATTACGGTTACAAAAAGGGCACGGTAGTGCCAACGCTACAAGGAACAACACAAACGCTAGCGACCACACTACGATAGCAAAGGCTTCCATAGCCTCCTCGCAGTACCACACCATGGAAGCTTTCGGTAGGGCCACGGGTTCACGAGCACGGTTGGGGTGTAGGGCAATGACCTACTCAACGTCTTACGGGATGTAATCGGGATCCTCCTCTCGTAAAATAGTTAATAAAACAAGGGTGAGTACATACGTACTCAGCAAATCCAACCCCACCCACGGAGGGGCTTATAAGGCGAGAACCATGCATAAGGTATAACAAGGATCGGGTTATGGTTCGTTTTGCAAACTTACACATGCGGGTGTTCATTTCGAAAAGGTTTCCGACCGAGCTCGGGGAGGGGAAAGTGAGCGGAGAAGGGGTATATATAAGCCCTAGGGGGGGTGGTTCGATGTTGTACCGCGGGGGAATAGCGGGGGTGAGGTCCGGGTTTAATCGTAAATGTTGGGTCATAGGGGTGGTATAGGGTCAGGGACCTATTAGCAATTCCTACAAGTGGTAAGAAGGGTGTTTATGCTAATCTAAACTAAGTTAGGGTCATTTTGTAATTTACTCTAGGGTATAACAGTGTTTAACCTTTAATTAACTATTGACCTAGGGACTTAATTGGGAAGAATAGAGGGAGTAAGAAAGGAGGGCTCGGTTTTGAAGTAATAAGGGGAAGACGGGGGGGTCTTTGGGCGGGAGACCGAGCCGGTGGGGGGTGCTCTCCGGCGGCCCGGCCACGGTGACGGCGGGGATGAGGGGAAAAGAGAGAGGAGGGCGAGGGGAACCTACTCCCGTGCTCACCTCGAGCTATTGCGCACGGTGGAGGCGGCTCTACGAGGAGGCAGTGGCGCGGCGGCGGTGCTAGGGGAGCGGCGGCGGCCGTGGAGTTCGGGGAGGAGGGGGAGGAGGTGCGGTGAGGCTGTGCTGGTGTGGTGCGGCGAGCCGGGGAGGCCGTCGGCCCCTTTTATAGGCGGCGAGAGGCGGTTCGGGAGCGGAGATATTTCTCCGGCGAGGACAACTCCGGCGAGCTCGGGCGGCTTCGCGAGGGCTCGGCCGGGTCAACTTGTGCAGGGATTTGGCCGGGGATTAGACCCGTCGTGCAGGCGCGGGGCTGGCTTCGCCGGCCGGTGGTGGAGTGGACGGCTCGGCAGGGAATTAATGGCGGCGCGATGGGTTGGCCGGAGGTGACGGCTCGGCTTGTCGCCGGCGCCAGGGAGGGGTCTTTTCGGTCTGCTCGGGCAGTGAGGAGAGGGGGAAAACGGTGGCGTGCTTGTGTGGGCGGCGTGGTCGGCGTGCGGCCACGCGGGCCCGTGCGCCGGCCGGCCGGCCGTCAACGGCGCGGCGCGGCCGATGGGAGGAGAGAAGGAAGGGGGGAGAAGAGGTCACCGCGCGCGGTGACGTGTCGCCGGCCGGCACGGGCCGGCGTGCGGCCGTTCCGGTCGGCCCTCGGTCGTGGCGGGTCGCGGGCCCGGGTTCAGGCGGTGGTCGGGGGGCGCGGGGGTGCTGGCCGCGCGGGAGGAAGGAGAAGGGAGGAGGAGGAAAAGAAAAGAAGGGGAAAAAGAAAAAAAGAGGAAAAAGGAAAAGGAAAAAGAAAGAAAGAAAAGAAAAGGAAAATAAGGGGAGGAAAAATAAGAAGAGAGAGAGAAAAATAGGAGAAGGGATTTTGGAAAATCCGGAAAATTGTCAGGGAAATTTGGGGAGGGCTTCACGGGGGTTTTTCCCGGTTTTTCGGGTGTCGGCGTGATTTTCGGGCCGGCGGTGATGACGAGGCAGACCGGCTGGCGGGACCGTGGCGTGCGTGGGATTCCCGGCCGGTGGCCGACCGCGGCGTTGGGAAGGCGCGCAGGGGTGCGGTCGTGGTGCGGTGCCGGCGGAAAGAGCGGCACGCGCGTCGGGAAGAGAGAGAGAGGGAGAGAGAGAGCGGTGGCTAGGGTTTGGATGGTAACTGAGCTCGTCGGATCGGTTTTTTTGAAATTACGCATGATTTAGCAGGTGATTTATTTAGATCTAAAAACGCGGGCGTTACAAACCTACCCCACTTAAAATGAATCTCGTCCTCGAGATTCGGCTAAGTCTCGAATAGGTGGGGAAATTCTTTCCTCAGTGCATCCTCTCGTTCCCATGTAGCTTCTTCCACCCCGTGTCTACTCCATTGGACTCGCACACCCGTACTTCGGTCGTTCTTGTCCGCTTGACCACGGTGTCTAAGATCTTGACGGGCACCTCCCCGGTACCTAAGGTCCGGGCCGTAGATCGATGGTCTCCACCGGTACTCGTTTTTCTTCCAGAACCTTCAAACATCGGCGTAGCTGAGAGATGTGGAATACCGGGTGTATATCTGACATTTCCTCGGGTAGCTCCAGTCGATATGCTACTGCTCCGACTCTCTTGAGCACTTTATACGGGACTATGTACCGAGGGGCCAACTTCCCGTGTACTTGAAACCTTCGAGTTCCCCGGATGGGTGAGACCTTGAGGTAGACGAAATCTCCTGGATTGAAGCTTGCTTCACGCCTCTTCTTGTCTGCGTAGCTCTTCTGTCGGGACTGGGCAGCTTTCAACTTTTCTCGAATATCATCTACGCGCTCCTCGGCTTCCTTTATGAGTGCGGGCCCAACCAGGGCACGCTCTCCTACTTCCGACCACATCGGGGTGTTCGCATTTTCTCCCGTATAGTGCTTCGAATGGCGACATTCCCGGACTTGCTTGGTAGCCGTTGTTGTAGGAAAATTCTGCGTATGGGAGGCTCTCGCTCCCAATCTTTGCCATAGGTGAGGACGCATGCTCTCAACATATCTTCCGAGGATTTGATTCACCCTTTCGGTCCGTCCGTCGGTCTCGTGGGTGGTATGTCGAGTCGAAGTCTAGCTTGGTGCCCATGGCTTTGTGCGGGGCTTTTCCAGAACCTAGAGGTGAACTGGGTCCCTCTGTCTGAGACTATTCTGCTGGGCACTCCATGCAGCTTTACTATATTCTCTATGTAGAGTTTTGCCAACTTTTCTCCTCCATAGGTGGTCCGTACGGGTAGAAAGTGAGCGACTTTAGTGAGTCGGTCCACGATCACCCATATGGAGTCATGTCCCTTCTGAGTCCTTGGCAACCCTACTATGAAGTCCATACCTATCTCGTCCCACTTCCATACCGGGATTGGTAAAGGTTGCAACGATGCCTGCCGGCTTCGATGCTCGGCTTTGATCCTCTCGACAAGTGTCACGGTGGGCGACGAACCGTGCAATGTCCGCTTTCATCCCATTCCACCGTACTTCGCTTTAAGTCCATGTACATCTTGGTGGATCCCGGGTGTATGGAGTATGCTGAGTTGTGTGCCTCATCCATGATGGTCTGTCGAAAATCTCCACCTTCGGGCACGCATATCTTGTTCTTGTACCACAGGGTGCCTTGGTCATCTACCCTGAAGTCGGGGGCCTTGTTCTCTCGGTATGCTTGCGGATCTTCATCAGATCTTCATCGGTCTCTTGGGCCTTCCGGATCTTTTCCTCTAGGGTAGGCTGAACGCTCGGTGGCGGACGTAGCCTTGGGGGACGATGTGTACGTTGAGTCGGGTCATCTCCTCTTGCAACCGAGAACTCTTGGGTGCCGCCTTCTCGTAGGTTTTCCGGCTTAGGGCATCGGCTACCACGTTGGCTTTCCGGGGTGGTAGTGAATTTCTAGGTTGTAGTCCTTGACTAGCTCTAGCCATCTTCTCTCGCCTTAGGTTCAAGTCGGGCCGGGTGAAGATATACTTTAGACTCTTGTGGTCCGTGTAGATTTCACACTTGTTCCCGATCAGATAATGTCTCCAGATCTTTAGGGCATGCACTACGGCTGCAAACTCCAGATCATGGGTGGGATAGTTCTGCTCATGGGGTTTGAGCTGGCGGGAGGCGTATGCCACTACCTTCCCGTCTTGCATGAGCACACATCCCAACCCTTGTCGGGAGGCGTCGCAATATACGACAAAGTCCCGTTGAATGTACGGTAGGGTCGCACGCGGGGCCGTGGTCAACCTCTTCTTCAACTCTTGGAAACTTCTCTCACGAGGCCTCGGTCCGGTTAAACTTCTTCTCTTTCTTGAGCGGCTGTCATGGGCGGGCGATCTTGGAGAATCCCTCGATAAACCTCCGGTTGTACCGGCTAAACCTAGGAAACTCCCCGATTTCACTCACGTTGGTTGGTTGTCGCCGTTGGAGACGCTGTCTCAACTTTCCCGGGTCTACGCCTACTCCTTCGCAGTCAATATGTGCCCAAGGAAGGATATTTTCTCTAGCCAAAACTCACACTTGCCGAACTTGGCGTATAGCTTGTGTGCCCTCAATTTTCCCGGACTACTCGAAGATGTTGTTCATGCTCCTCCACACTCTTGGAGTAAACAAGTATGTCGTCAATGAAGACCACGACAAACTTGTCCAATTCCTCCATGAACACCTTATTCATGAGGTTCATGAAGTACGTTGGGGCATTGGTTAGTCCAAAGGACATCACCGTGAACTCATATTGCCCGTAGCGAGTGACAAAGGCGAGTCTTGGGGATGTCACTTTCCCCGATCTTGAGCCGGTGGTACCCACGATCTTAGATCCACCTTCGAGAAATACTTGGCTCCCTTCGGTTGGTCAAACAGGTCATCTATTCTGGGAAGAGGGTACTTGTTTTTAATAGTGACCTCGTTCAGCGAGCGATAGTCCACACACATCCTCATGCTCTTATCCTTCTTCTCCACGAAAAGCACTGGGGCTCCCCAAGGTGATGAACTTGGTCTGATGAACCCACTTCGCTGGAGCTCTGCTAGCTGCTTCTTTAGTTCTGCCAACTCAGGGGCTGCCATCCTATAGGGCCTCTTGGCTATGGGAGAGGTTCCAGGGATAAGATCGATCACGAACTCTATATCCCTGTCTGGTGGCATTCTAGGGAGTTCTTCGGGGAACACGTCTGGGTATTCTCGTACTACTGGGACATCTTTTATGGACTTGGCTTCTATGTTGAAAACCATTATATCCGGCCTGTGTCCCCGGGTGTGGCAGGTCACTTGTATCCCGTCTGGGTTGGTCAGGTGCACTACTTTATCGGCGCAACTTATGAGGCCATGGTGTTGGCTTAACCAGTCCATACCAAGGATCACATCTATCCCCTTGGATTTCAGTACTACCAGGTCTGCTAGGAACTCTACCCCACTTAAAATAATTCTTATCCGGGGGCATCCCAGTTGACACTTAATGTCACCTCCGGGTGTTCTAGTTATTAGGGGTGCCTTAAGTAGTACTGTGGGTAGGCTATGCTTTTCCACAAAGCTTGAGGATATGAATGATTGCGATGCTCCCGAATCGAATAGTATGGTAGCCAAAACTGAGCCGACCAGGAACTCACCGAGTACTACGCCTTGTGCCTCTTGTGCCTCCCGCGCATTGATGTGATTCACCCGGCGCGTCCATAAGACCGCCGGGGGCCGCCTCATCCGCCGGTTGCCGGTGTTGTTGCCGAAGTTGTTGTTGCCTTGCGCACCGGCATGCGGTTGGCTCCCGACGCAAGTGGCCTTGGCCCGTTCACCGAGTTGGAGTAGGTGGTGGTGGGCGGCTTTTTAGCATAGGGACGGTTGGCGATGAAGTGCCCGGTTTCCGGCTAGTTGAAACACACTCGGGAGTCGTTGTTGTTGTTGTTGGTAGTGATCCGGTCGGTGTTGTTCCGTGGGGGCTTCATGGCACTCGGGTTGTAGGAGGGCTTGAACGCGGGCTGCGGGGGCTTGCGAGCTCGTGGCTTAGGATTGGGTTCGTATCGCATAAGAGCTTGGAACCCGGACATGGGGTGTCCAAAGTTTCTCGGCCTCCGGGACCGCTCTTGCCTGCTTGGCCTTGTGCTCCATGAACTTGCGCTTGTTTTCCTTCTTTTCCTCGGCCCTTGCTCTTTCCGTGAGGATCGCCATGTTCATGAGGGTATTAAAGTCCGGTAAATCCGAGGAGTCGGCGGTGTCCTCGGTTCGGAGTCGCCCCTTCTTGAACATCTCTTGCTTTTTGGAGTCTTTATCCACCTCTTCGGGGGCATAGCGTGCCGGCTCTATGAACCGGTACGTGTATTCCTCCACGTACATGTTGCCTTGGCGGAGTTCGCGGAACTCGTCCGCCTTCCGCTTCGGTGTGGCCTCCGGGATGTGGTAGCGGCGGAACTCCTCCACGAATTCATCCCATGTGATGGCGGAGGGATCCTTGGCCGCGGCGCGATAATTCTCCCACCAGGCTAGGGTCGTCCGGTGAGTTGGTGAGCCGCCAAGAGCACCTTGTCATGGTCCTCGCGGTGGAGGGGCTCCGGTTCCCTCGGGATGGCTCTCGGCCAATCGTCGGCGTCCAAAGGATTCACCGACCCGCTAAAGGTGGGCGGCTTAGTCCCGAGGAACTCGATCGGCTTCTCATTCATGCTCATGGCACGGGGTCTTGGGCGGTTGATGGCATTGAAGATAGCCTCCATCGGGACGCTCTGTTGACTAAGACTTGGGCCAAGTCAATAGGGAGGGGGTGGTGGTGGCGGGACCACGTTCTCTCCTCCTTCTTCATTCTCGGTTAACCTCCCGTTCGGGAAGACGCTCCCTCCGATCGCCCTGCGATCCCTCGGCGTCCGATCGGTTGGTCCCGACAGGCGCCCGGAAACCATCCGTAAAGAAACGGGTTTTCTAAGAAGTCTAGTTTTATGTGATGTTTAAGTGGATTATAACGGATTTCTTTTTGAAAAGGCGGGGTTTACTCTGCGGTAAGCACACAACAAGCACATAGCAATCAAGCAAGCACAAACAAGTTTTTATTACAAACCGGCGAGGAGGATACATCCCGACTACGCGGACACACTACACGACTAAAGGCTAAGGGCGCGACTTGGACCGGTACGGCTTCATTCCCTGGGTCTTGGGGCACATCACTCGCGAGGGGAGTCGTCTTCCGGGGTCGAGTGTTCTTCCGGCGGAATGAGCAACTCGTCATCGTTTCCGCCTTCGGGGTCTCCGTTTTCCGCGGGGGCCGTGCCGCGGCTTCGGTGGTAGCCGTTGGGGGTTCGGTGACCGCCGGTGGTGCTTGGTGGGGCTTCTATGGTTCCTCCCCCATCCTACAAGGGGTGTTCCCCGGCGGGACTTGAGGTTCTCCTATGGCTGGAACGGGTGTTCCGCCGTGGGTCCATTCTTGCATGCGTTGGTCCCGGATCCTTCCGAGGCTTTCCGGGCAACGGCTTCACTTGCTTATGGGCCGCCGCGGTCCTTGCTTCGGCTTGGGCCACTCGGACTTGGTGCATCCGCACCGTGACCTCGCGCTTGCTCGGCCGGCCGACCGCTCCCTCAAGTGTCCGGCCTCGGTCATCAAAGAGCTTGTCCGGGGAGACAAGGTAGGCGACGACATGGTACGGCGGGTCTTCTTGGTGGCGACGCCGTTCCAGGTTCCTCATGCGGGCTTGCCAAACGGGGGTTCTGATGGCAGGAGGGAAGTACCTCATTGGTGTGGGGACGAGGTGTTCCTCGTAGATTCGGCACGAGTAGCGGAGGGCTTTTCTGAGGGCCAAAGGGTAGGTGTCCCGGTGTCGGAACCCTGTGGCGGTCACGCGCCACGGCTCGATGTTGGTGTGGCGGTTGCTTCTAGCGACGGAGAGGACCACTCTACGGCGAAGAGTGCCGAGTTGCTCGTACTCTGTCGTAGTACCTAGGGCGCTCGGTGATACCGAGGCGCTCCGGGGAGTTGATGAGCGGGGCGAGCAAAACCAAGCTCCTCCCCGGCACACGCCTTGGGTCCATCCATCTTCCGCCATCTGAAAACAAAGATAGGGTTGAACAGGTTGTGGTGGGGTACAAAAGATGGATAACTTTATTTAGTAGGAGGGTTGGGGTACATCCTTCGGGGTACACTTATTACTTAGGACTCAACTTCTAGCCTAACATTCTAGTCTTATCCTCATGGTGACCCTTCCTCTAGCTGGATACGGCGCTTCTTTAGTGGAAGATCTTGCTCCAGTATCTCTTCTTCAGTCTGGGTTCCTTTGTCCCAGTGGGTTTCTTCGGGTTCATTCTCTTCTGCTCTGGCTCCTTCATCTCTCGCTTCTACGCTCCTTCGTTCATCCCATAGGGCTTTATGGGCCAACGGCGTGCGCTCTCTTTCCCCGAGGTATTCTTGCTTGGTGTTGTGTAGTTCAACTTCTCGCTATGGTTGTCTTCACCCTTTCTAGTTCTATCCTCTCGTTCGCTCTTTCCGCCCGTCGATCCGTTGCTTCGATTCTTTGGGCTTGCTCGATAAAGGTGGTCTAGGCCTCCGAGGTATATGGATAGGTGGGAGAGCGCCTCCTCTAAGTCTTCTTCTTCTCGTTCTAAACCTCTCATGCGATCAATCCACGAGCGTCCTCTTCCTCCGGAGGGTGGAAAGAATCCCATTGGAGTCCTTCGGAGATGCCGTCGTAAACCACTCGTAGGCCGACGCGGGGCCTTCCGAGCGACCTTGGGGTAGGTGTCGGCAAAGTGAAAACCGGTGGCGTTGACGAACCATGGCTCTATGTCGGGGTAAAGCGTGCTCCTTCCCACAAAGATCAACGGCTTACACCGAAGGGTGCCGAAGCGTTCGTACTCCCGGTAGACGAACTGCGGCGGATCCCTTACTCCGACGCGCTCTAGGCCGAGTAGCAACGAGGTTAGGGAGGCCGGGGCCGGACGGGGCAAATTCCTCCGTTCCACTCGGGGTTAGGCATCCGGAAACAGGCAAGAATTAAGGTAAGGATTTGGGAAAAGGTGAGCTTAGCAAAGGAAAGATTAGAGAGGGCCAGAGGAGGTCTCGTATCCTAGGGGTCATGTCCTACGGCCAACCTACGGCTCTGATACCACCTGAAGCGTCCCCTCATCAGAGGTGACTAAATGTGACACAAATACCAGTCCCAGGAGGCCGGTAGCACATTTATTACAACAGGTGGAATCAGTATTTTACATTACGGTTACAAAAAGGGCACGGTAGTGCCAACGCTACAAGGAACAACACAAACGCTAGCGACCACACTACGATAGCAAAGGCTTCCATAGCCTCCTCAGAGTACCACACCATGGAAGCTTTCGGTAGGGCCACGGGTTCACGAGCACGGTTGGGGTGTAGGGCAATGACCTACTCAACGTCTTCTCGGGATGTAATCGGGATCCTCCTCGTAAAATAGTTAATAAAACAAGGGTGAGTACATACGTACTCGGCAAATCCAACCCCACCCACGGAGGGGCTTATAAGCGGAACCATGCATAAGGTATAACAAGGATCGGGTTATGGTTCGTTTTGCAAACTTACACATGTAGGTGTTCATTTCGAAAAGGTTTTCGCAAATCATTTTCATAACTCAAGTAACTCAAATGTTTTAGGAAAAACCACTTTGTGGAACTACCGGACTTCCCGTCCGTCGTAGCCCGAGCACACGGCCACACACTTCACTCGGAAAACAACTCACGCCGTGAAAACATCCCATCCCAAACACTAGTTTTTGTGACCACACCGTGACTCGTCCAATACCGTGGACACGGCTATTCGAATAGGTTTGACACTGCGAGAGGTTGTACATCTTTACCCACAAGTAGGGTACGCGTCACACGGACACCTCGGTGCGGTACGGATCCTATCAAAGCCATTACCCACCTTAGCTAACATTACGAGCCACCACGGAAGCACCCAAGGGGTTATACCACATAACCGGGGCGTACCTCACACGGAGCGTACCCCGACTCCTTGGTCTCCCGCCGCTCACCCGCACACCGGATGGCAAGTAGATTAACTAGTGGGGTTTATGCTAAGCCGTTGCCACATACAACGGTCGAGTGGTTGTACGATGATTTGGGTCGGGTGAGATGTCACGCAACCCGGTCCTTAACCGACAAGATGGACAACTCCCAACACGCTCAACCACACGGTACGAGCTCGCCCATACTCCCGACACACACGTCCATCCCGTCTACCCGCCCTCTTTACTCATTTTCCAAACTTATCCCCTTTTTGTTTTTAAAGCACTCACACATTTGAAAGCACGCACACATTTTTAAAGCACTCATTTAGGCCAAAACAAGGTTCAATCATAGCAATCAAGGGTGGCTATCCTACCATGTTTTGCGGTAAAACAATATGCAATTTATAAAACGGGTATAGGGTGTATTTATAAAACTAGGACGAAGCATGCATCAAAGGATGAGGGTGAACTTGCCGTCTTCGAAGTCTTCGGGGAGTGCCGGCTCGGCGTTCGGGACCTCGGGCTCCTGCTCGCAGTAGTCGGCTTCGATCTCCGGCTCGGGGTACCTTCCTCCGTCTACTCCGTCGGCTATAGCGCACACACAAGCAAGCAAGCAGTATTAGCACACATGTTTCCGACCGAGCTCGGGGAGGGGAAAGTGAGCGGAGAAGGGGTATATATAAGCCCTAGGGGGGGGGTGGTTCGATGTTGTACCGCGGGGGAATAGCGGGGGTGAGGTCGCGGGTTTAATCGTAAATGTTGGGTCATAGGGGTGGTATAGGGTCGGTGGACCTATTAGCAATTCCTACAAGTGGTAAGAAGGGTGTTTATGCTAATCTAAACTAAGTTAGGGTCATTTTGTAATTTACTCTAGGGTATAACAGTGTTTAACCTTTAATTAACTATTGACCTAGGGACTTAATTGGGAAGAATAGAGGGAGTAAGAAAGGAGGGCTCGGTTTTGAAGTAATAAGGGGAAGGCAGGGGGGTCTTTGGGCAAAAGTGCCCTTCTTCCTCCCCCTTCCCCCTTCGATTCAGAGCAGAGAACAGGGGGGGTCGAACCGAGCAGGAGGCCGGCCGGTGGGGGGTGCTCTCCGGCGGCTCCGGCCACGGTGACGGCCGGGGATGAGGGGAAAAGAGAGAGGAGGGCGAGGGGAACCTACTCCCGTGCTCACCTCGAGCTATTGCGCACGGTGGAGGCGGCTCTACGAGGAGGCAGTGGCGCGGCGGCGGTGCTAGGGGGCGGCGGCGCTGTGGAGTTCGGGGAGGAGGGGAGGAGGTGCGGTGAGGCTGTGCTGGTGTGGTGCGGCGAGCCGGGGAGGCCGTCGGCCCCTTTTATAGGCGGCGAGAGGCGGTTCGGGAGCGGAGATATTTCTCCGGCGAGGACAACTCCGGCGAGCTCGGGCGGCTTCGCGAGGGCTCGGCCGGGTCAACTTGTGCAGGGATTTGGCCGGGGATTAGACCCGTCGTGCAGGCGCGGGGCTGGCTTCGCCGGCCGGTGGTGGAGTGGACGGCTCGGCAGGGAATTAATGGCGGCGCGATGGGTTGGCCGGAGGTGACGGCTCGGCTTGTCGCCGGCGCCGGGGAGGGGTCTTTTCGGCCCCGCTCGGGCGGTGGAGGAGAGGGGGGAAACGGTGGCGTGCTTGTGTGGGCGGCGTGGTCGGCGTGCGGCCACGCGGGCCCGTGCCGCCGGCCCCGGCCGTCAACGGCGCGCGCGCGGCCGATGGGAGGAGAGAAGGAAGGGGGGGGGGGAGAAGAGGTCACGGCGCGGTGACGTGTCGCCGGCCGGGCGCGGCCGGCGTGCGGCCGTCCCGGTCGGCCCTCGGGCCGTGGCGGGTCGCGGGCCCGAGGTTCAGGCGGTGGTCGGGGGGCGCGGGGGTGCTGGCCGCGCGGGAGGAAGGAGAAGGGAGGAGGAGGAAAAGAAAAGAAGGGAAAAAGAAAAAAAGAGGAAAAAGGAAAAGGAAAAAGAAAGAAAGAAAGAAAAGAAGAGGAAAATAAGGGGAGGAAAAATAAGAAGAGAGAGAGAAAAATAGGAGAAGGGTTTTTGGAAAATCCGGAAAATTGTCAGGGAAATTTGGGGAGGGTTTCGCGGGGGTTTTTCCCGGTTTTTCGGGTGTCGGCGTGATTTTCGGGCGGCGGTGATGACGAGGCGGACCGGCCGGCGGGGACCGCGGCGTGCGCGGGATTCCCGGCCGGTGGCCGACCGCGGCGTTGGGAAGGCGCGCAGGGGTGCGGCCGTGGTGCGGTGCCGGCGGAAAGAGCGGCACGCGCGTCGGGAAGAGAGAGAGGGAGAGAGAGAGCGGTGGCTAGGGTTTGGATGGTAACTGAGCTCGGCGGATCGGTTTTTGAAATTACGCATGATTTAGCAGGTGATTTATTTAGAGCTAAAAACGCGGGCGTTACAATGGGTGAGCTCGTACCGTGTGGTTGAGCGTGTTGGGAGTTGTCCATCTTGTCGATTAAGGACCGGGTTGCGTGACATCTCACCTGACCCAAACCCTCGTACAACCACTCGACCGTTGTATGTGGCAACGGCTTAGCATAAACCCCACTAGTTAATCTACTTGCCATCTGGTGTGCGGGTGAGCGGCGGGGAGACCAAGGAGTAGGGGTACGCTCTCGTGTGAGGTACGCCCGGTTATGTGGTATAACCCCTTGGGGTGCTCCCGTGGTGGCTCGTAGCGTTAGCTAAGGTGGGTAATGGCTATGATAGGATCCGTACCGCGCCGAGGTGTCCGTGTGACGGTACCCTACTTGTGGGTAAAGATGTACAACCTCTCCGAGTGTCAAACCTATTCGAATAGCCGTGTCCACGGTATTGGACGAGTCACGGTGTGGTCACAAAAACTAGTGTTTGGGATGGGATGTTTTCTCGGCGTGAGTTGTTTTCCGTTGATGTGTGTGTGGCTGTGTGCCTGGGCTACGACGGACGGGAAGTCCGGTAGTTCCACAGTGGTTTTCCTAAAACAGTTGAGTTACTTGGGTTATGAAAATGATTTGCGAAAACCTTTTCGAAATGAACCCCTGCATGTGTAAGTTTGCAAAAATGAACCTTAACCTGATCCTTGTTACACCTTATGCATGGTTCTGCTTATAAGCCCCTCCGTGGGTGGGGTTGGATTTGCTGAGTACGTATGTGCTCACCCTTGTTTTACTAACTATTTTACAGAGGAGGATCCCGATTACATTCCCGAAGACGTTGAGTAGGTCGTGCCCTACACCCAACCGTGCCTGTGTACCCAGGGCCCTACCGAAAGCTTCCATGGTGTGGTACTGCGAGGAGGCTATGGAAGCCTTTGCTATTGTAGTGTGGTCGTTAGCGTTTGTGTTGTTCCTTGTAGCGTTGGCACTACCGTGCCCTTTGTGTCGCCGTGATGTAAAAGACCGATTCCACCCGTTGTAATAAATGTGTTACCGACCTCCGGGACCGGTATTTGTGTCACATTTAGTCACCTCTGATGAGGGGACGCTTCAGGTGGTATCAGAGCCGTAGGTTGGCCGTAGGACATGACCCCTAGGATACGAGACCTCCTCTGGCCCTCTATAACCTTTCCTTTGCTAAGCTCACCTTTTCCCAAATCCTTACCTTGATTCTTGCCTGTTTCCAGATGCCTAACCCCGAGTGGAACGGAGGAATTTGCCCCGTCCAGCCTGGCCTCCCTAACCTGTTGCTACTCAGCCTAGAGCGCGTCGGAGTAAGGGATCCGCCAGAGTTCGTCTACCGAGAGTACGAACGTTTCGGCACCCCTCGGTGTAAGCTACTGATCTTTGTGGGAAGGAGCACGCTTTACCCCGACATAGAGCCATGGTTCGTCAACGCCACTAGTTTTCGCTTTGCCGACACCTACCCCAAGGTCGCTCGGAGGGCCTGCGGCGAGCCTACGAGTGATTTATAGACGGCACCTCCGAAGGACTCCAATGGGATTCTTTCCACCCTCCGGAGGAAGAGGACGCTCGTGGATTGATCGCATGAGAGGTTTAGAACGAGAGGAAGAAGACTTAGAAGAGGCGGTTTCCCACCTATCCATATACCTCGGAGGCCTAGACCACCTTTATCGAGAGCAAGCCCAAGAAGCGAAGCGACGGATCGACGGAGCGGAAAGAGCGAACGAGAGGATAGAACTAGAAAGGGTAAAGACAACCATAGCGAGAAGTTGAAGCGCACAACATGAGGCAAGACTACCTCGGGGAAAAGGAACGATCGGAGATGTTCCACAAACGACTATGGGATGAACTAAAGGAGCGAAGAGGGAAGAGATGAAGGAGCCGGAGAGCGAGAAGAAGATGAACCCGAAGAAACCCACCGGGACAAAGGGACCCGGATCGAAGATGAGATATTGGAGCAAGATCTTCCACTAAAGAAGCGCCGTATCCAGCTAGAGGAAGAGTCACCATAAGGATGAGACTAGGGTGTTAGGCTAGAAGTTGAGTCCTAGTAATAAGTGTACCCCGAAGAATGTACCCCAACCCACCGCTACTGAATAAAGTTATCCATCTCCTGTACCCCACCACAACCTGTTCAACTCTACCTTTGTTTTCGGATGGCGGAAGATGGATGGACCCAAGGCGTGTGCCGGGAGGAGCCTCGGTTTTGCTCGCCTGCTCATCAACTCCCCGGAGCGCCTCGGTATCACCGAGCGCCCCGGGTACTACGACGAAGAGAGTACGAGCAACTCGGCACTCTTCGCCGTAGAGTGGTCCTCTCCCGTCGCTAGAAGCAACCGCCACACCAACATCGAGCCGTGGCGCGTGACCGCCACGGGGTTCCGACACCGAGACACCTATCCTTTGGCCCTCGGAAAAGCCCTCCGCTACCCGTGCGGATCTACGAAGAACACCTCGTCCCCACACCAATGAGGTACTTCCCTCCCGCCATCAGAACCCCAGTTTGGCAGGCCCGCATGAGGAACCTGGAACGGCGCCGCCACCAAGAAGACCTACTGTACCACGTAGTCGCCTACCTTGTCTCCCTGGACAAGCTCTTTGATGACCAAGCCAGGCACTTGAGGGAACAAATCAGCCGGGCCGAGCAAGCTGAAGTCACAGTGAGGATGCACCAAGTCCGAGTGGCTCAAGGCCGAAGTGAGGACCGCGGCAGCCATAAGCAGTGAAGTCGTTGCCCAGGGAAAGCCTCAGAAGGATCCAGGACCAACGCATGCAAGAATGGACCCACGGCGGAACACCCGTTCCGGCCATTGGAGAAGCTCAAGTCCTGCCGGGAACACCCCTTGTAGGATGGGGAGGAACTATCGAAGTCCCCCCGGCACCACCGGCGATTCTCGAACCCCCCAACGGCTACCACCGAAGCCGCGGCACGGCCTCGGGGAAAACGGAGACCCCGAAGGCGGAAACGATGACGAGTTGCTCATTCGCCGGAAGAACACTCGACCCCGGAAGACGGCTCCCCTCGCGAGTAGTGTGCCCCAAGACCCAGGGAATGAAGCCGTACCGGTCCAAGTCGCACCCTTAGTCCTTAGTCGTGTAGTGTGTCCACGTAGTCAGGATGTATCCTCCTCGCTGGTTTGTAATAAAAACTTGTTTGTGCTTGCTTGATTGCTATGTGCTTGTTGTGTGCTTACCGGCAGAATAAACCCTGCCTTTTTCAAAAAGGAACCCGATATAATCCACTTAAACATCACATAAAACTAGACCTCTTAGAAAACCCGTTTCTTTACAGATGGTTTCCAGGCGCCCTGTCAGGACCCACCGATCGGACGCTGAGGGATCGCAAGCCGATCGGAGGGAGCGTCTCCACGACCGGGGAGGTTAACCGAGAATGAAGATAGAGGAGAGAACGTGGTCTCGCCACCGCCACCCCCTCCCGTTGACTTGGCACAAGTCTTAGCCAACCAGACTGTCCTGATGGAGGCTATCTTCAATGCCATCAACCGCCCAAGACCCCGTGCTATGAGCATGAATGAGAAGCTGATCGAGTTCCTCAGGACTAAGCCGCCCACCTTTAGCGGGTCGGTGAATCCTTTGGACGCTGACGATTGGCTGAGAGCTATCCTGAGGGAACTGGAGCCCCTCCACTGCGAGGACCATGACAAGGTTCTCTCTGGCGACTCACCCGACTCACGGGACGACCCTCGCCCGGTGGGAAAATTACGCGCGCCGCGCCCAAGGATCCCTCCGCCATCACATGGGATGAATTCGTGGAGGAGTTCCGCCGCTATCACATCCGGAGGCGACACCGAAGCGGAAGGCGGACGAGTTCCGCGAACTATGCCAAGGCAACATGATCGTGGAGGAATACACGTACCGGTTCATAGAGGCGGCACGCTATGCCCCCGAGGAGGTGGATAAAGACTCCAAAAAGCAAGAGATGTTCAAGAAGGGGCCGACTCCGAACCGAGGACACCGCCGACTCCTCAAATTTACCCGGACTTTAACACCCTTATGAACATGGCAATACTCACGGAGAGAGCAAGGGCCGAGGAAAAGAAGGAAAACAAGCGCAAGTTCATGGAGCCCAAGGCCAAGCGACAAGAGCGGTCCCGGAGGCCGAGAAACTTTGGACACCCCATGTCCGGGTTCCAAGCTCCTATGCGATGCAGAACCCAATCCCAAGCCACGAGCTCACAAGCCCCCGAGCCCGTTCAAGCCCTCCTACAACCGAGTGCCATGAAGCCCCCACGGAACAACACCGGCCAGATCACTACCAACAACAACAACAACGGCTCCCAAGTGTGTTTCACCGCCGAGAAACCGGCACTTCATCGCCAACTCGCCCCTATGCTAAAAAAGCCGCCCACCACCACCTACTCCAACTCGGTGAACGGGCCAAGGCCACTTGCGTCGGGAGCCAACCGCATGCCGGTGCGCAGCAACAATAACTTCGGCAACAACACCGAAGCAACCGGCGGATGAGGCGGCCCCAGCGGTCGTATGGACGCGCTCGGGTGAATCACATCAATGCGCGGGAGGCACGGGAAGCACAAGGCGTAGTACTCGGTGAGTTCCTGGTCGGCTCGATTTTGGCTACCATCGTTGTTCGATTCGGGAGCATCACACTCATTCATATCCTCAAGCTTTGTGGAAAAGCATAGCATACCCACGGTACTACTCAAAGCACCCCTAATAACTCGAACGCCGGAGGTGACATTAAGTGTCAACTGGGATGCCCCCGGGTAAGGATTATTTTAAGTGGGGTAGAGTTCTTAGCAGACCTAGTAGTACTGAAATCCAAGGGGATAGATGTGATCCTTGGTATGGATTGGTTAAGCCAACACCATGGCCTCATAAGTTGCGCCGATAAAGTAGTACACCCGACCAATCCGGACGGGATACAAGTGACTGCCACACCGGGGACACGGGCGGATATAATGGTTTTCAACATAGAAGCCAAGTCCATAGAAGATGTCCCGGTAGTACGAGAATACCCGGATGTGTTCCCCGAAGAACTCCCCGGGATGCCACCGGACGGGGATATAGAGTTCGTAATCGACCTTATCCCCGGAACCTCTCCCATAGCCAAGAGGCCCTATAGGATGGCAGACCCACGAGTTGGCGGGCGAAGAAGCGGCTAGCGAGCTTCGGCGAAGCGGGTTCATCGGACCAAGCTCATCACCATGGGGAGCCCCGGTGCTTTTCGTAGAGAAGAAGGATAAGAGCATGAGGATGTGTGTGGACTATCGCTCGGCCGAACGAGGTCACTATTAAGAACAAGTACCCTCTTCCCGAGAATAGATGACCGTTTGACCAACCGAAGGGAGCCAAGTATTTCTCGAAGGTGGATCTAAGATCGGGTACCACCGGCTCAAGATTAGGGAAAGTGACATCCCCAAGACCGCCTTTGTCACTCGCTACGGGCAGTATGAGTTCACGGTGATGTCCTTCGGGCTAACCAATGCACCAGCATACTTCATGAACCTCATGAATAAGGTGTTCATGGAAGAGCTGGACAAGTTTGTCGTGGTCTTCATTGACGACATACTTGTTTACTCCAAGAGCGTGGAGGAGCATGAACAACACCTTCGAGTAGTGCGGGAAAATTGAGGGCACACAAGCTATACGCCAAGTTCGGCAAGTGTGAATTTTGGCTAGAGAAAATATCCTTCCTTGGGCACATTCGACCGAGAAGGAGTAGGCGTAGACCCGGGAAAGTTGAGACAGGTCTCCAGCGGCGGCAACCAACCAACGTGAGTGAAATCGGGAGTTTCCTAGGTTTAGCCGGGTACTACGGGAGATTTATCGAGGGATTCTCCAAGATCGCCGGCCCATGACGAGCTGCTCAAGAAAGAGAAGAAGTTTAAGCGGACCGAGGGCTCGCGAGAGAAGTTTCCAAGAATTGAAGAAGAGGTTGACCACGGCCCCGGTCGACCCCCGCCGGACATCCAACGAGACTTTGTTGTGTATTGCAACGCCTCTCGACAAGGGTTGGGATGTGTTCTTATGCAAGACGGGAAGGTAGTGGCATATGCCTCCCCGCCGGCTCAAACCCCATGAACAGAATTATCCCACCCATGATGCGGAGTTTGCGGCCGTAGTGCATGCCCCGAAGATCCGGAGACACTATTCGATCGGGAACAAGTGTGAAATCTACACAGACCACAAGAGTCTAAAGTACATCTTCACCCAGCCCGACCTAAACCTAAGGCAGAGAAGATGGCTAGAGCTGGTCAAGGACTATAACCTAGAGATTCACTACCACCCGGGGAAGGCCAATGTAGTAGCAGATGCGCTAAGCCGGAAAACCTACGAGAAGGTAGCACCCAAGAGTGCCCAGTTGCAAGAGGAGATGGCACGGCTCAACGTACACATCGTCCCCCAAGGCTACGTCCGCCAGCTGAGTGTTCAGCCTACCCTAGAAGAGAAGATCCGGAAGGCCCAAGAAGCCGATGAGGATGCGATGAGGATCCGCAAGCATACCGAGAGAACAAGGCCCCCGACTTCGGGGTAGATGACCAAGGCACCGTGGTACAAGAACAGGATATGCGTGCCCAAAGGTGGAGATTTTCGACGGACCATCATGGATGAGGCACACAACTCGGCATACTCCATTCACCGGGATCCACCAAGATGTACATGGACTTAAAACAAAAGTGCGGTGGAATGGGATGAAGGCGAGACATTGCACGGTTCGTCGCCCATTGTGACACTTGTCGGAGGATCAAAAGTCGAACATCGAAGCCGGCGGGATCGTTGCAACCTTTACCAATCCCGGTATGGAAGTGGGACGAGATAGGTATGGACTTCGTAGTAGGGTTGCCAAGGACTCGAAGGGACATGACTCCATATGGGTAATAGTGGACCGACTCACTAAAGTCGCTCACTTTCTACCCGTACGGACCACTTATGGTGGAGAGAAGCCGGCAAAACTCTACATAGAAAATATAGTAAAGATGCATGGAGTGCCTCTAGGTTTTGGAAAAGCCGCATAAAGCCATGGGCACCAAGCTAGACTTCAGCTCAGCGTACCACCCACAGACAGACGGACAGACCGAAAGGGTGAATCAGATCTTGGAAGATATGCTGAGAGCATGCGTCCTCACCTACGGCAAAGATTGGGAGCAGAGCTTGCCGTATGCCGAATTTTCCTACAACAACGGCTACCAAGCAAGCCTGGGAATGTCGCCATTCGAGGCACTGTACGGGAGAAAATGTAGAACACCCCTGATGTGGTTAGAAGTAGGAGAGCGTGCCCTGGTTGGGCCCGCACTTATAAAGGAAGCCGAAGAGCGAGTAGGTGATGTCCGAGAAAAGCCGAAAGCGCCAGTCCCGACAAAAGAGCTACGCAGACAAGAAGAGGCGTGAAGCGAGCTTCAATCCGGAGACTTCGTCTACCTCAAGGTTTCACCCATCGGGGGGACTCGGAGATTTCAAGTACACGGGAAGTTGGCCCCTCGGTACATCGGACCGTATAAAGTGCTCAAGAGGGTCGGAGCAGTAGCATATCGGTTGGAGCTACCCGAAGAAATGTCAGATATACACCCAGTGTTCCACATCTCCCAGCTACGCCGATGTTTGAAGGTTCTTGAAGAGAAGCGAGTACCAGTGGAGACCATCGATCTACAGCCAGACCTCAGGTACCAGGAGGTGCCCGTCAAGATCTTAGACACTGTGGTCAAGCGGACAAGAACGACCGAAGTACGGGTGTGCAGAGTCCAATGGAGCAGACACGGGGTGGAAGAAGCTACGTGGGAACGAGAGGATGCACTGAGGAAGGAGTTCCCCCACCTATTCGAAACTTAGCCGAATCTCGAGGACGAGATTCATTTTAAGTGGGGTAGGTTTGTAACGCCCGCGTTTTTAGCTCCAAATAAATCACCTAATAAATCATGCGTATTTTCAAAAAAACCGACCCGCCGAGCTCAATTACCACTCAAACCCTAGCCACTGTTTTCTCCCTCTCTCTCTCCCCGGCGCGCGTGCCGCGAATCCCGCCGCACCGCACCTCGGCCACACCCTTGCACGCCTTCCCAACGCCGCGGTCGGCCACCGGCCGGGAATCCCGCGCACGCCGCGGTCCCGGCGACCGGTTCGCCTCGCCATCACCGCCGTCCCGGAAAATGCGCCGACGCCGAAAAACCGGGACAAACCCCGCAAAACCCTTCCCAATTTTTCCCTAACAATTTTCCGGATTTTTCCAAAAATCTTTTTCCCTATTTTTCCTTCCCTTTTCTTTTCCTTTTTCTTCTCTTCCTTTTTCCTTTTCCTTTTCCTTCCCTCTTTTTCTTTTTCTTTTTCTTTTTCCCTTCTCTTCTTCTTCTCTTCTCCTTCCTTTCCCTTTCCTCCCGCGCGGCCGGGCCGGCCCCGACGGCGCCCCGGCGCCGTTGGACCGGGCCCCGCGCGCCGGCACCGCCCCTTCCTCCGCACGCCACCGGACCGGCAAGAACACCCGCCTCCGCACGCCACCGCGGTGCCCACGCCGGCCGGGACGCCGGAGCGGCCGACGCCATTAACTCCCCCCCGCCCGAGCTATCACTTCCACCACCGGCCGACCGCGACCGCCCCGCGCCCTAGCACGCACCGCGCAAGTTGACCGGAGGCGCGAGCCGTCGCGTCGCCGGTCGCCGCCTCGAGAAGCTCCTCGAGCTCGCCGGGAGAAAAATCTCCACTCCAAACCGCCTCCCGCCGCCTATAAAAGGGGCCGAGCGGCCCCCCCCGCTCGCCGCACTTCACAACCACGGTCTCACGGCACCTCCTCCCCTCTTCCCCGAGCACCACCGCGCCGCCGCCCCCTAGCGCCGCCGCCGCGCCGCCGCTCTCCCGTGGAGCCGCCTCCACCGTGCACGATAGCCCGAGGGTGAGCACGGGAATAGGACCCCCCTCGCCCCCCTCTTCCTTTTCCCCTTGTCCCCGGCCGCCGCCGCGGCCGGAGCCGCCGGCGGGTACCCCAACCGGCCGGCCATGCCCGCGCCCCCCTCCTCTTTGTTCTGTTTCGAGGGGGGAGAAGAAAGGCAGTTTTGCCCAAGGCCCCCTGGCCTTTTCCCTTATCCTGAGCCCCCCCTATCCTATTTACTTCCTCTCCTTTTCCTTCCAAATAGCCCCTAAGGCTAGTGATTAATTACTGTTGAGCCATAAACAAATTACAAACAGGCCCTAACCCAAATTATATTGTCATAAACACACCCTTTCTCATTAGTAGAAATTACCAATAGGTCCTTAATACCTATAACCCCTCCTTAACCTAGCCTTTCATACACGCCTTTTAATCCCGGTTAAGCCCAAATAATACCGCACCCCGCCAAACCAACCCCCTTTCCTAGGGCTTATATATACCCCTCCTCCGCTCACTTCCCCCCTCCCGAGCTCGGCGGGGAAACGTGTGTGCTAATGCGCTTGCTTGCTTGTGTGTGTGTCATAGCCGACGGAGTAGACGGAGGAAGGTACCCGAGCGGGAGATCGAAGCCGACTACTGCGAGCAGGAGCCCGAGGTCCCGAACGCCGAGCCGGCACTCCCCGAAGACTTCGGAGACGGCAAGTTCAATCTCATCCTTTGATGCATGCTTCTGTCCTAGTTTTATAAATACAACCCTATACCCGTTTTATAAATTGCATATTATTTTACTACAAAAACATGGTAGGATAGCCACCCTTGATTGCTATGATTGAACCTTGTTTTGGCCTAAACGAGTGCTTTAAAAAGGTGTGAGTGCTTTCAAAATGTGTGAGTGCTATAAAAACAAAAAGGGGATATGGTTGGAAAGTGAGTAAAGTGCGGGTAGACGGGATGGACGTGTGTGTCGGGAGTATGGGTGAGCTCGTACTGTGTGGTTGAGCGTGTTGGGAGTTGTCCATCTTGTCGATTAAGGACCGGTTGCGTGACATCTCACCGACCCAAACCCTCGTACAACCACTCGACCGTTGTATGTGGCAACGGCTTAGCATAAACCCCACTAGTTAATCTACTTGCCATCGGGTGTGCGGGTGAGCGGCGGGAGACCAAGGAGTAGGGGTACGCTCGTGTGAGGTACGCCCGGTTATGTGGTATAACCCCTTGGGGTGCTCCGTGGTGGCTCGTAGCGTTAGCTAAGGTGGGTAATGGCTATGATAGGATTCGTACGGCGCCGAGGTGTCCGTGTGACGGTACCCTACTTGTGGGTAAAGATGTACAACCTCGCGAGTGTCAAACCTATTCGAATAGCCGTGTCCACGGTATTGGACGAGTCACGGTGTGGTCACAAAAACTAGTGTTTGGGATGGGATGTTTTACGGCGTGAGTTGTTTTCCAGTGATGTGTGTGTGGCTGTGTGCCTGGGCTACGACGGATGGGAAGTCCGGTAGTTCCACAGTGGTTTTCCTAAAACAGTTGAGTTACTTGGGTTATGAAAATGATTTGCGAAAACCTTTTCGAAATGAACCCCTGCATGTGTAAGTTTGCAAAAATGAACCTTAACCCGACCCTTGTTACACCTTATGCATGGTTTACGCTTATAAGCCCCTCCGTGGGTGGGGTTGGATTTCTTGAGTACGTATGTGCTCACCCTTGTTTTACTAACTATTTTACGAGAGGAGGATCCCGATTACATTCCCGAAGACGTTGAGTAGGTCGTGCCCTACACCCAACCGTGCCCTGTGTACCCGGGGCCCTACCGAAAGCTTCCATGGTGTGGTACTGCGAGGAGGCTATGGAAGCCTTTGCTATTGTAGTGTGGTCGTTAGCGTTTGTGTTGTTCCTTGTAGCGTTGGCACTACCGTGCCCTTTGTGTCGCCGTGATGTAAAAGGCGATTCCACTCGTTGTAATAAATGTGTTACCGACCTCACGGGAGCGGTATTTGTGTCACATTTAGTCACCTCCGATGAGGGGACGCTTCAACATCCGGCCATTGTGATGCTCTATTACGCTCTTCACTACCTTCTTTAATGTAACTAATGACCTGCAAAATACCTTTGTGTCTATCGTTTATCACACACACGTCTGATACATCTTCCACCACCATCTGCTTCAATCTCTCCAGAAACCAATACCAACTGTCACCATTGCCCCCTCTACAAAAGCAATTGCCAATGATAACAATTGATTGTTGTCATCTGTAGCCACAACTGTAAGGATTGTGCCCTTGTATTTTCTTGTTAGGAATGTGCCATCTATGCAAATAACTGGTCGACATTGTTTGAATGCAGCAATAGCAGGACCTAATGCTAAGAATGCCTGCTGCAAAACTTGCTTCCCTAGCTTTGATACAAGATTATAAGTCTTGATATCATAATAACTATCAGGATTTAGCGTGGCAATTGTGTTCAGCAATTGAGACAGATTGTCATAAGATGCTTCATAAGTTCCCCACCTCATCAACATTACCTTCTTCTTTGCCATGTATGCCTTGCCATAACTTATTTGATACCTAAATTTCTCCTCAATTGCCAAGATAATGAACTTAGACTCAAAAGCAGGATTTTCCACATTCTTAACAAACATCTGGCTAGCCACAAAACCAGATGACAAATTACGATGGCTTGCATCCAGATGCTCAAGTACACAAGTGTGATCCACAACAGATTTGATCTCCTAATAATTTTTCCACTTGCCCTTGGAAGCATATACTCGAAAAGGACAGTTGGGCTTCAGACAGTGTACATCATATACATGCGGAGAACTCTTCACTACCATGAACTCTCTCTGCAGAGTAAGGGTGGACCACCTCTTCACTGCATTCTTCACCTCTACTGCACTCTTATACATGACGCCAACAGAAACTGCATTTTCTCTATACTCCCAGGCCACATTCTCAACAGGATTGACAGATAGCTGTGAGAAATTGTAATTGTTCTAATCCCTTTGAACTAGCGGGTCATCCTCATCATCTGAGGAGTCCTCTTCCAACCCACGTTCATCCCCATTGGCCTCCCTTTCGTACTGCCTGAGTAGTTCTTCATTAACTTCTCCCTAGTCAATTGCACCCTCAAAGTGTGCATGACCATCTCCTTTTTCTTCCTCACTGGAACCACCATCTCCTTCTTCATGTGGCTCAGTTGTAGGACCATCTCCTGCTTGTAGTCAGCCTCACCCTGGTGAGCAGCACCACTACCCTCCTCAGGCACTTGACTACTAGACCCAGCCTTATGAACAATTTGGATAAACAACATCACAGGCAAACCAATATCACATGCTGTTTTGATATAACTCCTCCAATGTTCAGTGCCCTGAAGTGGCATAAGCTCCTAATATAATGACTCACTCCTGTTGATTAGAGCCATAATGGACAAGTCATGTTTCTCTGCATCTACATGAAATGCTAAAAAAACTGGGTAATGGACTTGAGGCTGCTCTTTTAAATCACATGGTCAACCGAATTAAATTCTGACAAGTCAACTCCATGTTCACCATATCTAATCTTCCCATTACTGAAATACAACTTGACACTGAGATCATTTGACATGTCTGACAGCATGAAAAAATAAAACACTATTAACAAGTGGATCTGCAACTACAAAATATATCTACTCAGATTTACACTACAACTATAATTTTTCTAAGTAGATCTACACTACAACTATAATTTTACTAAACAAATCTACACTAAACTATGTATTTGCTAAGCAGATCTACACTAAAACTATGTATTTACTGAGCAGATCTACACTAAAACTTATATTTACTAAGCACATCTACGCTACGAAAAATATTAAGTTTGAGAGTATTACCTCTAACGAGACGAAAAATCGACAGAGCTTCGCACCTTGACCACCTCCTCCTCACTCCCTTCTCCTCTTCCCCCATCTTTTCTTTTTTTCCAATTATTGTGACATTTTCTGCTGAATTTCGGTGTTATATAGGCAGCTAGACCCTAGCGCCATGGCCCACGACGCTAGCAGCCCTGCTGACGCCATGGGCCACGACGCTAGGACCTGACATCACGGCCCAGGGCGTTAGGCCCCTGATGCCATGGCCCACTCCTGGCGGCACCTAGCGCCGCGACCCACAACGTTATGTCCCTGACGCCGTGGGCCACGGCGCAAGATGTATAATTTTTTTGCAAAATTTTTGACGGACCATATATTTTTGCAAAATCACGAAAAATAAATATAAATTTTTTTAATGCGGCGGTTTGGGAAGCAGCAGGACCATCATGATTATGGATCCAGCCCAGGCCCATTTCTGTGGAATATTTCCACGTGCCACCCTGGAAAAAAAGTAAAAGTAAAATTTCGTGGACGTTCATTAAACTTGTACGTGGAAAAAAATAATGCATACGTGCCACACAAGCATCACACATGTGTAATTAGTCGCTATAATTTTGATATGGATTTTATGGTACAAGTACCTAGATTCAAGGATTGCCTATATATTTGTACTTTTTTACTTTTGTTATTTTGAACTTCTGCATTTGTTTTAAAATTACAAAGATGATGTGGTTTTCCGTGGAAACATATATAAAAATTATTATGTCCAAATATTTTTCAGCAGCCGTACAGTATTAAGGGGGTGTTTGCGCTCAAGGCTAAAGTTTAGTCCTTGTCACATCAAATCTTCATACATTTGGAGGACTATATATGATTTAATTATTAAACTAATTACCGGAGTAATTCGTGTTTATCAAACCTAATTAATTCATCCTTTGTACATGTTTACTGATTAGTATAGCACCACATTGTCAAATCATGAATCGATTAGACTTGATAGATTCGACTCACAAATTAACCTCTGTCCTGTGTTTGGTTGGGAGGAGAAAAAATTCTCCTCCCTTTGACCACTAATTAAGGGTATTAAACAAAGTCAGTTTTTAAAACTACCTCCACAGCCCCGTGTAAAATCGCGAGACGAATCTAATGAGGCATTTGACCGCATGGTTAGAGGGTGGTTACTGTTGAATTACTGTAGCAAATCATCAATTAACTATGCTCATTAGATTCGTCGCGCAAAGTTACACTCGTACGTAAAAAGGTTTTGCAAATAAACTTCATTTAGTACTCCTTGCAAGTAAGATTCCCTAGGTGCAGAAAAGTGCGCTCCCCAACCAAACACTTGTAATTAGTACACATTTAATATCTGTAATTATTATCAAATATCCAATATGACATGGACTAAAGTTTAGACCTACTTCCCGAAACCAAATGGGTCTAATCGATCAAATTTTCAGTAATGCTAACAACAAGACGTCCGGCGGATCGGACGCCCTCTCCACCATTGCTTCGAGTGCGGGTACTGCGTAGAGATGGCAACGAGTAGAAACCCGTCGGGTAGTGCCGTTCCATACCCGCACCGCCAATTCTAACTCCTACCCGCTAAAAAGCCCATACCCGCATGCGGGTTTGAATGCGGGTTTGAGTTCTCACCCATACCCGTACCCGCGCAGGTTTTTTTACCCGTCGGGTAACCCATACCCGATAGCATACGCGTTGTAAACTAATATATTTGAGAACATAACACGTGATAATGTGCTTACATCAACGAATTTAGTTGATAAAAAAGGTAAATGATAATTATTAACTAATTAATAGTCTAATAAAGCATAAATTTTTTGTTAGTTATCAATATTAAGTTATCCTTCACTAACAATGTACTATTTTACACGTTTATCATATATTGTAGACGAGTTTATTTTACCCGCGGGTATGGGCAGTATGTACCCACACACCACAGCCGCTTACCCGATGGGTACATGATGTTACCAATTTATGTACCCGAGGGTAGAAACATAATTCTATACCAGGTTTCGGGTACCCATTGCCATCTCTAGTCCAGCGGCCTTATCCCTTCGCGTCTCCACTCACCAATCATTCCATTCACCCACCATCCTCATCTCTTTCGATGCGGTGCGCAGGAGGACTCGGCTGCTGGCGCGCCCTCCACGGCCGGGCGTGTGCGACCGGAGCTGCGGCCAGCTGCAAGCCGCCGCTCGGTGTTGACGCTGGCTCCATCTGTAACATCCCAGATGTTTAAAAAGCTAAGTACCTTAATTAGTTATGTTAATCAAGTGTAGTCAGTCCCAAAACATACTTAGCTTAGTTTTGATCAACTTTGCAAAAGAATCCTTGGTCAAAATCTCAACACTTGATCAATTAGTACTTCTTCCAACATGCATTTAGGTATCTTCTTTTGAATTTTTAGAGATCATCTCGATGCCAAACAGCTTACTCAAAATCTCCAAAGTAACATTCCGGGAAGAATTTTCATCTCAAATCTACAATAGCTATGATGTCAGATCCAAGCAAAATGGGTTGCCCTATCGCGCCCTGCATGCATGCGGCCAAGGCGAGTAGGCCGCTAGTGCTGGCACCGATAGGCCCGATGCCTCTTCGTTCTCCCCTCCTTTCTTTGCAAGTCGAGCAGAGCAGACACAGTGGAGCAGGAGCAGTGGCGGTCTTCAGATCCACCGAGCCACCGAGGACCACCTCCGGCTCATTCTACGACCATTCCAACCATCGGAATGGAACCCTAGGTGAGCAAGGACCCTTCCCCACCCTTTCCCGGCCAAGCACGGTCTTCCTCTCGCCGGATTCCGGCCATCTTCATCCCTGTCCGCGGTCTGGACCACATTGCGAGGTCTGAGGTCTTTCTAGGGGTTGGAACGCAAAACCCGGGGACTGTTCGTAAGAAATCGGTTTTCGGATCTAGGGTGTCCAAGGTTGAACCTTTGAAAAATCATTAAAAATCGTAGAAAAATCAGAAAAATGCAAATCCAATTTTGTTGGGAAGAAACCTATCTTTTCTAGAAAACATGTATAGGGTTTTTTCGTACGGCTTTTGAATTAAAAATTCAAATTCGAGTTTGGAGTGTTTTTAGTGTGATTTAAAATATACACATGCTATGAACTTGAATTTTGGATATGTTGCTCTTTATGGCATGTCTAGATCTGTGGCAAAAGTTTGCATGATTTTGATATGTATATTTTCAGTTATGATTTATTTAAGCTTTATGCTAATTTAAGTTTGATGCTTTTTATAACCCCTTTATTGAACTTTATTGCCTTGATGATTAGTACCCCTGGTAGGATGGATGTGATTTTAGGGAATTGTTTAATAGAGGTTTTGGATTTAATCTTGTGTAGGAGCTTAAATTCAAAATCTGAAAAATAATTTGAATCTGCAACCATGTTTTGGTCAGAAACTCATTCTTGGCATACATAACCTGTAGGAGAAAGTTGGGATCAAAAAGTTTATTAAATCTTTTTATATGAATTAATGTTGATTTACTAGGCTGAAATTTGTCTTTTTCGTATAAATTAATTTATAAATGATCTTAATCCAAAATTTGGTTTGAGAGCTTAAATTAAGCATATGTTGTTGTGTGCAAAAGATTAGGCTCATTTGAAGTGTTTTTGATTTAATTTGGATTTATGGTTGAAAGGCTTGTTTTGAGTAATTAAAGAAAGAAATGGAAATTAAAAGTGCTAAATTGTGAAATCATGTTTGTTTCTGTTTTTATTAATTTAAACACACCCCCTTGCTGTTTGGTGAAGTTAAATAACTTGATTTGCTTATATGTACACAGTCACCATCAAGATTAACTTTAATTAATGCATATGCATGTATACGTGTAGATTTACCGGACGGGACGTACACACTCACCCAGGAGAAGGAGGGGGCAGCTAGTGGAGAGCTGAACCAAATTGATGTGCAGCAAGACCTGGACCAAAGTCCAGAAGAGCCCAAGGCTTGTGTTGGAGTAGAGTCTGAGGAAGTCAAGCACCGGTTTCATCTAACCCATTTTTATAAATTAAAATCATGTCCTTTACTTTTCAGTACTTTATTGCTTTACTTGTGCATATAAGTTTCAGGAGTTGTTTTGAAACCTAGTTGCATGATCCTTAGGACTCCTATGCTCTTATACTAGTATGTTAGGAACGCTAGTGCCATACTTTAAGGACACGGTACAAGTCGAGTAATGACTCATTGCTCGCGAGATATAGGATGCTTATGTCGGAATCATAAGTTGGTTAAATCAACTCGCTCATGTGGTAAGAGCAATGGGTTCGGTCTCGACCGAGTAGCATGGTCTTTGGTCCTAAGCTATTGAACGTACCAAGTGCTTGTCGGGAATGGGACCCGGTAAGCCTAGTACCTTCGAAGCCGGAGCGAGGATCTTTCTAGCTAATCGCTTGGGATGCGTCTCCGGGCTAGCTACCCGTGGTATAGTGTGTGAGTCTGGACTGGTCGGGTTAGACCCTGCATTTGCTTTTATTTGAATTCTTGGGGTCTACTTCTTCCGTGTATCTTGGGTTTACCGTGTATGTTGGGAGGTAGGTGCCCGCGGCGGCGCTGCGAGTGGGATGATGTGGGCGGGCGACCTCCCCCGGCGACTCTTTTTTTTATGTTGTAATCATTATATACTCGTGTTGCAATATTGTTCTTGGCATGTTGCAATTGGTCGCCTTCATGACGCAATCGTTCGTCTTCACGTTGCAATCGGTGTGAACATGTTGCATCCGTTTTTTACATGTTGCGAGTGGTCCATGTGAATGTTTCAAAATGTTGCAAACATTATTTTTTGATGTTGCGGATGTTAAGTTTCGATATTGCAGACATGTGTGTGATGTTGGATGTTGTGTCGAGGAGGAGGGGAGGAGGGACCCTGAAGCTGGATGTTGCAAACATTAAATTTTAATGTTGCGGATGTTGAGTTTCAATGTTGCAGACATGTGATGTGGGGATTCGTATCAAGGAGGACGGGGAGAGCTCTTGATATTGGATGTTGCACGCAACACGGGTCGCAACATGATCCCAATATAGTCACAACATGGGCCGCTCAGGTGTTGTGCCATGGGAGGAGGTAAGGGTGCAAAGTGGAAACCATTAGGTGCACCTCCAAACCTCTTTAGTTCAATTATTTGTACTACTTTTTCAAAATTTTGAAGAAGTAGTACAAATAATTACACTAAAGAGGTTCAGAGGTGCACCACGTTATAATCAACTTGCACCCCTAGGAGGAGGGAGGAGGCCCACTGATGCTTGAATGTTGCACGCAACATACTCGCAACATGACTTGCAATGATTCGTAACATGCTCGCAACATTTGCTCCATGGACTTTACATTGGACGGCTGACGACTAATTCTCCTCCCATCTGACAGTCACGATGCTATGACAGTCACGATGCTAGTGCCCGGAACACACGGCCGGGCGCTAGCGCACTAGCTTTTGGATTAGAGTTTAGTACATCATACACTAATTTATAGTTTTAACCGTTTCAAATTAATCATCAACTCCAGTTACGAACTCGTTATCAACGTTTTTTTAACCAAGGTACAGGCTTTGAAAGTAAACACATTATTACGATAGGATTGAGCGTTGTTGTCGGTATATATCAAGATGGAATAGTAATTGTCATCAAAATAAACTCTCCGCACCGAAGGTTTGAAAAATTTGCAAGTTGAGTTGGTTCAAATCTCAGAACGTTTACAAGTTGAGTTGGTTCAAAATAAAAAAAAATTACAAGTCAAGTCGAGGCTTGAATTAAAACAGAGACGGGTAAATATGCAAAAGAAACCCACGACTTGTGGTAATTCGATAATCGCCATCGCAGTCGCGGGCAAGCGGCGGCGGCGACATCTACATCTGCATCTCCGCCCTGCTCTGCATCTGCATCCTCCTCTGCATCCGCTGCTCTGCCCCGGCCATGTCTCCCTCCGGCGAGGTCGTGGCCTCCATCTCATCCGCCCTCGCCGTCGCCCTCGTCCTCCTCGC
This sequence comes from Cenchrus americanus, assembly GCA_947561735.1. Taxonomy (NCBI): domain Eukaryota; kingdom Viridiplantae; phylum Streptophyta; class Magnoliopsida; order Poales; family Poaceae; genus Cenchrus; species Cenchrus americanus. Next base: position 40,787,033 of record OX387242.1, on the reverse strand, counting down.
CTGCGTCGAGCTCGGCGACGCCGCGGCCGCCGTCGGCGTCTACCGCCTCATCCAGTACGACCTCGCAGGCGCCCCGCTCGGCTCCCGCTCCGCAGCCATCAACCACCACGCCGCCGCGCTCCCGCTCCCTCCAGGCGCGGACCTCTCCCGCTCCGCGCTCGTCGCGCCGCTACTCGACCTCCCGCTCTCTTTCCTCAGAGGTTAGTAACTACTTGAGTTGCGTGCTACTTACTTGGTTGCTAGCAGAACTGAGTAGATCTCTTCCCGCGTCGTGTCCACACGGACCTTGTGCACGCTCTCATTCCTAGCTTTTATCTGTCTGATCGAAATTGAGCAGTGGATCACGATCTCCTAGCACTCGCACTTGCCCAGTCAGTAGCTTTTTCATCACTATATCGTACTCTACTACTCGTTATATGTCCTTGATTGCTGCTGCTACTTTAGAACAGGAGCATGTAGATCAAGGCTGCCAGAGATAGGCACTCTGCTTGATGTCTGCTTTGGCTGCTACATGCTTTTCCAACTCTGATGGGCATATCACAAGACCACACAACACATCTCAATTGTTAATGATGCTTCTAGTACTGCCTTCCACTGATAACTCTTACAATGCCTTCTCAGAATACCTGGTGGAGAAAAAACATCTTGGAGGCTTGCTTATTCTGCTCCCGACTAAGCTCAGTGACAAGGATGGTACAGGGAATGATGTTGACAAAGGGCAAGTAAAGGGTGTTCTGGACGAGCTCGAGAAATTGCTTGTGCATGAAGAAGTTCCAGTAAGTAAAAGTCCCTTCCTTTATCATTGAAGAAAATTGTTTAATACATGTCAGATGCCCACTCCGCTTCTCCAACAGTCGTATTACCTAGTGTACACTGATGCAAATATATGAATAACACTTGAAATGGTAAAATTTGACACAATCACCCTGCATCCAGCTTCTTGAAGATCCTGGCAAAAAATGCCTACACCACTCAGCACTTCAGCAGTCTAAAATTTATTGCATTTTAGATCCTGAGAAATGATCTGTCTACCCATCTACTCCTCAGTTGCTCGAGTAATCCATTTTTTTAATCTTCCTTGTGACCTGTTGGCTAAACCAAGTTCATTACTTCATGCAGTACCCTGTGTATTTCGCTTTCCATGACGACGACTTTGATAACCTGCTGGTAGATATCCGTAAAATTGCCACTTCAGGTCAACCAGCCTCTGCAACAACAGGAGGGTAATACTGATGAGAACTTTTGTGTATTTGAAACTGACCAAATTTTTGCACTCTGAACCGTACAACTCAACTACAATGTGTCGACAGCTACAAACTGTCAGTCTCAAGGAATTTTCTTTTGATATGCTTTATCTGGATTTGTAGGTACAAAATTGTTGTGTCCTCAGCTGAACCTAGAAAAGTGTCATCTCCAACAATTTCTAATATCCAGGTACTCCCTTTTCTAAATCGATTTACTATCTGGTTAAGTATTTGTCAAATTACCTTTATTTCTTTACTTAAGTGTTGTATCTCGTGGAGTACCACCCCCTTCTGATTTCAGAATGTAGATGGCTATTTTTGTTGGAGTGATCGCTCGAAATTGATGTTTGCACGAACAAAGCTAAAGCTATTTCCCATGTTATATTTGAAATGTGAACATACCTAAGCTGAGTATTTTTTGCATTGCAGGGATGGCTACCTGGATTGAAAGGAGAGGGCGATACTGAACAGCTTCCAACTATTGCCATAGTTGCAAACTATGACACCTTTGGTGCTGCACCTGTATGTTCATCCAAAAAAATATTCTCAGAACGTTCTTAGTGTTCTTCTAGATGCCTTGGATAAGACAGTTTTTTTTGCAGGCACTTTCTGTGGGAAGTGACAGCAATGGAAGTGGAGTTGTGGCTCTTCTGGAGATTGCAAGACTCTTCTCACGTCTTTATTCAAATCCTAAGACCAGGGGCAAGTACAATCTTCTCTTTGGGTTAACATCTGGTGGACCCTACAATTACAATGGGACTAGCAAGGCAAGTACATTTCAGGGCAATTGGGAGACTAGGTCCATCTTTGTGTCATCTGTTTGCGTAACTTACAACTTTACATTTTTTAATGCAGTGGCTTAGAAGTTTTGATCAGCGTGTACGCGAGAGCATTGACTACGCAATTTGCTTGAACAGTGTCGGTTCCTGGAGCAATGACCTCTGGATGCATGTATCAAAGCCTCCAGAAAATCCTTATATCAAGCAAATCTTTGAAGTATGTTGATCATTTCAAGCTTGTCAATCAACAACCTCAATTATTAGTAAGAATAGTCATATTGATATCTGTGAATTTATCTGCTTTCAGGGTTTTTCGGACGTCTCAAAAGAAATGGGTGTTTCAGTTGGAATCAAGCACAAGAAGATTAATGTCTCAAATTCTAGAGTATGTACCCTCACATTATTTTGGTTACTATCAGGAACGAACAAAAAAAAGCGATGTGCATTAGATGACAACATTGTTTTATAATAACTAAGGCTATCACTTTTGCATTTGTGTGCATTTAGGAAAATATTTCTCATTTGGACCCTGTCGTAGCTTTGCTTCCAGTACAGATCTAAATTTTTTTGCTAAAAAAACTAATCCTTGTTAAGGATGTGCTAAAATCAGCTGCGCAGCTTAATGCTCAACAGATTGCATTTTATTGGACTTGCTAGTGGGGATGTAGACATATTTACAAAACACTTGCTCAAATCAAATGGCATTGAAACCCACAGGTTTTCTATATGATGTGCACAGGTCCTACTGAAATTTGCAGAAAACACACTTATAGTAGATATGGCATACTTACGAATTTAATCACAAGAGGGGCACCATTCAAAAGATATTTTTGAAGGTGCTTTGGTGAAATTTAATTCTGCTCAGCCAGTGATGACACTTCAATTATTTTTGGATCATCTTATTAGCTTTCCCGTTTGAATATCTGCAGAACTTCTATGCATCAATTATATGTATATATGGACTGCAATATTTGGTTCTTATTTTCTTCTTCATCCAACTGTTGGCCGACAGTAGAGTTTTAGTAAACTTCGCATTTTGATGGACATCACAATCCACACCGTTGTTAACAGTGCCATCTTCGGTACATAGCACATGTGTCTACGGATCAGATCAAGTTTACATGTTATTTACATATGCTATTTTATTTTCTAGTGCATCAGAAATTGGAATGAAGATTTGTTTAGTTGGACTGTTACATTCTCATATCACATTTTACTGTCTTGTGTTTCTGTCTCACTGTCTCATGTTTTGCAAACTTGTAGGTAGCATGGGAACACGAGCAGTTCTCTAGGTTTAGAGTGACTGCACTTACTCTATCAGAAATGTCTAGCCCTCCTGAATTTTTGGAAAGCACTGGTGGCCTTCATGACACTAGGTGAAGACACTTCACTTCTAAGTTCTAATGCATCCTAAGTCTTTTCAGTGCAACCATTTCAATCTATTTTAATACTTATATGTTTCCCCCTGGCCAGCGAATCTACAAATGCTGATTCAGTAATCCGAACTGTCAGATTAGTTTCCGAGAGTCTTGCGGTAAGTTACTTCATTTGCTTGTCAGTTGGTTCTTGGGCAATTATTCGTCCAGGTTACAGTTTTCTGTTCACTTTTTTTTTGTGTGTGTGGGTGGGTGGGGCTGAGAAGGTTATACAATTTGTAGACAATCTCCAGTCCCATTCATATCACAATGGTTTGCATTCTGTGGGTACCATGTTGATGATGATTGAAACTAAAATTTTCTGGCTATGTCTTTCTTGCTCTTTTTACAGAGACACATCTACGGATTGAAAGGAAGGAACATCGATGTTTTTGCAGAGAATAGCAGCTTAGCCATCAATCCTCACTACATTCAGTCCTGGTTGGATCTTCTCTCACGGACACCACGGGTTGCACCTTTTCTGCAGAAAAATGATCCATTCATAGCAGCATTGAAAAAGGTTTGGCCGGTTCCTACCAATGATATTCATCTCGCTCACCTGGTTCCTAGTTCTCTTGCGGGCAATGACACAAACAATGTATTCTGGTGCAGGAACTATCTGAACACACTGCCGATGTACATGTTCAGACTGATGCCCTGGATGGGATGTTCACTTTCTATGATGCCACTAAAGCAACTCTGAATGTATACCAGGTATATTTCTTGGCTATGTTCAAGTTTCAACATTGTCGTCCAGTTTTCAGAATGGGGTGATCTAAAAAATTGCAGTGCTCCAATATATCCTTTGATGAATTACCCGGTCAATCAATTACCATGAAAGGATGTATACCGATTTGATGTTGAATGCCTCTTTCGATACACCACCAAATTGAAGTTACCTCACATGGCTGTTGTTTCCTTCCTACCCAGGTTGCAAGTGTTACATTTGATCTGCTGTTCCTTTTGGTGCTCGGTTCCTACCTAATCTTCCTCTTCTGCTTCCTAGTAATCACTACTCGGGTACGAAATCATTTTTTGCATGCTTTACTATGGTTATAACCTGAACCTTTTGTTTTCTCCCAACTGAGAATATATCACTTGCTTGATGAGCAGGGTGTTGATGATCTCATTAACATATTCCGGCGGCCTCCGTCACGCAAACTCAAGGGAGCATAGGCTAGGTCGTTGTGTTTTTGTGTATTAGCCTTTCAGAGATGGTATGCCTAGTTAGAAGAGCTAGACATGAGGATGACAAGAGGCAAAACTAGCTTCCCACAGCACATAGACATGTAATTGCACAATTTTACAGTTTCCCCTCTCCAGCCAATGTGAGTGGCTTCGAATTCCACAGCACGAAAACGTTTCTTCCTTCCGTGCGAGGAATTTTGAATGTAATTTAACTGTATCCATTTTGTTGTGATGCTTACAATTTTTGGGTTATTTATCCTGGAGGTGTGGAAAAAGGCACCAGCTCCAGCTCGGAACATGGATGCGTGGAAACATTACAGGTCCTTTTCAAAAAAGAAAAACACTACTACATTAGCAACATGCCTTCATGATTTGGATGATCATATCTGGAGCTCACAAGCAGCTCCCCCAAACGTACCTGCTGAATCGGAGTAGCAGCATCCTCTTAATATGACTCATACGAATAGGGTGGACAAACTCTATATTTTTGCCATTAGCGAACCAGTTTATCCTCCAATATGTAACATCAACACTTCAGGCTCAAAGATATTCACCCTCACCTCAAACTTTCTAGATCTAGCTCTAATTGGATCAAAAGGGTGACGAAGGCAAGCTTCAGCCTTTTGAGCAACAACGAGTACCATTCCAAGTCGAGAGCATAAGCTTGCAACATGTGAAGTCTTGGAAAAGAACATACACAGATGGAGATGAGAATTACATCCAACATACCAGTTGGCCCCTTAGAGAACATCTTAAATAGTATTTGACGTTTGGTAGTTCAAAACTGAATTAAGCAACATCAAATACTATGATTTGGAGGGAGTACCTTACAAAAGCACATCACATGTAGCTTATTAGAAGACATATCATGCCTTGCAGAAAATCACAACTTTGGTTCCAAAGGACAACAGGTACAAACAAAGATAAACTTAATACAGATTCAGGGTTGCAGATGATTCATGGGGTCTTCCAGACCCCCCTTAATTATGATGATTCATGGAGATACCAGTTGATGTCCCTCAAGGCTCTTTCTTGAACTCACCAGCTCCCTCAGGCTCTTTCTCTAATTCAGCAGCTCCCTCAGGTTCTTTCTGGAACTCACTAGCAGCTCCCCTAAACGTCCCTGAATTGGAGTAGGGCATCTTACTCATGTTATGGCCATGTTTGGGCGGAGTGCTCCCAAAGGGGGCCTATATCTTCCTCTGCCATATCACAGAAACCTTTCGATTTTGGAGCAGGCTGAGTGACTAAATAAGCTTGTGCAGGAGGACCCAAACTGTCAAGAGTTGAGGTATAGCTCAGATGAACCCAAATCCGCAACTTCATAGCTCATGGTTGCTGACAAAAATACATTACATGTCAAGAGGCTTTGTCAGCATCCTCAACTACGCTATTACATCAGGATCTAATGCTAGGCGAAGCATCCTATCATACCTGATCGCCAACTCACAGGATCGGTCTCTCTCGTTAGCCTAGTCCTCGTCCACCATATCAAGAGCAGGTATTCGCCGGAAGCGTCCTCCGTGCCTTAAGCCTCCCGATGTCCCCGGCGACCTTACCTCAACCCTTCTCTTCTTAGGTGCAGAATGTTCACCAGATATTGATTCAAAAAGCTCTCCCATATTCGACATGTTCGGCCTCTTCCTATCAGCCTCCTCTTTCAGGAAACTGAATGCATGCATCAGTTGAAGAAATGTCAGCATTTTTCAATTGCACATTCGGATATATTTTATTTAAGGTCACGGGAGCAGACTCTCAGAGCAGAATTGGAGGAATGTATGAGAAGGAAGAAAGGGTACCTCTCCCGGATTATTTTAAATGCTTCCATAGTTGCATAAGGCAACCCTGTCTTCGGATCACGATATCTACAGGAAATAAACCTTGCATAAGCATATCCAGCTCTCAAGAGTCAAATCCAAAGTCAATGCTTATTGCTTGCTTAACATAAGTCTGTTATCCAGGCATCAAATCCTGCTTCAACTCTACTTCTGTGGTACCATTTCAAATTTCTAGATCAAGACATGCTACCTAGGTAAGGTAAGCACTAAGCACATTTGAAATTGTTTGCATGGTTGCTGGAGCTAACAAAGGGATACGAATAGAAGAATTCAAGCGAAGCGACACTTTTTTTAAAAAAAACAAACTCATGTGAAAGGCTTACACAGAATGCATAGCATAAACAGGGGTCACAAAGACATACTTGGCAGGAAGTCCAGTCACCACACAGACAGATTTTTCTGGATCTGTAATTAACAGAAGTATTATAAAATGGCAATGCTCGGTACAGCAATTTGAATTGAACTGTAAGCACACATTTTAAAGTGACTGGTAGAGAGAACAAACAAATAATACAGCACCAACAAAACTGTGACACTTACATGGAGCTGACGTTGTACACAGTTCGGACCCAAATGATGCCCCATTTATGAATTCCAGACGTGATTCCCCTAATTGAACAGAATACTGATGATCAGGTATCTGGAACTCCTAGGATATGGATTTCTATAGTGGGAAGAGGGAGGGGGTGGTTTTATGTTCACAATATGTATGCAAACAAGTGATTCATGAGAATCTGACAAAAGAAGTTACCATCTCTTGAGAAAAATCGAATTGTAGGACCATCATAAGTGTCCTTATGAACAACAGCTTTTTTCTTGACTTCTTCCTCTCTTGCCAGTACACGTTCTAGATTTCTCAAGTTCACGATCTCTGGAAATATAGGCAAATAAAATAAAATCAGAACAACAAAACCAATGGAGGCAAATTCCATCTATATACTTTTGGATAAGTTGTACTGGAAACAAAGCTTGAAAAACCTGTTTCAGCTGCTTCCAAAAGCATCTCCTCCTGCGTCATCCGCTTTTCTTCTCCCTCTTTTTTCTTCTTAATAATTGGCTGGAGGGGTGCATAACAAGAGGGTAAAATGAAATGAACATAAATCCTCCACCCCCAAAAAAATGTCACAGGCTGACACAGATTAATATCAGTACTCCTGCCCGGTTCATTTTTTTTTAAAAAAAAGAGTCCTAGAAGATTCTGCTGCCCATGAGTTAGTGAATGCAATTACAGCAGCTGATAGAGGAAGTGGAGAGCTTGCAACACCTTGGCTGTTGCTTCTTTTTCAGCACGTATGGCTTCTCTTTCAGCTTGCCTGACGATGACAGACGTTCTGGTCGATTTCCTTATGATCTTCTCGGTCTCCAATTCATCAGGAACATCTGCTGGAGTAGATGGACTTGCCTTGTCCGCGGACTTGTCAGCTTTTTCATCATCTTCTAGTTTTGGGGTCACCTTCTTCTTCTTGACATTGGCCTTTCTCAATGTCTTGCCAGGGAACATTAGGCGCTTTTTGATTGGTAATCTGCTTCGCAGTCGAGTTGGGGCATGAGAAAAGGATTGTATCTGTAGCAAGAGTACATGATGCAATGTAAGGTAACATGGTTGTCCCAGCTAGGACAGTCACGCATACCTCTCGCGTTCTTCGTTTTCAGGCTCGTCATCAGGTTCAGATTCCTGTGGGGAGATGCAGAGAAGTTAGATGCGTCCAGTAACGAAAGCTAGGTTCAGATGCGAGAAGGAAGGTATCTCACATCTTCACCAAAATCACTGTCGAATTCGTCGCCAGCGTCCTGCTCTTCCTCGTAGTTGTCGTCGTCTTCCTCCTGCGAGGGAAGTAAGAAGAGCGGAAATGAGAAGAAGAACCCTAATAAGCTAAAGGCAATGGAAGAGGGGAGACTGGGGGCCGACACCTACATCCTTGAGGGCGTCTTGGTTCCAGAAGACCTCATCCTGCTCGGCCTCATCCTCGAGGAGCTTGGTTATCCTGATGGATTCCAATCTCAGTGAATCAGGGGCAAGGCAGGTGGAAGGGCAGGGAGATACGCGAGGAAAAGGAAGCTGACCTCTTTCCTCGGGTGGCGCGGGAGGCGCGGTCGAGGAGGACGGGCGGGTCGTCGTCACCGGCGTCCATGGCAGCGGCGGCGGCGGCGGCGGAGGCGGAGAGGCTGGGTTGGAATTGGTTTTGGCCTCGGGGAAGGGAGGCGCCGTCAGATCTGGAAACGATGGCTGAGATCCAAGGACGCGTCCTTGGCCCTTGATTTCAGATCCAACGGCTGACAGCAGCGTAGGGGCAGGATAAAGCGAGCCACCATCCAGGGCCACAGCCACAGGGGAGGATTAGCAGAGCAGAGCAGAGGAAGCAAAGCCATTCGCTTCGCCATGCCAGCGGCAGCGCAGGTGGTTCCGCAGCCTCCTCGGCTCCGCCCCCGTGGGATCACCAGCTTCAGCAGCGCCGCAAAGGCATCATCGGCAGCGGCACGCCGCCGGTGGGTGGTGCGGCCGCTCCGTGCCTCGTCCGCCACCACCACCAGGTGCTGCGCTCCCGTCGTGCGCCCGACGACGCTGACGGTGTCGGACGCGGAGCTTGCCTCCCGCGGGTTCACGGTGCGGCGGACGGCGGAAGGCATCGACGTGACGGCGCTGAACGAGGTGTTCGCGCGCGTCGGGTTCCCGCGGCGGCAGGAGGAGCGGCTCCAGCGCGCGCTGGACAACAGCCGGGTGGTCTGGCTGTCGGCGGCGTCCGGGGAGGCGCCGGGACGGCCCGTGGCGTTCGCTCGCGCGGCCGGGGACGGCGTGTTCAACGCGGTGGTGTGGGACGTGGTGGTGGAGCCGTCGTCCCAGGGCCTCGGGCTGGGCCGCGCCGTCATGGAGCGGCTGGTGCAGGACCTCCGCGCCGACGGCGTGGTCAACATCGTGCTCTACGCGGAGGCGCGGGTGGTGGGCTTCTACCGCCTCCTCGACTTCGCCATGGATCCCGACGGCATCAGGGGCATGGCCTACTACCGATCCAACCAACCTGCTGCTACTGCTACTTCTTCATCTCAATGATGATGAAATCATCTACTGTTATATCCTTCTTGTTTCTTGCAACATGAGTAAATTCATCATACATACATTCATGTTCGTTGCACACGGGCTTGGCGCTGCGGGCTGCGGTCGTGCGTGTCCGGCGGCGGCGCGGGTGGCCTGCGTGCTGTGGTGCTGCGGCCTGCTGTGCTGCTGGGGTCCCCCACGGCGGCGATGGCGTCTCGCAACGGCGGCTTCTCGGTGGTGGTTTGGTCTGAGGTGGAGGTGTGCTGGCGGCCTCATGGTGACGCGGCCGACGACGGCTGGTTTGGATATTTGCTTGTTGTGCCGTGGTGGACTGGTGGTGTGGTAGGCGGTGTCCAAGGCTCCAAGCGTCGGAGCGCCAGTGACGCCATGGTGGCGTTGGTGGCTGCTTCGAGCCGTCAATCTCCGAATGTTTGCGTCGACGGTGTCGTGGTGGCACGGTCGAGGATGGCTTTGCGCGGGTGTTTGCCAGTGACGCCATGGTGGTTTTGATGGTTGCAACAATGCGCTGGCTCCCCAACTGCGCTTCGGCGGTGTGGTTGGTGGCGTCGGCTATCTCTCTGATCCGTCGGGATGATGCGGGTGAAGACCCATTCCTTCTTAGACGATGTCGATGACGTTTCTCATGTCATTTCCTTCTTGGAGGCGACATTTGGCATCTCCGGCGTGGACCTCGACTCCTGCTTGGGACCATCGACGATCCGGTTGTGAGAGTGCTTTCTTCTTCTTTCTCCCCGTTTATTTTCGGTTGTTTTTCTTTAAAAAAATCAGAAGAAGAAGAACAGAGGGTTGAGCCGAGTCGCGGTTTGTTCTTGTTGCTTCTTGGTGTGCCCCGTGAGGGGGTATCAGTTGCGGCTTGTATCGATGTCTCAATCCAACCAAGCAGAGTTGTGTTTTCAAAGTTGAGTTGTGGCGTGTGTCGACGTCCCAATCCGACCAAGCGGAGTTGTGTACATGTTCGTTGCACACAAGCAGAGGCATTCATCATGATACAAATCATATTCATACAAGCACTTGGTTGCAAATTCGAACTGTACTCACACTGTTACACACACACGGAGCACATTTGGTAGATTGATAAAAGCACACTGTTTGGAAGTTGGAACTTGATCGGAAGGGAAGGAAATCACCGCACGCACCAACCGGAAACGAAGCAAGAATCGCTTGCTTTGCTTCCTAGTTAGCGGCTGCGCCGTCGGATGGAGCAGGCGGCCATGAGGATGAGCACGAGCAGGACGAGGACGGCGAGGAAGGTGGCGACGACGGCGCCGCTGGTGCGCTGGCAGAAGCCGTGGAACTGCATGCAGATGGGCACCCAGTTGGCGCGCACGCTGCCCCAGTGCGCCACGTACACGATGGCCGCCGCCGCCGCGCCGGCCGCCGTCAGCAGGGACATGACCAGCACGTCGCACACGAGCAGGAACACCCTCACGCCGGTGGCCTTGGGGCGGACGATGCCCACGGCGGAGAAGGGCAGCGACAGCACCAGGTACCCCGCCGCCACCGCGTTGGCCACCATGAAGAAGATGAAGGCCGTGAAGTCGTCGAACCGGGCGTGGAACTGGAAGAACTGCGTGAACACCGACAGCCGCTCGTCGGCGGTGCCCGTCGAGATGGCCGCCGCCAGCGTCGGCCCGAAGGCGGCCACACGCAGCAGGAAGTCGATCACCGCCAAGCACCGCCGGAACCCGCCGCCGGACCGCAGGATCAGCGGGAGACCACGGCCGGCGGGCTTGCTGCTGCTGCCCGCGGCGTCACCAGCCGTCGCCGGAGCCGTGGCGTAGGACGACGACGCCGCGGCCTTGCCGCCGTCCATGTGGATCACGGTCGCGGGCTCGCTCATGTTGTGGATTGTTTCGCTTTTGATCGCTGCACAATCTGCCGGGATTTGGTCTGAATCTTCTTCGAGTGAGTGCTCTCGTCTGTGTTGCATTGGACGCGCACCATGAAAGCAAATTTATACCTGCAGAAACAGGGGAGTTGTTTCGCGCTGATCAGCTTGTTTATTGATCAGCTCGTGCATTGCAGGAGTGGTTGCTCCTCCAATTCTGCTCCTGCACCATCATGCTCCTCTTTCTTTCTAACTGCTCTCTGCAACTCCATCATCAACTGCTTAATGGCAGTTCGTTCCCTATTTGTATTATGAACAACCAAGACAAGCTGTTTGTAATATGACCCCGTTTCAGGGTCACTGATGAAGCTGCATTTTGCAACCACATTTCGCACCGTGCTTTGAGATGAATTCAACAGCTGATGGTACATCCATTTGCATACAGCTTTGTTCGGTTGGTTGGTACCATGGTAGTCATTGGTTTGTTCGAGAGAAGAGTACTACTTTACTGGTTCTTTGGTGGCTGGTTTGTTCCGAGACAAAAGATCACTACACTTGGTACCGATGATAAGCCGAGCGAACAGGCGTACATACCTAACACTGATGAAGCAACATACCCAGTTGAACCTGCAGCACGACATCATTTCAGACGAGATAATTCTAAAATGCATTCCGATTTCTGCATCTTCTGCAGATTCGAACGCAAGCTAATCAGCCTGTAAAACTCCTGATAGATAGACTCCTAACAACAGTATATAACATTGACTGCAGCATACACATGTATCTATAATTATATACTAGTATATAGCAAGTAGCGCTAGTAGACGCCAAAAACCCATCCACACGAGCACCATGATGGTTTGATAGCAAAAGTTAAGTACACCAAAACATCGGATTCATCCATAAGGAGCCACATCAGAAAAGACATCAAAGGGTAACTCCACTCGTTGAAACAACAACCCACGTTACTGTACATAAAGAACCCATTTTTGCATGCAAAAATGCAAACTTCTTCTAACTGGAAACCGTATTGCAAGTCTGCTTCTCGATGCACCTGTTCTTGCTATGGAAGCTCAAGTCCTCAACACAGCATGCATCATCTGATGAAATTGTTTGCTCCAAATGATGGACAACCACTCTTCATTATCTGCATGACGGTAGGGAAAGGCCTCCACAGAAAGCTGAGATGATCAGGTAGAGTAGCACTACAATGGCAACCGTCAACACACCTCTGCAAAAAAGAGGTTAAGGTTAAAAAATGAAACAGAAACAGAGAACATCTTAAACCTTCAATTGAAACGCTAGTAGGGAAAAAACTTGCTGCCTAGATATTCTGCAGAGAACTCGGATTGTATTTTCCGAAACAGGATACCTCACCACTTTACAGATTCATATGACAGTACACGGGCACAATTTACACATCACTCACCACAGTCACCACCACTGATATTTAAACCCCAAAAGGAAAAAAATCTGGATGTGTATAGATGCCACTCATGTACTTTTTCTTGTCCGGACCAATGAATTGCCAACCAAAATGAATCTAAAGATTTAGTAGAATTCTAATTAGCAGGGAAGCAGTAGAACAAGCACAAAACTAGCCCCCTTTGTCATATTTCCAACAAGTGGCGCCATTGCTAATCTAGGTAAAGGATCTGCTGCAAGGCTTCTGCAGTTCTGTAACATTGCTGTAGCAGGCACTGTTTGAAGTAAATTGCAGATTTCACACTATAAACGTATATGGATTGACCTCTAATATGTACGGTGCATGCACAAAAGAAAGGCACGGCACAAGTATGAAAGATGGAAATGGCATAGCACTCACAGAAGCTTGACATTCTTCATCCAGAGCGCTCTGTGGAGCCTCTTGGATTGCTTGCGGAAGTGAAAGGCGCTGTCTTGCATGGTGGACGTCTTGTCGACGAGAAGTGAGATGCGATCGCCTCTGTCGAGAATTTTCTCAATGTTGTCGACCATGACAGTGTGTATCTGCAGGAATCGAAGAGGACAGAGTTGATGTACATGTAGGTGATGCAACTATGCCATGCCACGTGCGACGAAAGCGTTTGGAAGATAAGAAGGCACTTGCCTCGCTGACTTCTCCGCGGAGACGGTTGAGCGTGTCGGCACTGGGGTTGCTGGAGAAGAACTCCATTTGCTGGTGGAGCACCCTGGAGAACTCATCGTTCATGGCGTACGCCAGCGCGGAGTGGGCGACTCTGCCGTAATTCTTCATGAACCTCATCTGGATGTCCTCCAGGTAGAGAAAGGGGATCCTTCCTGCATCATGAAAGTGAGTAATCCAATCAGGAGGGAAATAAAAAACTGGTGAAGTGGCAGGTTGAAGAATTGATTTGTCTGAAGTCTGAACATATGATTAACTGAAGGAAACTGATAACTGCAGGAAAGCAGAACACACATAGAGATACATACGGATACATCAATCAATTCAGAGTAGCAAACAATAAAATAGCAGGAAGCTAAGTGGTAACTAATCCAGGTATATGTGGAGAAATGTAATGTGAAAGTGGTTGCTCCAACACAACACAACGCAAATCAAGTCCAGAGCATAAATGAAGTAGAGTGTATAGATTCGGAGAGATTACACATACTTCCGAAGGTGTCGTTGGCCATGCATAGGAAGGTGATTCCTGCGTCGCCGCGGAGGACGTGGAAGATGTAGCGGTCCTGCGCGAAGCAGAGGCGGGCCTCGGCGTCGTGCGGGAGCTTCTCGAGGATGCGGCGGGCCACGGCGCCGGCGTTGCCGGTGACGGCGGCGAACTCGGCCAGCACGACGGTGCCGCGCGCCACCAGCGCGTACACAATCGCCATGGGGACCGGGGGGAGAGAGATGGGGGGATCTGATGACTGTGGGGGATCTGATCTGATCCCGATCTCGGCCGGGGAATTGGGGATTTCGAGCGGCGCGGCGCGGCGCGGGGCACACAGCGTGCGTGGAGTGGACAACCCCCTTCCCCTTTCGACCCTTCCCCTCCGGTCGGCGGTCGGGCAGTCGGCAGACGGCGGCAGACGCTACGGACGGCGCTACGTTGTCGCTTCGCAAGTTGGACTCGTCTTCCCTTTTTTTTCTTATCTTTCTTTTCCCTTTCTTCCTCTCCCTTCCAATTTTTCCTTTTTTTCAATTTTTAAAATACCATATAGTGATCTCTATATCTCTATCTCTACTCCTAAAAAGAATGAAAAGGATAACAAACTTGGTATGTAAAACATCCGCTCCGATGGCTTCACCTGTCGTGACTCGTCCGCCCTCCGCCGCACCCGCGCCCCCGCCCGCGTACCTTTTTTTTTCGCAGCTCGCCACCGCAACCGCCGTATCCGAAGGATCGGATGGCGACTAGAGAGGGGGGGGAGTGAATAGGAGCCGGTAAAAATTCTTCCCGAAGAACCCGCCTATGCCCTAGTCAAATCCCGATCACACACGAGCGATAGATCGAATCACACACCAATCGCCAAGACAACGAGGTTATGGATCAACCTCTAGCCTTAGGAACGATTCCTTGAAGCACACGCGGAAGCACGAGAAAGGAAGGGAGGAATCGAAACAAGAAGCAAAGCTCACAGTGCTCGCGACCGTCCGGCCAGAGGGGCGGACCGTCCGCACCGGCCTCGCGGACCGTCCGACCCGAAGCCGCGGACCGCCCGCGCCAACCCCGCGCATCGTACGGCCCCTACGCCGCGACCGTCCGATAAAGCACACGGAACCAACAGAGACGCACCCGAATAACGGACCGTCCGCGGGAGCACGCGGACCGTCCGCCGGACACCCGCGACCGTCCGAAACTCCGTCCAACCAAAACTCAAAAACGCGACAGATCGAAACAAAAGCCGAGCAAGAACACGAAGAACACGGGACGAACACGCCACCCGCGACCGTCCGCGACCCCCCCCCCCCCCCGCGGACCGTCGCGCGCCGCGCGACGAACGAAAACCGCTCGACCTCGAAGGTCAACTCCCCCAAATCATCATTGGATTTCCCAAACGGTTGAAGGTGTGGAGACAAGGGTTTGGGGACTTGAAAAGCGTCACACAAGGATGCTATAGCCCAAAAATCTTGCCTCCTAACTCCCTAAATCACCGGGAATCACGAATCCTTTGAGCACCACCAAAAGCTTGAGCACCGAACGAAAACTCTCGAATCGAAGTGGTTTCCGGCGTTTGAGGGCACAAGATCAATCACAAAGATGCGCGAGACATCTATCCATGTTTCCCTCAAAGAAATCCGGGGAGAAACCCACTCAAATCCGCGGAATCGCACCGAGAACAAAGGCACGAAAACAAGCACAAAAAGACCACGAAAAACACAACTCGAATCTTCTATACAAATCGGGAAAGATTCACAAGGTCTAGCATGCCGCCCTAGCATCCATCCCTCTCAACAAATCTCTCATGAAGCTCTCATGCTAGCCTAGAGAAAATGGAAAGAAAAAAGCTACTAAAATGTGAAATGGGAGGGAGGAAATGAAACCCTAAGTCGTGGAGAGAGCACCACTCACACACCCTCATGGCTTATATATCGGGTCCCGCCGGAGTGGTAAATGACTCTACTACCCCTAACTTAACTACTGGCGATACAACCCACGCAGGGGCATTTAGGTAATGTTTGTGGGTCATGCCATCGGACGGCCACGCCTTTGCCGCACCCCCGCGTCCTCCCGACGCAAGCCATGCGATCCCGCCGCGTGTCCTCCGGCTCGAAGCTTCCCGACACGCCCGGATCCCGTCTCCGTCGTGTTGGGCCCTCGGACTTGGTTTTCGGGCACAAACTAAGAAACCGTCCTCCGATGGTTTTGTGGGCAAACCACCAAACCCCGCGTGCTCGGTCCGCCTCCCGCCAAACCACTTGACTCGACCGCCACCGTGCACCGGCTCGATTGTCCATGACTTCATCTTGCTCGTGTCGCCACCATGTGGCCCGCACCGCGGCCCCGCCGTCCACCGGTCCCTCGAACCGAGCCTACCTCGTCTCTCCATCTCCCGAGGCCCCTCAAGGCCGAAGACCTTTCGCGCCCGTTCTTCACCCGCAACAACGCGAACTAGGCCGCGGCCTACACTTGCGCACTAAGCCAAGAGTCGGTCCAACACCCGTTGTCAATCACTCATCACCGAGGAGCGGTCATCCATCGACCACGGGGACGCTCCCGGTCCTCAATCTCCCCCTTGATGAGTGCATTGACAACACACAACGCGAAATGAAATTCGAGAGAAAGAAAGAAAGGAAGAAGAAAGAAAAACAAAGAAGCTCAACTCATGACCAAAACCAAAGGAAGGCGAGAGAAAGGTCACAAGCCAAGCAAAGCACAAACTCCACACCGAAAACAAGCAAGAAAGCTCCCCCCCGAACAAATGCAAGCTCCCCCCGAACATGTGGATGCAAACTCCCAAATTTCAGCTCACCTCTTCTCGAATTTTTATTAAGCTCACCTCATCTCCCCCTTGTTGACAATGTATGAATAAAGGTGAAAATGCGTAAATGCAAAACAAAGCATATAAACATCTACATGAGCTTCTCAAATAGGCCAAATCTAGTGTCAAAGGCTAAAAAGGAGACAAAGATCACACATATGAATCATAGCATAGTCAAAAAGCATTGCCACAAGTAATATATGAAAATACAAGCATGTGACAAAGCAAAATTTTCAGATTTAAGCAGTTTTACCAAAAGAAGGCTCGCTTCACATGTAAAAGCCTATCCATGTCACACTTGAGCCACAAACATGCATACCATTCAAAGATCATACAAGGATACCAAATTCTCAGCAAAAGATCATGGCAAACACCCATAAAGCAAAGCATGTCATGTCAAAGCTCATGAGCCATGTGTCCACTTCGGGGAGACTTCTCCACTGGTGAACATCATGCAACATGTTTTGCACCCATATGTGAAAGATAATACATTTTAAGCATAGACATGATGGATGGAGCATTTTTCAACCATTATACACTTCTTTTCAAGATTAAATCATTTCATGGTACATGAAGTGCCTTTGCGGCAAAAAGAAGCTTATGCTCCCTCATGAATGCAACATAGGCTAAACATTCACAATGATATTCGGCCTTTGGCCCAAATGCAAGAACAAGGCATCCAAGCACAATCTAAGCATGAAAAGCACATTTAGACCAAACCGTGACATGGATACACTACTACACACGAGTGGAGCACATTTCACCAAAAGTTTATCAAGATTAGCATTTATTTCAAAAAGGGCTATCTCAACACACATATATCTCAAATATTTCAAGAGCATAGCCTCACATCACCATTTCTCCACACATATGACCAAAATCTCACAAATAGCCAAAGAGACTTAAATAAGGCATATGAAAGAAGCTCATCATCCTAAAATGCAATATGATCCAAATGCAACATGATATATGACAAGATGGCTATCCTACCATGGTTTGTACATCAAGCAAAGCATGTATATACATCAAAGTAAAACATGGTATGATACATATGATACAAAAGGAAATCCCCCAAGAATCAACTAGAAAGGGCAACAAACCCCAAGTTCCCCCGCAAGCGCACAAATGTAGCTTGGTCGAGAGGCTTTGTGAAAATGTCCGCAAGCCGATCTTGGGTAGGGACATGGCTCAACACAATGGCTCCTTTTTCCACATTGTCCCTCAAGAAATGATACCTCACTTCTATGTGTTTGGTTCCGGAGTGAAGCACCGGGTTTTTGGCTACGCTTATGGCACCGGTGCTATCACAAAGAAGTGGGATCCGGGTGCACTCCTCACCAAAGTCTCTCAAAGTGTATGAAATAGCCGGGAACAAACAACTCGCGGCCGCAACATACTCGCCTCGGTGGTAGACCGAGCTACACTAGACCGCTTGCGGGAAGACCATGAAACCAATGAAGACCCAAGAAACCGGCAAGTACAAGAAGTAGACTTCCTCTCGACTCGACAACCAAAGCAAAATCCGCATCGGAAAAACCATGAAGGGAAAGAGTCGATGAGGAAGAATACCAAAGGCCAAGACCAAAGGGGCGATCGTAGATACCCGAAAATCCTCTTGACGGCCCGTCGATGTGATGTCCTCGGCGAAGCTCGAAAACGAGCGCACGGACACACGCCGAACCGTATGTCCGGCCTCGTCGCCGTCAAGTAGAGGAGGGAGCCGATCATGCTCCCGTACTCCCGCCGGTCCACCGGTTCTCCGTCCTCGTCCGCATCCAAAGTGGTCGTACTCCCCATGGGAGTCGACATCGGCTTCACATCTTGCATCCGGAACTTCCTCGCATGTCTTTCGTGTACTTGGTCCGGTGCACGAATGTTCCATCCTTCACTTGCTTGATCTGCGCAGCCCCGAGAAAATACCGCAACTCGCCCATCATGCTCATCTCGAACTCCCCGCTCATCTCATCCGCAAACTTGGCAACAAGGTTATGTGACGAGCCACCAAAGACAATATCATCCACGTATATCCGAACAATCAACAAGTCATTTCCATGCTTGAGGAGAAACAAAGTCCTATCCACGGTACCCATCACAAACCCTCTCGCTCAACCGTAAAACCTCTCAATCTCCCATACCAAGCACGGGCGCCCGTTTCAACCCATACGGAGCCCTTTTCAACCCGTACACCCCGTGTGGGTACGGCTCGCTCTCAAACCCGGTGGTCGCTTCACATACACCTCCTCCTCTATGACCCCATTCGAAAAGCACTCTTCACATCCATCCGAAACAGCCTTGAACCCTTTAGCCACGGCAAAGGATAGAAGGATCCGAATTGCCTCAAGACGGGCCACAAGAGCAAAGGTCTCCTCATAGTCCCCTCCTTCGACTAAACCCCCGAGCAACAAGTCCGGACTTGTTCCTCACAACCATCCCATTCTCACCCTCTTTGTTCTTCCAAACCCACTTGGTTCCTATGGGATGGCAATTTGGAGGTGGTTTAACTAACTCCCACACACCGGTTCCTCTCAAAGTTTTCCAACTCCTCATGCATAGAATTGACCCGGTTTGCATCGGATAAAGCATGTCCAATGTCCTTGGGCTCAAAGGTGGCAACAAAAGCAGGATGAGCAAAATGAGAGGAATTCCTGGACCTTGACCGTGTAGTGCGTTCGTCGATGTTCCCAATGATCTTCGACAGGGGGTGCACTTCTCGAATCCGCCGGGGAGCCTCACGCCTCGAGACTACCTCCCCCTCAACTTCAGCTTCTCTCGCCTGGTCCTCTTGTTGTACCGTCGTTGTCCATGAAGTAGACGGTCCACGCTCCATAGTGGTCGTAGGGGAAGTAGTGGGTACACACTCAGCTTCAGGCGCATGGTTCTCTCCATCATCATCTCCGCCTTCATCCTTCTCCTCTTCAAAGAGGTCCTTGGCCATCTCTTCATCACCCGCACATTCAAAGCCAAGAGAGGTACATGGCATTGTCTCGTCGAAGGTTACCTCGCAAGTCTCCATGATTTTGTTAGTCTCAAGGTTAAGCACCCTATAGGCTCTAGAGTGGTTAGCATATCCAAAGAAAATACCATCACTAGACCTAGCCTCAAACTTGTCGAGTTTTCCCTTCTTAAGAATAAAGCACTTGCAGCCAAAGACTCGGAAATGACTCACCTTGGGTGTCCGACCATGCATAAGCTCATAACAGGTCTTCTTCTTGAAAGCTCGCAAGAAAATCTCGTTGGAAACATGACAAGCCGTATTGACCGCCTCGGCCCAATACCTCCTAGGAGTCCCGTGCTCATCGAGCATCGTCCTAGCCATCTCACAAAGAGTCCGATTTTTCCTTTCCACGACTCCATTTTGAGGGGGCACATAAGGGGTCGAATACCGATGTTCAAGACCTAGATCACGACAAAAGGCATCAAAACGAGAGTTCTTGAACTCGAGCCATTATCACCGCGGATAGCTCGAATAGCATTCCCATGCCTCTCGTTTTTCAACCTCACGATCGATCTCGAACAAAACCAAATGTCTCACTCTTATCCTCCAAGAAAAACACCCAGGCATAGCAAGAGTAATCGTCCACCACAACAAGGACATACCACTTCCCACCCACCGAGCGAACTCGAGCTGGCCCAACAAGGTCCATGTGCAACGGCTACGTCGGACGCTCGGTCATGACATCGGTCAGGGGTGGATGGGGAGTGTCTACCATCTTGCCATGCCTACACGGAGCACAAACCAAATCCTTCTCAAGCTTCAACCTCGGCAATCCTCGGACAAGGTCAAGACCACTCAAGCGGGAAACCAAATCAAAGCTCAAGTGTCCCAACCGCCTATGCCATTTCCACAAATCGAAGAAGGACCGGCCACCGGACAACGAGCAGACCCAAAGAACGAGAGAAATCGCCACGAAAATCCGACCCTCGGGGATGATCATACAAACAAGATCACCTCGAGAATCCAAGCAAACGAGACTCGCCGGACTTGAAACGCACCTCAAAACCCTCATCAAGCAACTGAGAAACCGAAAGCAAATTGAAACCCAAAGACTTCACAAGAGCCACTCTCTTCAACGTTACCTTGTCACTCACATGCACAACACCCTCAGACATCACCCTTCCTCGTCCATTGTCCCCAAATGTGATGTACATCTTTTCCTTCACTGGGGTGAGGCCGGAGAACCACTTCTTATCTCCGGTCATGTGTCGAGAACACCCGGAGTCGATGAACCAAATGTCCTCCAAGCCTCCCCGCCCGCAAATAAACAAGAACGAGAATGAGCTAGCGACTCGACACCGGGGTTAGCACAAAGAAAGTTAAACCGGTGTCGAGCCATCTCGCTCAAAAGAGGGGTTAGCAAACATCATTCCCTTGCCACCAAACTTCCCATGTCCCATGGGAGGAGTACGAGCACCACGAGGATGAAAACGTGGTCCGTAGTTCCTCCGGAACTCAAAGCCGCGATCATCTCCCCTAAACCCATATTGAGGACGAGTAGGAGGACGTCCGAAAAAACCACCACGAGCCCGACCAAACCTCTCACCAAAGACGCACACCATCATCTCTCCTCTCAAACCTCGCACCACCACCTCTCCGTGGAAACCTTCCAACACTCTTCACACTTCCCACACCCCGTGGAAGTGGCACTCTAGGCTCGGGAATACCATGAGACCGGCGATACTGTCCCCGGTTTGCTTGCTCCCTAGCAAGCCTCTCATCCCTCTTCCTCTTGTAGCAAAACTCGCAAGATGCCTCTCCTTGCCACAATACTCACACCCGAAGGGGATGGGTTTTGGTTTTGGCTCGGCTTCTCTCTAGGCTTCTCACCCTTCTCACCCACAAACTTCACCGGTTTCTGAAAGTCATTTGTCTTAGGTGGGAATTTGGGTGGATCTTGGGTTGTGTCAAGCTTGTTGCAAAGGTGGTTGGGCTTTGGTGTGAAAGAGTTCTTGGGTGCTTTTGGAAGTGGGACTTGGATGTCTCCGATCACCTCAAACTCGGGGTTAGACTCAACGCACTTCTCATACACACTCTCCCCACTCGTTCTCTCCCACTTTCTCACCCAACTTCTCAAAACCCAAACCACGACCATCGCCTCTCTTGAACTCCTCAATCATGATTTTCAATTGAGGTTCCCGCCCGTACAACCAACCCAACACCTTCCTCAAATAGTCATTCTCCTCATAGATGACATCCAAACAGAAGTAAGTTCAAGATTGCGCAATGTAACTTCATCACAGCCTAGAACATGCATTTGCAACGGAGATTTCAAAGATGCTTCCAAAGAACTAATGGTAGAACGAGCATCAACAAGCTTAGCATGCATATTAGGACATGATTTACAAGCACCAAGCAAAGTAGGACTAGCCTTAAGCTCATCATACTCAGTCCTAAGAGCATCTAGTTTAGCCAAAGTGGAAGCATTCTTCTCATTAAGCAACTTGATCTCATTCAACCATGCATCACACTCAAGACATTCAACATCATTAGGAGTAGTAGGAGCAAGTTTCAAAGAGTCATTCTCAAGTTTCAATTCAAGCAATTTGGACTCTAACTCTCCTACTTTCTCACTAGCATTCTCAAGTTGAGCCCTAAGATCTTTCCTCATCTTTTTGGCATCTCTTAGCACACTATCACGGTTGTCAATCAAGCCATTCAACCTAGCGATCTCAAAGCAAGCAAAGAGTCGGGGTCACGATTTACCTCATCCTCCGAGTCGAGTCGCCGTCTTCCTTCTCGCTCTTCTTGCCGCTTGAGCTATGGGCCATGCCACAAAAGCCCTCAAGCGCCACACGGCCTCAACCCGCCGAGGTTCCGCTTGCACTCTTCTTGCCCTTGCGCCTCTCGGCGTCTTCATCTTCGCCGCTTGAGCTTGATCGCTCGTCGCTTGAGCTTGAGTCGACGTCGCTCGCACCGGCCCACCATCGCTCTTGCCTTGTTCTTCTTGTAGCCGCTCTTGCTCGGTCGCCGCTTGTCCTTGTCCTTGCTCTTGGACTTGCCGAAGTGCTTGCCCTTGGAGGAGTACTTGTCTTCACGCCTCGGGTGCGCCTTGTACTCGTTCATCTTGTACTTGTTCTCCTCCGCTTCCGGCACTCGGCGATGAAGTGGCCACGCTTGCCACACTTGTAGCACGTCCCTGAGCTCCGCCTTGCATTCCTCCGACTCTCGTGTAGTCGATCAAACCTCCTTGAGAGCAAGGCCGCCCTCCTCCTCGCCCCAAAGACATCAAACTCCTCATCCGGAATGGACATAAGAGAAGACAAAGAAAAGCGTCGACAGGAAGGGTTAGATTTGCCCTTTGATCCGCCCACAAGAGCAAGACTATGGTCGGTTGAGCCCTCATGCTTGGATTGCAACTTCCCGTCAACCTCAACCGACTTGAGCTTAGAAAAGAGGTCATCCAACTCAATAGTCAAATACCGCCGTACTTCTTGATGGCCACAACCTTAGCACCCCAAACATTTGGATCCAAGACATGCAAGAGCTTCAAAGCCCGATCATGCTCGGTGTAAGGAAAATCCTCAACATTAGCTTTCATGTTGTTCACGATGGCGGTGAACCTCTCGAAACATCGCATCAATGTCCTCACCGGAAGTGGAGTGAAATTCTCATATTGCATTCGGTAAGAGACAAAGAGGCGAGCCTTCACATGGTTATCACCACCGTGAGCAACCAACAACTTCTCCCAAATTTGCCAGGCAAGATTCAAATGGCGAACACGCTCAAACTCAGGATCACACAAGCTCCGGACCAAGTGATCAACGACTTTTGCATTAGCCTCATACTTGGCCTTAGCACCGACATCGGCCACCATAAGAGTATGGATGTTGACCGGAATAGCATAGGTCTTGTCAAGCACAATGAAATCCAACAGCTTTCCACGAAGAAAGATCATCATACGAGCCGCCCACTTGTGGTAACCCTTGCCATCGAAGTGCGGCGGACCGCCCCGCTCAACGTACGCCATCTTAGGATTCGAGACTTGTCAAAGTCGCAAAGAATCCGGCACCAAGCTCTGATACCAATTGAAGGATCGATGGCGACTAGAGAGGGGGGGGGGGGAGTGAATAGGAGCCGGTAAAAATTCTTCCCGAAGAACCCGCCTATGCCCTAGTCAAATCCCGGTCACACACGAGCGATGGATCGAATCACACACCAATCGCCAAGACAACGATGTTATGGATCAACCTCTAGCCTTAGGAACGATTCCTTGAAGCACACGCGGAAGCACGAGAAAGGAAGGGAGGAATCGAAACAATAAGCAAAGCTCACAAGGCTCGGCGACCGTCCGGCCAGAGGGGCGGACCGTCCGCACTAGCCTCGCGGACCGTCCGACTCGAAGCCGCGGACCGTCCGCGCCAACCCTCGCGGACCGTCCGGCCCTACGCTACGGACCGTCCGATAAAGCACACGGAACCAACCGAGACGCACCCGAATAACGGACCGTCCGCGGGGAGCACGCGGACCGTTCGCCGCACACACCCGCGGACCGTCCGCCCTCTCGCCGCGGACCGTCCGAAACTCCGTCCAACCAAAACTCAAAAATGCGACGGATCGAAACAAAAGCCGAGCAAGAACACGAAGAACACGGGACAAACACGCCACCCGCGGACCGTCCGCGACCCCCCGCGCCGCGCGGATGAACGTAAAACCGCTCGACCTCGAAGGTCAACTCCCCCAAATCATCATCGGATTTCCCAAACGGTTGAAGCTGTGGAGACAAGGGTTTGGGGACTTGAAAAGCGTCACACAAGGATGCTATAGCCCAAAAATCTTGCCTCCTAACTCCCTAAATCACCGGGAATCACGAATCCTTTGAGCACCACCAAAAGCTTGAGCACCGAACGAAAACTCTCGAATCGAAGTGGTTTCCCGGTGTTTGAGGGCACAAGATCAATCACAAAGATGCGCGAGACATCTATCCATGTTTCCCTCAAAGAAATCCGGGGGGAAACACACTCAAATCCGCAGAATCGCACCGAGAACAAAGGCACGAAAACAAGCACAAAAAGACCACGAAAAACACAACTTCGAATCTTCTATACAAATCGAGAAAGATTCACAAGGTCTAGCATGCCGCCCTAGCATCCATCCCTCTCAACAAATCTCTCATGAAGCTCTCATGCTAGCCTAGAGAAAATGGAAAGAAAAAAAGCTACGAAAATGAGAAATGGGAGGGAGGAAATGAAACCCTAAGTCGTGGAGAGAGCACCACTCACACACCCTCATGGCTTATATATCGGGTCCCGCCGGAGTGGTAAATGACTCGATTACCCCTAACTTAACTACCGGCGATACAACCCACGCAAGGGCATTTAGGTAATGTTTGTGGGTCATGCCATCGGACGGCCACGCCTTTGCCGCACCCCCGCGTCCTCCCGACGCAAGCCATGCGATCCCGCCGCGTGTCCTCCGGCTCGAAGCTTCCCGACACGCCCGGATCCTCGTCTCCGTCATGTTGGGCCCTCGGACTTGGTTTTCGTGCCCAAACCAAGAAACCGTCCTCCGATGGTTTTGTGGGCAAACCACCAAACCCCGCGTGCTCGGTCCGCCTCCCGCCAAACCACTTGACTCGACCGCCACCGTGCACCGGCTCGATTGTCCATGACTTCATCTTGCTCGTGTCGCCACCATGTGGCCCGCACCCGGGCCCCGCCGTCCACCGGTCCCTCGAACCGAGCCTACTTGTCTCTCCATCTCCCGAGGCCCCTCAAGGCCGAAGACCTTTCGCGCCCGTTCTTCACCTCGCAACAACGCGAACTAGGCCGCAGCCTACACTTGCGCACTAAGCCAAGAGTCGGTCCAACACCCGTTGTCAATCACTCATCACCGAGGAGCGGTCATCCATCGACCACCGGGATGCTCCCGGTCCTCGCATCGAGCGCCCCCACACTCCCAAACCCTACCTCTCACGCGTCGGCCGCGGCGGCGGCTCCCTCGCCTCGCCTCCTCCCCCCGGCCGCGCACCTCCCCAAGGCCGCAGCCGCCGCCGCCGTCCCTTCCCCGTCATCCGTCCACATCGCACATCGCCCCCGCCGACGGCCACCATCATAGGGGTTTCCCTTGCCTTCGTCGCCTTCCCAACTCCACCGGCGCCACCATATAGGGTTTCCCGTCCTTCGTCCGATGTAGCCGCCGCCCAACGACCGCGCAACGACAACTACACACCGAGATCCACTAGCCATCGACAGGGGGGGAGGGACTCCGCCACCGTCGCCGAACGCATGAGGGACAAGAGCCAAGATGCACCGCCGGACAATGAACACTCGCCCTTCACCTTCTCCCCAAACGGTGCTCGCCACAACAAGCACGACGTGGGCCGCCCACCACGGGATCTCGTGCGGCGCGAGCCCAGCCGGGGACGATGGCGCCGAATTCAAGAGGACATCAATGACACCGCCCTAGCCATTGTCTCGTCGGCGGGATGACTCCAAGAAGGCGGTCATCGAAGGCCGCCGCATTGTCGCCAAGACCCGTCTTGACCCAAGATTCCCCACGCCATCGAGGTACCCACCCCGATTCATTCTTTGATAATTTCTTTTATTAGTCTATCCTTTCTTAAGGGCGTTGTTGTGTGGATTGATTGCCGGTTGGGGAGGGTAGGGTTGCGGCTCAAGAAGGACGACAAGTCCCCCGTCAATCCTCGCTACTCCGAGAAGCAAGCATGAGGATTAGATATACTCAATGACATCTCAACTCTTGCATCGATGGATTTAGCTTTTCAAACAAAATAATTCATCTCTAGATATCATTATCCTATGTGCTTTCGTAGACTAAAAATGGATATTTTCCCGATGTACCGTAGCCATTTGTCTTAGATAGTTGTATATGTGATATTTTTTCTTTCTTTTGGTGTTTTTAAGAACCGAATCTTCTCCATTCGTACTTAACTATGTAGATTTATGAATCGCCTTATCCAAGTGAATAAACCCTAGCTAGACACTCCTAATGGTCTTCATGACCGATGGGGGCTTGTTTAGCAGCATCATTTCAACCACAAGCATGCATTTTCTAATGCTTCTCTACCATTCTTACAAGGTTCAATATCCAAGCAAAATTGAAGGATTCAAAGGATAGCCATTTTAACAAGGACGGGAGCACGGGAATTACCATGTGTAAGTACACTTTAAGTGATAGAACTAGCCTTAGGTGGCGTCTCTCTCGTTCCCGATAAGGCGATGCCTCAAGTTTCTAACTTTTACACGGAACTTAAAATTATATCAATTTTGCTTCTTGTACACGCTTGTATTGAACTACCGAAGGATTGTAGGCTTGTAGTCTTGCCATTTTTCAAGTTTTTATAGGACTCGAATGGTTTCTAGCTTGTTCGTTTAGCTTGTTGTCTCACATTTTTCAATAAACATATTAGATTTGTGATACCCTTGCGCATAACAAGATTGGTTTCATTGATGTCCTTTTGGATGATCTCAAGTTTTTAAATGCATCTTTAGCTACATCTAATTGACAAAATGGTAATTGACAAGACAATTACTTAATTTCTTTGTTGAGGATGAACAGGAATATATCATATTAAATTTTATTAGTGTTGAGCAATAATCTTTGGCTACATTTAAAAAAATGATTATTTATCTAAAATTTCTTAGGAAAGAAAAGGGAGAAGCAATGGTTGTTGATACGGTCTTGATGGAGAGGACAATAGAAATTAAGGAAGTGCTCTCGGGAGTGCTCCTCTTTACTTGTCTATCTCTATCTCGCTATCATAATCGATCAAAGATGATCTCTGCTATTACCTCGGACTAAGCGAAGCATAATAACCCTATTGTGAGTAATATCCTATCGTTTTTTCGGCTTGGCAATCATTGCAAAAGCATGATATTATTTGATGTGCATGCTTCTTTCCTACTAGTACATAGACCGATGCCGGTTGTCCGGTGTGCGTGGCCTCGCCCGAGAAAAAGAAAAGTGGGGCAAGGAAAGAAATGAATTGAGTGATCCGGTAAGTCAATGACATTTGCACATATTCTACTTGACTATATTTTCTAATCCATATTGTGACGCCCCAGGTTTTCAGCGGGTTTATTAACCCTGATGAGCAGGTCAACCGCGTTGACTTTGGTCAAACGACGGTCAACCTGGGCCATCACCTCGAAAACTTCACCGACAAACCCTAATGACACCCCTTGGTCAACTAGTGGTCAAGGTTTGGTCAAAACCCTAGTCACACCCCTTGAACACCCTTTGACCTTGTATGTCGGCCCGAACTTTTGCCGCGTTCTCCAAATTTCACCTAAGCACTTCAAAATATCCCAATGTAAAATTTGTGTATTTTATCGAGGGACACAACTTTCATGTTGAGTGGCATTTGAGATTTGAAGCCTAAATAGGTGAAAAACCCCGGTCAACGCTCCCGGCACTATTCACCGGAGCTAAGAATTTCTCGCATCTTGGCATGCGAATTGTGCAAAAATGGTTGAGAAAATTACCCTACGCCCTTTACAAAAGTTGTAGAGGAATGCAAGATCTACAACTTTGGTATAGATTGGTTGTGGCACTTCGGTTGCAAAAAATTTGATTAAAACTCGGTCAAACAAGTGCTACCACGAGTGATCTTGGCGTCGGAACGCGCGGAGCGCGAGCGTGCGCGACGCCGCGCCGAAGCCCCACGTCGCCGCCGCCGCCGTACCGCCCATACACGAATGCCGAGGCGGGGCCCGTGACCGATGGATCGAGCGCCGAGCCCTAGTCCCCGTGCGTGATGCGTGTGGGTCCCCCCGTACGGTGCTACGTGCCGCTTGCACACCAATCACGCCGCGCCGCCAATGCGCCGCCATTGGCCGATGGCCGCCGCACGTCGCCGCCCCCATTGCGCCGTACTCCGGCCATGCCGCGTCCCCCGTTGCCTTAGCGCGCAAATAACGCTCCACCGCCTTGCGCCCGCCCTATAAAAGTCGCCGCTTCCTCTCCTCGCGCGAGCACCGAGTCGCCGCCGCCCGCCATTGGCATCCCCTCGGTGAGCTCATTGCTCGCCCTCATCCATGGCCGTCCGAGCACGCCTAAACCTTCTCCTCGCACACATCGAGCTTACACGCCCGCGTGTTGGCCTAACCGAGCTACCTCGCTCACCGAGCCCGAGCTCCCGCGGCCGCCGCCGGCGGTCATTGCCGAGCTCGCCCCTCGGCCGGTCCTCCGAGCCGCGTGGACTCACCTAGTACCTTCCCTAGGACACCTAGAAGCTACCCGTGCCACACATTGTTCGGCCCCCGCCCTCGTCTTCGCCGGGAGATCTAGCGCCCGCGGCCGTGCCACCACCGATCCGCCGCCGCCGCTCGCCGGTGACATCTCCGGCCAATCCACCGCTACCAATCGAGAGCGGGTGAGGCCAATCTCAACCCCGTGCCATTTGTTTGCCCTCGCGTCGGGCTCACATTGCGGCAGCCGAACTCCCCTCCACCGTCGGGGGCATGCCTACGAAGGATTTTGTACTCGGGGGTCCGACCGTTAAAGTCGAGGGTATATGTGACGCCCCGTGTTTTTAATTACCGTCATTAACGCTAATGATCGGATTAGCCGCCAAATGGTCAACCGAGGTCAAACCTAGGTCAACCCGGGCCCTCACCCCGAAAACTCACTAACACCCCCTAGCGACCCTAAATGAATAGTAAACACACTTGTGGGGCCAACCCATGGTCAAAGGGTGAGTCAAACCCCATGCCACCCCGGTGCCCACAGTGTCCGCCGAAACTTTTGCCGCGTTCTCCAAAATTCACCTAAACACTTAAAATTCTACCTTTAGGAAAGTTGTAGGTCTTGTTGAGGGACACAACTTTCATGTAGATTGGCATTTCAAATTTGAAGAGGAAAATTGTGAAAACCCCCTTGCAAGGCAGGAATCACTGTTGCCAAAAACAGGCTGACATTCAAAGTTGGCATTCGAATAAATTCAAATCCAGACCGAAAAACCCTATACAGTCTTTGTAAAAAATGTTGCTGGTACCTAGATCTACAACTTTGGTATTCATCACTTCGTCTAGTTCTGTTGAAACATTTTGAGAAAAATCGTGTTGAACAGAGCACCAGAAAAACCCCGAGGCCAGAGCGCGCCGTCACGCGCGACGCCGCGCGCGCCCGAGCGCCGCCGTCGCCGCCCAAGCGCCGTCGCGCCCCGGCGTCCGCGCCCACGCCTCCCAAGGCCGTGCCCCCACCTAGGTGCTCCGTCCCGAGGTCACGCGCGCCCCAACGCGTCGCCCCGCCCCGTGACGCGCCGAGTCCGCGCCGAGCGCCGCCGTACGTGCGGGCCCCGAGCCGCCGTAGCACGGCGGAGGATCTCGCCGTCACGCCGTCGTCACCCCGAACCTCCCGGGCCACCTATAAAAACCGCCTTTCTTCCCCGCGGCGCGCCACCCCGAGCTCCACCGCGCCATTGCCGCCGCCGCCTTGAGCTCGTGCGCCCGCTCGCGTTCCCCGCCGTTCCACTGCCCCGCTAGCTTCCCTAGCGCCCAGTGTAGCTAGCGCGCTTGCCAATTGCCCAGCACCGCGCCCCCTTGCCACCTATCCCCGAGCCGCCGTGAGCGCCGCCGCCGGCCACCGCCGTGTGCCCTCGCCGAGCTCGCCCCGACCCCGCCGTCACCGCCATTCGACCCGTGGTGAGGCCAATCACAACCCCGTGCCACATGTTGTCGTGGCCCGGCCCCACATCGCCGCCGGAGAGCCCTCCCGCCGCGAGGGCATGGTTGTGAATTCCGAGGGCTTAGTTGCAAGGAAACCTAACTAAGTTTATTTGCGGATCGGCCTAGTGACTTGAAAAATCCCTAGAAATTAACAGAGAGATCAGAAAAATCCCAAACCAATTTTGTAGGGTTCAGGATGATAAACCCCATCTCTTTTGTCATATACTCATGGCTAGATTCTAAATAGTTTTGGCAGGAAAAATACAAATGTGTTAAGCATAGAACTGCCATAACTTGAAATCTATAACTCCTCTGTAGCCAAATTTTGGATATGTTGTGTGTTAGGATATGACTAGATGCTGTGCCAAAAATTGCACAAAGTTATGCAGTACATCGTTCTAGATAGATTCTTTTCCATTCCCGTAGTAACTGCCTAGATGATTTTTCCTGTTAAATATATTTGTGTTCTTGAGCCCAACTTGTGCACACTGTCTTATAATGTTCAGATACACATCCTGTGAATTAATCATGAATTTTGGATTAACAGAAATAATTATTCTTGAATTATGCATGTTTTCCTTTGTAAATTAATAAACCAAGTTCAGTAGAGTTTCCATGTGAACATGCTGGTTCTTTAGGCTTGTTTAGGACCAGAGAGCATGCACGAGAAAATTTGGATCATTTTGATGCTTATTTATTTTTATATGCATTTAAATGGAATCACTAGCTAGCCCTTGATTTTTCCATAATAATTAATTTCCTACCATCCAACACTTACATGTGGGTCCAATGGATCGGGATAGGTGCTAGTAGGCTTAAGAAACACTAATTTAATTTTTTTTGGTAAATTAATTGATTAATAAAAGGCTTAAATGCCCTTTTAATATTAAAGGGAAATTAAAATAAAGAAAAACCCTTAATTAAATCTTTTTCCTTTTTGAAAGTATTATTTAATATAAATAAAAGAAAGTTAATTATCAGTACTGATAAGGAATTAATTCATAAATATAAATATTAATTACACCTCGTTGGTGAGGATAAAAGGAAATGAAGCTTTCACATGAAATGATAAACTTATTAAAAATCTTTATTCAAATGTGGAATAAAAGAGTAACCCATGTACATCCCCTAACCTTCCTAAAAGAGAAATCTTAGCTGAATGCTTGTTAAGGTGAATATGACCAACTAGAGTTGGATAAGACAACAAACTATCACATCACCTAAAGTGCATTGCATTCCGTGTAGATCTTCCGGACGGAGATTACTCCCTGGTCCCGTAAACCGAGGAAGGAGGAGCGGAAGGTTCTCTCGCAAGACGTGGAAGTACTCGACACCGAGGGTGCCCAAGCTAATAACCTAGCCGACGAAGGCAAGCTCGTGCATCTAACCTAGTTTTAAATTTCTTTATTCAATTATCTATGAATGATTGTGCATTTACGTACGGGAGTTGCATGAAACCCTAGATGCATGATCCATAGGTACCTTTGGTCCCTACTAGTATGATAGGCCGATAGCTCGCTATGCTATAGGACCGTTACAAGTCGAGTGATGACCTCACTCGCGAGAATAGGTTCCTAGATAGGAATCATACTATATCCTTAAATGGATTGCTCACGTGGTAAGAGCATGGGATCTGGGCTCCGGTCCAGTGGTTATGTGGGTTAAGTTTTTGAACGTACTAAGCACATGCCGGTTATGGGGCCGGTAAGCCTAGTACCTTAATGAGGCGGCGAGGGATCCTACCGTTACTACTCTTGGGATTCGCTCTCACGGCTCGCCACCGGTGGTGTATGGTGACTCCGGGTATCTCGCGGGGTATGCGGATAGCCCGAACCAAAGACTGTAAGATTCGATCCCGACCCGAGGATTTATGGGGACGGCCTGGGAAGTTGTCCTCGCGGGGGCAGCCTACCGTGTGTTTGGGTCTACCTTGCAAGGTTTAAATCAATCGATTGTCGGCCTCTCACCGTTATCCGAGACTACTTACTCCACTAGTCATGTGATCCCTAATGATGGAAGTTGATGAAGATGATGTTTGATTAATTGTATTGTACAACTTTGTTTGTACTAGTTGGCTAATGTAGTAAAGATTAAACCTACTAGAACTTGTGCTAAAATCTTGAAAGTAAGGACCTACTCTTTGTTACTTTTTAGCAAAAGCAACCCAGTAGCCAAAAGCCTTTCATGGTCTAGATCTGGTGAAGTAGTTATCACCGACGGGTAAGACTTGCGGAGTATTAGTACACTCAGCCTTGCTATAATGTGTTGATCCAGGTAATGCCTTCAGTGATGTGTGGCCCGGTGAGATCCCGCCCGGCTGGGAGCTGGAGTGGGTGGAGGACGACTACTGAAAGCATCATGGATGGCCTCCCGTGGTGTCTTCGCTTCCGTTAGTTTATTTCCGCTGCTTTTCAAAGATATGAACTATTTCATCGTGACAAAAACTATGGTTTGTAATAATTAAACCCTACGGGTATGAATTTGGATATCAATGATGCTGTATCTCTGGACTCGCCTTCGAGTGAGTTTTAATGCATATATTCGATCCTTGTTGCTTTTCAAGTGATTTACCGGGCGTTAACCCGACAACTAACGACAGGATGATACTTTATTATTGCTTAATGACCAAAGTGGATCGGTCTTAGGCGATAGTACGGTATTTTCCGGGCGGGTTGTCACAGTTGGTATCGTAGCTTATATGCACCGGAGATTAATTAATAAACCTTAATCAATGGTTTTTGAATAAAATATGCCAAGATTTTCTCGATTTTCAAAAATGCGTTGGTCCGCTAAGGATAAACTAGACCGAGAGGCCCTAGAGGGAATTTTGGATTCTTTCGGGTGGCTTATTAACTTATGGTTTATTTTGCTAACTTCCAAGACATTACTTTATGTCGACTTACTTTCTCGCACAACCAAACTAGGAGCCACGTGTTTTATACGTGTGCCGTTCCGCATCACGGGAATTGCAAGGGTTGATGGAGTGATCCATTCCACGGATCCCACCTTCGCGTCCGTTATGAGTTGTGTGTCGCCACGTGTTTCATACGTGTGCATTCCGCATGTCGCTCATGCGAGGCAAGGATACACTCCATTCAAACGGAGGGTGTCCGAGGTTGGACGCCGTCCATGCAAAGTGGCTTAACGCATGGGTACCGTTTCTATAGTGAACGGTAATGAATGTGGACGCTTTTGTGACGTGCCGGCACGAAAGGTTCGTTTTTCGCAGTACATAACGGCGCTTCGTTAGTTGTTAAGCAAGTACCGTATAGCTCTCGACTAGATATTATAGGGAGAGACGAATAAAAGCCTTGCCACCGGCACTAACTTCGATTTTTGGCTTGATTGCCATGTGAGGTCGAATAGGACGTCTTGCATGCATATTAAAAATCGAAACAACTAAAATGGACCCAAAAATCGAATTTCCATATGCTCTCTAAGGAAGTTTATGCTAGTGTGTGCTTTTTATAAATTAGAAGTACCTTCCATACCTAGCCGTCATGCTGCCGAAATGTTGCGAAAAAGTGTTTACCTTGTGCTAGGTTAAGTAAACCAAATTGTTAAAAATAATTGCTCCTCAACTAGCTGTCTTGTAATAGCAAATCTCAATCCTAGTTCGATGGGTCGGTTCACTTTTCCCTAGGCACATCCAGGTTAAGGACCCTTCATCTTGTTTCCTTGATCGATGCTCAACCTTAAAAAGCTTAATTAAAAGTATTAAAGGTTTCATTTAAAACTTGGGAAATTTTTGAGGATTCCGGATTTTTGGTTATGAATTTTTTATTCACAAACCGCCGTAACTTCACCATTTGACATGCCGTTCTCTTTGAGATCCGACACGGGTTACATTTGTGTACGGATGGATTTCCCGTGTTCCACCGGGTTCAACGCTGACGGTACGATCCGTACCAACGGGTTGCACTGAGAGGGTTTTCCGCGCTTGGCGTGGGAAGCACTCAGTGCCGCAGGCTACCTTACCCCACCGACGTACGAGGTGAAGGAGTTTGAGCGCTTTGGCGTTCCCCCCTGCAGAGTGATCGTTACTGTTCTGCCACACCCAGACCACGCCGACTGGTTTGACCTGAGCTTTATTTACTGGGGATTTATCACTCACGAGTCCGTGGAGTCACCCGCCTCGAGTGCCGATAGACTTTTGTGACCACAACCCCACCGTGGTATCTCTTTCTCTCGTTTGGACCGTTTCCGCCGTGAGTCCTCACGACCCGGCCTTGGTTGGACCGTATGGACCACCTACGGAGCTACCGACCCTAGCGAGCCGTTGGATGTTACCCGGACGCTTGCCCGTTGTCCGAACGTGATCTTCACACTCCGGGGGCCGTGTTATAACACCGCGGCGATTATTGCACAACGCTTGGAGGCATCTA
Organism: Cenchrus americanus; assembly: GCA_947561735.1. Lineage (NCBI taxonomy): Eukaryota > Viridiplantae > Streptophyta > Magnoliopsida > Poales > Poaceae > Cenchrus > Cenchrus americanus. Next base: position 40,752,251 of record OX387242.1, on the reverse strand, counting down.
GGCGCGATTGGGAGCGGCTTTCGGCAGCGCACCGGCAGCCGAACTTCACGCTTACCTAGGTGCGGCGGAGGAGAACGACAGCCGCATGCTAGGAGGTTCCGTTGGAGCTTGAGAGAGGTGACCGCCTACAGAGGATCGTGGATCTGGAGGCGGAGAACCATGCACTAGAGGAGGATGCCGACGCGCACGAGATAGAGAGGCTGACACTGCTGCAGAACATTGCTGAGATGCAGGAGCACGTGCGAGAGGCCGAGGTACAGGGTGGCGGCCTTACGAGCTATAGTGGCCTTACGGCCCACCGCCCCCGTACAGGCACACCGGAGGAACAGCGGGCCGTGTCCCGGTATGGATCGACGAGCCGGGCGAGACCACCGCTACCGACTCCCCCGCCTTCGCCTTCCTACGGTGGTGATTCGGTGGGCAACTAGGTTGCCGACAACGAGGAGTAGGAGGATGTCGATCCTATCGAGTTGTCTTTGAGGTGTTAGAGTAGTTGGCTTGACAAAGACATCTTCGTGCCAAGCAACTATTGTATCATGTCATGTCATGATGTTCGAATTCGAGTTGTAATGTCTTGAACCTTGTTCGTCATGTTGTAATAAGAATGCTTAAGCTTGTATGCTTTAAGTGAATTTCGTTGTCTTTCAATTTGAAATTTTCTTGCGTTGAGTACCGGATCCTTGGGTAAATCGTTGCAAATGACCACGCTTGTCAATGTTGCTTTTTCTCCTAAAAACGTTGGTAAAATAAAGCATCTTTAGGAACATCACTCGTTGCCGCCGAATAAGTGCTCGTTCGTATACCACCTTCTTTGGTATCCGAAATGACGATGATTGTTCGAAAGTAATTATGAGTCGTGCAATTGAGGAATCTCCGTCCTAACCGGTTGAGAAGAACGATTCTATGAATTTTGGTGGCTATAGAATATTGTTGCTTGTTGCTGTCCTCATTATTTAAGTACTAATGAGATGTGATTATTCATGATCGTGCTTGTCATCATTTGGAGTAAGCTTTCGGTTATCTCACTAATAAAGCTCACTTTTCAGATGGTGGGAACCACGCGCAGCTCTCCCAACGGTTTCGGAGCGAGTGGTAGTGGTGACTTGCCACCACCCCCGCCCATGACACCGACGGAGGCTTTCATGGCCACCCAAACCGAGGTGTCGCGCCGGTTCCGCGACGCGGCGAGCAGATCGCCCAGCAGATGAACCGAGGGCCGCCACACGGGGCCAACCACGAGGGGCCTAACCAGGTCACCACGTACGCCCAGTTCATCGCCATGAAGCCGCCAACCTTCGCTAAAGCAGAAGACCCTCTGGAAGCTGAGGCTTGGGTCAAGGCCATAGAGGCAAAATTCTCTGCCTTTGTGCTGCCTTGCTCCGAGGAGAACAAAGCGAACTTCGCAGCGCTGCAACTGCGAGGGGAAGCTTTGATGTGGTGGGACCACTTCAAGTCCATGCAGCGAGGCCACGCTGTGACTTGGGAAGAGTTCAAGCAGGCTTTCAAAAGCCACCACATTCCCAAGGGTCTGATGGACAGAAAGATGAGGGAGCTGTTGGCCCTCCGTCAGGGATCTGACTCCGTGTACCGCTATGCTCAGAAGTTCAATAGCTTATGCCAGTACGGTGGGCATCATGTTGATAGCGATGCCAAGAAGATGGAGAGGTTTCGTGACGGTCTTGATGGCAAGCCGTATGAGCGCCCGAATCCGCTCGAGCCCGCAAACTTCCATGAGCTAGTGAACAAGGCTATCTCGCAAGAGGATGCTATGAAGAAAGCCCATGGGGACAACAAGAGGATGTCCGGTTTCACCCCAGGCAGCGAAACGAACAAGAAGTTTCGCTTTGTGAAGAAGGAAGCTCCAGGCCCATCCCGGCAATCTTCATCCGGACGCCGGACAATGAAGCCACCCCGGGGCAAACCCGCCGGGAACTTCCGGGCCCGTCGTGCCCGACGAGCAGGCTCCAAAGCCTAATGTACCCCCTCGCGATGTTGGAGATCGTCGTTGCTACAATCGTGGCCGGCCAGGGCACTACATTAATGAGTGTCCCAAGCCTAGGCAGATCAAGCCCAACCCGCAGTCGAGTACGGGAAGCAAGCCTACCACTCCGGCCAAGAAGCCTATGGTGCAAGTGCGCCAAGGCAAGCTGAACTTCACTACCATGAGTGACATTCCAGCAGGAGCTCCAGTACTCACGGGTACATTCTCTATCAATAACACTCCTGTTAAGGTCTTATTTGATTCGGGAGCCACACATAGTTTCATAAATGAGAGTCTGCTAGACAAATTGGGTCTAAGAGGAGTACAAACCAAATCTGCTTATAAAATTACCACACCCGGTGGAAACATCACGTCTCAATTAGTGACCTTCGAAGTTCCTCTGAGACTAGGAAGTAAGGTTATTTGATCTAATCTTATAACCATCAAATTGGGAAGCATGGATGTCATTTTGGGTATGGAATGGATGAATCAACATAAGGTGGTTCTAGATATATCGGATAGGGTCGTAGAGATCAACTCTCCTACGATCGGGCACACTACCTTGTACCTACCTTTCCGGACGGTACCGACTCTTGTGCCTATGTGACCATTATCTCCTCTCTTGATGAAATTCCGGTAGTGTGTGAGTACACGGATGTATTTCCCGAAGAGTTGCCCGGTATGCCACCGGACGGAGATGTCGAGTTTGTGATCGAACTCCGGCCCCGTACCGCACCCATTTCCAAAAGACCTTATCGCATGCCACCCAAAGAGTTAGCCGAATTAAAAACCCAACACCAAGAATTGTTAGATAAGGGTTACATTCGCCCGAGTTCTTCTCCTTGGGGTTGCCCCGCTCTCTTAGTCAAAAAGAAAGATGGTAGCTTGAGAATGTGCGTAGATTATCGACCACGCAATGCGTCACCATCAAAAACAAATACTCACTTCCTCGAATCGATGTTCTTTTCGATCAATTGGCCGGTGCCAAAGTCTTCTCTAAGATCGATCTTCGTTCGGCTACCACCAAATCAAGATTCGACCATGCGACATTCCTAAAACCGCCTTTTCCACTCGTTATGGTCTTTACGAGTTATTGGTCATGTCTTTCGGACTCACTAATGCGCTGCCTACTTCATGTACCTCATGAACTCCGTGTTCATGACGGGAGCTCGATAAATTTGTCGTGGTCTTTATCGATGATATTCTCATCTATTCTAAGAGCGAGAAGGATCACGCCCATCATCTCCGAGTTGTCCTTCGGCGTTTGCGAGATCACAAGTTTTATGCTAAGTTCTCCAAATGTGAATTCCGGTTGAAAAGTGTCAAATTCTTAGGGCACACCATTTCCCAAGATGGTATCTCCGTAGATCCTAGCAAAGTTCAAGAGGTGATGGATTGGAAACCACCCAAATCTGTGCATCAAATTCGCAGTTTCCTAGGATTGGCGGGATACTACCGTCGATTCATTCCTGACTTTTCCAGAATCGCAAAACCCATGACCGAATTACTCAAGAAAGGAGTAAAATTCGTGTGGAGTGAAGCATGTGAGAAAGCTTTTCACACTCTCGGGCAACATCTAACTTCGGCCCCGAGTGCTAGCTCAACCCGATAATTCCAAACCATTTGAAGTCTTCGTGACGCATCGGGCACGGGTCTCGGCCGTGTCCTTATGCAAGAAGGCCGAGTCATTGCCCATGCTTCACGGGCACTTCGACCCCATGAGCTCAATTATCCTACCCATGATCTTGAGTTAGATGTCGTTGTCCATGCCCTCAAGATATGGAGACATTACCTAATGGGCAATCATTGCAATATCTTCACCGATCACAAGAGCCTCAAATACATCTTCACCCGGTCGAATTGAACATGAGACAGAGAAGATGGCTTGAGTTGATCAAGGATTATGATCTAGAAGTGCACTATCATCCCGGCAAAGCAAATGTTGTTGCGGATGCTCTTAGCCGCAAGGATCATTGCAACCACCTAGAGTTGGAGGCGGTCGGTGAACCCTTGTGTGAAGAAATGAGAAGGCTCAACTTAGAAGTGGTACGCGCAGGAATCCTTTATGCCTTGACGGCAGAGTCAAATCTTTATGACGGGATTGTCACCGCCGGTGCAATGATGCGGATGTTCAAACCATCGAGCGAGAAACTAGTAGAAGGAGACCCAAAGTACACTTGTTTCCGGGAAGGATCACCAAGATGTGGTCCGGTTTGGGAAACGTCTAGTGGTCCCCATTGACCCGAAATCAAGAAAATCATTCTAGATGAAGCTCACAAGTCCAAGTTCTCTATTCATCCTGGTAGTACCAAGATGTACCAAGATCTAAAGCAGAACTTTTGGTGGTCCAATATGAAGGTGGATGTAGCCAAGTATGTAGCCGAGTGCGATACTTGCCACAGGATGAAAGCAAGTCATTTGAAATCGGCAAGAGTACTCCAACCCCTGTTGATACCTATGTGGAAATGGGACGATATCAGTATGGATTTCATTGTGGGTTTACCCCTAACCCCTAGAAAGAGGGACTCTATTTGGGTAATTGTGGATAGACTCATCAAGACCGCTCACTTCATTGCCATGCACACCACTTACTCCGTACAACAATATGCAGAGTTGTACGTGGACCATATAGTTCGTCTGCATGGAATCCCAAAGACTATAATCTCGATAGAGGGACTCGGTTGTAGCCCGTTTTTGGGAACAACCGCATGAGTGTTTGGGAACTCGGCTACTCCGCGGCTCCGGTTATCATCCGGACCGATGGTCGGACGGAGAGGATAAATCAGATTCTAGAGGACATGTTGAGAGCAAGCATCTTGCACTTTGACAAGAGTTGGGACAAGTGTTTGTCTTTGGCAGAGTTCTCTTACAATAACAGCTATCAGGCCATCTTGAAAATGGCACCGTTCGATGCTCTATACGGATGTAGATGCCGCACTCCACTGAATTGGTCAGAGGCCGGAGAGAGAACACTCTTTGGACCCGAGTTAGTTAAAGAGGCCGAAGAAAGGGTGCAAGTGATAAGAGAAAATTTGAAGATGGCACAGATGAGACAAAAGAGTTACCATGACAAGGGAACCACACCTCGACACTTTGAAGTGGGAGATCATGTATATTTGAAAGTATCCCCCACCAAAGGAGTGCAAAGGTTTGGAGTCAAGGGAAAGTTAGCCCCGCGCTACATTGGACCCTATGAAGTAATAGAAGTATGTGGACCCGTGGCTTACCGTATCCGATTGCCAGAATGGTTTTCCGCGGTTCACAATGTGTTCCATGTAACTCAGTTGAAGAAGGGAATGCCTGTTCCGGAGAACGAGATCATCACAGAAGCTAATGCTTGGATCGAGCCGGATTTCTCGCTCGTCGAGCATCCATTGAAGGTACTAGACCAAAAAGAGCGAAAGACCCGAAGGCAGACCGTGCGAATGTACAAGATCCAATGGAGCCATCACACGGAGGAAGAAGCCACATGGGAGACGGAGGATTATCTTAACACCAAGTATCCGGGCTTCCTCCAATCTCGAAACCGTGAGTTCCTTCTCCCCATCTCTTCGTTGTCAAATCGAATCTCGGGACGAGATTCCGTTTAAGGGGGGTAGGCCGTGACGCCCCCGTGGTTTTTAATTACCATCATTAACGCTAATGACCGGATTAGCTTGGTCAAATGGTCAACCGAGGTCAAACCTAGGTCAACTCCGGGCCCTCACCCGAAAAACTCACTAACACCCCCTAGTGACCCTAAATGAATAGTAAACACACTTGTGGGGCCAACCCATGGTCAAAGGGTGAGTCAAACCCCTTGCCACCCCGGTGCCCACAGTGTCCGCCGAACTTTTGCCGCGTTCTCCAAAACACCTAAACACTTAAAATTCTACCTTTAGGAAAGTTGTAGATCTTGTTGAGGGACACAACTTTCATGTAGATTGGCATTTCAAATTTGGAGAGGAAAATTGTGAAAAACCCCTTGCAAGGCAGAAAACACTGTTGCCAAAAACAGGCTGACATTCAAAGTTGGCATTCGAATAAATTCAAATCCGAGCGAGAAAAACCCTATACGACCTTTGTAAAAAATGTTGCCGGTACCTAGATCTACAACTTTGATATTCATCACTTGGTCCGCTTCCGTTGAAAAATTTTGAGAAAAATCGCATTGAACGCAGCACCAAAAAACCCCGAGGCCGGAGCGCGCCGCCACGCGCGACGCCGCACGCGCCCAAGCGCCGCCGTCGCCGCCCGAGCGCCGCCGCGCCCCGCGTCCGCGCCCACGCCTCCCAAGGCCGCGCCCCCACCTAGGTGCTCCGTCCCGAGGTCACGCGCGCGCCCCAACGCGTCGCCCCCGCCCCGTGACGCGCGCGAGTCCGTGCCGAGCGCGCGCGCGCGCGCGCGCGCGCCACGGACCGACGGTCCGTCGGCGGCTTCGCAACCGTACGCGCGGGCCCCGAGCCTCCGTAGCACGGCGGAGGATCTCGCTGTCACGCCATCATCACCCCGGACCCCCAGGCCGCCTATAAAAGCCGCCTTTCTTCCCCGCGGCGCGCCACCCCGAGCTCCACCATGCCATTGCCGCTGCCTTGAGCTCGTGCGCCCGCTCGCGTTCGCCGCCGTCCCACTGCCCCGCTAGCTTCCCTAGCGCCCGGTGTAGCTAGCGCGCTTGCCGGTTGCCAAGCACCGCGCCCCCCTTGCCATCTATCCCCGAGCCGCCGTGAGCGCCGCCGGCCGGCCACCGCCGTGCGCCCTCGCCGGGAGCTCGCCCCGACCCCCGCCGTCACCGCCATTCGACCCGTGGTGAGGCCAATCGCAACCCCGTGCCACATGTTGCCGTGGACCGGCCCCACATCGCCGCCGGCGAGCCCTCCCGCCGCCGCGAGGGCATGGTTGTGAATTCCGAGGGCTTAGTTGCAAGGAAACGTAACTAAGTTTATTTGCGGATCGGTCCGGTGACTTGAAAAATCCCTAGAAATTCACAGAAAACTCAGAAAAATCCCAAACCAATTTTGTAGGGTTCAGGATGATAAACCCCATCTCTTTTGTCATATACTCATGGCTAGATTCTAAATAGTTTTGGCAGGAAAAATACAAATGTGTTAAGCATAGAACTGTCATAAATTGAAATCTATACCTCCTCTATAGCCAAATTTTGGATATGTTGTGTGTTAGGATATGACTAAATTTTGTGCCAAAAATTGCACAGTGTTATGCAGTACATCTTGCTAGATAAATTCTTTTCCATTCCTGCAGTAACTGCCTAGATGATTTTTCCTGTTAAATATATTTATGTTCTTGAGCCCAACTTGTGCACACTGTCTTGTAATGCTCAGATACACATCCTGTGATTTAATCATGAATTTTGGATTAACAAAAATAATTATTCTTGAATTATGCATGTTTTACTTTGTAAATTAATAAACCAAGTTCAGTAGAGTTTCCATGTGAACATGTTGGTTCTTTGGGCTTGTTTAGGACCAGAGAGCATGCACGAGAAAATTTGGATCATTTTGATGCTTATTTATTTTTATATGCATTTAAATGAAATCACTAGCTAGCCCTTGATATTTTCCATAATAATTAATTTCCTAACATCCAACACTTACGAGTGGGTCCAATGGACCAGGATAGGTGCTAGTAGGCTTAAGAAACACTCATTTAATTTTTTTGGTAATTTAATTGATTAATAAAAGATTAAATGCCCTTTTAATATTAAAGGGAAATTAAAATAAAGAAAAACCCTTAATTAAATCTTTTTCCTTTTTGAAAGTATTATTTAATATAAATAAAAGAAAGTTAATTATCAGTACTGATAAGGAATTAATTCATAAATATAAATATTAATTACACCTCGTTGGTGAGGATAAAAGGAAATGAAGCTTTCACATGAAATGATAAACTTATTAAAAATCTTTATTCAAATGTGGAATAAAAGAGTAACTCATGTACATCCCCTAACCTTCCTAAAAGAGAAATCTTAGATGAATGCTTGTTAAGGTGAATATGACCAACTAGAGTTGGATAAGACAACAAACTATCACATCACCTAAAGTGCATTGCATTCCGTGTAGATCTTCCGGACGGAGATTACTCCCCGGTCCCGAAACCGAGGAAGGAGGAGCGGAAGGTTCTCTGCAAGACGTGGAAGTACTCGACACCGAGGGTGCCCAAGCTAATAACCTAGCCGACGAAGGCAAGCTCCGGTGCATCTAACCTAGTTTTAAATTTCTTTATTCAATTATCTATGAATGATTGTGCATTTACGTACAGGAGTTGAATGAAACCCTAGATGCATGATCCATAGGTACCTTTGGTCCCTACTAGTATGATAGGTCGATAGCTGCTAAGCTATAGGACCGTTACAAGTCGAGTGATGACCTCACTCGCGAGAATAGGTTCCTAGATAGGAATCATACTATATCCTTAAATGGATTGCTCACGTGGTAAGAGCATGGGATCTGGGCTCCGGTCCAGTGGTTATGTGGGTTAAGTTTTTGAACGTACTAAGCACATGCCGATTATGGGGCCGGTAAGCCTAGTACCTTAATGAGGCGGCGAGGGATCCTACCGTTACTACTCTTGGGATTCGCTCTCACGGCTCGCCACGGTGGTGTATGGTGACTCCGGTATCTCGCGGGGTATGCGGATAGCCTGCACCAAAGACTGTAAGATTCGATCCCGACCCGAGGATTTATGGGGACGGCCTGGGAAGTTGTCCTCGCGGGGGCAGCCTACCGTGTGTTTGGGTCTACCTTGCAAGGTTTAAATCAATCGATTGTCGGCCTCTCACCGTTATCCGAGACTACTTACTCCACTAGTCATGTGATCCCTAATGATGGAAGTTGATGAAGATGATGTTTGATTAATTGTATTGTACAACTTTGTTTGTACTAGTTGGCTAATGTAGTAAAGATTAAACCTACTAGAACTTGTGCTAAAATCTTGAAAGTAAGGACCTACTCTTTGTTACTTTTTAGCAAAAGCAACTCGTAGCCAAAAGCCTTTCATGGTCTAGATTTGGTGAAGTAGTTATCACCGACGAGTAAGACTTGTCGAGTATTAGTATACTCGGCCTTGCTATAATGTGTTGATCCAGGTAATGCCTTCGGTGATGTGTGGCCCGGTGAGATCCCGCCGGCTAGGAGCCGGAGTGGGTGGAGGACGACTACCGAAAGCATCATGGATGGCCTCCCGTGGTGTCTTCGCTCTCGTTAATTAATTTCTGTCGCTTTTCAAAACTCGAACTATTTCATCGTGACAAAAACTATGGTTTGTAATAATTAAACCCTATGGGGTATGAATTTGGATATCAATGATGTTGTATCTCTGGACTCGCCTTCGAGTGAGTTTTAATGCATATATTCGATCCTTGTTGCTTTTCAAGTGATTTACCGGGCGTTAACCCGCAACTAACAACAGGATGATACTTTATTATTGCTTAATGACCAAAGTGGATCGGTCTTAGGCGATAGTACGGTATTTTTTACGGGGCGGGTTGTCACGGGATAGTTGTGAAAGCTCAAAAGTTCTAGGGGCCGGAGTGCATATAGATTCTTTCCCTTCCTTTGTGTTTTGCCCGCAACTTGTAAAATTCATATAAAATTGTAGAAAAATCTAAAAATTGCAAACCTAATTTTGCTGTGCTCGTATGACTATACCTACAACTTTCACAAAGCATGTATATACTTTTGAGCTACAGTTTTGCTTGAAAAATTGAAATGTGGTTTATCTAGATCTGTGATTCTACAAAATCCATACATGATCTTCAGCTAGAATTTGGATATGTTGTGGATATTGGCATGTGTAGGTCCTGTGCCGAAAATTTCACAAAGTTACGGAAGAAATATTTTTATATGATTTATCTTGTGTTATTGACAAAACTGCCTAGATGAATTTTATAGCTTAAAATAAATTTATTTTTGAGCCCAACTTCTGGCTATCATCTTGTTATGTTGAGGTGCACCTCTCGTGAATTTACCATGATTGTATCTCTTCTAAAAATATCATTTCGTGATTTATGCTTGTTGTTAATCATAAATGTGTAGATCAAGATCTATAAAGGCTATAGAAGTATTTGTTGGTTTCCTAGGCTTGTTTTAGACCAGAGCATGTGTAGGAGAATGTTTGGCTCCAAAAGTGTTATATTTATTTTTGTATGCATTTATCTTTGTTGTGGTAAATAGAAATGATATTTTGGATATATTTATTTTTATTGCTTAAGAAAGTGTGCTTGTGTGGGCGAGTGGCTTGCATTAGACTTAATGAGCTCGGTGAGCAACCCACTTGATGTTTTATGATTATTTTGTTGCTTAAAAGTGAAAGAACCTTTGTAGGTTTAATATTGAAATTATTTGGAAAATCGCAATTCTTACCTAAGGACCTTGTGTGTTGGTGGGGTAAAACTTACTAACTAGTTTATAACCAACCCCTTGCTTTGTTTTGTGAGAATTAAAATAATTTATTTGTATATATATGTACATAGTCACTAATAAAAAGTCTAGATAATAAAGCATTGCAAATTGTTCCTTTATAGGAAGAGTATGTCGAATGTATTATTATCTAGGTGAGTGTGATCAACCATGCACCCTATGGTTGTCATGTGTTGCTTGTGATTAATTTAATCAAATTGTCACTTAAGTCTTACATTTGCATCCTCCGTGTAGAAGTTCCCGACGGTAGCTACACGCTCGTGCCGATGGACGTGAACGAGGGAGAGGGAGGAGACGTGCACTACGTCACCGTAGAACAAGACCCGGACCAAAGTCCGAAGTTTGTGTAACTGCTTGTGCCAAGCAAAGGCAAGCCCGGATTTTATCATTAACCCTTGTTTTATTTAAATTATGCAACTATCTTTGTTATTCTATGTGCATTTACGTTCAGGAATTGAATGAAACCCTAGTTGCATGATCCCTAGGTGCCTATGTTCTTTTACTAGTATGCTAGGTCGTTAGATGCTATGCTCTAAGAACCCGGTAAAAGTCGAGTGATGTTCGTCACTCGCGAGCATAAGAATTCCTTTTTGGAATCACCCTTGTTATAAATGGATTGCTCACGTGGTAAGAGCATGGGATTTGGGCTCCGGTCCAGTGGCTTTGTGGGCTAAGCTTTTGAACGTACTAAGCACTTGTCGGGAATGGGACCGGTAAGCCTAGTACCTTAATGAGACGGCACGGGATTTTACTACTACTACTCTCGATTCGTCTCCTGCCCTGCTTGCAACCGGGAGGAGGGTACTTGTGTGAGGCTGGGTGTACTAGGTGGGGCATGCCAGAGAGGCTTGTACCCGGGACTGTAGGCTATTATCCCAACCCGAGGATTTTTGGGAACCATTTGGTCGGTGTCGGCTATGTGGGGGCACCGCTCCGTGTGTTTAGGTCTACCTTGCAAGGTTTATGAATCAATCGATTGTCGGCCTCTCATCGGTATCCGAGACTGCTTAATCAACTGGCCATGATATCCCTTAATGATGGAACTATGTTAAATCTTTGCGTGAGTTAATTGTATTGTACAATTCCGATTGTATTAGTTGCTCACTATAGTAATGGTAATCTTACTAGAATCTCGAGCTAAAATATTGAAAGTAAGGATCCATGATCCCGGTTGATTTTTGGCAAAACAAACCCACCGGCGAAAAGCCTACATGTCTAGAGGTAACTTTTGTCGGGTAAGTCTTGCCGAGTATTAGTATACTCGGCCTTGCTATAATTGTTGCTTTCGAGGTGAAGTTGTTCGGCCGGTGAGCTTCCACCCGCCGGGAGCTGGAATGGGTGGATGATGACGCCGAGTGATGGCATCACGGATGGCCTCCGTGATGTCATATCGTATCGCTATTAGTACGTCCATTGTTTTAATAAACTCGAACCATTTACTTTTGTGTCAAGAACTGATAACTTATGTGATATATTTTGTCAATTTTTTGTAAAAAAAACATGCACACCAGTATGCTTCGGTTTACCTATTGTGTGGAGAAGAAAAAATGGTCTATCTTCGGCTCTAAAGCGGCTCATGGGGTGTGGCGGTCAGTCGTAGTGCAATTTGTTCCACAAATCGAGAGAGAGAAGGTGATGTACTCTTATTTGAACGATGCGAATATTTTTCTTGATGTTGTCACTATCTTTTGTGGTGTTTCCCCTCACAATTTCCCGATAATGTGTATTTATATTCTTCCTAATTCTTACATGTAGTTCCATTATAATCATGTGTTGCACACATATAACTTGGATATAGAGTGCGGATCAATGCGAGCGACCGAGCGGTACACAAGGACCTCCATACGGTATTATCGTTGCATTATCATGAAGTCCATTATCCCTTTTTTTTACTGCGAAGTATGCAAGTTCAAATGCTATAGACACCATTGGAAGGATGTAGTGGGACAACTACGGCCACATTTTCTATGGTTCGGCTCTCTCGAGTGTAGTTTGAATGGGACTAGGTCACAACATTATCAGGCAGCCAGATGGGTTGTCCAATGTAACCAAGGATGCATTTTGAAGAAACAATTCCATAACCTGTATTGTAAACAATGATCTTTGATGATATATTTATTCGACATTTATACTTGTTTCACATAATTATTGTCCTATTGAATTCAGTGTGTATTGCAATATAAATATTTTATTGCCTTGCTATCTATACTTGTTTCATGTGATTATTGTTCCATTAAAATCAATGTGTATTTCAATATAAATGTTTTTGGCCGTAGCAACGCACAAGCACGCTCCTAGTACTCCTAAAACGAATGAAGTGGAGAAAAAAGTGTGTCCGCCGTCTTTTGCTCGGAGGAAGCGGCGGGGGACGACCACAACACCCCCTTCGCGCGTGCCTCGCGCCGCACCCCCGTCCCATCGCGGTTCCCTCTCGCCCCCCTCGCACCTCACGCCGCCCATCGATCCCGCGCGGCCCTACGCTCCCACCTACGCGGCCCCGTGCCCTCCCAAACCCTAACCACCGCCGTCGCCCTCCGTCCTCACGCCGCCGTCGTCATCCGTACTCCGTCGACCACGCCGCCGCCGCCAACCTCCCACACCGCCGCACATCACCCGATCCACTTGACTCGGTGCTCCGCTAGCCATCTTCGATGTCATTCCCACTGCGAGTGCTACCCATCGGAGCGAGCGGCGAGTTCGGTGGTGGTCCGTCGCCGGAGCGCGCCAATGTGAAGAGCGGAGCCGCCAACCGGAATTTGGTCGGCTCCACCGGTCCCTACCGCTAGTGAGCGGCGCCCCACGAGACCCCCTATAAAACCGGTGCTCACACACCATCGGCGTCATGGCCGACCTCGACTTCTCGCATCCAAGAGGAGGCGCGAGCGTGGTCCCGCGCCGCAGCGGTAGTCACGTACATCCTCAGCTACCCAATCCGCAATGGCCAGGTGGGTGCTGCACTGCCTGTGTGCAGTTGCTGCTATTTTTGTTTCCGCACAACCTTCGTGAGATTGATTTGGGCTGGAATGGACTCTGCAGGTGAAGAATCGGGATTCTATGGAGAGTTTATGTGCATCTTCAATTACCAGTGGTGTGATCCGGAAGATCTTTACTTTCTTCTAATCCCCTGACTACTCCGTTTCAGTCTGATTGTTGTTTTCATGTCTTGATGTTGAACGATAATCACATTCTTGATATTTATAAGAAACTGGATGCTTTATTTTCAGTGTGAAATTACAGGTGTTGTAGTTGATGTGGGTGATGGTCTGATGGAGATATCCACTTTGTATTGGATCTATTCCACTTACAAGCAAGGATGTGACCCAGTTTATTCAGCAGATGGTGAAGGTATTTGGTGGGGATGTCAAATATTGGCATAATGTTGACTGATGCAATTTAGGATTTGCACTTCTTTATTTAACGGGTCTAATGTGGAAGGAGTTAATTTAATATAGACAAATTTCTCGTTTCCATCTATCTTTGTTTATATTTAACACAAACAAGGTCATGTTGATATTGTGTAAGAGACACGTCTCCAATTTAGCATTTCATTTTTGACATGGTCTCACGAGTCTGAACAAGTGTTGTTTTATCTTTCTTTTGAGTAATCATTCTTGACAGAGTTGGGCCGGCTTTGGCATGTGGCTGCACGGTTGTTGTTCACACCTCGACAACATTATATTAGCTACGGTGGACCTTGCTCTTCAAGCCGGAATACCGGCGGTAATCATCTCAAGTTCTCTATCACTCAAAATCTCATTTTAGTGTTTTTGTTTAACTTTTATTTAATGCATTACTAAAAAGTAATTGTTACTAATTTTGGAGTAGAAACCAAAGGAGCTGGTGTTTTCATGTAATAAAGTATACCATCACCTATACCAAATATAAATTCTCTACCATTGTTTTGAAGAGGATATCATCACATCTAATCACCGAACCTAATGCAAGAAATTAATAGCTGCTATCCTAAATCTAATCTCAATCTTTTCCTTTGCAATCGCAAATCTTCTAAGCTATTGAGGTCAAAATGTTCGGTGGGTCTCTCAAGAAACAAAAAATTGATGTTCGGTGGGTGTCTCTATGTCAACAATTGAACTCGTCTACTCATACTCAATCGATGCAAATCTTTCGTATGTTGGGAGCATAGTTGCTCGTATTTTGTGCTCGGATATGTGAAATGGTCAATAACAAGTTACTCCATGCGGGGAGACTTTGAGGATGAGTAGTTGCGCTCATGGTCAAGAGGTGGTTGAAAGCGGAAGGCATTGATAATGGAGACATTGACGCGCAAGCGAAGGTATTGATATTTGAGTCATCGTTGGAGGGGTATCTATGCTCGGTGGTGATGATTCGGGGCATGCTTAGTAGTGATGGCATGTGTGCCATGCTTCGTTTTGTATGCAAGACATCCAATATTATAGTACAATGATGTTCGAGTTTTATAGCAACTTTGTTTGCCTCTCGTCCTCTCGTTGTAATGTCCCGATCCCGTTAGTGTTAACAATGGCACTTTTAAATGGAAAGTCCGATCTGGACCATGTTTTTTGGACGAATGTTGGCAATGTTGCCTCAATTCAGCCCAACATTTCTTAGATTATAATGCCAGCCAGTCACATGTAGTTGGTTGATCTATGTCCTTAGACTAATTGTTGATGTTGTATTGAGTGATAATTGCGGATTTCATGTTATTGCTCAATACAGCGAAATATAAATGTTTGTTACATGACATATTGTAATATCATTTATCGACATTACTTTCATAATATACAACTTTATTGAATGTTTTATGTATTGTGTTGTACTTATTTGGATGCTCGTTGCAACGCACGAGCACTTTCCTAGATTTATTAAAAAAAGACACTCACGGAGGCAAGTCGCAACACATGCCGAACTATGAGTTAAATTTGGATGATCCTCCATACGTTATTAATGGTCACTTAACGGCTCTCGTTTCGGATCATTATTCACCTTTGATCCTAAGACTTGTCTCCGGCAGATTCCCGATCCGCATCGCCGCTTGAGGAAAAAGAGAGAGAGGATGCATGGGAGAGGGGAGGGGCACCTCCGGCGGCGTCGCGCGGCCGGCGCTACACCTCCCCGAGCCGTTGGCTCCCGCGCACGGAGGGAGCCCGCCCGACAAGGAGGTCCGCCGCACGGACGCATGCGCGGGGAGGAGGAGCGTCGCCGCGTCGAGCTCGAGTGCAGCTCGTTGAAGGGCGGTGTCGACATGAGGAGGAGAGCAAGTGCCTCCCTACTCCACCACGCCGCCGCGTGCACCCGTCGACCGCCGGGGAAGAGGAGTTGGAGGTGATGCAAAGGAGGCGAAGGACCCGCAATCGGACCGGATCCGTCGGCCATGGATCCGCCGACCCCGGATCCGCCGGCCGCGGGTGGAGAAGGAGTCGGGCGGCCACACCGACGCGGGAGGAGGCGAAGGCGGTCTTGGAGGAGGGCGGCCGCGGGTGGAGAAGGAGTCGGTGACGAGGGCCGGATTAGGGCCCCCTTTGACCGCGAGATAAACTCTCACGGGACGGAGCTTTCGACACCATTGACAATGTGAAGGCCAAGATTGACAACGTGAAGGCCAAAATTCAAGATGAGGAGGACCGAGGACCCCTGTCAAGACCATCACCGTTAAGGCGTCTTGTTCCCGATCGGTTGGGAGCATCTCCGACCGTTCCCTACTAGAGGGACCCCCTCCGAGCGCGCTCTCCGCCTCGCACGACAAGCTGCTCATTCGCACGAGAAGTTCCCGTGTCCGACCGATGCGTGGGCCACAATACGCGGCGCGACCCCGAGACGCAAACATCTTCACCGCGACACGTGGGGGACCGATTCCCCGCGCCATGCAAACACACCCGGTGGCGGCCGGCGCGAGCGGCCTAACCCCGACAGAGCCTTAATACGGCTGCGCTCAACCGCGCAGCCATCACATCTCCATCATCTCTAACTCGCAAAGACGCAAGCTCCACCCGAGGCACTCAAGCACCCCCTACGACTAGCTCGGGCCTACGTTAGGTCTTAACGTGGCGAGCTAGTCCGGTGCTCGAAAAAGGTCGAGTCACCGCCAAACTACTCGGAAGGGGTGCCAAGCGTCCTAGTGTGAACAAGACCGCCGGCCATGCGGCGGCTTCCACGACAAGGCAACACGGCTCCACTTCAATGCGCCTTGACGGGCGCGACGCACAAGAAGACATCTCGGTGACCGACATTGTAACTCTTATTTCCTTTCCCTTTTGTTGCCCCTCCCCTTGCATCTATAAAAGGGAGAGGCGGGCAATCGTTACAAGGGTCGGATAGGCGACGAACCGAACACCCATTCCAAGGGACACGGGTCCGACACCCTCTTCCGACCGGTTTGTAACCCCTACTACAAACAACCCTAGCATGGGAACACGGCGCTCGGCATTGGATGTAGGGTATTACTCCTCGGAGGCCCGAACCAAGTATAAATCCCATTGTCTCTTGTGCTAACCATCCGAGCCCGACACACGATCGACACAAATTCTACCGTCGATGGTAGAGAACCCCGACGGTTGGCGCGTCGGTGTAGGGGCACAACGTGTGTCTCGACGAACTTCACCCGGCGGATCGGATGGAGGGTCGTCGGGTTCCGCCGACCCCTCGGGCCACCTTGCACTTTGGCTCCCTCGGCTTCGTCTACACCGGGCCAACGGAGTCCGTTGTCGGGCGTACCTTCGCCCGGCCACCTCGTCCCAACGTCCGCGGGGGGGGCGGCGGGACGCGCGGTGTTCGTTCGAGGCTTCTCGGATGAAACGATCATCGCCATGTTGGGGCCAAACCTAACACGGAAGCGTTTTAGGCTCGCCGCCTATTACCTCACCGATCTCACCTTCCGGGCAAGCGGAGTCGAGCCACTTGCTTGGGGGGAGTTCATGGAGCGGTACACCGCTATGTATCCCCGTGGACGGCTGGCCTCTCGGACGATCCGGTGACGGCCTACGTCAACAACAATCCGCGCGCGATCGGCGCCGCCCCCGGCTCGCAACGACCCGGAGGACACCGACCACGCGGCCGCGCGACCCCATGGCCGTCCTCCATCTCCCTCCCCGGGAGCGGCGAGATGTGTTCGTGCGATTGATCCAAATTTCACTATCATTCATGTGTAGTACATCCGAACACGAATTGGATCTAGACAGCTTTTTAGAATTATAAAGGGCAACACAATGGCCACCCAAACAATAGAATTTGAATTGTCATAAATTGAATATCTTTGTCGATTTAGTATTGATCATAATTCAATACCATATCCTCCAATGCCAACATCCAAACGGTGCCTAAGGGTTGTTCGGCTCTCACAACCGACTTATTTGGACTTGGTCATGTGACTTACGGAAACCAAAGGGAGCCTAACAAGAATACTGAAAGGAAGAAAAAAACTGAAGAGTGGAAAGAAAATAAATTAAAGGATGGAGTCAATCCACATATATATATATATATATTTATATATATATATATTTATTGTAGTAGGCGGGGACGGAGGCGGGAATGGAGAGATGGAGGGGCTCGTTCCCCTTCTCCCTCCTCCCCTCATCTTGCATGGAGTTCTGGCGGTAGGGGGACTTGCCCCACCTGCCCCACCGCTAGATCTGTCTCTAGTAGTAGGTTTGCGGCCCACATAACCTCCAGCAGAACTGTCCTCCCGAACACATGTGAACATAAAAGAATCCATTACTTCAATTGTATTTCACGACAAAATCCACCAAATTGGCTATGACGTGTCCAGAAATTCTAAACCAAATTTGTGAAAACATCTTTTTTGTGTCCACTGACCATTTTTAGGGGAAAAACTTCAGAGACCTAATTATAACATTATGTAAAACTCGTTGGATTCTTTACGAACGAGTGTCGAAGCATTATTGTACAATATAAAAAAATATTGGAATGGCGTACCTTTTGGCAACCAACACCACCATGTTTCATTCCAAAAACTTTATCAAAATTGAATGTCTCTGAATCTGTGTAGCTCGATTATGCTAGCTAGTAAAAATTAACCGTGTGCATTCTGCCTCTGGATCGGATTGGAGTGTGGAGCTCAACTTAAAGTCAGTCTTGCTCAACTTATGGACTTAATAAGTCAGGAGATTTATGAAACAAATCAGTCAGGACTTTTTAACTCTCACAAATAATTTATTTGCACTTTAAGTCAGACGACTTGTGAAAGACAAGACTGAATAGTAGAAAGAAAAGAAATGAAAGAATGGAGTCAATCCAAGTAGAGATCCCCACATGAGAGCCCACATAAGACCATCTCCAAGCAATGGATCTGCATCTTCATGCTGCAAACGTCTCTATGAAGAAAGGAGGGAGAAAAACTCCATGCTGCAAACGGAAGCGGCTTCCGGCGGACGATGCCCATCCCGTCCGCATCGGCTGCGGTAGTTGGCTCCCGCCATCGCCGAGCGGAGGGGAAGAACGAGGGCGGAGCGGGGAGCCGGTCCGCCGTCGCCGATTCCCTTTCTTCCGTCGCCGGGAGTAGACACGGGGGGAGGAGGTAGCGAGGGTCGAGGCGCGCCCCGTCCTCCTCCACGGCTTCGAGCTCGATAATGGTGGCGGCGCCGTGTAGGCCCGCCGTCTCGGACCTCCTCTTCTTTGGCGCCTTGTCGACGTCAGCGGCCGCGTGCGTCTCGGACTCCTAGCGGGGCGGAGGCGGAGGTGGCCGGGGAAGGGGCGGAGGCGGAGGCCGCCGTCCGCCGCCGGGGAAGGAGGCGGCCGCCTCGGAGGTACTGCACGAGATGGCCTGTGCCGGATCCGGCCACCACCTCCGCCGTCACCGGCCCACGTGGCCACCACCTCCTCTCCCGTCACAGGCCCCTGCTCCGCCTTCGTGCGGGTGGAGATCCAGACGAGCCGGCGAGCTCCGTAGATGGGGTCGTCGCCAGAATCCTCGAGGCGGGATCCGAGGTCGCTGTCGGGGCAACGCGCCCGCCTCCGCCGTCCCGAGGTCGCCGTCGGGGCTCGTCGCCGAAGCGAGGAGAGGGGGGGGAGGTCGGAGGGAGCGGCGCGGGGAGAGAATACGGCGAGATCGAGGGGGAAAGGGGAGGGAGCAGCGTGGGGCCCGCGGCAGTTGGATTGCAGAAGTGGGGAGATAACCCCAGGAATGCATTCGTGGGGGGCTAGAATCGCAAATTGCAGATCCGCATGCAGCATCTGCTGGAGCCTCTACGGTGTTGTTTTCACTCTCATTTTGAAGATGCGGACCCTTATCCGGCGATTCTTGGAGATGGTCTAACCCCCTGCAGCCACAGAACATAGGCGTTCAAGGTTGGAGGATGCCATTCTAAGCACGAGCACCGAACACATGTGAACATAAATGAATCCAATACTTCAACTGTATTTCACTACAAAATCCACCAAATTTGTTGTGACATGTCCCAAAATTCAAAACCAAATTTGTGGAAACATCTTTTTGTGTCCACTGAGCATTTTTAGGGGAAAAACTTCAGAGAACTAATTAACATTCTGTAAAACTTGCTGAACTCTTTAGGAACGAATGTTGAAGCATTATTATTGTGCAATATGAAAAAATTGAATGGAATACCTTTTGACATATGTTTCATTCCAAAAACTTTATCAAAATTGAATGTCTCTGAATCTGTGTAGCTCGATTATGCTAGCTAGTAAAAATTAACCGTGTGCATTCTGCCTCTGGATCGGATTGGAGTGTGGAGCAGCTAGCTGCTATACATCATCAGGAATCAACGGTGGTGGCTCTGCTCCATGGCGGCCACCATCTTGTGCACCTTGGCTCGCACCTCTTGGTCTCTCCGCGCCATGTCGCTGAGCTCTTGGGCGGTGAATGGCGGCGGCAGGGTGCAGGGCTCGTAGCCGGCCACGTACTTCTCCCTGGACTCCATCATGAAGTCCCTCTCGCGTCCGTGCGCGGGGCAGGCGAGGGCCTCCGGGCAGAGCTCCACCGCCTTCTCCGGAACGGTGGGCTTGTATCGCAGCAGGCTGGCGTACTCGGTGAGCAGGTGCAGCATGTAGTCGTAGACGTAGTCCATGGCGAGGTCCTCCCTGGCGAAGGCGCTGCCCTCGCCGGCCATCCTCCGCGCCTCGGCTGGGTGCTGGTTGCCCCAGTCGACGGCGAGCTTGATGGCGGGGCACTTGCGCGCGGGGTCGATGGGCCAGTAGTGCTTGCCGGCGACGAGGCCGCGGGAGAAGAAGTCCTGGAAGGGCGTGTCGACCCGCAGCTCCGGCGAGTCGCAGGCGAGGATGTACTTGTCGCTGACCGACCACGACCGGCCCCGCACGAAGATCTTGTACCTGTAG
This sequence comes from Cenchrus americanus, assembly GCA_947561735.1. Classification (NCBI taxonomy): domain Eukaryota; kingdom Viridiplantae; phylum Streptophyta; class Magnoliopsida; order Poales; family Poaceae; genus Cenchrus; species Cenchrus americanus. The sequence continues at coordinate 40,731,566 of OX387242.1, read as the reverse complement.
CGGCACTGCTTGGCGAGGTTGGAGCCCCGGAAGCCGTCGCGGATGGCGGCGCCCCAGTCCTGCGCGAACACGCGCGCGTTCCACTCCGTTCCGTTGCAGCGGAGGAGGTCGCGGCGGTCGGCGGACACGCTGGGGTTGCCCTTCCAGTAGGCGTAGGGCTCCCGCTGCGCCCACGGCAGGCGCGCCGTCTCGGCGGCCAGCTCCTCCAGCAGCGGCGCCCACGGCCGGATGTTCACCTCGGGCCAGCCCCAGAAGGACCAGTCGGGGAAGACGACGTCCACCGTGGAGTCGTCCTTGCAGTACCGGAACAGCGGCGGCGCGTCCTCGGAGCGCTTGACCTCGGGCATGTCCTCGCAGTTGAACATGAGGTCCAGGTCGGGGACGCGGCCTGGGTAGCGCGCCAGCAGCTGCGCGATGCCCCACTGCGTGAAGGTGTCGCGCGTCTGGAACACGCGGTGGTACGTCTCCACGTAGGCGCGGCCGTCGACGACCACCAGCCGGAACGCCGCCCGGCCGCGGCCGCGCTCCACCGCCTCGCGGGTGATCCCCGTCTCGCGCCACGGCGACAGGTCCGAGTGGATGAACCGGAAGTACTCTGGGCATCGTCGAGGAGGGGATTGTTGGGACGACGGCGGTGGTGACGGTGACGGCGACGGCGACGGCGACGGCACCGCTGCAGCTGTGCCTGTGCGGCTGCGGCGGCATGTCCATGTCGCCGCCGAGGTGCCGTTGCCGCCGCAGCTGAATGGTATGGGCACGAGGTCCGCCGCAGGCGAGGGGACGTGGTGAGGAGGGCGCCGCCGGTGCTGCCTCGCGCCGCCGAGCAGGAACGACTGCAGTGCAGGCAGGATTATTCTTCTTCTTCAGTATTAAAATTTTGACTTTGGAGATGAGCAACAATGCAAAAGGGCAAATCAGTTGGCTAATTGAAAGAGATGTGCGTGCGCTACAGTACGTATATCAGAGATCAATTCCGAGTAGTTTGTGTTCGTCGCCATCGATGCTCCGTCAGTGCTTGCATTGTTACCCTAGTGCGCTAGCTACTAACTACGGGCGTGCTTGGTTGGTTTGCTGGCTTGCCTTGCCGAGTCAGGCAACCTTGCTAGTAGGCTGTGGTAAAGGAAAAGCTTGACAGCACGGGCACCGAGATATATATCACGCCCTACAACTTTGGTGGTTGACTTGACTTGGATCATGCATGTCGCAACTGACATGACATCGACTGCACTCTGACCAGTTCAATTGATCCAATAGGTAGCTAGTAGCTACGTTCACGGGTGAAAATGCGCACAATAAGAAGAAAAAAAAAAAGGAAAACAAAGCTCCCAATAATCAAGATCCTTTGTGATTTTCCTCATCTGTTCAAAATGTTAGGTTGTTTTAACCTACACAGTACAAAGTAAATTCGGAAAAACCAACATGATCTACATGCAATTTGGGGCGCGGTGGAGGACTAGCTACTTGGACTTTCGATCGACTGATCTTCAGTGTGCCAAACCACACCCCGTGTGTAGTATAGGCACACATCACTGTCACAGAACTATAGACACAAATTAAAGCAGACTAAAAGTCGTATGTCGCAAGTCAAAACAATGGAATTCTTTGCGTATCGCTTAGGAACGTGTCAATGATACCATGGGCCAGATCAGACGTACCTTTCGACTTTTTCTTCTAGTCTCAAACTACAGGTACACACTGGAGTATATTTGTATATATATACACAAAATCAAAGTGGGAACTCTGTGGAACTTCCCGGGCGCCAGTTATGAGTCCGTTGAAAATGCGCGCGTATCCCGTGCGGCACTTTCCTCGTGATGATGTCATCGTGTACTAGCTCGATACGTACGTGGATGGATGGTTACGTTTACGCTAACGAATGCATCCACTACTACCTCATGTGTAGACAGTGTAGGAACAGGCCGGTCCACTAGCTAATTAAGCTCCCTCCAAAACTGAAATTTGTTGATGACTCAACACTGTCAACTGCATGGTCAGTCGGTAATTAGAGGTTCGTGCAGTGGTGGTCGTGTCGAATATCTTCATCCGGATTCGAATCCTCGACTCAAAATATATGAAAATGGTGGAATTAACAGTTACGCTCGACGTAAATGGTGGTTTTGTCAATCTCTATCGTCGTCGACATCTAATGGTAGTGCCTGCTTTTCAAGTCAAGGTTGGAAAAATGGAGGAACGACGACGACGTACTGTGAATTGTTTTCTACTGCACGATTAAGTTTGGCAGGACGCGTGTGTGTTAGTGTGTATGCATACAAGTAGTTTTGCCGTGAAGAGAAGGGCTCGCAAGCTCTCCTAGTCCTAGCTGCTCTGGATGCGTGGCTGCCTTGGATTTGTTGGGAGGCTAGCTACTAGATAGCTGATGTAACTCGTTCATATATTCAGGGAATTCTATATATCTATCCCCATGCTGATATATAGATGAGTTCATCATGCGTTGAAAAAAAAGTAGAGACTAGAGCTATCTAAGTTGCCTTTGTATTTCTTGGATCGATCGCGTCATGTCCTGCTGCGTGCATCATGCATGTAATTAATCTTCATCGTCAGTTAATTAAGCTGCATGCTGCCGTGTTGCTAGCTTTGCTTGTGTTAAGTTTTGGATCGATATGGATGATTATTGATGGATTCATCAGCATGAAGATGTGCATGGAGAATTATTAGTTAGCCTTTGCATACCGATGCATAGTCGAGGTGGATCCACCAGCTGGAGGTGGCGCCGACGAGCAAACCCAGGACGACGAGGCCGGCGATGACCAAGCCCACGCTTCTCGTCGGCAGCAGCTTCTGCGCCCGCCGCCTCCACCACGCCTGCTGCTGCTGCTGCTTGACCGCCGGCGCCGCAGGATCGTCTTCATGGTCACCACCGGCACCACCTCCTCCAAGTTTTTCATCATCATCCGGCCGAGGCGGCGGCGGCGGCACCAACGCCGCCCCCTCCTCCTCGTCGCCCGGGAAGCTCTTCATGGACGACGATATCGGAGGCCCCTTGATTACCTGCTTGCTTCAAGGAATAATAAAGGATATGATGGCCTGGGAGAGCTAATTAAGCTAGCCCCGGCCTGAACGACGAATTGAAGGCGAAGCTAGAGGTAGCGCGCAAACGAAACGGTGTATCGTATATATCGATCCACACCATCATCAGGTAGTAGCTTGTATATATACAAGAAGGCACGCAGAGGCAGCCCGCCGGCGCCGGCCACTTGCCAAACGAGAGCTAGCTAGCTACGCACGGGGACGACGACTGTTCTAAATTACTACTCATGATGATGAGTGGAGTAGTAGGCAACATACACAGTGGCTAGTATACTGTGTATCTCTCAAATTAAGACTATAATTTTGCAGTCACGCACACCTATATATATCTATTTATCCATTCATCCATCTATATACTATAAGAATCTAAAAAATAGAAAATATTTCTCACCCAAAATAATTATCCATACCCCTTAGGGCCCGATTGACAGGTCAGAGAGGTTGGAAAGTGTTAGAAAGGAGAGAAAACATCACTGTGAAACTATCTCATTCCTTCCTTCACCCTCAAAATGTTTTCCTTCCCTATCTAACAAAACATACATCCCTAAAATAACGTCGTCGTCCATTCTATTAGCAACTTGTTCACACCCAAAATTGGTAGCAACTAGCAAAGCTGATCAGGTTGGACCCGACCAATCAGAACGGTTCCCCCAGGCGGTCTGACCGGTATGGATCAACAGTTGGTACAGCAAGAGGACCGGTGCCCCCCCCCCCGAGTCAGAGTAGAATTGAGGAGTTGATGGGAACGGGGGTGCTCGATCCTCCATTTGGTGAAGGATAACTCATTTGGGTGGAGCACGACGCACCGATCCGACTTCATATCCAAAGACCAGAATCTCTACAATCTTAGCACCGCGACTCATCTGGTTATCAACTGTGTCGCAAACGGGTCGACCTCTCGTTGTCACGGCTCATCCCTGCCCGCGAAAAGAAGAACACAAGCAAGAACTCGAACAGAACACAACTCTCAAAGTAGTGACGATATGCAAACGCATGATTTAATCCCACGAAGTTGGGGTTTCACGAAACAAAATGTCGTCTGTTCGAAGACATAAATCTGTAAGCAAAATCCAAGTCAAATCGGCGGTGGCTACTGAGGTCTAATAGCCAGAGGAGGGTGACCTAGCGTTGGGGCGCGCTAGGGGGTGCTCACAACATGGCCCATAGTCCTGACTCGATACAAAGCCAGGTTGGCCCAAAAATAGGTGACACAACACCTTTTCATGATCACACAACATAATCCACTAACCTTCCAACACATCCTTATATGCATCGTTTCAATGTTGTATGATGATGGAGATATCACCGAGACCGTGCGTGGGTGTAGGCTGATTCGGAACCGAACGTGATAGCTGAGTTGAGGACGAAGTAGAACCTGCGGAAGGTCGTGGCGTGTGCATGTCCAACAGCATGGCGATGTCCTCACCAGGAGTCCTAGTTGATTTCGCATTGTAAAGGACTTCCTTGCGGGGCAAGACCTCCACACCCTATAAATATAAAGGGAAACAACCAATTGACGACCTATCACCCAATCGATCAATCAATTTTACAATTTTTATCTTCAAACCCTACCTTTTCCAACCCTTTTCTTTCTTTGCTCATCTCTACGGTGTTTAAGGACATTCTGAGTAGCCTGCTGACCTCATAGCACCCCTGGGCTCACCATCCCTAACAGGTCCCTCCCGGGGCGGTGGACGTAGTTTTTTCTCGGCACCTCTGGGTACACCGGTCAGACCGATGTGCCTGGACATTACAGGAGCTCCGACGAGTTCAATTTTTTGACTTCAATGCGATCTAGCGTGTTCGTGTACGTGTTGACCAAAAAAGTCAACATATTTTGGTAACTACACTAGGGAAGAAAGATATGGTTTTCAAAACCATTCAATCAAACCCTAGATAGATGGGATCTCAGTGCGACGTCGACATGGAGAACATCATCATGGCATCGATGGAAGATCTTACTCCAGAGGAGCGGCAGAAGCTTTAGGTGTTGCAAGAGTACATGAAGGTGTAATTTCTAGCAGGCATCAAGAAGGATCACCATGGTAAGGTTGCAAGATTGCAAGAGTTCGAGTCGTCGGTTGTCAAGCTAAATGTCAACAAGATTGAGGTAATCTCCAATGTAAGAAAACCCCTACATAACCCATTTATCTCTCAAAAGTCTATCGTGGGTAGTGATAAATTGGTTGCGTCTTACATTGCTCGTTTCTTAGAAGACATTGAACAAGGTGGGAACATTACTCTTGATAATAATGAACCTAATAGTAGTGTTCCTAAAATTGATGCTAGTGGTGTAGTTCATCCTAGTTTGGCACCTTTACCTGATAGTAATTTTGGAAATTATTTATATGGCATGCCACTTGACTTTTTCATTGGTCAAACGTCGCAGTTCCAACCGCCAAGGCCAACTATGGCTACACCGGTTAGACCGATGTAGGGCACTGGTCAGACCAGTGTGTAGGAGTTGGAGCCCGATCAGCCTACCACCACTACAAGGTTTTCCCCCTATTGCAACAAATCCCTTAGGCAACACCACTATTTCGGTTGCAATAGGGGGGTACTATTGCACCGAAACGGTGATTTGGTTGCAATTTGTGTGTCTATTGCAACACAAAATTTGAGTTGCATTATTTATTTGTTCGGTTGCAACATGTTGACGCTAATGCGCCCTTTTTTAGGATTTCCGTTGCATTTGGTTGGAAATAATGCCACCCCAATTTTGTGTTGCATTAGCATTCCTTACGTTGCAACAGAAAGTTGCTATAGCCACCATACTAGGGATGGTTGCGTTTGAACAAGTATGTCGCAACGTAGAATTTTGGTTGCAAATATATCTTTGTGATGTTGCAACAAGTTGGCGCTAATGCACCCATTATTCAGAATTGTGTTGCATTTGGTAGGAAATATTGCTACCCTATTTCTGCGTTGCACTAGAAATTCGGGTGTTGCAATATAAACTTGCTATGGCTACCATACTAGGGTTGGTTGCGTTTGAACGGCCTTACGCAACGTCTTATTTGGGTTGCAAATATCTCTTTGCGTTGTTGCAATACAAGGAAGGCTACTGCTTCGTTTCTAGCCTCAAGGAGGAATATTGTGTACGTATTGCCACAAAATTTGTTTTGATGAAAAAAATCTGCTATGGGGTTGTAGCGAAATTTAAAATGCGATTTAATAAATAAATTTTATTATGATAAATCTGAATTTTAACAATATGGTATAGACTATATGTACCATGAAAAAAAGAGAGGATTTGTTTAGGTGAAAAAATTGTGTGCTATGAGGATGTGGGCTAAGCCAGACCACAATAGGCTCAACCGGCGAGCGTAAAGCCCAGCGAGCGGGAGCTCGAGTGGACCGGCCAGCCCATTAAGCCCCATAGCGCAAGTAGCAAGCATTAGTTGATGATGGTAATACAGAGTTCGAAAACGCAGGCACGCCTCTCCTTTTAAGCTGGGATACCCCCTTCTCAGTTTACAGGGTGGCACTAAAGGTACTGGAGACTAGGATGTGAAAATGTCAAATGGGCCGATGAGAGTAATAAAAACAAGGATATGCCGGCCCAAATCATCTATAACTTTCGGCTCCCCCACCCCCAATACACTTTTGCTCCCAACCATCCCCCTCGTCGGCTGCGACCGTCGCGTCCACATCGAGATGCCCCGCATCGCGGTTTCCCCCGTGGCAAGCGGCGACGGCGGCCGGAGTGGCCGCATCGAGCCTTCCCGGACCGGTGGCGGGTGCGGACGAAGGGGCGCGCGCCGCAACACGGCCGAGCGGCCGCCACGGCGGGGCGGGGCCGCATCGAGTGGATCCGGAGAGCGGCGGCGGCGGACGGCGGGGCCGCACCGAGGGTTTTCGGGCGAGCGGCGGCGGCGTATGGAGGTGCCACTACTCCACCACGCGGAAGCGCGATGCACGCGGGCGGTTCAAGTGTTCCACACCACCTACCTCGTCGTCCTCCGTATGGTTGGCGGCACCCCAACTCGTCGTCCTGCGGTACGGACGACACCGCCACCTCGTCGTCGTCTTCGACGGCCCGCATCGCCAAGTCGATCCATCCCGTAAGGGTAAGCGAGGCCCTAGTCGGATGCAAGCGTTCCGAGAAGAGAAGTGAGGTACACCGCCCTACCCTCTTTGATTTTCCGGGGAATCGTGTGACTCCTTTTGCAATTAGAAAAATGTTAGTAGTTCATAGTAATCAAAATTTCATACTAGATAATGATAATTGTGTTTTTGTGTGGATCCATCTCACCCCATACTAGATAATGATAATGATAATTGGCTTGATTTCTTGCCATCTTTTGCTGTGAATCTGACCTGTGTACATTTGATCACAATCCTGAAAACAAAGCCAGCCAAATGAACGCAGGCTGTCCCATTTAGTAGGTTAGGCCTTTTCTGGCAGGTAGTCGGGGGATCACGGGTAAATTGGTATACATTATGAGTCAAGAGATTGAATTGGCTGTTTTAAACTGAAAAACAGCAAATTGTTTTTGAAAGGATCAAGATGTCGACTAGAGGGGGGGTGAATAGTCGAACTCGAACATCACAAACTTTTTCGCATTTGTTAGACCGTGTCCGGAGACTCCGAATATTTTTCCGGATACTCCGGAAATCCGGAGAATCCGGGAAAATGTCCGGATAGTCCGGCTCTTCGAAGGGGGATTAAATCGACAGGATTTAAACTTGCTCAAAAGTAAATCCGTGAAAATAGGTTATGCACCGAAGTGATACAAGCCCGTTTATCCACTTAAAACACTGTAGGAACCTCAACACGAAGTAGATCGGCACCAAACCCTAGATAAGTGTTCAAGCAAGATACAAGCATGCAACAAGATGAACAAGCACAAGAAACACAGGATTTGTTACCGGAGTTCAACCTCACACCTTGAGGTCTACGTCTCCGTTGAGGTACCCACAAAGGGTGGACCTTTACACCTAGGTCACTTTCCTCCCTCTAGCGACCACGAAGATCAAGCTAGAGTTACTTACTCAATTTCGGGGTAATACAAACCTCCTTGGGCAGCTACAACCTTTGGATGCTTCAAGGCAACGCCTAGCCGGCTAGGAGCTCAAAGCTCCAAGAGTAACAAACACGAATTTTGCCAACCAAGCGAAGAACTAGGTGCTCTAGAGATGGGAAACCGGCTCACTAGCACTCTCCAAGCCCTTGCTCTCAAATCCTCTTAACTCCCTCTACAAATCTCACCAACTTTTAGCCAAAGGGAGAGAGAGGGGGAGTAAATGGAGAGTTGCGGTTTATTCGGGACGAAAATGGCGGGGAGAGGAAGTAAATGAAGGGGTGGAGGGGGCTTTTATACCCCCTCACCCGAATACGGCCGTTGAGGCTTTATGACCCGAAGTATCCGGTTAAACCCGGACTCTTCGGGAAGTCCGGAGTCTCCGGGCCAAAACCCGGACACTCCGGCCTTCCAAGGCCAGCACCCAAGATAAGATTCCCGTGAATGTGTTGGTGCAAAGGTGTCTCTCATAGGTTTTGTTTTAGCAACTAGAGCACTTGTTCGACCCTTGGAAGACATAATTCCTGTCCCTCTTGATAGTACAGCATTCCTAGGACTCAAATTCAAAAGTAAAAAATAAATAAGCCGTCTTTGGAATCCTTTTAGAGCACCACTTTCTTTTGTGTAGTCAGCGAGCTGTGCTTGATGCCATACATAATTTTAAGACCTGCTCATGGACTAGATAAACTCATTAGCCACTTAGGTGTGTGTCATTATATCACCAAAACCCACTTAGGGGGCCAAGATACTCTTCAATCTCCCCCTTTTTGGTGATTGATGACAACACAACTAAGTCATATAGGAAATAAACAATGAATATTTAAAGCTTTTGTAATACTCCCCCTTAATGTGTGCATTTTGATTTTGAATATCAAAGGTCCTATTAGGGCCAATATTTTGCACAACAAGAAAAGCAAGAGGGTATTACAATAGTGGGGTGCTTGTGATGTGCAACAGATTACAAGGTGAAATGCTCATGACAGATTATGCACTCAACAAAAGATAAAAGAAATCTGGTGCTGAGAAGTCCGGATTCTCCGGGCCAGGTCCGAGTGTCGGAAAATCCGGATACTCCGGGAAAAAGTCCGGAGTCTCCGGGCTTCAGCACAGCAGCAGAAAAACAGAAATCACACAGTTTCAATCTAGCATAAGCTGTCCTTAGCAGATAAAAAGCAGTTAAAAAAAACCACAAACACACAAGCAATTGTCTCAAACTCACATAGTCTCACACGAGCAAATATTAGAGTTATTACAAACCGAGTTCCAAATTCAAATTATTACAAGCCAAGTTCATTGTTTCGATGACACAAATAGATAATATCACTCCCCCTTTGGCATCAAGCGCCAAAAAGGAAGTGAAGAGCAGCGGAGTCACTCGGAGTCGTCGTCCTCCTCCTCTTCTTCTTCTTCTTCATTGCCCTCCTCTTCCTCTTCGTCTTGGGCACCTTGGGCGTCCCACTCCGCAAACGGGTCATCGAACTCGGGAAGCTCGCGGTAGGGGTCGGTGGGAAGGCCAAGGTGAGACTTGATCTCGATGATGTCGCGCCGGTTCTCATTGGTCTCCGTGGCAATGGTCTTGCACATGCTGAAAATGCTCTTGAGCACTCTCTTGATCATGGAGCCACGGTGACGACGAGGAGGTGGTGAAGAGGAACGTGCAGCGGGCACATCATCATGGGACGGAGCTGCACTTGACGATCCAACATATTTACGGCCTTTGGGAGGCCTCTTGGCACGACCACGGAGGTGGCGAAGGGGCTCATGGACAACATCCTTGGGATAGCGGACATTGGTCACTCTCTCAATCATATACATGAGATAGGGGGCATAAGGAAGATGTTTCATTGGATCATTCATGGCCCTCCTTAACTCATTCCAAATAAAGTCAAAGACACAAAAGCCTTCTTCATCCGGTGCCATTCTATTGAGAAGATTGGGAGCAAAATACCTCAAAGCTGTCACATCTCCAATCTTAGGGTCGATAGTGGCACGGAAGAATTGATTGAGATAGTAGTAGTAAGGATTGAGTTGGTCCGCTTTGCCCTCAATGGCCGCATCTCGGCTAGGAAACATGAAGGGGAGCTCCTTGGGCTTGTATTTGTTCTCATTGTGCACGGGGGTGCGCCTTTCATCCTTAGAACCAAGACCCAAGAGCCGAGAGAAGGTCATGTAGTCAATTGTGCACTTTTGGCCTTGAGTTGTCCATGTGATGGTGTTGTCATGGGGATTGAAGTAGTAGGAACAATGGAATTGAGCAAGGATTTCTTTGTTCCAATTGTACCTAAAGCCCATGATGTCGTAGAGCCCGACCTCCTTGCACTTGACAATCACCGAGTTGAACACCGTGTTGTTGAGCTCCTCATAGTACTTCCAATCGATGTACTTCATAGGCACAATGAGTGCCATGTTCTTGGAGGCCAACTTGGGATTGCGGATCACCGATTGATAGAAGTCCCGGTGGAAGTCACACCAAAACCTAGCCTCAAGTCCCTCTCCCTTGAGATACAAGTAAACATTCTCCTCCCTTTGCTCCCTCACGCTAGGGAGTTCCTCGAGTAGTCCCCGATCATGTGCTTAGCAAATCCAAGAAGCGAGCCCGGGTCCCTCGGCTTGATAGGTGTCTCAACCACTCGGACATTGGTTGGAAGGGTAGGGATAAGTCTAGGAGGGGTTTTAGGACGGATGTGAGCGGCTACTCCTTGCCTATGTTTAGGAGGAACTCGAGTAGGCGGGCGGCTTTGGTGGATATAGGGGGCTTGATGGCTCTTTTTGGGATGGGGCTTGTAGCGGGAGCTTTCTTTGGGCGGCCCCTTTCCATGACGACGAGGAGGCTCGGGGGATTGCTTATAGGTTTCATCCTCAACTTCGTCATCATCACTCTCCGTTTGCTCCTCCTCCTCCTCCTCCTCTAGAATTTCTTCTTCACTCCCTTCGGCATAGGAGGGAGGAGGGTCACCCCGTCTGGGTCTTGAGCTGCGCTGAGAACTCTCTTGCCCCAAGGCTTCTTGCACGGCCTGAAAAGCGGCGGGGTCATGCCTAGCCTTGGTCCTCCTTTGGGTGGAGGGCTCCTCATTGCCACGGCTGACCTTCAACCTGACCATCTGAATGGATAAAAAGATATGGAAATGAGAGATTGTCAAGGGTGAAGACACGCTGCATTAGTGTTTTAGGGTTGCAGTGCGAACCCCGGATACTCCGGGAAAAAGTCCGGAGACTCCGGATTTTCCGGAGACTCCGGGTCCTTCGACCCCGGAGAGTCCGGGTTTCGCAGGCCGAAACCCTAAATCAAAATGCAGAGACGTTCGTCCATCCAAGGCGAGAGGAAACGCGGATCTAGAGCCTAAAGAGTGTTTCCTACCTATTCCCTACTAGGATACCGCAAGAACTACGCTAGGGAAATAGATCGGGAAAGTTTCTTTTGAGAATACCTTGGGAAGAGAGGGAAAAAGGGCTTGGATCCTTTGAAGCTTGAGTAGATCCTTGTTCTCCACGCCTTGGAGACTTCAAATCCTTACTTTCACGTGATTTTGATGGTTGGAAGGCAAAATCGCCCAAGGGGATGAGAGGGGGCGACGGGAGTGAAAGGGCACGGTTAAGAGATGAGGTGTGGGTGAAAAAGAAGTTTTTCACCGCGGTCAAAACCCTTATATACCTTTAAAACCCGGAGTCTCCGGTCGGGTCCGGACTATCCGGAAACCCGAGTGTCCGGCCTCGACCCCGGATACTCCGCTCCCCCTGAACTCAGCGAGCAGATTTTCAAGGAATTTGATTTTGAATGAGTTTGGAAAGTTGCTTATGTGATAAATGTGAGCATGAGCAGTATCAACACTTTGGACTAGCCACAAACAAGCAAAGAGAACAATAGTCCAAGTGTTGTACCTAAAGATCCAAATTTTTCAAAACAAGTCCAATACACGCCTTTTCACAAATCTTTTGTTTTTAAAAGTCCTGTACTAGATCACTCAAGTATGTGCATGATCTCAAGCCAAGTTACGAGAATCCAAGATATTTAGCTCACTCCTCAAAGCACAAAACCTTAGTTCATCAAGAGGCTTTGTGAAGATATCGGCTAGTTGCTTATCGGTGCTCACATGACTTAAAGCGATATCTCCTTTGGCTTCATGGTCTCTCAAGAAATGGTGTCTTATGTCTATGTGCTTTGTTCTTGAGTGGTTTACGGGGTTGTTCGCTAGCTTAATGGCACTCCCGTTGTCACACAAGAGTGGCACCTTGCTAAACTTGCAACCAAAGTCTCTCAAAGTGAGCCTCATCCAAAGTAGTTGAGCACAACAAGCGCCGCCGCAACATACTCGGCCTCGGCGGTGGAAAGGGCAACGGAGTTTTGTTTCTTCCAAGGAATTGGCAAGTCCCGGATGTACTCTTCCTATCTACTTTGCAACTAGCATAGTCCGAATCGGAGTAGCCAAGTAGATCGAAAGTGGAGCCCTTAGGATACCGTAAACCAAGGTTAGGAGTATGAACCAAGTATCTAAAAATTCTCTTAACGGCCATTAGATGGCACTCCTTAGGATTAGCTTGAAACCTTGCACACATGCACGGACTAAGCATAATATCGGGCCTAGATGCACAAAGGTAAAGTAAAGAACCAATCATGGAGCGATATACCTTTTGATCGATGCTTTTGCCTTCTTCATTTAGATCAAGATGTCCATTTGATGGCATAGGCGTTTTGATGGGCTTGGCATTGTTCATGTCAAACTTCTTAAGCATGTCGTGGGTGTACTTGGTTTGACTTATGAAGGTGCCATCCTTGAGTTGCTTGATTTGAAAACCGAGAAAGAACTTCAACTCTCCCATCATAGACATCTCGAATCTTTTAGTCATGATCCTACTAAACTCATCAACCCAAATTTGATTAGTAGAGCCAAATATGATATCATCAACATATATTTGACACACAAATAAATCATTGCCTTGTTTACGAGTGAAGAGAGTAGGATCGGCTTTGCCTATTTCAAAGCCTTTCTTTAAGAGAAAATCCTTAAGGCATTCATACCATGCTCTAGGGGCTTGCTTGAGCCCATAGAGCGCCTTATGGAGCTTGTAGACGTGGTTTGGGAGTTGTGGATCTTCAAAGCCCGGTGGTTGCTCAACATAGACTTCTTCGGAGATTGGACCATTCAAAAAGACACTCTTGACATCCATTTGATGTAGCTTGAAGTTGTGATGAGTGGCAAAGGCTAGGAGTATACGAATTGCTTCAAGTCTTGCCACCGGTGCATAAGTTTCTCCAAAGTCTAAGCCTTCTACTTGAGTATAACCCTTTGCAACCAATCTAGCTTTGTTCTTGGTCACCACGCCGTCTTCATCTTGTTTGTTGCGAAACACCCACTTGGTTCCAATTACATTTTGTTTGGGGCGTTCCACTAAGGACCAGACTTCATTCCTAGTGAAGTTGTTGAGCTCTTCTTGCATTGCCATCACCCAATCAGCATCTCCAAGAGCATCTTCGACCCTAAGAGGTTCCAACATGGAAACAAACGAGTAATGTTCACAAAAATTTGCTAATCTTGAACGAGTTGTTACCCCTCTACGAATGCTTCCAAGTATGTTATCAACGGGATGATCTCGTTGAACACTTTGTCGAACTCTTGGATGTGGGTTAGACACTTCTTGTTGAATCAAGTCCTCATCTTCTTGACTGCATTGTGACATTTCAGCAGCAGGTCCGGAGTCTCCGGGCTTATCTCCGGATTCTCCGGAAAATCCGGAGTCTCCAGGTTTTTGCCCGGACACTCCGGGTTGCGCGGCGGGGGGGCATCATCAGCATCCTCAATTATGCAGTCCTCATCTTCTTCTTCTTGAGGCTTGATTTCTCCAATGGCCATCCTCCTTATAGCCTTTTCTGCAGGTACTTCCTTGCCTACACACAATTCATCAACTTGCTCCTCTTGAGAGCCATTAGATTCATCAAACGTCAAGTCACACGTGACTTCAACACAACCGGTGGTTTTGTTGAGGACACGATAGCCATGAGCGTTTGAGGCGTAACCAAGAAAGATACCTTCATCAACTTTAGATGCAAACTTAGAGCTTTTGGGCTTCTTGTTGAGAATGAAGCACTTACAACCAAAAACTCTAAAGTAAGAGACATTAGGCTTTTTACCAATTAGGAGCTCATAGGCGGTCTTGTGGTGAAGCTTGTGAAGATACAAACGGTTGATAGCATGACACGCCGTGTTGATTGCTTCCGCCCAAAAACTATCCGAAGTCTTGTACTCATCAAGCATGGTTTTTGCGGCTTCAATAAGAGTTCTATTCTTCCTCTATACAATCCCATTTTGTTGTGGAGTGTATGGGACGGAGAGCTCATGACCAATGCCTTCTTCATCAAGATACTCTTCAATGTTGGTGTTCTTGAACTCGGTGCCATTGTCGCTTCTTACTCTTTTGATCTTCACATCAAACTCATTTTGGGCTCTTGTTGCAAATTTCTTGAATATTTCATGAACTTTGCTCTTGTCTTTCATAAAGAATACCCAAGTGTACCGAGAGTAATCATCAACAATGACAAATCCATACTTGTTTCCCCCAATGCTAACATAGGCTACCGGACCAAAGATATCCATGTGAAGTAGTTCCAATGGTCTTGTGTTTGATACAATATTCTTGGCGGGATGAGGGGCACCAACTTGCTTTCCGGCTTGACAAGCACTACAAATTCTATTTTTCTCAAAATGAACGTTTGTTAGTCCTAGGATGTGTTCCCCCTTTAGAAGCTTATTGAGATTGTTCATCCCAACGTGAGCTAGTCGGCGATGCCAAAGCCAACTCAAGCTAGACTTTGCCAATAAGCATGTATCAAGTTGGGCTTTATCCGATGAAAAATCCACCAAGTAAAGCCTTCCCTTGAGTTCACCCTTAAAGGCAACGGAGTCATCGCCCCTTCTAAAAACGGTCACACCCTCATTAGTGAACAAACAATTGTAGCCCATCTCACAAAGTTGTGAGACGGACAACAAGTTGTAGTCCAAAGATTCAACCAAATAAACATCGGAAATTGAATGATTGATTGAGATAGCAATTTTACCAAGACCAACAACCGTTCCTCCACCATTGCCTCCAAAGGCAATGGTTTCCGTAGGATTTTCTATCATATCACAAGATGTAAACATTTTCTTCTCTCCGGTCATATGATTTGTACATCCACTATCAATCACCCATTTGGTCCCACCGGAGGAATATGCCTACAAAACAAATTATGCTTGTGTTTTAGGTACCCAAGTGGATTTGGGTCCTAGAGCGTTAGTCACAAGAATTTTGGGCACCCACACACTCCTTTTTATCATTGCTCCTTTTGTGCGAGGCCCTACATACTTGGCAACCACCTTACCCTTGTGGTTCCAAGTCAACACATAATCGGCATAAAAATTATCTTGTGAGGCATGAGGTTTGAGCTTCTTAATTGTCTTGTTTGGCTTTGGGTGTGGTGCTTGTGAGTTTGCTTGGGTGCTCTTGAACTTGATTGGAGTGTTGTATCTCACTTGATTGTCATGCTTCTTGACACCCATTTACTTCATCCCGTGCACCACATTCCTTGTTCCCATACCTTTGGTGTGGTGATTCTTGATGAATGGGATGGGGTCTTTTGTACCTTGTTCTTGTTTACCAAGCCCCTTCCCATCCTCAAAGCAAAACTTCTTCATGTAGCTTGACCCAAAACCTTTGGTGTGGTTTTCAAACTCACCTCTCTTGGGTTCTTTCTTCTTTTCAACTATAAGTGAGTTTGACAACCTAGCAATTTCCTTTCTCATGGCATTCATCTCGGCAACATTAGTAGCACAAGCATTTATATCAAATTTATAGCATCTAGAACAACCTTTGCTTGTTGATGTTTGAGAGTTTGAGAGAGCATCATTAGATGAAGTTGTAGCATTGTTCTTGAGGTTGTCAAGTTGAACTTCTAATGCTATGTGACTAGTCTTTAAGCTATCAATGCTCTTTTGAAGTTCAAGCTTTTCATCCTCAATTTTCTTGCAAGCATCCTTAGCTAGGAAAGATTCCCTAGTTAATTCATCTACCAACAACTTATCTTTAGCTAGGGATTTCTTGAGGCTAAGAATTTCTTTCTCCTTTTCCTTGAGAGAGTCCTCTTGCACCTTGAAACCCTTCTTTTCAATTACAAGGGCATCCTCAAGGGCAATGGTTTTCTCCCGCTCAAGTCTAAAGAGTTCTTCTTGCACCTCAAGAGTCCCATCTCTATTCTCAATTTCTTTCATTAAAAACATAATTTTCTTAGTTGCCTTTTTACCAAAGCTAGTGATCATTTTTTCAAAGTCGAAATCATTTTCACTATCATTATCTAGAGGAGGGGTAGGAGTGTCAACCTTGGAGCCCATAGCCATGAGGCAAGTGTGGGTGAAGTCATCTTCATCATCGGTGAGATCTTCAAATAATGATGACTTGTTGATTGGTTCCTTGATGGTTATGGTAGCAAGACCGGCTTATATGTCGGAGTCGGAGCTATCATCATTTGAATCCCATTCTTCACCCAAATGAGCTTCACCAACTTCCTTTCTCTTGTTCTTGTCAAACTTGTTGGTGTCTCTTCTTCTTACCTTTATGTTAGGGCACTCCGCAATGAAATGTCCCTCCTTTCCACATCCAAAGCATGGTCTCTTTGAGGATCTCTTGGTCTTGATCTTGTCCTTGTCCTTGTTCTTGTTGAGGAACCCACTTCTCTTGAACATTTTGTTAAACTTCCTCACAAAGAGAGCCATTTGTTCGGGACTCATGTCCATGTCACTATCTTCATCATCATCTTCCTCGGCCATGATTCTTGAGGTTGATGAGCTTGACCTTTTCTCCTTGCTAGATGCCTTGAGGGCCACTCCCTTGTTCTTCTCAAGTTGTTCATGCATCTTTGACATCTCTTGTGAGAGCTTGGACTCCTTGACGGTGATGAGGTGTTCTTCCATTCTTCCAATCACATCCGCCGGAGTGAACTTGTTGAATCCTCTCTTCTCCCTTATGAGAGTGGGGAGTTGAACATCCCTTGCCATGTATGCAGAGAGGATCTTGTCAACTACTTCTCTTCTTCCCCATCTTGTACTTCCAAGAGATTTGATCTTGTTGATGATCTTGTTCAATCGGTTGTACATGTCTTGTGGTGATTCATCGTCCTTGATGACAAACTTGTTGAGCTCACTTTCTAAGGCTTGGATTCTTCCTTCCCTTACTTGCTTTGTCCCTTCATGATTGATGAACAAGGTGTCCCACACTTCTTTGGCGGACTTCAATCCATCTACCTTGTCATATTCTTCGGCCGTGAGTGAACTCTTGATGATGCGGATGGCTTGATAGTTTCTTTGTATCTCATTTGCTTGATCTTGAGTTAGCGTCGCATCACCACTTGGAAATATAATTCCCCTGTTCACAATAGTCCAAAGTGCGGGATTCACCGCCATCAAATACTCCTCCATCGAGTTCTTCCACTTGGAATAGCCGGTTCCATCAAATTAGGGTATCTTCCCAATGTGGCTAGAACCCGATGCATGGTTAAAAGATAAGCGAGAGTAATCGAAAGAGGTTCGAGTGTAATCCCTTGGTGGTCGACGAGCGGAGCGGGTGGATCTTGCATCATCGAATTCTTCGTCCTCATCGTCGGAGGACTCATCACCTCTTCCGGGCGCTTGATGACTAGTGCTTGCACCACGCGTGTTGTCTCCTCGAGGTGGAGGAGGCATGCCAACAACATTGTTGACGGGATCACCTTCGGCGAGAGGCGTGGCTTGATCATTTGGATTCGACATCTTCTTGACTCCAAGCGGTTAGGCTTCAAACACGGAGCACCAGGCTCTGATACCAATTGAAAGGATCAAGATGTCGACTAGAGGGGGGGTGAATAGTCGAACTCGAACATCACAAACTTTTTCGCATTGTTAGACCGGGTCCGGAGACTCGAATATTTTTCCGGATACTCGGGAAATCCGGAGAATGCGGGAAAATGTCCGGGATAGTCCGACCGTTGAAGGGGGATTAAATCGACGGGATTTAAACTTGCTCAAAAGTAAATCCGTGAAAATAGGTTATGCACCGAAGTGATACAAGCTTTGTTTATCCACTTAAAACCGTAGGAACCTCAACACGAAGTAGATCGGCACCAAACCCTAGATAAGTGTTCAAGCAAGATACAAGCATGCAACAAGATGAACAAGCACAAGAAACACGGGATTTGTTACCGGGAGTTCAACCTCACACCTTGAGGTCTACGTCTCCGTTGAGGTACCCACAAAGGGTGGACCTTTACACCTAGGTCACTTTCCTCCCTCTAGCGACCACGAAGATCAAGCTAGAGTTACTTACTCAATTTCGGGGTAATACAAACCTCCTTGGGCAGCCACAACCTTTGGATGCTCCAAGGCAACGCCTAGCCGGCTAGGAGCTCAAAGCTCCAAGAGTAACAAACACGAATTTTGCCAACCAAGCGAAGAACTAGGTGCTCTAGAGATGGGAAACCAGCTCACTAGCACTCTCCAAGCCCTTGCTCTCAAATCCTCTTAACTCCCTCTACAAATCTCACCAACTTTTAGCCAAAGGGAGAGAGAGGGGGAGTAAATGAGAGTTGCGGTACGTTCGGGACGAAAATGGCGGGGAGAGGAAGTAAATGAAGGGGTGGAGGGGGGGTTTTATACCCCCCTCACCCGAAACGGCCGTTGAGGCTTTATGACCCGAAGTATCCCGGGTTAAACCCGTCGCCTCTCGGGAAGTCCGGAGTCTCCGGGCCAAAACCCGGACACTCCGGCCTTCCAAGGCCGGACCCAAGATAAGATTCCCGTGAATGTGTTGGTGCAAAGGTGTCTCTCATAGGTTTTGTTTTAGCAACTAGAGCACCTGTTCGACCCTTGGAAGACATAATTCTGTCCCTCTTGATAGTACAAGCATTCCTAGGACTCAAATTCAAAAGTAAAAAATAAATAAGCCGTCTTTGGAATCCTTTTAGAGCACCACTTTTTTTTGTGTAGTCAACGAGCCGTGCTTGATGCCATACATAATTTTAAGACCTGCTCATGGACTAGATAAACTCATTAGCCACTTAGGTGTGTGTCATTATATCACCAAAACCCACTTAGGGGGCCAAGATACTCTTCGGTTTTGTTTGGTCGGGCTAGTGAACACGCTAATCGGTGAGGATCATCATTCCGGACTCGGATGATGAGCGGGACAATAGCAAGAAACCGTCTCCATCGAAAGCTTCGGGATCATCGAAAAGAAAGGTGCATTTTTTGATTATTTTGTTGCATTGGCCACAATTTGTTGTAACACATTTCATGTTAGTAACTTGTGTTTGTTGTCCGCCATAGCAAATGCCCTTGCGCCAAATGGTTCAACGGTGAAGGAGCGCTATGATGATTTGCGGGGAGCAGATTGAGAACCTAAGCGTCGACATTGCCTTGGAACGCGAGGAAGACATGGAGATGACCCCGAAGGAATTCATGGAGGCTGATGCCGACAAGTTAGAAGTGATGGCGAAGAAGATCCGCAAGATTCGGGATAAAGTCAATCGCAAGTAGTAGTAATCTAGCTTAGTACGTAACATAACCAGGTCCTAGGTGAATGTTATGCGAGATCTTTGGTGAATGGTCTAAGAATGGATGTGTATGTGGCAACATCTAAGTAATAACTTTGAACCTTTATATATGCATCTTTGTATGTCTATGTGTTTGGATCTGGATGAGCCCTTGCAAAATATTTGAACTTATGAGTGACACAAATTGAAATCTGTTGGGTCCTGTCATGCATATTTGGACTAACCATCCGTCTGTTTTGTAATTGCGACATGCTATTGTTTATGCTATTCATGTGTATATTCACAAAGCATTGTGATCAACAATTTGGAGACTCTTCACTAGAACTCCTGAATTTTGTGTATTATTGTTAGCCTCTATAGTAGCCGATCAGAAAAGAAAAATAATGAATTACGCATATGTTGAAAACCCCGAGAAAGGTCATACTACGTACAACCTCGAAATATTGAAACCGGGTATTCCTTGGTTGTACTAAAATTTTGTCTATCGTGTATGTATTGCCACGATCAGATAGGGGCTCTTCCGATCTGGACCATTCCAAAATTCCGTCTTCGACAACCTGGTTCTTGTTGCGGAGATCTCCACGAGGGCCTCTAGGGGATCGATCTCCACGGCGATCTCCACGTGATTCTTGTTGCGGAGATCTGAGCGGCGCTACGGCCACGGCCGTACGTACCGATGTCTTGATCTCGTATATATATTCAATCGTTCGCTGCATATATATGCATATTGGTATATATATCGTGATCAAGGTCGATTGAAACATGAACAATGCAGATTAACTAATGGCATCAGACGAAGATCGAAGTTGGATGCGCTTGCCTTGACACTCAGCGGATTGGCAGAACAATTTTCGATTTTTTTGCAAAAATTTACGGCCTCATCAGCGCGAGGTGGATCTATTGCGTGTCCATGTAATTTGTGTCAATGCATGATCAGACATTCCACCGTGGGTCCCATTCAAATTCATTTACTCAATAGAGGGTTTGCTGATTGTTTCATCGATGCTGGTAACATTCAAGACCAAACTAATACTTCTTCTCAGGGTCCTGTGAATCAAGATGTTACTGATGATCTCAATAATCATGATGCAATACCTCCACCGATGATACAACACATTTATTTGTAGAAGACGATGAAGAAGATGGTTTGGATGATAACCCCCGTTGCCACCAATACTGCGATTAGAGACATTATCGGTGGCACTATACAACATGGACAAACCGAGAGATGAGGAAGAGGCGGATAAGCGGCAGAGATCTTTTTGAAACTATTAGAGCAGGCAAAGAAGGAATTGTATCCAGGATGCAAAAATGCAACGAAGGTCTCTTTTATTGTGGAGCTTTTTCGGATAAAGTGCATGTATGGCTTAAGTAACGCGTCATTGGAGGCCATACTTAAGCTCTTTGGAAAGGTTCTCCCCGACCGGCATTGTATTCCGACTCCTTGGATAAAGTGCAAAGGGTGATTCGAGACTTGGGCTTGGACTATGTCAAGATACACGCATGCAAAATGATTGTGTGTTATTTTTTGATAAATATGCAAATTTGGAAACATGTCCCATTTGTAAGGAGTCAAGGTGGAAAGTTGTAGATAAAACCTCGATAATAATTGCGGTGCGGTGGATGCTACTTCTTTTAAGAAGCGGTTACCGGTTAAGATCCTACGCTACTTTCCTCTTATTCCTCGGCTGCAAAGAATGTATATGTCAAAGCAAATGTCAAAGGATATGCAGTGGCACAAGAATGAATTGGTGAATGATGGGAAAATGCATCACCCCTGCTGACTCAAAGGCATGGAAGCACGTGGATTCAGAGTTTAAATGGTTTTCAGAAGGAGGAGGTCGTAACGTTAGGCTGGGTCTTGCTTCTGATGGGTTCAATCCCTTTGGCATGCAAAGTCTTACGTATTCCATTTGGCCTGTCATCCTGGTTCCTTACAATTTGCCTCCATGGATGTGTCAGAAACAATCTAACTGGATTTTGTCAATGTTGATTCCTGGTCCAAAATCTCCTGGAATGGATATTGATGTATATTTGAGGCCCACGATATCGGAGCTCAAGGAGCTTTGGAATAATGGTGTTAAAACAAGAGATGCGGGGACTAAGAAGAATTTTAGATTGCGTGCTATACTTCTTTGGACAATTAATGACTTCCGGCCTATGCTATGTTGTCTGGTTGGAGCACTAAAGGAAAGTTTGCATGTCCATACTGCCACAAACATACTGAGTATTTGTGGTTGAAACATGGGCGGAAGCACTGCTACTTGGCACATCGATGTTTTTTGGCCCCTGACCATCCATGGCGCAACAATGCGGTCAGCTTCAACAACAAGGTCGAAACCAGGGAGGCACCAGAACCACTATCTGGTGCACAGGTACTTGAGCAGTATTCTACTTTTGAACAAGTAGAATTTGGAAAGACATTGTTATAAAAAAAAGGAAGCGTGACGAAGACAACGGATGGCACAAACCGGAGGAAGAAGAGTATTTTTTTTGAGCTCCCTTCTCGGTCTTCTTTGCTCATCGGGCATAATTTGGACGTGATGCACATTGAGAAAAATATATGCGAGAGCATACTAGGCACTCGCTTAAGTTGGATGGCAAATGTAAGGACGGGGAGAATGCTCGGCTTGACATGGAGCATCTACGGATACGACCGGATCAAGCACCCGTGATTAAAGATGATAAGTATACCTTGCCATCGGCCTTGTACGAGTTAGATAAGGATGCCGGGGAAAGTTTGTGTGAATTTCTATATGGAGTGAAGATGCCCGATGGGGTTTCCTCGAATATAAGAAGATGTGTTGATGTAAAGTCACGTAAGGTGTCGGGCTTGAAAACGCATGACTACCATCTAATTCTACGAAACTTTTACCCTTAGTGGTGCGTAGGATTTTGCCGAAAGTTGTTGTCATTGGATTGATTCGGCTTAGTAATTTCTTCTATGCACTATGTTCAAAGGAGTTGGTGGAATCGAATTGGACAGGGCTTAGGTTGTTCAATTAGGGAGGCTATTTGTCGACTTGAGATGATATTCCCACCGCATTTTTTGATATCATGATCCATTTGCTCGTTCATCTAGTCGAAGAAGCTAAACTTGGGGGGCCAGTGTGTTACGGATGGATGTACCCGGTGGAACGGTACCTACGCACTGTGAAAGGATATGTGAGGAACAAGGCTCACCCCGAAGGTTCAATTGCTTGAGGGATACATACTCGAGGAGTGCCTTACATTCGCTCAAGATTCTTGTACGTGGACACCAAAGACAATCGTGTTGATCGACATGAAATGATTATTGTTAATGAGCCACCATCCGGTTTGAGCATTTTTTCAGAAATGGATTACAAGAGGAGAGGACAGACGGTTGAAGAAATACCACCAAATGAGTTTCGGAAGATGAGGCACTACATAATATGCAATTGTGATGAAGCTAGACCATATGTCGAGTAAGATGCACTACTCAATATCATTATTGCTTTTAATTTTAAATATCAAACTAACGGTAATATTCTTTTGTGTGCAGCGAGCATTTGGAAGAACTAAGGGCACATGGATCCAGAAATCTTGATAAGCGACATGAGGCTCAACTCATAAGATGGTTCGAAAGCAAGATCACAGGTTTACATGCTAGAGGGGAAGTAAGTTCAGATTTGTTTGCACTTGCTCAAGGACCGGATCCCCGACCTCGTACATTGAATAGATGTCATATCAACAATTGGGTCGTTTCGCATCGTTAACATCGAGAGAACCCTTGTGACACAAAACGGTGGTGTGCTTGTCAAGGGTGAGGCAGAAGGCACAAATTGGTATGGGGTGATTAAAAGAATGATCTCACTTGGAATTCCCTAGACAAAAAGAAGTTACTCTGTTCCGGTGTGATCTGGTTTGATGTGCCTCTTGTCACAAGTACCAACGAGAGGCAAAGGATACGGTAAGATAAATATGGGGTCATTGACATCGATACTACTCGACACAAGTTTAGCAATGAACCCTATATTCTAGGAACACGAGCGGAAGCGGTGTTTTATGTGAATGCGGTGAACAAACTGGCCGGGAGCAAGGTGTTATTTCAATGAAACCAAGGAACTTGTTTGCCATGCTCGAATTAGATCTCGAGGACTCACTTGCTGTGGGTATCGAAGGTATTAATTTGCTCGGTGAACACCGGGTTTTGACAAATTGGTCTAGATCGGACAAGGAAGGCACAACCGGCGATGTCTCGATTATTAATCGGGTTGGGGCCGAGGCGGTTGACGAACCGGACGATGAAGTATTTGATGTTGATGATGAACATGATGCGGATGACACGTACATTGATGATGGAATTGTTGCACCAATAGTTCAAGATGCCCAAGATGATGAGTTTTTCAATTGATACTTACTCGACCGTAGTCATGATTTCTATGTTGCCATTATTTACTACTTACGGAAGACTTTTGCATAAATCTTAATATTTAAAATATGAATCTAAAAATTGGTATGACAAACAAAAATAGGGGGCTGTAGGGCGGGGGCCGGGTCACCAACAGGCTCTACCGGCGAGCGTGAAGCCCGGCGAGCGGGAGCCCGATGGGCCGGCCGGCCCAACAAGCCGGAGGTTAGTAGAGAGGAAGCGGTGTTCAGAGGAGTTCGGGATGGCAAGCACGCCTCGCCTTTTAAGTTGTGGTGCGCCCGCTTGAGGTAGCGGTGTGGCACTAAAGATTATGCTGATGTGCTGCTGTGCAGCGCTTCCCACACACCGGGAAGTAATAAGGACAAATGGGCCGGCCCAATCTCGGACTGCAATCCTTTTCTAACAAAAGGGCACATTGATAATTTGCATATGTGCTATTCCTTTTAATATGTTGATATAGAAAATAAAAAATTGACTCACAAATGATAAAAATTAATCTTTAGTAAATCAACAAATAATTAGAGTAATATGGAAATTATCTGTCAAAATTGCCCAAATAAACAAGGCCTCTTAGTTTCAATCCATCACTGAATTACTACTAATATGTACACATATACTTGTTCCGAAAACCAAGAAATTCTACTTGCTACTTTTGGTTAGTACATTAGTTACATGATTCTACAAATTAGCATCTAGCAGAAATCGGTAACCATGCTTGATCTCAAGCTGATTAGCAATCTCAAAGGACAGAAATGCATCCTTGGAGGCGTATTTCACCCGCCATTCGTGCAACACCCTCAAACCCCAAAGCCTCGTGGTTCACATTTTGTCCTTGTACGAGAGGTAGCTCCGGTACTCGATTTCCAATCTTCTCCGGTGACGACTTGTAACCATTTCGGTACGGATGGCTATACTTCTCATCAACGTCGAAACAATCGGTTGAAGGTCTTTCCAATTAGAAATCTTGACGCCGCGGTCCTCCCGTAGGCGTTCAACATCGTTGGTGATATGCGCTCCGACAAAGATGTGGCCTTCCTCGCTGAGAAACTTGCTCAGGACATCAGGAAGCTTGTAGCCGGCATGGTGCACATGGTAAATAAGGCAGCGCGAACCGACACACAATTGCAGCAATGCGAGCTTGTACCCGCCACTGCGAAGCTCAATCCACTCGGTGTCTAATCCAACGAGCAAACGTTCTGGAGGTGGGCTACCTTTGATTTCGTTGATGTACTCTGCCACTACTCCGGCGTCGCAAGTGACGGTGGTCTTGATGCTCGGGTACCGCTCCTTGAAGAATTCAACCTCGTGCATCGTAGTTGGGGGCGGTCCTTGCTCCTCCGAAAGTCGTGGACGGACGACGGCGGGCGCCATTCGTCCCACTCCCGGCCACTCCGATCTCGAACGTCGGCCGGATCAACGGCGGCCTCCCACGGGTTCGGGGCGACACGCTTGCCACCCTGCGGTCCCAAACCAAGAAAACAAAGTTCCGAATCTTCAACCTCGTGACAAATCCACGACTAGAAACTCACTGTGCCTTGCGGGACTAACCTTCGAAGAGACGCTCTCTGCCGACGCGTCCGGGATTGCTCTGCTCGCATCACCTAGGTTCTTGTAGAGGCCGGCGGCGGCGGTGGCCTCTACGGCATCCCCCTTCATTTGTGGGGCGCCGCCGTCACCCGATGCGTCGCTTCGGGTCATCGCCGCCGTTTGGAGGTCGCTTGCGATGGCGGTTGCGAGATTGCAAGCTTCGGGGGGGGGTCGCCGGCAATGGCGGCGAGGCAAGAAAACCCCTTCTCATTCGATGCGACGGTGGGGAGGGGGTGGGGCGGGGGTAGGGAAGAGGCTAAACTAGTATATTCTATGCTTGTCGTTTCGGCTTCATATACGGGTCAAATCGACGTGGTGGTTGCCGAAGCAATGGGCATGGCAAGATTTGAAGACAACCGGCAAGACGAAGGGGCGGCGGTTCCTAATTAATCTTGCTACACGCACGCGCGCACGGGGAGTCGTCATGCGGCCGCAACGCTTCACCCGCACCGGATAGTTGCATGCAAAATCACACTAATGGTTTGATGTCTAAAAAGGTTTGCGAAAAGCTCGTATCGCAAAGTAGATCCAAACTATGTATTTAGTTTTAGATTTCATCTACATTTACTACTCCATGAAGGTGCACCATTAATTACAACTATTAAAGTAAGTTATTTTCAAAACTACTTTCAAAATCCGTAGCTAAATATGGATTAAGTAGGTTCATTAGATTGGTCACACAAAGTTACGTTTACACGTGAAAAGGTTTTACAAATAAATTATATTTAGTGTTCCATTTATGAAAGATTCTTGGGGCTAATTTTATTTAGATGCGAACGGAAGAAGGAACGCAGCGCTGCGCCTCGCGATCTCCCACGCGTTCAGTCCTACGTACACTACTCGAGTACCCTGGACGCCTGTTCAACGAAGCTCCTAGCCTCCTACTGAGCACGCGTCAGGTGCTGTGACGGGTGACAAGACGGCACGGGGGGCCGGAGTTTGCTTCGTACACCCGACCACGCCCCCCCGAAGCAGTGAACAAAAATCGCAATGGCACAAACAAGGAACAATGCGAAGTTCGATTTCCTCGGCCACGAGGGGCCGGTACAGATTAATCTTAGAAAGGTGAGTTACAGGCCGCCAATGTCGGCGGCGGCGCCGTCGCGAAGCACGCCGTCGATGTCAACCCCCGCGGCGGCGGCATCGGCCGCAATGGGGGAAGTGCGGCGCGTAGTGCGGTGGCGATCCGGCGGTAACGGCCACTCCGGCCGGATCGGCCAAGGGAAAGTCGACTTGAATGTCCGCCGTCGCGAGCGCGCGGGCGGCTCCCCGGCGCGCACCGGGCACGCACCGCCTCCCGGACACGCCTTGGGAGCGCGCGAAGACGGTCGGGCGGCGCCAGCTGGAGCCCGGGCCGAGCCACCGCGACGGCGACCTCCACCGTGCGCGTAAGTTCATCGTGGCGATCCTCCGGATCGTTCGGGCGGCGGCGCGGCTCCTCCGCCCGCTCACGGCGGAAAGACGCCTCTGCCTCCTCGGGCGACGCAAGAAACAATGGCGACGAGTCAAACAAGAGCCTAGTGGGCGGCGTGCACCGACGGAATACGGGGAACTCACCAAAGCGGCGGGCCTCCACATCGGCCTTGGCGGCGGCGCGAACTTCGGTTGTCTCCGTCTCGGCCGCTCGAAGGGCGGTATGCATCGCATCCGGGTCCCCTCCGGGTCCCGTACCTTGTGCGGCGCGACGTCTAGACGACGCCGCGTCCTCGCCGGTTCTCTGCCGAGTCCCGGGCCTCTCGACGAACGGGGGCGTCGCCCGAGACGAGGAAGAAGACAAGCTCCGGGTTTCGACGACGAAGATCCACCGGACGGAGGCACCGCGCCGGCCGAAGGACCGGGCCATATGTCACACTAGGAAACGAGAAGAAGAATGACAACATCGGATCCTCGGCGAGCACATGAAATTATGGAGACGGGGAAGACACTCACCCCCGGCGAGAAATCAACCGAGCGGAGACGTGGCGGGACCGACGGCGATGAACCCCCGGGGGGCCTCTTCGCGGGGCGCTTCTCTCCGCCATAGGCGCGCGCGAGGGAGTCGAGGGGGGAGACGAGCGACTACTCAAGATCGATGAGAGCGGCGCGGTGCAAAGGAGTGGGATTGGAAAACACGGCGAGGCCCCGCGGTTATATAACTCGCGTCGGGGCAGCCGCATTCGTCGTACCACGCGCCGTGTGGGGCCGACGGATCAATGACTAAAAGGCGAGAATGTCCCATTGCGGGGACGCGACCCCACTCACTAGGCGGGGTGGGGCGGTTACCAAGGGTCAATGACGGGTCTACCCGGCCACTTGTTGGCCCACAAATCGATCTTTAACGGAAATTTGACTGCGGGTGACCCCATGCGTGGACGAGTTGCGGGACCCACTGTCGGTAGGATTGTTGCGCCAAGCTGTCGGCCCGAACCCGCGAGAGATTTCCCCATTGGACGAGTTGTGGGCCCCACCTTTCGGCACCCGGATTGGGATGTGTTCTTGAGTTGTTCATGTTCATAATGAACTTGATCATTTGTATCGTTTAATCATAACTTCAAAGTTGTTTATATTTGTCAAATGACGTCCAAATCGGGAAATTTTTTTCCTACATTCTTATGACAACATAATCTAGATCATGGTGTCCACTCCATATCGTGTCACGGCGTACGAGCAATAATAATTTAAAAATAGAACATTTCATAACTAGATTCAAGATTTTCAATCGAAGAGACGACGTCAATTTGAAATGAGATGAATACCAAAGTTTCATAGCTCGTCGAGATGAACAATCTTTATATTGGTTGGATTCTCATTTGAAGAAGGGGTACGATCACGTAGAACAAAAATGACATGTCTCCGACCAAGTTTCTTAAACAATGAGAGTGAACCTAGGATTAACGAACAATGTGTAGGACCCCTTCTTCAAATGAGAATCCAACCAATATAAAGATTGTTCATCTCGACGAGCTATGAAACTTTGGTATTCATCTCATTTCAAATTGACGTCGTCTACTGATTGAAAATCTTGAATCTAGTTATGAAATGTTCTATTTTTAAATTATTATTGCTCGTACGCTGTGACACGATATGGAGTGGATACCATGATCTAGATTATGTTGTCATAAGAATGTAGGAAAAAAATTTTCCGATTTGGACGTCATTTGACAAATATAAACAACTTTGAAGTTATGATTAAACGATACAAATGATTCAAGTTCATTATGAACATGAACAACTCAAGAACACATCCCAATGCGGGCGCCGACGAGTGGGGCCCACAACTCGTCCAATGGGGAAATCTCTCGCGGTTCGAGCCGACGTTTGGCGCAACTATCCTACAGGTGGGACCCGCAACTCCGTCCACAGATGGGGTCACCCAGAGTCAATTTTCCGTAAAGACTGATTTGTGGGCCAACAAGTGCCTGGGTACACCCGTCATTGACCCTGTGATTCCGTGTCTTCCCTATGAAAGCGCAGTTTCCTTAAAACCCAATGAACCCTGCGACCCCCAAATTCAATCTACAACATGATCTGGAGGCGGTGGTTCTTTTCCATCTCCCCTCATCCTCGCCGGGGATAACAGCGTCGCACATCCAATTACCCACCGCGCGTGACAAACTGCAACCACTCCATGGAAAAGATCTCCGTGGCTCGCTACGAGGCGTCGTCGAGGCCGGCCGGAACCGCCGACGGAGCCGACGATTGACATCGTCTCCCGCGTCGGCCGCGCGGTCGGGAGGATGCCATTGTGGATCTCCGCAACCTGCGCGCAACATGCAAGGCAATGTGCGTGGTGGGCGGCGCCGCCATGGTCGGACGATGCCTAGCCCTGAACGCGTCCTGCGGCGTCGATTCTACCTCGGCCACGAGTATCGCGCGGCGCTCGTCAACACACCGGCCAACGTCGGCAACTCGGAGGCCTTGTTCCCGGAGCGGCTTGCGCCGCACGGTCGGGGAACACACGTGGCGTCATCACGCCGTGCCTCGACCGGCTACGGCACGCCGCGGAGGCGGGTCACAAGGGAATCGATGTACGCCCTCTCCCTCTTCCTCTACGGACCCAACGGCGGCGAGGCCGACGACGACGAGGCCGGGCGGCTCCCGCGCTTGGTCGAGGCACCCCAAGAGGGGGCGACGGTGCTTCCTTGGATAAATTTGACTTGCACAAAACGCCGCTCCGGGATCATTGCGTTGACGTGGGACTACCCGCTTACGGATGCGAATGCGATTGCCGTGTCGCCGGTGCCGGCGCTCGTACCTCGCCACGACGATTTGCGGTGTGCGGTCGCGGGTGTGGTGACCACCCGGGATGGCATGCTTGGTACTCATGGCATAGGTTCGCGGCGAGGAGTGTAGGATCCAAAACGAGTGTGATTGGTTCTTCTACACACTCAAGGAAGCGTTAATGATCCGAAAGAAGGTATAAAAGTTGTGATTGCTGATATTTCTTGATAAATTTGTTCCACACATGATGCACCCTAAAAGACATTACGGATTTCGGTGTACATGTTTGCGTTCTTTCTTGTGTTTTACAAGTTCGGCGATTGCTAAACATTGTTTCGGTGCACGGGATTTCGGTTATCATTTGTTCCGGCCGGTTCGTTTAATGCTTTCTTCATTTTCGGGAAATTTATACGCAACGACGAGGGACCATGCGAGAGAGGCTGCGGCGTCATTTCGATCACATCTTTGAAGAAATCCAGCTAATAAACACAAAGCATGTCTCTCAAGTTGTGTCTTTCGACTATGTATGTGTCTTTACAATTGTGTCCTTGTAGAGCATGTTTTTGATGATCCTTAGTTGGTGTGGTGTCAACGTGACTCGGGTAGCTAGCCCGTGTAAACTCGGTTGTCATAAATCTTACCCATTGCTACCCGATCTTTATGTTTGTTACACATATTTGTGTGATGCATTTTACTCTGGTACAAATTTGATAAAGGGTTTATGGCAGTCTGCTAAAGTTTATACAAATATGACATTCGTAAATTTACTTCGACCACATCAAAAAATGTGTAACCAATATACAATAACTTTGTGGTAAACAAGAAGTAAACTTTGTGGGACCCACCCGTCAGCTGGCCACACCAAAACGCATCCCTCAAATACGCCAACCGTTCAGAAAAAATGGGTAGCCAGCGATTTGGAATGTGGCGCCAGTTTTTTCCCATCTGAATTATTTAACTTTCGCCCAAACTACCGCGCAACCATGACTGGGGCCACCACGCCGGGTTACAAGAGTAAAAAGTCGCGCGTCTTTACTTTCCCTCCTGAATCCCCTCGCAAAACAAATCTACAACTCGGTCAGTTAGAGGCCGGGTAGACGATACGACTACCGCCGCCGCCGCCAAGCTTCTTCTCGCCGCGCGTACACGAGGATGCCGTCGTCGAGGGAGCCGGCAAGGGTGACCCCTACGTCCTCCGAAGAGCAGCGGCGCACACCGTCGTCGGCCATGCTACCTAGAATGTTCACAACCCCTGGTGCGGCGATTGGTGAACCTACCGCCACCATGGCCCCCCGGGCCTAGGGCGATGGGGGCTCTCTTTGGGTCATCATCACCTTCGGGCGACGATGAAGCACGCGTCGACGTGGACATAGGTGCGGACCACGATGTTTTACCTTCATCTCGGGACGAGACGACCGAGGCCGGGTACGCCGTATCGTGGTTCCATCTTTCCCCTCGTTCGTACCGCATCCAACATCTCATGCATCCGTGCACGCACCGGTACCCTAGATTTCATGCATTTGATCACGCGATTTGCACACCAAGTTTCTTCACATGTTATTGATATGACATCGAAATGAATGCGCGGATCATTAGATGATCGATCTTGGACCGTG
The DNA here is from genome assembly GCA_947561735.1 of Cenchrus americanus. Taxonomy (NCBI): domain Eukaryota; kingdom Viridiplantae; phylum Streptophyta; class Magnoliopsida; order Poales; family Poaceae; genus Cenchrus; species Cenchrus americanus. Next base: position 40,700,147 of record OX387242.1, on the reverse strand, counting down.
TATATGATTGAGAAGGGTATAGATGGGGAGCCGGATACAACACATACTTGTCACCCTCGTGGTTCACAAATCACCCTACAAACCATAAACAACCCGAAACAAAAACTCGGGGTATAAGATGAGGGACATTATTTACTACAAGACTAGAAATTCCGACTCTCTCTGCGGAAGCAACACTCACTGAGATCGACTACGACGTTGACGTAGAAAGAATGAAACAGATTCACGAGGAGGAGATGGTGATCAGATTAGTTATCTCCAGAGAGCCAATACCTATAAACCATACCATGGCCATAACACCTTTAAAATCCAAAAGTGCTTACATACATGCTGATGATGAAGAAGAAGTAGAAGAACGTGACTTAGATGAATACAAACTTTGGCTAGCTGATTTGCATCAAGAGAAGAAAGCCTTGGGTAAGATATGCTTCGACCAAATATTTGTGTACTTATACTCCGAATTTGCATGTTCGGTCACATGAATGAAATTAATTATGGATTATATTTCGGAATTAAAAGACATTTTCGGGGATGACACAATCGATACATACGAGAGAATACCGAATGTTGCGGGACTACTTGAAGACATCGGTAATACCCCTCTCCTAATTTGCAAGCAAATTACCATTTTTTGTCGACTACAAAATATGATCGGTCATCATATGCCACTAAATTCTCGCAGAACGGTACGTGGACCCCACCTTCATTTTGCAACACAAAGCAATGAAATGAACCCAACACCTGCAGTGCAGCCTCCATCTCATGCTCGGCGTTGGAAACAACATGAGCAAGGATCTGGTAACATGTGTTCCATAGAAATTACCTGTCTGTGCATACAATTATTTTTTGGGTATTATCACATGCATGTTGTTCGCATGGAATAGGCTCACAAAAAGTTAAGAAAAGAGGACGCGGTCCCGTAAGAGCATTGACGGTAATCGCCAAGATAATCAAGGCGGGCAAGCGGCGAGTTAGACATTCAATTCTCTAAACATGGAGGACCGGTAGGTGAAAACTACCGCTCATTCGTTGATGAAGTGGTCATGTATACAAGGAAAAGGGCTCCTATCATTGGAGTGAAATCATGGACAAATGTTAGGGAAGAAGTCAAAAATGCAATAGCAACTCGATGTATTGGTAATAATAGACTTTGCTTTTCAGGACAATTCAAATAAAAACTAACATATCAACTCACACAATATTTGAATGCTATTGTGATTATATAACGAGCAAAGTGGGACATGGAGGATAATCTTTGAATCAAGGGAAAAGATATGGGCCATTGCTAGGGAGCGTTACAAAGGATGGCGTTCAACTTTCGGTGCTACGCCCAAGACATACAACAACTACCACCGAGAGAATGTTACATAAGCCTACGAATTAGATATTGTTGAATGGCACTATCTCGTTGAAGTATTTCGATCTTGCTAAATTCAAGGTTTGTTCCACATTTTTGATTTCGACCACTACATTTTTCATTCAAATGGCGATATCCGAGTCTTTAAGATTTTTGTTCATAACTTTACATTGTATAGGAAAGGAGCACACAAAATTTTGCGATTCGATGCCAACAAATGACAAGACATTTGTCGGGCGCTAAGCCTTATTCTCGGCGCGGCTATGAGAAGGTAATAAGCTCGGACAAGCACATCTCCAATCTGTCTTGCGGGATGAAGAACATTAATTTGTTATTTTCTTGGCATAACGAGAGAGACCCGAAACCGGTGAAGAGCCCGATGATATGGAACTTTGGTGGATAACTCACACTAACCGGGGGTCTTGGACGGACGAATAATCTAAAAATGTCTATGTGAGTTCTCAATGAATTAGTACATACATTACTATACATAGGCTTATGCAACTATAGAATGCAACCAATCTCTTGTTCAACTAACTCCTCCACCTCGCGCCTTGCAAATGTTAGGACACCGCAAGCGGCGTTATTTGCCGAGGCGGAATCAAATGCGGACAACAACTTTGTTTCCCAAAAGGAAAAAAACGAGATGTTCCGGAAAGCCTACAAAGAAGTCATGAAGTGCAAATCAACCAAGTTGCATGGAAACGGGTACACGGCAAAAAACCCAACTAGAAGGCAAACCGCTCAATGCGGAGCGCGAGGAACAAATTCGTAGGGAAGAGCTACAAGCATGAGGAACACGTCGAGCTCATGGACGCATTTGGGCGGCTACAAGAAAAAATGTCGGGATGGGAAGAAGAAAGGGAAGCGAGAAAGGAGAGAACATGCACGCCAACTTGAAGAAAGTGAAAAGAGAAGGCATGCGGATCTACAACGACTTAGGCAAGAGTTCCTATCAATGCCGCAAGCATCAAATGGACAATCACAAGTTCCACAGTGTTGGTCAAGCTATTTGCATGAATGTGTTTCTTTCCTTGGGTTCTATATATGAATGTTTGTATCCTTTGGTAGGTTGACCAGCCAATATCCGTGCAACCATGCCCAAGCAACAATGTCACCGAACTGCCGACGTGGCGGCGGTTGCATCAATCACCCGACAAAACAACCTTGTCGCCGAATCCGCGGATAACGTGGCGGCGGAACCATCAATTCCTACATCCGGGAATGTACAACCGGACTCCGGGAATGTGCTCTCGTGTACTCGGGTTGTTCTCGAATTCACAACTTTTTACTAGTACATATCATCGATTCGATGAAATTACGCCTAATCTTGTCCTTCCAAATGATTGGTTCATAGGAGAAGGAATGCGAAGAAGCTCGAAAACAAGTATTTCGCAAAACCGGAAGCACTAAAGGTGGTGTTAACAATCCCGAAACACAATCCACCGTTAGACAAATTTCTTCTCAACGACTACGGTACAAGTTGCACAAAGGAGACGACAAAGCACCAAAAAGACATGAGGTGAAGCTTTTTTCAACAACTCTTACCGCTGTGAATGTAATTCATGATTCATTTGTCAAAGTGTGTTTATGGTTGTGGTAATTATTTGATGTCATTATGCTATTTTTATGAATCACAATCAATCTTTGGTTTGCTATATGTTGTTGTTTCACAAATTCCAATATTAGAGATTAATTGATGCTAGCTTAAAAATTTTGTTGATTCTTTACGGGTGATGCGACCTCCTTGCATTGAATCCCCCTTTGCCGATCAAGTGTTGGGATCATCTCCAAGTCACAATTGGCGGATCAAGTTCTTCATGTCCTAGCAAATTTGTCTACTATGTGTTGAAACAATGTCCGTGCCAAACTTTTCGGTATTTAAGTACTTCATGAGTCATGTAATTAACTCGGTGGATGGTTCAATGTTGGTTAATTAACTATAGATGCATTGTTATATTTATCTGCCGATGTTAATTAATATTGCAATTACTACTGCTACATAAATGAACGTGGCAAAATACACCATACGTTGCAAATGATAAATCATGATATCACAACCAGTGTTTTTCGTTGCCAAAAAGTAGTGTGGCAATAGTAAGGTGCACTTGTAGCACCCTTAATACGAACGTGGTAATAAGAAATTCAACTTGTAGCGACACAAAAGGAACGTGGCAATAGTATGGTGTACTTGTAGCAACCCTTAATAGGAACGTGGTAATAAGAAGTTCAACTTGTAGCAACACAAAATGAGCGTGGCAATAGATAGTGCACTTGTAGCAACCCTAATAGAAACGTTGTAATAAAGACTTTAACTTATGGCAACCAACCAAATTTCGAAGCAATAATAGAGGACCACATATTACAACCAATCAAATTACGTGGCAATAGAGTATACCACCTAAAGCAACGTAACCAATATCGTGGCATCAGACAATGCTACCTATCACATTGAAATCAACTTTTGTGGCAATAGAGGAGACCACCTATAGCAACTAACCAATTTCGTGGCATCAGACAATACTACATATTGCAACCAAATTACTTTCGTGGTAATAGACGAGGTTCAACCAATAGCAACCAAAGTCAGTGCGTAGCAATACTATAACTTGCAATGAAACAGAAACGTTGCAATTGCACCTTTGGCAACACCACAGATGTGTCGCAATAGTACACTTTGCAACCAGAACAAGCGTTGTAAAAAACCCTAATTGCAATGTTGCATTACGTTGCAACAAAAAAAACTTTGGCAACCACTAGATGGACAACGACGCAATACCCTAAAGCAACGCGGCCTTTCGCATCCCATGGCCCACGGAATAATTTGGTTGCAATTGTGTCTATTGCAACCAAATATGGCATATTGCAACACATTTTGTGCGTTGCGTTAGGGGGAAAATCTAGTAGTGCACTTTCTGTCATCCCAAGTTCAGCAATGCCTACCATTTCAATACAATTGGTAATCCTAGACCTCATTATAGTATGACAGTTAATACATTGGTTCAAAAGAACATAATTCTTGACGATATATTTGAAAGTTATATGCTCGCTCAAGTCAAGATAGCTCCCTACTCAAATAAGAAGAATTTGGTGAATTCAACTCCACCACAGCCAAATGATCCTAATTGGGTATAATTTAATAAGTTTAAAGAAGATTTGGCTAGTGTGAAAACAAACTTGGTGTTGATCTTGGCAATTTAATCTTGTATCAAAAACCATATGACATTGAGTTTGATAAGTTTCCTCTCCCACATGGTTGGCATATGCGTGGTTTGATTAAATTTAGTGGTGATGATGACAGAACCACGTGGGAGCATATTAGTCAGTATACATCTCAACTAGGTGAAGCGGGTGCTTATAATGCTCTTAAATTGCGTTTCCTTTCTTTATCTTTGACTGACACATTTTTTGTTTGGTTTTCTTTGCTTGCTCCTAGTTCGATAATGTTTTCCCTTGCATACAACCTCATTTCGGCAGCCAAATAGCCTAAGGCCAACACCCCTATTAGGATTTGCTTCCTACATTTTTAGGTGTACATGGGGAACTCTTTTATTTATTTTTGTATAAAAAATGCACACTTGTCTTTTAAGAAGGATTTAAACACATTGGGGATCATTGAACCTGTTGGCGTGTGCCACTTAGGTCCATGACTCGTGAAATCAAAATTTGGCACTCTAAATTGGTTAAGTTGTGCCACTTATTAGGTCCATACCCCTTCAGATGGCCTTTTAGATCTGATGTAGAATGCTGCTTGGCGTCACATGGATATATATGTGCAAAAGATCTTGATGTGGCACCCTCTCCCTCCTCTCTCACCAACAATAATGGCAGCATCAGCGGCCAACAATGCTGCGTACACAAGGGTGACATGGCCTCTCATCCACATCCTAGCCAGTACTCAACCCTCAAAGCTCCGACACCTTTCTCTCCTACATCCACTCGTCATTTTCTTCTCCATCGGAACAAAGCCCAACTGCCGACTCGATTAGCTGAGCTCCGGTTGTTCCCCACAAATGCCCCACACCACACCAGAGACCGTATACATCTTCCACCACACCCTTGTAATGTCCTCGCAGGCCCCCGATGACCCGACTGCGGAAACGGGCGAATTCCTGATCGCCAAGACCACCCACGTCTGTCGTTGCAGTTGTCGGCCATACTCCGGTGAGCCTCTGGCTGTGGCAATTAGTGGAATGGATGTGCGTCATCATGTAGATTCATGAAATGGATGGACCGATAGAGAACCTCACCGCCGGTGGGATTTCTCAATTGCAGTTGATCAAACCTTTGACCGACCTTGACGACCCTACTGGCATGCTTTGGTGTGCCTCCGACCATGGAAAGCCCATGGTTGGGTGTGGCTAATCGCGATCAGCATGTCAAGTGCCTCACACTGCTCGTCATTGCCTCTGCGGTGAGCACTATCGGACAAACGCCTGTAGACACCGGTAGAGTCAGGACCTTTTGTACGCCTCTTTAGTCCTGGTTGAGTTTTGGAGCCGGGGCTAAAGGGTTTTCATCGACGTGGCCTGAAATGCCCGCGGACACCCCTACCCTTTAGTCCCGGTTGGTATTACCAACTTGGGCTAAAGGGGGCTTCGAACTGCTATTTTAGGACAATAATTGGTGTCAACCTTTAGTCTCTACTGGTGTTTCCACCCGAGACAAAAGGGGTCCCCTTTAGTCTCGGGTGGAAACACCACCCGGGACTAAAGCTTTAGTCACGGGTGGTGTCTCCACCCGAGACTAAAGGGGCTTTACCCCTTGGCCTGTGTGGAAACACCACCCGAGACTAAAGCCATATCCCACCCACCGACGCTTCCTATTTCTCTCTCCCTTGTCTCCTTTTCTCTCCCACGGGTCAAAGTTCATCTCTTCTTCCTCCCTGCTTCTCTATCTCATCTCTTTGTCTTCTCCGTGCAGATCCCGACACGGGGTGGCGGCCACTGCCTGCCGGCGAGGGGTGCGGCCACGGGCGGGTGGCTCCCGGCGCGTAGCGCGGTCTCGGCCGCGGGCGGCTCCGGCGCGTAGCGCGGCCATCACGCGGGCGCGGGCGCGCGGCCGGACTGGCCGCCAGCGCGGGGCGCGCGGCCCGGCGTGGGCGCAGCAGCGCGTGGTTTGTCTTATATTTTCCTGATTTTTCATTATGACGCAAAGGAAATTTGAGTTGTGAATCCAATCAAACCTGTGCTGCAAATGAAACTTGTGTTGTAAATTGAATCAAACTTGTGATTCACGAGTGGTGAAATTGATTGATTTTCTCGTGATGGTTATGTTATTATGTGATGAATACTTCTCGTATGTAGTGTTTTTATTTGTTCTCGTTTGTAGTGTTTTTATTTGTTCTCGTCAATTCTCAATTTTTATGAACGACGGCGGCGGAGCTGGAGCAGGATGCTCGCCGGCGAGGGGTGGCGGAGTTGGAGCATGCAGGGCACCAGCAGCCACAGGCTTTTACCAACAGGGACTAAAGGACCCCTTTAGTCCCGATTCGTTCACTCGGGAATAAAGGGGGGATTTTGTCTTTCGTCATTAGTCCCAGATGGACTTGAGAGACCTATTCCCCTTACCAACCGGGACGAAAACACATCTCTTTACCCGTGAGACCATGCATTAATTTGAGGCGGAGGACCTGGAGATTGAAGATGATAAATTTGAAGGCCTTTTTTGTATAATTATCCATTTGGTGCCACATCAGCATACCACATCATATCTAAAAGGTCATTAGTGAAGGGGTATGGACCTAAGTGCCACAACTTAACAAGTTTGAGGTGTCAGATTTCTATTTTGCGAGTTCGTAGACCTAAGTGACATAAGCTGACAAGTTCAAGGACCCTGATGTATTTAACTCCTTAAAAAACTAGTAGATCAAAGCCGTGATGACCTGCGGGGTTTCACGGAACAAAAATAAGCGAGTGATATGCTTGGGGAAATATATTGTTGATGGATTTTCTGCAAAGTCAATTGACTAGACTAGCAAGTTGAAGGTCGCCGGTGCAAAGGACTAGACCAGTCAAGACGTCCACGCCTATACTTTTGTGGCTTGAATTTCAGGTTTGCAAGGATGACGTATGGTTAGTTGTGGACCATTGGTTTCACGATATTATAGTGATCCAACGATCCAAAGGTCTGGGTCGTGCTATAGGTTGCCCTGTCGTCCAACACGGTCTTTGCTTGGTTTGCTCAATTGGGCATGCATGCACCATCAATTGCTCTCTTTTATACATATTAATTTAACTTTTAATTCTTTCAGTGGTAGACGATGTATCCATCGACGGTAAGAAATCTGTGTGGTGAATCTGTAATTCTTTTTTTTCTTTTCTGATGAAAAGTTGCAACGCCCATACTAGGAACATAAAGATAGTCAAGCAGGTTTGCACATTTATATTTGAAAAATATATAATATATAATACGCCATATTCACATAAATATCAATATATTTAGTCACAAAGTTGTTTATCGGAAAAGTGACAATGATATTTATTATTGTGGGTCGGAGCCAGATGAGGCGAAGTTGAGAAGGATTTGCATGCTGACATGGTGTAAACGACAGCAATAAGCTTTTGCGACACGGCCGGGGATGTCACTGTGCGCGTACCCGGTCATTGCTTGATGATGGATGTTACCCGTGAAACGCTTGCTGCCACAATTTCTGCTTTACCATCCGCCAATGGCCTTTGCTTGAAATTTTCCATTTCCTTTTTTTTGTTCCCAAATTTAAAGTTGTTTTTGGTATTTTTATATTCAGATATCTTTTATATGTATAGATGAATAATAAAATCTGTGAACTTAGATATATTTGTTCAGAAGAGGGAAACCAATCACCAATGCAAAGAAGAGCTGCAGCCGTGTTTGTTGGTTGGTTTGCAGCCTGGCGGGTGGCTACCGGCAATAGCGGCGGGGAGAGCAACCACGTCCACACCCATGTAACCGTCTCCTCTGCTGCTGCCTGCGCTGCTGCCGCTTTATTGCCTTTGTTAAGCCCAGGCAGCAGCTGCCACCTGACCTGACCTCACGACTGCTTCTTCGATCGATTCATTACACTCCTCTTCCTCTCTCCGATCCATGGACATCAACAAGGCGGCCGCCTCGCCGTCGCCGTCTGCGGCCGTCGACGCGCGCACGGTGGTGGCGCACGTCCTGGCCGTGGCCGCCACCGTGCTGGTGCTGGTGTGGTGCGTCCACTTCCGCGGCGGGCTCGCGCTCCGGTCCCAGAACAAGCAGCTCATCTTCAACGTCCACCCCGTGCTCATGCTCCTGGGCCCCGTCGTCCTCGCCGGGGAGGCCATCCTCTGCTACCGCTCCCTCCCGCTCCTCCTCACCCGCGGCGCCAGGAAGAAGGCGCACATGGCGCTGCACGCCGCGGGCCTCGCCGCGGCCGGGCTCGGCGCCTACGCCGTCGTCAAGTACCACGTCGAGAGCGGCATCCCCAACCTCTACTCGCTCCACTCCTGGCTCGGCGCCGCCACCGTCTCCCTCTACGCGCTCCAGTGGGCCGCCGGCTTCCTCGCCTTCTTCTTCCCCGGTGCGTCGCCGGCCACGCGCCGCAGCGCCGTGCCGTGGCACGCCGTCGCCGGCCTCCTCGTCTTCGCGCTCGCCGTCGCCACCGCGCAGCTCGGCTTCCTCGAGAAGCTCACCTTCCTGCAGGCCCCGCCGCTGCGCCTGCCCAAGTACGGCGCCGAGGCGCTGCTCGTCAACTTCACCGCGCTCGTCGTGCTCCTCCTCGGCGCCGCCGTCGTGCTCGCCACCGTCGCCGTCGACCCCACAAGGTACAACACCATCATGTAATTCTTCTTTTATGTATCGATTCTTCGTGATGTGATCGCGACGAAACGACCAACTGCATGCTGTGCGTGGGTGGATCGGTCACTTAGCTTGCGCGATCGACGACACAACCACCGGAGAAACATGCATGCATGCATGCTACTTTGTTTAGTTCGTGCTGTACAAATTTATAATTATTATGGTGTATGTATATATATGTATTGTACTGTGTGTTATTTATACATTTGATTTGATGAGATGTAAGTTGTAACACGTACGTAAACTCCCTCACGAGTCGTCTCCTAGCTTACACGCAGTTGGAAAATCAAGAACAGAGTGTTGTTGAGTGACGGATCGGTCAGAAGAGCAAGAACAGAGTGTGTAGTGGATTACGGATCACTAATGGCTTGTTTGGTTTGATGAACCACCTCAACGGCTCGACCTAGATGAGATGATCTTAAAAATTTTGGTGGGATGATCACATCTCCTATGTTTGTACTAACTATTAGCTTGTGAGAGATGAGGTGAAGATTGGGAACCAAAATTAAGGTCCATTAACAACAAACGTAGCCCGTGTGAAAATTATTGCATTAGTTCCGAGAATGTGTAATTTGCTGACCTTCTTCAATTTTTTTTCCACCAAGGAGACTTAGATTACGAAATGATTGCTACGCAAGGAAAAAATTGAAATGTTTTTTCTCACCATCCTCTTTCTCCTCTACGTAGACACTAGGCTAAGCGGTTTAAACTAGCATTTAGGGATTTGTTAGGTCTCGTACCGGGCACGTCGCCGGTTCTCGACGTCGTGGTGCTCGCGCTCCTCGGCTCCATGATCCGGTGGACGCCACCTGGAGGACCGTACTCGCGGTCATAGTCGAGGCGACATCGCAGCTCCCGCTCCTCGCGTTCACGGTGACGTTGGTCGATGTAGCCGCGGGCATCGCGACCACGCCGGTTTTTGTCGAGGTTGGCGCGTAGGTCGGTGGCTGGTTGACCTCCTCCTGGATCGTGGAGAGCTTGCTATGCGCGGGCTGATTAGATCGGCTGCGCGAATGTCGGCTCGACGTAGATGCGGCCGACTTGGACGCCGCGCTCTCCTCTTCCACCAGAGCAGTGGCGACCCGGACGTGGGCCATGGCTGCTTCGACCTCGGGCGAAGGATTGGCCTGCTGAAGACGTGCCAACGCTGCGCCCAGGTTGGCCTGGCGGCTGTTGAACGTCGGTAGACCCGCCTCTTCGAACTCGAGACGTAGGTCGCGGACACATGGGGGTGCCGCCTGGCGCTGCTCCTCCGCCTGTCGCTGGGCACGATTTGCGTTGGCTTGGATCCGACGTGCTTCCTCGGAATCCGTCGCGCCAACCCGCGGTGGGTCGTTCGCTGAGACCACCAAGACGCGTCGCCGGGTGGATCTCTGGCTGTTGGGGTAGATGCGAATCTGGGCCTTCTGAAACTCGCCGCCGTCCGGAGACGTGGGAGCCTGCGTGACGCGCGCAACGCCGCGCTCCTGATCGATCTTCCTCCGTAGCCGACAGCCACGGAGTGTGTCTCGTGCACCCTTATGGTAGATGCACGGTACGTCGAGAGGGTCGCGGCGGACGCGAAATTCGACCTTGAGGTCGCTAGTTGGTTGTTGTCGCCCAGATTGGATCTGGATCGACTTTGCCGCCTGATGCTTGTACACGTCGCTGGGAAGCTGCAGGCCGAACGGGAAGGTCTTGCGGTGCGACGCGTCCTGCGTTGAGCGCTGAGCTCGTTCGCAGATCTGGAGGGTTTCCTCCATCATGTCGATGACACGATCCATCCCCTGGACAAGATCATAGGGTTTGGGCGGGTGGGTCTTCGACTTTTGGCCGGAGCTGGGGCCAGACGTCGCGGGGACCTTTATGGAGGCCGTTGGTGAGGTCGCCGCCGCCAGCGTGGCCGAGGTCGCCGTGAAGGAACCGAAGTAGATCTCCACAGGGTTGGCGAGGATGTCTGCCATGCTTGCCGGGAAAACGATGTCAAATCGGGCCGCCATGCTACACAGCAAGTTCCCGATCTCCCCTACCTGGCGCGCGCCAACTGTCAGGGGGTGTGTCGGTGTTTTAGACCGGCAAACCTACCAAGGGGGTACTCGAGGTAGTAGATTGTGCGGTGAGGATCGTGATCGGGAGACCGAGAACTCGAAGGTATGCACAAGGAAACGAAACATAAGATTTATACAGGTTCGGGTCGCCAAGGTGGCGAGCCCTACGTCCTGTTTGGAGTATCAAGTATCGCGCCCTGCGCTTGGTGTTGGGTTGAGATCAGGTGCCCGGCTAGGTACCCGGCCCTCCTATATATAATCCAGGGGCGGGTTCCTAGTCGGTTACAAGGCAGGAGTCCTAGTAGGATTACACAGAACGAGTCCTAATAGGATTACAGGGGAATTCTAATAGGAGTCTGTCTTCTTCCTTCCTTGCATGAGTACCCGGGGAGTATGCCCGACAAGCCCCTGAGCACGTTGTAGTCGAGAGTAGTAGTTCGAGTAGTCTTGAAGCCTCTTCGAGTAGTTCTTGAGCGTCCTCGAGTGCTGCTTGGAGAAGTCTTTAATAGTACTTGAACTGCCACGAGGCTGGAAGGTGGTCCAGCTCATCAGTCTTGAAGTCGAGATTATATGGAAGTGCGATTGCAAAATCGCACTCCATATGGAGTAGCCCCCGAGCCTTAGGTTGAGTTGCAGACTCCAGCTGAGGGTCAATCATGATTCCAAATCTTCTGTGTTGAAAAAATTCAATGATGAGTGTAGCATAGCAGCCCCTGAGCCTTGAAATGATTAGATAATCAATCCAAGGGTCTTCAGTATCCATGAAAGCCATCATCCGAGTACTCTTGCAGCATGTAGCCCTCGAGATAAGAGAGTCGTATGAGCCACATCGAGTAGTTATTGGTGCGGAGCCCCCGAGCTTGAGAGCGAGCGAAGTCTACTAGAGTTGTTCTCGAGTAGTAATTTGAATGCAGCCCCCGAGCTAGAGAGATTCCGAGTAGTAATTTAGCATCGAGTCGTGGAGCTTGATAAGTAGTCATGCCGTCAAAGCGGACTTTAGATGCGACCGAAGTCGACTTTAGATGCCGGCAGTGCGGACTTTAGATTGCGACTTGAAAACCGAAGTCGACTTTGTGCCGCGCGGAGCAGACTTTGATATGTGACTTGAAAATCGAACTCGACTTTAGTTTGCTGCGTAGAGCGGACATTGGGATGCGACTACAGTAGTCGACTTTGTGCCACGTGGGGTGGACTTAAGATGAAAAAACGAAAAGCACCTTTCGAAAAGCCAAAGAGAATTAAAAATCAGAGAAAATGAATAGTTTTGCCGCCGGAGCGGGCTTAAGATTGCAACCAAAGTCAGCTTGTGCCACCGAAGTGGGCTTGGGTGCGACTGTTAGCGTCGACTTGTGCCACCGGAGTGGGCTTGATTACCCGAGCCATGGATTTCAGACCCAAGGTAGGATTGCCTCCAGAGCGGGCTTGAAGGTGCGACCGGAGTCGACTTGTGTACCTGGCCATGGATTTCAGACCCAAGGTACGGAGCACGAGTACTTAGGGTACTTGGACCCATGGTACAGAGCGTGAAGACCACGTGCAAATAGGTTCCATCGTTGCCAGAACCCGATGGCCACTTACAGCTAGGTTCCATCGAAGCTTACACACGTAGTATGCCACCGAAGCAGGCGAAGATGCGACCGGAGTCGACTTTAAGTTGCCACACGGAGCGGACTTTAGAATGCGACTTTAGAAGTCGACTTTAGATTGCCGCGCGTAGCGGACTTTAGAAGCTGCCTCCTAGGGTAGCCCCCGAGCTAATGAAATAGACTCGTGGTGACTTGATTGATATACCCCAAGAGTAGTCAGCAGAGTGTAGCTCCCGTGAAAACCCGCCGAGAAGCGTACACAAATGAGTAGTCGGCAAGTAGTCCTACATGATGAGGAGAACAAGCCAACAAAAAGAAGACAGTAATCATTTAAATAAATGACTTAGCTATTGCTGTGTGGGAAGACTGTTGATGAAGCCGTGGCGGTCGGCGATGGAGCCGCGACGGTTGTTGCTGAAGTTGACTAGTCAGAGTTGATTCTGATTAGTTGTTGGGGGCGTGACTGTCGTTCTCGACTAGTTTGGAAAACTAGTCAAGATGAATGGTCGACGTGATGCGACCGGAAGACGACGTTGCAGCAGCGCGCGGCGTACTCGAAGTAGAGCCAGTGTTGCCGCGAGACAAGTAGTCGCAACACACGACGTGGCTGAAGTAGAGCCAGTGTGGCCGCAAGACGAAGTCACGGCGCACAGAGTAGTCGATGACGAGCCGCGTGACGTGCCGAGGCACCCGGACGACCGGCGTAGGCGAAGTAGTCGACGACGAGCTGCGTGACGTGCCGAGGCACCCGGACGCACGACGTAGGCGAAGAAGTCGACGATGAGCTGCGCGATGTGCCGAGGCACCCGGACGCGCGAGGTAGGCAAAGTAGTCAACGACGAGCCGCGCGACGTGCCGAGGCACCCGGACGCGTGGCGTAGGCGAAGAAGTCGACAACGAGCCGCACGACGTGCCAAGGCACCCAGCGCGTGACATTGGAAAAGTAGTCGACGACGAATGGCGAGACGAGCCGCGCGACATGCCGAGGCACCGGGACGCGTGGCGTACGAGCCTGCGCGAGGCAAAGTAGTCGACGATGAGCCACACGACGAGCCACACGACGTGCCGAGGCACCCGGACGCACGATGTAGGCGAAGTAGTCGACGACGAGCGGCGCGACGAGCCGCGCGACGTGCCGAGTCACCCCGAGCGCGCGGCGTACGAGCCTGCGCGAGGCAAAGTAGTCGATGATGAGCCACACGATGAGCAGCGCGTCGTGCCGAGGCACCCGGACGCACGGCGTAGGCGAAGTAGTCGATGACGGGCGGCGCGACGAGCCGCGCAACGTACCGAGGCACCCGGACGCACGGCGTAGGCGAAGTAGTCGACAACGAGCCTGCGTGACGCGAAGTAGTCGACGACGGGCTGCACGACGTGTCGAGGCACCCGGATGCACGGCGTAAGCGAAGAAGTCGACGACGAGCGGCACGACGAGCCGCGTGACGAGCGCGCGCGCCGTGCCGAGGCACCCGGACGCGCGGTGTAGTCAAAGTAGTCGACGACAAGCGGCGCGGCGAGCCGCGTGACAAGCTGTGTGACAAGCCGCGTGACGTGCCGAGACACCAGGACGCATGCCGTATGCGAAGTATTCGACGACGAGCGGCGCGACGAGCCGCGTGATGAGCCGCGTGATGAGCCGCGCGTCGTGCTGAGGCACCTGGACGCGTGGCGTGGTCGAAGTAGTCACAGTGCACGGCAAGGTTGACATAGAGTCGTTGCAGCCGGGAGATGAGTAGTCGCGGCGCATGGCAGGGTTGAGGTAGAGCTCGTGCGACCGGGTGACGAGTAGTCGCGGTGCACGGCAAAGTTGATGTAGAGCTCGTGCGACCGGATGACGAGTAGTTGCGGAGTATGATGTAGTTGTACTCGAGTAGTTGGAGTAGTTGTATGCGGGTTGGCGCAGCCCATTGTTGAGGTAATTGTACTTGTGTACATATTGTCGTGTGCAGCAAGTGAAAATCTTGAAATCTTGGGTAGCCTCCGTGTATGTGTAGCAAGTAACCATCCAACTTGATTTTGCACTTCTGGTCGGCGTAGGAGCTAATAACCGTAGGAAAAGTACGTTTATCTCCGTCTACCTGCATGTGACGCCCCAGGTTTTTAATTACCGTCATTAACGCTAATGACCGGATTAGCCGGTCAAATGGTCAACCGAGGTCAACCCTAGGTCAACCTGGGCCCTCACCCATGAAAACTCCCTAACACACCCTAGTGACCCTAAATGATTAGTAAACACACTTGTGGGGCCAACCCATGGTCAAAGGGTGGGTCAAACCCCTTGCCATCCCAGTGTCCACAGATGTCTGCCGGAACTTTTGCCGCGTTCTCCAAAATTCACCTAAACACTTAAAATTCTACCTTTAGGAAAGTTGTAGGTCTTGTTGAGGGACACAACTTTCATGTTGGTTGGCATTTCAAATTTGGAGAGGAAAATTGTGAAAAACCCCTTGCAAGACAGGATTCACTGTTACCAGAAACAGGCTGACATTCAAAGTTGGCATTCAAATAGATTCAAATCTAGGAAGAAAAACCCTATACAGCTTTTGTAAAAATTGTATCCGGTGCCTAGATCTACAACTTCGTATTCATCACTTGGTCCAGTTATGTTTGAAAATTTTGAGAAAAACTCACTTGAACACAAGCACCAAAGCAACACGGGTGGAGCCCGAGCGCGCCGCACGCGACGCCGTGCGCACCCGTGCGCCGCCGCCGCCGCCCGCCGCCGGCCATGCCCCGGCGTCCACGCCCGCGCCGCCCGAGACCTCGCCACCCGCGCCACGCCCCGTCCCGAGGTCACGCGCCCCAATGCGCGCCCGCCCGAGGCGCCCGGCGTCGCCGCCGCGCGCACGCGCGCGCACGCCGCGGACCGCCGGTCCGTCGGCCGTGTCGCCGCCGTACGCGCGCCGCCCGAGCGCCGTAGCACGGCGAGGGCATCTCCGCCGTCATCTTCCGTCACCCCTAGATGCGCTGCGCGCATATAAAATCCCCCCCTTCGTTCTCGGCGCGCCACCCCGAGCCGCCCGCCGCCATCGTCGCCGCCACCGGTGCTAGAGCTTGTTGCTCGCGCTCGCCGCCGTCCAAACCCACAGCTAGCTTCCTTAGCACCCAGGATAGCTCACACATACGCTTGTTTGCCCACATTTAGCCTCCACACCGCAGCACCCCGAGCCGCTGTGAGCGCCGTCGCCGGCCACCGCCGTGCGCGCGTCGCCGAGCACACCCCGACCCCCGCCACCACCGCCAAACGACCCGTGGTGAGCTCAATTGCAACCCTGTGCCGCTTGTTGCCGTCGCCCGGTCCCACATCGTCGCCGGCGAGCCCTCCCGCCGCCGCGAGGGCATGGTTGTGATTTCTGAGGGCCTAGTTGCAAGGAAACCTAACTAAGTTTATTTGCAGATCAGTCCAGTGGCTTGTAAAATCCCTAGAAATTCACAGAAAAATCAGAAAAATTCCAAACCAATTTTGTAGGGTTCAGGATGTTAAACCCCACCTCTTTGTTGTATACTCATGGCTAGATTCAGAATAGTTTTGGCAGGAAAAATACAAATGTGTTATACATGGATCTGTCATAACTTGAAAAATATAACTCCTCTGTAGCCAAATTTTGGATATGTTGTGTGTTAGGATATGACTAGATGCTGTGCCAAAAATTGCACAAAGGTATGCGGTACATTTTGCTAGACAAATTCTTTTCCATTCCTGCAAGAATCGCCTAGATGATTTTTCCTGTTAAATATGTTTATGTTCTTGAGCCCAACTTGTGCACACTGTCTTGTAGTGCCAAAAGACACATCCTGTGAATTAATCATGAATTTTGGATTAGCAGAAGCAATTATTCTTGAATTATGCATGTTTTCTTTTGTAAATTAATATACCAAGTTCAGTAAGGTTTCCATGTGAATGTGCTGGTTCTTTAGGCTTGTTTAGGTCCAGAGAGCATGCACAAGAAAATTTGGATCATTTAGATGCTTATTTGTTTTTATATGCATTTAAGTTGAATCACTAGTTAGCCTTTGTTATTTTCCACAATATTTAATTTCCTAGCATCCAACACGTACATGTGGGCCCAATGGGCCAGGATGGGTGCTAGTAGGCTTAAGAAACACTCATGTAGTTTTTGGTAATTTAATTGATTAATAAATGGCTTAAATGCCCTTTTAATGTTAAAGGGAAATTAATAAAGAGGACCCTTAATTAAACCTTTTCCTTTTTGAAAGTATTATTTAATATAACTAAATAAAAGAAATTTAATTATCAACACTGATAAGGAGTTAATTCACAAATAAAAATATCAATTACACCGTGTTGGTAAAGATAAACTGAAATGAAGCCTCCACATGAAATGATAAGGCTTAATAAAAACCTTTATTCAAATGTGGAATAAAAGAGTAACCCATGTACAACCAATGACTTCCTAAAATAGAAACCTTAGATGAATGCTTGTTAAGGCGAATATGACCAACTAGAGTTGGATAAGACAACAAACTATCACGTCACCTAAAGTGCATTGCATCCCGTGTAGATCTTCCGGACGGAGATTACTCCCTGGTCCCGGAAACCGAGGAAGGCGGAGCGGAAGGTTCTGCGCAAGACGTGGACGTACTCGACACCGAGGGTGCCCAAGCTAACCTAGTCGACGAAGGCAAGCTCCGGTGCATCTAACCTAGTTTTCAAATTCTTTATTCAATTATCTATGAATGATTGTGCATTTACGTTCAGGAGTTGAATGAAACCCTAGATGCATGATCCATAGGTACCTTTGGTCCCTACTAGTATGATAGGTCGATAGCTGCTAAGCTATATGACCATTACAAGTCGGGTGATGACCTCACTCGCGAGAATAGGTTCCTAGATAGGAATCATACTATATCCTTAAATGGATTGCTCACGTGGTAAGAGCTTGGGATGCGGGCTCGGTCCGGTGGTTATGTGGGTTAAGTTTTTGAACGTACTAAGCACATGCCGGTTATGGGGCCGGTAAGCCTAGTACCTTAATGAGGCGGCTAGGGATCCTACCGTTACTACTCTTGGGATTCGCTCTCACGGCTCGCCACCGGTGGTGTATGGTGACTCCGGTATCTCGCGGGGTATGCCGGATAGCGTGCACCAAAGACTGTAAGATTCGATCCCGACCCGAGGATTTATGGGGACGGCCTGGGAGGTTGTCCTCGCGGGGGCAGCCTACCGTGTGTTTGGGTTTACCTTGCAAGGTTTAAATCAATCGATTGTCGGCCTCTCACCGTTATCCGAGACTACTTACTCCACTAGTCATGAGATCCCTAATAATGGAAGTCGATGAAGATGATGTTTGATTAATTGTATTGTACAACTTTGTCTGTACTAGTTGGCTAATGTAGTAATGACTAAACCACTAGAACTTGTGCTAAAATCTTGAAAGTAAGGACCTACTCTTTGTTACTTTTTAGCAAAAGCAACCCAAATAGCCAAAAAGCCTTTCATGGTCTAGATTTGGTGAAGTAGATATCACCGACGGGTAAGACTTGCTGAGTATTAGTATACTCAGCCTTGCTATAATGTGTTGATCCAGGTAATGCCTTCAGTGATGTGTGGCCCGGTGAGATCCCTCCCGGCTGGGAGCTGGAATGGGTGGAGGACGACTACTGAAAGCATCATGGATGGCCTCCCGTGGTGTCTTCGCTTCCACTAGTTTATTTCTGCTATTTTTTTTTCAAAACTCTGAACTATTTCGTCATGACAAAAACTATGGTTTGTAATAATTAAACCCTTCGGGGTACGAATCTGGATTTGACCGTTGTTGTATCTCTGGACTCGCCTTCGAGTGAGTTTTAATGCATATATTCGATCCTTGTGCTCTCAAGTGATTTACCGAGCGTTAACCCGACGACTTACGACAGGATGGTACTTTATTATTGCTTAATGACCAAAGTGGATCGGTCTTAGGCGATAGTACGGTATTTTCCTGGGCGGGTTGTCACACTGCAGCTCGAGCTATCCTGGGCGCCGGTGTAGCGTGTAGATCTGTGCCCTTTTGGCGTTTGTGACCGTATGAGATGTGTATTTGGTTTTCTTTAATAGTCTGATCATGTACGCTAGCAGGGAATCTGGTCAGAGTGATTTGATGGAAGCCTTGGTCGTGATGAAAAGCGTTTGACTGCGTTACCACGGTACAACGGATGAAATAATATCTATTCTGTTTGGACTTGTCACAACCACACACGTGTGTGTTGTTACAGTTGGAGGTGGGAGTGGTGCTCAGTGGAGAGTACAGGATGGGAAT
This sequence comes from Cenchrus americanus, assembly GCA_947561735.1. NCBI lineage: Eukaryota > Viridiplantae > Streptophyta > Magnoliopsida > Poales > Poaceae > Cenchrus > Cenchrus americanus. Next base: position 40,681,114 of record OX387242.1, on the reverse strand, counting down.
GACATGGATGCTTTATGGCCTAGTAAATTTGTTGGTTTTTTCCCCACCACTCCAGCGCTGTAAAAGGATGTACGAGGGTTTGACTACCTTTGCGAATTGGCTACACTTGGGTACCCTGGAGGAACATCTGCCCTTTGTCCTTATCGAACACCAATCGACTCTTTCCTTTTTCTATCCATGGGCCACATTTGGTCCCTCTCAACGCTGCTGCTGCATCCGTCCAATGGCAAGGGAGGGGCTGGCGAAGTGTACGCCGACCTTCTCTTCTGCCGGTTTCTGTGCTGCTCGTCCAGCATGTTCGGCTCCTGCTTTGCGGAGGAGTGGAAGGGAATCCCCTGTTTCCAGTGATGATGAAGGCGCAGGGTCAAGTAGCATTGGGAGTCGATGTTCACCCAAGGTAGTGTATATTGTGGTGTCAAAGTTCAGCGACTACAAGAAGCAAATTGTCCGGGATATTGGTTTTGGGGGCATTGTTGATCTGCCATGTATCACCAAGGTAAATCTCAGGCTTTCTTCATGGTTGCTTTCTAAGCTTGACACGAATGAGAGCGCACTTGTGTTCACTGGATCAAAAAGAATTTGGTTTCACGAGCAAGACATAGGCATTGTTTTTGGGATCCCTAGTGGAGATATAGATGTAGGTTCTGTGGAAATTTCGTCTGAACAAATTAATATCATTAGGCAATCTTGTGGGTTAGACACGAGAGATGCAAGAAGTGTGAAAGGCTTGGATTCTGTGTTGGAGCAACATTTGGATGACAGTTCTACTAGCTTTGAGTTGAATAGATTTAAGATCGCTTTTGTCATCTTCGTGATGACTCATCTCCTAGCTCCTTGAGCAAAGCATGACCAATGTAATCTGGATTTCTTTGGTGCCCTAAAGAGTACTGACAAAATAGAAAAATTCAACTGGTGTCAATATGTATATACATATGTCCTTGACGCAGCTAGAAAGGTTCAAGATGAAATGTTCCGCATGGGCCATGTGACATCTCTAACTGGATGCCATCTTTTCCTGCAGGTTAGCATCCAGTATCATAGTTCACATTGTTTTGCTTCTTTTATTATGTTTTTCATGATCCAGTGCCATATTTCTTAAATTGTTTTCACCTGCATTCTCGTTCCTAAATAATGTTGACCTTGGTTGTTTCAACAAACCTCATAGCATTATCCCGCGAATCAAGGCCTTTGACTCGAATTCACTGCGGAACATGGCATTCATGTGTTCTAACAAAGAGCAAACTGATTTCTCTATGTTCATTGAGGTAAGCATCTCGTTGAGCTTCAGTGCTAACTTTATACAAGTATGTTCATATATGCCATGCCCTATTCTTGCCTTATCTCGTACACTTCCATTAGCTGATAGCAATTTATACAAGTATCTCAGGTTCGTAGTCCCAATATCAGTGCATACATAAGGCGTAATTTTCAGTCACCCCACAACTATTACGTGCCTGCTGGGCCTTCTAGTGCTGTTGTTATGGATATCGGACCTATTAGTGCGCCACCTGCCAGCGGTCCTTCCACAGGACAGCTCACTCTTGAGAATTTCCATTTCAGCCAGCCATCTGACTTGAATGTATACATCCGCACAAAGTATCCTGGACTGGTATGTATACATCATATTTCCTCATGCAAAATTTTCAGATTTAGACATTGCTCCATTTTTTGCTCTACTGATGGATGTTCAATTCGTACTCAGATCAGGACTTATGCTATGGACTACATCCAGATGCATAATGCTCAATTAATGTAGAAAATGGCCAAACTCCATGTGGCCATTATCCGAAAGAATGCTCAGCTTGTTGACTGGTTGGCAGAGCATGTTGGTTCCGAGCAACTCCAACTTATTCATAGACGCCCAACGTTCCAGATGCAACAAGGATGTGCTAATGTCACTACAGAAGCAGGTTTATTTCATCAAATTCATTGCCCTGGCCTATCTATAATTACCATATTTGGCTCTAAAACTTATATGAATTAATATGTTGTTTTTGCATCTTTGAGCAGATGTTCCAAGCTCCAAGAAGCGTGGATCTCATACAATGCAGCCACCTCGTAACGAAGGTATTCTTTTCACAATATGCAGAGTGAGGGTTTTTTTTTCTGATAAGCAATTTATTGGCAGACATGTTCATTTACTTTTCCAGATGTTGCTGAAAGTTCCAGTGGAAATTCATCGAGACCATCAGTTATACATCATGCTAAGCGCTCAAAGAAACTGAAGACTGTAGCAGGTACGTTCTCCCAAACCACATGGTTAGTATGTGTCTGGTATCGTACATTCTTAGTTACCAAGCTTCCACCATATGTAGATCTGCCTGCTGCTGCTGATCCCAAGGGTATAACAACTCATGTGTGCAATACCATGGTCCAGTCATCTTCAAGTGCTGAACTGGATCATTTCTAGACAACACCAGGTAAAGCCCTAAAAACAAACCACAACAACTTACTATGTATTTAGCTTTGCTATTTTTAATTGCATAGCCCCATACTCAAGCAGATCTCCTTGCTGCTGGTGATACTAAGATTAAACTACAACCTTACTACAATGCCACATTACAGGGTGATATTACCACTGTAGAACAACATTTGACCAATCAACCAAATTTGTTGTGTTAGTACCATTTCCTTTCACTTTGACTATATATCATACCCGTTGTATTATGGTGTATACGTATTTTATACTCATCATCCCATGCAGGTTCTAATGCATCTGAGCCATCTTTTGATCTTGGTATTGAGCAATCCCAAAATCCCGACATGTTTGTCACACCCAAAGCTAATGTATTCCCTATTAATGTCGCTACATCCCCTGTGCCATTCCACCAATCACCTCCACCGCATCAAACGATGTCGGTAATATCCAAACAAGCAACACCTGAGAGCTCAACAAAAGAAACTGCTTACAACATCATAATTGATCATGTTGATGTGGCGGAAGCTGAAATTGATACAAAAGACAAGGTTTCATACCTACTCCCTGTGGATGAAAACTTTGTTAAGGTATCTGTTCCTGGACACCCCGGAACTGTACCACAATGGAAAGATTGTCCACGTCACCCTACTCCGCCACTCGAAGCAGTCCAGTTGCTCAACTTTTGGTGTAAGAACTCAGCTGGCGACGAGCATGATAGGTACTAAATCTCCCACTTTAACAATCTATTTAAAACAACACCTGACAGAAAGTTGTGGCCACACAATCTAAGTTTCTTTTTCATATCACATATGCTAGTCGTTGGGTGGAGCACAACCTGCCACGATTCTTATGGCTACATGGCAAGGAGCTTAAAGACAACTTGCTGGGTAGTATGTTAATCATTCTTGATGTTATTGACTTACTCATCCGACGATTCAATCAGCTTGATGTAGCTAGCAAAAAAACTCCTACCTTGCATTGGAGACATTTCTTTGAGACCAGTTTCTCGGTAAGGTCGAACCTATGTTGTGTCACCTACTTTTTGACTTTGTCATCACAAATTGCCTTTTTTGTTCCAGATTTTACAAGGAAAACCGAATGCATCTCACGTGTGCGCCAGGATCATTTTACACACACATGATAGACAAAACGAGAGTAATACCATTGCAGTAATAAATCGTTCAAGAGTTAAACCAGTACGATATCCATTATTACATCTAGAGAGGTGGACTCGAAGGTCCGAACACAACGTTAACTAAGCGACGAGCAGCTCCATCTCCGACTTCCACGAGCATGATGACCGGGGGATCCGCATGCCCTAGAACTCCTCGTAGTCACTCCGGTACTCGTCCTCGCCTCGATGTTCTCCTCCGGGACGGCGGTAAGCAAGGGTGAGCACACTTATGGTTGGTGCTCGGCAAGTGGGGGAAACAATGCAAGGCTATCAAGGATAGGCTATGGTTCACACGGTAAGCATTTTATAAGTTGGTCAAGTTTTATTAGCAAGCACCTAATTACTAGGTGTAAGTGTATACCAACCCACTTAACCTTAAAAGAAACCCCAAACCAAACCACAAACCCATGATTTGCATTAATCTTCAAGTTTATTAATCATGTGAGGGTCCAAGCCGCTCATGACCGTGAGCACGGCTGATCGATCAGTTTTACACTCTGCAGAGGTTGTACACTTTACCCACAGTTCGTGTTCCCCAAATTGCCCGGGTTAGCTAGACCCTTAAACACTTCCAAGGTGAGTGGCTAGGGGTCCACTACGAAGCCTTTACAAAGGAAAGAAGAGAAACCAACGACTCGCAACGATTCTGACCCAGGGCGGACCATAACCCTCCCTAGTGGTCAGCACCTTAGCCAAGGCTGCTACCCCAAAAGAACCGGGCTATACCCTGCAACCCCGAGCCCCCTGTGCCCCTCTCGGAAAAGAGCTATTAGCTAACCCACTCTCCTAATTACTTGGCTAAGCCAGAGCCATGTGGACTGTGGTTGTATTGTTGTCTTGGGTGGTTCTCCATGTTCCGATTATAATTCAGGTTATCTTGTTTTAAGCACAAGCACGTTACATAAACGAAACTGAG